>OX420939.1:13567723-14846030 GCA_949091785.1 Polymixis lichenea | reverse complement strand
GTCGAGTAGAACTAATTTTTTTTTGTCGGATTGACGTTTATTTTTTGCCTCAAAAAAATCAATCCATCTGCTTGCGTTTTTTTGGGGTTGGCTTCCAGTCTATCCGGATGCAGCCAAAACCAGGAGCGTTTGCGTATCTGACCTCCACAACCCAGTTACATAGGTAATATGTTACCACATTTTTGAAAAACCTAGAAAATCTACACATTATTTATGAAGCAATTCAAAGCAAAAACACATACAGTAGGTAACTATTATTTTTTGCAGAAATTTGATGCTACGCTCGCTGTACTGGTTTGCAGCCTAATCTGAATAAATGTTTATTTTATATGGAAATGTGACGCTGTGTACCTATAGGCTCAGCAAAGTTTTTTCTAAAAATCTCGGTACCCAGCCAAATGACGTCAAATCTACGTATAAAATATGTATGTTCTATTATAACAAGTCTTTAGCATCTTGCCACTCTCCTCGCTGAATTTACGGTTTTGCTTTACGGTCGTGCATTGATAAGACGAGTAATTCATTCATGATATGGCTAGTTTCTGTTTTATGCAGAACGGCCGCTGTAAAATCCTTGGAGAAATCAGGTTTTCACAGTATACATGTACATATTTCTCGCTTAAGCTAGACGGGTTGTGGATACGCATAGTGTCCTTTTTTCGAGGCTGTAGGTTCTGAATTGGACATTTTTATTTTATACTAGCTGGCCCGGCGAACTTCGTACCGCCATATTTTATTTCTCCAGTCGCGTCTGGTAAAATCAAATCAGTTGGTAATTGTTTCGTCAAAGATCTGTCAGTCTTCTGTCACATACCGTCAATCACTTTTTGTATTAGATTGTAAAAATTCATTCTGATCAAATCTATATTTTTTTCTTATATACAAACCTTGGCCTGGCAAATAAGGAACACATAAAAAAAGAATCATCCAATTTGGTGCAGTCGTTCGGAAGTTATGCGCCTACATACATTTCGGCGATTCATTTTATATATATAGATATATTTAGGTCACACGAAATAAAACTTCGAACTCGTAAGGATAAAATAATAAAAATGAAAATAATAATGGCTATTTTATTTAATATAACCATTTATCACATATAAATAGCCAAGAAAGAAACAGAAAAATACACAATAAAGTTAATGCTTATTTCTACAGAAATCCCTTCCAGCGCACCTGCGATAGGAGAGAAGATAAAAGAGATGTAGACGAGTTTAATAGGAGAAGGGAAACATAAAATCAAAAATTATCCCCTCGGCTGTTAACAAGAACTCATTGAGTCTGGTAACAATAGGAAAGTAATTGTGTTACTTACTTGACACTGGAAGGTTTATACTCTTATTTAAACCTACATCAAGTTTAACAAAATCTTCTCATATACTCGTACATTAACTAATATGAACCCTTGATTACCAAAGGTCGTTTTCCAATTAACGTCTATTGTATCTCAAAATGTAATTAATTCAATTTCAATTAATCGTCATTCCAAGAAATCCTTGTGTTCCGATGTTATTGGAAAATTATCGATGTTATTGTACTTCGATATTTCGTAGTACTGGGGGTAGTAGTCGTAGTCTCTCGGCACGCGTTACAATTTGAGATGTGCTAGTTTTGTTTCAAATCGCCGTCACTACGACCTACCGTGTATTATTTCCGAGGTCACGTGTCTATAGCTGTCGTTCCAACCATTTACTGATGCCTCGAAGGCCCGAGGTTCGAGCCTCATAAATATACCCGTGCGAAAAACTTTCGAGTGTGAATGAATGGCTTATAGAAGGATACTCACAATAAAAAATGAAGCTGATTGTCTGAACTTAGTGACGTTCTGGCATGTAGGTATGTTTAAAATCGTATTTTGTGAGATATACAGGGTGTTTGGCAGAACGTTGAACATACGAAAATGGTGGATAGGTGGGGTCATCTGCTACTTATTTAGCCCTAATTTATGTGGCCCTGGCCCCCTGTATATTTTTGAATTTATTTTTTTTGCTTTCTTCTAGTTTCACCACTTTATTTATTTATTTATATTTATATATATATACTTTATTGTACACCACAAAAAATACACAACAAAAAACAAAGTACACTACAAAATATACAATGGGCGGCCTTATCGCTTCCTTACTTCTTTCCTTTCTTCTTCTTCGCTTCGCTTACTTTCTTAACTTTAAAGTGTATTTTTTATTAAAAATAGGTAAAACAGGCAATATTTTTGTTAGATGATAGCTTGAAAAAAAGTTATGAGTCCTCAAACTTACAGAAAGATGTAAAAAATACTTAAATCTTAATTTCAACATGCATTAAAAAAAAAATTGAAGAGTTCCAATTCTAGCAAAACATCCCTAGTGTGTGCCCTTTCTAATGGTATGTAATTTGCTTTTATACAAAAAAACCTTTAAGAGTTATTTCATAGATTTTTTGGCCAGGGACAAATAAATTAGGGCTGAGTAAGTAGCAGATGACCCCACCCACCTATCCACCATTTTCGTATGTTCAACGTTCTGCCAAACACCCTGTATTTTAGCCATGCGAAAATAATGCATTGTTCTTATTGCTATCGTAGATAAAGATCTCTCGTAGCATTCGCGTAGCACGTCGTAGCACCACTGCTACGGTGCGGACCGATTATGTAACTTTAATTTATTCTGATTGAATTCGACTATTTTATTGAGCTCGATATCACATTATGTGTTTTGCATATCTTATTCATAAATACAAGCAAATATTTTGACGCAGCATTGCCCACTGACAAGTTAGTAGCATTGGCCCAGATTGACCATTTATATTTTTTAAATATAACACTAACTTAACTAAACCTATTCACAAATAAAAAAATGGCGTCGATAAATGCATCGGCATCGCTGTCGACTGGTAGTGTTCCCAAGAGACTGGGAGCATTACCACGTTGTATGGCAATGCTTAGCCGCTGGTCAAGGTAGAAACCAGCTCTTGGGTCACGGGAAGTGTCAAGCAGTCTTTTCGAGATTTCCTTGAAGAGACCATGAGCACTCGGAGCCCACGGCCCGAGGGTTCAACCCTAAACGGCTCGAAAATATAATTACCAAATATTTAGACTAAAATAGTACCTATTTTAAATTAGTGAAGTGATCAAACAACCTAAATCGTCTTAAAAACAGACTTGTTTAGTCATTTTCGTCGCATAACAGCGATCACTAATGGAAACTCTAAATGGAGTAGGTAACATTATCTAAGTCGATCGTAAAAGTATTTTTAGTGCCTACCTATAACATTTCTTTTAAATAAAATCTTGATATAATATTTCAATACATGTAGGTTTGTTTTTTACTAAGGCTGTGTTTTAAAACCTATCAGATAAAGTTTAATATAAAATATTCGTTAAATAATACGAGTGGCTCAGGCAAAAGTCCTTTTGCCAAAATTATAGAAGTGAATTAATTATGAATACGTTGGAACAGACACAAGCAATGTAATAAAATTCGGTTTCAATCAATCTTCACAATTGAAATGAAATTGGATCTTTGTTTAATTGAACAGTAAAATGTTTTGTTTTACGACGTAACTAGATTCAGCTGTAGAGTAAATACTTAGTTCGTGTTAAAAGGATTTAAATATAGTTTTACTTTGATAATAGATCTGTTACATTGAAATGAAGACTTCACAAAACCGATTTGTCCATTTTTTTTTCTCATTGTTATTTTTTTTTCTTTCTCATTGTTAATTTTTTTTCCCATGTTTTTTAATTACTTTATCTTTATATTTTGAATCTGGGTTCATACCTTATTCTTTTTTTTTCTCAAGATAGTATAAAATGCTTTTTTTTTCTTTTTTTGTTAGCTTTTGTATTTTTTTTTTTACTTTTTGCGTTGACATCTAAACACCGTGACTTTGTATTACGGGAGGACACTGGCTCCTGCAACGCAGTTATATAACTAGCGCAGGAGTCAGGGAAATCTAACTTGGTGTACCTACTTGTTTGCCAATAAATACATTTTGTGTTTGTATTTGTCATTTTATGACACTTTTACCCTTAATCATTTCCATAACATTTTCATTATGGCACCCATCCAAATAAATTTACAAAGACAAATGAAAACATAGCATACAGTTTAAATCGAATCAATTTTTCAACATATTCGATTCGACTAGCTCATACCAAACGGAGGCTTTTCTTAATAGCAAGGCATCGCTCAGCGGATTGAGAAATCCTATTAGGTGGAGGCGCCTAGAGTGGCGGAGCTACGTCGTGGACCAGCGTCGCAGCAATCAGCCAGAGCCTTAGGGATCGGCCCATTTGGACGCCATTGTTCTGCAGACAAGAACGTTTTGCATTTTAGATATCTGACCGCCTATTACTATACTGTACTATTACTATATATTGACGGTATTCAATCGGTTACATGTTTCAATTTAGTTTGGAAGTGATAGAACGATCCACGAACGAATTCAATGATCAAAAAGGAATCTGTATTTTTTTATCAATAGTTTAATTAGATAATAGCACGTGGATTCTGGATCTAAGTATTGATGAGATTGCAATTTTTCTAACATTCAATAATATCGTCATACTCTGACTTATTATAACTCTCATCCAGATTACAACACGTAAAAATTTGGTACCACAAACTATCAAAAAACAAATTCCCAAAAATCAAAAGTTATTTCGCGTGGTTAGTCTTGTCTATTTGCAAGCACGCATGCGCGCAGGCTACGGGCGGCTGTTGCGACAGCCGGCTGGCAGCGCGCGAACCGCCAACAAACGCTCGCGCCCACCGCACGCCGTGCGCGCAAACACACACGCGTATAAACATATACAAGAAAAATAAACGTGGTATACGAGATAAACATCCTGTAAGAATGCTGATCATCCATCTTGTCGTCCTTACCCTCAGGTGAGTTTCCAAATAATTTACTTTCAAAGTTCTTTTCAAGTTCTTGTTTGTTTTGTTTACTTTTTGCTGTGGCTTGTAATTAATAATCTATTGAAACTTTTTGACAAATTCATAATTACTGTATATTTGTGCGTAATCCGGTAGACACTGAAATGAAGTATAAGTAATTAGAGTAAAATAACACAGTAGGGAGGTACACAAGTCGTTTATACCGTGTAATGAATGCAAAAGATTCAGGATTGTCTTTTTTAACGAACAACCCTCGTCAAGTGTCGTCCTAAGTACGTTCGTATTCACGTCCATTAAACTAATAACTAAAATACTTGTTTCTGTGTTGTTTATATTGATACTGAATAACTGAAGTTAACAACTAATTAGGTTCCTACTAACATAAACAAAATGTAATATACTTGTTCTCTCATATTTTAAATAGTGAAAGTAACTTCAATTATGGAAATAAATACATTTATTGAGACTTCTGTTGGAGTGAGGAATGTTGATATAGTTTACCCATTCGTACCTACTAATAAGTACTCACCTAAAAAATTAAACAGTGCTACGACGACCGGACAAACCCCAATTACGTTTGCCAGTAATCAAATATCCGGAACCTATCAAAATGACAATGAATAACTGTTTTAATATTACTAGTGGACGCTCAGTGAAATTCGACTATAATAATAAATGTATTAGTTTTCTGCAGTCCTTCAATAACCTTTAACTGTGCCAAACATACTCCTCCTTCCGCGTAACTTTTGTTAAAAGTAGTACAAAGTTTTGCTTCACGTATTAATATTTAGATTTTAGTGATGTCCACATGAGACAACTCAACACGGTTCTAACACAAAGGTCCTATGCCGAGCACGTGAGCAACACTAACTATGTTCGAAGTTATTTGAAGGCTGCTTGTCTCCAAACCGATTCGCTCAGGCTCAGGTATGCTTTACTGAGCGACGGGTAAACTTTTAATTGCTTCTTGGTAACAATTAACGGCCTATCTTGTTGCTGGAACAAGAGGATTTGTTAACTATAGCGCGACTACAGTTTAATAGGTAACATCAATAAAGCTTAACTCGTTGACAGCGTTATACGACACTGTATTATGTATGTGTTGGATACTACATCTACATTCACGGCATGTTTCGAAGTCACAGGAAAAACACTATCAACCAGCGGGGTATTTGCGTCACATTTACAGAAAGCATGGGTTTCATTTTGAAAGTTCAAAACATTCATTGCGTTATTTACGTAGCTGAGCAGACGATTTTTTCGAAATTAAGATTAAGTTAACTGCACGTTATTTGGAGGTGGTAAAGCAGGCAATAAGAATTGAGAAGTAGTTTTTAGGATATTCATATTCGGCCATAGACGGTTTATAAAAGCTGTTATTTTGTTATGATTGTAATGAAAAGCTGAATAGAAACCCCGCTTTCATTCAAATTACCTCTTTCACCTACGCGACTAATATTTTAATATGTACATAAACTAATTTAAGCCAGTTGCTACACTCCGCCGTTTTAATTCTCGTCTAAATTCATTATGGTTCAACTAATTTAAATAAGTAGTACTGACACTGCACGTAATAGTTTGTAATTGGAGAACTAAGATGTATATTGTACGGTGGATGTGAGGAATACTTTCTTTACTTCGTCGCTGGGTATAATTCAGTAAGAGGAAGCCATAACTCAATGAGAAAATGTATGTTTCTATTATCCGCCCTATCCTGCTTACCTTGGTATGACAGACTGGGTAGCTAATAAATCTATAAATGATTAATTGAAAACCAAAGTTATTCATACATTTGTAATATAAATATAAATTACTTGATCAGTACAAATTGTTAATGATATACGAAGAGAATTCTATTCTTGGTTCATCTACATGTTAAAACAGTACAAAAAGGAATTTTGTGAATTTTCGTTTGAGAAAACTTTTCAAGGTTTTTTGGTACTCTTGCTCTCAGATAAGGGATTATAATATCATTGACGACGGATACTTGAAATACCGGCCTTAGTCCATCGAGATATTTGCTTTCATCCCTCACTTTTATAAGCCAAATTATTCTTAAACTATTCTAACAACGGAGTTGGAATGCTTTTGGTAATATATTTACCAACCAGAAATTATTGACGGTACGTATATGTCCATAGTGGGTCTGTACATAAATACCTGTGTAGCAAAACTTAAAATTACTTCTGTATTTTCCGAAGGAGGTGTGGCTAAGTAATAACAGCCGCACAGGTCGATCGATCAGGTTAAGGTATGCTTACCGCGGATGGTCCGTGGATGGGTGACCATCTTAACATACCAAGATCCCATCGACCGTGCCTCGGAAAGCATATTAAGTCGTTGGTCCCGGATGTCATTCGTAGATCTTTGACAATCGTTACGGGTCGTCAGAAGCCCGAAAGTCTGACAACCAGTCGTAAGGACTGGCCATCGTATTACCCAGTAACCGGGTTGTGGAGGTCAGATAGGCAGTCGCTCCAAGTAAAATACTGGTACTCAACTGCATCCGGTTAGACTGGAAGCCAACCCCAACAAAGTTGGAAAAAGGCTAGGCAGATGTTTCTCCGAAGGAGCAGGCAGAGGCAAATTATAGCATACCTAAATTTTTCTTAGAACTTATTTCATAAATTAATCATAGAAGTTTTCTTAACAACGTGATTACACGGTCTATTTTTGAGGACTAAAATATACAAGAATTACTACTATACCGATCTTTAAATTCAACACATTACTGTTAGCACGTGAGTAGGGCCTTTACAATTTCAAGGTTACAAAAATATCAAAAATACAATAGAGGCGTGACCAAACTACCTTATGAGAATGGTAGATAAAGTAACGTGTATAAGAACAACGCCTATATTTCTATCTTTTAAATTTTAGGTGGATAACGTAAATACAGTTAGTTATTCAATGGAATCAAAGGAATTGAGAGGTTTTTTTTTGAGGGTGTGAAGTCATAAAATAACTTCTCCCGCTCTGGGCAGGCATCGGCCCTTGCGGACCCCACCAGTTGGTGCTGACATCTCTTTGAGACGCGCTTGGAACACAACGCGCCGTCGACCCGGGCTTGGTCTTTACCGGACAGCAAGCTATCCATTACTCCTCATCTGCAAGGTCGCGCCTACAGTGGCCGGGAATCAGCCTGGGATTCCCGACGCCCAGGGCGTCTCCTGCGGCGACTAGGGCCGTGAGGTCGCACATACTGCCTTACTGCTTCACAGAAGGAGGTGACGGCTACCCATGCACTCTCGCTCCGTACCTTGGCCTGGACCAGGCGGGCTACTCTCAAAGTCCGTCGTCAAAGATACGGGCCCGTCCGAAAATAGTTTGATACTAAGGAATGAACCCTACTCCCGATTTTTTAACTTTTTCGAGAGTAAGGACAAATGTCAAATCGTGTTGCCATACATTTTAACTTCGGGCTCCAAACTAATCTTATGTCCATAGGTGACACGTAGTAGGAGACGCACGTAACTTCGGCCGAAAATACGGGCGTCGAGTTTTGAGAGTAGACCCCCTGGGCCGGACGCGAGAGATCGCCGCCACGAAGACACGGCGGTGCTCCGCTCAAGCTGGGCAGATATTGGTGATTTGAATGCTTATAATTCTGTAAAAACATACTTGTTACGGTCGCGAATCATTATTTGAATCCACATACACATCCACATTACACTGACCTGTAAATTTTAAAAACTTAGAAAGATTTGAATTTCGCAGGCTACCCTGGCATTTCCTTCATAATTTATTCAAGATAGTGAGGCAAAAGGAGAATGTGAGGATCGTAGCAGATGGCGTTCTGTAGTCTCCGCGTACTTCCATTGAAAGAAGGCGTGAGTTTATGTTAGTGATGTGCCGACTAGAAGGCCATATTTGTAGTCGGCGATTAGTCGGTGACTACAACTAGTCACCAAAAGAAGCTAAAAAAGGGCCGACTACTTGGCGCTTTTAAGCAAAGCTAAAAGCATATCCCGACAATTCTGTCTGGTCGCCGGGCACCGAAAGCGTAGTCAGGAACATTACCGATGTCACCCGAACTCAACCGAAAGCCATGATCGGCTTGGCCGACTAGTCCGCCATTTTACAGCCGAATAGTCGGCTAGTCGGCCAAAGTCATAGTGGGTCCATCTCTAGTTTATGTGTATGTGTTTGTTTATTGAGATATTTATGAAGATTAGCTTGGCTAAATGTGGGTGTTCTATAGGTAAACCTCTGCCAAACCCTTCGGGGACTATAGGCGTGATGTGTTATATGTATGTTATGTTTCTTACTAAATAGTTAGATCAGATCGCTACGTGTGTTTGTGGGCATAAGGCATAGCATAGCATAATCAACCTATAATGTTCCCACTGCTGGGATACAGGCCTCTTTGTGAGAGGGAGTGAATCCTAACCCATCACGCGGGCCCAGTGTGGATTAGTTTGTGGGCATACTTGTTATTAAATGTTTCCTTTGATATCGAACGACACAGAGAATTCCGTAAATATTGAAAAATATTGAGAGTTTCCCTGTACCACGTTGTAGCTAGCTAAAAACCTTAGTTTATGTACAAACAAACATAAATAGGAGGTTTAGAAAGTGTTTGCAGATTCATTATCTGTTAGAGACCGGCTGATTTTGATTTCCCGTTCGTTGTATTTATTTATTTGTTAACAGTCAGCTGTTCGTTGCTCGCCGTTTATGTTGTTTATTCAAGCGTTAATGTAGCCTACTTGTATACAACCTCGATGTTTAAGTTTTATTTTGTATCTAAACACTGTGTTTTGTATTCCAAGCGTTACTCGCCGGTGCTTAACATAATGTTAACTTGAAACCGCCGTGTTTTATTCTTACTTCAACTTTTCGAAGGGTTATTTTCTCATATCTATGCTTAAGTTTACTTAAGTATGTAGAATTTAAAGTAAGCTCATATGTTAAGGGGTTGAAACCTTTGCCAACGAGATAGCGATCTATCATCATTCAAATAAACAGTGTACAAACAAATAGAATTCGATTTAAAGAAGTGTAAAAATAAAATCAAGAGTAAAATGATAAAATTTCAACAAATGGAAACCCTCGGGGACTCGACCCCGCAACTGGCTCCCATCCCTTAACCGTGAACATTATGTTTGAAGCTTCTAATTAAATGAATAATGTGTATTAATTTAATCAAAACTCAGGTTTTTTTCAGTACTTATATATTAAACTGCTTTATAGCAGTTTAATATATAAGTAACCTATCCCGACCTATCTTGGCTTAATTTGAGGGCTTAAGAAATCCGTGTGTAACGTCAGAAGGCCAATTCTCGTAATTAATAACGTTCAAAATCTAGTCGCAGACTCATCTCAGCGACAAAAAAATGACAAAAATCTATGAAAAATAGGGTATTTTTGACAGATTGCCACTGAGATCAGACTGTGAGCGTTCTTAAAATTACGAGAATGGCCAGTTGTGGTGGATTAAGGCGCACTCCCTCTCAAAAGAGAGGAGTTCTGTGTCCCAGCAATGGAGCCATTTCGGCTGTATGTTATCTAAATAGTCTATAGTATTTGTATCTAAAAAACTGGGTTTCCAATGGTTTTGTATAGTCGCTAGCCATATCTACCTACCAAAGAAATACACGACCTAGTCTGCCAATAATGTGTTTGGTTGTGTGAGTGTAATCAGAAGGTTTGGCAAATGAAAGAGCGTGTCCTCTATTGAAGGTTTACTGAACGACTGGCGTTATAAACAAAGGTTAAGAGGACTTAGTATTAACTTACGAGCTACGTCATACATTGCCTAAGACTAAAGATATTTAATATGCCAACGCGCTACACTAGTACAATAAAAAATCATACTAAAAAACGCAAAACTGTAGATTCCAGATTTAGAGACAAAAATACAAGAAATATACCAGCAAAAGGTAACCTCGGGAAATTCTGTCGGTCAAAACTGTGGTCACTCATCGGAAGTTATCTATCAACATGCATCATCGTTTGACCGACATGTAAGCTCGTATGGACACAACCTAATATTTGTAAACAACGATATCAAACATGCTACCGTTTTCCACCCCAAGTTGTATTAAAAATGGTTCTTGATTTCTGAGGCAAAAAAAACTTGATGTAATTAGCAAACATCATTTTCGCATTTAGAATATTTTCTTCTCGTTAATTTTCTCTTAACTGTCAGCTGGCCTAAAGTAATATACCTAACAGATTTCAATTTTGTCTTTTTCTTTGAATATTTTTTTTATTGCTTCGTTGGTGTTGTGGTCGCAAGCGCTACTGCAGATCATAAGGTCCTGGGTTTGATTCACGAGTCGGGTAAAGTGCAGTGGCAGCAGTGTAGTGGTAATAATAAATAATAATAAAAGTTTATTAGGAACAATTTAGGTAGGTACAGCATTACAAGTGATACAAAGATAGCTGTAAAATACTGTGGCACGGCTATCAACGCCCCACAAAAAATATATTGAAGACAATTGGTGAAGGACAAGCGTTTCTGGGTCCTGCCTTATGTCATTTTGACGTTCAATGAGTGCCGCCTCTCAGCCCTAATTTCAATAAATTACTTTTGATTTTGTTATTGGGTCTTACCCATCTGGAACTTCTCAGTAGCAGCCCGGAGTCTGGATGTGTGCCTGTTTGATGGCAATAGGTCTGCCCCCTATTACATGCAACAAACATAACTTGCGCAATGTGGATGTTCTATTGCCTAACTCTCCCGGCAATACGCGTGATATTATGTTTTTAACACGCTTGTATTAGCTTCACCTGTATGTTTGTAAGCTTGTTTGTTTGTTTGTAACCGAAAGGAGTCGGTTACAAACAAACAAACAAGCTTACAAACACTTGACTTACAAACACTTGGACTTGATTTTGACCCAATTCAAACGATCACATTTCATTTAAACTTTGTAGACTTATCGAAAACCGATGATAATTCAATAAAGTAAAAAAAAAAAACTGAATTTTATGCTTTTGTAGTTAGCAGAACTAAAAAGTAGAAAATAAATAATAGAAAGTTTAATTCTATTTTTAAAGCGTATTTTTTAATTTCTTAAACGATTTATTTTTTCAATAGAAATTAGTTTTGAAACTGATATAGCAGAAAAGTTTGACATGTAATTTCAAGTTTAGGCTAAACATCGCTATTATTTAAGTAAGTAGGAACTTTAGATAGTTTGAACATTCTATATCCGCTATATACCGATACATTTTAAAGGGATATGTAAAATGTAAACCTCACTTTATGTGTTGCGCTAAACTGAAATACTTTGTCGTTCACGTTACGTTCAATCTGCACTTTAAACATATGTTTACGAGCATGTTTACAAACTTTAAAGGGAATTTGTGTAATGTCCTGGAAACTGCGATGTAATGTATCATCTGTCACGTACTCACGTATATTGACAGTTCAATTATTATTCCGACAGTAGGTGACGCATTCAAGTCACGGAAATGTCTATTTCTGAAAAACTGGAAATTATTATCGAATTTGTCCAACTACAACGTGTAACAGATTAAACGTAAGACCTCAGACACCTCTATTTACACTATAAGAATAAAATAATATTTGTAATTTAATTTAGTTAAATGTAATATGTAATACTTTTTAATAGTTGTGACTGACTAAATGTAAAAAAAAAAATCGATCGCGCACATTTAAGTAGGCTTTATTGGCTTATGATAAGGCTTAAATTTTCTTAAATGACACTTGTGTTATGACGCAGCAGTTCCAATTTAAGTTACAAAAAAGATTTTTTGAAAAAAAAAAAATGTGATGGAAATTGATTTGGAAGCCGATTCTGAACAAAATACTTTCAGGTCTTGCATTTAATCGGTTACCTTGTATTAACGGAAAATGATTTGTCATTTATGAACCTGGACTATGTAGCCCGTTCGGCGTATCTGCCAATAGCATCATTTAGACGTAGGAGGAGTCCATATATCCGTTCCACATAGCATGCGTTCACACTCGCAGTACGTGTATCTAAGCCCCGGGCCACACGGCCGGCTATTATGCTAGGCGTCTGTTTAATGATACGACCCCCCCTTCCCTAATCCGTTTACTTGCCGTTAGCGAAGCAATTTAGTAATGATGCTCCTTAATCCTCAGCTCTGAGGGAACATAATTGCATAATAATCTTGAAGCTCTAACTATAATAGTGGATTTAATAGAATGCTGTTTTGGGATACGCATAATTAAATAGTTGAGGAACTTTTGTATCCACTACTTACCGTAACTACCCGAGTGTGTAAATAGAATTCTTTCTTAAATGTCGAAAATTTTTACTTCAATAATAACACGTTTCCAGATGTTACAATATCCATTTACCATCGAAAAAAGATATTTCGATTCATTGTCAGTGATGAAATATCTAGACCTACCCGTGAAACGGAAATTGCTATTGCAGATATATAAATTAATGTATACCTATGTAGTAGGTACATACGTGTGTAATGGAAACAAGAAAATTTTATCTTAAGAGGTGACTATTAAACTTAATACATCAATCAGCAATCTCATGCAGTCGGAGGCAATAAAGGCCTTTGTAGTTAACTTTAAGAAGATGCATCACGATTGCTTAAAGTTTTAGGTATACATAGTGGTAAACCTCTTAAAAAAACTTGTTTCCATCATTTTTCCAGTCCCCCTTTTGGCATCGCACAGTCGGGTAAAAATAAATTTCGGATACAAGACCGATGTCCAAGTTTTATTAAGCTATTTTGCATAAAGTTACAAGCCATAGTCTTTACTTAATATACCGAGATGTCATCGCTGCAAGCTAAAGTTTTGAAATTTTAAGTAAATTCTTTAGACTCACATACTGCTTCTCCATCGCATGAACTTCATTATGAATTTCTGATTTTGTGGTGCTCATAAGTGCTTTTACTCCATATATCACAAACTCCTGCCACCAAGTAATTCTGTGTCTTTAATTTATAATGGTAAATAGCACTCTGTTTATTTAAAACTTTTTTCAAAAAAATAAACAACCGTCTTCAAAAAAAACACTAAAAAGTGAAAAATAACTTTAATTTCGGAAGTCGGTGACTTTGGATATGTATTTAAATTTTTTGTCACCGCCTTCCGAAATGAAAGTTATTTTTCAATTTTTAGTGTTTTTTTGGAAGTCGGTTGTTTATTTTTTTGAAAAAAGTTTTTTATTTTTCACTTTTTAGTGGTTCACATGTGCTTACCCCTTCACAGCGTACCGGCGTGATGTTATGTTATTAACTGGTGTAAACAATTGACAGACATGAGATTTCAGCAATCCCTGTCCATTTGCTATCATTTATTGAGGAGTTCCGTTGCCTATCTCCGAAGTTCTTCATCAGATCTTCACCAAATTGAAATGGAACCACTCCGAGAAAGTACTCTTCCAAAAACTACACAAATTGCTTCAAGCGTGCCTATAAAATTTGAAGAGTTCTCTCTATTTCTCCAGGATCCCATCATCAGATCCTGATTTGATGATCATGGGACTACCTGGGAAGTATACCCTTTCAAACAAAAAAAATTATCCAAATCGGTCCAGCCATCTTCGAGTAATCGGGGAACATACATAAAAAAAAAAAAAAGGTTCCGACGAATTGAGAACCTCCTCCTTTTGGAAGTCGGTTAAAAATATGGTGTTTTAATAAATAAGTACTTACCTACTTAATCTAATACGTTTAAACGAGCAATTCTTGTGTATATGTGTATATATATACAAGAATTGCTAATATAATTCTGAATCTCGGAAACGGCTCCAACGATTTTTATTAAATTTAGTCTGCAGGGGGTTTCGGGGGCAATAAAACGATCTAGCTAGGTTTCATTTTTAGGAAACGTCAAACCAAAAAAAAAACCGAGCAAGCTCGGTCATCCAGATATTGTAGGTTTCAAGCATCATAAATTATTTTCTATCTTTCAGCGACACGCCACTTACATTTTTTAATAATCAACGCAAATAATAGGTTTGAATCTAGAATCATTTGAAATTCATTTATTAAGCTTACACACAGTTCATAATTATACAAGTAACATTATCTGTCTAGCCGTTGCCCAACTATGTTAGGGTTGGCTTCCAGTCTACCCGGATGCAGCTGAATACCAGTATTTTACATGGAGCGACTGCCTATCTGACTTCCACAACCAAGTTAATCGGTAACCTCCTCACAAACAAGTAACATGAGATGAAATTCTAACCAACTAAAGAAGACTTATACAGGTTTAACAGCGAATCCCAAATTAAACGCAGCCCGTACCATAGTGACACAGAGTTAATAATTTAATGAGTTCTGCTAGCCCAAGATTGATAATTTAATAATTTAAAATAAATAATACTTTAAAAAACTAAAAAACACGCTTTAAAAACCAAAATAAAAAAGTAGAAAATAATTTAATTCTATTAAAAGCGTGGGGTGCTTTTTGAGGAATTTTTATAATCAATTAATATCAAGCACCCCACGCTTTTTAATAGAATTAAATTATTTTATATTTTTTTAGTTTGGTTTTTAAAGCGTGTTTTTTAGTTTCTTAAACTTTTATTTTTCTATTTTTTACTTCTGCTAACTACAAAAGCGTGATTTTTCAGTTTAATTTTTTCAATTTTTTTATTATTTTTGAATTGTCATCGGTCCTCGATAAGTCTACAAGGTTTAAATGAAATCTGACCGTTTGAAGTCGGTCAAAATCAAGTCCAAAGGAGTCGGTTACAAACAAAACAAACATGCTTACAACCTTACAGGTGAAGCTAATAAAAGCGTGTTAAAAAATAAGACTTTTCGAAATAAACATGAATCGATAAAAATATCTAATTGGCGCCAAAATCTTGCTTATGTCATACATCGCTCAATGTCGAATGTTGAACACCGCCGTTCCCCCCGCACCCCGCACCGGGCCAGTCCCCATCGGACACAATACTCGTGATAGATTGGGAAATAACATTACCCAAACGTACAAGCACACATCCTACTACAAGTTATGTATATCTTATACGTCGGTTCGTGATTTATGATTACGTAATTTGTTATTTCATTACTTGTTGTTGATTGCTCTGCTGTCAGAAGCTATGTTTGTAGGGAAACTCAGTATATGGGTCCATACGTGAAAACTTTTCTTGTAGCTTCAATATTTTTTTTTTTTTTGTAAATGATTTTGTCCTTTACAGAAAAACGGTCAGGATTTTTTCTGTTACCGAAATGCTAGTAATAAAGTCCACCGATTTTCCAGCTAGAGAACATGATTAGAGGAATAAAATAAAAGCTTTTAAATACGGAGCTACGTTTGAATTAGAAACTGACTCAATACAGGATTTAAAATTGGGTATGCGGGGCTTGTGTATGAACGTCACCACGGGATAAACGTAGTCCCGGAATCCTCCTTGCGGCAAACTGGGTTTAAAATTAATAGAGCGGAAATCCAAACATATTTGCTTTTAATTACTATATTTTTTCAAAATCTTTATATAAACATAAGTAGCTTAGGGAGCTTTTTGTAGTAGACCTTTTTGTTAATGAGCATTGAAATTAAAATTAAATTTCAAAACCTTATTTATAATAAGAATGTTAAAAAACGCAAGAGTTGAATTTCTCAATAGTTTTAGATTATTTGCTAACAATTTTATTATCAGTCAATTATTTACATGGATAAATATCTCAAATTATCTAAACAACCTTCAGTTCTAAACTAAGAACAAAAAACATTCAATGTCACAAAAATGTCTTCATACTTCTCAGCTAACTACTGTCTATGACTCTAAAAACAAATCTTAATTTTTTGACGATATAATTCATCATCGTCAAATAAATGGTTATAAAAAACTGTTTCTGAATCACTTTTTAGTTTTGTTTATTGTAGTCGTATGTAAGTCTAGAGTTCTAGAGATACCCTAATATCATAGAGGAAAGTACTATATCTGCTACATAATATATTCGGCGAATGTCAAACATAATGATATCCATCAATTTTGTCACTTGTTTATGGGCTAATTTTACAATAGTCAGAACTTTTATATTAACATATAACTGAAGAATAAATCTGACGGTTTAGCATATTTTATATACAAAGCTGTCTGACCGTCATATTTATTTTTCGGAAAATCAGCCCTAAGTCCAATAAGAGCCGAGAAATATTTTTAAACTGACTCCGCGACCGCTTCAAATTTCTATAAACCCTTACTGTAACAAAATAAACAACCGACTTCCAAAAAAACACTAAAAAGTGAAAAATAACTTTAATTTCGGAAGTCGGTGACTTTGGATATGTATTTTTAATTTTTTGTCACCGCCTTCCGAAATTAAAGTTATTTTTCACTTTTTAGTGTTTTTTTGGAAGTCGGTTGTTTATTTTTTTGAAAAAAGTTTTTTATTTTTCACTTTTTAGTGGTTCACATGTGCTTACCCCTTCACAGCGTACCGGCGTGATGTTATTAACTGGCGTAAACAATTGACAGACATGAGATTTCAGCAATCCCTGTCCATTTGCTATCATTTATTGAGGAGTTCGTTCACCAAATTGAAATGGAACCACTCCGAGAAAGTACTCTTCCAAAAACTACACAAATTGCTTCAATTCTCTATTTCTCCAGGATCCCATCATCAGATCCTGACTTGATGATCATGGGACCACCTGGGCAGTATACCCTTTCAAACAAAAAAAAAATATACAAATCGGTCCAGCCATCTTCGAGTAATCGGGGAACATACATAAAAAAAAAAAAAAAGGTTCCGACGAATTGAGAACCTCCTCCTTTTGGAAGTCGGTTAAAAAAGAAGAAAAATGAAATCGCTTACGCTTACGCTTGTTGCGCTGGATACAAATTCAATAAAGCGCTAGCTATCTTCCCTCAGCAACGCGTTAGCACAGAATATCGTATCCCAACGTGCTTATCGCGACCGGCGATGCGTGTAGAAAGGTCCTTTCAAGTTCTAACTTACATATTTAAGAGCCTGGAGATTTACAAGAGCCCTTTCGATACCTGCTTAGTCCATGACGAAAAGGATTCTCTTCAGATGACTTAAATATAGGTCGTTAAATAAACACCGATGGACATCGGTCGCCTTTATTGAGATCTTAGAGACTTAGATTAAGATTTATTTCGACATTTCTTTTGGTCGTTTCGGCCCGTACGTGGCTTAGTAATAATTCTCTCAATATGTAAAGAATAAGTAGGTACCATAGATATCAGACAAAGGATAGTCCTTTACCCTATTTTGTGTCTTTTTACCCGACTGCGCCAGAAACAGGGTTATGTTTTTCGAGTATATGTATGTGGATTTCTTTGTCACGCTCTGTAGCCTAAACGGCGTGATGGGTTTTAACTTGAAAGACGTCGTTAGATTCGTTCTCAATTGTGAGAGTGCCACTGGGTATATTAAAATTATGAACATTAAAATGGCCGATTATTGGCGCCATATTCATTGTCATTGACTGCAACACGGATATCAAAATGTATACAAGTTTTACGTAAATGTGTCACCGCTTAAGTAATCTATCACATCCGCACTACATAGAATGCATTAAGCCATCAAGCCAAGCTGTCAGTGAAGCATAAAATGTAGCACAACATATGCCAACGACGAGATAATGTAGGTACTGGAAATGTGCTCCTCTTATCCTCGCAAAGGTAACGTGTCATGCTGGCGAGGTTGCGCTGTTTCTCACAAGGGCACGTCGCCTCGACGCAAACTTGACAGGCTGCCAACTATCGACCGATGAGATGATGTTAGTCAATGTCAACAGGCACTCCTAACGATTCATTATCACTTAGCAGACTTTTAACTGGTTGGCCACTATTTTAAAACTAGTGTTTTGCCTCTTTCTAAGTTCTATCAGCCTTCAAAGACAAAGTTCTGATCTTGGGTCTTCTAAAATAGACTTTACAACGGATGCATTTTGACAATATTCCTGTTGTTTGAGTTCGCTTAGCCGTAGTTGTTGAGGATTACCTATCAATTGACGGTTTATAGAGCTTTTGCAATATGCAAATAAAAACTTATCGTCCCATAAGCGGGAAAAAGGACAAGAGCCTATTTATTCACCGAGATAGTTGAACTTATTGACTAAATATTGACTACATCAAATCGTGTTTAATATTTTTTACCACTACTCGACAAAGAAATACCTACATTTTTATTATTCGTAAAAAATGTATCGAAATGTAAATCCGACACCAGAAACACCGAGTCAAGATAACTGATCTACATCGAGCAGCATTTAGTATAATTCAGAGACTTTAAAATTTCTTGTAAATCCGATAGCGATGGCGCTCTAACGAGAGAAAGCTTCTTGAGCTGCTCTTGAGAAACTACCGCATGAGTTAACACCTCACGGCTCGACCAGAATGCACCACACCGCTTATTTAAGTACAGGAAATGAATCTTACACCCCTCACCTAACCCCCAACTGCATTTTTCAGACTTTTCCTACGACCCACCTCGTCCTTTGTGAAGAAAATAAAGTTTACCGTAATATTGTGTAAAATGGAAAGATGGAGAGAGTTTTAAAAAGTGTTTAGATTATAGCGTCCTAGTTGCACTTGTAGTTTTTCTGTTGATCATAATCTCACCCATTCAAAAGTTTTTCTGTAGTGGAAAAACAGTGAAACATTATTTATTTGAATATAATAAACTTTTGCCAGCGCCTTCGCCCTCGTCCAGGGCCCGGAGACGAAACACATTTCTGTTAGCGTAGACGCCTAACGCTACGCCAAAATGTATGGGAATGACATTACCTGCGGAAAGATTACGTTGTGTCCTTTCCGCAGGTAAAGTCATTCCCATACATTTTGGCGTAGCGTTTGCGTGAACGCTAACAGAAATGTGTTTTGTCTAGGCCTGCTGGTCTGAAATTATCTCACGAGAACGTGCTACCGGGATATAAACTACCAGGGACCAGGTTATAAACTAACTGTGTGCCAAATTTCATTCGAATCTGTTGGGCCATTTTTTCGTTATTGCGTAACAAACATACATAATCATAATTTGAGTTGAAAGGTAAACTCATTTCAATATAAGAACAAAACAAAAGGCAATCTTGCCTATTATTTTGTTAACGATAGTACTATTATGACGCTGCTAATTTAAAGGGGAAGATTGATTCATTTTCTGCAGTTCTACAAATCATAGACCAAGTACATTATCTTCAAAAAACTGTAATGCCATAAAAGAAGTGGAGAAGCGATCAGTCAAACGTTATGTCGACAGAGAACGCGACAACAACCAACTTGCAAATTATCTAGCCATGAGCGATGGCCTTTATATCTTCCTCTAAACATGAAAATATGGCAGATGCCCTTCATCCATCTTATTAGTGACCAGTGTCAGGGTTCGAGGGGCCTTTCTACAAAACTTTTTCACATATAATTTTCTATACATAATAACATAGCATAATATCACGTCCTATTTCCCTAAGGCTTAGGCACAGGTGCACCAATTTTAAGACCCTTTTAATACAACGCAAGCCTATTGCGATCAACCGGGCAAAAATCCAGACCCCGGGATGCTAATGAGAAATTCCAGATGGTAAAATTCACTAGCACTTTGCCCGACCCGGGGATCGAACCAAAGATCTCATGCTTAGTAGTAGTGCTACGGACCAACAAGGCAGTATCTCTACATAATATTCGAGTATTATTTTCCTTACTCAATCCAGCACTGTTGAAGCGCCAAAGCGCTATTTAAAACCACGTTTGGCTTAAATATTGTGAGCTGAAAGTTTATAAAACCACGATATTTTGGCAGGTTGCCAAACTAAAGAGTATTCAACAATAATAATAGCTCACAACAAAAATCTTTGAAAATCGACAAAGCATGTTTTTAACGAAGTATTTTTCTCGAAAAAAAATCTGAGTTTTGTTAGTACTCAATCAAACTAACAATGTTTGTGGCGCACGCGAACAAGTGATGCATCTAAATGGCAGTGTCGATTAAACAAAACTTGAAAATATAGGATAGATCCTCGTGTCGGAAACCCAGCACATACGAATAAGTACTTATGTACAAATACAAATCCATGAGCGCCTTTTTCACAACCTGCTTTTCCACGAAATCAGGAAAACTCTATTTATTGTTTCTTAAAATTTTTAAGTAAATTATGCGCCCTGCTGTTTAGCCGCAAAAGGCTCGATCCTGTGGAAATAACGGGATAAAAGTATACTACATCGTAATCCATGTGTGAAATTTCATCCAAATCCATTCAGCCGTTTTAGTGTGAAAGCGTAGCAAACCAACATACAAAAAAATATTTTCTGTTTATGATATGTCTATAAAAATTATAATAAATATTGCTTAAAACTATGTTAGGAGCACTTCAGTCAGCACTAGCTTATCTTTGTGCTGTCCTATAACTTAGTACTTGTCGTTGGAAGCTACGGAAGACCACGTTCGTTATAAGGTTATAAGAATATAATGTAAATTTAATTCATGGAAATCTTGCACATCTAAAATAAAGGTCACGACTAATATAGTAATTTAAATTAAAGAATTTCAGTAACCAACTTAAAAATGAAATAATATTTTTTCCTTCATCAAGCGGAGACGAATTTTCAGCTTATTTGCAATTCAACCCTTATAATTTGATTAAATAGAAGGTGTCTCGGGAATATAATTCGTTTAGAGATTTTGTTCAAAGTGATCGCGTCTATAATGTACAAGGACATAATTTAATATCTCATGAAATGATTGGAGTTAAGTGCGTCTATGTTTAATAAATTGGCTCATATCTTCTACATTCTATATCTTTTATAACTTTATACATACCTACCCATGTTTTAATAATAAAGTAGCTGTTTCCTCATCACAATTAATAATTCCCGTACCGATATTCAGTCGTAGTCATGCCTGAAGGCCAATTCCCGTACGTTCAAAATCTAGTCGCAGTCACATCTCAGCGACAAGCTAATGTCAAAAATGTATGAAAAATCGTGGTATTTTTGACAGATTGACACTGAGATCAGACTGTGAACGTTCTTAAAATTAAGAGAATTGCCCCTCAGGTGTCTTGTATGGACCAAAATGGAATGTTGGGCCATAAAAGGGATGAATGAAAGGCAATTGCATGCAGCTGAGATGAGAATGCTAATACGAATGTCTGGTGTTACGCGAATGAATAGAATAAGAAATAAGTACGTATGAGGAAGTCCGAAAGTGGCACCGGTAACTGAAAAGTTGTGTGGAAATGTATGTCGAGGTATGGGCATGTAACGCGAAGTAATGAGGAATATGTCGTAAGGAAAATTTTTAGTATGAATGTTGAAAATAATAATAATAATAAATCATTTATTTCAAGTAACATAGACTCATAAAAATAGGACACGAACACAATAATAAGACAAGAACACACAGTCACATTGATTAAAATTACACACAATTTAAATTGAATCTAAATTTGAAACACTTAAAAATAAAATTTGAATAAAATGAGCATATTAAATAACAATTACATATTTCAATTTCACGATGTTCATAAGAATAGGACAAGAACACAGAAACGATGGATGGATTGTGTGACAGATGATATAGCTGGCAAAAAGACAACTAGGTAATACAGCAGTATGGAAGAAAAGATATGTTGCGCCGTCCGCAACAAAATTGGAATGAGCAGGAGAATGGCGGTGATGTTCAGTCGAAGACACCTTCAACGATCACTTTTATATTGTCAATTAACTAAATACTTTTATACGTGACTTACGAGTTACGCGTACTTAGGTGGTAGGTTTGAACCCGGACAAGCGCTTGACTTTGTTTAAATTATTTCATCACCACGGCACGTAAAACGGTGAAACAAAATATCGTGAAGAAACTGGCATGTCCTAGAACCACAAATTCGAAGACATTTAACATCTACCGACCAGCAATTGGCCCGCGTGGTGGGTTAGGTATGGCCTATAGTCCCTCTCACCGAGGCATGTGTCCCAACAGTGAGAACATTATAGGCTATACTTTCTTCATGACATACACGTTACGGTAATCGGCTACGGTGAACAATGCGTATACCTGTAGTCTAAAACATAATTTATTTTAAGAACCAATACTGTCCCACGTGTGTGCACCGCGTTTTATATCTGAAACCGCGCTCGAGACACTCGGCTCCCCGAGGAATTTACCCTTTTCTTCACTAAAAACAAATACCTGGGAGCGCCGGTCCACTCTACCTGCCCGCCACAACTGTATAATATTCTAATAATATTTGCCAACGATGACTGCAGAGGTACCGAGAATTTTCGATACAGGTATTCGTTTCTATTTGTAGAATTTAATGTTGTGTTTAAAATATCCACCAGAAAATAAATTAAAACTACTTTACCAGATAACAGACTTCTTTGTGGACATTTTTATCTATGGAATTAGTAAGAACTATTTCATTTTATCTCTATCCATAGATTAAATACTATATGTACCGTAGACAGTCAAGATTGACACTGTCAAATATCTGACACTACAAAAGCAATACAAACACAGAGCATCCTACCAATACAACCTACCTTGCATCCCGACGAATAGTTATACAGCCGATATACATAAGGCGGAGGCGGAAAATGAAATCAAAGAGTAATTAGCGGTTTGTAAAATAGACTGGCGATGTAGACAATCACTAACTGGAGCCGTGTACAAAACTTAAAACGTATTGGTAACCATTTGTTATTCCAATGGACGAAGACCAGTAGTTATGAACTTCAGCATCCCGAAAGAATTACTCACACGATGCCGCCGAACGATTGAACACTGTCGAGCCTCAGCCAACAGATTTTTCACGTCATCTATAGAAACCTACCTTTTAATAGCCGGAAATACCTTGATACTGCTTGGTTACCTAATAGTCCAAATGTATTTTGAAAGCTACAGCCCGTTCCTCTTAGCTAGTGTGCTTATACTTTCGGGTCAGTTCCTAGTCACGCTATCATCCGACGCATATGCTTCTATCGCAGATATGCTCTACCTCAGACATTTGCGCCGCAATTCTGCTGTGATTAGTTTCTCCGTTCATGCAAATAATATGTCCATCATCGAAGAATACCAGGAGCTGTACGACGCTTCACAATACTAACACAATGACGTAAAGAGTATTTTTCTAATGTTGGTGGATTCTATTGAAAATTTTATTCCATATGTTGGGCACATTTTGATGGCTATGGGGTATATACTGGAACAGTTTGATTCTCCCCAGCGCCCTCTGCCGAGCGGACTGGTGCTGGTGGGCAACTTGCTGGTGCTGTCGGCCCCGGACGCACTTGCACACAACCGACCAGGCCAGAACGCTGTTAATATCATATTTTTAGCGTATAATATCCTTGTATTTCTATTTGATTTAATCATCATCTCTGAAGTGGATAATGACGAAATATCAACGTGATAGCGTTTTAATTTTAAACTGTACGTAACTAATAGTTTACTAACTGTTAAACTATGCACATAAATAAAAACCTATACCATCGAAAAAGTGTTGTTATTTACATTTCGTGAGTAAATTGATGTTGGCGTAAAATTGAGGGGCAAGGTTCAGCGTAGAACGAATTATAAAGTAATAAATAATCCTCTTGCAACGGGTAATTAATGAAAAAGGGTTTAGGTATTATAACAGAATTTTAATTGGTTACGTGATAATGTTGGCATAAGAAAATTAAAATTCTTCCTCGGGGCTGACTAAGCACACTGTCAACAACGAAGTTTGTCACTTATAGTAGACTTAATAAGGATTTAGAAACTAAAACAAAAAGTAAACTTATTTAAACAGGAAGAATTTGCAACGCATTAAGATTTTGAATGTTTTGTTAATAACAGATTCTCAACATAATTACAAGAAATTCATCATCCTGAATTCAGACTTAATTTATCAAATAAATATTACTTTTCATGAAGAAAAACACACTAAATCATGCTTATTTTAAAACTCCAAAGAAATAATCAATTCATTTTTGTGTCGTTCATTTTAAATTGTACGAAACGTGGCATAATGTCATTACTCAAAAAAGGACATACCTACTCATACAGACAGAATATCAGCCATTAGGACAAGCGATGTAAGGCTTTAAGTGAAGCTTATCGCAAATGTATGAAGGCTTCAGTATCGCTTTGTGTCGAACGAGCGATTTCGAAACAAGCCCCTAACAGACCCATTCAGACCGAGATCCCGGTGGAATAACGACTTATGTGAGCTACAGAATGGAGACGTATGAGAAATAATCAAGAACAAATCTTAGGGAATGGAAATATTTAACTGTGGGTTAGATCAAAGAGAGATAGAATAATCTTTATTGTACCCTAAGCATAACAAATCACAAATAAGAAATTTTGAGAGTTACGGAAGCTGGAAGTTGGCCATAGATACATAACACTTTAAGTGCTCAAAACAACACATATGTGTGGGTTCTACAAATTATTACGAGCTACGTATCGGAAAAAAAACGCTGCTATGAACCACGATAGTCGTAACCCGTAGTAAATCCCGCATCATAAATACTAAAAAGTTAAAAATAAAATTAAAGTAAAGAAAACTGTTTTTAAAACAAGTTTTTATTATAAGTTGGTAATAAAACGAACTAAAAAGTTAAAATAATTTAATCTCAATTATTTATATAAAACGTGTTAAATTTTGATGGCAGGAGAAATAAAGAACATTTATTAGCATGTTACACCTTCTTTATTTCAAACCGTCAATATGTAACACGTAGAATACGAACAAAATACAAACACAGACAAAAAAAAACCAGCATTAGAATCGTTCCCACCCCTCACAAAAGTTACTGGAAAAAAAATCAATGTAGGTACTGTCTTGATTTTTTTTTTGTAACTTATCTTGATTACCGTTTTATTATAATTAATTACTTTATTTGTAGTTATTTCATGACATTGGTCCCCAAAGGAGAACACTCTATTCCTTTTTATATTCCTTCACAGATTTTATTTCAAAGTCAAAGTAACTTACCGACACAAAAAAACACCTAAACATCGTAGTAACAGCAGATAATCAAAGGGCGAAGTTCACTGCAATATCCGAAGTGCGATCGGGTCCTGAGTTGTCAATTTGGCACATTTTGTACCGCGCCGAGTGCCCTCCATCCTTGGAGTGCCCTCCTGGCCTCCAATGACGCCTCGCAACCACTTTTTATCGCTGCAACAAAGAAAAAAATAATTATTTAAGGTCACTTGATGTGGAACAAGTTCGTTATTTTATTGAAGCTAAACATTTTATGTTTTGAAGGTTATTTTGATGTTGCTATGTGAGCTTCTTGTCACCTGAACCACAGTATTTCTTTCATGGAAAAGAATTATTCCTTCAATAACATCAATTTCATAAAAATCTTAAATTCATCATCTGATAGACAATGCACTGCCTGAACTACTGGGTCTGAAAGCAAGAAATTATTCGGGGTGACACCATCGACTCGTAAACTGTAACCACTCAATTCAGCACATGAGTCTACAACCCCAAGCGTAGAAATTTTTAGTACGTTATGAAAAACATCTGCTGTTTCATAGAAAAATGCAATACCCACGGTTTAAAATATTGAACAGAAAAAAATATGAATGTTTTATAGAAGTTAGTTAAAGTTTAAGTTTAACACACGGCTTGTACTAAGAAATTCTTAATTCTTTTGTGCATCTTGATATCGTTTTTATTGTTTGATCATATCAAAGCATCTGTCCTAATAAACTACATATTCTCAAGAACTAAGTCCATTAACTATGTCTATATAACTTCTCGCAATTCTAGCAAAAAGTATGAAACAGATTAGGCACAATACAGTTGTGAATTTTCGTGGGAATCATCACATACTCATACTCCTAAGTACTGGCACTGCAAGAAAAACTACACAAAATTCAGTTATAAAACAAGAACTTGTGGAGTTTTCTGAGCTCTCGTCCTAATGATAGTTTTTACCGTATTTTTGTATTAGCGACGGGGCGGCCGCCATCGCTGTCGTCCTAACTCGATGTTACAGGGCATGAGTCGACACTACCTAAGTTTTAACTCGATACATTATGATTATAGAACTGTCTGCAAACTTGGATCAGGATATTTTAAAAGAAGCTTTTCGAGAAGATAATGGTTAAGAGTCAAAAGTGAAAATGGAATATTGGTTTGGTAACTTGGTAGTTGAAATCATGATGAAAATCCCTTCTAGGTTCTGATAATATATTACTTAAGCGTTTTTTATGCTATTTTTAATATAGTAGTACCTACACTACACCCATATTTCGCCAATTATGTTTAAGTCCCATGTAATAGGGGGCGAGCCTATTACCATCAATCGGGCACAAATCCAGACTCCGGGCTGCTATTGAGAAATTCCAGATAGTCAAACTCAATAACACTTTCCCCGACCTGGGAATCGAACCCAGCACCTCATGCTCAGTAATACCGTTTGCGACCCCTAAACCAACGAGGTGAAATGTCGGTATACTAAAGGTACACCTCTGCCCGACCCTTCCGGTAAAGAAGGCGTGATGTTATGTTTTATTGTAGTCCAATATCCTGTTATGCCTCAAAGAGATGTCAGCACCAACTGATGGGGCCTGGAAGGGCCGATGCCTGCCAGGGGTGCGAGTTGTTCGAAAGAAATACCGCGGCCCCTGGCACACAGGCAACTGAGGAAACACGGGTGGGTTTTAGTTGTAAAGGTCTGACACGCCCTCCTGCTCCACCCAGAGCGGGAGAAGTTATTTGATGATTTTCCACCCAAAAAAAAAGAAAAAAAATATATTCCTGTTATTCATCTATCTATTCCTGAATCAAAAAAAAAATGAAATCTTTGCCACAAAGAGCTTTAGACTTTATCAAACTTTTCTTCTCCACTAACGAAATCCTAGAAATAGGTACACTCAATATAGCAACTTAGTGGTGTTACTTGTAAGAGCTTGTAGGTATGTTGTTCAATCAATCGCGAGTATCGAGCCCTCTGCGTTGATAAGACGCTTCCTTTGAGGCATCTCTCTTTGAGGTGAACGCGCGAATTCGACGACACTGATAAAGGTATTCAAAGAGTTAGTGGCAATTTGAACTGTACGTATATACAACACACGTGAATAGACTTGTTATGTGTAATCATTTTAATTAAGAAAGTTATATTTATTTAATATTAGGTAGCTATAGTATTTAAGATCTTTTCCCACCATCATCATCATATCAGTCAAAAGACGTCTACTGCTGGACATAAGCCTCCCCCGAAAGGGGGGGATTTGCCATAATTGCCACGCTTGGTAGGCGGGTTGGCGATCGCAGTATGGTGGTCAAATGCATAGAGGACGCTGCTGCCCATTCTCTAGTAAGTCCCTTAGTCGCCTTCTACGACACCCACGGGATGAAATGGGATGCAGGTGCTATTCTTTCACGTCCGGCACCACACGAAACCCCTAGTAGGACATAATGGGTCAACAGTTATTTAGGCGTGGTTATACACTTGTTCGGGTCACGGGACTTAAAAAAAAAACTTTTCTAAAGCTTTCCATCATCCTGAAACACATTCATATAATGCTGCAGGTATACCAAACTAATATCTAATTACCGTTAATGCCACGAGCAGCTGAACGGAAAGCGCAGCGCGGCAGTGGCAATATTACCGGTCCATTCATAGCGCCTCACTGCCGCACAGCCAACCTGATGGCTTAAATGAGCAAAGAAAATTAGAAACTACTCCCTTCACGTAATACCTAGTTCTGCAAAAACTTTTACAAACTGACAAAACTAAAAAGTATGATCTCATTGTCCCACGTTGCTTTGAGTTTCAGATTCAGAGACAGAACTTAGTAACAATGATATTCTTATTCGATTATAATAATGCAACATTTTTTAAACATGACTTCAGACGACAACATGACATGAATGAACGTTTACAGCCGAGCCTACAGGGTAAAAATAAGACCTCAAATAGATTAGAAAGATGTGAAAGACCCTCGAAATCGATTTATGATATATCTGAGTCGAATTTGACTTAATAACTTTGGCCATCCATCAATCAGATAATTCAAAGTAAAACGTATGATTGGAAAGAAATCGGAAAACAAATCGAAACGGGCCTTCATTCGAAAATAATTTAAAAATCATAAAAGTTTTCGTTCATAATAATTATATACAACATGCAGATAAAAAATAAACTATGCTTGAGTGAGCGTTTGAGCTGGACTCCGTCTTAAGGTGAATCTAGTCGATTTTTTTTCTATACACAGAAGTGTATTACTCCACTGTTTGACAATGTACATCAAAAATTAAACATGTTATGGTTTTGTCTCATTATTAATATTGTCTGTGCGGAAACAGAATACTAACGCATGAAACGAAACGTGTTTAAGTAATAAAAGAAGTGTAAAATCTCCAAAACCAAGTCGGTACAGACGAAGCTCAAATAAAGTTCAATAAACTTTATATTTATGAATTGGTTTTTTCATAAAACACGATCTTCCTAAGGACTTCGAAATTTTTTACCCACCTGTGTTACTATAAATGATCCTGCATCTCACTTATTAACGTTAAGCGTGTAGACTAGCGTCTAATAGCTCATCACTGATACTACCTTTGTCGGACACGACGCCTGGTGAGACAGCGTGCTTTTTAGCCAGACCCGCCAGCGTGTTCGAGCCCGCGACTAGATTCCCCTTAAAAGATTAACCCACAATCGCTGTAGAAGGAAAATTGTGGAAAGAGGAAACAATTAAATATTTTTTTCTGTAATTAAACTTACTAGTCCGAAAACCTATACTAAATCTTGATATTTTGTCAATTCGTACGAACCCTTTTTCACTATCTATATATATATATATATACAACATGTAACGGAAAGGGTATGTACATACCAAGGGCACGGCTTCTTTGGATGATATCAAACGATATTGGGAGGGTTTTTTAATCCTATCTCTACATGTTCGGAAGTTATGAGAATTTTTAATACATCGATACCAGCAACCGAACTTTTCAAATTGAAATAAAAACATCACTCGGTAGAGATTTATCGTGATATTGGCAAGTAACGTGGAAAGTTATTGACCTACGTAGTGCGGTGACACGTTTGTTATGATTTGAATTTAAGAAACATGAAACCGAAAATTTGGTATCAATTCTTAGAGTATTTTATTTAGAGCTGAAACTATGTATAGTGTTCTATACCAGCTGTTATCTTTAGTGCTGAAGGATAGCAATAGGGTTTCTGTTACACCCTGTATATATAAATGAATCCCTATTTCCCTTGGTCACGGCATCACACGTGAACGGCTGGACCAATTTTGCTATTTTTTTTTAAGAAAGTTGCGTGTAACATATACAAATAAAATGCGAATTCAATCATCATCTGCCTAGCCTTTTCCCAACTATGTTGGGGTCGGCTTCCAGTCTAACCGGATGCAGCTGAATACCAGTATTTTACATGGAGCGACTGCCTATCTGACCTCCACAACCCAGTAACTGGGTAATACGATACCCCTTGGTAAGACTGGTTGTCAGACTTTCGGGCTTCTGACGACCCGTAACGACTGTCAAAGATCCACAAATGACAGCCGGGACCAACGGCTTAACGTGCTTTCCGAGGCACGGAGGGGTCTTGGTATGTAAAGATGGTCACCCATCTACGGACCAACCGCGGCAAGCGTAGCTTAACCTGATCGATCGACCCGTGCAGCTATTGTTACTTAGCCACAAGCCCCTCCTCTGCGAATGCGAATTCAATATTCATAATTAATACAGGACAACGTCTGTCGGGTCAGCTCTTTGTAATATAAAACAGTATCGTAGATTAACGTATCCTTTGTGCCAGTTTCCTACTAAGTAAATCGAAAGTTCTAAATAATCTTTCATATTGAATCGAATCCTAAATGTAGAATGAAGGCAGCAAACTAGCAATCAAATCAGAGCACGAGAAGGAGCAATCATTGCATGTCAGGCTGCAATTAGAGTCACATACATCCCGTCAACTAGGTCACTGGCATTGATTGCTTCGAACATGAGAAATACTTAGATTTAGTGCTAGTTGGAGATTAGTTTACATGCGAGATATCGAAAAGTCGGATACTGAGTGGGCCGGGAAATGAGGCGTCTTGCTTTTGCATTTACCTGGCAGATGCCACTGAATTGCTTCGATCAGTACGAATCACACACACACATCTCTTAGCTTAGAAAAGTGGACGCGAAAAGTGAACATGTGTAAGCTAAATTGAACGTTTTTTACCAACAATATCGTGTATTTTTTTACACACAATGCCTAATGTATATCTGAAACGGAAACATAAAACGATCTTTCAAAAGTAAATCTAGAGGTCCCTCAATAAATATGTTGAGAATCATGACCCTTCGAGAACCCTTTTTAACATAAAGTGAAACAAAAAATAGCTATCTGGGCTGCATGCCAAGATATCGTTCTTAAAAAATCCGTATTCCATAGTTAATGGCGTTGAGTGAAGAGTCTCGATACGGCCCCGTGTTACTTAATATTCAAGCAATTAAACCACGACTTTAGATACCTGAAAGGGTCGTATCTGTTAACAAAAAATATTAAAACATTTTTTTGTGCCCTTTTTCTTAAAAAAACATTGCGACGGTAATTTGTTAAGCGATTAACATTTCATCGTAAACCAATTAGAAGCGCAAACAAATTCAAGTCGCATTAGTATTATAATAGAATTAGTTAGTGGTTTTATCAAAATCGCCATATTTTCTAGACAATCTTTGGCTGGGCCAAATCATATCGGGACAAAGAAAAATAATTATAATTATTGTCTCATTCATCTACTCAAGAATGGTGCTTGTGATGTAATTTAATTATCCGTAATTTCAGTCTTTCGTTTACGTATAATTTAACATAGCTTCACCTTTCAGAAAAGGCCAGTAATTTTCTAAACGCTTTTACCTATACCCACCCTATAAAATTAAATCACATTTTCTATCTCTGTGGACAGCACTTTCCACGTTGACGCGAAAGGAGCAATCTACTTGACGACTAAAAATGGAACGTTTCCAATATCGCTGACATCCCTGAAGTCTCCAGACGACGCTACAGCGCAACACACTCCAAGCATTTTGTCTGCGACCGCGAAAAATCTCTCCCCCAATACCTCCGAGACACACGACTACTGGGACACCTCTGAAATGTTGCTCTCCAATTACATAAACGGCTCATATGATGAAGTTAATGCGTTCACGTTGAAACAAAATGCTAAGAGAAGCATCAATGATGCAGTGTCGAAGAATATTACGTCGGTCCTCGAGAATTTGTTAAAGAATTACGAGAATTCACAATTGCCAACACATGGGAAAGGTACGTGTTTGAATGAAAAAAATATAGAAACGGTCTAACAAACAATAGTCACTCGTAGATCAATTTCCACGTCTTATTTTTCCTTTTATAGACAAACCGTTAATCAAACTAAGTATTATGTTATGTATGACATAGTTGTGTCAGTCTTTGTCTTTGTGTACTAGAGCCATATATCTCTTTATATTGCGAAAAAATATATTTATTCGATGTATTTCAGGATACCCTACTGTCGTGCAAACTAACATTCTTATAAGAAGCATGGGACCCGTTTCTGAACTTGACATGGTGAGTATAAACGTGTGAAATATAATGGAACGCAATGATTTAACTAAATAAATGGATATTCGTAACAAACTTCATAAAAGCTTCTGCTACGAATCTGCTCCGACTTTTTTTGACGTATAACAAAATTAAAAGTGCCGTATTTTCTACACAAAACTTATGTAATTCATTACTAGGAGGTATTTTATCTATTGAATACATTATTATATTAATTAGAAATGCCTGATTAATTAATTTTAATACTAAAATTATTTTGCATTTCTGAACGTGTACACGTCGTAGCTAGTTCGTAGCACATTCGTAACAGACGCTTTTTATGAAGTTATAAGACAAAACGAATTGTGCATTGTTTGAAAAGTATAACATACTTAAGTCATTATAATTTTATGATCGTTTGAAAAGCCTATCCTACATTTCAACTCATTTCACTTTAGCTACGAAACCTGAAGAAATATTTTTTTTACAATATTTTATTTACCAGGATTATTCAATGGACTGCTACTTCAGGCAGTATTGGCGTGACACCCGGCTGTCGTTCCTCGGTCCCATCCGCTCGCTGTCACTTTCTATCAAGATGCTCGAAAGGATTTGGCGGCCAGACACGTATTTCTATAACGGGAAACACTCCTATGTCCACACTATAACTGTCCCAAATAAGTTGCTCAGGATTAGCCAGCATGGGGATATATTGTACTCGATGAGGTAAGCAATCTTATAGTTTTCCCTACTCACGAATGCAGTGAAGATGAATTAATTGACGAACAATTTAATCGAATCTGTTTCAAGTCAATGAGATTTACCAATTGAGCATATACTTGGTTGGATTCGTATACCCTTGCTGCGGAATGGTTGAATTAGAGTCTTATTAACACACAGGCGTTTTATTTTTCCCTCTATAGAACTGCAAAGCCATGAATTCGTCAATCTATGGTACAAAACTTTACTGCTCTGAAGTCCACAAATACGAAAATCCCAATTAACGTTTGAGAATAATTAATTTCATACCCTTTACACAACCAAAGCGTCGGACATTTTTAATTGGCAAAGTGAAAAATATTCCCTGATCCGATTACTCAGTGGGGTTTTCATAGAACGTGAAATCCGGTGGGTATTCTTGTTTTAAAAAATAAACGTCAATGAGATATTGTCGGATTTATCATGATTCTTTTTCCGCTATCTTCTGGTTGTAGTTTCAATTAAAAACAACAACGAAGATTTTTCGCAAAGAAGCGTTTTGTATTTAGCTTTACACAGTGAATAATGTTGACTCTTTCTCGATATGGATGAAAGATGGCCATATAGGTTATTTAGGTCATTACATACAAAGAAGAACCTAAATAATGACTTTATTCGAGCGTTATAAATGACCTACATATTTTAAGGAAAACCGTGAATAATCCATATAAAACTGAATGGATAAGTTCGTCTAATTTTCCTCAGATAATATGCAACCGTCCACCCGTTAATCGGTTTAGTTCGGACGAAATTCGGCAGCAGAATTGCTTCGTTGAACGCGACACACAAGCTCTGAGGATCCTTTTAGTTAATCTAATGCCATAGTTCAGGGTTCCGGATGTTTTCAGCTATTTACCGTTCTACTTTGCACATACGTGAACTGTTTCTAACTAAAATCTAGACCATTTTTTGTATCCGCCTGATTCGGTTACGTAAATCTTTAATGATACACTGATGAAGCTTTCGTCCAGTTTTATGGCCAAATCTTTAACGTACTACGGGGTGGCAGGGACATCGACGCGCAACTTACCAACTTACCGTTACCATGGATTAAAAACACGTTACATGATTCTGAGATACTGAACCTGAAATTTCTCGTCGGTTATAAAAAATATTCCAGCTGTTCAGTACATTTTGACCGCGTAGGAATTGCATGAATTTTCTATGAAAAAGCAGATTTTTATTTTGATAACCGACGACAAATGTCTACGCTAAGGTTCAGATTCTTATACTGATATAAAAGTTTGCGAGTCACTGCCACTCTTTATAAGTAGGTAAGGATGATTTGTAAATAGATTTTATGATTGATTCTAGATTAACTATCAAAGCTAAATGCCCTATGGAACTCCGCAATTTTCCCATGGATCGACAATCGTGTCCTCTTATTCTAGGAAGCTGTAAGTATAAATTTAAAAAACAGTTCTCACTATAGAAACCTATTTTATTTAAGACTTGTAGTTTTCTACTTTTGTTGTAACCTGTAACCTTGAACTTGAATGTTTTCTAGATGCATACTCGAATCAACAACTCGTGTACCAGTGGCAAAACTCTCAGAGTGTCAACTTTGTTCCCGGCATGACCCTCTCACAGTTCGACCTCATCAGTTTCCCTTACAGAAACTTTACGTTCACTCGACGGGAAGGTAAGAAATACTTACTAAACTAGACGGACCCACTTGTAACTTAAATATGTACATGTTGGTATGTACAAGGTAATATACGCCAGGTCATGCATCACATTTATAAAGTTCTTGCTTTGTCTATTGGTTGTTCGTACAAAATAAGAACATTATTTAGTTATTTGCGCGTGACTGTACAGATTAAGTATCTACAAAGAAGTTCTATTCATTTAGGAAGAAAGTTTGTCCGGCGCAAACAAGAGTAACCTCCCTTATTACGCAGCCTATACAAATAGAAACGTATTTGTACACGCGGAACGTCATATTCTCGTTGGATTATATCACCATATTGAGGAAAAGTACGAGAGATTTCTGTATAATCTGTTTTTTATTAATTTTTTTATAATGAAACTTGGAATTGTGTTAACGTTATGAATATTAGGGTTATCGATAAGAAGCTCTCGATCCGGCGTCGCCATAACAGTGCTTTCATCTCCACTAATCATGCCAGGCGCACCTCCCTCGACCCGGCACTTTATCCGCTTAACGCTTAATGTGATTCCGCGCACATGGGTTTGGGTATGGAAAATACCTCCTAAAATTTATACATATATTCACGCCAAACTGGCAAGTTCATTAAAACTTTTGTTATGCAGCTCTCACAGAATTGCATATTGTATCTTTTATTAATTATTATTTTGTGAATACGTTCGTGAATCAACTTCATCCACAGTCCGATTTCACCCACTGATTAGGCTCTTGTGCCGATTTCCACCTAGTTTTGCTAGCATAGACAACAAACTCTTCCGCCCGACGGACAACTGAAACCTTGTTCTCAAGTCCTTGGGCGCCAGTAGGTCACTGCCTTACCCCACATGTTATTATTATTATTTTTATCATCTGTCTGTCCGTGAATACCGATAAGTAAATAAATTACGAAAGGATTCCGTCATCACTACACTCACGGGGAAACTCACTCAGCCGTAAATGACTTTACCGTCTCTTATTTACCGAAAATTTCTATGCTCAGAACACGTCGCGCTTTAGTATTTTTATCTTAAATTGCTTTTGAAAATAGACCTCAAGTGCTTCTTTTATAAATATGATTTGCTTTTTTCGTGTGGAAGCCAAATACAAAATAATGTCAAACGAATTGTAGCGCGTCGCGCCAATGACACGAATTGGCTTTTACGCGCCGAGGAATTTACATTCGCACAAATGGCTCAAAATATGTAACGATGTAAACGGTCATTGCCTTTTAGTGTTCAATATGTTGCTACTTATCCAACAAGTATGTATTACCGGAAAAAACCTCATGTATCTACCGATCTATCCATTGTCTATTTAAAGCAACAAACTGTTCCATTCAAGTTCCATCCCGAACATGTAGTTCTACAACTTATAAAAATCTTTACAGGAGAATTCTCAGTGCTGCAGGTGTCATTCAATCTTCAGCGACATACGGGCTATTTCCTTATACAAGTGTACGTGCCGTGCATACTCATCGTGGTCCTTTCCTGGGTGTCGTTTTGGATTCATCGCGAGGTAACATGTAAACACGTTACATTTTATTTAGGGGCCATACTATGGATTGGTCGTAAACATTCGCTTTACACTTTGCAGGCCACTTCGGATCGGGTCGGGCTTGGGATAACGACAGTGCTGACTTTGTCCACTATAAGTTTGGACTCGCGCACTGATTTGCCCAAAGTGAGATACGCAACTGCTCTCGACTGGTTCTTATTGATGAGTTTCTTTTACTGCATTGCAACACTCTTGGAATTTGCTGGCGTGCATTATTTTACTAAGGTATGAATGGGATCGAAATTTGTTTGGCAAAACTTTACCTACTTTAACGCCTTGCGCTGACATAGGATTATGGATTGTTCCAGGTTGGTTCAGGCGAGATTGTGATCGATGATGCAGAATGGGAGGAGCTAATAGAAGAAGTTGGCGGTGACGCTTTTGCCGCTCGGCAACTAGCGGTGCGCCGGCGCAGCTCAGCTCGATCTACTACGAACTTTGTAAGTAGGCTACCCTTTTGTACATTCTACGCGTCATCAGAATCGAGTGACTAGATTTTGCCCGCTTGAATCGCGGAAAATATCCCACGGGAATGTTTTACCGGAAACTATCCAGGTTATAAAGTATTTGTGTGCGAAATAGCGGCAATCCAGAACATACCTACATCCACACAAACGGAAAAAGATCTTCGTTACTATTTTATTATTTTTGAGGGGTTTTGCCATAATCGCTAGAGATGCGCAAAATGTGTCAGTAAAAAGAAATAAAGTACTTCTTTTCGCTTATCGAAGTGGTCCACTAATTTACTTCAGTACTTCATTTAGTTTAGCAAATCAGAACGAGTCCATATCATAAGATAACGACAGTGATTGACAAAAGATGCACTGCACTAGTTCAGTTTTATACGTATGTCGATTTTCATTCATACTTTACACAGGCTTAGGACTGTCAACCTAGAAATATGAATTTAAACAAAACTATTTTTATTAAGTAAGGAGCATGTTTTGTTTTTTTTTTTACTGATAGAAATTTTTGTCTAGGCTGGCGTATTTGAAAATCGAAATAGCGAAAAGAAAGGCAAATAAGTGAAATAGAGACTGATTTAATGATAAGTTTATTTTGCTATTTGAAGTAGTTCATTTCCTTCAATCGTTCGCGAACTACCCATGTCTAATAATCGCCACGCTTGGCAGGCGGGTTGGCGATCGCAGTATCGTGGTAAAATGCATAGAGAACGCTGCTGTCCATTTTTTGGCAGTTCCCTAGTCACCTTCTACGACACCCACGTAAAATAAATAGCACCATCCTATGTCTTCACATGGGATGGTGCTATTCTTTTTACGTCCGGCACCACACGGAACCCACAAGGTGTACCTATGACCTTGTGAACGCCGCAGGAATCCGCTGGATGTGGGAAGCACAAGACCGGTCGAAGTGGAGGATCCTGGGGGAGGCCTATGTCCAGCAGTGGACGTCTTTCGGCTGAAATAATGATGATAATTTATTATATGCATAGTATGATACGAATGGTCGGTCGGGTTCATCATGATCATCATCCACAACCCGACTTTACCCATGGCTATACGCCTCCCTTTTTTTGTATCTGTGTCACATCTACAAAATCATCAATACAACCTTCTAAGTTTGTATTTCCTATTGAATTACTTTTTCATGAAAAAGTGCGAAAAACTTAAGAAATATTTGAATTTCGCGCCGAGCTAGCAAAAATCAAAAGTCATTTATTCAAACTAGCCGGAGAGTCAGCACTTTTTGAACGTCAAAATTACATAACACAGTCCCCCAAAACGCCCGCCCTTCACCACTTCCTAGTGCTTTCGCTGGGAAGAAGTGGCGCAACAAACTCCCCAGCAGCGCAGCTGTCTGTTGTGTTAGAAGAACTTGATTCTGTACAATAATAGGTAAATAATTAACATTACTAAACACAAAACATAAAATTTAATTATTTGCCATGTCAGCTAGCACACGTACCTAAACCAACAGAGAACTTCTAGAAATTTTAAGAACGTATATAGTTTGATCTCAGTCTCAATCTGTCAAAAATACCTCGAATTTCCATACATTTTTGACAAGTTTTTGACATTTGCTTGTCGCCGAGATGACACTGCGACTAGATTTTGAACGTTTTTAATTACGAGAATTGGCCTATATAACATAGCTACTAAACTCAAGCAGTTATAAATAACAAAAACAAAACAATGAACGTAAACAGAACTCAACACCCACATAAAACCCTCCAGGCATAAAGGGTGTGCCCGCTTACATATGCAATGCTGCATTATGTTCATTCAGATTTAACTTAAAGTAATAAATGTTACGCTAGGACCTTTGGAGTAAAATAAATAAACAGTTAATTAAAAATAACAATGACAAAACCATGGTCAGCAAGACGACCAGTCCGCACAGGCAGCACCCGTTCACGAGCATGACGCAAGGATCAGCCATTACCCGCCTAGCCATATTTGAGGGAAGGAGGCAATCCGACCCCCGACGCTACCGCAAGCGGAGACGTCTAAGGAAGCATGACGACCTTGCTGCTACTTGCTCAGGCAAGAATAATATGAGCAATTATCGAGGTCGCTAGCTAACCACCTGTTGCAATACATCTCGTTAAAAAACATTTTAATGAATAGATGATGTCAACAATAAATGAAAATATCATTAATAAAAAAAATCGAAAATTTATAAAAAATAAAGTAATTTATAATAATAATAATATCAAAAATATGGATTAGTGTAATAATAATAATCATTTTATTATCAGGCAACTAAGGCCCATACATAAAATACACAAAATAATCTTAATATATATTAGTATGTCATTATTAACATACTAATATATATTAAAAACCAGCTTAAAACTATAACTAAACACGTAAAGTTGACGGCGTCGTGTTTCGCAATTTATAGGTACAGTCTAATAAAATAAACAATTACATGAAGTAACTCATATAACCTGTCAGTAGGTAAGCTAATTCTGGTGAATGAACACAAACAAATGGTGCCGATTCTGTTGTACACCGAACTAAACTAACTAAACTATCACTAAAATTCCTTACTTTTGGCTATGAGAATCTTAAAGCTATTCTGCAAAAAAAGATCTCTAAATTTAAAAATAATTTTGACACAACTAAAATCGAATTTGACAAATGCGACTCCGCGTTTGCCTACCCCGTGATCTTTTTTAGAGCGGGAACCGCGCAGGGGGGGCAGCCTCAACGTGTTTTAAATGGATTTTTTTACTTTTTGTATCGAAAATATGAAAAATTATTACCAACATGTTGAGTTCTAGAGGTGTATGGGCTTTTATAAAGGGGGTCGAAATTTTCATTATTTTTACGATAGGACACACCAATTTCGAGATATAAGCAAAAGAAAAGAAAAAAAAAGATACAGTACTGTATTTGCGCCCGAAGTCGAGGTGTCAGTGTGAATTTTAGTTCTTGACAACTAATTTTATTCCACACCTTTTTAATCGCGATTAAAAATAGTCAGATTTAGTTGGACAATCGAAATTTTATATTGAATAGAATAATGAATTTGACAACAACAGAATAGCAAAATTACCATTTTCACTAAATTAAAAACTCAGTACAATCTTAGTGCTGTCAAACTAAAATATAGTTAAGTTGTGTCACTTTAGTCAATTTCAGAATGGGAAATCGTCGTTTGACAGGAATAAACTAAATTTTAGTGATGTTTAGTTTAGAGAATTTTGTGACAAGAGAATCGGCACCATTGTCTTGAGTTAATCACAACGACCAACTATTCTTAAAGTTTAAGTAGTCACTAATAGAATATTAAGCCTTAGAAGAGCAAAGGTAGGATTTTATGTATTTATTTATTTAATTACTACTACCACTTTTACTTTAGCTTTATATGCATTAAAATGTAAATCTAGCACAGAAAGAGGCAAGCTTGTTTTAAAAGGTTATACCAAGCCCAACAAATGAGTTATGAACCTTATGAAGTCGGTGAAGTGAAGTAATATTATGAATATCACTGCTTTTAGTGTGTAAGTGTATATTTTGACTAATATACAAGATGTTAGCGAAGATGAATTGCAATGCCACCGTGAGAATACTGATATCTTTAAAAAAAACTTGAGAGGTGTCAAGGGACACCCGGATGGAACGAAGTTGCTTTCGCTTAATTAGTGAAGGAATTGAAATAAAATTTTAAAAATTGTACATATACATACACACACACACACTATTATATATATATATATATGCACTCTGTCTGTGTCTCTGTCTGCAGAGAAACACGCGCACGCCGCACGGCTTACAACAATGTAGCAAAAAGTGTCGTTACAACTTTTGGTCTTAATTTTTTCCATCTAGCCCCCTTTCGCAACGCGCGATAAGGAACTTCGTTCCAAAATCTCTTAGAGAAACCCTAGCACCCTTGGTAAATTGCTCGAACAGCTTGCTTTTGAAGAACAAAAATATTTTGAATATCAGCGGCTTTGCCCTACAGCAGAATGCTGTAGGACATAACGCTATGAAAATAACTAAAATTGACTAACCGAGCTGTATCAAAGTCAGTGTATTATCTTACTTTCCTGACGGCGTAGGCGGCCGAACTGAGCCTCCCCGCTAGGCTTGATTTGTGTGATACTGAAGCTTGGCATCTACTGTTATGCCCATGCCCTATAGACCTATACCTACAAACTAGAAGTAAGTATATCGACTACGCAGTAGGTAATCAAAGCTATTGCAGTATATGACAATCCAAAAATTACCGCATTCCAGAGCTTCACGCTGCCCGCTCAAAGCAACCCCGGGGAAGGCGGAGGCCCGGCCGAGCAGACAGCAGTCCGCTTGACCATGGAACGTACCACCCAGACCGACAGGCGAGTGCCGCGCTGGCGCCAGCTACTCTACTGTCTCGCAGGAGACGACCGGTACAGGAGGCAGAGGCAAGTTGAAGCTGGTAAGTGGGATTTGATCGTTAAATCTAGGTGGAACTACCAAGGTGCCGCCCGCAGCAGCCCACGGCTAAGCTACGCACGTGTACTTAGCTTAAAGCCACAGACGGACTGCTGCGCACTAGCTTCGCTTTCATTATCACATCCACTGCAACCCGCGAACACAATACGCACGAATACGAGATTAATGACGTCATTAATACACGCGTGACTTGCTCGAATATGGTCGCAGCGCGGCGGGGAAGCGACGTCTGCGCCATTTTGAACTATGCTACGCTACAGTTGTACCTACATAGTATATTCGTGTATACTGTGAGCATAGTTCTAAGCCACGAAACGTAGACCCACGTTATCATATACACGTTATATTTGCGATGGAAGTTGCTACATATTCTCTTAGCACATTTACTGTGATGGTTAACAAAACACCACACTGCCACTCAGCTTTTAAAAGCAACTTCTTTTTTTTAAAGATTGACCTGCCGTAAGGTAACTGTACCTACCTTTAGGGATTACTTTATAAAAGTTCCATTTTATAAACCTACATTGAAAATAAACGATTTCTATTTCAACAGGTATGCGAGGCCACATAAACAGTGTGTCCCACATCGACAGAGCTGCTCGTGTCATGTTCCCAGCGTCCTTCGCTCTACTCAACTTGTTCTACTGGATGGTCTACGCGTTCTCCAGCGACGACTTCGCATGGAGTGACAACCCGATGAATACGCTGTCTCATTAGAGATTTAAGCAAGATGAGATATGGAAGCCTATAAAATACAAAATTTCTTACGTTTTTGCGACCACTATAAATATGTACTTATTTACAAAAAAAAATACGGCACGGTTGGCGCAGTGGTTAACCAATTGACTGCTGCGCTGCTTGTCGCAAGTTCGATTCCGCAAGGAACGATTTGTATGAAGTACAAATAGTTGTTCCGTATGTGAGTTTAAATGTTTTTAAACGCACCCACAATGCAAGAGAAATTCCTAGTGCAGGGCAACGTTTAAAAAATAATAATATCTATAGTCATTCAAAACATTAATACAATTCTGTAAGACTAAATTAAATTACCCTGTTGAATGAAACTATTAGGTACAGACGCCAGGACATCAAGCTACTCCAATCTGTCAATTTTTTTTAATAGATTTTCAACTTTATAGCGTAAACACAAGGTTCATGTTCAATTGGGAAAATTTGACAGTTTGGGGTAGCTTGCAGTGCTGGCGTCTGTCCATGAAATTGTGAGATTTCAGGCCAATTCTAACGTAAACAATTGTATTTATATAAATACATATTTATTACGGTCGCGAATCACATCTTGGCCAACACAAAACCTAATTAATACTGATCAGAAAATTTAAGAAAATTTGAATTTCTCAGGCTACGTCACCTAGCCTGATTTACACGATGCGATTTAGTTGCTTGTGGCATACCATAACTTGAATCAACAATAAAAGTGATGAAAGTCATTTGTTGCTTCAATTGTATTCCACAGACAAGACACTGGCATCGTGTAAATGGGGCTATTTCATTGATATTAATATCAAAAGTATTTATAGTGTTTTTAGAAAATGATCAATATACTTAGGTTAATAGTAAGTACCTAGTTTATAAAACTAGGGTAGTAGGTGCCATAATTTAGTTGCATAGATATCCACATATTTACCTATTATTTCGTCTATAAAATATTGAACGTGTGCTGTTAAATGTATTGTAATAAATGATTATTTACAAAATTTCTAGTTATTCAGTATCTAATGGAACTGGAAATGTGTTTGATGTCTTCATACTTAGTATTGAAATGTCATCAAGGTGCAAATAACGCGAGTGGTGCAACTTTCTATTTCCAAAAAAAGTTATAAAAAATCATGAAATTGTGTTATTGTTTCTTTGGAATCAAGGTAATAGAACTTTTGTTACCCATGTTTCTGTTGAAACGACTTTATCTAGCTCTATACACCGTGAAATTTTAGTCGTCTTACAAAGGTGGTCCACTCAATGGATCCGTCATAAAATACCTACAGGCGCGATTAAATTATTATTACCATTAATTAAGATAATAGGTACAAAGAAAAATGAATAATGCTTTAGAATTTGAAACACCTTCCCTGTTAATAAAATTTACGTATCAAACGGTAGAAAATATCTACCTACCTATTATAACATTATATCATTAATTCCATCTCCATAATAACAGGATGATTCAAACTACGTCATGCGTCTTAGTGAATGATATTTTATTTATTTTATTTATGCAAATGTTCAAAAATATCTATTTTTTTATATATGATTAGTAGTCATTGGATACATGAAGTGGGCTGCCGTTGTAAGACGACTAAAATGTCACGGTGTATAAACCAGTATAGAACAATCAGCTATTTGATAACAATGTATCAAACATGCGAGGGAAAAATAAAAAGATCTGAATGTATTTCACGTGTTTTATTATAGTCAAAAACTAAAGCCATTATAGGTAGGTATAGTGAATTTGAAGTCGGAGCTCTTGAACACTTTGATCTTACTAATAACAAATACAATGCATTTACATTTTTATTACAAAATATAGAAGTTTACCAAGTATAAAACATTCCTTAGTCTTTCCCGTAGGCCTATTATTTCATTTATTCGGAGTAAACTGTGCATTCTTAGTGCTAAAGAAAACTGTTCAGTCGTTAGTTATACAGTAGGATTACATTTCCAAAATAAAGAAAAGAGGACATGTCTATCAAACAACTAGTAGACAAAGACATGCCTATCAAACAACGAATAGACAAAGACATGTCTACAACCATTTCATTTTTCATTTCTCATGTTTTTACGGATTACTCCGTTTTTTGTGGATAACTAGATAGACATTATACAGTCCTGAAAATGCTAGCACTAAAAATTCACAGCTAATTTTATTTCGCCATGCCTCGTCCGCGTCACAACTATAGTCCATTCGCGTCAGTACATACATAAATATCACTTACCTACATTCAAATAAAAAGATTAATAGCATAGAAACACCGACTCGGAACATTTAAAACCTGGTGCTACTGTAAATATCAAGTTTGTGCTGAAAACGTCTTGTCTTATCTACAGGATAATAATAACTTAATTTCTTGTTACGTGTTAAAAGTACCGTCATATTATCACAAAAGTAATCGATGTTTATTCATAAATCTTTGCGCAATATTGTGCTACAATGTTGTATCATTGTATGTCGATGTTTCTACGCCATTGCGTCAGTCAATACGTCAACGAGGCACATTACCCGACCACACACATCCTGTATTTCCGCGGTCGCCTGAAACCACAAACTGCTTAAACACGCGTTGGACATGTAAATCTAGCTTTTCGACCGCCAAATTATATGCCACAAAAAGTGAGTGTGCAAATTTTGGACAAATATTTGGATTTCCAATCAGATGACCGCGAAAATAATTATGTTTGCAGAAAGTATTACATGTATTCATAGTTTTGTCGTCTGCACGGATATCTGACGTGGCTACAATGCATACAATGTTTTCAAAAGACACCTGCACACGGCAGCAAATTAAAAGAAACAGATAAATAATATTTGTACGATGTAACTTAACATCTTTAGTATAGAGAGAACAATCGATGTTAAATATTATATAATATCTAAGTATATATATTCATATAACACTTCTCTAACAAATATCACAAATACATAAGTTTATCATAGTCGTCGTAATAATGAAAATGTATTCAAGAAGAGGTAAATTTCGAAGAGAGCTATTTGGGCTAACTAGGATTCCTGTTGGTCCAACATTCTTTAAATATTACTAATTCACTTCGTTGCAAAACTGCCAACCTTTAGTACGCCATTTAAAAGTAGAAAATAGACATTTTGAAGGCATAAAGTTTAAATACATAGTGGAATGTATAGTTTTTTTTAAGGCTTTCATCATAAGGTATGAAAATTACCTACTACGTCAACATTACATGGCAAATATTGAATTGTGTAAAGTCATTAATACATACTTTAGAATATATTGCGTGGACATTACCAAGTTATTAGGAAAATAGTTCACTAATAATGCTAGATGCACCGCAAATATTACCTACTAATAGCGAAAGTTATATGAAATTAATTCATCAACTATGGATTCGCGCCTACTTCACGTAATGAGCAAACAGTATGTAAGTCCCGTAAGTACTTATTTATTTATTATACAGGATTTAAAAGGATGGTGCGTAAATAGTATATAGATAAGCTAGTTCATTATCAGCGGAGCGACGCTTATTCTAATTTAAAACCTACCGTACCGTCGCCTCGACATTCGAGCTGCATTTTTCCTTATGAGCATACTGAGAACATTACGTATCGACTTTCGATCGTCTAACATTATAAAATAATCTGGTAAATTGATTACTGCTTACTGACCACGAGAATTATACAATGATTACAGATAATCTGACTATATATTGATGATTATATTATCTGATTCTATACAACAACGCACTAAGTGCCCAGATTTACCACAAAATTGTTATCTTATAAATAATTATGAAAGATAGTCTTGTTCACTAATATAATATTATTATTGAATATGTATTGCAACGGAACCTAATTACTACGGAACCCGATCTATAAAATTGACAAAAGAGTTGTATAAAGGTAAGCGATGCGCTACTACATACACAATATAAACGTATCTACTCACTACAAAGTATTAGTACCATTTACTTAACTCTAAACACGTCGATTCAATTACAATTATATAAATATAAAATTTATTTACTAGCCCAAGTGGGTTAATATTCACTTTTATATACAAATATAAATTTATTCTCCGTAATATAAAGAAGGTAAATTTGAATATACAAGTCGTATAAATGGCGATGGTCCAATTTTTTATAATAAAAACACAGCTGCCGTCAATCAAAATAAATGCTCTCTTTCCAATCAAGCACGGCTTACGTCAGCGCTATACAAATCTATAAACTAATACATCATAAAACTGGACCATTCCCATCGAATTTAGAAGACTAGAACACTGGTCACAGATATTTCGGTATAGGCAAGGAGATTTTAATAGATTTCGATCACTCATCCAAATTAAATATCCACACTCGCACTCTCTCACAACATATAAGCTAAAATAACAATAAATTAATAGCCTGTGCAACCCCGAGTATTATCTCAAGCTCTTACGTCTCACTTACAATGGACTGCACACAATAAATAAGAATTTCATATATTCACATCTCCAATATAAATAATTAAATCACAGATTCTATATTTCATTATGAATATTTTTTTATCTACGTATCTTTTCTACCTAAGACGAGATAAACATTCATATTATCTTTGCCTTTTACGTAGACGCTGCCTCGCGGCTCGAACTCGTAGCGAGTCGACAGCACCGGGATACAGGCCTCGCCCACCTGGATCCTCTTTGGCACGCCCGTCGAGTCCATCCGGGACGCTATGTTCACAGCGTCTCCCCAGATATCGTAGAACAACTTGGTGGTTCCGATGACACCCGCCGTTACATCGCCGAAGTTGTACCCGATTCGAAGAATAAAGTCGAATTCGAGCAAGTCTTCGTTGAAGTTATCCACAACTTTCTGCATCTCCAGCGCGAACTCCATCAGCTGGTACAGATGGTCGTGCGTGGCGCGCGACGCGTGGCGCAGGTCGGGGTTCAGGCCGCTGGCAGCCATGAAAGTGCTGCCGATAGTCTTAATCTTCTCCACGTGCTGGAATTCTGGCCTCTCTAACAGCTCATCAAAGTCCGCTATCAGCTCGTTAAGTACCCGCAGGTATTCCTTCCCTTTCAAATACGACTCGTCGTACATTTCATTAAAGTTTACTATACTGGCAAATATAATAGCAACGTCTTTGTGATTTTCCGAATATTTAGCCGTATTTTTGAGCTGGTCGGCGACATGTCGTGGTATTATATTGTGTAGCAACCAATCGGCCTGATTCCTCATGTTCTGTACTCTCTGTTTGTCGCGGTTGGCCACCACGTTACTATAGAAACTCAAACGGTAACTTATTTCGAATTCTCTGTTCAAGAACCACACCAGAATCAATAACAACGCAACATCCAAATAAAGCTCTGTCAAATGTAGCTTGTGTTGGTGACGATCAAAGCCTATGGTACCGTTGCTGAGGTCGTCCCAATTGATCATCGAACTATTAACGACGCTATATTCGGATATATTCTGAGCAAACATTTGTGGGGTTAGCCTTAAATTAATATCAGAATGTTGCAGCAATTGAGTATTAGCTTCGTGACAACCTAACACGGCAAAAAATAGGAACAAACCAGCATAAAGCGTCACTACAGTATTTTTCACAAGCCAGTTCATCTGAGTGAAGTTGCAGAAGTGCACTACACTTATACACAGCAGGTACACGTAGAACGACTGTTCACCCTTCAGGATCGTCATTGTGGTATTTTCACAGGAAAAGTTGAGGAGCACGGCGAATATTGGCAAACTGATGAGCAACCCACCTGACAGGTGCCACGGAAACCAGTTCGACAACTTCCTGAATATTCTGACAGATCTAGAGATGGACTCCGTCAATACCTCGTGATTCGTCTTCCACTTTAGATAATGTCTATAGGAACAGAGTGCCATTGCTACGATTTCTATGAACATGAAAAAGATGAACCATCCTATGGAAGATCTCCAGTCATTGTATAATGTGAATATCGAAGCTGTGACCGCTAGGAAAATGATGGCCGAGACTAGAATATCTAAAGCGGTGTTGAACCTCGAAGTAGTGAGCGTGGGCGGGAAGTCTTCGCAATCGTCACTTCTGTGGGCTTTGTCTCGGTAGTGTCTTTCAATTTCGGAGGATTTGAAGAAGAGTGTGAACCTGTTGAGGGGTGGTTGTACGAAGTAGTTGATGCCGGAGCGCGCGTTGTCTTGTACGCAGCGGATGAGTTGGAGGTCGGACTGTTTGCGCAGTTTCTGGAGCGACTGGACCTGCTCGTCGTTGAGGGGGGGCGGCAGGCGGCTGCGCGAGTGCTCGTTGAGGGACGACTGGCTGGACGTGTAGTAGCCCGACACGCGGTGTTGCATCATGTCAGGGTGCGACGTCGCGATGTGGTTTAGAGCGGAGATCTGTAAATGTAAACCAAATTTTGCAAAACTTATAACAGTGGATGAACGTGTAACATAATGAAAAGACCTCATACACCCCGTAAATGAGTATTTAGCTAAAATCATAAAACACAAATCAAAACTAAAATAAGATTTTTTTTTTTTGGCTCAATGGGGTGTTTTACTCTATATGAGAAAAAATCTAAAAATATATTATTGAGATAGCTTAGGCAAAAAGCAGTCGGAAAATGTTAGTTATAGTTTAAAAATTCTATTCACAGATTTCAGTTTTTTTTATCTGTTTTTGAATACCATGAAATAGTAGCCGCCATGTTATTACGTTATACTGCTGTATTAAGTAAGTGTCAATTACTGGCAACTGAACAACTTTTTACTTTGATTATTTTTGTAACAAAAGAATTTTATTTTAAATAATATCTTGCATTCAGGAACAGCAAACCAACGATAAGTAGAATAATAACTTTTTTTTTTTTTTAATTATAAACAATTATCAATATCGTACAAAATATCAGCGCATTTGTTTACACAGCAAACTGACGTCATATCCACAGAGGAATATGGCGTCCACTGCGTCCAGCGTTTTCGTCAAATTACGTGCGAAATTTGAAAATGTAAAATTTAATGCATTTTGATAGCACTAATCGACTAAATGAAAATGTAGTATTTTTTTGTGATTTATTAGCACTTTAAAATCGAATTAAGACACTTCAAAAATGCGTGTATACAACGTGTAACGGAAAGGGTGGGTATATACATACCAAGCGCACGGTTTCTTTGGATGATATCAAACGATATTGGAAGGGTTTTTTAATACTATCTCTATATGTTCGGAAGTAATGAGAATTTTTAGTACCATTTTTAGTACATTGATACAGGAAACCGAACTTTTCAAATTGAAATATGAAGACATTTATCGTGATATTGGTTAGTAACGTGGAAAGTTATTGACCTACGTAGTGCAGTGACAGTGAGACGAAAAAAAAAATCAGCTGGTTCCTACATTTATGTTCGCATAACTCGTCAAAATGTAAGGCTGATTTTATTTTCGCGATTTCAGGTTTGGGCCCTTAGTAAAATTTGTTCATAATAATGAGTACAATGACCCCTTATGAGGTTAACGGTGATTAAAATTACACCCTGCATAATAAATAAATACCCTATTGGCGGTACGTAACTACGGCAAATTTCATATTTTTTTAAATACCTAAAAGTTACTAAAATCGATTCAGTTGCCAATTAGGAAGAAATACTTTCAGGCCTTGCGTTTATTTTGTTGCACCTTGTATATTAATAAGTGAAGCAAAAACTTTGTACCCTTTTTTACGAAAATTACGCCGACGGAAATACGGAAATATGGCACAGTTAAAGTACATACGCAGGAGTGCAGAAAGCTAATATTTTTATATAATAATGCAACAGAAATACATAAGGTTTTAAATGAATAGTTATCATTATTAGGCTACACATTAGCAGCTAAAGGTGCTCTTACACAGGCAATTTTTTGAGCAATTATTGCTCGGCAACACTAATGGATCAATCGGGACAAATTAAGTGGAGCAATCTGGAGCAACAACAAAAACACGCGGAAATTGTTTTGGGAATATTGCTTCTGATTGCTCCATACATTTCACACTAGCTTCTGCCAGCGGCTTCGCCCGCATGGAGGTCGAAAATTATCCCGCAACAACGTACTACCGGGATGAAAAGTATCCTATGTGTTAATCTAGGTTATAAACTAACTGTGTGCCAAATTTCATCCAAATCTGTTCAGCCGTTTTTGCGTGAAAGAGTAACAAACATTCATACATTCATACATACAAACTTTCGCGTTTATAATATTAGTAACGATTTCTCAATGCCGCCAATATGAGTTGCCGAATATCCAATCATTTTGGAAATTTTTAGTCAATTTACTTTTATAACTACGTCTCGTTTTTGCGAGAGCAACCTGCCGGCGGCGGAGGCGGCGGGGGGGGGGCGTATTGCCTAGTTTTTTAAGTTGCTCCATATTGCATGGTATAGTGTGGCCGTATCTCTAGCTACAGGTTGCTAAATGTGCTATTGCTCTTAATTGCTGGATGTAGTCGTGACGTCATACTTGACGAGAATTGACCAGGATGGAGCAATTATAGTTGCTCGTGTCATCATAATCATCATTTCCGCCAATAGACGTCCAGTGCTGGACATAGGCCTCCCCCAGTTTGAGGGGTTTTGCCATAATGGCGATCGCAGTATGGTGGTAAAATGCATAGAGAACGCTGCTGCCCATTCTCTAGTAAGTCCCTTAGTCGCCTCCTGCGACACCCACGGGAAGAGATGGGATGGTGCTATTCTTTACGTCCGGCACCACACGAAACCGCGTAAGCGTACCGCACAGCGCGCGTTGCTCGTGTAAGCGCACCTTAAAAGCGGTGTTTTAAATGGTTTGAGATATTTAATATGTCTAGTACAGTAGGCTCTTGAATTGTGGAGGGAATTCCCCAATTCGGGCGAAGTCATACCTAATGCACGTTGGACGCATACGTCACAGCCAGCGCACATTTGCTTCTTACTCATTTTTGAGCTTTGCGTCAATGCGCGCTATCAGTAATGCATGCGTCCAGCGCGCATTGACGCAGGAAAGTTAAAACCGTAATTTAAATCACTGCGTTGTAATAACAGCAAATTCAAGTAGGTAACGTAATGGTATATAAAAAGTAAAATTGCATATCGTACGGTTTTAGAGGCAGCAACTCAGTTGCTTTTAAACTGTGCGGTGGTCGCCACGTACAGGGCAAAGTACTTCGGTAACCCAGGTACACTCCGTGAGATCATCATCGTTTCTACGAAGAATAGACAGTGCTTTTTCAATACAAAGTGACATTTCATTTTTCCATTTTTGACATCGCACCGTAGATATCTACATTCTGTCATTTTGTCTTTATTTCTAACGATCTTTGTCTAGGTCCCTACATATGTAGACTATTTCAGAAGAATATTTCTTCCCAAACTGTCAAAATCACACTGACAACAAACTTTCTAATCGACGGCCACAAAGTATATACGATTATCTACAAAATCATGATTCGTTTAGAACGCATAACTGTGATAATTCATATAAAAACATAGCTATCTTCTCCTTTTGTACATCATTTAGTTAATAGTCATATGTCTGTTCTTCCGTCGACAAATCGGTTCTTGTGCTAAGCCGGCTGTACGCAAAATACGCGCATTGACGCGAATTTAGATTTCCGGACTGAATTGTCATTCAGTACTGATTAACACCAAAAAAATAAAAATGTCATCAATATAACTCTCTTAGTTTATTTAATCCCATTGAATTATTTTTTTACCGACTTAAAAAAAAAGGACGAGTTCTCAATTCGACTGTATGTTTTTTATTTTTTTATTATTTTATGTTTGTTACCTCATAACTTTCGACTGGGTGAACCGATTCTGATAATTCTTTTTTAATTTGAATGCTGGTGCTTCCCGTGTGGTCCCATTTCAATTTCATATAGATCTGATGATGCGTTTCGGAGATAGACAACGGAACTCGTCAAAAAATAACAATAAATAAACCGCGATTGCTGCTATCGCATAAATATGCATTGTTTTGACCCCGGGGATGATGAAATTTCGAATAAGGGGTAGGTACTATAGCTAAAAAGTGCAAGGCGGTGACAAAAAATTAAAATACATATCCAAAGTCACCGACTTCCGAAATTAAAGTTATTTTTCACTTTGTAGTATTTCTTCGGAAGTCGGTTGTTTTTTTTTTTGGAAAACGTTATCATTTTTTTCATGAATTAGTAATTAATTATAAAAACGTAAGAAAATTAGAACTTCGCGGGCGACCCTGGCGTTTCCGCCTTAACAAAGATATAAATGCGTAACCGTACATATATAATAGTATTGCTATATTTCATCAGTTTCATCACACTTGAAATACCGAATGATATGTACACGTAAAGGGAACTCAAGGATGTTTTTTACGATCTGAGTGCCCAAACTGAAATATATCATAATCATCATCGCAACTTGAATAAATATAGAGACCGTTTCAAAGACCTGCCAAAGGAGATCAGCCCAAAATGCAAAGCGAAAGAGATGTGTCACCCTTGTCGGCGAAGTCCTCCTTATAAATGTTTACTATTGTGCCGCATCTCTACGCCCATTCTTTCATCTTGAACAAGTACCTATTTATTACCTACTTTGACAAGAAACATCTGCGAGTTTTCCTATAACTAGGTACATATTTATTTTTGCATAAACTAAAATATCAACCATCACCATTCACCGTGTATTTATTTTCGCTATTTCGTAAGGAATGGTCGTAGGGACGCGAAGAAAATGATGAGGACTTCCCGGAAAAGGGATACACTTCTTTTTCTTCAGTCACTGTGAATGTTAGGATCATCTTTACATGAAACGTAACTGGTCTCCTTTATGTGTGCGGGACAGACCATCGGACTGAACAACTTCCCCATGGGTACCAAAAACATGGTACGCGAAAAAAAATCAGCCGTCCCATACATTACGTCAACTAGGTATATTGAAGTTTTGTATGGGACAGTTGATAATTTTTTCGCGATTACGATATTGGTCCCATGAAGAAAGATGTTTAGTTTGATGGTCTATTGAATGCCTATAACGTTCAAGCAAAGTATGAAATGTAATTCACTCCATACTTTGTCTAGGCATTCTATACAATAACGAATGTCCAACCGGCAATTAGTGGAATACCTGGTTTGCGGGGCGGGCAGTGAAAATGTTGCAACTTGATTTTCCTTTTCTTTAAGTACTCAATTTGGCGTAAAATTTCATTACGTGCGTAAGTAATAGTGGCGTCAAGGGAGAACTATGGCATCCAATCAACGAATCACACTGATGAAAGAAAGGATTTACGCTGGACTACTTTTCAAAAAGAATGAATGAATACTAAGGGTCAGTTCACACCGAGACGCGACGCTACGCGCACTTTTTAAGATCACGATACAAAATAGATCTTATTTACTTCACAATAAGGTATACGGGCTGCACAACACGGTGCATCTCAGCGTTCTTCGACACGCTTTCCCCCTCGTAGCTCGGTTATTCTGTGCTCGTAGTATACCTTTTCCGTGTTGTAAATAAGTTAAATATTCTGTTGTTACTTTAAAAAGTGCGCGCAGCGTCGCGTCTCGGTGTGAACTGACCCTGAAAATAGCGTGTCCATTGAAGACCGACGGTATAGCAAAAAAATCCGGAAACAAATACAGCAAAATCAATCAAACAGATGGTTTTTGCATCCTAATATTCTTTACCCATAGTGTTGGGTGTAATGCCCAACAGTGAAAATGTTATGTAGGTAAACTTGTTATGTAGGTAAACTTGTAAGGTATGTTATGTTATGTAAATGAGTAGACGAATGATTCCCTTGATGGATTTATTGCTACTGAATATATTTACACAATTGTTACACTTAAATGCTATGTTGGAGGAATGCACAGCTGAGCTACATTGATGTGCGTGTATGAGTGTGACCTACAAACTGTCACAAAGGTCAATGTACAGCATAGCTCGTACATATTGCCCACTCACAAAAGGTAACTGTAAACAGTGTTATGTTAATTAAAAGTGTTAAAAAGGATATAAATGTAAAATAAAATAAGCTAATCTGAGCCTTATACTATTAAATCACAACGCGAAATAGGCGACGTTGCCTTGTTGAGTGTACGTGCACTCGATAAGTGCGCTACGCTGCCGTCATCTGTGACGTCAAACACAGCTGCGTTGTCCACGATGCTTGCAGTTGACCTCCTTCGGGGCGCTGGATTGGGAACCGATGGTGCCTCAGGCTTCTCTTGGCTCGTGCAATGTTTGCTAAGTCGGTGGTAAGCATATATTGCGCCCGCTGTCGCTGCTACTATTGCCAATATGTATATGACTACATATTGGTGGACATCGTGGTATGTTGCCCGATCAGATATGATGTCTTCTGCGGCTGCGGCTTTCATCTGTTCTATTTGTTTTCCCAGATCTCGCAGTAACGAGCTCTGCTCCATTACCGTCTCATTTTCGGATTCCTGTTTCAAAGTCGGTACCGATAGGTTGATGATCCGATTTATTGGAGGGATTTCCAGTGCGAGTTCTTCAACCTGGGCATGCATTATATCCATTAGTTGCCTTTGGGAATGTACAGTGAACGTCTCACTATTCATAGTGCAGTCGCTACCGAGTGTCATTACCCCTGCGTTGTTAAGTAGTGCAGTTGAAACTTGATTCCCGCATATGACGCGTATTTTGCAAGCGTCACAGCAAAAGTATAGATAGCTGTTTGTGTTGCTAAGTTCCAACCATGTGTTTTGACAGCTCTCATGTTTTGTTTTACAGCCAGACGAGTCTTGTCTTTTCTTGCAGAGGTTCTCGTCAGACTGCATGTGGTATATTGGTGATCTCATGGGGCACAGCAGAGTCGAACTGTCGTAGTGCATGCATTGATGTAGGTCGGTTCCAGTCATCGGTAGGTACGAATCCTTCTGTATGTTGATAGCTAATAGTTCCGCTATAGGCAGTAGGGTGACCATGTCGTGGCCACTATTTTTTGGGACAGGAATGACGTGATAAATTTCGTAGTTTTCTCTACTGATTAACGGCACCCGTATCTCAATAATTAGGTATCTCTCTGTCATTTTTGCCTTCACTTGTAGAAGGTGATATAGGCGGAAGAAATCATCTTGAACGTTGGTAATCGGAAGTGCCACATCTTTTGAGAGCTGTCCGGATATGACGTTTAATTCGTCCCGTAGCTGTTCTGGCGCAATGAGGTGTAAGTTCATCTTGCCGTTGTAAATGTTGGTTACGGTATCCAACAGAATCTCTTGTACGTTTCTTAGATGCTCTATAAAGCTGTTTGCAGAGATAGCAGACATCACAAACTCGATTGATAGTTCGTGCGACTCAATTTCTTGCTGCAGGTTGCTCGTTAGCTTGTCTATGCTTAGCAGATGTTGATTGAATAATTTGTATTGTTTTGCGATCGCTTCTTCCGATCTTCTTAGCACGTTGTATTCGGCTTCTATTATAGTTGTCTGATTTTTGGACAAAAGGGCCAGATGTTTCTCATTTTTTTTGATGAGTTGTATATCCCGTTGGTATTGTTCTGCGAATTGGTCATCTAATACTCCGAACAGGGAACGTGCGATTGACCCGACACCGTTGATTAAGCCGCGTTTGCTTCTCATATTTACCCGACCTTGCGGATTCAGCAACATACGGTTGTAGTGGTCGAGTTCAGCGAACGCGTGTTGTAATTGTAATGAGATAACGTCACATTGTGTCTTCTGTTTTAGTTTTGAACATATGGTTTCGAGGTGATCGTTGAATTTGGTGAACACTGCAGTACCATGCCAATAAGGTTTGACGTCATAGTATACAACTATCTTCCACTCGTCGCGAATTAATTTCATGTTAGCGGCTTTGTCGAAATATAGGCCTTGTTGCAATTCGATAAAGTTTGTTGTATTTGTTGTGGCGCTTGTTGGACTGAGTAGGTATAGCAGTGTCATTACTAATCCGATCACGTTGGTTTTTCTTGTCTTGACTGTTTGTTGACGTTTCGTTGTGATCTCGTTTGTCGCTTGTTTGTTGTGCCCATTTTGGGATTTTTGTGCAATAGAGTTTTCCTCACTGCCTATTGGTAAACTGGATAGCTTTGTTATGGGTCTCTTTATGGAGCCGTTTCTTGTTTTCAGGGTTACTACACGAACATGTCCGTCGTTCCCTGGGTGAAGATCTGTTACTCTGCCCATCAACCATTTTCCTGCGGGCCGCTGGTCATCATGTACCACAACCAAGTCACCAATCTTCACGTTGTCCTGAGGTTTCTGCCACTTTGTCCTTGCTAACAGTTGGCACAGATATTCGTTTTTCCACTTTCTCCAGATTTCTGAGTATATTTTTCTAGTGAGCTCCCATCTTGTTCGGGCGTCTTCTCTTGTTTCGATGACGGTCACCCCTGACCTCCCTGTTAGAAAGTGTGCTGGCGTCAGACAGTCAAGGTCTTCCACATTTTCACTCAGCGCACATAGAGGTCTGGAGTTTAGACATGCTTCTAGTTTTGTTAAGATTGTGGTGAACTCCTCGAATGTTAACTTTTGCTCACCCACCACTCGTTTTAAATGGTGTTTCAAGCTTCTTACTGCTCGTTCCCACAATCCGCCTGCCGAGGGCCATGCAGGAGCGTTGAAATGCCACTGTATGAACATCTCGGTGACTTCCTTCTGTAGTTGTTCGTTCCTGTAGGTGTTCTCTATTTCCCCGTATTGTTCCATAAGCAGTCGATTAGCGCCGACAAAGTTCGTGCCATTATCGCTGTACATATGGTGGGGGGCGCCTCTCCTTGCTGCCATTCTGTTAAGGGCTGCCAAAAATGCCGAGCTTGTAAGATCAGAGACCAACTCAATGTGCACTGCCTTTGTTACCAAGCAAACAAAGATGGCTATGTAACCTTTAGTGGTTTTAGCCCCTCTTCCTTTATTCATCTTGACATCGACGAATCCCGTGTAGTCCACTCCTGTGTGGTGGAATGGCGGGGCGGGGTTTACTCTTGCGGTCGGCAGTTCACCCATGATTTGTTGTTGTTTGATTGGATTGAATTTTCGGCACGTTACGCATTTTCTGACTTGCATTTTTGTGACTCGCACGCCACCGATAATCCAGTATTTTTGGCGAAGGTGCGACAGTGTGAGCCGCGGTCCCCCGTGAAACGTCATTTGGTGAGCTTGATCTATGAGCAAATGTGTTAGGAGGCTGTCGTGAGGGATGATCATTGGATGCTTCATCTCTTCAGTTAATGTGGCGTTGTTCAATCTTCCTCCGACTCTTAGCAGGCCTTCTTGATCAATGTAAGGATTGAGAGGCAGTAATTTGCTATTTGATGTCACTCTGCCGTGTTTACGTAACTGACTCATATCCGTTACAAATACATTTTGTTGTGTTTGTTTCACAATTGCCTTAGTTGCACTGTTCAATTCTTGCAACGTAAGGTAACTCGGTAATTGTTTCGAGTCCAATGTTCGAACTATTAAGTTCAATGCTCTGTGTATCCATGCGACTATTCGGATGACGCGATTCATAGAACTATATTTTTGCAATAATTGTTCGATAATGTTGATGGTTTCTGTGTTTGTTTGGACAGCATTGACTTGTTTCATTGCCTCGCTTGTTTTCACCTCTTGGTTTGATGTATAGACTTGTTTCGCTAGGGTCCTCATTTCAGGGGATGATAGCCAAGTAGGACCTTGCCACCACAGTTGGTTTTCCTTCAACTGACCGGCGTACTGGCCTCGGCTTGCGGCGTCAGCGGGATTTTCACTTGACTTGACGTAATCCCAACAGGAACGCGGTATTACTGTGTTGATTTTTTGGACTCGATTCTCTACATATGTTTTCCATCGTGATGGGTCACCTTGTATCCAACCCAAGACCACCATAGAATCAGTCCAGCCATAGACTTGAATATCATGTTGATGTATTGATTTCTTAACCTTTTGCATTAGTTTGCTTAGCAGGTGCGCTCCATTTAATTCCAGTTTAGGCAATGTTGTTGCTTTTCTGTGCGGTACAATTTTCGATTTTGCAGCGACAAGTATTACTTCTGTTGATTGGTGAATCCGTGCGTAAATAACACATGCATAGGCATCCAAGGAGGCGTCACTGAAACCATGTAGTTCTATCGTTTGTCTTCCGTCACATCTGAGCCATCTTGGTACTTCACACAAGTTTATCAACCTTATATCTGCTTGTATTTTGCACCATTCTTTGTGTATGTTGTCGGGAACTTCGTCGTCCCATTGTAATTTGACCTCCCACACTTTTTGGAATAATAATTTTAATTTTGTTGATATAGGAGCCAGCCAGCCAAGTGGATCAAACAATTTTGATATTTCAGCTAATAAACTGCGTTTTGAATGTTTCTTGTTTACGCTAGAAATCGCACATTGGAATGTAAATTTGTCCGTTCTCGAATTCCAGCATAGGCCCAATGTTTTTGATGTTTGATCTGTTTTGAAGTTGAAGACAGTGTTTTCATTGTTATGTTTAGTTGTTGCATTTTCCAAGAGTGTCGGTTCGTTTGATGACCATTTCCTCAGGTTGAACCCTCCACTCTTGAGTAATTGTTTGAGGTCCGAAATTAGCTTCTGTCCTTGTTCAATGGTATGCGATCCGTGAACAAGATCATCGACGTAAAATGACTCCTCCACTACCTTTGAAGCTTCCGGGAAATTTTGACGCTCGTCCTCCGCCAGTCTTCGTAGTGTCATTATGGCCAGGAACGGCGCTGCTTTGGTGCCATAAGTTACAGTAGCAGGCTGATATGAAATCAGATGATGTTCCGGTGATTCTCGCCAGACAATCTGTTGTAGGCTTTGGTCACAGTGGGCCACTAAAATTTGCCTGTACATCTTTTCAATATCAGCTGTGTAAGCGTACTTGTATTGCCTCCACTGTATTAATATTGTTTGTAAATCTTGTTGTAGGTTTGGGCCCTTGTACATGAGATCGTTTAAACTCCAACCAGTCGTCGTTTTTGCGGATGCATTAAACACAACCCTGTACTTGGTTGTTGTTGACTCGGCGCGTTCGACGCCGTGGTGCGGTAAATAGCAGTCGAGTGTCTGGTTACATGTTGATTGTTGCATGTGACCTAAGTCAATGTACTCTGCTATAAATTCTTTATAGGCCTTTGCTAAATATTGTTGTTTTCCTAATTTTCGTTCTAGCGTTTTGAATTGGGCAATGGCCATCTGTTTGGAAGCGCCCAGCTTGCCTTCCCAGCCGTTTATCATTGGAAGTCTCACTTCGTATCTTCCATTTTCTAAACGTTGTGTGGTATTGGTGTAGAACTCAACGCATTTCTGATCTTCTACGGAGAAATCGGTTCGGTCTTTTATGTCTTCGGAATCCCAAAACTGTATCATATCCTCCAGATTATTCAATACCACGTTGCATTGTAATTTTGTAGTTTTGACGTGTCCGCATAGTAGCCAGCCTAAGTATGTTTGTTGTGCGATGGGCCGTGTGACGTCATCGCCTTTGATCATTCCTCCCAGCATGATCTGAGAGTAAATATCCGCTCCAAATAGCAGATCTACTGGTCGGCTACTGTTGAATTCCGGATCCGCCAAATTGATATGTTGTATTTGAGGCCATGATGGTTTTGTAAAAGTTTTGTTCGGTAGATTCTTGATTAAGTTTTTCATTATGTATACTGATTTTCTGAACGTGAAGTCACTAAAGACAGAGCTGCATGAAATTGTTATCATGCCCTTGCAATTGCTCTCCTTTTCTCCAACTCCAAAGACCACTCCTTTACATTTTTGGCGTTTGATCCCAAGAAGTTGCGCTGCTCGTTCTGTTATCAGTGATATCTGAGATCCTTGATCTACAAGAGCTCGCATGTTGTACTGAGTTCCATCAACTCCCTCTACCTTTACTAAGGCGGTCGCTAATAGAATCTCGGAAGCTTCTTCATAATTTTGAGAGACATAAGATGATGAATTTGTTTCGTTCTGTTCATTGTTTTTTGATGCTGCTTCGTGCATTAACGTATTGTGCTTAGCTTTGCACTTGCGACATCGGTTGTTTGACACACATTTTTTGCCCTTATGGCTGTACATGCAATTAATGCAGACTTGTAATTTGTTTATTGTGTTAAGTTTTTCATCGTTCGACATTTCTAAAAACTTTGCACAAAAATAGAGGCCATGCTCGTCGTTGCAGAGTGGACAAATAAACGTCGACGCATGGTACGATTTCGTAACCTTGTTGTTACTAGCCGCTTGATTCTTGTTGCTATGATAGGTGTGTTTCTTGTTGTGGGATGCATCTTGATTCTGGTTTGTTACAGAACTTGTCTTCTGGTAGTTGTCTTGTTTACGCTGCGACGATTCCATTGATGTAAACTTCGCCTCTAGGTAGTCTAAGAAATCCTTTAATACAGGTAATTCTCGCGAGTTCTTCAGTGACTCAATGTAATCAGAGTATGTCTCAGCGTCCAGTTTTTGCGCCAAAATGTGCACTAGTAGCGGATCCCAGGTTCTGACATCTACTTCCAAATTCTTGATAGCGTGCAAACATTCTATTGTGACGTCATGTATTTTCTTGATTGGTGCTAATGACTGCTGTTGCATAGTAGGCAGATTGAAGAGCATGTTGACATGCGATGTAAATATAAGTTTCTTGTTGTTGTAGCGATTGTTGAGGATCTCCCAACACACTAGATAGTTGTCCGAGCTTATTTGTAAGTGTTGTATCATCCTTTCAGCCTCTCCTTGGACCTTGCTTTTCAAAAATTGCATCTTCTGTGCATTTGATAAGGATGTATTTTTGTGGATAGCTTCCGTGAAAAGGTCTTTGAACGGTATCCACTGATTAAACTTTCCGTGAAACGCCGGTATCTCCAACTTCGGTGTTGTTTTTTCTCGATAAGCTCCGGACCACATCTTAGTGTTTAATGCCTTTTTCAGATCTAAGTATTGGTTTTCGAATCTTGTATAGCGCTCTTCATATACTGCGTTCTTGTCTCCGTTGAGTTCACACTCGATTTCCCAATGGAGACTGTCAATAGCAGACCAACGCGCTTGTAATGTTTGCAAAGCATCCTGAAATTCCCATTTTTCTGTGATAAATTCCACTTGAATATTGGCAACAGCTCTCATAAACGCCTTGAAGTTCGCTGATTGTTTGCGTAAGAGATCATCCAGTTTACTGTTGGATCCCGCGTCCCTCTTGTTAGGGCTTTGTTGTTGCCGAGGAGGCGATTGATCCCTGTTGTTGCTCTCAGCTGTGTTACTGGTTTCTCCTTCCTCCTCGCTGTCTTGTTGTTCTTGTAATTTCTTGTTCGATGTACTTGCTTGATTTTGTTCAGAGGTACTTTCGAACGGTTGCACTGCCGGTCCCCCTGCGGACCGTTTGTGTGTCGCCAATTCCTGATTTTGTTGGAGAATTAACTCCTTGACTTCTTTATAACACCTCAGTGCTGTGTTATATAGATCGTTTGTAAAGTAAGGATGACCCGCACTTACTTCTGTAGACAGACGATCATGGCTGAACTGGAATTCACTCCATAAGTTCTCCAGCATTTGCATACGCCGTTTGAAGTAGTCCAAATTTTTCCTGTCCCAGCCATCCTTCTTGATGTTGATGCCAACTTTCTTGATGTTTTCGTAAAGTTCGCGTTGATTCTCGTAAGTATTTGCTGCTGATGCCATGTTGCCAGACTTACCGATGAATTGACGAACTTTGCTTTGAGCAGTAGGCTGTTGCTCCACACTTCTGGTTCTTGGTATTGTGCAACCTTTCTCTCCTACGATATGAGCCTTCTCAATTGGTTACTGGGGCGACTCGCTTGTGAGAGACCCGTCCAATCGATTCGCGACCGTAAAAGATATATATCACACAACACTTAATTGCTCGAAGGACCAAATGTTGGGTGTAATGCCCAACAGTGAAAATGTTATGTAGGTAAACTTGTTATGTAGGTAAACTTGTAAGGTATGTTATGTTATGTAAATGAGTAGACGAATGATTCCCTTGATGGATTTATTGCTACTGAATATATTTACACAATTGTTACACTTAAATGCTATGTTGGAGGAATGCACAGCTGAGCTACATTGATGTGCGTGTATGAGTGTGACCTACAAACTGTCACAAAGGTCAATGTACAGCATAGCTCGTACACATAGGTCGACAAAAAGTGGATATTTCCTGTGATTAGGATTTGTGAAATTGTAGTCGCAAACAGCATTGCTACACCTATTCAGGTGCTTAAGCGTTAAAAAAACGATTCGCTACAAAATGTCATAATAGTTTTTCTACATCTAAAAACAAATAAATACCTATGATTTAAATATGTACATTTATGATTGTCTAACGTTAAGCATAAATAATAAATAAGTACCTAAACTTTCAGAGACGTTTGATATTGTTTTGATAAACAATGTTTAGTTTTTTAAAACTGTTCTTTTTATTTAGATTTAACAAAAAATGTTTTATTTATTATATTTTATTGTTATACTTTGCCTAATCTCCTCGTGGCATTCTATACAATACCGAGGCATTGCATACATTAACTAGGCAGGGTGAATGATACATGAAAGTGCAATGCCTACTCGAGCTTGGCATTGTATAGAATCACTAGGTATTGTATACAATGCCTAAATTATTTGATTTACCGGTAACATAAACATTGCAAATTGGCAATATAAACTAAAAACAGCTCTTGATTGTGCCTACACTTGATATCTTTAAGTACAATGCCTAGACGAGCTTGGCATTTTATAGAATGACTAGGTATTCTATACAATGCCTGAATTATATTATTTGCCGGTAACATATAAATTACAAATTGTCGTTATAAACTGAAATCAGCTCTTGATTACGCCTACACTTGATATCATTAGGTAGCGAGTAATTAACGAGTTTTCCTCAAGATAATAAACTTCAAAGCTAGTTAGTTTCAACTTTATTTTCGTCACTCTCTTGACACACTACAAAATCCCCTGACACATACAAATGCGACATTTGCGGTGTTTATACGTTGATGACGTCAGGGGCACCCACTGGGCCAACGTAAGTGATTTGTAACCCGATGCCTAGTGAATGGAAATGTGGGTGTAGTTGCTAACTATTCAACCAAATTTCATGTTTCCAACGAAATAAGAACACAATATCAGACAATTTATAATAATGAAAAAATAAGCTGAAAATTTCTAAGTTTTCATACCAAACGGTCACGTAATTTTAAACCCTAATCACTGTACATAAAGCTGAAAGCTGGTACAAATTTCGATGCAATGGTATGACGGGCATGCTTTACGACTGCAACACATAGCTCTAGGGGCATATGTTTATAATTTATTAAAAGCGTGTTTACGATGCGTTTCCATTTCGTGAAAAATCTCCGCGCTTTAACTCAAATCTGCGTCAAACTTATTTATGTGAAAGAAAAATAAGTCGATCTACCTACATGCATCATACATACATGCGGGATTAATTGAGCATGTTTTACTTACGTTATAAGTAAAAATAGGAACATCAAAGTTGACCTGTTGCTGTATGCTGGAGCGTCGACTCGTGCTTCTGATGCCGGAGTCTTTGCGGCTGTTCACTGAGGGACACAGGCTGATGACGTCATCAGGAGGTCGGCACGTGGAGGTCTTCGGCGAAGGAAGGGGCAAGTTCAGTCTTCGTTCCTTCGGACGAATCAACTCGTCCTGTGTGGTGATCGTTGAACTGCGAGCTCGACACACTGGCACCTACAATGTTATAAAAAACAGCATTTTAACAATGTTTACCTATCAGAAACTAGGTTGCTATTTGTTAAGTCCTCGTTACCAGCCAACACGTGTTAAATATATGTGTACACAAGTTTTCTCGCTTATTATGTATCGGTGTTAAATACTTCGCACACGGTACGAAAAACGCGATCATAGGTACTATCCAAACAAAGCAAATAAAAAGTTCATGAACTGATTTACAGCAGTTTTTTTGGGAGTTTGAGACTATTCTGTTTAAACGGCCTATAACTCTCCAAAACTGCGGTAATTAAGAAATAGTTGATAAAGTTCTTGTCGATACATAAACAAAGTAAGAAACGAAGATTTATGTAATCTTAATAAAATAATCGCCTTAATGCGGGGTTTAGTCGGAGTTTTCCACAACCCTCGGTCACGACAAAAGTAATTCAAATGATAAACATATAAATACTGAAAGGTACATGTCCGTATCTACCTACGTGAGGTAGACGGCGGCTTGGATATTGTAAACATCGACTGGTCAACACATAATTATTTTTAGTTTGGAATTATATGCTTATTGCAATAAAATGCACGCCCATCTAGAATGAATGAATGAAATGCACCGACCCCAGCGTGGTTTGACCAGACTCGATTTATCGAATGAACACCAAGATTTGCACTAACCACTGAAGCCTCATGTTGTATGGTGCTACGCATAAATAGAGACTATTGCATATCAAGAAGACCGGGGGGCGCCATAATGGTAGGGAAGACATTCCCTTAGGATACGGAAGGATTTGTGAGCCTACCGGATATGCATCCTAGAGAAGAGACAAGACTATTGGAGAGGGGGTTATATTTGTCTAAACTACAAATTATTATATTAGACGACCAATAACGACGGATAATAAGATAATAATTATTACAAATGAGTTGCGCAAACGCCAGTATCTGTTACGCTTACGACTCACATTGCTCCAGAGTCAAGGGCGAGGTTATAAAGTTTATGTTTCGTAACCAAAACTTTTGACAATCTCGCAAAGATATAAACCCGAGAGATAAGATGCTATAAAAACAAACATCATGATAGTTCAAATATAATTCTATTAATATTTTCTATATAACGGAGCGAAGCGCAGTTAAGACGCGGCCTTGGTATGCAGATCTTCTCAAAACGTTTCTTATCAGAATCTGTATTATCAAAGTGTATTGACTTGGACGTGTCCCAGCGGCCAGTGTCGCTATAGTCGTTAGGAATATTAAGAAGATCCGTGACTTAAAACAAAGCACTCAAGTGTGACACATAAACATCTTTTACATAGTCTCGGCAAATATTTGTGGTCATTCCTAACAATCAAATCAAATGAAAAGTCATTTATTCAAACTAGGCTGAGTGTCAGCACTCTTTGAAAGTCAAAATTACATAAGACAGGCATGCAGTTTCCTTCTTTCTTCAGCTTTCCCTGTGGATGATATGATGTGATGGATGTAACATAACTTGACGCCTGTTTTCCTCGAAGGTTAAGGCAGGTGTACCACATCCAGGGAAATCTGTCGCCCTCTACTTGTTAGGACCCGAGATGGCGGCGCGTAGTGTTCCACGCGCGGCTCTCTATGACGTAAGGGGGGAGTTTAACACCTCACTCCCCCCTATCGCGAGGTGGCCCGCAGAGGCGGGCCGGCACTAGCCGGGGATCGCGGAAGTCACACTAGTTCCCGTGATCCCCGGTGCAAGTAAGAGACGGAACACCGGGGTGGTTTTAGTCAGTAAGAGTCTGACAGACCCCTCCGCCCTCCACGGGGCGGAGGACATCCATGAGGATTTCCCCCCGGAATCAAAAAAAAAAAAAAGGTGTACCACATCCACATTACGCCAGTTATTTTTAAGTCCCATTTAATAGGGTGCGAGCAAGTGGGGATAATAGTAGTTTATAAATAAAGTATATTTACCTCAATATTGTTCGATCTTCCATATTGAGAACGGTAGCTGCTACTTCTAGCGAAAGGCGACATGTTACTCCTGGACTGGCTCAAGTAGGATCGTATGTCGATGATCTCCCTCTCGAAGGACGCCATGTCATGGGTCAGTGGTGGGATGTTCAGCTTAATGGTACTCTGCGCCGGCCTACTCTTATTGTCTTGAGATTCTATCACAATAGGCACTTGCTGGTAACCGTTGCTGGACTGCATCCCAGAACCCGCGTCTCCCCTCTCCAAGAAATGTATAGACTTGTCAGTCAACTCCTGCTTTTTCATCTCATGAAGCGGGGTATCCGAATGTTTCCGTAAAAATCTAGGCACTTTCCAATTTTTCAGCTTCGTAGTGTATTTGCCGTAGCTCCCTAAAATAATATTGTTTGTTATGTAGTAGAATACTAGAAACACCTATAATAAACTGAACTACACGTTCCGTAGTATACTCATGCACAACATTGTATGAGTGTAACGTCCTGTAGCACATTGTTTCCGTGCATGACGCAAAATGTTTATTTTTGCCTAGAAAAACATACCTATACGTACTTGTAAATTGTAGTGTTTTGGAATTCATAAATCGATGCCACGCAAAGTAATAGAAACCTAAATAAATAAGAAACGGAAATACCAAAAGATTTCGTTGCCAGACATCATCAAGATACAATAAAAGATAATCGCAATACTGAAATCAATTGAGTTTCAGACATACCTATCTTTTGTTATTTCTAGCAATTTATGTTGAAATCGCTCAGCAACATTAACATCGTTCTCGTTAAATCACTACTATTTCTGTTCGCAATGAAAGCAGGAGAAATCTATAGTGACTTTAATTGCTCGACTATAAAATCGAATTTTGCTACATGTTTACAGTTTATTTGCTCGATATTACTGCCAATGCTGATACGAAATGCGTATTGCCGATTAATTCAGAGCATGCGAACGAAGTATTAGAGAATATGATTTCTGAATTAACGAATTTAGACTTTTTTAGAAATAAACTTAGGAAGATATCGGACAGAATGACTAATGCAAATCATCCCAGTAATGTCGCGATCTGAGCGACAAAGAGCATCACCTTCACGTTATGAAGTCACTCTATATCTTATCTGCTTGTGCCTTACTCTTGAGATAAATAACACTTTTCTTTAGTTTAATTCATAATATTATACTGGATCCAAGTAAAAATACGAACAAATATAAATTCACTAAAAGTAATTGTTAGCAAAACAGGTACCTACCACCTACCTAATTTTAGATTGTTGTGTTAGAAAAAGTAGATAGAATCGCAATATACGTAACAGCAATTTTATATAGCCAAGATGTTCCTAATTAACGGCATAACTCTGTGATCTTTAAATCCACAAAATTCATTGACATTCCAACCTTTAATATAGCATGAGGTAACAAAAAAACTCACCTACAGAAGTGGGACTCTTCGACGAGCTATCATTAGTGTCAGGGAATCCCTTGGTCTTTTCGTCCAGCTCTGTGTCCGAATCCAATATACTGGGCAATGAACTGGCTTTTGTTCGGAAATAAAATGCACTTGGAGAGAGGAAGTTTTTAGAATCTTTTCTGGATCCTAATCTGTCGTCGCCTCTAGGTGACAACGGGAGTGGGGAGTGATTGCAGGAGAGGACGGACTGAGGAGATGCTGCAGGGGATATGATCAGGCGTAAGTTGATAGGATTGGAGGGAGTCAGACAGTTGTCATGGTTATACGGAGAGTACAGCTGACGGCCTTCGATAAAATAGGTTTTATGACCTAAACAAACAGAATTGGTTTTAGAATGTGACCACAATACAAATGATTGTAAAACTATTTATAATTTCACTCACCAAATACGTCATCGCCCTCTTCTAAGATATAGGAGCCTCCAAGAAATTTAGCAGTCTCTTCTGATATGTGGACGCGACCTGGCTTCCCAGTGGATTCCATTTTGTTGGCGAAGCTGACGTCATTACTCCAGACATCGAATTTAAACCGGCGTGTGCCCACAATACCGCAAAGTACGGTTCCGGTGTGAACCCCTACTCTCATATTTATTCCTTCGCCGCGCACTCTATCGAATTCCTTTATAGCGTCTATCATTCCTGAAATTTTAGTATGAAGTAGTGGCATGTTATTCGTACACCACGGAAGCGAAATTTAATGAGGCTGAATTAAACACGGATCACGTTTAGATCTTAGATTTTGGTCTATTGAGCGATCCGTCTTAGCTTTCTTTGTCTGCCCAGAAAGATACCAGCCTTGACAGATGATTGTCCCCTCCTATATGGCGTAAACAAGGCTCGATTCAATCACTACACACAAAGGTATAGTATTATCTATCTGATCTACTTGATAGTGGCATGATATTAGATGCTGTTTAGAATTCCACTTACCCAGTCCCATTTCTACACAACATGTAGCATGATCCGGCCTGGGCTCAGGGCAGCCAGATACACAATAATAACAATCACCCAATGTAGAAATTTTCTCACATCCATGATTTTGGCATAACTCATCAAACTTCTCAAATAGATCATTTAATATATTAACTAATTCTTCAGCACCCTTGTTACTTGACATCTTAGTAAATCCAACAATATCAGCAAATAGTATACTGACATTGTCCATTGAGCTCATGTTGAAAGGCCTGAACAACGACTTGATGTCTGACGCGCCAGGGTTTGAGTGTCTTGGTTTTAGTGGATTGTGTGGTTTAAAACTAGCTTCTGTGTCAAGTACTTGCTCCTCCAACAACCAGTTTGCCACTTTGGGCGGCATCACAGAATGTATCATCTTTTCTTTTAGCTGCTTCTCCATTTCCAGCTGTTTCCTTACTAACAGGCTCTGCCCTACTTTCATAAACGTGCCGCGCATTCTCACAAAGGTCATTAAGTAAATATGTACACCAATTATGTGAACACAAAGCTGCAGTAAAATTCTCACAAACATTCCAGGGCATTGCCATTCTTGCTCTGACAAATGTAACACAATATTCAGTACTTCAAACACTATTGAATACAAAATTCCAATGATGACACAGGCATATAGTGGTAACGGTGTTAGTGTGTATATAATCAGCAATATTTCAATGCACATGGTAAAGTGTCCTGACTGACTGATGTCCGCAGCCTGTGAAAATGCTGTGTCTAACCGTGTTGTAAGTGACACCAGTGACAGGCTGAGTGTACACAGAGCGAGTGCCATGACCAGGGAGAGTTTGAAAGTGTACACTTTATATATATTTGTAAATGTTACAAATAGCATAACAGATGTTATCAATAGGACTCCAGCAAATATAGAACACAAAAATGGCCATTTTACTGTTATGCCATTCAAACCAAGGGCCACAAAGTAGACAAACCATGATATAGAAAATATCAAAATGTATAAAAGTGCAAATCTGAAAAAAGAAAAAAATAAAAACATCAAATATATTTAGTTAATGATAAAGTTGTGACATCAGGCAATTTATCTGTTCACTAACATTCATGCATGAATATTACACACTTAGAACTGGATTAATTCTTAGAGAGCACTTACCTAAATCTTAGTCTTATTTGTCTAAAGGAACTACTTCTGTATTGGCCTTCAAGTATCTCTGAATCAAATCGTGGGTTCCACCAGGTTCCTGTGGCAGCCCTCTCAAAGGCGATTGGTATGGTGAGTCCACAACAGTTGGTGGTGGGGTTGTTGCGCGCCAGGTAAGCTTGCACGTGGGGAGCCAATCTAATCTGAGCATCTTCCCCCTCAGAGCAGTCCACATCATGTTTGCTATCAAACTGTTGCGACCCATCACTGCAGCTGACACACCCACTTGGAGCATTCATTTTTTAATGAAATATTTCATGTTATCCATTGTTAAATCACAGCAATAACAGCTCTGGCCATATTTGAATCTGTTTAGGAAAACCAGCTATTGTAACTTTATGTTTGCTAATATGATTCATATAATTCTTTGTTCTATTTCAAATCTTATTTTCGTATTAAAAACAGTGTATTTATTTATATTCATATCTGATATCAAGATAAAACTTTAAGGAAAATAGAACAATGTTGTCTTCGGTCAAATAAATAAACAAAATGAATCAGCTGTTCACAATAAGTTAACATTTGAAAATGGAAATACAATGATCTAACAGAAAGGCAATACAATTTAGATTAATTAGAGAATTTATAAGTTTACAAAAATTTATAGATAAACTTTCACTATTTTAGGAAAAATGCTTTTATTTTATTGCATTTCATGAATGAGTACTATATTACTAAGATGTATGATAGTCAGCTGCTAAGATCAAGATAACATTAGTGTTAGACTAGACTCAAGTAGATTGAGTTGTGCAAAGATGGTATTGTGAGATAGAATAAATTTCTTTTGATAACAGTTCATAGAAACAGCTAGTGAGCTTGTAGATTACTGTTCCTTATTATCAACTTATTGTTGTTATCATTTGTCTGATGACCAAATTATTAGCAATAAAATAACATATTAAATACTTTTAATATTTACATACATACCAAGAGTTAAATGTACTTTAAGAAAAACTAATTATAGATGTATTTATAAAATTGTGTTTATATATTTTATGATAAAACAGAGGATATGCCAGTATTTGAGGATGTAGTTGCAGTTATAATTTCATAGAATAGGTACGACAACTGCATTTTTTATCAAAACATACATTTCAGTGATCTCAAGTGTGGGCTTGAATTAAAATAGGAACATAAAAATACAGAAATAAGAAATGTAGCTCCTAAAGGTACTGCGCCATTCACATTCTATCAAAGATCAATATTTGTATTCCTTTAAAATTATCGCAGGACATTATTTTTGGTATTTTACTTACCAAATCATTCTCACTTGAAATTCTTGACGTTTATTGACCAAGGTTATTACAGATCAATTCTATGTAAATAATTGTATAACCGATTTTTTTAATAATAACACGCTCACTTTTCTTTCATGAAAAAACTAGTTTAACATACTTTATCGCAAGAACCAAAATGAAGAGTAAAAAAATCACAAAAAGACACACAATCCAATCCACACAATACTATAGGTTCTAGAGATGTTCACATGACATGAAATGTCCAAAATGTCGTACTCAGCTGAAGTAAATCGATGACAGTTTTCCTTATTTAGTTGTACATTTAGTCGATTTTCGTAGCGAATTTTTTTCGTGGCGCAAAAATTATTTTCGATTGCCGTCCAGTCGAAAATACTTTCTGCGCCACGAAAAAATTCCTGGTTTTGTTTTGTTTCATTATGAATACTGTTTCTTAAAAATGATGATGACAAATATAAACAAACAAAACGACAAATTCTAAGCTGTGCAAGTAGATCACATGAGCCCGCCCATGCGTCCGAAAGGCGGGTTTTTCAGTTGACTCTAGCTGGGATGAGAAAGTGTTCCCCAGGTTGAGCATAGTACCTAAAGTTTTCTTTTGAGAGTAAAAACTTCTCAGTAGGAGCCCGAAGTCTGGATTTGTACTCGGTTGATTGATAGCACTAGACTCTCCTATTTATGTACTGGCTGCGCCCCGCGGTTTCACCCGTATAGTCTTGCTCCCATGGGAATATCGGGATGAAAAGTATCCTATGTCCGAATCCAGGTCATGGTCACCCATATCCCAAATTGTATCTAAATTCGTTATCTTATTTGAGGTTGAAAGCGTAACAAACAAACATACAAAATCTAATATAAATAATATCACAGGACAACACAACTCTTCCGGGAATACCTACACATGTGATTTTATGTTTACCTGCCTGCTTACAATAAAATAAAAATGCGCAACTGCTAAGCATGAAGTTCTGGGTTCGATTTCTGGTCAGGCTAAATGGTATTGAATTTTTACATTAGAAATATCTCAGTAGAAACTCGGTGTCTGGTTTTGTACCCGGTAGATGGCAATAGACTCTGTTGAATAGTAAGACAGACATATATGGGATTTCACATAAGTGGAGAAATATGAGTGTATAGGTACACCTCTGCCTCAACCATCCGGGATTACGGGCGGGATGCTGCGGCGGCGCGGCGCACAGTGGAACGAATGTATGGGAGCGGTTGGACGTAGACATGTCCGAAAAATAAGAGTAAAATTATGACAAACTAATGATGCCATCTTATTCGATTACTTAATGCCTTCATAAATTGTGGTGATGAATTTCTTCATAACTCCCATATTTCGGGAGTAATTTGAGAAAATGTGAAATTTTACTATGAAAATGAGTGTATCGAGCTCTCTCCCTCCTGATTCCGGGCTTGTTTCAAGTAGCGGTCTCTAATATCGTAATGCTATTACTAAGAGCTATATTTAATACTAAGACACATAGTGCGCCAAATGTGCACTTTCTGGGATAAAAGGAAATGAAAATTTAAAAAAAAAAACGTTTTTTCCCCATTTGTATTTACTTTAAACCGCAGACAGACTTATTAAGAGGTCTATAAATATATTATATATATATACAGAAATATATATTAACAAAAATATTCACAAGAACTGATGAGAGTATGACTTTTAAGTAAGTTGATAATAAATTACCTAGTTTCATTAAAAGTACAATAAATAATTAAGATGTAAGCTCTAATTTACTAAGTTACACATTTTAAAACAATAACATCATTTAATTATCTTCGTCATCATCATCATCATCAATTAATTCAAATTCAGAATCGATGTCCGCTAAATCATTTATGTTAACAAATTCGATATCACTTTTCTCAGAATCCGTAAGCTCATAAAATTCCTTAAAAGAAGATTTTTTTACAAACTTATTTCCTTTTGGACGGATACTTGTAACAAGTGGATCAGAAGACAGTAAAAGATTGTGCATAATATCTTCATTGCATGAGATACTGCTATGCTTTCGAGAATGCCCCTCTCTATATTTTCTAAAATCTTTATTTCTAGCCTCAGATGCCTCTTCGGATAGAAAACCAATGGGCACAATTGACATGTTCTGAACTATGTCTGGCCCATGCATTAAAATTTTATGAAGTGAAGAAGGCATATAATACCATGGGTATAACTCCACGTAAAGCTTAGCAGTATCAAAGCAGAACTCTCGGAATTTAGTTACGTTGATCTTCTCTCCTGATGAAATACACTGCAAGATCACACAGATTTTTCTTAAAAGCATAGCATCTATTCCGGTCAGTTCAGCAGATTTAGTGTAGTTTTCAAAAAATCTCCTTGCCGAGTTGCCATTGTTGGTGGATCCACTGCCTTGTTTCACAACATCGAGAAGTAAGCCCGTTTCTCTTCTTACAGCCTCTTGAACTCTTTTCTTCCTGTCATCAACTTGCCTTTTTGCTATATCACCCCTTACTTGCCATGATTTTATGTCTAATTTGTAGGAAATGTGTAATAAGCATTCCATTGAGCGAATCCAAGCGTGAAGGGTGCTTAAGCTATATTTATACATGTCCTCGTTTACGTGTTTATCTTTGATTAACTCTAAATTATTCATTTCTTTAGGACAAGCCTTGCATATGTCACACACTGAAGCTGCTGTATTGGATATAATGGAATGAATTTTACCATCAATCATTGTCAACAGCAGTTGGTGTTTGACACTAATTCCATCAGTGATGGTGGATGGAGTTAAGGCTTCAATCTCTGCTTCGATTTCAGCCATCTCTCTCTGCACATTTTCTTTGGTTTCCTTTATAAACTTAAACAATATTGGCCGGCAAAATGAAGTGGAAGATGGTCGCTCGTTTTCCCAAATTGTTACACCTTTTGAGACGAGCCGCAGTGGTACAAGACTAATCATAAAATTACTAGCAAGATCGATTTGCTCATCTTCACTCGTCCTTTGATGATAAATGCTTTGGCTAGATGATCCGTCAAAACCCCATTTGCTGGTCAATACGAGCTGTTGATTGGGATCAACAGGGGTTTCTAACGACCTAATAAGTCTTCTTGAGGTTAAATCCATCAAGGCTTGTAATTTGATTTTTGCAGAGCTCTCTGTAACTGTGAGATCTTCTTTGGCCGGATAGCACTTAATTTTTTCTTTAACCAACATGTAGTAACTCGGGTATTGAAGAGCTCCTTCTTGAGTGTTGAAATCCCGAAGAGTGTTATAGCGCCATTTCGATAAGTTCATCGATACATAAAGAGCCAATGCCTTCAAAGGGGATATTTCCCGTACCTGAATTGATTTACCTTCAATGAAGGCTTTGATTTTTGAGGCCTCTTCTGGATTCTCCGTCAAGTATTTCATAACATAAGCTGTATCGCTTTGTCCTGCCTTTTGAAGCGCCCTTTCGGCCGAAAACATAATTTCAGCGCTGCTACTGCTGCATGAAAGACTATCTTCAGTGCGTCTTCTTTTTTGCCGGTTACTAAGGTCCTCAAAAGATTTACGAGGACTAGGATGTGTACAAGTTGAAGCATCAGATTTAGCAGGAGAAATTATGGGCTCGATGACGTCACTTATATTTTCTGTAGAAGGTTCCATATTTTCATTCTGTAATTCCGGCCATTGAATTGCAGCCTGTAGCCAAATCTCATGTTTCTTCCGAAACTTATCTGTGCTTCTTCCAGACTGTGTCCATTTTGCATAAATGCGGTAGCAAAATCGACGACACCAGTCTTTTAAACTTGTTTCAGCACTTTCACATAACTGAACACAACTGTTATCTTTTAAAACACTGAACAAATAGTTAAAGTCGCGTAAATCTTTATGTGCGCGTGCGCATAAAGCAACGTGAATATCAAGATTTGTATTAAAATTTGGAAAATACATTGCGAGATTAGCTTGGATACAACGAGGTGTAAATCAACACTGATTTTAAAGTTACTAATAGTGACCTATTTATATAAAATCCAGGTATCCCAGGTATCCTTTGTTAAATATTGCAAGGTAATTAGTTATTGTGATAATTAGTAAATGATGCATGCTAAATTAGTGTATTAAGAGCCATTTAGTAATTAAATAATAGCAATGTTCTTATCAGTAATCATTAGTGCATCAGTTTTATATGTAAACCTTAAGTCCCTAATTATATATCCTAATTAGCTTATATCTTCTCTAATTGGCTGCTCAGAAATGTTATTGTAATAAGGTAAACCTTTAGAAAAACGGTTTTAATCAACAAAATAAACAAAAAATAAAAAAATTGTGTTATAAAATAAACATCACTCTTTATCCCAGAAAGTGCACATTTGGCGCACTATGTGTCTTAGTATTAAATATAGCTCTTAGTATTAGCATTATGATATTAGAGACCGCTACTTGAAACAAGCCCGGAATCAGGAGGGAGAGAGCTCGATACACTCATTTTCATAGTAAAATTTCACATTTTCTCAAATTACTCCCGAAATATGGGAGTTATGAAGAAATTCATCACCACAAGTTATGAAGGCATTAAGTAATCGAATAAGATGGCATCATTAGTTTGGCATAATTTTACTCTTTTTTTTCGGACATGTCTACGTCCAACCGCTCCCATACATTCGTTCCACTGTGCGGCGTGGTGTTTGTACAACTATTTTAATTAATAATTCAGAGTAATTTCTGCCTAAAAATATAAATGAAATGGACCATACATATATGGTCCGGGATCTTCAGATGTTTCTACTTTTCACTATCGTATTACATATAATACGATAGTGAAAAGTAGAAACATCTGAAGATCCCGGTCATCATTTAGCCGCAAAAATACCACCAGATTTACAGGTAGAACCCAGCACTTCGTCAAAACTTGTTCATAGGCTTCCTGTAGTCCCACAGATATTAGCAATTATTTAGATAATATATATTATCATAGGGAAATCGAAGTGATGATAATTAATATACACACTTCTCACAACTTCAAAGAGCCCCGAAAAATGGTTATGTATATTTCCTACTTTGAAAGCACAACAAGAGAGGACCGGACTGTTGAACTCAGAAAAATTCCACGATGCTCACTTTGATCAGTATCCTTGGCCGGTTTTCGCACAAGTTAAAAAGGGACTTCATTGCAGAAACTGTTCAATTTTTGTGAATAATAAAATGGTTGAAGGAAAGAAATCCATCATCATCAAGAAACTTGTGACTGGACCAGTTACAAAATCTGTCTTACTGGTAAAGATGGTGACTTTGAGACCCATTCTCAGCTTACCTCGTTGTAGCGTCACCAAATTCAAAATGATTTTTAGCAACACGGGATAACTGCGAACTTGAGGTCATTTATCAATTGTGGGAACAACAGGGAATGGAAAGTGTTAGAGAGCCCGTCTTGTACCTACAATAAAAACAAACATATTTCATAGAAGTATTATACTAGAACTATGCCTCTGCGGATATGATGGGAGACTATTAGAACACGAAAATAATCGTGAAAATATAGTGAAAGTATAGTAAAGCTTTCCTTGCTCCGCTAGGGAAGCTATATAGCTCTTCTAAAGATTTGGATTCGACGCTGGAAATTTGGAGCTCGCACACCTCGAGCCCACTAAAGCGAACACCACTTACTTTAGTAAAACAACATGTGATGAACACTTATTACATGCAGTGACGCAGTGGTGTTTAAAAAAATACTGGAGGCATCATATTCAATGAGATTACGGAACGAACATCACTCAACAGTTGATTAAAAATGTACTATCGAGGCTAACGTAAAAACTACCGAAGCAAACATAGTAAAGAGAAACGAATTTTCGAAATCCATTAAAGACAATTTTCGAAATCCATCCGCAAATGACGGAGATATCGCGGAACAAAGATACAAAAAATAAAAAACAAACAGACGAATTGAAAACCTCCTCATTTTTGAAGTCGGTTAAAAAGAAACACAAAAGACTTGAAATGTCAGATTGGTCTTTAGGATTAAAAAACGAATTTAGTTAAAAGCAAATCACCGTCATTTTACGATCGTCCTTATTCACTACCGAGAAAATGAGATTAACAGAGCATTAGAATATACTGAAAATGAGAATCCAGCTGCGGCAGCGAACTGCATAGATTATAATTTACTGTTTAGTAAGAGCTTAGAAGCTTGTTTAGAAGCTTATGGTTGCTATTTTGAGCGAACATCGGTAGACGGAGAACAGCAAACATTTGCTCAAAACAAAATGTTCGCTCGACAGGGTACGTAGTGAAAACGCGGCTTACGATACGCAACGATGTTTCGGGAGGTTCCTGTTTCGGATAGGGCGGGAGGAAACGCCCGGGTGTTTCCATTGCGAAGATCGCCCAGAGGACACGGTGGACCATACGGTGGAGGTCTGCCCGGCTTGGGCGGAGCACCGCCGTGTCCTCGTGGAGGTGATCGGCGGCGGCGATCTCTCGCGTCCGACCCTGGTCCAGGCCATGGTACGGAGCGAGAGTGAATGGCTAGCAGTCGCCTCCTTCAGCGAAGCAGTTATGCTCGCAAAGAGGGAGGCGGCGCACGTGAAGGAGATGCAGTACATGCGCCCTCACAGCCGTGGCCTTCGCAGGAGACGCCCTGGGCGTCGGGAATCCCAGGCTGATTCCCGGCAGCCGTAGGCACGGGCTTGAGGACGGCGTAATGGGTAACTCGCTGTCCGGTAAGGACCAAGCCCGGGTCGACGGCGCGTTGTGTTCCACGCGCGCCTCAAAGAGATGTCAGCAGCAACAGATGGGGCCCGCAAGGGCCGATGCCTGCCAGGGGTGCGGGTTGTTCGAAAGAGATACCGCGGCCCCTGGCACACAGGCAACTGAGGGATCACGGGTGGGTTTTAGTCAGTAGAAGTCTGACACGCCCTCCCACTCCACCCAGAGCGGGAGAAGTTATTGATGATGATGATTCCCACCCAAAAAAAAAAAACGATACGCAACGAACATTAATTCGCGACACACATTCGTTAGCGAGCACAGCGATAAGAATTTGTTTCTCGTGTTTTTATTCACCATGGAATTATTAAGTACCCACTATAAAGTTTACATACCATGACAAATCACGTCTGTATTTCGCGAAGGGTTAGGCAGAGGTATACCACCTCTGCTTAACCCTTCGCCTATACGGCTGGTACACACGGCTACAAATCTCAGCTATACATTTCCAGTTTACGCTGATCTCGCACTATACGGAGATCCTATACAATGCGAGATCAGCTTATACTGGAAATGTATAGTTTGATGTGAAGCCGTGTGTACTGTTACTCACCAAACTGTTTGTTTAGCGAATGAATGTTTGTTGCATAGCAAAAGCTCTTGCAAGGATTGTTTGCAAATTAAATTCGCTGAGCAAATGCTTGCGAATTTTCCTACCAGGCAATATTATTTAAAATATTTTTAGTTTTACATATGTCCCTAATTAATTACTATATTGGGTTTTCAGTTTTACCTGAGTTTTACTGTTAGAGAGGCAAACTAGAAACAACATTACGTATGAAGAGGAACAAATTTATTCAAATTTATTCTGTAGGTCAGTAAATAAAATGATGTTCAATTTTTATTAATGAAAAATAGTTTACAAAAAATATTATTTCCTTCTTATTGCATTATAACTACATTATAATGCTATGACAGTAATCACTAAAATAATTAGTGTTAGTAATAATTAACACATCATGATTTGATTTCTACATTCTTCGTATTTTCAATTATGAAATCAGTTAATCAAAATAATATTAAGGGGGAAGCCCCAAGGCTTCCCGCGAAATTCCAATTTTCTTGCGTTTTTGACAATTTGCAAGTCAGTGTCAGGTTGTATATTGAACAAATTATGATTTGCAACCGTAAATAAGTATGTATTTAAGGTATAACTGTGGCGGAAGCTGTATAAACCCCCTGATAACTTTAGCGAACCAACTGAGAGCCTTCCGCCTGGGCACGCGTTACCGTGGCCGACATGGAAATCTCTAAATAGACTTCGAACCCAAGTCGGCCGGAGCAAAAACAATATCCACAGATGGGGGTTCACGGACGGCTTAGGGGGCCTACTCTCTCAACTCCGTTAAGAAAGATACGGATCCGTCCGAAACTTCTTAGTCGATCTTACAGCCAATTAACTTTTTTGAACGGGCAAAAACATCGGGAGTAGGGACAGCTGTCAAATCGTGTATTCATTCAATATTAGTTCGGGCTACAAGTTGGAGATGCCCGTTACTTCGACCGAAACGGCGGACTTCGTGCTTAGGGAGTAGGCCCCCAGATCTGAAGTGCGTATGCGGCACCTCGCCACAGACAATAGCTCACCTTCCATCCTGCGCCGCATGCCCTGTTACTTGTGCATTTGACGATCTTATGACTGCGTCAGAGAATGGAGTTCGCACAGCCGAATTTTGGCCCAAAGATGTTTGAATTTTTTTGCCATCGATACGCTTTTCTAAGCGTATCGATGGCAAAAAAATTCAAACATCTTTGGGCGTTAGGAGTTATAATATTTAAAATCACTTCAATCAGTTACAACTGTCTAAGTTCATATAATCTTATTGGTTAATATTTCATGAAACAGTTTTTAATTGAAATTCGAAGGCTACCCTGGTGCTTCTCCCTTAATTAATTGACAATTAGTTATGAAATATATCCGTTAAAGATGTAAATTTTTTATACAAAAAAATAATAGAAAAAAGATATTTTTAAGCAAAATGCGAACTCATTTGAGACTATAAACTTAATAATACATTTATTTGGTAACTACAATGAAACATTGACAGCATACATACATTTTAAGATCAACAATGGTGTAGAAAATATTATACATTAATTTAAATTATCACAATAACATTCTAATAAATAACTTACATTATAAGGAAGACATTTAACTTGAAGAAAAATTCATGCTACTGAAGAAACTTGTTCACATCTATTTTAATATAATTTTAAATGTAAGGCACATTTCAAGCACCATTATTATAATTTATTGTCATCTTTGCATCAAACCTGCACTATATCAAAATATTTGTTGAAGACAACCCTATCTGACAAATGTAAATAGCTATGCAATAAACTTTATAACATGATTTAATTAACATACCAATCAAAATTATTGCCAATTAACATTCAGAGACACCACTTCAAGAAAAGTTGTTCTCTTAATCTTAAAAACAGTATAAAACCACTGGCCGCTCAGATGTTTATCACATTATAATATTTAATAATATCTCTTTGCAATATCATTAAGTAGGAATTCCCAATATTAAATATGAGTTAATTTCAGGATAATATCTAGTCATTGTACATGCCATCAAGCAAAAAATCCATTCTTTTATAATGCCTGTTCTTCCAAGCTTCTTGTCCTCGTCGCAAGGCCATATAGCCAAGAACTGCAAACATAGGAACTAACAAAATTGATATAACAAGAGGCATTATCATCCCAGGATGGCTATTAGCATTCTTTACATAGGCTTTTAAGTCTTTGTTAGGCGACTGGATTTGATCAGACACCAATGTTCCTGGTGAAGACTTGACTGTCATATTTGCTAGAGTATCATAAGATGTAAGTAAGGGCTTCTTGTGTATTTCAGTTTTATTCGTATCTTTCACATCACTGAATAATTTCACCAGCAAAGAGCTGTTCACCTTGGACTCAATTGGCTTATTTGTGTAACCAGTTATGTTTGTCTTTAAAGCACCGGTTTTTGTAAATATTTTGGGAGCAGCGGTGGGATTTTCATTATTGATTGATGCATTATTTGGTTGAGGTTTCACGTTATCGTCTTCGATATAAACAACTCCTTTTCGTGCAACTACAGGTTTTACTTTATTTTTGACTAATTCACTGTCGAGGCTCGTAAGTTTATCTTTGGGTAAAGCCAAAACCGATGTCCCAGGCAATAAGGAACCGCCTTCGCTTAGCAGTGTAAGTTTCGTTTCCTTTGACTGATTTACCGTAGGAGGTTCAGGTCCAGATAAAGTATTGTTTGTTGTCTCCGGCTTACTGACCGTCGTGTTACTGCTGCCAATAAATGGAATGAACAAAACATGACACAATAAAAGATAAAATATCATTTTGTATAAAACAAAAACTATCGAAAATTAAAAGTTTCGGAAATAAACCCGTACACAAATCACCAAAACATTAGAAAGGCAATTATGACGCAAATGACAAATGACGTTCATGACATTGTCAGGATGGTGTGGTGTGTGGTGGACGTGGAAAAAAAAAGAATTTTAGGGAAGGGCAGGTTTACCCAACCATTGCTTTAGTCGATTATTCTGAAGGTAGCATTTAGAATGCAAAATATGCATTCGCAATCAATCAAACGGTTTTCAACGAGTCAACTTGACATCTTGACATTAGTTTGACAACTGCGACTTTCAAATGACACAATTATTTTTGGGAATGAAACGAAAAATGATAATAAATAATACTAACGTGCGTATTATTGCGTCTAATTAGAAATCATTTTAATTACAATGAAGTATTATGTGTTATGTTGTTAAGTGTGAAGTACTATCAAAATGAGGACTCGTAGTAATTCAGGAGTACGCTTAGATTATTATCAGCGGGTAGTGCACAAGTTAATTTTAGATCACCAGCAGCCTGTGACTGGATTGTTTCCCGCAAGCCCACACAATGACCACGCATGGATTAGAGACAACCTGTACTGCATATTGGCAGTATGGGGGCTCTCCATGGCGTTTAAGAAAATTGCAGATCAAGATGAGGATCGTGCCAAAACATACGAATTAGAACAAAGTTGCGTCAAGCTGATGAGAGGTAATTATTGATAAGAACTGTGATTTTGTACTCGGAAACCAGCCCACTAAAGTCTGGGGGTGTAGTTTAGTATTGCTCCTACATGAGCTTGTATAAACATTCGTTTCTGTTTTTCCCAGGTCTACTCATGGCTATGATGCAACAAAAAGACAAAGTGGAGAAGTTTAAGAGCACTCAGCACCCATTGGATTCCCTCCATGCCAAGTATTCCTCCACCACCGCCCGCACTGTGGTAAAAGACACAGAATGGGGACATCTGCAGATTGATGCCATTTCTCTGTACCTCCTCATTCTTGCTCAGATGACAGCATCTGGTCTGCAGATTGTATTTTCTTTAGATGAAGTTTCATTCATCCAGAATTTAGTATTTTATATTGAATCAGCTTATTGCACTCCTGATTATGGTATTTGGGAAAGAGGTGACAAGACCAACCATGGGCTGCCGGAGTTGAATGCTAGCTCTATTGGTATGGCCAAAGCAGCTCTAGAAGCTATGAACGAATTGGACCTGTTTGGTGCTCGCGGTGGTCCTTCTAGTGTAATCCATGTTTTGGCTGATGAAGCTCAAAAATGTCAAGCTGTGCTTCAATCAATGCTACCAAGAGAATCAAATAGTAAAGAGTTAGATTCGGGTCTGCTTTCAATTATAAGCTACCCAGCTTTTGCAGTAGATGATCCACAGTTAATTGCTTTGACTAGAGACACTATTGTTACTAAAATGCAAGGAAAATATGGATGCAAGAGGTTCTTAAGGGATGGTCATAAAACACCTAGAGAGGATCCCAATAGGCTTTACTATGAGCCTTGGGAGCTGAGAATGTTTGAAAACATAGAATGTGAGTGGCCTCTGTTCTTCTGCTACCTGATACTGGATTACTGCTTCAAAGGTGATAAAAACAATGTAGCAGAGTACACACAGATGTTGGAAAAGGTGATGTTGAGGAAAGATGATGGGATCAAGTTAGTTCCTGAGCTGTATTCAGTGCCAGCTGACAAGGCTGATTTGGAAAAGCAGAATCCAGGAAGCCAAGAACGCATACCACTTGGCCGGTGCCCATTCATATGGGCTCAATCATTATACATTCTTGGGAAGTTATTACAAGAGGTAAATCTTGGGAACCTATAGTTTCTTTTATAAACTCAGACAGCAATTTGACAGGTGTAATGTCAAACTCTTAAACTAATACGCAGACACAACGTCAAATTACATATAGGATTAAAAAACAAACTTTAATTTTATAGTTTAAGCATTGTAGTTTATTTTTATTTTTTTAATAATACTTCATTATTATTTTCAGGGTTTTCTAGCGGTCGGTGAATTAGATCCTCTCAATAGAAGACTATGTTCAGAAAAAAAACCTGATGTGGTTGTACAGATAGTGATACTTGCGGAAACTAATGAAATTAGGGACAAATTGATGGAGTATGACTTGCATGTACAAACCATTAGTGAGGTGGCGCCCATTGAAGTTCAACCAGCTAGGGTGCTTAGCCATTTGTACACATATTTAGGTAAGTAAATAAAATAAATCATCATCTGCCCTTTCCCGACTATGTTGGAGTCTGCTTCCAGTCTAACCAGATGCAGCTGAATACCAGTATTTTTTTACACAAACCAACTCCCTATCTGACCTCCACAACACACACAGTTACTGGGTAATACAATATACCTTGGTAAGACTGGTTGCCAAACTTTCGGGCTTCTGATGACCCGTATGACTGTCTTAGAACCACATATGACAGCCGGGACCAACAGTTTACATGCTTTTTTGAGTAAAAAAATTTAATAATAACTTTATTTCTAATTTTAAAATGAACATAAAAGGCGATAAGTTAATACTATATAGCTCTATTGTTTTTAAATTCCATAAGTCACTGAGTATCGCCACTGGCACCCAAGCTAAGGTTAAACTTGCGTTAAGGGTGCCAGGACTCTCCTTATTAATATCTTTTCCAATTTATGCCAACAATATATGCAAGGAATTGAACACAATAGCATTACATAATGCAAAAAACTACCAATATACAGCAGCAACTCACTAACAACAATTGACCTTATTGCACTATTAATTAAATGTGTTTACTACGACGGCACGGTTGGCGCAGCGGTTAAGCGATTGACTGCTGCGCTGCGTGTCGCGGGTTCGATTCCCGCACTAAACAAATATTGGTATGACCTACAAATAGTTGTTCCGGGTCTGGCTGTTTGTGTATGTGAGTTTAAATGTTTATAAACGCACCCACAATACAGGAGTAATTCCTAGTGTGGGGCAAAGTTTTATTTAAAAAAAAAAAAAAATAGACATACATGCCATTGGACTTAAATTCCATATCATAGAGTTCAGGTCTGTTTAAAAGCCATGGTAATCAATTAATTATGCTTGCTTTATTAGTAAGGCTGATAGAGCTGTGATATGATATTTTATTATTAGTTTAATTTATAATTGCAGGTAGAAACAAGAAACTGGGCTTGTCTGGCAGAAAGTCGCGTGATGTAGGTATCCTTAGTACCAGCAAGCTGTACTCTTTGAATGACCGCATATTTGCCTTTACACCACAGGTAACCTACTTAATTTATTTGAATTCATATTTCATACATTTATCATGAGACTCTTGTAGATGAGAGTATTTAATTTCAACTTTATTTTGCTGGAATTCTGCTGTTGCAGAAGTGAATACTTAATTTTCTTTTATTTTCGTATTTATAAAAGAAATTGCATTTCATAACTCAAATTTTTGTTTAATTTATTCACTAGTATTCTGATATGACACGATTCTACATCGCCTCTGACTACGATCTTATGGTTGACACCCTCAAAGCAGAAATTAATTTCTTGAAGTCCTCTTGGCAAAACCTCCTTGGTCGACCACTTGTTCTCTTGACCTTGAATCAAATGCAGTTAGGTATTATTTTATTTCTTTATTATTTTGTAAAGTTTGCTTGCTGGTTTTGCCCATCCATGTTATGTTTAGAATGATTCATTCACGAATAACATATACCCTGTAGAATGTTATGTTAGTTTGGTTGTTGAAGTGTTTATTTATTTATTGGTCTTGGTTTAAGAATGCAATTATATGTTTTGTGGAAGTCAATACATAATATAAATCTAGTTTTATTATGAGGAACATTTGGAAACTTTCGAACAGCCATATTCCAATATTTGCACATTATAGGTAAAGAAACATTATGTCATACATTATTTTATATGATGTGCAACTCTGTTGTCAGTAAAAAAAACCGGTCAAGTGCGAGTCGAACACGTGCGCCGAGGGTTCCGTACCTACCCATTATACCGCCATAATAAAAAAGATATGGGTAAATTTATATTTTCGCGAAAACTTGTAAGTAGGTACCAAAATTTACCTTAATTTTCATCATTTTTATTTTTTGGAATTTTTCCTTTATTTGTGCTGTAAAACCTTGCTTTTTACCAAATTTCGTGTTTCTAGGTCAACGGGAACTACCATATAGGTTGTCGACCCAAAACCTATAGGGTACTTCCGGTTGACCTAGAATTGTCAATTTTGGTTAAAAGTAAGGTCTTATAGGGAACGTGCACGACGAAGGGCCTGCCATCTAGTGACGCAAATCCGAAGTTTTCTCGGAATCATTACTTAAAATTGACACTTCACGTATTAAAATAATCTCATAAAAAAAGTGAAAAAAAACCTAATTACTAATTAAAAATGTATTGTTGTGTTTCTGGATGCTCGAACACTTCAAAGAAAACTCAAAATAAATCAAATGGTGTGAAATTCTATTACTTCCCACGGAAATTACTTACTTTAATTGGTTAACAACAAAAGTCGCTAAATGCAGTAAAAAAAAATGTGTAAGTATGAGTTTCAAAACATTTAGGTAGAAATTACTCAATAACGTTATTTGTAAAAATACCTGAGTTTTATATGTAGTAGTATTACTTTAATCAATACAAACAAATCTAAGTAAACATAACCTCAAATAATTTTTGTTAGTTTTCGTTATAGCACTATCTGGAGAAATTTTAAAGTAAATTAAAGCACTGATGTGCCTACATTTTTCAGATAAGCCTGCCTTACATTTGCAATTTGCTCTTCTAATATTTATATTGCGAACAAGCTGAAAAGAAGGCGACATGAACATAAATAATAATATAGACAAAATATTTACGCGAAAAATGAGTAAATACTTTACAGGTATTTTGACATCATAAAGGATAAACATTAACATAAACATTGGCGGCAACACGATGACAGTTTCTTTTTTTGACCACACCGTGGCACTCGTGTCGTTTTGTGCTGCCATCTATAGTTCGTGCACGTTCCCTATAGCACAAGTAAAGGGAAAAATAAAAAACGTTGAAAGTTTTGGTAAGTACTTACAAGTTTTCGCGAAAATCTAAATTTACCCATATCTGTTTATAGTGTTGACTCAGTACCTTGGTTAAACACCTAATATGGACTATAGACCTCAGTATCTGGTATAAATTTCAACTTGCTAGGTCCACCCGTTCCTGATAAAATCGGTGGTGACACACGGACAGACAGACAGATGGATAGACGAACAAGAGAGTGATCTTATAAGGGTTCCTTTTTTTACCTTTTAAGGTACGGAACCCTAAAAATAATTAGACGTTTTGACACATAGAGCTAGTTCTGTCCGTTGCTACCTGGAAATGATTGTCCTCCTGTTGCATCAACTAGACCCCTTGTTAATGTAGAAATTGACTAAAATATGGTCCTTCTTGGGTGTAGCTAGGCTGGAACCGTCCCAAAAGTCGGTTACACCAAAAATGCTTCAAAACAAAAAAGATAAATAAACATTTTGATCTCCTGTTAGTCCAATGCATCTTTTGTTAGCAGTTTTAAATTTCTGCTGCCTTGTTTTGACTACCTAATTTTTGGTTCCCTTAACCCTGGCTATGCCCATATCCCACATTCCCTATTAAACATTAAACCTGCATGGGTGTGGTGTGTCTTAGAACTTCGACTATGAAGAGTACTACATGTCGCGTGACCCGGCGCTGCTCGCGAGTACGTTTACGGCTAACGTCGCGTTCCTTGGCATGAGTTGGAAACAAATGCTTGGCCGGCCGACGATTACGCTGCTCGCTACGCAGTATTTGTTAGGTAAAGAATGATTATTGTCTGTCTTTGGAAAAGGTTTTCTGTTTTGTTTTTTTTGTGTGTGTGACGGTGTATGGTGAGATTTACCCTAACAAATCTAACGCACATAAATATGAACTTTGAAGTTATGGGTATTAAGTAGTTTTTTGAAAGATCAAAAGCAAATGGGAAAATGACTAAATTGCAGTGAAAATAAGACTGTGTTAAAATCAAAATTCATTTATCCAAACTAGGCTGAGAGTCAGCACTTTTCGAACGTCAAAAAATGTGTAATCACATGTGTCTCTTACCCATTGTTTATTCATATTCACGCTTAATGAAGTCAACTTAAAATATTCTTTTCTAACTTGGCAACAAAAACGAATTCGCTATACGTCATTTACACACAAGTAAATATCTTTATGAATAGTTAAGACACCCGTAAAATTTTGTTTTGTTTTTAAATACAGTAGCCGAGGTGAAGGTTAATCGTTTCCGCAAATGCTTACGTCATTCAAATATAATATTGTTAAGGTTTATGGGGACGGCGGGTGGCCGTCCAGTTTATCTTTAAAATTATTTATATTTATGTGTATGCATTAACAGACAATGGTTTACGGGTTGCTGTATCGATATCTAACCAATCCATTTACCAATAAACTTAATTACTAACAAAATCCATTTCTTTTACGCTTTCGGAGCTATAAAACTTTCTTCGCCTTTTTATTATTACAGAATTTTATTAATTAGTTCGTTCATTTTTCAGATCAGGGTAAGATCCCAATGGCTATGATAACAACTATGAAGAAGCTAAAGTCAGGATATATTAATGGTACCAGAGTAACACTCGGGAACCTTGGAGAGTTTATGAGCACATCCGCCATTACAAACCTGAGTTTTCTTGGCAGTCAAGAAGATGGATATCCTGACAGTAAGCTTTTCTTTCTTATTTATGTTATTATTCGGAAAAACACACAGTTACATTTTTTTTATTTATCACGTTATAGGTTAAACAGGTGGTGAGAAAAAAAGAGAATCACATCATGTGTGTTCACGACGTTACGAACTATTAGCACACGAAAAAAAAAAAAAAGTACAGTTCTTGTTCTTAGATTCTGGAACGAAAATCCACTTAAAAAACTTCATCGGGGATACCCTCGTCAGGAACGAAGTTCCTTACGCTTTATCTTCAAATCCTAACGTTGTTTACTCCATTATAAAACACTCAAACTTTATTTGACCTCACTATCAGCTTCAACACCCTCGAAAAGCATGAGAACGACACCCATGATAAGAAAAAAAATCGCAGACTCCATCATGGATTTATATTTTGACCACACTATCGGCGTTAGAACTCTCGAAAACCGTGAAAACAACATACAAAATTTGAAAATTTTTGCGGCCGTCATCTTGGATTTTTATTTCAAAATCAAATCAAAATCAAAATATTTTATTTCACATAAACCTGCAAGGGCACTTATGAAACGTCAGAAGCTAGGTGCACGGTTCCAATTTGTCGCTTCCTATGGAGAAGAGCCGGCAAGAAACTCCACGGTTACTCTTTTAAAAATAATTGGATTTTATAATGTTTTCAAATTACAGTGATATTAGGTATGGGAGGACAGTGCAGGCCTGTCAATAAGTACCAGGTACTTAGAGGAATGAAAATAAAGAATAGAAACTGTAGGCCTACAACGTTCTCTCATTCACAATATGTAAAAGAATCTACATAAGTAAAATCAACCTATTTAAACCAAGTGATATGATTTCCATGAGAATCACTAATAAATACTCGATATTAGAAGGGTTGTATAATGTCAAATAATGACGAGAATATGTCAGAAAGTGTAAAAAATAAAATAATTAAAATTAACATTGTAATTTGGAAGCAGTTAATAGACGCTCACAAAGTTATGGTGCTAATGAGTTACCAGGGAAGCCACATGTGCAGAAGGAATTAATGCCAAACTTCCTTGTCTTCAACGTAGTCTTTTATCTTATTTGGAATAATATCGTCATTATTTGTTTCAGAATTGAATCCAGAAGTACAAAGCTACTTGGAAGAGCACTTACTGAAGTCGTTTAGCAATAAGATTAGCTTCCTGCCGCGTACGCCGGTCACACGCAATGCCCGTGTATTGCGCCGACGCATGTCCGTGCGCGGCGCTATTAAGAAGACGAGGTCTATAAATGTTGACTGTACGTATTCATCTTCAAGGCTTATTACAAGTTATAATCAACTTTGGTTCTCTTGATATAAAGTCGAAAATTAACTGCACTCACGCTTACTACTTGATTTTCGCGCAGAAATGCAACACTTAGATCTTATTCTAGTAAAAATAACGTTTATCTTTGTTTTTTTACACTAAAATAGTGTGACGTACTTGCTTCAAGTCTTTACACCTTTTAAGACCGGTTAGAACAACAAAATGTTGGATTATTGATGTTGGTAAAGAAATCATTTCCAATTTCGTACATACTTAAAAATTGCATTTTTTACTCTACAGCCGAAACACTGGGCATGGAAGGAGAATCAATAGGTCGTTCGTTGGAACGCAAGCCGTCGTGGCTCGATGTAGACCCTGCAACCTATGGCCGTAGTCCGTCGCCCGAAGATGCTAAACGAAGGGCTATTACTAAGTAAGTTGCAGTTTTTTGAAAAGAAATTATATGACTGTAGAACAAATACACACCGTCTTATCCGTGTGATGTGATGCTAAGCAAGCTCTAAAATAATTATCCGCACTTCTTCACATCATATCCACTGCAAAACCTCCTTAGATAGATGGAATACCTCCTTCCCTGTTTGGCCTCAATATTTTCTTTGTCGAACATCTGTGCATAATGTACTATAATGAGCCTGTAATGTTCCCACTGCTGAGACACAGGCCTCCTCTTTTCGAGAGCCTTTAATCGACCACGTGGGCCCAGTACGGTTTGGTAGATGTCGCATGTCTTCGAATTTTTCGGTTCTAGAACATACCGGTTTCCTCACGATGTTTTTCTTCACCGTTTTGAGAGCAGTGGTGATAAAATAATTTACGCAAAGTAAAGCGCCTGTCTGGATTCGAACCCACAAACAACAACTCGTAAGCCGGGGCCTTTGCCACTGGGCTACCACTGTTCTTCGAACCTTTAAATCGCACCAATATTCTTTTTTATTCTTGGACCATTATTCCCTGTTTCGCGCCAATGGCTACGTAAAGAATCGCGATATGTTAACGGATGACAAAACCTCAAGTTGTCGACATAATGTTACATCATATTTTGCATTTGTAATGTTTTAGAGGGACATCCACTACTTCTTTATTGGCCAACACCCCTACCATTGAAGTGACGAAGGAGAAGTCTCCTTCTCCGCCTGAGGGTAAGCGCGATTCTTTAGAACTTTACAATACCTTAAAATGATAAGATCTACTTTCCTATAAAATAACACTGCTAAATGAGTATTTTCCTAAAACAAACATGTTATTCGGCGTTTGACGGCACGGTTGGCGCAGCGGTTAAGCGATTGACTGCTGCGCTGTGTGTCACGGGTTCGATTCCCGCACGGAATAAATATTGGTATGACCTACAAGTAGTTGTTCCGGGTCTGGCTGTTTGTGTATTCGAGTTTAAATGTTTGTAAACGCACCCACAATACAGGAGAAATTCCTAGTGTGGGGCAACGTTTGTTAAAAAAAAGAAAAACAAATCACTAAATAATCGCTTTAGTTTTGTTCTTAGACCACGTTTGCACGTACCTACGTAACAATATCGCGGTGGGAATTTATCGCGCAATGGATTTTCAACTCTTAGTGTTGAACTGAGCATTGCGAATCCGACAGAATGCATCCCACCGCGTCGAAAAAATACACTTTTCGATTTTTTGCTCTCCGCGCTAAGCAGCGCGCGAAAAGATCCCGCCCCGAGTTCGTTTAGCGCAGTTTTATTACACACTGGCTGTCCCGACAGACGTTGTCCAGTCTTCACTATTGAATTTGCTTATTTATAATTATTAAAACAGCGCGCATTTGTCAATCGCTGACAGTTATGTCAAACAACTGACAGTTAAACATTTAAACAACTGACAGTTCCGTCAAACGCCTTAATCTTTTGACCGCCACCGTCGGGTATAGCTGACAAATGAAAACGTGCCCAACACGCCACCGTCAGCTAATGCCGATAAGAAAACAACATTTTAGGATAAAATTAAATAAAAGAATGATGTTACGAGTAATATTTTATTTAGAAAATAGGGGACGAAAAGCAATGATTAATTGGTTATCGATAACATTTTGGAGTCCCTATACAAAAAAGAATAGCGCCGAATTTTGTGGCTCGGCGTGGGAGGGACGCCGATGCGTTTACGCTCTGGCGGTCAAAAGGTTAAGGTTACAAACAGTTCAAACGCCAAACGGTTCTATTAGAAAAGTTAATATAGTCGTTAAGTTTTCTTACATTTTGTAACGTTACGCGCATCTTTGTTTTTTCTTTCACAAGAACCTTCTCCTGACAATAACAAACACAACAAAAAAGAATTAGCAAAATTGTTCCAGCCATTCACGTGTGATGCCGTGACCAAGGGAAATAGGGATTCATTTTTATATATTATATAAATAGATTATCATTGTCATCAGACTCGCTGTGCCTGTACTCTAATACTGTACTTACTAGCTCCATATTTTCAGCGATAATAAACAAGAACCTAGCAGGCATCGTCCGCAACCGAACTACCTCGGAGTCAAACTCGGTGTACGCTGAACAGGAGACTGATGAACTAATCGCCATGTTGAGGGAGACTGAGAGTCTGGACGAGCAAGGAGACATACTGCAGTATCTCGTTGATACGCATGGACTTGATTTTAGTACAGGTAAACTTAGATTTGTATGTGAGGGAGTGAGTGAGTTAATGTTATTAGGAAAATGGACACGCCTGTCGTAAAGTGAATTCAGATTTCGGGTGCCATAGTTGGTCGGTGGATGGGTGATCATCTTTACTTACCAGGACCCTCTGTGCCCTGGAAACCACGTAAAACCGTTGGTTCCGGCTGTCTTTTCGTGGATCTTTGACAGTCGTTACGGGTCGTCGTTAGCCCGAAAGTCTGACTACCAGTCGTACCAAGCGATATCGTATTACCCAGTAACTGAGTTGTGGAGGTCAGATGCACTCAACATAGTTGAGAAAATCCTAGGCAGATGATGATGATAGAGAGCCAAAGTCAAAGTCAAAGTCAAAGCATTTATTTCAAATAGGCACATATAAGGCACTTTTGAACGTCAACATTTACATTAAAATAGAATTGATTCTAGTCGCCCCTTCCAAAATGTAGTTTCGTATGGAGAAGAATGGGCAAGAAACTCCACCGTTACTCTTTTAAAATGATATAACTACAATATTTAACATACATTCATTGTATAATTATGTGTGAAAACGATGCATCCAGAACAAAATTACTGTACCCTAGCCTAGTGATTTAACAAATATGTACAGTAAATTACAAAAAATATATTACAAAAAGGCCGCTTCTTATGGTCGCGTACCGACTCTACCGCTTAGTTATACAACGTGTAACGGAAAGTTTATAAATGTCGCAGCCATCTGGTTAAATCAGCCAGCTAATTGGACGCCTAGGCCGTTCATTAAACGTCGGCATCCAATTGGAAACCTATTACTATACGTTTAACAATTTGGCGTATTGAAAATCAGCCCTTTGAAGATGACTGACCAAGACTCAGCTAACTGATTCAAATGTAGTTCAGTTTTTATCCACTGCGGCGCTAGTAGTCACCAAAACAAATATGGCGTCCATAGCGCAAACCGTGAATTTTATTTTTCATTCTTGTTGATATTGTCAAAATAGTATGAAAACATGGAGGTGCCAAATAATACTACGGCTTCTATGGATGATATCAAACTATATTGGAAAGGTTTTTTAATCCTATCTCTACATGTTCGGAAGTTTTGAGAATTTTTAATACATTGATACCAGAAACCAAACTGTTCAAATTGAAATAAACCATCACTCGGAAGAGATTTATCGTGATATTGGTAAGTAACGTGGAAAGTTATTGACCTACGTAGTGCGGTGACACGTTTGTTATGATTTGAATTTAAGAAACATATGAAACCGATTTGGTATCAATTCTTAGAGTATTTTATTTGGAACTGAAACTATGCAATGTGATTATATACCATCTGTTATCTTTAGTGCCTAAGGATAGCAATAGCGTTTCTGTTACCCCCTGTAGATAGCACCAAAAACGAAGTAAAAGCGTGAAGTGCAAACTTAGCTATTTATCAGTCCGATCCAGTATGTCCCTTACTGCTCTTTACCAGCGAAGCCCTAAGCCGAGGTCCGTACGCCACACGGGGTGCCCTTAGCGAGCAGTCGCTTTAATTTTAAGCCCTAGCTGGTAGCCTTTATTTATTAAGGTTATCACAGACAGGTCCGGTTAAGTAGATGACAACCTCAAAGGTAAGGGGAGATGCCATAAAAAAACTTCTTTACATACAAACTCATATTTTAACATACCTTAAATTGTTAAAGACTCTTCTTCATCATAATAATAATAAATACAGCAGTCATTGTGCCGATAGTCGTGACGGCCAATAGCATTATAGCCAAGACCCTCCACCAACACCTCAGGAGGCTCTCGTTAGGCAGCTGGATCAAAGGCTTGATCCAGAAAGCAGTACTAATGGACACGGCGTGTATAGTAAGAAGGTTCCTCTCACAGCAGCCCTGACCACCGGTAGCTTGGACCCTGTTCCCGATACCGGTGGGCTATATTTTTTTAAATATTTTTTACTGTTCAACGAAATAAAGGAGATAATAATTTTCTATAGGAATGCAAGAAAACGGCAAAATGGTTACCGTGAAAGACCTCTTAAAGGTCTTGTACGAGAAGGCATGCACTCAAAAGCTCTGGGGCCTCGTCCGTCACACAGCTGGCATGCTCGGCAAAAGAGTAGAAGACCTCGCAAAGGCGGTTACAGACTTGCTGGTCCGACAGAAACAGATCACAGTGGGCATGCCACCTAATAATGAGCATACGATCACTGCGCCGCTGCCAGAGAATGAGCTTAGGCAGTTGATTCATCAGGTATGTTGCTGTTGTATTGTCATGTGAAGGCTTTGTCGGGTACTGCTTGAACTCGAAAACTAAATATATTTGTATGACCGAGTAGCGAGCGACATAGCCATGGTAGTCTGTAGATTGAATTCGAATCGGGTTCGAATCGAGCCAAGATTGGTTAGACGACGACTTTAATATAATAATATTCTTGTTAGCTTAGGCTAGACACACCGCAAATTGCAAATGCAGTTGGTCCAACTGCATTTGAACTGCACGTCGACCGTGCAGCTAGCTTGCAGTCGTTGGAACTGCACGCCAACTGCACACCGACTGCAATCGGGCTACACGGTTGGTTTGCAGTTTTATTTCAGTCGTACTAACTGTATTTAAACTGCAAATTCGTAGTCGAAGCGCAGTTAAAATGCAGTCCGAGCCAATGATCGAATCGATTTTAAGCCGTTCCATACAAATATGTTCAGTTCCTTAGCAAAAAATTTACGAGACGTGTATGAGTCTGAATTAATCGTGCCATAACTTTAATATTGCCGTAATAAAGCTTTAATATTTGTTGCATGCAGTCATTTCGCCATGAAAATCAGGGGAATGAACAGAAAAAGGTAATAAAATCTGTTAATATAAAAAAATGACTAACGTTCATACTTACTTCTCTTATCATTTTAACTTTGTAAACGCTCATTAGTTTTTGTTATTACCTTCACGGAATTACAATTTAGCATTGCATTGGTTCCGTGTGGTGCCGGACGTAAAGAATAGCACCATCCCATCTCTTCCCGTGAGCGTCGTAGAAGGCGACAAAGGGACTCACTAGAGAATGGGCAGCAGCGTTCTCTATGCATTTTACCACCATACTGTGATCGCCAACCCAACACCACCATACTGCCAAGCGTGGCGATTATAGCAAGCCCCCCCTCCCCCAAAGCCAGTGATAACGGCCCCGACTTACTAGTTGTAGGTTGTGGGTTCTCACCCAGGCATGCGCTTTACTTTCTGTAAATAATTTCATCACCACTGCTCTCAAAACGGCGAAGGAAAACATCGTGAGGAAACCGGCATGTCCTGGAGCCAAAAATTCGAAGATATGCGACATCTACCAACCAGCATTGGGACTTGGGACCCACTCGCTCTCGAAAGAGGAGGCCTGTGTCCCAGCAGTGTGAACATTATAGGCTCATTATGAATTTGCTATTGCATTGGTATTGTTAACTGCATGTATTGTGTTTATTGCTCTTGATGATATCTTGCCAAGAGACGTATTCTTCGGACGTGGATGTCTCGTGAGTGTCAAAAAGCAACTATTATACTTTTGACAATCATTATGGTCTTTTTACTTAACTAGCGGGTTAATTGCGTAACACACTAACAGTAGGAATGGCTTTCATTTTGACAGTTCAACAATATTCATTGCTTTATTTATGTTGATGAGCAGACAAATCTTTCGAATATACGAAGCAATGGATTAGCAATTTCCGTCAAAACGATTCTGATTGATATTGTGTAACGCAATTAGGGTGCTGTATTTGTTTGGTAGCATCTTGCTGATTGGCTAAAATTTCTACCTCGGCGTGATCTGTTCTCAAAAGCTTGTCGATATGATTCTCTCTTGTCGACAGTAAACCATAGGTGTGTTTAACAGCACCAAGTTAATCATTTATGAGTGATTTTTACCACTAGCACTGACTGCTACCTGTAATTTGGCAAATGGAATGGTAAATAATAGTGTTTCAATCAAATAGATTCTAACGATAGTCTGAGACATTTGACATTGAAGACGTAATTAAGTGTTTAGACTTGAATTTATAATCTACATTCCATCGCAACTTGCTGAACTATCTACTTTAGCGTTGTGGATTCTAAGTTGAATTTTGAGTGACCATTTGTAATAAAATTATGTTCTATCTGAAAAGTTTTAGTAGTAATAGAATTTGATCATTGTTGTGTTTCACATTGAGTTTGTTGTTCCAAAAGCTGATTATTATGTAAAAATACCCTTCGCATAGCCGTTATGTACGTATTATGTAAGTACGGTCACCAAAAGACCTAAATAACGCAGGGTCCTCGGATTTAGTTGAAGTTGAGTAAAAAAGGATGTTTTTCGAAAAAAACAAACGAAATAGAAAGAAACAGATTTATCAAATTAAATTTCATTCGACAACATACATCGGTTTTTTTACTTAGTATGGTCCAGTACAAAAAAAAACGAAATTATGGGTATACGTGACTCTTGGCTTCGTTAAGCATCTTTTTACACCCATAATACATAGGAGATTACACAAATTAAATAGTACATGCGTTTGTTGTTATGCGCAGGCGTACGGCGATGACGAGAGTACGGCTATGTTGACTCAGGAGCTACTGGTCTACCTCGCCATGTTCATTCGCACTGAGCCTCAACTCTTCCTTGAGATGTTGCGGCTGCGTGTCGGACTTATCATACAGGTATTTATTTATTTAGGGAAGATTTTTCAATAGTCAGATAATTCTGAGGAACAAATATTTCGATTTGACTGCTTTTTAACCGACTTCAAAAAGGAAGACTTTCTTTATTTTCCTGTTTTTTAATGTATGTTCAGCGATATCTCCGTCAATAGCGGATCAAATACGAATTAAAAAAAAACTCTTTTTATTTTAATGGATAGGGAATGCCTCAGGGGTGGTTCCGTATAAATTTTATAAACTTTGCTTGGGTAGTTTTTGTGTAAGCCTCGATGATACATATTTAATCCACTTTGTGTATCTTGATGATGTTCTGATACAGAATGTATTCACGGTTGTTTACAAAGCAAGTAGAGGTATACGAACTAGTGTGGGATAGCAACCATAACAAAAAAGACAAAAAAATCTTTTCTATTTTTTCAAGTTGCTATATTTCTTCTTTAGACATGAGTTTACAATTTGAAACTGGCCGGAAAATTGCACAAAACGCAAGTAAATTTGAATTTAGCGGGCTACGGCGAGCTTTCACCTTAAATACTTATTGTACAGGTAATGGCCACAGAGTTGTCACGAACATTGTCGTGCGATGGCGAAGAGGCGTCCGAACACTTACTGAACCTGTCACCTTTTGAGATGAAGAATCTGCTGCACCATATACTCAGCGGAAAGGAATTTGCTATCAATAGCGGTAAATATTATTTATCATTCATATATTTATAGGTACTAGTGGACGCCCAGCGGTCGAAATTCGACCGTAATTAATTTAAAAAAAAAATTGCTTTCTGTACCTCTTTCCTCATATAAACTCCTCGTAATTTTCGTTAAAGGGGTACAAATTTGTTTTCTTCACGTATTACTATATATATAATTGTAATGTAAGTTGGTGTCCTGTAAAGACTTCATCGTTTAGCTTGAATTTGGTTTCTTGAAATCATCTTGGGTCTTTCATTCTTGGTAATCGATAAAATAGTAATACATTTACAGTTCGGGATTAAAAAATGCATAAAAAATATAATCAAGGTGTTACAAATAAAATTCAGTGGTAGACCACAACTTATTTGAATTGAATTTGTAACACCTTGATTAAGTTGAAAGTTTTGTAAATAAAAATAGCTATAGATAGCTATTTTTATTTACAAAACATTTGTTCATTGTTTACTAAAATATCAATGGTAAAAATAAATCCATAATTTTTAAATTCCTTAAGTACTTTCTTGCCATAACACCTATATTTCAAGCTGTAATCAATCATAGGGATCTACATTTACTGTGTACAGTGTAAAATTAAATTACCTAGCGAAACTCTGTAAAACATCAAGAAATATTTGATTTCAAGTACTCAAAGAGTCTTACGGACGGGGTATCGTGTCGCTCAATAACTGAGCTGTGGAGGTCAGATAGGCTCCACATAAATTATTGGTATTCAGCTGCATCGGATTAGACAGGAAGCCGACCCCAAAAAATATGTAGTTAGGGAGGCTAGACAGATGATGATGATGATTGATTTCAAGTAGTTACAGCTGACTGCGTGTCTAGGCTACTGATTGTGTAGTTACTTGAATGAAAGTACTATGTTGTCCTCCCATACCTATTATCACTGTAATTTGAAAGCATTGTAAAAGCCAATTATTTTAGTAACCGTAGAGTTTCTTGTCGGTTCTTCTCCATAGAAAACGACCAATTGGAACCGTGCATCTAGCTTCTGATGTTTCATAAGTGCACATGTAAGTTTATGTGAGATAAAATAAGTAATGTTCCGAAGCTCGGAACAAATATTCCGAAAAAAAAATTGTAGTAAGGAAGTCTCCACTTTTTGTTCCTGTTCTTTGAAGTTTAGGCACATTAGCTCTACCTATTCCGATCACTGGTCATGAGATATCGATAGTTCTCCATCAGATTTTGGAGTTTCGCTAGCTAAATTAATTTGACCCTGTTTTTTTTGTTCAGTGGCCCTTAGTACAGTAATTATCTGAATACATGTTTCCTTTTTGCAGCAAACTCTACAGTTGTAATAAAGGGGAAATTCAGTAAGAATAAAGGCGAGTGGTCCTGTGACAGAAGACTTTTGCTTATGTTCATGTCTGAATGCACCCCGTTGCAGAGTTGTAACCTTGTGTATACGTCCCTTAGCACACGATTTTGTATTCAGTGTGTGATTGTGCCGGTCTCAAATATAATGTGTCCGAAGTTTTACACCAGTCTTTCAGTAATTCTTATGGTTCACAACTTTTGAACGAGTATCCTCTACAAACAACCAACGTATTGCTAAGGTCATAAAGATAAAAATCGAAGGATCGTTGTCGTCTGCGGTTTTGTGACCCACGTCCTGCAATATCGATCTTTATATTGGCAACAATACGGTATAAATCCGTTTGTGAAAAAGGCGTGCGCACCTAATAATTACTGTTCAGTCAGTTTTTGTTGAAAAAGGACTGTTATGTTTGAGACTGGATTTATAACTGTATTTTTATAATTCGTTTTGTATATGTATTTAATTTTGCCTATTCCGATAAGAGTAATACGTTCTTGCTGAAAATAATATGTTAATAATTACAACCATTACTTATATTAATTTATGTTTGTGCCCCGATTAACTGTTAAAACTTTTTTTAATGGACTCCTATGTTTGAAAAACCAATGTCGCTCTGTTATGAAATGTTCCATTTCGTTTACAGTTGGTCGCGGTAACTTTTCCATAGTGAGCAACAAGTCTCATAGATATGGCAAAAAGTCGCAAATTGTTTTGGAAGGCCAAACTTTACAAGGCGGTATTGAAGACTGTAAGTATAATTGCAACTATTTTTTAAATTAAATTATTTAAGTTAGGGGTTTTAATAAGGCCAGATGAAAATTTGGCTATTTCTATCTGCTCATTGCAAGATAGAATCTGCTTTACAATTTGAATAGTGACGAAGATATAAATTCCTTTATTGTACAGGAGTAGGAGTGCGTAAAAAGAGACGACATTAAAACTAGATTTTTTAGGTGAATATTCTACTTGGTGTTATTTGTATTATTATTAGACATGGGCGAAATAGCTCACTGAAAAGAAAAAGAGCGATTAGCTCTTTCACTCTAAAGATCTATATCACTTTCTAGCTCAATAGCTCGTTGGAAGTTTGAAGTTAAGTTAAATGAGTTTTTCTGTTTGTTTATATAATGTTATGACTTTAACGTAAACAACACGCAAAAAAATAAACAACTCGGTTTTTTTTATAATGTGTCAATGACCATAAAGATAGATTTACAGTGATTTATATCGTATGGTAGTCTACTATAACGTGTTGTACCGGAGAGCTATTGTTGGAAGAACGAACGATGCGATACAAAGAAGAATTCCGAAGCGAACCGAATGAGCCGTTCGGCCGTTGACTTCGGTGGGTCATCGGTGTCTCGCTGAAGTACTGTGCTAGAAAGTCTGAGTGAGCTAACAGAGCTAATGAGCTGTTTAACGAGCGAGTGAGTGAGCGAGAGCGACGTCCAACAAAAAAAGCTAGCTCTTTTCTATCACCTGCTCACAAGTTACCCATGTCTAATTATTATTGAGACTTCTGTTTATTTCCGTTTACTTAGCCCCTACAACTGAGCCGGACCGCCAAGGGCAGTGGTTACGTCGACGACGACTGGATGGAGCCCTTAATCGTGTGCCGAGAGACTTCTATCCTCGCGTATGGGGAGTGTTGGAAAGGGTACGGACCATCCATTTCAATGTTAATGAACCAGCACTACATACATAAACTTACGCCTTCTTTCCCATGGGAGTAGACAAAAAAACTACAAAACGCTACCTGCTACGATACTTACATACTCCTTTTTCCTCGTTGTCGCTCATACATCTAGGGCCTTAGTGCGTATTTCATTTTACCATCTCGATCAAATGCATCGAGCGCATTTGTCACTCCGATTGGCTGTGAATTGGTGATGGACCAATCGAAGCGATGAACGCGCTCGAAGCTAGGGCCACTTGTCATACACGCCGATTGCAGGTACTACTCACTTGACCTCTCTGAAGTATAGCACCAATAAGGCCACTATTATTTCCAGGGCGACCCCTCTCGGCGTTTCCACCAGCTAGAATACTGTATTAAATTGAAAAATTGTCCCAAGTTAACATAACTCACCCCATGTGCTTTCCGAATTTCCTCCTCGACAAGCTCCCCGAAATTTCACCAGTTATGTAGTCGTCCTATGTATTAATAGGCGAGCCTATTGCCATCCAGCGTGAGCAAATCAAGACTCCGCGTTGCTAGTGTAAAAATCTCAATGAATCAAAAACCCCGTATGCATGCCGTCTGTTGGGACAGGTCAGCTCAAACCTGTAATGGCTCTTTCTTTAAAAGGCTCTCCCAGATATGGCCCTGTATTGTTAGACTCACATAAAATTCTAATCATTACAATGTTTGGACTTTAAAAGAGACCATGACCACTGATTTTGTTTCGGCATTTTTTCTCAGGGATCAATCAGCCAGGAAATGCCGGCGCTATCTAATTTGAAAATATTGACGTGTTAAAGTGTCTTAAAAGATCTAATTACGTGAATAAACATATACCCTCATATTTATAAACGTTGCTTAAAGTTAAGTAATGATTAGCGTCTTTTTAACCATACATTTTTGACGTCATCTCTTAACTGTATGCAACGTTTGTAAATAAGGGGGTTCATTTCCAGGATTCAATGCACAACACCCAAGTTTTAGGCATAAACTAATAATAAATCGAAATGCAGATTCCCTCTCTTGCTTGTTTGAGTCTCGCATAGTGTTCGCCCGAATTTTTACTATAACAACTAACCAGTACTTTTTCTTCCAGTGCCAAGGCCTAGTAATTCAAGGCAAAACCCTTCTACCTAACCTTACCCAAGAGATGACATCAGGAGAACTGAAATTTGCGCTCGCCGTAGAAACAGTACTGAACTCGATCCCACAGCCGGAGTATCGACAACTGGTGGTCGAAGCTCTCATGGTGCTGACCTTAGTTGTGGAATATAAGGCTGTGGCACACCTGGGCGGGACGATTGAAGTCGAGAGTCTGGTTCACAGGGCAAACCAAATATTTCTAGATGATCAGGTGAGGTGGCTTTTTTGTTCTTTCAGCTTTAAATTATTATTGTCTAATTTACAAAATCATAAAATTCTGCACATTATTTTTAGTTCTATAGATGGCTACAGTCAGTGGTAAATTATCACGGTCGATAATTTAGTAATCGCATTAGTATTCGTTGAAATGGATTTTATTAATATGGCCTCAAATGTCAATTAAAGCATATACCGCGCATGCTTGTATACAATTCTCCACGCATTTCATTCGATAAAATAAAATCGATGTGTTATTTCAAATGCGAACTTTGAGCGTTCATATTTTGGCCGGTATTTTCTGTGATACGAATTTACACCAGGTTTTTATGATTAATAATAAAAATAAATGATTAAAAGCAACTAAATGAAGAAAATCTTGTTTGTATGTTCCTAAAAAAATATCACTTATCTACTAATAAAACCACATTGGAAATGTGGCCGTAAGACAGATAGCGATGAGGGGGTTTGGCGATCCACGCCGCAATGTACAGCGATTTGAAGTGGGGGCAATAAGTTCCCAATTGCCACCTGGTGGCAATCCATGTGGGGGCGACTGGGACTATTTGCACTCCTGAGCGATATTATTACGTCCGTGCGAACGGTGTTCTCTTACACAGTTTTAAGTCTTGGGGCCCATTTACACTGTGCAAGTTTCTGGAACGTTCAAGCAGACGCGTATCCAGCCCTCAAAAAAGATTGTGGGCACAGCCACCCGAAAAACGGCCAAGTGCGAGTCGGAGTATGAACTCGCTCATGATCGATATAGTGCATTCCTACAAAGGAGATGTTTACAAAATATATGATGCCCTGACCAAGATTTTGTACAGTGTATAGTTCTACGTGGGCAAAGCCGTGGGGCAAACACTAATAAATTAATAAACCTGTAAAATGTTAGCTTGCTCTTTGCTGCGTTCCGCTTTATTTTATTAAGGCATTGCCCACTGGATATATCATCAGCCTATCGATCTCAATAGACCTTGAAAATGTGACGTCACAACTCTATGAGGGTTGTGAGCATGCCCATCGTGCCTACAACGGCGAATCCGCGCCTGCGTTCAAGCATAATAATCGCATGCCATAAAGCTGTTTTCACCACAGCAATAATAATTATTGTATGCCAGTTTTGCCTCGTCGAAACACAGAGTTGTACTGACGCAGCACATCAAGCTACCCCAATCTATAGAATATCTTTGATAGATTTTCAACTTTATTGCAAAAGTATAAGCATTAACATTATCAGCCTATTAAGTTCCCACTGCTGGGATACAGGTCTCCTCTCCGTGAGAGGGCGCGGGCCGTAATCCACCACGCGGGCACAGTGCGGGTTGGTAGATGTCGCATGTCTTTTAATTTTTCGGTTCTAGGACACTTTCCTTCACCGTTTTGAGAGCAGTAGTGATGAAATAATTTACACAAAGTAAAGCGCCTGCCGGGATTCGAACCTACGACCTACAACTCGTAAGTCGCAGCCGTTACCACTGGGCCATCACTGCTCCAAAGTATAAGGTTCATGTTCAATTGGGAAAAATTTGGTGCTGGCGTCTGTACGTCCTTGTACAGCACCAGCACATTAAGGTACCCCAAACTGTCAAATTTTTCCAATTGAACATGAACCTTATGCTTATGTGATAAAGTTGAAAATCTATCAAATACATTTGACAGATTGGGGTAGCTTGATGTGCTGGCGTCTGTACAATTGATTCAAGTATTGCCCGTATTTGTGCTGCCAAATATATCATCAATTTTTATTATTAACGTTTTCTCAACTAACTTGCCCGTATCGTGCAATAATTGTACGTGTTGTTTAGACTGTGTCAGACTATTGTTGCTTCAATTTTATGGTATGTCACAGGTAATAAACTTTTAGGTACCGTGGAAATGGGGCTCTATTTATTAACACAAGTTTGTTAACTTGAAACTTTTATATTGTGATAGTTTGTAAGGTGTATCTATCTATGGGCCATTGTAGCCTGAAATAAATGCTTCTTCACTTTTTCTTACTTTAAATCATTTTTTTTGCAGTCGGCGTAACATGTATTTTCATCCATACTTCTTAATTAGTCGTCATCTCGGTAGTCATTTACTAGCCATATTATCATCATTCCCCCTACTCTTATAGACATTCATATTCAAAACTTTCCTCACGATGTTTTCCTCATTCCCCGCATAACTTACCCATATATTAAAATCAGGTTTTCTTTCGCAGATGCGCTGTAATGGCGACGCCACGCTGTGCTGCGCTAAGGACAGCGCGCGCGGCGCCGGCGCGCTGCTGTGCGGCGGCGCGGCCGGCGTGTGCCAGCACCTGTACGACAGCGCGCCCAGCGGCTCCTACGGCACTATGACGTACCTCGCGCGCGCTGTTGCCGGTCTTCTAGCTGATACCATGCCCCTCGACTCGCCTATAGAGTGCACCATCACTTAAAACAAACGCCGGATCAGCAGTTGCTATGTCTAGTCTGCTAGTTCAGCTGTACAAGGATCTACTGGCGCGTGTCCAAAAGCGCCGCCGAAAAGCCGCCATTTTGTTTATTCAATACGATTTCGCGAAACAATTCACATCACAAATGTTTACAAATAACGCCCCCCTGTCAATGTTATTCAAGCTAATCTCACTAATTAATCTCACTCCCGATTTTTTTAGTGTTAAAAAAACCGCTAGCAACACATAATGCGTATGTATCCTAATGTCTTCCCTCTAATCCTAACTTGCCAAGCCCCAATCCCTTCTGCATAGTGAAATATTTAGTCATATAGTGATTTAGTAATCTGCTCTGCTAAACCTTGATAGATCTTTGTAATATGTAATTGTATGAACTACAAAATCACACAAATCATCACTTTTGACATTGCAGTCTTAATAAATACTTCTTATGTTTGTGTGCACACCTGAGTCGAGACTCTTTCAAGACGTCATAAGACAGACTATTGCTCTATAAAAGCAATGACGACGCACACACTTGCAACAAAGTCTCACAGTCAGAATTGACTAAAATCTACTGTACTCTTCAAACAAACTCGTGTGCGCAGTCTAATAATATCCCTATCTAAACGTGTAGCATAGGTTGAGTGGCATTTTGCCATTACTTTTTTATCAATGTTGCATCGCAATCTCAGGTAGTCTTGATAAGAGTATTTAAACAAAAAAACCCCTACTTCATAAGCCAAAACAGTTATTAAAATAGAATATTTTTTCTACAAAAATATAATATTTTCTCTACAAAAACAGAATATTTTCTCTAAATAACATAATTGTTACTGTATTCTATCAAAAAAGCTTGTGGCACTTCTGACCATATGTATTTTTAGACATTAGTATTTTATTGTGTCATCTACAACCATACAACAGATTTTGTATAGACCATATTACATCTATTATAAAATGTTGATTATTTTCTGATATTAAAATTATTTGAATTGCATATTGTTTGAGATTCATATTATGATGGGTTGTGGAGGTCAGATAGGCAGTCGCTCCATGTAAAATACTGGTATTCAGCTGCATCCGGTTAGACTGGAAGCCGACCCCAACATAGTTGGGAAAAGGCTAGGCAGATGATGATGATTCATATTATGATAATCCAAGAATGGCCGTGATAGTGTAGTGTCCTTCCAATAGGGATGGTTCATTATGTCATGACCACACCAGTAGGGTTGTAACTAAACAATACAATGTGTTTAATCTGGGTACACAAGAATGTTGTAAATTCATAATAACATTTTATTTGGAACGCCTATTTATTCTAAATTATAGACTATCTCTGGCAATAAACTCATCTACTTGAAATATTACACTTTTGCTAAAAACAACAATTTTAATTATCGTCACAATAATATTTCTATACAACACTAAGCTTCGTCTTTTTTACCAAAGGGATTCATCTTTGATAGCCATGAGGTTGTGTTCCTGAAAAGAAAAGAAAAATGAATCATGAGACATACAGATCACTATGAAGCTACGAAGGAGATAATGCATGCAGCACACCTCCGCCGCGAAGAGAATTATAGAAAACCGCTTAGCGAATTCTGCTAAGAAATATTACTACATTATGAGTCAATTGAATTGAATTTTCGATGAATTGTAGTAAAATTTTGTAGCTTTCGATTTAGTAAAAACAGTATAGGACTACTACAAAATAAAATTAACTGCCATAAAAAAGAAGTTTCACTTTAGAACCTTGTCGACTGCCACAGATACGTGCGAAACAAATGGCATTCCAACAGAATAGAGGGCTGAGCGTGGAGGTGTGAACTGGCTTCCGAGCATATCGGGGTAATCACGCATTAGACCAGACAGTTTCGCGTCTGTTTCGCGTATCGCACAATGGGCAAGTCATGGCGGAACTACTGTGGTTTCGCTGCTATCGCTAGTTTCGCTGCGGAGATGTCCGCTTGGATAGTCATTTAAATTGTGTCGACAAACAAATTATATGACTAATAATTGTATTGTATTGTTATTGAATGAATTATGGAATTCTCGGTAGCAGCCTGAGCTCACCTGGTATTAGAGACATTAACATAATTGGCGAAATGTGGGTGTAGTATTATGGTGTAAGAACATAAGCAAAATGTAATGCTTGTTAAACTGTTGTCAATCATGTAAGATATACAGGTTGTTAAATGGCTTTTTAAGAAACAGATGTTATGAAAGGGTTGGATATATTTTATTACAATCTTCAAATTAGACTGCTACACACAACATCTTGTGTCAAACACATAACATGTTGTGTTTACCTGTAATTGGTTCTACAGTAATATTAATAACAAATACCATACACCACTGTTACGCATGTTGGTAGACCTTAAATAAATAAATAATAAGTTAATCGTTTGTAATTTAGCATGAACATTATACATCTATTACATGCACCGGTCAACATTATCATATCTCCTGTTCTCATCTCCGCTTTTGGGGTTTAAGCAGTATTTTAAGTCATTGTTACCAACATTAACTTGTAAACAAAATTTCTCATAAACAATAAAGTACTTACGATATTTCTTCAGGTGAAGCCTTGGTCGACTCAATTCCTGCAGCCTTCAATTTTTCGACTAAATTCTTTCTGTACATGTTTTTTAAAGGAACAGGTTTATTGGCTGCCTCTTTCTGCCTGGCTAGCTTGCATAGAGCCTCATACCATGTGAGGCCATACCATTCTATTTCTTCAGGAGTATACTGGAAACAATACAATTTATGATCATCTAAGTAATGCAGTCATATGTTGTCCATTTTATTATTACACAGATATCTGACTTGTATAAATTCACTCAGAATTGAGAGATTAAAAGGAGTACCTCATCAAACACAAATTACATGCCAATCTAAGTATCAACAATGTTAGAATACTGATTTCAGCTAACAAACTTCATTATCTATCAAAATGGCTCAAAAATACTCTTGATGACCCAATTCACAAAATTATGTAAATTTGCTGTTTGAGCCCAGCACACAGATCAGGCCTAACCCTATCTGTGCTAGAGAGTAGAATTCTCTACAAAAAGCTTATGGAGTTTATTCTGACTAATATTATCTAAATGCTGTTCTTTAGTAAGTGTATCACTTGAGATTGGCTGGACCGCATAGCAAAATTTTTTGTTTAAAAATGTTCATAAAAGTCCAAGGTTTAAATGGAAAGAACAATTGGTAATATTCCCCAGAAAATTGGAAAATTCAGAAAATACCGATATATTGAATGAGCTCAAGACCATTTTGAAATTTCGACAGGACAGCGTCTGTAGTATATCTCACCGATGATAAATAAGTTTTGTACTCCTCATACACTTCTTTCTGTTTCTTCGGATCATATGCATACCGGGGACACCCATTCATCAATTCAATTAGTATTTGTTTCTTCAACTTCAATGCTAACATGGACACTAAGTCACATGCAGGTGTCTTTAGCAAATAGTGGTCAAAACCATAATGATCATTGATCAAACTTATTGTACGGTCAGTCACTGTTACCGACAGATGGGTGTTCAGGATCTCAGATTTCACAACAGTCCTCTTCAATATGGGTACCCAATAGTGAGGTACCCTACGTCGCCGCGGATCACGTTTTTGGAAGCCTGAAAATGGTTAATCTTCATGAATCAGTAACATAACCTATGCACTATTATTTAAATACGAAAATATATAAAAACTTACCTTTAATTACAGCCTCGCCACCCCACAGCCCCTCATTGATCTCATTAGGATATTTCAATGGGATAGGGATGTTCTGTACTGGCAGTATTTCCCCAGTTAGGTCATCGCGCTTCCATTTCCCCTCCTGAGGTATGTAGTGAACGGCAACAGGCTTCAACACTTTCCATTCGCGCCAGAATTTCTTGTATGCGACAGGTAATTCAGAGGCAATGCCTATTTCAAATCTACCCTTTTTCTTAAATGTTTTTGATAGATGACGAGCTGTAGCCTGAAATAATCTACGCGTCAATAATTTGCAGCAAGGTAATCTGTACAAGGTAATCACAAAATGATGAAACCTATCTTTATAAAACATCAGACTTAAGGTTTACCTGGATTCTTGAAGCCATTGAAATAAATTGTGATTAGAACCATAAATCTAAGCAAAACTGTTAATAAAAAAACAAAATTTCACGTAAGGCCAATATTCTTCTGATTGTCAAATTTAGGAAACTGACTGGCAAAGTCGCAGAGATGACATTGACATTTGGTATTGCCTTGCCTAATTACAAAACGGAAGTCTCTTTTAGAGATGTGCTAGGAATTACTTATCTGTACAAATACCTAGTAACTGCAGCTTAACAGATAACCTAGGAACTGAATTCACAGTTCTCTGTTACAATTTCACCGTTTACAATGCCATGACGTTCGTTCGTTCATCGTTCATTTATCAGTTATTTTGTCGACGATTGGGAATTCCTCGGTATTTACCTGGGAAGGTCGCTCAGTAGTGACAATAAATGAATGTATGCGACAAAGAATTGCAAGTGCAGAGTTTGCGTTAGTGTGATAAGGATAACCAATAGCAAACTCGCGATTTAAGTGTATGTGGTTTATTTGTGTGCATAATGCGCGTACGTATTGGTCTCTTGCTTGTAGTGGAGTTAAAGAATGGGAAATAAGCGGCAACACTCGTTCTAATACAAATCAGGAACTATTTCCTTTCTAACCTCTTTTAACTATTCTGTGACTTAAATGCCATGCTTGTGTGCCGTAGAGGCGACGGTCATTGGCAGGGTTGACAATCTTAGTACTGGCAAACGGGTAATCGGTCTCATATAAGTATGCAAAATAAGTATATATTATAAAAAAGTACTCTGTGGTCATTGGTTCCTTAACTTGTACTGTGTATTTTTGTTTCTGGCAATATGGACCTTTTTTCATAAAATTTTCAAAATCTGTGTCTAGGAGGATGGTATCAGCATTTTACGGGTAATCATTACGACCGTTTAAATAAATGGTACTAGAATTATTATTTATAAAAAGAATTGCTCTTATAATCATGAAAAAACTCATTATTTTCGTCAGATGGCAAATAAGATTCGGCCGTTTGCAAAGAACAATTACAGGAGATTCGGGAATCGTCGTGCCTATATGAGCGCCAGAGGCTGTTTGAGCTATAATGACTTCTTCTTTACTCTGAGTTTTCCCCATGATAATATCGATTATTAATAACTCCACAAAAAACACTGTTTCTCGCAAGACTTGGTTTGCGACACTTGCGGTTCATCGTGGAACGGTATCTTTATAAGGAGAAAAGAATTCTAAACAAAGTCCACGGAACTCTTACGTCACGGTCGCCATATGATGTTGGGAATTGAAGCGAAATTATACCCAGGCGAATGATGAGTAAATACTGTCTTTATTGTATTAAAGTGTTGTTGTGTAAGACACGTACATGAAATAATGATATAAAGGTGCCTACATACACACGACAACCGTCTGCCCCCAATGCACACTGATTGTACAGCTTTCCCGAATATCATCAGTACTGTCTTTCTATCATTGTTAACTAAGTCATTATTTTGGGCACACTGATAACCGGCAACTTTCTTAAGCCCTTAATTGAGAGGCTGACCAAACAGGTCGGGAGAGGTCAAACCCCCAACCTAACACCACACCTTCAGACACCAAACAACTCCATCTGATTTTGTTGGACTGACTGACTTTAAATTTTCTGATAGGCCCTGTATCTGGTACATTATTCCTTTCTAGCTTCCCCCACAACAGTGGTATCAATAGTGCGACTGAGATCAAGGAAAGAAGCATACACACTGGTTCCTAATTGACATAATGCTTGACAACCTGTTCGAGGCAAAATATAGGCATGAAAAGTAAAGAAACGTTACTTCTTGAATAAACAATTCATACATATTTTATTCTGAGACCTATAATAAAATAAGCTCATCATAGGTGACAGCACTGATATAGCACGCACCTTAATATAATTTACATACCTACTATCACACAACAAGTGCCTGTAAGTAATGAAAAAAGGACTTCTTGGGAGCATCACCTAAGAGAGAAGCGCCAAGATAAATTCAAATTTCTTAGGTTTTTTGCAATTTGCAGATCAGGCAGGTTGTATGTTGATTAGAATATGTTTCACGACCGTAACACGTATATATTTACAAAATTGTAATAATTAAAATCATCGATATGTATGAAACAATACTGCGTTTCGCTGAGGAACCGTACCTAGGATACAGGAAGGGCAAGGTTTAGTGATTTAGTCAAATGTGCTAACCGCTGGTGGAGTCGTTAGAGTATTTATATTACTTGAAGATCGAGAATGTAATCTTGTGAGAAGAGAACTGAATAATTCGCTGTCATGCATGTTATTGTCATCTGTCATTTGTAACTTCAGTTTTTCTTGTAGTACCACTGCTGACGTGGATAAAAACTGTAATGGCAAGCTGTATTGGCAAATAATTAGTGCTGTGGTGGTGGCTAAATATTTTGATAATTAGATAGTTATTTTTAATATTTCATTTATTTGGTTGTACTTGTTTCTGTAAAGTGTATTGAGTAGTGATTGTGCACCGCGTATTACGTCTATTATTCATGTTGGCAGAGAGCAATAAGCTATGTCGGACGATAAAAACAATAATCCTCCCGAAAGGGGACAACTTGATACTGCTGACAGTCATATAGCATTATCTACCGAAGTCTCCAGTGTCGCAGGAAGTGTTAAAACTTCTAAGGTAAATACTCCTGAACATACGAACTTAGTACGAATCTAAATGAATATTTGCGTAGCATGCAGTGCAAGGACATTGGTGTTTCGATTTGCTATTGACTCTTAGAATACTACGTAGTTCAATAAGATGTATGTAGTCATAACTATTTTTGTTGCACTTACTTTTTAAGAAGTTGAGCTATTTAAAATAACCTCTAAATTGGACATTCTTACATAAACATACATTAGAATATTGTATCAATTCAATTCATAACAGCTGGCAATAAAAACATCAGCCATTTTGTACGTAAACAATCAAACAACACTCGTTTTTTGCAAGTTTCTAATTTAATAATAGCTAAACTAATGTTTATAAACATTTTGTACACATCTCAGCGCATACCATCGTCATCTGAAAGGCAAATCAAGTTTGAGCGTGCACAGAAGTGTCTTGAAAATGCAGCACTTGTGTCAAAGAGGATTAAAGAACACCGTAAAGCAACTGCAGAGCTCTTGGGAAGGCCTTTTGGTAAGATTATATGTTACACCAAAATTTGTATACTAGCCTGTTATAAAAAAGTTATGAAATGAATAAGTCCTCAATGTGGTTTTTCTTAATCAGCAATGAATTCAGTTTCTCAGTTACATAATTTTGTCATTCCAAAAAATTCAACTTGTTACTAAGAGCTGATGAATATAGAATACAAAACATTGCAAACAATCAAAACATTGCACATTGAGTGATTTATTGTCAGAGTTTCTTGGATGTGTTCCAAATATAACTGAAAATACTGAATTACTGTGCTATCAAAATCAGAATAGAACTGCTCTTAGGCAATTTGAGTTAGCATATATCATCTGTCTTTTCCCAGTATGTTTGGGTCGGCTTCCAGTCTAACCGGATGCAGCTGAATACCAGTGTTTTACATGGAGCCTACGTCCACAACCCAGTTGCTGGGTAACACAATAACCTTTGGTAAAACTGGTTGCAGACATTGTTTTGCTTCTGCTGACCCATAAGCGCTGCCAAAGATATACAAATGACAGCCGGGACCAAAGTCTTAACATGCTTTCTGAGGCATGGAGAGGTCTCCGAATCTAAAGATAGTCACCCATCCACAGACCAACTGCAGCTAGATACGCGCTTTGATGTGGAGTTGCGGACAACAGCCCGTGTTACCTACCTAAGCGTAGTTTAACCTGTCGATCGCTCTATGAGGCTGTTATTACTTAGTTACAAGGCAATATTAAACCAAAATGACAAAAACATTGATCCCATTCAGTTCTTTAAACTGAAAATATATTATAGATAGAAAAGTTAATTTCTAATAAGTAATCAATTGTTTCCCTTTTCAGAAGATGATGATGTATGCGACACGGCTTCTGAAATGGCATCCACCATGAGTGAGAGAACTGGCTACTCTGCTGCAACCGACACCTCCACCACGATGTCAGTCCAGGATGCTTTGAACAGTAAGATTGCCTTTAAATCTTTTACATGTAAATAGTATGTAAATCTTTGTTATTTTACTGAATTACGTAGTAAACTATTACTACGTAATTCAGACCACTAAGTCTTATAATAGCCCATAAACAATAACATACAAAATAACATTAATGTTCGTAAAGTATAAACAACTATGCATTTGGCATTCGAGATCACGTTCAGATTCTCACGCTGTTAAAGTTTTAACCATTTGTTTGATGCACCATTTGGTAACAGTATTTTCACAAATTATAACATTTATTGCTATTTTCTTTGTAGTTCCTGGCATTAGTGAGAGCTTAGCAAACACCTTGAAACAAAAAGAACTACTCATGGAGAGAATAAGACAATATAAGGAAATTAGTAAAAAGCCTATGACCAAACCAACAATTAGGAGGGAGTCTACTGTAGATTCAAAGATAGTACTAAAAAAGGTATGTACAAAATAATGATGTTGGAGAAAAGTGTTTTATATATTTAGCATCCACATGTGCAGTACGTAAACTTATAATAATGATAGCCATGTATGTGGCACCGAGGGTGCCACATACATGGCTATTATTAGGCTCATGAGGGTGCTAGAGTTGTATAAAGTCTGCACACCTTCCTGATGGCATATGGGGCAATGGAGGATGGTTCTTCGATATCCAGGATGTTGAAATATCCAGAGGAATAGCGAGCTGATAAGGATTGAGCAAGGCATATTACAGTTTGAGTCTGCTTTGGTTCTGCCTAGCCCTGAATCCTCTAAGCACACTGCTGAAGGATTCAGGTATAGGCTATCGGCTGAGGAGAGGTGGTCAGGTTGTATCTCACCTGCTCTACATGGATGACCTAAAACTCGTTGCCCCCAACAATTTGCAACTGACGGAGCTACTAAAAGTAACTGAAAACTTCAGTTACGCCATCAGGATGGATTTTGCTGTGGACAAATGTGAGGTCATGCATGTAAAGCGAGGGGAAATTGTACAATCCGTGGGAACCCAACTCTCGGATTCCATAAACCTTCGAGCCCTCTCCGCAGTCTTTGGCCATCTGAAAAAAGTATTTAATAGTCTTTTATCAGGCGGAAACAAGGTGCGTGCCTTCAACGGTTGGGTCATGCCGGTCTTGATGTACTCTTTCGGCGTACTTAATTGGACTCAGACCGAACTCGACGCCATGGATAGGAGGGTCCGTACGCTGCTGACTGCATATCGTATGCATCATCCACGGTCATCGATAATGAGACTATATCCCGCGAAAGTGTGGAGGTCGAAGGTTCTTAAACGCTAAGACCCTCCACAATCGAGAGATATGCAGTCTCAGGGAATATTTCCTGAAAGCCGACGTGGAGATGCATCGAGATGTGGTCGCGGTGGACAAGGGCCTCACCCCGCTCTCCTTGGCTAAAGAGAACTGGTGCAAGTCTGTAGTGCTTGACACTAAAGAACGCATGGAGGTATGGCAGAGTAAGGAGCTTCACGGACGCTTTTTCCAGGCCCTACATGGACCCGATGTAGACCTACTAGCGTCCGTAGCCTGGCTGCGTTTCGGTCACCTCTTTGGGAAACGGAAGGTTTTGTCTGTGCAATTATGGACGAAGTTATGATGACGAACAATTACCGGAGATTTATTGTGAAAGACGGCACGGTTGACATCTGTCGGGCATGCCACCGTCCGGGTGAATCAATCAGACACATTATCTCCGGGTGTTCTCGTCTAGCTAAAGAAGAGTACTTGCATAGACACAACCTTGTAGCCAGGATTAACCACCAGCAACTTGCTCTGAAACACAGCCTTATGGAATCAGAAGTGCCGTACTACAGGTATGTGTCCGACCCAGTTCCCGAAAATTGACATATCACACTGTACTGGGATCGATCCATCATCACTGACAGGACTATTGTAGCCAATAAGCCTGATATAGTGGTGGTGGATCGACTAGAACGGCGCGCAATGATCGTTGATATAACGGTCCCGCGTGACGGGAACCTCGTGAAAGTCGAGAAAGATAAACAAATCGAGCATCTTGACTTGGCTCTCGAGGTTGTCGACATGTGGGATGTGGAATCAGCGATCATTGTACCGATAGTCGTTACAGCCAATGGCTTGATAGCCAAGAGCCTCGACCTACACCTAAGGAAGCTCTCGTTGGGCAGCTGGGTCAAGGGCTTGATCCAGAAAGCGGTACTCCTGGACATGGCTCGCATTGTTAGGAGGTTCCTCTCTCTGGAGCCCTGACTGGTAGCTTGGACCCTGTTCCCGATACCGGTGGGCTACTATTTTTATGTTTTCTAATATTTAAAAATGTAATTGAAATTTATTTAATGGAATAAAGGAAATAAGAATAAATCATTTATTTCAAGTACCATAGACTCTTAATAATAGGACACGAACATAATAATAGGACAAGAAGACACAGTCACATGGATTAAAATTACACATAATTAAAATTCAATTAAAATTTGAAACATTTAAAAATAAAATTTGAATAAAATGAGCATAATAAATAACAATTACATGTTTCAATCTACACGTGCTACGTGTCGCATAGAACAATCGAGTCACTATAGCACAATCGAACCTTTCCGCAAGCGCGGCCAGCATGCTGTTGCGGCTCCTCCGCACGCGCCGCACTAGTGAGGTGCTACGCTTGCGCATTGTTGCGTAGAAACAATCTACGCGGGCTTCCGCCAAAATCGTTGAGGCGCTACAATAGCGGGGGAGCCCCATCATCATCCTAAACGCGTTGTTAAACTGGACACGAAGGGCGCTGTACGATTTTTGCGTGTAGTCGGTCCATAGACTGCACCCTGCTGCACTGGTCCTGGCTGTCATCTCATCATCGACAGTCAGTAAGGGTTATCAGAAGCCCGGAAGTCTGGCACCAGTCTTACCAAGGGGTACGGTATTACCCAGTATCGGAGTTGTGGAGATCAGATAGGCAGTCGCTCCATGTAAAATACTGGTATTCAGCTACATCTGGTTAGACTGGAAGCCGACCTCAACATAGTTGAGAAATGGGTAGGCAGATGATCATGTGCAGTACTTAACAATAATGAAAATGCCGAATTTTATTGCCATTACCTTTTAAAGATGAAAGAATTACACAGTAAAACCTTTATATTGCAGCTTGCAGATATTTCTGGCAATCTCATATTGAATTAGATAGCTTGCAACAAGGTTATGGAACCAGAACTCTGCATACACTTCAACTGATCGTAATGACGTAATATTTCTTTTGATACTTACAGACAGCAGATAACAGTGATGTTACTCAACTTATAAACACAATTAAAGACAAAGAAAATTCATTGAGTGTGATGCAAATAAAAATGAGAGCAATGGAAACAACTATTCTAGACCTACAGGAGAAGATTAACGAAAAGGATCAAATTATTGAAGCAAAAAATAAAGCGACATCACTCATGTCAGATAGCCTCAGCAAAAAAGGTGAGTGTTTCATCAATTGTATTGATTAGTTTAACTCAATATACTACAATAAAATATGTACTATATATAAAACTTATTACATATTTTAGACAAAGACTCCTTGATTCTTCTTGAAGACACAAGACAACAAATGACGAAAATGCAGGAGAATTTTATTGCTATGGAAACAGAATGGAAAGAAGAAAAGCAGAATTTACTAAAAGAAATTGGAATAAAAGAAGAAAAAATCCAAAACTTAGAAGAGGCGAATACTATTTTAGAAACATCTAGATTTGAAATTAGTGTGGCTCACTCGAAACTAGCTGAAGAATTAGAAGCTAAGAATCAAGAGATATTTAGATTACAAGAGAAGATTGAAGAGATATCTCAAATACCTATAGATGAACCATCTCCAAAAGAGAAAGATGATGTTGAAGAAGAGAAAGGTTCTCTAGAAATAGCTGGAATGGTGGAGCTAACTAAGAAAATTGAATTACTGGAGCAATTGAATTGTCAAATTAGGCAAACTAATAAGGAACTCGAAAATAAACTAGCAACTGTTAATACAGAACCTAAATCACCCAGTAGCAGTGCTGCTGGTAAAAAAGGAAGTCCTCTCCCTACTCGTAAGGGCGGAAGAAACACAGCAGCGAAAATAAAATCTCCTTGGAGTCAATTATCTTCTGAGTCATTACCACAAGAAACTGACAAAAAAGCAGCTAAAAGTGAAATCACGAGATTAGAAATGTTAGTACAATCCCTCAATAAAGATATCTTGGAAAAGGAATATGAAATATCTCAAAAAGATGCACTGATCACTGAACTCAAATCTATGCCTGTTGTAGAAGAACGAAAGAAGTCTGTGGAAAAGTTAGATATTGGCCTTTGCACTGACATACCACATGATAATAAGCTAAGAGCACAGATAGATGTAGAACATAAAAAACAAGAACCCACTCTTGAAGCAAAATCGATTGATGAAGAAAATACATCCGTAGAAATAGCAGAACTTGAAGAAAAGTTAAAAGCTGCTGAAGAACAAATAGCTATCCTCAACAATGAGATCGACGCGGCTAATAAAAACATGATCAAAGTTAAGTCTAACAATAAATTGAAATTAAAACAATTGCAGAAGACTATCGATAACTTTAGCAAAGTATCTGATGCAAATGCTCAGATTGTAAAGCTGAATGAAGAATTACATCAACTTTCTCAGAAAGTCGCTGAATTGGAAGAGGAAAAGGGCAATCTACAATTACATCTCGTTGATTATGATAGTGGAAGACGTAAGTATCATGCAGTCCCTATGTAAATTCCGTTTATATGTGTAATTAAATGTAATTTCTTCTATAATTTATGTTTTATATAAAATTTACAGTGACAGATTCTGACATTTACAAGAAGATGGTAGAAATGGAAAATTTAGCAGACACAAGACTCAAGGTGATAAGTGTTTTGGAAACACAGAAATTCGATCTAGTTCAAGGTAAATTCTTAATCATTAAATCTATCGAAAAATAAGTATAATGTATTAAAATAAAATTAACTACATATCTTCTTTTTTATTGTTACAGAACTACATGTGTTGCAACAGAAAAATATTGAGATGGAAGATAAATTGGCAGATATATCTCAACTTCAAAATGAGCATGTTTGTACTGAAATGAAGTCTGTCCAAATGGAAGAACAGATAGATGAGCTGACGGCAGCTAGAAAAGAATTGGAACTTGTGATAGAAAACTTGAAACTAGACAAAGAATATCTAAACGGAACTATCAAAATACTTCAAGAAGAAAAAGATGAGATGACACAAAAATTGGAAAATTACATTCAAGAGAACATGGAACTAACTGATAAACTTGAAAAACTGAGTGCTGAAAAAGTGAGTTCCGCTGAATCAATTGAAATTGTCGAATCATTGACAACACAAGAAAAGCTTGAACTGGAAGAATACAACAAAGGTATTAGTGAAGACAAAAGTGATGACCATCATGAGGAAAATGTAGAATCCCAAAATGATAAAAACATAGACAGTTTAATTGAACAAAGGGAAGAACTAAACACAAAAATTGAGTTATTTACACAAGAAAGACAAGAAGTTATGGAAAAAATGACTAAAATTGGAACAGAAAATGAATCATTATTAGTAAAAATAACTGACTTGACTGATCAATGCTTCGTTTTTCAAAACAGTATAGATATGCTGAACCATGAAAAAGATGAACTACAGGATCTAAACCAAGACCTTACGCGTCAAATCGAAGACCTGAAACGTGAAAGAATAGAAATTATGAAAGAAACCGCTGATATCGCCAAGCCAGCTGAAGATATAACTGATGGAGTGCCAGCTGAGACTCACCACGACGACAAGTCAGCTGGCGATAAAGGGAATAAAGGGGCTAAGACAGTGAAACAACTAACAAAAGAAATACTCAAGTTGAAAAATACGATCAAAGAAAGAGAAGATGAGATTGGCGACTGTCAGATGAAAATATTGTCCATGGAAGAGCAACAGCAGAAACAAAACGAATTAATACAAACAAACGCATCTTACGAAAATAAGATAAAATCTCTAAAAGATGAAAACCAACATTTGAAGCAAGAATTAGAAGTTGCAAAGAAGGATAAAGAATCTGAACACCAATTAATCCAATTAAAACAGTCTAATGAAGTATTGCAGCAAGATTTACAGAAAGTGCACCAAGAATATGCAAATACCGTGGGTTCTCGCGACGCTAAAATAAACGAACTAGAAAGTGTCTTACTGGAGTACGAGAAACAGATGTTTAACTACGGCAATAACTTACAACAAAAAGACAAAGAAATGGCTGAGTACATCAATCAAATCACTAAGCTCAATGATGTTTCGCAGAAACTTAAATCCACTATTGAATTGCTTGAAGAAGAAAAAGTGAAAGATCAGAACGCAGAACTTGTCAAATCTCTCAACAAACAAATATCAGCTTACCAGAAAAAGCTAGTAGATAATGAGGACAAAATAAAGAGCCTAGAAGAAGAGAAGTTGCAACTGCATCACCTTAAAGGTGAATTGGTCAATACAAATGCAACTATTGAATCAGAATTGAAAAAGTTAAAAGAAGCGTTCACTGAGAAGCAAAGCCTTATTAAAGAATTGCAAGCGCAACAGCAAAAGCATTCTGAAGAAATGTCGGCCATAATGCTTCAAACTAAAGAACGTGATGAAGAAATTCACGAAATTAAGTTACAACTTCGAAAAGAATCAATAGAAAACGAAAAACTGCGAAATAGCATATCAGAGAAAGAAAATCATGTACATGAATTAACGCTACAGATAGAGGAAACCAAACAAAAGCTTAATCACATGTCTTCAGAGAAAACTAACTCATCTGAACAATTCGTGGCTTTGGAGACCAAAAACAAAGAGTTGATGGAGAAATTAAAGAAGTTTGCTATAACTATAAAAAAGAAGTCTTCTATGTACAGCGAACTTGAAACACATTATGAGGAAAGTCAGAAACAGCTTAGTGCTAAAAATGAACAACTAGAGCAGCTTTTGATACAAGTTGAGACACTGCCAGCATTGCAAGAAAAGCTGAAGCATGCCGAAGAAGAGATAAACCGATTACAGTCTCATAAAATGTCTCTGGAACAGCAGAAATCTTTAGATATGAACCAGCTACAAGCAGAAACCAAATCCTTGCAAGACAGACTTGCGTCGTCCTCCCAAGAAATATCTCACCTTAATGATTCTGTGAATGTATTACACAAAGACTTACACTTTGCACGTGAAGAAAATATGCATCACAAGGCACAGATTGATAGTTTAAATAATAAGTTAGTTGAGCATGAAATAGAGCAGAAAAACAATTCAAATTTAACAACAAAAATAGCAAGTTTAGAAGCTGACATTAATCAAAAACAAACACGAATAGCTGAGTTGTTAAATAGACTAGAACATTACGAACAACAACAAACACAAGTGCAATTTGGTTACGACGCTAAAGTCCAAGAAAGAGATTTGTACATTGAGAACTTGGAAACCGAAATAAGTAAATACAAGAACCGTATCTGTCGCCTTGAAGAAAGTATTTCTGTCATGGAAGATAGAAGGCATTCGCTAGAAAGAAAAGCTGATCAATTAGGTAGCCAACTTCAAGAAAAGCAAAAGGCTTATACAGAGTATACAAGTCAGGAAGATGAATTAGTTGGTCGACTAGCTGTTCTAATGGACCATGACAGAGTACTTGAGAAACAGCTTTTTGAGATTGATAATGAAAATAAAGAATTACAATTTAAAGTCCAACATTTGAATGAGGATAATCAAAAATTAAGAAAAGCACTTTCTGAAATACAAGAGCACTATAGTGTTGTACTTGAAAAAGCTACTAAATTGGACGCAGTGGAGTCACAAGTATCTAAGTATCAAACTCAGCTTCGTGATCTCGAAGCAAACTTAAAAAGAATAACCCATGATCATCAATCTTTAATCATGCAAAAGAAACAAGAAATCGAAGAACTTGAATCTGAATTCAATACTCAAATTGAAGATGCTATTAAAGAAAAGAAAGTACTAAATGAAAAGTACGAGAAAGTCAATGAATACGTGTCTCAATTAGAAGCTAAACTACATGAGTATAAAACAAATATTGAAAATCTGAACATCGATATAGATGAACTTCATAGAATTAACCAAGAATTAGAAGAAAAATATTCTAAGAAAGAAGAGATCACAACTCCAGATTATACAGAACAATATATAGATGAGATAAATAAACTAAATGCTATTGTTAACAGTAAGAGCCAAGAAAATGTTGAACTAAATAATAAGCTACAAATCCAACATTCAAACAATGTTACAGTATCGTCAAATATGGAGAGTCAAATATCAGAATTGACTGCAAAATTATATCAATCTGCTTCTGCAATAGAACAATTAAGTACAGAAATTCATTCTTTAAAAGAAACCAATGATCAATTGCAAACCAATCTTTCTCAAAAAGATGCAGAAATTAAAGAGTTAAAAGAAAATCAAAAACTAACATTCGAAATGAGCATACCTAAAACGGAAGGTATGATTATATCATCTACTATTGAACAACTGAGTGGTGATGCAAAGAATATTGATATGTCAGCCCTTGAATCACAAATCCTTGCTGGAATGGATGAACCTCTTATTGAAAGTAAACACGTCACCAAAAAAGTTTCAGAAAAGATACAAAAACAGCCCACAGGTGAACTGGAAATTGAAGAACCAATTATGGTAGCCAAAAAAGCATATGATTGCTACAAGAAAGATGAAGACGGTAATGAAGCCCCCGAGGCAGATCCTTTTAATTCAGACGAAGGTTGGGGATTGGGCGAGTGCGAAGAAGTTGGCGATATAACACCTGGTTTTTCACATTTCAAAGACCAAATAAATCTACTCAAAAAAGATAATGATGCCTTGAAATCAGAACTCGAAGTCAGCAACAATAAACTACACAAGGCTTTGAAAAAATTAAAAGAACTGAAGACTAATAGTGTTTTGCTCTCCAATGAACTTAAAGTAGCTAAGCAAATGTCTCAGACCTCCTTCTTCGACAATGCGATGGAAGATGAATTGCGACTGAATGTTCAAGAGTTAGAAAAGAAAATTGAAGAACTCAACACAGATATTCTTAAAGAAAAGCGAGACAAAGAATCCCTGAGAAAACAAAACGAAATCTTCCAAAACGCTAATGATAGGTTAACTGAAATGAAAGACAAATTAGAAAACGAAATAGAATTATGGAAATTTAAATTCAAAGAAGCCAATGACAAACTATCGACAATGCAATGGGGAGCTGACACAAAGGATACGCAACCACAACACAGAGAATCTTCGGTACTAAATGTGGATGAAAATATGTTCAAAGAAGAACTTATGAAAATCGAAAAAGAGAATGATGAATTACAATCGATAGTGGATCAATTAAATTCTCAAAACAATGAATACCAAATACAACAAACATCGTTTAAGAATGAAATCAGCAATCTTAATAACCAATTGCAGCAACACCAAAGAGAGGTTCAAAACTATGAACTGCTTAAAAGTCAACTTGAAGAGTTGCATAAAACAAATAGCGAGCTCGTGAAAGCGAATGAATTGTTAACAGAAAAGTTACAAAACATTGAAGTCCAATATAAAGACTTGTCGCAATCTTACGATAAATTAAATATTATTTATGAAGAACTGAAAACAGACTATGAAAATGAAAAAACCACCTTAGTAGAGAGGTGTTCAAGCTTACAGGAGGAGATGTTAAAATTGCAACAATTGGATTCCGAGTCTAAGATCCAAATAACTTCTGTAGTTTCTGAACTAGTAAATCTAAAATTAAAATTACAGTGGCATGAAGAACAACAGGATTTGAAAAATTCACAAAATATAGACAGTTTAGCTCTTGCTGAAAAATGTAGTGCCATGGAGCAGCATTGTGAACAATTGAAACAAGCATTGGATGATACACATAAAAAAATATTGCAAATAGAATCTGAAAATCAAGAATTGACATCAAAATTACTTTGGCATGAAGAACAAAAGGGCTTGATTAAATCAAGAAGTGAAGACATTTCAGCTCTGGTTGTAAAATGTAGTGCTATGGAGCAGCATTGTATACAATTGAACCAAGGATTGGATGATGCAAACAAAAAAATATTGCAATTAGAATCTGAAAATCAAGATGTGACATCAAAATTACTTTGGCAAGAAGAACAACAGAGCTTAAATAAATCAGAAAGTGTAGACAGCTCAGCTCTGGCTGAAAAATGTAGTGCTTTGGAGCAGCATTGTATACAATTGAAACAAGGATTGGATGATGCAAAAACAAAAATATTGCAATTAGTATCCGAAAATGAGGATGTAAAATCAAAATTAATTTGGCATGAAGGACAACAGGGCTTGGATAAACTACAAAGTTTTGACAGTTTAGCTCTTGCTGAAAAATGTAATGCCATGGAGCAGCATTGTGTACAACTGAAACAAGGATTGGATGATGCAAATGCAAAGATATTACAATTAGAATCTGAAAATCAAGAATTAGTTCAAAAGTCCAAGGCATATCAGGAACAAATAAACGATTTGAATACTAAGATCGAAAACTTGAATGGCGAAAATGATAATTTACTGTCGACTGTTACCGAGTTACGTTCTTCAGTATCAAGCGCCATTGATCAACGTGGCTTTGAAATAGCAGAGTTGTGGAAGCAGCATCTGTCTCAAAGAGAAGCTGACTTCCAGAAGATAGAATCAGATTTGAGAATGCAGTTAAGCGCTTCTGAGGTAAAATATGAGCAGTTGCTTGAAAATGTACAGTCGTCCAATCAAGAAGAAACTAGTAAGTTGATTGTAATTGAGCAAGTTACTTCATTACAAAATAAACTAGAAGACAAAGAAGAGCATGTTCGCAACTTACAAACTAAATATGCGGAAGTCATGAATCAATTAGATATTTTACGTTCGGAAATGGAAGATGAAAAAGTTGGCCATGAAAATAAATTATTAGAACAACAAGAAGAATATGAGAAAATGATTCAAGAAATTACTGTAAACAATCATAAACATAAAGAATCATATGACGAAACTTTCAAGAATATACAAAATGAGTTAATTATATTCAAAACTAATAATGATGAGTTAAATTCTGTTATTGGAGATTTACATGATAAAATAAAAGAAGCTGAAGAGAAAGTTGTAGAAGCCACTAATCAACTTCGAATGAAAGAGAGTGAAATATATCAGAAGACACATGACTACACCTTAACATTAACACAAAGAAACGAAGAATTTGAGAATGTTAGGAAGCAGTTGATTGAATATGAACAAAGAGTAGAAGATTTAAGCTACGAAAAAGAATCAGAACTAGCTGTCCTTAGATTAAAGATGCATGAAAATGACAGTTTTCATGAGCAAATAAGAAATGAAGCAGATGCAGAAAAGGAAAAATTATTAGAAGCATTAAACGCCAAGATAATTGAATGTACAAATCTCAATAAACAAATAGTTGACTTAAATAAGGACTTGGAAAGTCATTCAACAAAAACTGCGGAAATGCAAGCAGCATTAGAAAACCAAGAGATTGAAATAGTTGGGTTAAATGACGAGATAACGAATTTACAGAATCTGATGCGATCCTCGAGTGCTAAGATACAAAAACACGTCTCGTTCGCGTCTGATACTAAACCTGGTGCTGAGGGAGAGCAGACTGAAAATGTTTTGAATAGGGACCTATTGGATGCTGTACCCAGAGCTGAGTTAGACTTGGCATTGTACATGTTGCATCAGAGAGATGTTCGCTGCGAGGAACTCACGATGGAGCTCGGTCATTTGTTGGAAGAAAGAGATACATTACAGTTGCGCTTGTCAGACTGTTTACGTTTGAATGAAGATATGAAGAATAGGTTCAAAGTGGCAGGATTTGATGAGTCAATGAACTCTAGCCAAGAAACGATATCGGAACTGCCGAGCTTTGCAGTTGAGAGAGAGTTCGTCGACATCCACCGCGGACAGACGTCGCGAAGCAGTAGTATAAGTGATCCAGAAGGAGACAAACCGAAGTTGCAGGCCAAGTGAGTATAGACATTATTTCATGGGGGAAGCACCAGGGTAGATTTTTGACGTTCAAAAAGTGCTGACTCACAGGCTAGTTTGAATAAATGACTTTTGATTTTTGGTAGCCCGGCGCAAAATTCAAATTTTCTTAAGTTTTTTGTACTTTTCATGAAAAAGGAATTCAATAGGAAATACAAACTTAGAAGGTTGTATTGAAGATTTTAATCAATCTAATTCTGTAAACACATACGCGTTACAATCGCGAAACGTGTTTTAATCAACATACAACTTGACAGTGACTGTAAAATGCAAAAAGATCATTTAAATTTCGCGGGCTACATTAAGGCATCCTCCGATTCTCCTTGCAGTTCGTAATTAGTTGTCACTAACTATTGTGTAATTAAATCACAATCGCAAACATTGTAGTCATACTAAATTACTACTATTTCCTAAATTACTAAATAGAAAGGTCTGACAGCATCAAATACCTTGGGATTATATTGGACAGTCTCTTGTTGTGGAAAAACAGGTTAACTCTGTTCTAGTTAGGGTCAGGAGATTTATTTATTTTTAAAAACTTCGGGCCGCTGCTGATTTCCAATCCCTAAACATGGTTTACTTTTCCCTCGCTCAATCATTTCTCAGTTACTGTATAACTACATGGGAGGGAACTCACAAGACAACCATGGTGCGGTTAGAGAGGGCTCAGAGAGCAATTTTAAAAGTACTGGGAAAAAAACCTGTTAGGTTTCCGACCACTGAACTGTACTCACTTTGTGAGGTCCTCACAGTGAGACAGTTGTTCGTTTTACAAACAGTTTATAAGAAACACCTGCTTCTGCCTTACGTCCCTCAGCCCCTAACAAAGAAGCGGCGTCCCGACAGAGTTTGTAAGACGGAGCTATGCATAGCTCATAGCTAGGTAATCCCAAACAAACGACAATACAACTGACTTAGCAGCTTGACTGGCTTAGCTTGCTTTGCCGTAGCAGGTGAGGCTGAAGGCGTGAGTTTACGTATGTGTTATTTGACCCAGGTTGACGGAACTGCGCACGGTGCGTCACAGTCGCGACGTGCGGACGCGACAGGAGAGCGAACAGCGACAACTGGACTTGCGATTACTGCAGCGAGACGTCGCCAACCTACCTCCCGAGGCCGTCGACCAGCTCGCACAAGCGCATCACACACTATGTGAGTTATCTATGTACCTACCTACATACATATTATAAATTATGTGTCTGCCTGTCTGTGTGACCGCGTTGTTCTTCTAAACAACAGCAACGGATTTTGGTGCGGTTTTCACCATCATCTAGAGAATGGTTCGGTCGGCTTCCAGTACATGGTTGGCTTACATGGACCGACTGCCTATCTGACCTCCGCAACCCAGTTACTGGGTAATACGATACCCCTTGTTAAGACTGGTTGTCAGATTATCGGGCTTGATGACCTGTAACGACTGCCAAAAATTCACGAATGACAACCGGGACCAATGGTTTAACGTGCTTTCCGGGGCACGGGAAGGTCTTGCTATGTAAACATGGTCACCCATTCATAATTGTGCACTTAAAATGATCCTAAGTGCCAACAAAAGTGATTTATTAATTAAAACTTAGTGCAAAAGTTTTAAAAAAATCTACAAAGGCAGACTTAATGCCTGAGGCATTTTCTACCTTTACCTAAAAGTTTTACTCCTTCATTAAATCTGAACTCATACATACAGGGTAATTTTTTATCCAGTGCGCAAACGTGTAGAAATTTTTCGTCGGTAATACAAAAGAAAAATCAGCTGTTCCATACATTTTGACCGCGTAGGTATTGCACTTTTGTATGAAACAGCCGATTTATTTTGTAAAACCGACGTAAAATTTCTGCGCTATTTTTGTCTAGAATGATATGCTGAATGCATGGTTACATTTTGCGCACTGAATAAAAACTTATCCTGTACGTTTTTTTTAGATTTTACGTTACCTACAGGAAGGTCGTGATTGCCTGTGAACTGTGCCTACTTCCCATTAACATGATTTCCTTGGATATGTTAAGTACTATTAAAACTTTCTTTTGTTTCCAGCTCGAGATTCCCAGAGTACGTCAACTGTGCTACTAAACTGGCTCCGAGGGAAAAGTACGCCAAAAGTAGTCCACATGTGAGTCGCGCATTTATTGTATAGGTTAACTAATAGTGAGGTTGAAACCAGCCGTCCGCGCACTCGCCGACGAACTTACTTAGGAAACACACAGACACACTTCCCTGTGGGTAAGAGATTAGCCACCCCTGTTGAAAATAGTCCTCTCTGCTTTTACTTGCATTTATCAAAAGAGCCACCACTCTGCACATCACAATTTTCAAATGTTTCGCCAAACATTTAGTTGTAAATTGGGCCCTTAGAAACTTGCCAACGAAACAAACAATTTTACCAGACCTATTTTTTTTTCTTTCGAAAATTCCTCGACAAAATCTCTTCCATCTGTAACCTAGTACAATAAATTAGATAGTAACCTTTAAATAAATGGTCTGGTAATGCGATATTTGAAAATATACGATTCTTATGTCATGCAAATGGGTTCGTTTAAAAATGACCTGTAAAGCACAATTTTTTTAAATGAATGCGGGACTGGTCTAAATCGATATGAGCCCATATCAGACATAAGAAAATTAGATTGGCAAGCACGAACGAACGACAAAATACTTCATTAACTATTGAGCTTAATGCATTCCTTCATGAACCTTACCTGTTTTCTTTTCTTACCTCCTCATTTTCGTTGTAGACAAATAAATGTATTAATATTAGTTGATGCTAGACGAAAAAAATGTCCACTAAACTATCATATTTATTAATTTTATGTTTTATTTTCTTGTTATATTATTATTGATTTTAAATTAAAATTGAGATGTCATTGACACCTACAATTGATGACATCATCGTTTATTTATAAAATTGATATTTTCCAAAGGATTAAATCGTGCCTTTTCATTCATAGTTCATAATGTAAATGTTATTGTTGTTCACGTTTGCTGTTCACACTTGTAACATGTATTATTAAAAATTCGGAACCTGTATAATTTATGTATATAATCAACGGATTCTATGTGAATCCTTGTATATTGAATTTGTAAATTTGTTTCTTGATTAAACAGAGTTCATTTGATATTTTTGTTTCTTTGACATCCTTTTGTAACTTAAAAGGTACTTGATCATTCCTGCTACTTAGCTGCGTTCTACTTCGTAGCATGTCGATGACATTATAAATTAACTCGACCCAAGGGGTCTACTCTCTAAGCTCTCTCCAACCTACGGACATATGATTAGCTCGCGGCCCGAACTAAGAAAACTCATTGACAGTTTTCACTCCGAATTGGGGTTGCCAGCGTACTTGTAAAATTCAGTATTGTACTATATTTATTATGCGTGCTGCTCTATAATCTAAAACTAAATACTTACATAATATAGCTAAAATAAACTTTTACATCATCTGACTTTTTTGCGGCAAGTGATTTTGTTTTCCAATATTTTCTACTGTGAGACTCGACTATTTGTCGGTCAAGAACAAGAGAGGAACAGGGCTTTATAAGTATTGATTAAAATGAGCTCCTGATCTTATACAATAATCGATCTGATATTATATCGCAGAATTAGGATGTTTGGAGTCCTACAATTCTTGTAAAATCAATAAAAAATGTTATATACCCCAAAAAGTGCTAAAAAAAAAGAAAAAGAAAAAAATGGTACTCTATTTTATTAATCTGTACTCTTTATATTCTCTCTCTGAAATAGAAATAGTCTACTTCTAGAAAAAGTTGGCAATCCTACTCCGAATGGTGTTATGCCCATCCGAAAAAGTTAATTAAACGGGAGTAGGGTCCATTCCGAACATTTGTTCCCAACGAGTAACACCCTCAAATGTCACACTGTTACTCGATGGGAATGTTTTTAAGAAAAAATTCCCAACCATCCCATCGAGTAACAGTGTGACATTTGAGGGTGTTACTCGTTGGGAACAAATGATTCCGAAGTACTTTCGGTCGGGCACGTACCTTCGTTGATGAACTTCCGTTCCGATCCGGCGCGTGCCACATATGGCACGATACAATAGTAAATCAATTGTGTCTCATTAGCCGGTATTGACAGGTAAGAGAGTAGGCCCTCTGAATTCGTCTACGTGTTTGCGTAGCTGCGTTTATTAGACAGTTATATGTTCTGTCCATTGGTATAAACTATAAATGCTGTAACGATTAGCCGCTCACCAATGACGATCATTATGACGTAATTATTTTCTGTAGAAATATTTTTAGTTCGATACTCTTGTAATATCCGAGTTACACAGTACCTGTAAATAGGGTTGTTTATTATGAAATGAGAACATAGTTGGATACATATTTTGAATTTTTTATTACTTTCTCTTTAGATATTTACACTCTCAACAACTTAATTACTACTATAATCCAATATGTCACTTAAATATAGTAAATCACAATATAAAATCAAAGTAATGAAAATGTTCTTGTCATAATTACTTTTAGAATTTTGGTCCTTATGATATTATTAAAGTATATTCATATAAATCGCTCAAAGCTCACCTCTATTTGAGCTGAGTAGTTGTAAAGCATTTTATCCTCTGTTATAAATCGCATTATAGGAAAATACAATTTTCCTTAACATTTTAATAATCTAAGTTCATATTAAACATACTAAATTTCTTACACTATTTCGAAAAAGCCAGTCCAAAAGCCAAATAGCATTTAATAAGACTAACTTCGTAATGCGTATGTTTTCCCACATAATTTTATATACAAGCTAATATAATAAGCATATACTTCTAGTAGGCAGTACTTATACATGTCTGACACTGTATTTACTATTGATATACCTAAACATTAGGTATGATACTACTCCACAACCAAGTTTGTGCAAATAAAATATATATATTTTTGCATTGAAGGGTTTGCTTATCAAATACAGTTATTTAAATATTTGAAGGTATTGTATCAAGGCTCTGAGATACTAAATATATGAATATGTGTTCTTTAATAAAAATACTTGTTTAGTAGTGTAATTTATGGCACCCCATGCTTACAGCATATCTATGTAGTATACTATATTTACATGTTAATCTAAAATATGTACATCAACACCAGATCCTAAATAGTTAAACTTATATTCTGTACGAACAATCAGGCGTATGTGATATAACAAGAAGTAAGAAAACTATAAAAATATAAACGCAATACCTTACTAAACGTTTTTTACGAGACACTTCAACATTCTGCCCGGCTTTCACATACCCATGGAAGACATTGGAGTGATTTCTTGTTCACTTTATATATAACTATAAAAAACTTAATGTGCACGTAATTATCAGAGTGCAGATAACTAACTTTAATTATAATTAATATAAACTAATTTAATTTTTAACCAGCACTCACTGTTTACTTCTGCCTACGCCACCCGTACTTAAATAATTAACACAAACATATAACTAAATATGAAGATATTGTATCACAATTTTTTAAAATTAAAGTTACGAGTGCTTCGATAAAATTAATTAGTCTAGTCGAAACATTAAGTACAAATAGTGGAACTTGATGACTATTGCATGTATGTTTAGTTCTGATGGTTCAAACATAGGAACAATCGCGTGGTTTAATAATAACTAAATGCTAACCTAAACATCTTAAGCATGGATCACATTGTTTTTTTGATTTTCGTTTAGTTATAATCCGAAATGGTCTCGCATAGTACTTCTAAGTTAACATATTATGACTGGAAGTGACTACGATACGAAGTTAAATTAAAATTTATAACACTTATCACAATATTTTATGAACTAATATGTAAGGAACAAAGGTAATAAATCAATTTGCTTACATACACAAGTTTTACAGTGCAATTTCAAAACAAAAATACAGCCCCGTGCCTATATTATTGCCTATTTTATTAATCATGTAAATATTATTTGCAGTAGCACGGCTAATTTTATACATAGTTCTGACTCCGTAGTGTGTTATAAATATATGTAAATGAACGTAATATTAGTTTTTACAATACACAAGCGTAATTTATTGCCTTCCCCCGATACAATAACACAAATTGATGTAATTTGTTATTCCTGCAAGAATTTCGCAAATCAAAAAGTGAATATTGATAAAAACAAAACTTATTAATTTGAACTTCTAAAATGATTGATTGGAAGTAAGTAAACGTTTAAGGTATTGTACATTGCCTTACTTTTACTAACAGTGATTAAATCAGCTGAGAAATATGTCCTACTAACATACGTTATATACTTGCGTAAAACTATTATATTTTAATTACAAATTAACTGAAGAATTGAGTCAGTTCATGTTATAAAATAAGAAAAAATGTGAAGCTAACTTTGGTCCCATACGAACATGTAACAAGGTAATGACTATCTGTAACAGCTATTTTATTGGCAAACTATTACAGATTTATAAGAGCTCTCGGCAGGTGAAATTGAAGCTTAAATTATTAAGAGGTAGATTGTAATTTCAAGAACCGTATAAACTAGAACTGAAAGTTTTATCTAAAGTAAACTCGTTCAATGCAAAACAGTTTTAGTGAACGCACAGACTAGAGGCAAATTACAGTAGCACGCAGGGCTTACACTTATTTATTATGTATGCGCAAGTTGCGATTAGTAAGATACGTACAAATTACCTACGTTAGAGACATATGATTGTCAGTCTTGGGTTCAGTCCTTGATTACGGGCATCTTGAACATGTTAGTTTAAAGTATTTTCGTACTAATGCACCGTAATTAAAGCAATCGTCGCGCCGGCCGCGGCGGTAGACGTCAGCCGACATCAGGGTGGTTCAAAAGTGCACGTCGCGCACATCGGTGGGCGTGGCGGCGTTACTGTGCGCCTTGTCCTGCGTCGGCGGCGGTGTCCAGCCCGCGGCCTCCCGCGCCGTCCCGTTTGGGACAGTCCCGCTGCGCTCCTCGATCATGTTCTGCACCATCTCCTCGATCTGCTCAAGGCATGTCTGGAGGCAGTCCTGTAACAAGAATTGAACGTCAGTACAGTGTAGCTTACGAGCCTAGTTCACAGGGTAGACACTATACACCGTGTCCAAATTTCCATGCTTAGAAGGAAGTTAGACCGAATATAATGGAAGTAGTATTCAATTCAAAATACTCATGTGTGAATTAGTAGTTTCTAAACATAGACTTGCTAAGTACGGCAGTAAGTAATTGATACAACTTACCAAATCGATGCGCGTGAGTTCGTGCAGGCGCGCCAGATGGCCGTCGAGGTTGAGCCCGCGCAGCGCCGCCGCGATGCTGCACGACGCCAGCGTGCTCGCAGAGTACAACGTAAACTCGTAATCTGCAACAATCAAACAACACTCTATAAATATACAGACTAGGTAGGTACAAAAACTATTAACCTAATTCGTTAATCCATCATCAATCCACCAAGGTCTATTGTTATATTAATTAAAATTTCCGTTATTTCAGCGGTCTGATTATTTAATTAAAACAAGAGACCGTTTATTTATTAATACCGCAATAGGATCTGGATCAGCTCGGCAGCTAATTTAAAATATATTTTCCTACAGTGCTTCCTCATTGCACTCACAACTGAATGTTAAAATTGGAGGTACCTACATAAAGTGTAGCGCATTAGCTTTTCATGTAGGCGATGTCCGTAGACGGTGCAAATACGGCGATCGTCGGCCGTAGAGGCTAGAGGAGTGGGACATATCCGGCAAAAGAAATGTTCCTTTCTCTCTCTCGCAGGTTGTCAGTCTCCTGCGGAGAGTGCAGCCTCAAAGGAGCCGGCACCCGCCCTCGCGGCCGCATTCCACAGGCTCGCTCCTTCGCCTCACTTGAATATTTCTCACGGGCTTACTTTGGCAAAACCATTATACCAACATACATCATATATGTGCGCGTATGTAAGCTGATATTGAAAGAACACTGGCTGTGTTTTGTATGGAATAGCTACACGAGAATATCAGGCAGGAAAAAGACACAAATTGTAATTATCATCATGAAAAACCGACAAGTTACAAAAGGTTACAAGCATAATAAGTTGGTATTTATATGTTAGTATTTTTAAATGGACTCATGGACTCTCATTACATTACCAGGCTTGTGGATTATGTTCTCTAACTAGGTATGATATTTTATTGATTGCTCATGATACCTATCTCGAACCGTATCGTAACCGTTAACGGTGATCTAATTATTTATCTACCTACATTGATTTCCGCGTCATCATCGTTAATTTACACACTTAATTGTAATTTTAGATTTATAGGTACTTTCCAACGACTTCTTTGTTTTCAAACTAAGCCGATGCCTATTAATGAAGCAAGCTGTCTTTCTCATTTAATTTTCGAGGCAAAAAATCGAACATTCGTTCCATAAAAACAATCTAAACTTCCTTCACGTTGTACCTACATTACTTAAATATTTCAGCTCAATTTATCAGTAGTTATTAAGTTCACCACACATAGCTGCTTTTTGATAATGTAGCAGGAAAATCAGCTGCCTGACCTTGCCGACTTATGTACTAATCCAACTAATAAGCTTTAGCTTTAATTCGCTAGTTAGTTTAATAGTAAGTAAGCTTTTAATGATGGTCGAAGCGAATTATAAAATTTGTTCCCACGCTAGTAAAAGAGTGAGATAAGAACCTCTGCGTGGAATCACAAAATACCCACTAACTCGAAGACGCAAACAATACGAGTGGGCTTCACTCGTATTGTTTGCGTCAAAGGGCCCTCCATTCATCATTAAGTAGACTCTATTATACCAACCAATGTATGGATATCGAACACTCTTTCAGCTCATTTAAAAGATTTATTTTAAGTTTTTTTTATTTGCATGTCGGCATATCCGAGATAAAGGGAACGGGCAGAGGGAACGAATAAAAAGAGAGAGATGAAACAACGAAAGCGGCCGCTCACTCGGGGTATTTGCATAATCTGATGTTAATCAAACAGCGCAGTACCCGGTGCGCGTCCGAGGCGAGCGCTGCCGAGCTGCGACGAGCAGCCCCTTTGTCACGAGCGCATCAAGATCAACAGCCACTCTGATAGCGAGTGTGATGACTGCACAGTACCTAGACGCCCTAGGTACATCGGCGCTGCTCGTACAGGACACACACGTAGCGGAAGTGAGGCCGTCCTTATTAGTCGTGACGCGACTGCTGCGTCACGAGCTAATATCACTAATGGACACTTTCTAGAGGAAGTGGCGCAGCGACGGTCCCACCGCACTTTAGTGTGTATGTAAATTAATAAAATTGTGTTCAGTGTTGCCCCCTCGTAGGCAGCCCGTGGCCAAGTATGGCCGGTCTACGCACGGTGAAACTTCCGTTTCTCGATTCTGTATCACTTTAAAAGTTCGTTGCTCGAAAAGTGATGTTAATTATTCCTTTAAATTGACGTCTGAATGCTTAATCGTGAGCTGTTAAAACTTTTTCGTCACCTGTGGTAAAGTGCAATGTGTAGATAATCCTAAACCTGGCATTTAATGACGACGACACAGCGGCCCTGGCATAATGATCATTAGATTTGCCCTTGAAAATGAAGTACATGTAATAGGTGTCGTCGGCAGTCGACACAGGTACCTACTATTAGCACGCGCAATGGTTGATTCGCGAGGTGAACGGTCCCACAAGGCCGGACTACTCGTAGGTATCTATTCGTTTGGAAGTGGACTGAAATGACTCAAAATGATTACATAATCGACAACTATTCGGATAGACGCTGGCGTGTTCTTTAATCGTTGAAAATCAATTAAAATGCAATGCCATAACGCACAAAAAGGCTGTGAAACGTAGTCATATGAACTGGTATTTACTTGAAGATTTAATCGATTTATCTATAATCGGGCATCGCTTGTGCGCGGAGATACCTACTACACGCGGCATTTATTGCCCGCCGGAACAAATACCGCGCGGCCCCCGCGACAACGTCGGCGACGATTGCTATCCGATGCGAAGCGCTCACATGTGAAAGAAAACGTCCGACGCAGATAAGATACCTGCCGCACGCAATATAGGCTGGCATCACACTTCGCATTATGCCTATGACAACTACTTTTCTATAGCTCTACCTTTCTATACCCTTCTGTACACCGACTTGCAAAAATAACCCTGAACGAGGAGACACGACACTTTTTTAAAACAAAATAATGTATAAACTTATTATCATCATCGGGAGAGGCAAGCGAGAGTTGTCAGCATTAAAATAACCCATTACAAATTTAATATCCCGACGAGTTATGATTCCAGAGTAAATTGTGCCATTCAAATAATGATACATAATGCGGGCTCGCTCGATACCGCGAAACGTCAAGTGTACGCGATCTCACCGCTGGAGGGTAGTACGTAGTACACACGTCACACACAAGTTCTTTATACAGATAAACCCGTGGTATTATTCACAATCCATCAAAGATAATGGGCCTTTTGTAGTTTTCATTTTATGGTGACATGAGTACCGCAGTGTTCCTGAATTAGCTTCAAGTTTCAAGATCATCAATATTTCATAAATGGAAATGTGTAATGTTGCGCACTCAGCCGGCTACATTAGCGGAGATTTCATTCGCCTCGGACTCGGTGAGAGATGATATCCGAGAAGCAAGTGAAATAAAAGAGCTGGAGCGTGAACTTCTTGAACAAAAAACAATACGACAGCGGCGGCGAACAACAAAAACCGTTGCACAAAAACATATGATCCCATGGGGGTAGCGGGGGGGTGGAAGCGGCGCGGGGGCCGGAGTCCCGAGGCGTGCTGGAATGCGCTCAGGCGAGCGGCGTGGGAGGCGCCGGCGCGGCCGCTGCCAGGACACACACGCCGCCCTCGCCCTCGCGCCCTCTCCGCGCATAGCCCTCACTGTAAACAAACCTATTCACATCTCGCTACGCTCTCTGCTAGCCGCCGGCGAACGATAACCATCTTCTCCACTAATAAATTGACCTACACCAAGAGCACCATAACCTAACCCTTCTTAGTAATAAATAGGGATTAGATATCCTGTTTCCCAATAAACAAGTTTAGGATATGCATATATGCTTTTGTTTTGTTTTCCAACGTGCACACTGTACAAATTGTAGGTACCATTGATCTGTGTAAATTTCAATGGTTATTTTAATATAATAAATTTCAATGGTGATAATATTAATGTTACATTACTAAACTTGCTCTCTTTAATCGTTAGTTTTCATTTTATAAGTACCTACGTAATGTAGCAAAGAGGCCATGTATAACAATAGTCATATGTAATTGTAATTTATCTACAGCAGTGATAAAACTGTAAAACGAGTGATACCAAATGCAAGGAAATTAATCATATACGTCACTTTGGAATTCTTCGGTTGCGTAAACTTGGGTAACAACAGAAAAATGAATAGAAAGTAGCTCTAAGGAAAGTAGAGTATTCTAAAGTGAAGGTTCAGTGACATGTGTCTGTAGACCAACGCGGCCCACAGCGCAAGACGACAGCGTCGTGACATGACGTGGTATCTAGATGCTAATTACCGTCTGCCGTTGCAAACAAAACGTTACCTTCTCATTCAAGACAAGGGAACTGTCTATGGAAGACATGCATGATACTGTGACAGCCTTATGCTTTACATTGTAAGTAAAGCACGCAATAACCATTTTACCTTGAATCCGGCTTTTATCTTTATGTGGTGATTTTTAAAAACGAAGATTAACTGACCCTTCCGTTAGTGTATTTGATGTGGACTGGTTTTGACGGGCGCGTATCAGTTAACATCATCCCTTTAGTTATACATAATCGCAGAAAGTCTAAGGAATGCGTACCTCTGGCAGCGAGCGATATGAAGGTCTGTGCATGCCTGTGCACCATCTCGGTGTTGACGAGACCACGCAGCGGCAGCCGCGACAGCAGCAGCGGCAGAAAATCGTGCGCTGTCACTCCCGCCACGTCCCACTTTAGCTTCGACAGCACCAGTAGCTCCCAACTCTGTTGACAACGAAACGACACATTCATCAAGTGTTCATCAAAGTTAAATAGAAGATTTATCGGTCATCATAACACCAGAAAGGTCAATATTGGTGCGCTTGGATAATAAAATAGCATTCCTGTCGCCACATCCGCTGCTATAATCACTACTAACTCGGCGAGTTTTGCTCGACTTCCCGGAACGGAGCGTAGGTAGTCCCCGGTGCTATGTTGTGCAATCAAATGAACAATGTTACAGTTTTAGTTCATGTTTTGTTTAGTCCTATTCGGAAACAAAGTTACTTACGTGCTAACCATTAGTCTTTGTATCGACAAGTTCAACACACATTGTACGCAGATTGTCTGTAGCAAGATTATTCTAAACTTAAAGGCTGTCAAGATTAGTATGTATCGTGAAAGCTCTGCTGAAATCACTTGTGATGAACATTAGTGTTCACGTTAGAGAGTTGAAGTGTCATTCTACCTTGATGTCGCTATAATATTGCTACCTACGGCTACCTATGTAGATGGAGCCCCAAAAATAGAGCTCTTGTTGAGCGTAGCCTCCTATAAAACAAATGGCAAATCAAAGACGACGAACCTGTTCAACTTTATCGAGTCGTTATCTTTCGTGAACCAAGCTACAGTTGACCTAGATTAAAAACAACTTTGTTGTATCAAGCTTGACGTATGATGTATATCAAATTCGTGCTGAATCTACAAGAATGTAGTAACAGGGCAGAATATCCCTAATATTTGGACGGCCGTTTCATGAATAAGTTGATTATTTTGTGTACGTACACACTCATACATTTACGCGTTGCATGTCCGTTGACAGATAATACTCGATGTTTACTTAACTCAATCGGCGGGGTCGACCGCGGCAGCACGGCTGTTACTTTTCTCTCGACCGACTATACTTTTCATTTCGATGAGCTTAGAGTCGGCATTTGTTCAGCAAGGGATAGCAGTTAGGTCATATGGATTCTCCGCGTATCATGTTTATGAATGAATGAAGTATCATCACTGGAAGTCGAATTAAATCGGTACTGTGTATGTGTGAGAGTGTGCAACACGACGTTACAATGACGCTATCAGATTTAATAAATAAGTATGAATAGGAGCATTTGCCAATGAAGAACAATATTTATAACGCGTTGACACACTAGCTAAAAAGAGTAGGTGAGTAACAGCGGTTAGCAACGCCAGTATGCGGGTCGACCGCGGTATGAAAATATTCGCTCTAACGTTTAACTTGCGACTGGTTAAAAGCTCTTCGAAAACAATGCATACATAAAATCTTCACCGCAAAAGTAGGCGGAGGAGACGAATACACAGATCCGTTGGATTGAACGTTATCATCGAAAACAATAGTTATGATTTTTATGGGTGTCTATGTTCTGAGCCCCTATCAGCTGATCTCATAAATTAGCTGAGCGATCCGCGTGTGTCCCGGTGTGGGGAGCGGCGCCGCGGCGTGCGCACACAACACACATGTGTGCAGTCGGTCCACCCGAGACGGATGGAATGCAGCTCGTAAACTTGCAGGCGAGTGTTCATTAGAGTGGCAGAGGCCGGGCGGCGGCGGCGGCCGGGTGCGGCGGCCGCAGCAGTTATCGAACCACGTTACAGCCAATAAAGCGAGCTATGCAAACAGCCCTCGTTGCCCGCAACACACTCGCTGAATTCCACACTCGGTTCCCATGCTTTATCCAATTTCATCGAACGGTGTGACTACGCCGCTATTAGAATCAAACAATGAGCTCGGTGTCGCGTGGCCACTAAGCTCATGAGACTAAACAACTTCGGAATTTTCCAGGTGCGGATGGGGAACAGACTTACCGGTGGTTATTAAAAAGTAATGATGAATAGAATCAATACTAATGCGTTATGTACGTGAACAACTGCTTTTGGACTTCAGCGTTAGAACCTATGGAATAACCTAGCCAGGATAGAATCAGATTATTGTTACTGTACCTAATTGGAGACAGTCATCGATGAAAACGTCGGGAGTGCAGTATTGAATACAAAATTTGCTGTGAGCGTTCAAAACGTGTTAGGCATGTACGATATCGCAATTCTTACGTAAGACACTATAACCATCAGCGCATTCCTGTAAAATGATTATATTGACAGTTACAAGTCCCGGCGAATGTACAAAGCGATAAGGTGGCAATATGCAATATACAATGTTAAGATAGATTAATAAGCTCATAAATGCTTATTGAAAATGGGTACCTAATAAAACTGATGATGTACTGTCGTTAGCAAGACGGGTGTTTACGTGGATCGTCGGGTGACAGCCCGAGGCAGCACAATGGTCACGACTCCGGCTCCCAGGCCGCGGTCCACATCGCGATGCTCCTAACCACAAAATTTTCATTTTTTCTTCCCTCACGGCCACCGCCCGCATAGAACGAGTTGTTCAACAAGTACCCATTGGAATTTTATAACCGTTGAAGGTATCTTTTAGTGGCGAATTGTACATTAATAGTAATGCTGCTCAAACTATAGCCTTTATGATTAAAGAGCGTCCAGCTCGCTCTTAAATTTATTGTATACCTATTGACATTATTGGAGCAAGTAGACGGGAAACTTGTCGGGTACAATCTTCGGTAAAATGGTAATGGTAAGTTAGCGACGTATGGGCGCGATGTTATTAAGCGAGTCAAGTGACACAATTTTTTAACGAGGCGACATCGGCGGCGCGGCTGCGCGCTGCACCTTCACTCGTGTGCACTGAGGTTATCTGCGCACGCGCTCGTTAACACAATTTCTGTTCTAGCCTAGGTGTCATAGTCATACTACTCATGTAGTTTATCTGAGTGACTGATCGTTTTCTGATTACAGCCCGAAGGAGTCCGCAGACTCCAGGTAAAATGAGCAAAGTGAAGCCGATCGGGAAGCCTCATGGAGATTCTGAGCCGAGAGGAATGCGATTGCTTCATCGACTTCAATAGCTGCGCAAATCAACTTTTTGGCCGCAAAGGAGCTGTGCCAATCGATACACAGACACACGTCCTATTTTGCATGAGAAACAGCGTTTTGTCACATAATGTAAAAAACTTTATCATAGGTAAGTTATTGTTTGGCACATCGATGGTTCGACATTTGATGATACTAAAAATAGAGCTTTAATAAAGCATGATTATTTAAAGTCGACAACAACAACAAGTCTATAGTATAAATTGCTTACCAGTTGTAACTTTGTAACATATAAACTAAGTAAGAACTAAGAAGGAGATAATTATGACATACTTAACAAAATAGTTAACTCACTGACTGACTGAAGTCGTTCTGCCAATACCTAGTAACAACTATACGAGCACATAATGGTGTTTAGAAAGTATATATAGTTACATAGGCAGTGCTCACAAGTAGTCGTTTTGTTCTGTCGCATTAGTTCTTGGTTCGCTTGTTTCCGGTGCAAATGCAACTTCATTTGCACCGGAAACAAGCAGCGCCCGCGCCGTGAGATCGGCAAACAACGCGCGTTCGTGCTAATATGCTCATTCCTCATATTCTAAACAATAATTTCCTTTAACAGATTATAGCATTCCAACATTTATTACAAGAACTTTAAATAGGGTAGCCCCTAATAAGTAACTCGTAAATTCTCTTTCTAAAATTGTACGGTCTGCACCGCAATCAAACATCCAATATGAAATCTATGGTATCGCACTTGATTATGCTTGTAATAATCGTTCTCATTAAAGTTAAATTTTAACCGTAAACGCAATATTGAATAGTCTTTTGACAAACTGGCACCGCGCTCGTAAACTTATGCTTCAATTATAATAAACGTTTACAGTCACCAGTGTCGATGTGAGAACGCGCACGGCGCAGGTTTTATGAGCGGCGCGGGCGCGGCGAGGGCGCTCGACACCGAGAGCCCCGCATTGCAGCCGCTCCGCCACTCGGATGGCCGGGACGTGCTCTTTTTGCTCCAGCCTTGCGCCCGCGCCGCCTCGCCGGCCAACCGCCAACAACCTCAACAATCAAATCTAACCGATTGTTCACTCACACTCGTCTACGATACACGTCGTCAACACACAGTTCTCCACACTCTACAGATCTCACCGGCGTTAACAATCGTAAACATAGAAAAACATCCACAGGATTACACTAGATTCCATCGAGTAGACTTAGATTTTGATAAAACATAATTAAATGGCGCAGACTTCTATTAGCTAAACTTGGATGAGTGGATAAGAGATGAGCATATTTTAGTACTCTACGCATGTATTATGTGCAAGTACCATTATTGCGATAATCTGCCAAAGATTCCAAAAATTGATAAGCCGACGATAATAATGAACTGCAATCAGTCGTTTTTTCATTATCGACACCTAAATTATCACAAAAAATGTTGATGAATGACTAAATCGAAGCGTCTACGACATTTCGTAGCGGGTCTACGAAAGTGCTACGAAGCTGATTTTACCTGCGCTACAGAGATTTGCTTGAATAAAGTTACGACATAGAAAAAAATCTACAACGTATCGTATGTCTGAACAAATAAATTCCAAAAATAATTATTTTCCATTGACATTTTCGGGTACGTCATTGAATTTAGAGGTAGGTCATGCAAGTGTCGTGATATTATTCCTGATGTACACGAATGTGTGTAAAAAGACAGTATTTTAATAAAGAATTGTATGGTTCAATATCGTATCATGAACAATTTATTTATTATTGATAGGTACTAAGTCGCGATACAATTTAACTGGTATTGGCAGTCATGAACGGAATGACTCAGTGAATTAACATAACGCGTATAATGCAGATGAACATTTACGGAGTCCCACTCACGACTGACGTGTAAAAAATTCAATCGTGAAAAATTAAAAATACCTAGTCAATTTGAACGTGCGATCCATTTACGAGCGTGGTGTCGATCCGGCGAGCTTCGTGAGATGAGATTAGGTGAGCGGTCTCGACTGGCGGCGCGTGAGAAAAAATAAGCCGCGTGCTTCGCCTGTAATTGGTCTGATTGAAACGCGAGCCTCGTTCGGCGGTTCTTCCGAGAAGTCCGTCGGCTCGTTAGGGGACACTGTCCGAGGGCAGCCCTCTCCCAGACCGCGCCTGTGCGACCCGTCGCATTCCACGACCACCGCTCGCCATACGCACCTACGGTATGTCGTATAATTACAATAATTTCGTATGGACATGTACCTGCGCCCTAATTTAGAGCAAGCGTTGCTACCAGTACAGAACATTATGTTAAGTACTTGCTACGAATAAATCAATAACTTATTAATACCCAATTGTGAAATTGCCCTTACTAAATACTGGTACATACGAACTGCAAGTGCAGAGCGCGGAATGCACTTGCATGGCGGGCAGAACGAGTCGTGTATATTATGACGCGCGAAAATGTGGTGTGCACTTATTATCTACGGGACGAGCGGCGACGGACGGGGCCCCGGCGGGTGGCCGCGCCGCGCCCGAAATGCAGCGCACAGCCACGTAATACGTTATATTATATGCAAATACCTATCACATATGAAATAATAACGCTCGGCTTCAATTCCTGCCGATCTGCCCCACGTCAGTCGCGCTAAACCTTACTGCTCATAACGGTACTGAATTATTGAACTAGATAAGCTAAGCAAACCTAAATGCCAACGCCCTTTATTAAGATTAGGAAAGTTGTCACGTAAGTACCTACAGTATTGCTAGACACCGCACAAGACCACAATGAGTAATGGTTTGCCAGAGAACTGCGAGCTGTATCAGTGTCGGTACCTACTGTGATACTGTGACAGCTGAACAATTAAAACGTAATAAGGTACCGTAAGTCTTTATAAAATTGCCATTCCCTACACAAAACTAAGTTGAATATCTAAGTTACACCAATAACCAACCTGTTACATAACAAATAACGTAATCTCTCAGTAAATACGGATGAACGGTTGGCATTTTGTGGTTTGCTAACTATTATTTTTATAGAATGTTGCCAAGGTAGCGATAAACTCAAAACAAGGAAAAATAAATAATTATGTTAAGTTAATGTTGGTATACATCCGATACCGGTAGGAACCACTGGAATCCCACACGAATGCGAATCGCTCTTGACCTTTTATTTATTTTGGATTTAAGAGTGTGGCTATTAATAGGGGGCTATTTATATATATCTGGAGTGTTTCGTTTAGTCACCGTGTATTCTATGAATGTATCAAACTTAAATCTTGTATGTATTTTAAATTCTATTAGTCATCTTACGCAGAGAACAGCTAATCCAGTTCACCTATCCGACATGACAAGTAGTAGGAATATGGTAAGATAAATCACAAATCATAAAGTCGGCGCAGCGCCTACAGTCGATCACTCCATAAACAATTAATGTTCCGACATAAAACTGGAATTCCAATCTCTCGCGGATGTTCAGAGCGCGAATGATTTAGAAATCAGCGGAGTGAACGACACGAAAGCACCTAGAAGAGCTAACTGCAAAATTAGTGCAAGCGCGTGCGCAATGCAAAAACTCAGCCATACGAAACTGCATGATTAATGAGATCAGCTGTTCCCCGAGACGAAGAAAGTTAATTAAATCTTCATATTACTTCATAAGGCAATGCGCGGAACGCCGGACGCATACCTACCCAGAGTGCTATTGATGTAATTAGCGGTACGCAACGAATAGATTGATTGAAGCGTCGATGACACGACAGGCGGCACGTTGTATTATCATGCGCTTGCGTGATAGCTGCTCGTACCTATTGGATTAAAGGCTATTGTTATACTACTTACGCATAGATCGGTGAGCGTGATACTGTTGGCGGTGTAGAAGACTAGGAGCTCAGCAGGAAGAGCGCGCGCGCCGGGCTCGCGCAGCTTGGACGCCAGCAGCAGACACGCCGTGCCCAGCAGCTGCACCTGGCTCTTGCTGACGGCGCACGTGCTCAGGAACCGGTCCAGGTACGAGATCGCTAGTGGGAACACCTCCTCCTGGCACCCCTGGTCTTCACATACCTGCAAAAAAAACGACTGTTAATAAACTTTGATCCGAATCAAACGAACCGTTTTGTTTCTTAGAAACTACGCTCTGGTGCCGCACCCAGGCCATTGCTTAGTTTATCATCCGGAATTCCTGATAACCCATATTTAAAATGGAAATACACACTTATTGCGATAAATACAGCGCGTGTTACTTTCCCGCAGCTGCAGCAGTTATACGTTCCTTATCAACGTTAATGGTTCCAGAACGTACTGGACTAGGGCCGGGACTGTTCGTGTTGTAAACCAATAATGGCACATTTAACACAACTATTGAATTTAGGGATAAGTATCAGGCATCTGAGACCTGGAAACATTTGGCTACGTATATGGATACGGATACCCTAAGCAACTCTGGACCACGCGTAGCAATAATGGCTACGAACACAAACGTGTTCTTCCTTGTTGAACATTTATAAATGATCGATACCTGCCTAACTGTTGAGCAGATAACATTTGAAACTAATATGAATACGTTACATGGTGCTGGATATATTGTGAATGGTCAAAGTAAAATCAAATCATTTCCATATACGACAACACCGTAAAATGGAAAGCAGAGAAAAGCGAAAGGAGATAGTTCCAAAGTAGTGATAAAGTAAGTAGGTACCTAGTTAGAGAGTGACATGGGAGACGGAACGTTGCAGATTGTTCCCGGCATCGTTTCGCACGGTAACGCGACTCGCGAACCGGCACGGATCCAATCGTATCACCGGCAATGTGAAAACAAAACATGTACCTACCTACTATAACGTACCTATAACTCGCTGCATACCGCTCAAAGTCTCACGCTCTACCTCGCCAATTAACTATCTCAACAGTCTATGTCCTGATTCTTATGAGTTATCTATCTAAGAATATCATTCTCCATGCATTCTACGACTGCACCAAAAGAAGCCCAAATAAAGGACAACTCGTAATATACCTAACCGAATGGATAAAAACGATTACAGATTGAGAAAAATAATTAGTATTTAGGTAAGCACGGTCTTTACATTGGTAATTGTCGAAGCATAACGAGCAAGGGTCTAATGAATGGCCCAGGCGGCTATAAAACAAAGCGATTACCGTAATACCTATTACTGGTTATTTCAGTAGTAAGATCCACGGCCGAAATTCGCTGGTTCGTGGTCATCTTACGTCGTTTTAGCACACATTTGCTTAGGTACATATAAAAGAACACATCTACAGTGGAATAAAAAGTCGCGATCGTTATTAAGATAGTGGGCATTACAAAATGTAATGATACGGATTCCGTGAACAATCCTTGGATCGTCATAATAATGCTTTTTGGGTGCGCTTGATGATTAAACATAAAAATTAATGCGAGCACGTTGGCGATGTCATTGACCCGACAGACTGTGAGGATCGTTTCGGTCTGCTTGTGCTGAAACGTCGGTATGCGACTAGTTTAAGTGCAAGCACGAGGTGAGCCGAGGTGGCGACTGCGCCGGCTGCCGTGCGCCGTGCGCGCATGTGCGTGGTGCCGGCGCGCGCCGTGCGTGACGTCAGCGCGCCGGCCGGCCGGCTCCACGTGGCGGCCGATACACTGCTCAATGATCTAAGCACTACTTAGTAGTTAGTCAACTTGCCCTACACTACCATCTCTACGACTACGAATGGTCCACAGAACATTAAGGTTAATTACGACATCCGGAACTTCAGCGAGTAAACTTTACTACCTTTTACTAGTACTAGTTAAATCCTACGAACTAAATAAGCTAAGACCATAATAAATTCACGTCATGTAGGCCACTGTATACGAACAATGACGTTGGTGTGCGCACTAGTAATTATTTATATGTACATATACAAGCAAAGATAAGTGCGCAGCGGAGCGTCAGCTGTGTGCGTGTCAAAATCAGCTGATTATTCAAATAGAACGAGCGGAGTCTCATCGGTCGGCGACCGCGCCCGCCCGCGCCTGCGCCGCCGCCGGGCCCCTCGCACTCAGCGGCGCTGCGCATGCTCACTACTACTTGCTCAACTAAGTACCTACATACTTCATACTTACAACTTACACCAACAAACTAATCTTCAACTTTTGACAATCACTAATCATGTTCTCGAAATATTCACGACGAATAAGTAGGTAGATAGTTATTGTTATTCTTATAAGATTCTAACATGTTGAACGAAACAGTGATCAGCTGATCGTGTAAACAAAGTCGTAACATCCAGCTTAGAACTAGCTGCGTAATCGCTTGAGGTTTTTCATGAACACCATCCTGCAACAACACAAATGCAACACTCTTCCACTACTCTAGCATGGAGGAACTGTCTCCGAGGAGCCGAGGAGTCACAGGGGCGGCGCGAGGGAGGTGAGGGGGTCCGTCAGCAGACAGTGGCGAGAGCATACGGGGGCCACTGGTGCCGCCGGCGACGGCAGGGAAGTACCTACACGTGGCCGGAAAACGAGACAAAATGGCGATCGTTCGGGTTGCGCGATCCGCGGATGGAGCGGTGTGGGTGCGGCATGCGCGCGGGTGCGCTCACCTCAAGCATCCACTCGGCGACGATGCGGCGCATGTGCGGCGTGACCTCGGCCTGCACGGTACCGAAGTAGTTGGCGGTGACGGCGTAGCGCTCCTCGGTGCGCAGCAGGTTGTCGAGCACGCGGCGGCGCAGCAGCACCGGGTCGGGCGCGGCGGCGCGGTGCGAGCGCGGCGCCGGCGCGCGCGCGCTGTCGCCGCTCTCGGGGCTCACGCGCTCCGCGCACAGCAGCTCCATGGTACACCGCACTGCGGCTTATTGACAGCTAGCGTCGCGGCCGGTGTCGGCGTATTGTGTCGGACAGCTGATCGTGCGCGAGCGGCCGGCGTGGAGCGATGCGCGGTGTGTTGCGACCACGGCGAGTGCGCAAGTCGCAGTGAGCCGCCGGTAAGCGCCTCGCCGCCGAACATATGATCGAAGCGGCGCGGGGGCAACGCGGGGGCGGGGCGGGGCTCGTGAGGCCCGCACGCAGGTTTCTCCCATTCGACGTTCAAATAATAATACATAACATGTTTTCTTGCTCGCTCGCGCTATGAGGTACTTCTCACTCGATCTCGATTCTTGCTTCTCATTCTACTAGGTACTTACGTATCTACTTACTTACAATATATTAAGATGAATTCCACGGATTGAATACATACGTATGGGTACTTAATAGCATAGACCCACAAGTAGATGCGAACCCCTTGTGAACATTTTCAGAAGACCTGAAAAAACTTGTCTTTTTTATTTCGCATCATAATACGTGATAATACAGTGCACTTGACTTTTGTTTACAAGAGTGCAGCAATGTAATCACGGTATAACGTCGGTGGCTGGTGGGGCGGCCGGCGCTGGCGCTGGCGGGCAGTGAACTTTTCACATCGTCTAGGTTAGGGCGGCTGACAGTCTGTCACCGCACCGCGCTAAACATAAGCACTGTTGCCTTTAACTGCAGCCCTATAGATATAGCTTAAGTAACTCTTTATTTTTTATTAAAGCTCAAAATTGAAATGTCGAACTTCAAAGGACGACCTGTCAGTAAGACAGTTGAATTAATTACCTACCCGTACGCAATTCCTTTGAAAAGGTAAATAAAAATTTGTCATTTCTTAAAATTTTCAGTAACATCTTTCATCAAAGCATCGCATCGTCGTGAAAGTATCGTCGATCGCCATTGTTACCATATTAGGTGCCTACCTAATTTTTACTTAATGCAAACATGAAAATTATATTATTTTTGTCATTTTATCACAGTGCAGGCTATCCTGTCCTAGAATAACCGCATAACTTTTTAAAACATAACTTCTGCGATCACCAATCAAACATAAACTGACAATCGAGATTCGAGACCACACTGGGCACGACGGAAATAAGGAATAACATTTATCCTGCTTGAACTCTTCAAGGCTAATTCAACAACAAAACAAAGATAATACTTATAACACTTACATGGTGACCCTCTACTGTCTTGTAAGCATAATCTTTATGTAACTTTAATCTAAGTCGTGGTGAAATGATTAGCCAGGCAAGTCTAAGTGCGGATTCAGGATGTACTTCTACCAAATAGTATTGTACTACGTTGCTTTTGGGATTCAACTCTAGGCCGGTGTAATGTTGGTACAGCAGACCTCTGTGACTGAGTAGGTACGAACTGGCTGCACCACTTTGAACCTTGTTGTGCCACTACTGCTGAAGACAGTTCGTGCTTCTTCAGCGTTCCTCATTGAAGCAACTTCTTGATGGATATGTATGTATTCAGGCTAGTCCATTCAGACAATTCGATGTTATTTTACATAAACCGCTTGGGGGAGTCCAACTTGTCCTCTCCCCCCCACCCCCGGATCCGCCCTTGGTCAATATTTGATGCTGGACTGACTTAACATGTGGTACCTACAATGATTTAGTTAATACTAGATTTTGCCAGCAGATTCGCCCACGTGGTGTTTGAAAATTATCCCACGGGAACGAACAACCGGGATAAAAAACATCCTTTGTGTTAATCCAGGTTATAATCTACCTATGTGAGAAATTTCATCCAAATCCGTTCAGCCGTTTTTGCGTGATTATTAACATTTATAATGTTAGTAGGATGGGGGATATTATATTGATACAAAAATCACGACGCATGCGCCTTAATTGCGAGAAGGTAAGGATGGCACATAATATCATTAAAGTACACACGGCTACACATCAAGCTATACATTTCCAGTATAAGCTGATCTCGCATTGCATAGGATTTCCGTACAGAGTGTGAGATCAGCGTAAACTGGAAATGCATAGCTTGATGTGTAGCCGTGTGTACATAATAATATTGCTTGCCTACTATCACTGAATTTTTAACAGACTTCAAAAGAAGGAGGTTATCAATACGACGTGGTATTTTTTTTTAAATGTATCTTCGGGCAAAACTCCGTCATATGTAAACGGATTTGCAAAATTCTTTTTTTGTTCGAAAGGGGTTTATTTCAATCTCATATAGATCTGATGATGCGTTTTGGAGACAGACAACAGAACTCTTAAAAAAATAACAGCAAATCAACCGCGATTGCTGCTATCGCATAAATATGCATTGTTTTGACCCCAAAGATGATGAAATTTCGAATTGGTGTGAGGTACTTACTATATCTAAAAATTGAAAATATAAAGTATTAAAAAAAAACAACCGACTTCCGGAAAAAAACACTACAAAGTGAAAAATAACTTTAATTTCAGAAGGCGGTGAGAAAAAATAAAATACATATCCTAAGTCACCAACTTCCGAAATTTAAGTTATTTTCCATTTTGTGGTGTTTGCCCGGAAGTCGGTTGTTTTTTTTTTTGGAAAAAGTTTTTTAGATATTACTGTCATATCATATATTTTCTTTTCCCTCTGACTGTACCTAAGAATATTTGGATTTGTTATAATTTTAATTTAGGCGTAACGTTGGCCCATTCATAGATAAAGGTTACCTACTCGGGTACCATTATCTATTCGGAGCCGAAATTAAGAAATAATGCGAATCTGACGCAACACTAAATAATAATTGAATAATTTAGTATTTAGTTAAAAAAAAAATTAACTATTAATATTATTCTAGATATTCTGTAGAACATTTTTCAGCTATCAAAACTGGCCATGGAACTATTTCTGGAAATTCCGGATTCCATTTGGAGAAGTCCCGCAGGTCCTGCGCATTCGCACCACAAATACACAACTGCACAAGGCTTGGCGATCTAAAAAAACCATAAAGGCTCGTGCAGACTAGCGCGACGCGACGGTCGCGTCGCACAGTGGAACGAATGTATGGGAGCGGTTGGACGTAGACATGTCCGAAAAAAAAGAGTAAAATTATGCCAAACTAATGATGCCATCTTATTCGATTACTTAATGCCTTCATAACTTGTGGTGATGAATTTCTTCATAACTCCCATATTTCGGGAGTAATTTGAGAAAATGTGAAATTTTACTATGAAAATGAGTGTATCGAGCTCTCTCCCTCCTGATTCCGGGCTTGTTTCAAGTAGCGGTCTCTAATATCATAATGCTAATACTAAGAGCTATATTTAATACTAAGACACATAGTGCGCCAAATGTGCACTTTCTGGGATAAAGAGTGATGTTTATTTTATAACACAATTTTTTTATTTTTTGTTTATTTTGTTGATTAAAACCGTTTTTCTAAAGGTTTACCTTATTACAATAACATTTCTGAGCAGCCAATTAGAGAAGATATAAGCTAATTAGGATATATAATTAGGGACTTAAGGTTTACATATAAAACTGATGCACTAATGATTACTGATAAGAACATTGCTATTATTTAATTACTAAATGGCTCTTAATACACTAATTTAGCATGCATCATTTACTAATTATCACAATAACTAATTACCTTGCAATATTTAACAAAGGATACCTGGGATACCTGGATTTTATATAAATAGGTCACTATTAGTAACTTTAAAATCAGTGTTGATTTACACCTCGTTGTATCCAAGCTAATCTCGCAATGTATTTTCCAAATTTTAATACAAATCTTGATATTCACGTTGCTTTATGCGCACGCGCACATAAAGATTTACGCGACTTTAACTATTTGTTCAGTGTTTTAAAAGATAACAGTTGTGTTCAGTTATGTGAAAGTGCTGAAACAAGTTTAAAAGACTGGTGTCGTCGATTTTGCTACCGCATTTATGCAAAATGGACACAGTCTGGAAGAAGCACAGATAAGTTTCGGAAGAAACATGAGATTTGGCTACAGGCTGCAATTCAATGGCCGGAATTACAGAATGAAAATATGGAACCTTCTACAGAAAATATAAGTGACGTCATCGAGCCCATAATTTCTCCTGCTAAATCTGATGCTTCAACTTGTACACATCCTAGTCCTCGTAAATCTTTTGAGGACCTTAGTAACCGGCAAAAAAGAAGACGCACTGAAGATAGTCTTTCATGCAGCAGTAGCAGCGCTGAAATTATGTTTTCGGCCGAAAGGGCGCTTCAAAAGGCAGGACAAAGCGATACAGCTTATGTTATGAAATACTTGACGGAGAATCCAGAAGAGGCCTCAAAAATCAAAGCCTTCATTGAAGGTAAATCAATTCAGGTACGGGAAATATCCCCTTTGAAGGCATTGGCTCTTTATGTATCGATGAACTTATCGAAATGGCGCTATAACACTCTTCGGGATTTCAACACTCAAGAAGGAGCTCTTCAATACCCGAGTTACTACATGTTGGTTAAAGAAAAAATTAAGTGCTATCCGGCCAAAGAAGATCTCACAGTTACAGAGAGCTCTGCAAAAATCAAATTACAAGCCTTGATGGATTTAACCTCAAGAAGACTTATTAGGTCGTTAGAAACCCCTGTTGATCCCAATCAACAGCTCGTATTGACCAGCAAATGGGGTTTTGACGGATCATCTAGCCAAAGCATTTATCATCAAAGGACGAGTGAAGATGAGCAAATCGATCTTGCTAGTAATTTTATGATTAGTCTTGTACCACTGCGGCTCGTCTCAAAAGGTGTAACAATTTGGGAAAACGAGCGACCATCTTCCACTTCATTTTGCCGGCCAATATTGTTTAAGTTTATAAAGGAAACCAAAGAAAATGTGCAGAGAGAGATGGCTGAAATCGAAGCAGAGATTGAAGCCTTAACTCCATCCACCATCACTGATGGAATTAGTGTCAAACACCAACTGCTGTTGACAATGATTGATGGTAAAATTCATTCCATTATATCCAATACAGCAGCTTCAGTGTGTGACATATGCAAGGCTTGTCCTAAAGAAATGAATAATTTAGAGTTAATCAAAGATAAACACGCAAACGAGGACATGTATAAATATAGCTTAAGCACCCTTCACGCTTGGATTCGCTCAATGGAATGCTTATTACACATTTCCTACAAATTAGACATAAAATCATGGCAAGTAAGGGGTGATATAGCAAAAAGGCAAGTTGATGACAGGAAGAAAAGAGTTCAAGAGGCTGTAAGAAGAGAAACGGGCTTACTTCTCGATGTTGTGAAACAAGGCAGTGGATCCACCAACAATGGCAACTCGGCAAGGAGATTTTTTGAAAACTACACTAAATCTGCTGAACTGACCGGAATAGATGCTATGCTTTTAAGAAAAATCTGTGTGATCTTGCAGTGTATTTCATCAGGAGAGAAGATCAACGTAACTAAATTCCGAGAGTTCTGCTTTGATACTGCTAAGCTTTACGTGGAGTTATACCCATGGTATTATATGCCTTCTTCACTTCATAAAATTTTAATGCATGGGCCAGACATAGTTCAGAACATGTCAATTGTGCCCATTGGTTTTCTATCCGAAGAGGCATCTGAGGCTAGAAATAAAGATTTTAGAAAATATAGAGAGGGGCATTCTCGAAAGCATAGCAGTATCTCATGCAATGAAGATATTATGCACAATCTTTTACTGTCTTCTGATCCACTTGTTACAAGTATCCGTCCAAAAGGAAATAAGTTTGTAAAAAAATCTTCTTTTAAGGAATTTTATGAGCTTACGGATTCTGAGAAAAGTGATATCGAATTTGTTAACATAAATGATTTAGCGGACATCGATTCTGAATTTGAATTAATTGATGATGATGATGATGACGAAGATAATTAAATGATGTTATTGTTTTAAAATGTGTAACTTAGTAAATTAGAGCTTACATCTTAATTATTTATTGTACTTTTAATGAAACTAGGTAATTTATTATCAACTTACTTAAAAGTCATACTCTCATCAGTTCTTGTGAATATTTTTGTTAATATATATTTCTGTATATATATATAATATATTTATAGACCTCTTAATAAGTCTGTCTGCGGTTTAAAGTAAATACAAATGGGGAAAAAACGTTTTTTTTTTTAAATTTTCATTTCCTTTTATCCCAGAAAGTGCACATTTGGCGCACTATGTGTCTTAGTATTAAATATAGCTCTTAGTAATAGCATTACGATATTAGAGACCGCTACTTGAAACAAGCCCGGAATCAGGAGGGAGAGAGCTCGATACACTCATTTTCATAGTAAAATTTCACATTTTCTCAAATTACTCCCGAAATATGGGAGTTATGAAGAAATTCATCACCACAATTTATGAAGGCATTAAGTAATCGAATAAGATGGCATCATTAGTTTGTCATAATTTTACTCTTATTTTTCGGACATGTCTACGTCCAACCGCTCCCATACATTCGTTCCACTGTGCGTCGCGACACTCGTAGAACAATTTCTATGAAAACTTAATGGAAATTGTTCTACTAGTGTCGCGTCGAGCTGTCGCGTCGCGGCTGTTTGAAGAAGCCTTAATACAGGTTAAGTTTTTATCCAGTGCGCAAACTGTAACCATGAATTCAGCATATCATTCTAGACCCCCTAGCGCAGAAATTGAACGTCGGTTTTACAAAAAAATGGATGTAATCAGGATAATAAATAGTTAATTAACAGGATTATATTCTATCAAAACAAGTATTAAAAAGCACAGAAAGACAAACCAAACAGTTCAAGGCAAAAATTCGTTATGTTTGCAGTAACCTGAACCATATCATATATATAATTAACTAGCTTTTGCCAGTAGTTTTGCCCGCCTGGACGTCGGTGTACACATAAAAACCTTCCTCTTGGGTCACTCTGTCTATCGACGAAAACCGCATTAAAATCCGTTGCGAAGTTTATAAGATTTAATCGTACAAACACGAAAAGCGATTTTGTTTTATAGATACTATGTAAAGATTCATGAAAAACAGTTAAGTGAATAGTAGGTACCTACCCACTCACTATATGAGTTGAATGTTTTATATTCGACATGCTCCCGACCGTCCCTTGCTCTTAGAAGTGCCAGCCCGCGCCGAAGCTGAGCAAGTAGAGTTAAAATCCCCTATTGATAATAATAAAGAAAATATTCTGATCCAGCCTGTCCCCACTTGCTACCCTCCCCCCACCAGTGACGCCCTGAGCCGAGGCCCGTACCCCACAGGGGGTGCCATCAGCACGCAGTTGCTCTAGTTAAGTAAGTTTTTCGCTCTGGCTGGAGGCTTTTAGTATCACTAAAATGCAACCACAGGCAAGCCCGGTTGAGTAGTTACGGCCTCTCAAGGTCAACTACGAGATGCCATTTCCAAAAACAAAAAATCGACATGCTAGTAGGTAACTTATTCAAGTTAAGGTGGATGTAAGGTAGCCCGCAACATTCAAATTTTCTTACGTTTCTTGCAATTTGCATGTCTTTTCCAGGCATTATGTTGAACAAGATATATTATGATTTGCGGCCGTAACACGTATGTATGTACAGAATTATAGTAATAAAAATCATGAATATAAATAACTCTCCAACTGCATTTAATCCCATTGAATGACTATTTCATGAAAAAATCTGTAGGTCAAAATCTGGTAACAATATGACAATACTGATTGTTTTGTTAATCATTTCTGGTTTATAGTTAGACTTTTAATTGTATTCAGTAACTTGACAGTTGAATGGTTACCAGATTTTGACAAAAAAAAAAGATAGTGCGGTGGTGTAAGCATGAACGAAATTGAATGACCTTGAAAGAATGTACTGACAAGCAAATTTTTATTATAAAGGTATCTACAGTGGTGCCGTGTGGTGCCCGACGTAAAAGAATAGTACCATCCCATTTCTTCCCGTGGGTGTCGTAGAAGGTGACTAAGGGACTTACTGGAGAATGAACAGCAGCGTTCTCTATGCATTTGACAACCATACTGCGATCGACAACTCGCCTACCAAGCGTGGCGATTATGACAAACTTCTACTTTTAATACGTGAGATACGCAAGCACTCCATGTCGAAGAGGTTGTGACCCCTTGCTATACCCCTTCTTAAAATATTTTTTAACTTCTTTCATCTTACAATATTTATTATTTTATTCGACATGCCCCTTTACCTGTGCCAAAACAAATTCTATTGGGTTGAGTTTAAAAATGGTTTCATTTTAAATTTAACCATTTTTATAATTCGTTCTTTACGCCAAATCGTTCACTACCCCAACACTTATAAGTGTACTACCCCAACACTTAGTATGGTATCATTATTTGAACTGTCGAGTAACTGAAAACAATTAAATGTCGGACTTTAGTTTTAAATTTCACCACATTAATAATTCAAATGCGTCGTAAAACTTAAAAAGTCGTTAAACGAAATAAAATACGAAATTCCAACATTACGTTTGAGCTTTTAGCGAGAAATTATTTTAAATAAAATAGATAGGTAGACATTTTATACGGAAATTATTTATAAAAGTGAGCGTTTCATGTTTCGTTTAAAAGAGCTTAGGTTTCCGACCCAAAAATCGTTAGAATGTACCACAAAAAATTTAATCGATTTTGCCAGTCTGCTGTGAATAAATACATTTCATAGTTTTTTCAAACTGTAGTAAAACATAAAGAATTCGATAAAGCCATATTAAGTTAGCATACACCGGTTAACAAGGCACAATTGTACCAAGTATAAAAGTAAAAAAGTTCTTTGCGCTTACGCAACGCACAGGTATGTAGATGAAAACTTACAAGTGACCTGGATTCCTGCATAAAGCGTGAAAATGGAGCGGAAAATGCATACATATCAGTCGTTAGATAGTAGTCGCCATAACATGGAAGGAATGCTACTAAGAAAACTATATTTTCAGCAGCACAGACGTTTCTTAATGACATTCAATAATTCAATCTTAGACCACGCATCATCCAAAATCATAAAAAAAAAAAAAAGGTTCCGACGAATTGAGAACCTCCTCCTTTTGGAAGTCGGTTAAAAACCGGAAAGATTTCTGAAATTTTTTCGTCACGGTTTTGACGGTTTGGCTCACTGTTGCCACGATGTAAACTTTTGTTGAGTACCTAAGTAGAATTCAATTTGAGCAATGAGGTTTAAGTCTTAGAATGTTAATATTATTTCTGAACACATCTAGCTGTTGTTTGTACATATTATTCGCCGTAGCCGCCAACGTCCATTTCTCTGAGAACGTGTCTTTAATGTCTGGCAACTAATTACTGAATAACGTTAGTGATCGATTGTCGATGTGTTTTCATTGTTGTTGAATGTCAACGGCCATATAAAATCACTTGCTTAAGGCAATAGCAGCGGGTCGATCAACTCCTTCGCGGGTTTTTTGCTAATTCAAATCCGAGGTGTGCGCACGCGCAGGGCTTGGTGCGCAGGAAGTGCGCTATAACCGCGCGTCATTAATCACCGACTAGCCGGCTTCCTTCACTCCACTTGGCCAATATGAGGGCGACACTTTTATTGTTTCGTGTATTTTTAATTTTTATTACATACGCCTCGCGTTACTTTCTTTCTGCGGTCGACACACAACAGCTTCAGCACTAAGATAACACGCTCGTAAAAAGATACTCTACTTTTTGTGCAATGTGTCAATCGTAACAATTTAGTCAACACTCATGAAGGGGAGCCACCGTCAGTGGGCAGCAATTCTTCTAGACCTTTGACCGGATACGCGCTTAGTTTCCTTACTTGTATTGAAATGAGCTTGAGCGCAAACAATGAACAGAATTCCAAAACACGGCAATAATATGGAATGCTTAGTGCGAGCGGGACATCACTGTTTCTTGGAACCGACACTGCGTAATGGAACGCGGCAAAATGGAATGCAACCGGCACCGTTGGCCGAACCGACCACTCTTTACTAAAAGTAATAAGTAACTAGGGAATATCTTCTTCAAATTATACACACATAATGGTAAGGAAATCATTATTTACTTGGATTGATCAATTAGTATCTTATTACCTATATCGCTTGCATTTATTCTCACCGTGATATCTGGAAGATAAGTTGGCTCTGTATGAAGATGTCAGAAAATTAATGTTGGGAATATAATAAACTTAATTTTATCCCGATTGATTATGTAGGTACAAACTGCAGGTACAGTCGAGTCGAAATCAGTAAGAACCTAAGTACCTTCGTTGCCACCATGACTCATACACAGATGTGAGTTGATCTTGATGGTTGAACACACATTTCCGAACTATATAACATCACGCCTTGTTTTCTCGAAGGGTGGGGCAAAGGTGTACCTATAGTACACCCACATTTCGCTTGTTATGTTTAAGTCCCATGTAATAAGGGGCGAGCCTAATGTCATCTACCGGGCACAAATCCAGACTCTGGGCCTACTACTGAGAAATTCCGGATAGTAAAACCCAAGAGCACTTGCTCGACCTGGGAACCAAATCTCAGCAGTAGCGCTTACTAGACCAATGAGGCGAATTTTCCTAAATACATAATTATTACAATTCCGAGGGTACAAATATGTACTTTAATAGTGATAGAGATTACTTAAATATTTGTTGGTAGCTTAAATAGTGATAATGTAGGCAATCTCTTGGAAATGTAATAGTTAAGTATGTATTTAAGAAAATTAGTTCACAAATCTGTCTTTAACCATGTATATCAACGTCTTTCTATGCTTGCGTGTTTCTCTCACTAAGTTACTGAACTTTTTCAACTTACGAATCTGACAACCAACTCAAAAGCACAAGGTGTATACAGTATAATAGTTATTAAAATATCAATCACCCTGTTCCTTGCCTATTAGATTAGATTAAATTCTCGAAACAGTTCAGTTACTCTATAATTAACGATTAGGTACCACTGGACTGTATTCAGACTGGACGGTAGACAGTTGAAGTTTTAAAACTGTTCCTATACAAGTAAGTACGTATAGGTTCTGTATCTAAAAAAACGTGTGGGGTCGGGCGACCTTAGAACGAAGTTCCTTATTTTCTTAAACTCCAAATGTCGCGTTTACTCTATCTTTAAAAGACTCAAACTTTATTTTAACCTCAACACCCTCGAAAACGATGAAAACGACACCCATAACGAAAAATTTGATTTTTTTTTGCAGTCGCCATCTTGGATTTTCATTTCGATAACGCTTTTACGTTGCATGACAATTTCTACAATTTTACTCCTACCGCAAGCTGCGTTCTGCGTTAAAGAGTTTCGTTCCAATAATTAAAAAAATTTTTTACATATTGGATAGAGAAAGATAATTTGGCAAGAGCAATTCGAGTTTTGAGCAATTACTTTATAACGGTGTTAAAAAGCTTTTCCGGAAGTAAGATCTCCCGCTATTGCAACACAGTTAGGAGTATAATATTTCCTAACGGATTTTCTTCAACATCCGCTGTCATTAATTTCATTGTTGGTAGCACAATGTGTCGTGAAATTAAATCATTTGCATATACAGCTGAGATACAGTCAGTTTTGTGTTTAACAGCTTTGTATAACGTCCATAAACTTTTTGACACTGTATTTCCAGTATTTGGCCCACTATTGCTTAGATATCTTAATATTTATTTACTGTTAACTATTGTGTCTGTTGTTCTGTCCAAGTAAGTCAAGGTAACTAAGAACCATACAACAGAAGAATTTAGAATAGGTCCCTCAAATTATGTGAGATGAAAGTTTGGGAACGTAAGAAGTGAGGAGGCACTCTGGAGGCATCATTTCCGTCGCGTCGTTCCGCTCAGATATCCACGCTCCACGTTAGGATCATGGACCTCAAAATCACAATAAAACACGTCTGTACCCACAATCTTTTTCTCAGTAACCGTGACAAGTACACCCAAGTTTTTTTGGTCTCAATCACAATAAAAGTTCCGTCATTGGCTTTAGAAATCTCGTTTTCCTGAACTCTTTTTCATTGTGCGCTTGAGTCTCGTGATTTGGGAGTCATTCGGTATCCGATCTGTTGCTTAGCTTGGAGATGGTTTTTTGTATTGTGAGCACTAAATTATTTATTTTGTTCAATTGCCATTTTATTTTCTACCTAATTATGGTAGTAGTTTTTATAAAATTGAAAACCGCTTGAGGATAAAGTGTGGAGACACATAAGAAAGTTATTAACTTATAACTAAGTAACTATTTCCCCGGGATCAGGATCTGAACTTCGCTTTGTGGCTCTGGTGGGTAAGAACTAACAAAGCTGATGGTTTGCAAACCACTCGATCGTAGCCCACCTACATAGCCGTAGCCCAGAAAAACTACGTCAAACAAACATGCACACGAAATAATCTACAGACTAACTCGTTGATTGTGCACATTAACGTTTTTATTCCATTAGCATATACCTACGTTTATCAATAAAGTAGATTAGATAACCACAACACTACACAACCTAAAAAAGCTAAAAGGCTACGGGCAGAAACGTAACGTGCAATTTAAACATGTCCAGAGGCCAGGCATCAACGTGCTTGTTTCGCCAAGTTTGTTCCAACGTATTGATCAAAGGCCCGAAACATTGTGACAGGTTTAGCGGCCTTTCGCACGCAACCCACCGCTTATTAGTACCACAAATTATATTGAACCGCCGCGCCGAGAATTATCCAAAGATTGACAACTCTGATTAATAAATAACTTATGCCTTAAGTGGGAAGCGCCAGCAAGCTTAGCATCACGCTTTCTATTTCTACGAAGAATATACAGTGCTTTTTCTATACAAAGTGACATTTCCTTTCTCCATTTTTGACATCGCACCGTAGATATCCTGCTACAATCTGTCATTTTGTCTTTCATTTCTAACGATCTTTGGCTAGGTCCTTTTATATGTAGACTATTTCAGAAGAATATTTCTTCCCAAAGTGTCAAAATCACACTGACAACAAACATTCTACTCGACGGCCACAAAGTATTTACGATTATCCACAAAATCATGATTCGTTTAGAACGCAAACTGTGATAATTAATAGAAGAACATAGCTATCTTCTCCAGCAGGCTTAGCACGAGAACCGTAGAGAAGCGTTTTGTTGACGGAAGAGTAGACAAAAATGACGTTTCCATGTAGACAGTTGACAGTTTTGTACCGAGAAATGTAGACAAGCGATTTCTATTCTACGGTAGAGTAGAAATTTGAAAGTGTCATGCTAAGCCTGCTATTGTACATCATTTAGTATCTATTCTTCCGTCGACAAGTCGGTGCGGTGCTCGTGCCGGACAGCCCGTGAAATTCAAATTTTCTTTACTTACACAATTATACCCTGTATATTCATTAAAATCATCAATATAACCCTCTTAGTTTATGTAATCCCATCGAATTATGTTTTCATGTAAATGTTATTAAATGGGTTACATAAACTTAGGGGGTTGTTTGTTAATTTTAGTGATTATAATTCTGTAAAGCCATATTTATTACAGTCGCGAATCATGATTTTAGTCAATGATAAAATGATAAATGATTTTATTTCTGTAAGTAGGTTTGTACAAACACTTTTACACGTCAATCATATTTTTTTTAAACTAGATGAGGTCGGCGTTTCCTATCTGACTACTACAATATACAATCTAACACTGAACTGAAAATTGCAAAAAATCGGAAGAAAATTTGAATTTCGCGGCTTTATGGTAGCACATCCGTTTCAATATGCCACAGAACAGAATGTACATAATAGTTAATAGTACAAGGTCCAGTACAGTCGGTACAGTCGGTTACATAGACGGCATAGACCGCAAGACACTCGGTCACAGCGTAGCTCGTAGCGACTAATTTATTTTCCCATCGGAAACCATGGGTCCACTACGAAAGTAAAACATAACAGCTTTTTTTCTAACGTTATGGTTTTAGACAGAGTTTTTTATAAAGATCGTTTCTTTAATTACATATAATTAATCAAGAAACAACTTCTAAACGTTGTCTTTCAATTCCCAGGCAATTATATTTTGGCAATCGAACCTTTTTTTTGTAAAGAAATCTTTTGTGATTTTGTAGATCATCCATTTATCTTTCAGTTTGTATTATTTCAGCACAGTATATACTCGCCAATAGTTTGCAAAGCGGCCTTTGTTCTTTACTTCCGGGTGAAAATGGGCATTTATTCACAATTGTGGTACTTAGATAGGTTCTGTAATGGGTATCCATTAGTGGGCCTCTTTGGGAACGATTTTTCACGGCTGTTGGTAGGGCAGTCATGGCCGAATTGAAAAAAAGCGACTAGAGACAGCGGCGTGCGTTGACCTGGTAATGTTTACTGTCCTTGATCGGCGCGGACGGCGGCGTCCGGAGTGACGTCACCGCGGAGGTGCTGATGGGTTTCAGCTACGAGTCGAGCGAGTGGCTCCACGGCACGAGGCACCGCCGCCGCCCCGCCCGTAGTCTACTCACTGCCTTCAATCTCTCGTAGCATTCCTAAGTATATTTAACCACCTAATTTAAAAGTCAATTAAACCAATATTTACTGCCGTTTTACGAACGCACACTGCCGATCATAATTTTTGCAGATTATGCATAAATAAAATAAAACAAATGCTAATAATAGCAGTTCGGCGAGGTTGTTGACCCCCGAATAGTCGAGCGTAGCTAGTGAACAATTCCATGAAATACCTAAATCATTATTTTGTTGTGGTAAATCACCTAACTGAAACCAATCTATTGTAAATTATTATAATTTAACATTCCCACTTGATGTAGTAAGTACATTTATTTTAAATGATTATTTCATCTAGGTAATGCACTGTTTGCTGTTAAAACAATGGGTAATTATTCTCTTAATTAGGCTCATAAACGGCCCGTTTTGGGTTTTGAAAATGTACGTTAAATAACGCAAAAAAATATCTAAGTACCTACAGCTTTTCGTCTACTTGTTACATAGTCTACATTAGTAAGTTTATCATACCTAAGGACCGGCAGACGGCAGGCACTATGCAGTGAGACAGTGTCCCAGGCCCAGGCCCAGGGGCCACCAGTGACTTAGTAGTATGATGTCATACTCGTCCTTAACAAATGACAGCCATTCATTGGCGTGAGTTGTCGTTATGTTACTAAACTTGCGAGCAATTTAATCTCGACGTATATCTGTGCTCGGTTCTCGGAATGCTTCATTTAGGTAATTCTTAATCTTAGTGATCCATGCCGAAACTACGGAAAATGGAACATTCAACTTGTTTATCTGGAAGAAGAGAAATAACGTTGAATTTATGTCTAAAATTGTTGTGTTGATATTGAGATGGTTTTCTAAAAAGTTTTAACTCATGGTCTCGCCTATCAAATGATTATAGGTTTATTTTAATAACTAAGTATTAGGTACTCCGCGATGACTTGCTTCATGAATTTACAAAAGCCTATTCTGACAACATTGCTTACTAATGAACTATTAACTTATGAAACTTTTCTGTGAACTATTCGACCGATTAGGTACGTAATAAAGTTCTTTGTTTGGTCGTGGCTCGGCGAGCTAACGGGAGAGTAACGTCCTATGGGAGGTACGTTATGGTATGGCGCAGGTAAGGCACTGGACACTGGTACATCCACATAGTTGCGGCCAGATCACGGTGGATCACACACTTTTTGCCGGGCGGCCGGCGGCGAAGGTCGACCGAGGCGAGCCACGAGCGATCTAGCATTCCAACCGCTATGAATGAATAGTCGCTCGACTGGTCGGGTGGCGCATACTAAGTAACTTCAGATTAATTTGACAACAAACATTTAAGTTGGCAAAAACCGGAATGGTTGCCGGCAAGGCACCCGCCCCGTGGGAACCGCAGACGAGCCCAAACGTTTGTCTCCGATGATTGTCCGATTAATAAGTACCTGCCCATTTAACGTTCCGTTTATTTCTCGCTTTTCATAGCGTGATGTGAGGCCAATTCGCCTTACGATTTTCTGACACGACAACGTCTTCAGACACGCAACACGGCTGGCTTTACAAGGATGTGTCTTTAACTTCCACCTATCCGCGGTAGTATTGAAAATACTTTGGAAGTTATTGACATTTGATAGAGTGGAATGGTTTTTAGTTGCGTGCAGTACAAAATCTTCTCGTTCAACTTACATTAACTTTCAATCATTTTCTACTATTGTCAGTCCACTGGCAACCGAACGGACGCGATATAGCCACGAACTGCGGTTACTTTCTACATTCGTGAAATATGTTTTTGTTTCCGTGCTACCGCCGGCCACGGTGGTAGTCTGCATGGCATTAGATGACAGAACCTCTTAAAAGTGAGCTAACAATTGATCTAGAGTTGTTTTTGGAGCGTTGTGTTTGGATAAACTGTGAGAACCTATCCGTTAGCGAGGCACCGACGCGGGCGCAGCACAGGCGACTGCATTGACGCCCGCCCACGTCCCTCTCACATTGCTGATGAGTTTTATTGCTAGACCTGAATAATTGCTGTGGGCCAAAATAGGACTTCCGTAGAAGAGTATAAATATTAGTCAGAGAAATAATAGGCTCTTCCGCCTGTTTAGATAACAGGATTTGATAAAAAAATGGTGCCAAAGTCACAGTATAGATACTATCTAATGTTCTTTGAGATTTAACCAATACATGCCATTGATTAAATGTGGGTTTGAAACCCAAAAAAATGTTGGAAGGAGTAGGCCAAACTGATTAAGTAGGTACGTCTCTACTGGAAAAGGGGTTGTTGGGATGAGGCAGTTTTCCTTGCCCTGACCATGCTGATCAAAAGATTAGTGTGTGAGTTAGTTCCCTATAAAATGACTGCGTGTTGTATAACGTAAAGAATTATCTTTGATAGGACGATGGTGATCGAAATGGATAAAGTTAACGATTGAGCCAAGGACATGTCAAGAACGTTATTTGCACATGAACTGAACATTACTATCAAAGATAACGTACACTCCAACAAAAGACAGTTTTAAAAATAAATATCTGCATAATAAATTATAACCGTTAGGTATACCTAATGTCTAGAAGAATTTGTTCATACTAAACGAGATAAGTATTTAAAAAATATATAATAATTTATGTATGGTTAGATGGGAAAGATATTCTACTATTGGTACATAGTATTTTATTCATAAACATTGGATCATACTAGGCTGACATTTGCTCTAAGCGCTCCTAGGACCTTGGTATCGATTTCACCGAAAAACTACCTAGATTCTACTTCCAGGTAGGTAATATTACACTTTCATGAAACGGTCCAATAATGCCTAAGGGCCTATCACAACTTTTTCTTATTGTAAGTCCTCTTGAAACTTTTTAGTTGATCAAGAAGGAAATATAATCAGGACCCTAACTGCGTAATACATTACCTATCAATCAGAATCTGAATAATTTGAAGGGTATTGCTCAACAACGTAACTAACGCAATAAATGTTGCTGAACTGTTATTCTTCCTTATTCCTCCTGTTAGTGTAGTACGCAATTCAAGTCTACACGATGGCAGAGACATTGTTCTACATTGTGTTTTTATGATCTGTGGTTCTACACGGACACACTCCTAAATTCCATGTTATCGAAAGCTTATCTATGGATCATCTCAATATATTTAAATCATAATCGGATACCAGTTCTCCGGAAACGAATGGTTATAAACTTATAAATTCCCCATGTAATGTTAGTACCTACAGCCTTGATGGCTATGGTGATTTTGTCACGGGCACCATGACTTATTCCGAAGCCATAACGCCGTAAAAATGTGATGGGACCTTGACAAGTTGACAGCAGGCGCGGTCCGAGGGGGGGGGGATCCTAGGGGTCATGACCATCCCCCCAAAGCCGAAAACGTAAAACTCAAAATAGTAATTTTTCGAAAATATAATACATTTTCTTAATAATACGTAGGTAGTCTTTGTCTGTGACCCCACTCAAAGTCTTTGGCTGCGACCGCGCCTGGTTGACAGTTTGCGTCTTCCTAGCTACAGCCGAGAAGGTTTGAGGATAAATATCAGTGCTGGTGCTACTGTAGACAGGGGCCCATGTTTGAAAGAATTAGAATAGGTTATATCCATAGCACTTATATCTATCGAAATAACGTATTTTGGCTGTTCGAAAGCCTTTGTTAATTCCAAACTTATCTATTTAAAGTATATTCGTCAACAACTAGTATTAAGTTATCTACTTAAGTTACTTTTCCTATAAGCTAGGCTAATTAAGCTACCACATTACTGGTAGAGAGCACTGTCACAATGGCAGTCGTTACATTCCTATACAACCTGTCGTACTCACACAGTCGTTATAACGTTGTAGACGGCGCTGACGTCACTCGCCGTTGGCCGTTAGGGCAGGTTCCAAGTTTGAAACTCGCACAACGTCTGCCTGCATTTATGTTCGCTCGCTTGGTAAAAGCTTTCAACTATCTGGTCAAGGGTGAGCTGGATTTCAATGTTATTTTTCTTGTAAGTAGAGCTTAGTAGCTTGTCTGTGTTGTACAGAATCAGTTGGGTTATTTCAAGAGCTTTTGGTTGATTAGGAGAAGTACCTACGTTAACTTCGATATTTAGTCGATGACATTTCTTTGATGACCGTATGATGTTTCTAGCTGCAGTATGTAAAAGATAGGTTACATAGATTCCACACAAAATTGTTTCACACACGTTTATCATAAGTATCGGTAAAATGACGTTTTCATGATTGCAGCAACTTTAGTATTACGTCAAAGGACTTCGGGCAGTTAAAAACATATGCAAATTGATTTATTTGCAAATATGGGTAAACAGTGGCGGATCTAGGGCGAATAGGCTCAAGAGCATCTGAGTTCTTCCGTGACAAATCTTAAAGTGAACTTGATATAATTCTAATGAAACTAGTGTTGAATTTGCGAAAAGTAATCCAAGGAGGCTTATGATCTGTGCTTTTTTAGAGTTTACTTTGCTAAAACCTACCCTCGGCCCCTCCCAAACGACAATACTTGATTCGCCACTGCGGGTAAACAATATGCAGATGTATAACATTCATGTAGTAATTGTATATCACAGTCTTGGTATCATCATACTTTACCTCCCAATATATTTCTATCCGGATACAATAAACAATTGCATTTCGGCGATAGTATTTTTAATAATCGATACTACTATCACTTAAAATTTACATTTACTCACACCCGTATCTTGATTAGATAGCATTTCAAATGTGTATACCGCACTATCGGCTGTATTTGCGTTGAGCCGCACCTTTTTCGTTGCAATTGCATACTGGGCTTAATTCCATTGGCTGTTATGTTTCCTTGTTGATATGAAAACGTGATAAAAACATGGGGGCTGACGTAATTCCGCGAAATTTTCAAGTAGGTGCAGTCTGAAAGACGTAACAGGCGCCGTCGACTTGGCGGGAACTCGACACCAGCAACCGTTCAGCCTTATTTCTATTTTACATAGTCGTTATTGTACCGTTACTCCACAAGTGTTTTAGGTTTTTTTTGTGAACAAACTTGTTAATATACATGTTTGTTTAGGTATAATAACTTCTTGAAAGTTGTAATAATCGGCATTCAATTAAAGTTCTAATATTGAACGAAAACCACAACTGCGGTTCACAGCTCTTTTTTATAGAATTTGGCACGGATTACAAAAAGATTTATTATAATCCTAAAATATCTAAAAAAATAAAAGATAACTGTCTAGCTATTTCTAGAAGAATCATATTCTTAGCTAGCAGTTAAACCGGAAATCTTGAAGCGTTGCTACGGGACGTCACGTAAGCGATTAGATTCGTATACCCGAGCTTTTGAATCGTTGCTGTTATCAGACTCTTTATATCACTGATAATTGCCATCCCCAATCACAAGGAATGGCTTCAATACTTTTAAAACGGAGGAGTGCCGCCAGGCAAGGCCACACACAATGTTTTTATTCACATACATTATAAATTTTTACCTTTATATGGAGCTCTGTATCGTTGAAATCCACCAGTTTCTAGATATCTTTTGTAGATGTCCTTCTAACATAAATTCTGTTTGTGAAGGAAAATCAAAAGAGAAAGAGGTACTTATATTGAATCAGGATTCAAATCTGGTGGGTACTTTCATTAGAGTTGCTCCAAAGATTATAGATCCCCAGTACCAATTTGCCAAGCACGTCAGTTATCGTCTCCCCGCTGTTATGTTAGTGGTGAATAGTAAAATAAAAGCTTCCAACAGCTTTGTTATGCGATGGATTAGTGTGGACTCAGTTTTGCTAGCTATTGATTTAAACAAAAGGTTGTTAATATGGCTGACATTTCGCTTTCTGGGCTAACTGGTATAGAAGCCGTGAATATCATGATTACCGCATGACCGCATCAAACAAATATTTTTATTGGTAGCCTGCAGATTATTATATTTGATGACAATACGTAGCCATGACATAACTTAGTAAATAATTTAGGCATTTTCAAATTTTACCGTCTACTTCTTTACATTAGTGCTTCGTTGGTCTAGTGGTCGCAAGCGCTACTGTTGAGCATAAGGTCCACGGTTCGATCCACAGGTCGAGCAAAATGTTATTGGGCTTTTCTATCTGAAATATCTCAGTAGCAGCTCGGAGTCTGGATGTATGCTCGGTTGATGGCAATAGGCTCGTTCCCTATTACATGGGACATAAACATAACTGGCGAAATGTGGGTGTACTATAGGTCCACCTCTGCCCTTCCCTTCGGGGAAACAAGGCGTGATGATATGTTCTGAATCAGTATATGACGGCATATTATAAAACATTTTCGCGTCTCTTGCGTTTACCAGCACGCGAGTCCAGGGAAAGCTATGATACTACTAGTCTGTTGTAATCTGATATCACGTATCCAACGCATCAGTTCATTTAATTAGTCACATAAATTACATCTCCGATAACACAGCGTGTAATAGTCGAACGAAACTATTTTAGATTATCTGAGTTATGGCAACTGGCAAGCACATGCCTAAATGTTGAACATGTGACGAGGTTCAATGTATGCTGTGATGTGTAATAAAAAGCTCACTTTTTGTACTAAAACTTGTTATAAAGAGTCCATATGTTACGAACAAGACAACATTCACGCAGGATGATTGCTTCACAAACTGCTTGCCCCCGCGGTGCGGCCCTGAACCCGCAGGATTGCGTTTATCTGGTCGCTGGTATCGAGGCCCACGGTTTCGGCAGATGCTTGCCAAAACACCGCTGATAACTTTATGGGAGTTGGTACAACATTGGTCGTTATGTAAAATGTTGTACAATGTATGTGTGCTACCTAATCTGAATAGCAAACGGGTGTGTCTCTGTGTCGCATTCATGTTTCGCTTGCTATAAGTCTTTTATATCTTCCAAGAAGTTTGTCAGCCCCCCTTTATTAAAGACTTCAATGTCTGTATTAGTTATGGATGGAATTTTCTGCTTTTCACCACAAGAATAAAAGCAAGGAAGCATAGTTTTTTTTTTTTTAAACATTAAACATTTGGGCTTTATGGTATACAATGGGATATAGAGTCGGATTCCAGGAGAAATTCGGCACTTTATTCCAGATTAGACGCCCCGCACCCATCAAACCAGTTCCAATCGGTTCGTTGAATAATAAAAATGGCCTCTATTTTGGGAACGCTGCGCCTTATCGGGCCTCTCTCAAGTTCGCTTCATAGAGAGCGCCGACCCTCGGCCGTCTGGATACTAAGTACATAGGCGGCTACGTGAGTACCACTTCCTTAGCAAATGTAATTAAAATAATGGTCACGGAAACAGAATTATGATCTTTTCAAATGAACACGATCTTTGTTAATTTGCGAATTTGTATCTTACCTTTTCGTGTCCCTTTTTCAGGACCTGGGCCTGAAAAAGGTTACAGAAGGAGACGGAACATAACTTAGAGTGGTTTTAATCAATGTTTCTGATAATCTCTGAATGATTTCAATTAATATTTTGTTTGGAGATGTGTGAAAATCTATACCAGCAATTAGGAAGTGCACCGTTTAACGTTTGATGGACCTAAGTGGTGTTTACTTTCGGAAGTTGAGAATAAACGTCTATAATGCTTTGTTCTTTTCCGCTAAGTGGTTTAATACGTTCGATAAAACACAAATAGAAATTTGGCATTCATGAAACACAGATTTAAAGTTTTATTATTCTTGGGTTCATGCTCAACGCGCACAGTCTGTCCACAAAAAAGTAATGCTTAGTTCTTCATGTTTATTTGTACCGGTGATATAACACGAGCTCTTGTTGTGTTGGACTATTTATAGTTTGAATTATTCGTTGTATCCAATTCAGTGTAAAAATTAAATGTATGAGAGTAGGTTTGAAAGCGTTTAATCGTTTCGTGGGAGCCCTAAAGCATGTCATTTGGTGGAGGACGCGGCGAGGCGGCGAGGACGCGAAGTTGGCCGAGAGGAGCCGAGTAGCCTCGTGGCAATGACTCGCAGGCCTTGAGTCATGGTAGACAACCGCGGGCCCCACGGTCTCGTCCCGTAGGTACCTACCTACTCGCCTCTCTTCAACGAAGACGTAATAACGACGTGAATCGCGTAAGCTTACGAAATCCGGTTTATCTAATCGAGAAAAGCTGGGTCACATTACTTACTTATTTTTACGCAGATACACTGATTTATAGGTGACGGTTTTTTCCAGTGTAATAATTGATTAATTTCTAGTGATGAAACTATTCGTCGCTTCTCATTTTGGGGGCCAAAAAAGTTTTTACACGAAGCTTGTTATAAAGGTTGCTACGACGAATTGTAGCAACCCCAATTTGTAGTTAGCCTAAGTTGATATGAAGTGATAAGTAACGACTGCTGTTGCTGTTAAGCCTGTTACAAAACTTAGTCTAGATACATTCTACATAAATCACATGTCCTTGACTCTACAATACGAATATAGGTATCTTATATATACCTACATGTATATTTATGGAAGTTCGTCAAGAATTACCATCACCATCTATAATTATCATAATAATTCTTTATTAATGAATTCTGCATTTATATGACTCATATTCATTAACAAAATTATAAGCCTATGTTTTATGAAAGATCTGCTCTTTTATATTCAACAACACAGTGTTAATAAAATAAAACTAGCTTACTGCGGTTGTAAGATGAAAGGAAAGCCGACTAAATGAGATTTGTCGCCATTAGAGTGGCTACACTGCACTGCCAACAAACCGCTTATTGTAATGTGTCGGCAAAATTTAACACTGGAATACGGCGAACGCTTATCAAAACTGGCAATGTCGGTCAAATACTCCACCGAGCAATATAGGGGCGTTATCGTGAGCATAATAAATTCGTACTTATGTGAGCTATATCCTTTCTAATTATTCAATCATGTGGTATTCAAACCATAAAGTCAAATATTTAAGTTCGAAATAAACAACGGAGTCAATTTTAATCTAAGAGTATGTATGGGCTGCGCTAAAAATATCTCTGATTTTATTAAGCTATGGAATTTGGATCGTCTGCCATGATTTACCCCGTCGATAGTCTAGTGTCTTTGATGGGCAAACCCTCCTTGAAGTCAGTCTTGATTGTCATCTCATGATAGTATCTCTCACTCTGTCGACTTAAAAGTTAAAACGATGAGTTTACTTCGCGCAGGGGGTTCACTTAACATAAACCATCCACCCCAATATTGTGAGTTCGTCTCGGTTGGCCTTGCCCTTCTCAGAAGAACCACACAAAAACATAGTTTACTGATGTTTCAGATCAATAAACTTTTAGAATAAAGCGATAGACGAATTTAACAAGGATTTACTAAGAAATTGTGAAGTTCCCAACGTCATTGTATAAAAACAATGCATGTTTAACTTGGGAAGCTGACCGATGCTGTTAGCCGTGGCATTTTCAATATGAAGTGTGGTAAATTACATTAAATATCGCTAACTATTTGCAGCGGAATGTAAATGTTGCTGTATTTGGGCGTGTTTTCATCTGCCTTGTGAGCGGTACCTCGCAAAAAATTAAGTGTCCATAAGATAATTCGTGCAAGGTAATTAATTAAGAGCTATTAATTGTTGATTCTCCTTAAACATACTGCAAACTGGACTACGTGGCGTAGCTTAATGTCTGAGAATGTTCCTCGCAGTATTGTGAGCTTCGATTTATGATATTGATTTGGTTGGCGTGTTTCTCAAATGACGTGACATTGCAAGAGAAAATACCGTAGAAAATTTTTGGGATAACCTCATGCTGATGTGATGTGGACATATTAAAGTTCACACGTTACGCGCGCACGATGATCGTGTGCACGTACTGCGAGATAAACGGGATCTTGTTAATTTAATGAGTGGAGGTGCAAAAGAAGTTTAATTAAAATATGGCTTGCGCAGTCAATCAATAATGCCGTCCAATAACACCAACCCATCCGTCAATCTATAAGCGAGGGTCATTCAATCAAAAAGTTGATAAGTATAATTTTTATTCCTTACTGTCGATGATCTATATAATTATGAATAAATGATGTCATGATCGTGTAACCCAAAACCGTGTACAATATCGAGCAAACCTCCGTTTAAGCTGATAACACTTCCTATATTACCGGGACTGATTGTAACATCATCGGTGATCGTTATCAGTTGTGTTACCAATCTGTGTTCATCATACAGAGAGACGCGAGCCCTAGGTTTATTGACCTAAGATTAGGAGTTAGGCAAGGAGTGTTTCCTGTGGGGTTAAGAGAGCGGGCGCCATGCGTGCTAGCTCCCGCTCGGTTCGCACGCCCCTGCAATGAGTTTTAATTGAGTTTGACCGCAGGAAGCAACGGTTACGGTCTCCGCATAGGGTGACATATCTGTACGGCCAATAAAGTATGTGCGCATGAATCGATTGCTTTATTTCAGTTCAATTCTCAATTCTTTTTTTGCATTCCATGATGATGGTAAAACAGTTGGTAGGCTTCTTTTTTTTTGAAGGTGGGAAGACATCAAATAACTTCTCCCGCTCTGGGTGGAGCAGGAGGGCGTGTCAACTTTTACTGACTAAAACCCACCCGTGTTCCTTCAATTGCCTGAGTACCAGGGGCCACGGTATCTCTTTCGAACAACCCGCACCCCTGGCAGACATCGGTCCTTGCGGGCCCCACCAGTTGGTGCTGACATCTCTTTGAGGCGCGCGTGGAACACAACGCGCCGTCGACTCGCTTGGTCCTTGCCGGAGAGCGAACTACACATTACTCGCCATCCGCAAGCCCGCGCCTATGGTGGCCGGGAATCAGCCTGAGATTATATTATTGCGGCTGCCTGCGGCTTTATATTATTGATGTTTTCTGGAATTGCAATTATGTTTTGTAACTACTTCAACTTTCTTCTTCTTTAATTTCAAGTCCATGCCGATTTTAAAATCTTGGTTTTGTATTCTGCTGCCATTTATAATGCGTAGATTCATCTGAGTTGAATGTATGCTGATGAAACAGTGAATTGATTCAAAAGGTCGCTTTTGTTTAGTTCTTTTATGTTTTTTGCTGGCATTGAATAGTTTTTTGCCTGAATAATAAAAGATTACAAGTAATCAATATAGTGCGTACTTTGCGTCGTTTATAACACGATGTCTTCCCATTGAGTTAAATCGGCTTAGAAAGACTGCTAAGTCGAATTAAATACCTACTCGTAGTTAGCATTAACATTGAACTCAGCCGGTGTTTTTTACTGCATGATACTGTTTCTTATTTTATTGTGTTTCTTAGTGTTAAAATAAAAAGTGTAAAAGTATAGTTCTGTCGAGTCACGGTCCGTTCTCCTGCGGCGTCGTGGTCACCGCAGCGCGGGCGTGGAGGCACGGCGTGCGCCCGCGCCGCGCCGCTGCTGTCACCGCCAACAAATTGCTTTGTTTATGACTTCTTATTGAAATGTGCCTAATACAAACTGCACGAGGTGGACGCCTCGGATCTGGACCGGACCTTCCTTTGAACACACGTTTCACAAGAGGCCTTGTAACAGTTGCGCACGCGACACGTCTAAAGTAAAAGATTGATTTAAAATTCATTATTTTACTGAATAGTTGTGTCTTGTGGATGGTTACCGAATCGGTTGTTTTTATTTTTTGGACAATAGGTTCATCATCTGCCTAGCCCATTTCCAACTATTTTGGGGTCGGCTTCCAGTCTAACCGGATGCAGCTAAAAATACTGGTAATTTTATGTGAAAAGATTATCTGTCTGACTTCCACAATCCAGTTACTGGGTAACACGATACCCCTTGGTAAGACTGGTTGTCAGAATTTTGGGCTATTGACTGCCCGAAACATAACTTTGGAAAATAGGTTTTGCTAGCAAATAGCAACAAAGTCCATTTCTGATGTGTGTGATTTTTACAACGCAGGGGTAAAGGCGTCCTGCACACTTGTTCAGGTCAGTGTGTAAGATACCCCTTACAAAAGTACGTTGATGAGTAAGTAACTAGATAGGTGAGGTACCTAAATATGTAGGTTACTAAATAATAGTAACTAAATTAATATCTGCTTTAACTCTTTTCCCTATTTTTAATTAAATATTTTGATAAAACAGTTCAGATAGTGGTTAAAAGTACCTACGAAACCGATTAGATACGAACATATTCATAAAAATAAACATTTTTAATTCTATACAAAGGCGCGGAATAGCACTCATTTTTTTTTTGAGGTTCGGAAATCTTCAAATAACTTCTCCCGCTCTGGGTGGAGCAGGAGGGCGTGTCAGACTTTTACTGACTAAAACCCACCCGTGTCCTTCAGTTGCCTGTGTGCCAGGGGCCGCGGTATCTCTCCGTCTCGTTAGTCTGCTTCCAACCAATCCAACTGCTGTATGAAGGTAAGCCAGACTGGACAGGGCGAATACCAGAAAAGCGTTGAGACAATCAATCAATCTGCCTTGCATTTTCCCAACTATGTTGGATCAGCTTCTAGTCTTACCGGATGCAGCTGAATACCAGTATTTTACATGAAAAGATGCCTATCGCACCTTCACAATCCAGTAACTACTCGTAGGTAACATGATACCTCTTAGTAAGCCTGGTTGTCAGATTTTTGGGCTTCTGACTACCCGTAACGACTGTGAAAGATCTATAATGAATTACGGGACCAACGGCTAAACGTGAAAAAGCTCTGAGACAATGCAGTTTGTAAAGACCCAGAAAATAAATTCAACCGTCATGGAAAGACGGCACGTTGTGTTCCACGCGCGCCTCAAAGAGATGTCAGCACCAACTGGTGGGGTCTGCAAGGGCTGATGCTTGCCAAGGGCGCGGGTTGTTCGAAAGAGATACCGTGGCCCCTGGCACACAGGCAACTGAGGGAACTCGGGTGGGTTTTAGTCAGTAAAAGTCTGACACTCCTGCTCCACCCAGAGGTTGAGAAGTTATTTGATAATTTTCTACCGACAAAAAAAAACCGTCATGGAAAACGGTGGAAACGAAATCCACCCCGATAAGAGCAGTGGTAGGGTAGAAAACCACTTTTAGAAATGATGGTTTTTTACTTCCCTCGAAATGAAAAAAACCACCAACCAACTGCTTCAGCAGGAGGCAGAAAAACGCTGGGGGACAACCTCGATGATCCCAGTTGCTACGGATTAGTCTATTATCTAGAAAAGGGTCTTCTTCAACTTAAGCACTTCCCAACTATGTTGGGGTCGGTTTCCGATCTTGCCAGATACAGCTGGATGTTAGTATTTTACATAGAGCGACTGCCTATCTGACCTCCATAACCTAGTCACTGGGTAACACGATACGCCTTGGTAAGACTGGCTGTCGGATTTTGGGCTTCTGACTACCCGTACCCTTTCCTTTTCCAGTTTTACCAGATGCAGCTGAGTATTAATATTTTACATGGAGCGATGCTATTATATAATTTAAGACTGCCTATTTGACCTCTAGAAACCAGTTACTGGGTAACACGATACCCGTTGTTAAGACTGGAAAACGATATACATGATATTGTGTATAAATAAAATAATGTTACAAGCACACACAGTTGAAGTTATGAAGTCTAGGCCTCTAATACTCTAATATAGCTCTGAAATCGCCAACCTGTCTTGAGCAAGCTGGGTGCCAGTTTCCTCTGTATCAGAAGAGGCCTTTATCGTAGTGGGACATAATAGGCTGGTATTATATCTGTAGAGCCTGTCACCAAGCCAGGAGTAATAAACACAATCATAAATATTACTAGGCTTCAGACCTACAGGACGTTGAACCGCAGTCAGATGACAGATGGCGCCCAGAAGTATTTACCTCTGGCAAGTATAAACATTGTAATAACTAATAGTGACTACATTAACATGTTGTAGTAGCTTTGTGTATTGTCGTCACTTCGTCAGTGGACCTCTTGTGGGTGGACGCCATTAACTCATACCGTCTGGAATAGGAACGTTTTGTGTGGCTGTAAAAACATAACATAACGTGTGTTTTTTCCGAAGAGTTAGTCAGAGGTATAGTTCACTCATATTTTGCTAGTTTTGTTCAAGTCTCATGATATAGGAGGCGAGCCTATTGCCATCAAAATCAAAAGTCGTTTATTCAAATAAGGCTGAGAAACAGCATTTTTCGAACGTCAAAATTACATACGACAGTCCCCCATAACGGCCGTCCTACAGTACTTCTTAGTGCTTAAGCTAGAAGAAGAAGTGGCAGAACAAACTCCCCAGCAGCACAGCTGTATGTTCAATGAAATAAACTTGATTCTGAACAATAGTAGGTAGGCAAAGTAATGAATATTACGAGACACAGAACATTAAATTAAATTATTTGCCATATGTCAGCTAGACATGCCAATATAGGTACAAACAAATACAAAGAAAACTGAGCTAAAACAAAAACAATATGCTGCCAGGAAATTCCCGATGGAGACACTCAATAACACTTTGCCCGACCAAGAAATCGAACCCTGGACCTCATGCTCAGCTGTGGCACTTGCGAACACTAGACTAACGTTAACGAGGCAGTTTGTGTGGCTGACATGTAGGTATAGACTCTAATTTATATCTGTTAAGCGCCAGTTTTATGGGAGGCCTGGAGATCTCACGCGTGCTGTTTGTTCATTCATCTGGAGATAAAAGGAAATAACTAATTGTGTAGCTTAGTTACGCACCCATAATTCACTGATTGTCACGAAAATTTGGCTGCAAATCCCAGTCTAGTATGAGGCCAGCACACAATGTATGACAATCAGAGAACTATACAGCACCTTCACTTGCGCCGGATCTATTCTGTAAAAAATTCACCGTGTAAACTCGGGTGAAGTGAGCTGTCATTTGTCAATCCCTAGCAAATGACAGCTTGCTTCGAGCTCACTTCATTTATGTTTTCACGGTGAGTTTTTAATAGAATAGACTGATTGACGAAAGCCGGAAATAGGTAATGCCCACCCGCGGCTATCAAACCTTATGATGAGACCGACTGATATTATGATCTCTATGCTGGTGCCTCTATGGGAGCTGGGCAGTGATTGGTTAACCCACTAACGAATCTAATTATAATCCAAGAAAATAAAGAGTTTTCTCGACTCTTAATTTTTTTGGGTAGAAGTCTAATATTGTTTACCAGACCAAACCAATTTATTTTCTTTCTTTCAATGGAAGTAAGTACTATCTACTCTTCAGCGTCACACATCAATGATATCACATAGACTACTAAAATCACCCTTAATCCAACGAAATTGGGGTCCAGTCAATGCCAAATTCCACCAGAATGAATTGTCAAATTACCACTAAGGTGAAGTTGACTATATAATAGTCAAGTGCACTTTGCACTTGTACACAAAAAAGCGAAGGACGATGACTGAAATATCATATTCAGATTCCAAGAAATGTGTGAAGATTGTTAAGAATAACAGTAATATCTAAGGTTTTCCGCAACGACCAAGCTGCAGAGTCTTAAACTTGCATATTGTTATGCAATATACAACTCATTATCATTTGATTGTATTTACGTATACGTACCTTGTGGCAATAAAAATATGATGGGTATCCCTACTTCATCCAAAGGACCGTAAGGACCTTCAGAGTCACAACTTTCGTCGAGGAACGCACACGTTTCCCGCGTTTATATTCACTCGCCCCTACTCTCATGGGTTTTGTCTAGAATCAGGAATAGCTTCGTTTCTGCGGCATTATTTGAGTTTCTGTCAATCTGAATGTGATTAAGTATAAATAGCCGAGACTGATACGGTTGATAGCGGTGCGATTTCGGCGCGCGCTGTGCGAGCGCGGGGCCCGGGGGCCTAGGGCAGCCGCCAGTGCGCCGGCCCCGAGTCGTGACAGCCGTTTGTTAAACTAATGGCGTACAAAAAGAAAACCGCCTTCCATTCTTCCATTAACTTTGTCCAAGTGTGCGACTGTTGACTCGGCCAATTTGCACGCGCGAATAGAATTTGTCTAAGTACCTATTTCTATTGTACCACTTGTTATTTCCGCCTCAAATAAGCTTCGTCATACTTGTGATCAGTCGCTTGTCTCGACAAACTCCACGTTAATTACTATCCGACTCTATTGCTAAATAGACGCCCCCTGTTCATAGATTAATTGGTGTTAGGTTTTTATAGAGCCACTTTGTTTCATGATGAAGAAATTAGCGAAGATGGCGCCATGTGCTACGTCGCGGGGGTCGAGGGATCCGCACATGTAGCCCACGCGACACATCGCTCGAAAATGGAGCCGCGATAAAAAGCAGGCGGTGTCGGCGGCTCGGCGGGCGTGAGAACGGCGACACGTGGCCTCAGCCAGGCGCGAGCTCATTCATGCATTTGATTCATAAATTGTATGCGTGTTTTAAGGACACACACAACAGCTCAACACCAATCCGCTTAGCGAGATTGGTGTCGAGCAAAGTCAAGAGTTCAGTCCCAGAAACAAAGATCTGTAGTCCGAAACGCATAACTAAGGAAAGGTTGCCCATTAGCTTGTGAAGTGAGCATTTATGGTTATTTGTGTTTGGGGAATGCAATCGTTCGCAGGCGATCAGCGGCAGCAGCCGCGGCGCCCCGCTTGCTATAAATCAGGGCCGATTGAGCTCGAGCCGGACGCGAGTTATTTTTAAAATTGCGTGCACAATATTATGTGTTTAGGTGGAATATGATAATTGCGTCGGCGAGAGAGGCGCCGTAAGCCGACACCGACGATGGGATTACAGAGCGCACGCCGCGACCGCCGGCCGAGGCAGGCCTCCGGGCCGCCTGCCTCGAGCCGCCCCCAGGCCAGACCGCTCGCCTCGCATCTACACGCCTCGTTACATCCAATACTACACATATAAAACTAATGTAACAACATTATTAACCTTTCAAACTTAGGTTCAGGATTCCAAGTCATGTATGTTCAGTCAAAATCATCTGAATCTAGCGGTTTTAAGTATTCAGGAATTATAAACTGTCCTGTCCAGGAGTTTGCGCAGTGTCCTGAATATTGAAATTCATCTATATTGATTGAGGTTAGGCCTTACCAATTTTATGTTCCAAGAGTTGCTTTTTTACTAGGTACTCTTTTGTGAGGTACGGATGCAGTAACAAGCATGAAACGGTAATATTCACAAATAGTTAATGTTGAAAAGTGGCGTTAAAAGCCTCGCCGCTGATAATTAGGTACAAAGGAATCTTACCGAATAATCATAACAAAGCCATTTTAACAACTATGAATAATGGTCTGATATTACAAATTAACATAATATTTTTTGTCGCCTCCTTTGGTGGTGGCCGCGGACAGGTACAAGCTATGAGGGTGCAGAATTCTTTGAATGGGCATTCTAGTTGACCAGCTAGTTAACGATTGTGAGTCGTAGCACCGTTGAAATAAGTCTCAAAGCATCCTTGAACCACCATAATCTCATTTAGGAAGAATAGAATGGAGTGGTCTATTGGAATTTGAAACTTGGGTTTGAGATGCCAAGGTATGATTTGGCATGTAGCGAGCGAGGTGCGAAGGTCGACTAAGCTACTATCAATCAGCAAGGCGCCATTGAGGGTTGGTCGAGGCTCGTGAGGAACCGTAAACACTTACCCGCTTTATCTGATAGAGATTTTTTTCGCTCAGCAGCAGGTCCAGTCAATTAATGGATTGCGCTGTTATTTGGTTTCTTTTTGTTACCGACGCTGCTTAGCATTAGGAGAGACTAATTTATCTGGAAGGGTTTGACAGGTAAGGCATTACCGCGATGCAGATCACCCTCACAGCCTCATCGGCCAGAATTAACGTCTTATCACTGATTTTATAATAAATGGAACGCATAAGCCTTCTTGCGTGCCTTGTAATTGTGTGCGGTCCTTTTGATACATTGTTAACGAGGAGCTCCGTAATGAGGACGCCGAGGAAGCAGTTCAGATCGGTTTACATGGAATACGTGCTCCTCCGAAGAATTGAATTGTTCACTTTTATTGATTTGTAGAGCCGTGAGGTTCTAAGCGTTTTAGAATTGAAGACAAATATTTGTCAGGGTTGTGGTCTGGGCGGTCTGTCGACGCACATGTGCGCATAAAAAACTGTGTGATGTGTGCAGTGTGTTCGGTGCTGTGTGTTGACAGTGCGCATAGCTGCGACAAAGCGCTGCGCTCGCGCCGCCGGCGACCACCCTCCCCGAAGAATCCCTCGTTATCATTTGAATAATTTTAACTATCCAACGCAGCATAAAATACGTGAAACAAGAGCCTGAAATGTACAAATGTTTTAATAATCAATCCTTTAATAGTATTCAACATTATGTATTCTAAAGGCATGTAAATATTCTTGGGATTTACGAGTCGATGCGTGCGCTATTGTTTAATGAAATAACTATAATTATTGTTATTGGAATGTTTAGGATAGAACCGGTTGGTGTAAAAATTCCAAATCTTGTCAGACAGGACGATGATTGTAGCTCTCGAGAGGGAGGAGGCTTATCTAAAGGAAGTCTTCTATTTTAATAAATATTTATTCTGGTTAGAAAATGTCTCGGTGTGGTGTGGGGCAATCGTAATAGCGTATAAATTCCTTGATTAGATACCGTCCTTGGGAACTATCAACAAAATTAATCCCGCCGCAATTTTCCGGTGTGGGCTTGATAATGTTAACCATTGAATTTCATTTGCTACAGTCATTATTTAGCTGATTAGTGGTTATTTAAAATATTTACTAACTTGCATTTATTGTAAATTGCGTTTTGGTTAAATTTAACTCGTTTTTCATGAAGGCTATCTGTATGACAGGAAGTATGGTTTGAATTAAAGGCAGACTTAATATTTTTACCCGATAAGTATGTATTGTGTCGCTTTTTATTATCGGTAAAAGGCGTTATTTTTAGTTCATTGAAAATATAGCTTCGACACTTTGATCTCTATTTTTATCTAGCTATCTCGGGGCTCCCTTAATTGGCTCATTGCCTATAACAACTTGAATTGAATTCATCACTCTAGCAACACTTCGTAAAAATTATAAAAGAACCCAGTGACTATTTATAAATTAGGTATCGTGTGTAGTTCTATCAATGGCGGTACACAAACACACTAATACTGTTTACCTAATGAGTTATGTCGGCTGCACGCGATCCATTCTCACGACCCAACATGGAGAAAAAAAAAGAAATTCCCAAAATTTTAACGCAATAGATACATTGTCTCTACATAAACAACGGTTAAATTTCACCAAAAAAACATTCAGCTGTGGCAGTGTGGAGACGGATTTCAACAGATTTTGTTATTGTCCAGGAAGAAGCTTCTTCGTAAAACCATAAAGTGATTAGGTACCCAAGATGAAAAGATGTAAGATAACGTAACTCATTTTAAAAAGTACCTGACCCCAAAGGACTTTAAATAGTAAATACGCCTCCATAGAACCTTCTGTTTTAACAATCTTTATAAAGCGGTGGTAAATTTAGATGGTTTAATGATTAATTTTCACTACTTAAAAGTGTTTTTAAAGGACATCCCGTTTATCCAAAGAGAATAATATAGACCTTCTAACCATAACTAGTACGGAATATTGACAGAACACAAGTGGTCTCCACAGCAGCGCCGCCACCATTATCTATGGAATGTTCATTCGTGGACGGGCACCGCACTTTACGCCTTCCCTCAAAATTGATTGCTTATTCTCCTTTTGGCTGCCTTTTAACAACTATAGGGCCAAATTGTTATGTAACTTATTAATTAACCTCCAACCCGATTGATGGGAATACTACAACACAGACTTTAAAATGGTTAATTGGAGATTGACATTTTTCTTGGGCGATGTCACCCGAATTGTACAATGGTACAGCACATAAATGAGTCAGTGAGTGATGGAATTAAATTGTTATGGTATGCCGTCTCGTAATTTCATACCATCAAATTGATAACTCTTCTATTAAGTAGTTTTAAGAATCTACGCCTCTTTGCCATGATAACCTACACAAAGATTGTTTCACATGCATTTATTTAATATCGTAAATGGTCATGTAGTTACAGTTACAATAAATAACATTTCGTTTACTATTAGATGCTAATTGAAAAGTAAATATTTTATGTGACCGGAATTTGAACTTCAATTGTTTAATTTTACCTTCGAACCGTTTATGGCTTTGACTAGTCTCTAAAGATAAAAGTCGGGACCGGCTAGAGAATTTGATAGCCAGAGTTTGTTTACTGTTAAGATACATTAAACATTGCTCTGTTTTAATTAGTGGTGAATGTTTTAAAGAGGTTTTAATCTGCCGAAAACATGACCAAGCAGTGTTGCGATAATCTGCATCTGCGATATCCTTGCCGGGACAAGACAAAGCAAGTACCCACAATTCGCTCGCCTCTCATCGTCGTCGTCGTCGTGCGTAATGCGGCAAAAATGTCGCCGCCTTGTAATTAGCACTAGGCTCCCAAGACACAAATAGAATTGCTCTCTTTATGTTTCTCGTTACTTGTGACACCAAAGGGGCAATGTACTGAATGGAAAGTGGACACCGGCCCTGAGTGAGAACAGGCGCGCTGTGCCATGACGCGCAGCCTCCCAGACTCCTGAGCAACCACTGCAATTATGTGTTCTGAGGGAGAAATTACGTGAAACGCGCGGGCCGATGCTGTGTTTATCCAACGAGTATTAACTTCATTATAAGAGCCGTGAAAGTGGCTGTCCAGAGGATGCGCCCGTTTAACACAACGACTTTGTGCTGGCAGCTCCCACTTTCTCAGATCAAACATCGTTCGCCATGAGCGTGGATATGAGCGATGTTTATTTATTTACCAACGCAGAGGTTCATAATAACGGAACAACTAAGATCAATAAATAAATCCATTCCTTGTAATTCTCACAGTTGGGTCGCGTCGCCTGTGCTGAACCTCATTCCATTGAGCACGCGTCACGCTCGCGCCCGCGCTGAGCCACGTAAGCGCGTCTCCTTCGCCGGCTTTGTGTGGAACCGCCCTCGACACACACTTCTGGGAATCGAGCTCGTGGCATTTTTTAGGACGCATAATAATTTGATCGGGAAACATTTATGGAAGGGGTGGCCGGACGCGGACTAGTCCGACGAGTCAATTATCAGGCACCCGCACCAGTCGCACCACTCGCACCAGTGTCGGTCGCCTGAAAGACGCGCAATGGGTGGCTAGGCTGAGGTTAACCGATGTTAACTTACAATTTATGACGTAGATAGACGAAGGGTGGAATTTCACATGATTTCATTCCCTTTTTTTGTTAATGCCCTATATCATTATTATCGTGTATAAATAAAGTTTTTATACATCCGACAGTGAGAATGTTTTTTGTGCTAACCCTAGACAGGTCAGGTACCTACCATAATTCGATACCCTAAATAGAAAGTGAAACTTAAGGTTTTAAACAAAAGGCTGCATATGTTGTATGTAAATGTAATGTAAAACATCCGTATTACCGCCTCTAGACTCCTATGAATTATTATCCTAGATATAAAGGTCCTCAGGGTATAATAAAATCCTAGATATTTATCAGTAACTTTGTATCAACGCAGTACGAATCGATTCGTAGCACTAGTGCTACGAACATTCTGCTACGACATTCGTAGCAGTTTGCTGGTACAATTCTCGTAGGCAATACGACATTGGAATTGTCTTAATACTACATTTATCAAGACTGAGTATTTTCATTAATTAAAGACTTGAGATGAATATAATGGATTAGAGGATGTAACAACACTATTTTTAACTTGCTTTATTGCCACCTTAGTTAAGGGAAGGGAGTTTTATTTATACCCAAAGTTCTCAACCCCTAGAAATATGTTTGAGTTTACTGTAATTTATGTAACTTAAAGTATGTTTTACAATAATTGTTGTTGTCCTGAAAATTATACTAATGCAGGTAGTGAAATTTACTGTTCACTGAACATATTGTAGGTGTTTAATATTCCGAGGTATGTGATGAGGTGTTCTATACGACGCCAGAACCCAGAAATATAACTTATAGGTTTTGCATTTTGCTCTATCCGGAAATGAGCTATCATAACTTTATAAGACATTTATTACGGATATTGTGGGTGTCAAAATCATGGGTGGACCATGGGCATAATGACCGTTAAGTGCCATTTCGGGCGGAACGAGGGAGGTTTAGACAAACTCAAGACCACCGGTGTTTGCCACTCGACGATAGTGAAAAAAACCTCCAATATATGCCACCGGCTATATAATCCATTTTTTAAGGGCCTTTAGCTTAAGGATCGTGGCTAAAATTTCGTCGATCGGAGGTTAAGCTTAGGTAGCTTACCGCGGTCGATTTTTGGATGGTTGAGCATTCTTTACATATCGAGACCCCTCTGTGCCTCGGAAAGTACGTTAAGCCGTTGGTACCGGCTGTCATTCGTAGATCTTGGACATTTGTTACAGGTAGTCAGAAGCCCAACAGTCAGACAACCAGTCTTACCAAGGGGCATCGTGTTATGCAGTTACTGGGTTGTGGAGGTCAGATAGGCAGTCACTCTATGTAAAATAGCCAGCTGAGTTGTGAAAAGGGCGCGCATGAGCTTTGGGAGTAAATTGGGAAAGATTTTAAGTTATGGCCTTGAATTTGCCCAGTGTTAGGACTGCGTCATAAAACTAAACTTAAAAGATAACAATACATATTGTTGATGCCTCTGCCTCAAATAAGTAAGTCTCGAAGCACTGCCAATACTGAAGGCAAGGGAATGAGTATAAGTAACTGTGAAAAAGACTGCTGTAAAGATAAGGTGGGCACTGTTTACAAAAACCATAGAATCAAAAACAATACTACGAGATAAACATCCTTTTGTACCCGTAAAGCAGCTTAAAGAAGTGTAAGTAAAAACTTGCAAAGCAATTAAAAAGGGTGCAACAATAAAACAATGCCCGCTGCGCATGTTATCATGCTCACATTATAATCGTTTCTGCTAATTTGTCGCGGAGGCGGGGCGCGGAGACGTTTCCGCTGCATGTGCAAGACAATGCTGAATGGACCCATTAATAGCACAAATGAATGAGCGAGTAAACACGTGTGTCAAACTGCAACCCGCTACCCCACGGCCCGGCGCGGCCGGCCACATGGCGCACTACATTGTCTTATGCAAAGGACATTACGTCTCATTCACTCATTTGTGAGTTGTGACGGACTTCGAGGAAACCTCGTTTTGTGTGCCGAAATGCTTCCTCGAAATGTGTCGTTTCCTTCCGTTGTTTTTGTGGATTGTTGGTATTGTTTTTTTGAAATAGCACTGTTATAATTGTGTCCGTTTCCATGGCGCGAGCACGGCGAGATTAAAAAAAAATCTACCACGATTTTGTAAAAATTTGTAAAAGTTGATTCCCAAAACCATAAATTTGTCAAAGTTATGGTTAAAAAGTTATAAAGGTTTGAACGTGGCCGCGAGATTGAAACGCGGAGAACCGTGCGGCCACGGAGATCTTTAAAACAAAGCGTTGCAGAGACCTGAAATTTGTATAAATAATATATTGAATTTGTGTTTTTTTTTTAATATAGAAAAATCATCCTAGGTTTATATTTTAGGAGCTGTATAATCACATGGCCGCGCCATTGAAATAAAACACGTTATCGCCGATATCTCGTTGAAAAAGCATCGCAGAGGTCTGAAGTTTTTGGCAAAACTTAGATTTGAATTTGTCAAAATTAGTAAAATACAACAAAAAATCCTAGGTTTATATTTCAGGAGCTGTAAGACTAAAACCACATGGCCGCGCCATTGAAACGGTGAAAAACACATTATCACCGATATCTCGCTGAAAAAGCATCGCAGAGGTCTGAAGTTTTTTGTAAAACCTAGATTTGATTTTGTCAAAACTTTTAAAATACACAAAAAATCCCAGGTTTATATTTCAGGAGCTGTAGTACGGTACTGCGTTGAAATAAGTCGTGATTATCAATTTATCTATCGAATAAAGTAGGGTAAAAATTGGATAGTTGCCACAATTTTCGAAGTCACTCTATATCTTTCAGTACAAAAAGCAAGATACTTTATTTGTAAAACTTGCCGGTACTTTAGTTTTTTATTTACTTTATGAAAAGTTAACAAAACATTATCTTTAATATTTTCTGAGTATTACCGATTCTTGCGGACCTCTATATTTTGGGACATCTATCCCACATAGCATAGTTGCCTAATCCATATAAATTACGTTTCGGATAGATGCTACGTCGAGAAACAGGACATCTATCTCGCAAAAACTTTGATCGCATTTTGCATTCCCATGCAATCACTTAAAGACATGCGACACGTTCAACTTAGTTGTAGTCCAACTACCTACTAGTCCATCGATCGCCAACCCGCCTGCCAACCGTGGCGATTATGGCAAACCTCCATTTTTTTGGGGGAGGCTTATGTCCAGCAGTGGAAGTATATCGGCTGAAATGATGAAGCTTTTAGCAAGAGTGCAATAATCTGTGAACCGTCAGCAGGTTATTTCTTTTTTCTGCACCGAAGCTATTGTTGGATACAAATCTTACCTGTTTTGAGGCTTCAGTAATAACAAAAATAATGTAAATCGTATGTGTATTAAAAGTAAATCAGTAGTTTTTTTCAGTATTTCGGGTTAAGATAGCCATGATATTAATAATCTATTTACTCCTAGTGGAAGTATAGATATTGAAGTAATCATTTTATTCTCTAGGACTTCGAATAAACACACTGAAATTAAATTTTTCTATAATGTCAATATCCCATAGGGTATCGATCACAAACATTGTATTTATAAACACAACAAACCCCTTTGGGGCTACTAAATGTAGGACGTGTATCGACGTGTTACTTGAGGATTATTGTTCTATTCTCCCGAAGATACTATCGCTTCCTGTGCTTTTCACTTCTCGTTTGTTAAACGCATAACAAAGTACGGGTAATACCTGCAACACAATGGTCAGGTACCAGCTATTGACAATTCGTCAGCTCACTCACGGACAATTATATTTTTGTTGGCACTACGACTCGCTGGCGCCAGATATCCCAGTCTATTGTCATATCGACTATTACTTATTCTTCTAAACCAAAGATGATGGTCAATTGTTACAGGTACTTCCTGGCAGGCATTCTTATAAACAATGTGAATTGGGCATTCGGTACGTTTTGTTTCGGTGGCGCTTCATTTAACTTGATTTCAAGGTTCTGAGTTTGAGACATGCAGTCTTTTATCTGTAGATATCTTTTATACCAAGCACTTGTCACGGGTCGATTGAGTTTACAACGTTACTTGTTGTTTTCCTACACTCGATTTCTTGATAACATGACAATTCACCATTTTGTTTGCACATATTTCGTATTGAGTTTATCAATGCATCGGTGGCCGGATACGCACCACCGCGCCGCCTTTTCGACTCTTATCTAAGTACACTAAATAAACTCCATTAATATTAAATAATGTCTAAGTTTTCAGTAGCAGCTAATAATTGGCGAACGTTCGTCAGCGTGCGAGACCCGCATCGTTAGGGTTGGTACATAATGACTTAATTGGGATATAAATAAGGTCAATGTAATGATCGGTGGTGATATTTTTATGCCAGCAAATAGTGGTCACGTGTCGGGAATTCGCTACAATTGGCTCGTTGGGCGGCAGCACGGCACCCTAATCAACTGAATGGGCTCTGGAATGACGTGATTATTATGTTACATATCTGTAACACAAAACTGTTTAATTTTATAGGGGTGAAATTACCACGCGAACAGTAAAAGTTAACTCGGCAATACAAAATTTCGGGTTTTGGAAACATTGGGTCTATTTCCTTTGTAGTCGTATAATCGATAAGCGAAGTCATCAGAATATGTTAGCGACCGAATGGCGCCCCTTCCTTGAAGGACCGCATAAACTAAACGGCTATGCGCAATTCAGATTGCCGTATCGTGGGAACATCGCGGTGTATTGACAGTGATACGTGAAACTGACAAATATATGGCGGGCCAGGGCCTCATCGAAAGCATCCAACGTCTGCATTCAATATTATGTATTAACATTGATTACGCCGGACATTCATATCATTATCGACAAAATAAGTTGTCAACGTATGAGCGTTTCACATCACCTAGTTCCCATGGTCGCAGTGTTACTTTTCCCATGTAGTTATCATTGGGCCGTCACTCCATAGGTCAGTGTTTCGATAAACAAGTGAACTCTATGCATTATGTTCGTGCATCATATGATATTGAGCTAATATGGCAATGGCATGACGTAACCATCGGGGCCAGAGATGTGTCATCGCGTAACACATCATGGCGAACATTTTATCATTTTAACAGTTTCGTAAGTGTCCTCGAATGTGAGACATTATTCATTATCAACAAACGATTAACTGCTTACCAACGTTGTATAAATTGGGTTCGTCTTTCATTTACACAATTCGTAGATTAGGGCTCTGAAATTTCGAAATCTGTCATCAATAATTATATCACATGAAATCATACTAAGATATCAGTTATATTTCAACATCTTATAGAAAAAGAACCGCAACAGAATCCTGGTGGTTGATGCGTACAGGCGCAGGCAGGCATACCTGCAAACACGTACCTAACGAAATAAAACGTTGGAGACAGCATTCCCGACAAGTGGCGCAGAGTATTACATGTATATTTGTCTTATAAATTTTATGGGCCACGCACGACAACTGTTTGCATAGTCACATGGAATTTTGTGAGCTGAACGTTATTTGGCTCTATTTGAGACATCCTAAATACATAAATTATAAAGTTATCCCGACACTTTCTCTTTATGGGGAACAGAAATTATCATCCAACTTTTTGTTGTTAGAGAACTGTACGAGATGTTAATGATTATGTTTAATTGAATAATCCCTATCGTTAAAGTCTGGGGCAATTCTCTCCGTATAAATAAACACTAACACTGCAGGGGGTCCCTGTGGAGATCATTTTTCATAGAATTAGTCGAAGTTACATGTACGTGCGAGTTGACTGATCCCTTGTATGTTCAAAAGGCAATAAGTGTTTATATAAAAGATATCACTTTATTTACTAATGATCCAAATATGAAAGTAAGTAGGCAGATAGTTATTCTCAATAAATATGAACTTCATATAATACTGTTCTAATTTGCAAGCGTAGGTAGGCCTTCTTACTAAAATAAATGTATCAATTCTTCCTATCTTAAATGCGCAAATTGTATTCATTCGACAATAGATACAAACATAACACTGTGATGGTACTCGAAGTAAACATCCAAAACTTCTATTACAAAAGATATCTCTTGAACAGGCGTAAATTTTAAAGTAGTGCTAAATGGACACTTACATGATGTAAATTGGTTGCATTTACTTTTACGCCCAATGAATCGTGGGCTATTGAGGTAAAGAAACCACCCCACCGGACAATCTGAGCGTGGGAGCAGTCGCGGTGGCATTCACTAATGGTTGCCCCGAATCATCATATTACTTTTGTATGATTGTCCACAATTTTTTGCACTCCATACGACAATAAGATTACCCGTGCCGCACAACGCGACGTCAATACAATCTTTGCACTTTTTTCGCCTCGGATAGTTATTTTTGGGATGTATTTATTGCCAGTAAATTATACTTTTTATATTTCCCCGTAGCAATTACAGAGGTCAGACAACGTTTTAGTATAGCCACTGCTAGGGAAAAGCTGTATGGGTTGGATTGTATTTCCACAGAAGTAGTTTGATGTTCTGTGCTGATATCAGTAGAGAAGAAAAGCCTTTAGCCTGGGTGGGAAATGCCCAGAACAGCTTTGTAGGCTTTTTTCGTTAAGTTTGAAGAGTGGTGGTGGAGAGTGGTGGTGGAGGGTGGTGTGGGGCGGGAGCGGCGTCGAGGTGGCGCCCTGGGCGAGCCGAGGGTGCAGGCAGCAAGCCAGGAATGCGAGTTTGCCAACTATCACACGCCCAACATGAGTTGGATCTTTTTTTAAAGGGCGCAATTCCTGGAAGCCTCTCTCGAGCGGCCGGAGGCTGGCGCTCGCCGGCCATTGTGGCGCGGCCGGCTAGTTTTGATCTTATTGTTAATGGGACGCCAAGTTTTTTCAACCGTGTTCGGAAAAAAGGTATCATAGGATCCCAGCGGAAACGTTACGGACCCTTGTGAAGTAAAATGGATATGTTCTACGAAGGAGGTGTTATTTTAATCGTAGGTCGGCTTTGTTGTTCAGGAATGTAGATGGCCTGTCATAATTTTAATGGGCGGTTTCTCAGACATTCTATGAACCTGATGGTGCACACGTCCTGAATATTCATCAGGACTCTATACTGCGGCCGAGCTCATACATTGGAATGTAATCATGTAACTATCAAAATTTATTTTTTACAGTAATAACACGTTGCGAACCGTCAATTATGAAAATCTTAAATGTTTTAATTCGTTTTTCTCCGTACAACTACAGCCCATACGTTTCGGAATCGTGAAATAATATGTATCTAATGAAAGCCAAACTTTCACTAGCTTCATACGTGACTGCTTAAAGAGCATCCGAAAAAAAATTAATAATGGTGCGTAGATATGCGGGCCTGAATGTTTACCTTTATTTATCATCGGTGCCCATTACTCTCATCAATAAACTGGCCTGTTCGTCTTATGTGCAGCAAAACAATAATGAATGCGCGGTACCAACGCTCCGTGTATCAGGTGGAGGCCACACACGATGTGCTGTGTAATGACATAATTGCTGTACGCTACTTTAATAAATATTTTAAGAGTCGCGAACATGCATTTTATATAAAATTATCGCATTTGTAGGTACATAGGTATAAACTCGAACTATTTTCAGTATAATCACTAACTGCTCTCGAATAGCAATACCAGATTCAATAAGGCACGATTTCTGTGGCATCCGTATAACTGTAGCTAGCCGCCGTACTTTCGTGTAAAGATTAAATTGAAATCGTTGGAATTTAATTAACGAATGCACTTTGTTCGTATGTTATCAAAAAATGGCGCTCAGCTATCTCTTTTATGTTTAAAAGCAACCCCACTATCACGTATGACACATTTTAATTGAAATAATTTTGTTTGTTTTGTTATACTTCAACGCCGTTCTAGCAGTAAAAAAAAACAGTGATAAGAACTTCTTAATGTTTCTTTGTAATACCGCACAAGACGTTAAATTGTGACGGTTGGTTTGCAGGGAAGGTCTACTGAAACAATCTAGTTTACAGACCCTCTATCCTCACGAGTACACAGACTGACTGCATTCCAACTTAGAAATGCAGTAAGAATGCGGTTTGGAAGCAGTTGGTATTTAATTGACAACTGCATTAGAGCTTTATAGCAACTGCAAGACAGCATGGAGCCACTGACTGTATTTGTGTAGCAATCAAGATGCTGATGTACGAACTGAATGCTACATTTATTTGCAGTTGAAATTCGAAGTGCGTAAGTCCGAGTAGCAGTAGAAAGTCCAGAAAAGATCTTCCCTTCCTTCCTTGCAAAGCCTGAAAATAAATAAATAAAGTGAAGTGTTCTGCAACATAAATTGTTTGACATACGCCGTGAGTCCATTTTACTTATTAGAATAGCAAGTATGCTATTCACTTCACTTTATTTATTTATTTTCAGGCTTTGCAAGCAAGGAAGGGAAGATCTTTTCTGGACTTTCTACTTATATGACCTAAATTAGGTAGCTAGTGAGTAAAAAACCGGAAAGACGGTCCTTCCAGTCAAATAAAGGCCTAAACCACACCATTTTTTTATTTGCGTCGCGGTAAAAAATACTCAAACGCAGTGGTACCCTAGCTTGGTACAAAGTACAAAACTCGTCATGTAAGAAATCATAATTAGTCAGTAGAATTATAGAGAACTGTAAAATGTATGTAGCCAACATCTGGCGTGGGCGATAATTAGAGCGGTACCGGAACAGTTGTGATATAGCTCAAAGATAGTTCTACTTACACCGTTACTACAAAGGTGTGTGAAGATTAGCGGAATAAAACATTTACGTAACTTTAATGAGGACCAAAAGAGAGGAGATTGTAACTGTGAATATTGTGATGTTTAATCCCGAAACCGAGATAGAAAATGGCTCTACACTCTGAGTGACCGAATGACCTTCGAGATGTGTCTTTCATCCTGGAACTTGAGTTTTGCGTGTAGATAGGATCATAGGAGGCACATCAATCTACAAACATGACAAAGATGCATTCTAATTAAATCAACCTACAGCAGGCTTGGCATGACACTTTCTATTTTTACTAGAGATAAAACGGATATCCGGTAACTATCCGGTATCCGGCCTATCCGGCCGAATACCGGATTAAAAAAAAATTGGTAATCAATTGCTTTATTTAGTTCAGTAATCAAAAGATAATTCTACAACTTAGAAAATAAATTAGTACTCATACTGCCCTAAGGGCAAATTATGGTGAATGAATACCAATTTCTCGGCATTAAGAGGTAGCAAACGGTTCCGCTTGTCTTCGTAAATAAGGCCAGCTTCGGAAAAAAGTCTTATGCTATACGCACTGCTGCAAGGTGCTGAAAGATAGATTTTGGCAAACTTTGTTAAATTTTGGTTTTGTTTAGTATTAGCTGCCCACCAAGAATTAGGGGCAACGTTCCGCCGGATATTCGGCGGCCAAATATCCGACTATCCGGCTGCAAGGTTGGCGGATTATCCGGTATCCGGCTAAACTGCTATCCGTTTCATCTCTAATTTTTACTCTACCGTAGAATAGAAATCGTTTGTCTTCATTTCTCGGTACAAAATTGTCAATTGTTTACACGGAAACGTCATTTTTGTCTACTCTTCCGTCGACAAAACCCTTCTCTACGGTTTTCGTGCTAAGCCTGCAGCTTCTTTAAAAAATAAACTTGTATCTTTCCAAGACAGATAGAAAAAAATTGGAAGATTAACAAAAATTGCTATCATGAATGACTTATCAGAATATAGTCTTGAAATGTAAGTATGTGTTGGCATGCAGTGGATAATATTTGAGGCTTTGTATACCGGTTTCAAAGTCGCTCGGAGGATTTCAATGTCTCGAAATTCTTATAACGAATTCTCAACGTTGTCTCCATGCGAAAACTGTGTCTTCTGCTTATGCATGGTTTGGCATTCAACGGACGATGGGCAGAAACGCAAAAGATAACGAGCGTTTCTACACTGATTTTATAGAAGAGACCATTACCTTAGGTTTGGAAAGAAAACCAATATAATAAATTGATTACCTATGTATCAACACAAATGTACATAATTTGTCCCATTTTTTTTTCGAAATAGCTCAGAGCTAACACTTCCCATCTCGCTCGCAGGCAGAGCATAATGAGCGGTTGTTAAAATTATGAATGGAACATCTTCCGAGAACCGTGTTAGTGTGCGGGAGTAAGCCGTTCGTTCAACACTGCGCGCACGCACACATACCGACAGAATTCTTATCGCGGCGCGCGGCGGCATGTGTAAAAGCCTGCTCGGACGTACTATCTGATGCTTATTTGATTTTTATTCTGGAATATTCTTTCTCTTACTTACCTGTGTACCTTTTCTCATATGCACAAAACCAATCATATATCGTACCCTAGGATTCACCAAAATCATTGTTTCTCCAACATTTACATGGAATGATTCACTCGGCGGTTAACTGCCGATTTAACGTCAAGTGTCTTTAGAAGTGAATGTTTAAAATAATTCTACACATTGAATATTTTTTTTTTTAGTTAATATAGTCTCTTGAAAAAAATTGGTATGCGGAATGTGGTAGAGTTGGTTTGTCTTGAAAATAGGTATATTATGAACCAGTAACAGCAAACATTAACAAACATAGATCCACAAATAATCGTATAAGAAGGATTATGTTGTCAAAACGTGCTAGTGTGCGCTTATATGAAGGAATTTTAAGGTCCAATTACGAGCCGCCTTCCATTAACAACTTTATTTATAGTGGGATGAATAAATTGCGGCTTTTTAATCAATCATGTGGGGTACTAAGTGGCATCCGGTGTGCAGGACAAAATTGTCCAATAACTGCTGATCACTACGTTATAAAGTCTATGCACACGATTTCAGATAAGGTTAAAATAAAATACTATGCGCAGACGCACATCGTCGCGCACTTGACCCAACAAATGGAATGCTGTTCCGACTAGCCCTCACAATAACAAAACAAAAAAAGGATCCTGAAGGCGAAATCAGTTAGAAACGTCGATCATTTATTAATAATTTAAATGACATTCTATAACTTTCTCATGACTCCGAAGTTGGTTTAAACATTTGTGGTGAAATATTATTGAACGTGTCCAAAAATATAATAATGGTAAAATATTTGTTGCTCCCGCAGGGCGGTCTAACATAAGGTAAGGCTTTGTTTGATACGAGAGTAGGATTTGTTGTTTTTGTATAAAGACCCTTATTTTGAAGATTTCTGTGGCAGAAATCGAGGATATTAATTAATGCGGATAGCAGCAGCACCATTATTGCGTAACACACTGTTAAGTAGAATCTGAATTATTTTGCTAATCCATTGTTTCTAAAGTTCGAAAAATATGTTTGCTCATCAACGTTAATAACGCAAAGAATGTTGTTGAGCTGTTAAAATGAAAACCATTGCTACTGTTAGTATGTTACAAAAATACCCCGCAGGACTTACAAAGGACTGCGGCTATGACTTGAATAAGACAGACACAAACAAGGAACTTATGCTACAAACAGGGGGAGAGCTATACTCAGCAGTCGGTGGAACAAGTCTGTCAATGATGATGCTGAATGCAGATGAAGTCTTAAAGTTCATATAGGAACTTTGATGGAGCAGAGGCAGACCTGTAAATGAGATTCCTGTAGTTGATTTGATTGTGTTCGTCTCATAAAAAATTGCAAATTCTATGCTGGATCTTTGATGAAGCTTATTCTTTTTTTATTCCCATTTCTTCAGACATTATTAGTTGGATGACGAATACAACATATTGGTCAGGCGCACAATATCATCGTTATTAGTAAACAATTGGAAAATAATATGATTAGTTATCACGATATCTGCTGGAAAATGAGATTAGTGAAACCCGTAGTATCATTGTAATAGATAATCATTTTGGCCAGGGATTTATCGCTCAAACCAGGTTATTTCTAATGTCGATGCGTGAAAAAGCTAAAAGTAGGATAAGCCCGTAGGAACCCATTTTGCCTGATGATCCGAAACTTAAAAGACTTGACTTTTGAGTCAAAACATTAAAAAAAACAGGTTTATTTGTCACAGAATTATGAGCATTATCAGCCGTAATGTTCCCATTACTGGGACACAGGCCTCTTTTCGAGAGGTAATGGCTTTGGCTTATATTAGGTAACCTACGGTGAAATGATAATTTTTATGTTACATACGATTTTCCATAACAGCTGCTTAAAGTTGGAGACAGGTCTTTTTCTTCTCCAACCTTGGGCGCTAACGCTGCGGAAATCGTTATAAATTAGAGTCTGGGTCGTATAGTTCTGCAGCAACTTATAAATGCAGTATATCCTGACCTTGAATATGTACTAAATAAAGACATTCATTGGCTTTTTTCAAGGGCTATCGTCTCACTTAGGAACGATACAGTCAATAAAATCAAAAATTTAATTATGCAAAAGGTCCCCGGCCAAGTCAAAATCTACAAGTCCATTGACACAGTGTGTAATATCGATGATGCAGTCCACTATCGTGGACGAAGTCGCGGGGGAAGTGCTAGTGCTATATTTTAAAACGACGTGAATAAAGTACAAATGTCAATGGTAATATATTGCGCAGTTGATAGTTTCTTCTTTTTTTTACAAATTAAAGGCAAGGATTGGTTTTTGTCTTGCGTTACAGCACGGTTATAGCATAATTTATACATCAGACAGAGATAGCATTATTCTCAAGATAAGAAAAGCAATATGCTACGTGTTTCTATAGATTAAAACTTAAAAAAAAACAAAAAACAACCGACTTCCGGAAAAGCAGTACAAAGTGAAAAATAACTTTAAGTCGGTGACTTTGGATATGTATTTTCAATTGTTTGTCACCGCCTACCGAAATTAAAAGTTATTTTTCACTTTGTAGTGTTTTTTCCGGAAGCCGGTTGTTCTTTTTTTGGAAAGTTTTTATTTTTCACTTTTTAATTACTTATAGTTCATCATCCTTGGGGTCAAAACAAAGCATATTTATGGGATAGCTGCAATCTAGATCTAGACGCCCCAGCGTAGAAATTTTTCGTCGGTTATACAAAATAAATCAGCAGTTCCATACATTTTGACCGCGCAGGTATTGCACTTTTCTATGAAACAGCTGATTTTTTTTTTGGAATAACCGACGAAAAATTCCTACGCTGGGGTGTCTAGAATGATATGCTGAATTTATGGTTACAATTTGCGCACTGGATAAAAACTTATCCTGTATAGACGAGTCGAATTGATAACCTTGTCGTGCTGTAAAAAAAGTGCTGTTACCGACACAAACATTCCTGGCCTACGATCGGATAGGAGAACCAGGGTCGCAAAAAGAAAATCTGTTCATTATGTTTTCGGGTGATTAAATGAGATAAAGGAGCTCGTAATCTGGTTCCACGTAGATAGTGAAATCCGCCCCATTATGAGCTCGAGTGGGCAAAGGCGGCCGACCACCGCGCCGCTACCGCCGCCTGCGCAGCTCACCCAAAAAACACCCCGAGACGTCGACGTAACATAATATTTCCCAAGCAGCCTTTTATTTATTAGCCGAGCCACGCCGCGCGGGCGCCGCGACAACTCTACTTCCCAGAACGGAACATCGACGTGTCGGCACAAAGCCGTTACACATTATATAAAAAAAAAACAATATTTATGTCGATGAAAAAATTGGGATACGACGCGTATTTATCTGAGCACCGTGAGCTATGCGCTTTTTGTTTAGACCCGATTTGCAGGAATCCGCAGGTACCGCCTTGCGTGGAGAAAAGTATTAATTTGTTAAATGATGGCCCAATGGGCGTGGTCAATGGCTGTTAACGCTAGTTAGCAAGCTAATATTATACGCACTTATGGTTTTAACTTTAATAATGGTCCTGCTGTGACGGATAACTGTTAATATTATTTACTTCAAGATACTTCACTTCTTTCGAAATATGCTACACAAAGAGGCTTCCATTGCGAAGGCATGAGATCTTTTTAATAAGTGCAGTATAACGTGGGAGCGACCTTATTTATGCTATCGAATCGAAGTTTGATTCCATCATGGAATGTTTATGGAATAAAATTCAGTGGAATTTTCTATCGATGCTCTTTTTGAAATTTATGTTTCCATGGCGCAGATACTATTTGGTCAGCCCGCAGAAATAAATTCTAAGGAAAGTGCGAGTGTAAGTATACCTACCTATAAGTTATGCGTTATGCGTTTAAAGATGATCGAAATGTGTATGGTATCGGTCCAGACTTACGAGTTGTATGTCGTGAGTTTGAACCCAGGCAAGCAGTTTACTTTGTGTGTATTTAATTTTATAACCACTGCTTTTATAATGGTGAAGCAAACAAAACATCGTGAGGAAACCGGGTTGTCCTAGAACCAAAAATTCGAAGACATGTGGCATCCACCAACCAGCACTGGGCCCGCGTGGTGGTTTATGGCCCACTCCCTCTCACAGCGAGGAGGTCTGTGTCTCAGCTGTGGGAACATTAAAGATTGATGATGATGATGACAAGAAATGATGAAGAATTTAATTATTGACAAAAAAGAAATTGATATCAACTGGCATTGATTGCGATTGCATCGCTTTGCGAAATCATACTTAAATGCGTTTTCAGAAAAAAGGGCGGAAACACAACAAATTAATTTAGTCAATCAGTGATGAGTAGATAACCAAATGGAATGTTCTATCCTTTAGAAACTTTCCCATGTAATTCACTTCATTAATGGGTTATACCTACGCATGCCATTTAAATCGTTTATCGCCAATGAAAGCCACTCGTTGAACCGGTTTCATAAATAACAATAAAAAGCGTCATCTTTTGACTATGGACTGCGTTACATTTTTGTGGACTATTTATAGCCATGATGATGGTATACGCATTCAAATTGGAATATATGAATCATTTGGTGCTGTAGATGCAGATCCTGTTGTAATCAACTTTAAAATGTATTTTGTGACGTATTTTACGTCATCTTACCTCAAGGACGTTGGAGAGGCGTATCTTGAGGGCAAATCTCGTAATTTTAAGAAAGTTCACAGTCTGATCTCAGTCCCAATCTGTCAAAAATACCACGAGTTTCCATATATTTTTGACAAGCTTTTGACATTTGATTGTCGCCGAGATGAGACTGTGACTACATTTTGCACGTTTTTAATTACGAGAATTGGCCTTCTTAAGTTAAGTTAAGTTCTATTTCTGATTAATAAAAAGTTACTTGAGGTACGGTTTTAGGCCAACATTCTCGAATACTCATACAATTAACATAACATCACGCCTTGTCTCTCCGAAGGATTGGGCAGAGGTGTAGGAGCCTATAGTACACTCACATTTCGCAAGTTATGGTTAAGTTCTATGTAGGGGCCGAGCCTATTCCCATCAATCGGGCACAAATCCGGACTCCGGGCTGCTACTGAGAAATCCCAGATAGAAAACCCAATAACACTTTGTCCGACCTGGGAATCAAACGCTTGCGCCCACTAGACGATTCGTTTGCAATAATTATGAAACTTCGAACGGTTTTTGTAAGACATACTGAATAATCTATAAGACAAAGACTACCTGCATCTGCTAAGGGCTCTATAAATCCATCAATCTCATCTGCTAAAATTTAAGTAAATGTCTACTAATGGACCCGGAGGTAACCACCACTTACTAACTTGTTGGTGATATTAAGGTATTAGGAGGTTAAACCCACCTATTTGCAATCCATTATGCTGGTTCTGCCCACGAAATATCAATACCTGGCTTGGAATTGGGAACTTTAACTGTGTTCTTACCTCTAAGAGTTGGCAAAATTGGGATGATTTAGGTGTTCTTCTAGCCCAGTCCAATTGAATTGGTAAATATAGCTATGATATAGGTACGTACGTAGGTGGAGGTCTGCCTAGAGCTTTTATTTTATAAGGGAAAACATAAAGTAGTACTTTTATTAAAAATAAACGGAAATAACAAATATACTACCCATTACATTTTCCACAAATTACAATTTACAAATTTATGTTATACTTATTTTGTATGTGTATTGATTTCATTAATTCTATGATAGGTGTATTGTCTCTTATCTTTGTATGTTTACAGCTAAATTGGGGTCGAAGCGATATTCCCTACGCCATTTGCAACTTACTTTTGATTTTAACAGAGCTTGCAATAGAACATCGGAAAAAAAGACGAAGATGTTAAGGGTTTTATACGGCATTTTCACTCAACTAAATACAATGAGAAATTATTTAGCTCATATAATGACGACAATTAATACAACGTTAAGGATACTTACGAGTTGTTCCATTTAGTCTTTGGTGCGTTTATGTTGTAGTTCTTAATGAAAGTAATTACTTACATAAAATATAAGCGGCCATATTCTAAAATTCCTTGATAAAATCATTATTACCCTATAACACCTACACTGTTCCCAATCTTCGATCATCAAATGCATTGAACGGCCTTTTTCCAATCAATTAATTCCAAAGCCAGGTACCAAGTGTAAAAAAGGATGTAAATACAGGATGATCAAAAAATATACTTTTATTTCTGTTGTGGCTGACAAAATATCGATGATCAATATCGATTTAGGGGGCCCACTCTCAAAGTCCGAAACGAAGGTACGGCCCTGTCCGAAATTAGTTCGATACTTCGCAACGAACTCTACTCCCGATTAATTAACTATTTCGAACGGGTTAAAACACTTCGGGCGAATGGACAACTGTCAAATCGTGTTGTCATTCATTCAAAATTCGGGCCCCGAACTAATCTAATGCCCGTAGGACAGGAGGTAATTAGGGATAAAGTGCTTAAAGAATAGAACCTCTGGCACAAATAAATTTGGGATTTATTTTCCTTGAAATATAAAGAAGATGCCGATTTTATATGGAACTACATTTTGTTAATCAGAATTAGATCATATCAGATCAACATTCATATTATGTACAAACACTTGCTTGTGAATTTTGTATAATGTTAATCAAATCTAAACAGGGAAGTTATATGATAAAGGGGAATTTTTTAAACCTAATCGTTATCAGTCATTTCAATATAGATTATTATCAGCAGATGAAACCGGCTTTCTTGAAATACCGGTATGTAAAAGTGACGATTAGAGTTCATCAGATATTATTACCGCAATATGAGCGGTACAATAGGGATGATGGCATTTTTGAAATTTTCAACTAAAAAAAATACTGTTTGCATACAGTGCACACAATATTGTGAAAGTCTAAAGCTTACAAGATCGCAAACTAATAACGATGGATGGACTGTGTGAATGATGATATGGTTAGAAAGGGGGTGACTATCGATATATCGACTAATAGAGAAGTATAGAAATAAAAGACGTTTTGCGCCGACCCCAAATAAATTGGGATAACGGTAGGAGAATAATGAAACGTTTTAAAATAACTTCTAGACAAAGACGAAACTAATAAAGAAGTGAAGTCACGACTATATGACTGCTAGGGCCATACATTGTCAAAAATCTTTTAAAACGTGTACCTTCTCCATATTTCCATTGATTTTAAAGATTTTTATGAGTATCTGGTTTTACTACGCCTTCTTTGAAATTAAATTATTTATTCGAACATTTCTAATTTTATTCATCATTCCAATTCCGTACAAATAAATTCGGAAACACCCTTTATAGAAATAGACCGTCAAATCAAAATAAGAAAGCGCCACGTAAACTGGCCGAGTGAATGCACTTGACACCGTAATAAATAGAACGCACGGTAACAAAGGGCGGCAACAGAGGTGTTTCGCTGCGCCGACGCCGACCTTAAGCGGTAAGCCGATTGTCATCCACCTAGCAGTAATCTGTTTTTGTTGCATTGCGATACACTATACTGTATACGGTTTTTTTACTTTCCCGGTTTTTGAAATGTCATCTTTTGATACATACTGTTTTTTATGGAAGCATAATTTTAATCTGTTTAGGTTCACACGTGGCAAGGAGTCAGGATGCATTTACATCCAATTAATATTAGTAGTGCCGAAGGATTTTTTTAAAATTCGGTTATTTTTCATAAACGGGTGCTCATTATACGCGGAAGGATTCTTTCGAAGGACCAGCATTCTTTTTGTGGGTACTGATACTGACCAACTGTGCTTTATGTTAAGAGGGACATTCCCGGTCCGTATATCGTCAACACGAGCATGATTGAAAAGCTCGTTGTTTCATCCAGCGCAATGCAAGCAAGTGAGAACGCGATAACATCTAACGTATAGCGGCGCGCGGAGACTTGACAAGACTTGTATAAATATGTCTGAATTCGTGTCTCTGAAAAGCAAGTTTTTGGAAAAAATGTGTGTCATTTAGGATCTTCATTACATGTGCAAGGTTTCTAGTTTGTTGCTTTACTTTTTCAATGAATGAGTACATTATGAACGGCCAAAGTTCAGATAAATTTGTGCAAAAAGCTGGTTTTAGCAGACGTCTTTACTGAATATGTTCATCAAATATGTTTTATTTTTAGTAAATAGAAACCTATATATAAAACCACAAGAACCTGTGTTCAAATTTTAAAATATCTGATAGAAAAATTGTGATAGCGCCTTAATGACGTACGAGCGTTCGTATGAGAATTATGACGGGATGGCTATTCTTAACTGTACGTGACATTGGAGATAAAACAAAAGACTTTTTAATCGAAGCAACAACATTTTTATCTACTACCAAATATTTATTCATTGCACAATAATTTATAATCCAGTTTACTTATATTTTAGGTATATCCCTACGGAACATTAGTATCTATGATAAAGCTACCAACAAGAAGAGTTAAGTAGGCAGATTTGAATTAAAAACGGAATACATTCCAATCCTATATTTAAATGAAACCTCAATTACATTGGTTTACTGCGAATCACTGTCGCTACCGGAGTAGCCCGCTAGTAGCGCGAGCCCAGCAATATCTGAAGCAGTCTTTTTAGTCGCACCACTCTTACTAGCTACATCAGTACTTACAATAGTAGTCGTAACTTTATCATTTTCAGTATCTTTCTTACTCTTCACCAGGTTCATCAGTGGGCGCTTCCTTGATAGAGCTCCTACGCTTCTGTTCCACGACGGTTTGGTGTTAATGCTCCTCTGTGGCATGAGTTCTATTCTGGGTGCCTTGGCTGCAGGTTCACTGTCTTCATCTTTCACTTCTTCGATTATTTCCTCTACTATCACCTTTTTTGTTGAAGGATTGTTAAATTTGATTGACCTGGAAATAAGAGAGGAACGTTAATTAGTTTACTCCTATTACAGTCTTGTATTACTTATCCCAACCTGTACAACAACGTATAATACATAACCTTTTACCCCAAAAGCTTTTTCAGCCCGTAAGTCTGATTTCCAGTCTTACCAAGAGTATCGTATTACCCGGGGTTGTGGAGGTCAGATAGGCAGCTGCAACCGGTTTGACTGGAAGCTGACCCCAGCATACTTGGAAAAAGGGTAGGCAGATGACTATGATGGATACATAACTTTTCACAAGGAAGCCTCGAGGAGGAAGTTGCTCGCGTCCGTAGGATTTACCATCTTTTCTTAGACCCACTCTACACGTTGGGCGGCGGTTAACTAACTCGTACAAGATCAAAGTGATGGAGACAGGGAATGGTATTTTTTATTTATTTAGTGCTATATGGGCCTGCTCTTGACTTCGATCACGGCTAATGGAAAGCGATTGATGAGGTCTATGATGGATCGAGCGTGCCCAGAAAAAGCCTGTTCACTCTTGTTTTGAAGGTGGACGGGTTAAATGTGGAAGGGAACACAGACGTAGGCAGAGAGTTCCACACTTTGGCTGCGCGCATAATAAATGTGGAGGAGTAACGCTGAGTACGACTGGTCGGGATATCAACCAAGTGCGGATGGTAACCTGCAGTGCGTCTGGTAGTCCGGTGGTAAAAGGGCGATGGTGGGATCAGGTCGTGGAGCTCCTGCGCACACTCACTGAAGTACAGTCCGTAGAAGACCGATTGGCAAGCAACATTACGCCAATGAGCCAAGTTGTGAAGCTTAGTCACCAACGTTTCGTCGCCTATGAGCCTTTTTGCTCTGTGTTCCACCGAGTCAAGGGCAACAAGCTGGTATTTTCTGAGCCATCCCATAAGTGGCTGCAATACTCCATACATGAACGCACTTGAGCTTTATACAGGCTCAAAAGCTGTCCAGATGTGAAGTATCGCCTCACCTTATTTAGGAGGCCTAGTTTCTTGGCTGCAGTCTGAGCTTTTGACTCGATGGTTGAGCCGGAGTTGAGATCGGACATCAACTCCATGCCTAAAAGCGTTAGGCGGTCGGTGGCGGCGGGTACAGATGCACCTCGGAAAGTTGGGGATAACCGGAACTGGCTCCTTTTGGCAGTAAAAAGACACGCCTGTGTTTTCTGAGCATTGAATTTGACCAGACTGTCGTCACCCCACTGGGAAACAAGACTTAAGGTCAAATTCAATTGCTCCACCATGGCCTCTCTAAGAGCAGTTGTTTCATCTCTGCTGACTCTTGCACTGGACAGCTATATATCTGAAACTGTGCTGTCATATGCGTACCCGATAACACCAAGCTGTAGCAGGTCGTTAATGTGCAGCAGAAATAGAGTCGCAGAAAGAACAGACCCCTGAGGAACACCGGAATCAATAGCCTTATGATCCGATGAGCAGCCAACTATAACCACTCTGATAGATCGATCACTCAGGAAGTCGGAAATCCAGTTGCAAAAGTCAGCAGGGATGCCGAATGCGTGAAGCTTACCCAATAAACTAGCATGCCAGATTGTCAAAGGCCTTTGAGATATCAAGCGACACAACAAAGGCTTCGCCGTGTTTCTCAATGGCCTCGCCTCAGAAATGCGTAACATACACAAGAAGTCCTCCAGTTGACCGACCACGACGGAATCCATACTGGTGGTCACTGAGGAGCTCATTGTCTTCTAGGTATGCTATCAGCTTGTGGTTCAGTACCCTTTCCATAACTTCACACAGTATGGAGGTTATAGCGATTGGTCTATAGTTGACAGGATCAGCACGGTTACCGTTTTGGGCACTGGCTGTACATTAGCAAGCTTCCAGGACTCCGGCTCCAGTCCAGTTTTAAGAGAGAGGCGATACAAGCGCGTCAAGACAGGAGACAACTCTGGAGCACAGCTTTTCAGGACTCTTGCGGATATTCCATCAGGTCCGCTGGCTTTATTCACGTCAAGACAGCATAGGGCCTTACGGACCTCTTTAAGATGTATTGAGATTTCCAGCATTGGGAAGCCACAATGAGGTACGTTAGGTGGAGTGTTAGAGACCGTATCAAGGCGTGAGTTTTCGGCAAAGATGTAGGCAAAAATGTTTGCCTTTTCTTGCGCGGTATGAGCCAGCGTTCCATCAGATTTCGGCATAGGAGGCAGCGAAGAACGGCAAAAGTTCGTCTCGAGTGATTTAGCCAGGGACTATAACTCCTTGCTACCCGAAGGGTAGGACGCTAACTTGGCCCCAGTTTGTCTAATATGGTCGAAACCCTTTTGCAATCCTTGGCGGTGAAATTGTACGCACTTTTCATTGGCCGAGCACCCTGATTTTCGCCCCTGCCACTGCAGGCCGAAGCCCTGGCCTGATATGCCTGCTCTTTGAACAAATCGGCTTGCGCACAAGACGCGTAATACCAGGGCTGAGCCTCGCAGCCAAGTGGAACGTCTGATAATGGGATAAAATATTCCATTCTCTGACATATCACATCAGCAATTGCGTCAGCACAGTTTGAAGGGTTGTGCGATGAAAAGCAAATTTGCCGCCATGGGTCTCCTCACCCGCTGCTCTGTTGAGTGAATCTGTAGAATCGGGGACATTGGCTTAGCCGTCCGTGTCGAGAGGCATAAGCCTCAATAAAAATTCACCCAAATCCTACGGTGGAGACCGCGCCAAGAGGATGCATGGCTGGGGGATGTCAGTCTCGAGCGCCAACCTTAGTGAACCTGGCGAACACCATTGTATTAGCCCCTCTCACAGGAATGTAGCAACCACCCTATCGTCCATACTTGTGGGAATCAAATGATATGACTGATAATAAAACCCAAAAACTTACACCCAACAACTCTGCCACAAAGGACTCCTGGAAACTAGACCAAGGTCCTTGTCATCCAGCGGATGCATAAGCACGGATAAGCAGGCCGAAAGTCGGGGAAGTAATGTAAATACTTCTCAATCAAGCCACATCCAAAACAATACTTCAACAATCACCCGGGCAAGCCAAAGGGATTCTTTAGGACAATAGAAAAAAGAATCCTCAAAAGAGTGGCAGCAAGACAAAGTACCTAACAATAAACGCAGAAGGCTTGATAGCCCCACAGAAGGTCAAAATAAACAAACATCCACCAAACGGATTAACTACACAATCCCCGTGCAAAACAAATTTGACTTTCTCAGCGACAAAGATCCTATAGCTGTACAAGAACACAAAGAATACATACCGAAGCCTGAACCAATTTTTGTGAACGGCATAGTGGATATAACACCCCTAAGAGATATCTTAAGCAAAATGATTATAAGGAACAAGTATACCATGACTACACTAAAATCAGGACACATAATTAAGCTAATGCCTGCAGACATTGAAACTTACATTGAGCTACACGGTGACTGATACATACATGCCGTCTGTTGGGACAGGTCAGCTCAAAGCTGCAATGGCTCTTTCTTCAAAAAGCCCTTCCAGACATTGCTCTGCATTGTTACTCACATAAAATTCAAAATATATAATGTTTGGACTATAAAAGAGACCATGACCTCTGAGTTTGTTTATGCTTTTCTTCTCAGGGAACAGTCAGCTAGGAAGTGCCGGCGCCATCTAGTTTTTTAAATATTGACCAACAAAATATTGACGTATAAAAGTGTCTTTTAAGATCTACTTACATAAATAAACATTTCATTTCATATAATTTCCAAAACAATAAGAGATAAACTCATTGAAAAGGACATCAACCACTACACCTACAAACTCAAAAGCGAAAGGGCCGACAGAGTAGTGGTTAGAAGTCTGCACGCCTCAGAAAATATTGATATGGTCAAAGAAGATATACAAGCAAATGGACATGAAGTTCGTCAAATACTCAACGTGTTGCATCGAACTACAAAAGAAAAACTTACCCTCTATTACATAGACCTAGAGCCACAAGCCAATAACAAAGATATTTTCAATGTTAAGTACATCAACCGTCGTCACAGTAACGATTGAAGCACCCTACAAGAAAAAAGAGGTGTTGCAGTGTAAGAGATGTCAAAAATTTGGGCACTCGAAAAATCAATGCTTCAGACCCTTCAGATGCGTGAAATGCGGAAACGACCACCCGACTACATCGTGCACCAAATCCCCGGAGACAGATGCTACCTGCGCTAACTGCTAAGGGAAACACCCGGCAAACTATAAGGGATGCCATAAATATAAACAGTACAAAGAGAATGTACTAAAAATTAAGCCTGCCATCGAACCATTCAAATGCACATCTGAGACCTAAGAACAAAGTCCCAACACTGGCGAAAGTGTTAAATCGACGTATATTCCAAGAACCAGCTATGCTGAGCTTCTGAAAAACAAAAGTGACAAGCCTGCAACACAATCTAAAGTTTCCTCGTTAGGAACTAGCCAACATGATATCACCAGTCTATTGGACACAATGTTCAATAGATTCCAAGCAATCATGAAAAACATGATGGACAGCATGATGGATCAAATGATCAAACTAATCACCCGCCTGGCTCCACCGAGGGACTAAATATCCGTATCATCACCTGAAATGCCAATGGGCTGACCGACAGACGGCAAGAGCTAGAGTTGTTCATGAGAAAATCCATGTCGCACTTATATCGGAAACAAGACGACTGACCCAAAGATTACACGTAAAATTTGACCCTTTCGGTTAACTTCCACGGCGGGACTGCTGTAATTGTCAAAAATAAAGAAGTATTGTATACACAAGACTTAAGAGGAACAGTGTTAAACGTTTAATTAAAAGATTCTCAGCAGAATGAGCGAGAATGGTCAATGGACAACTCCTCACTGCTACCAAGACCATATGCAGAAGAAATTCGAACAAAGGAGTAGCTAAATGTCCATGACAGATTGCTGTGATGAGCACGATACATAATAGAATAAAAGGAAGTTGCAGCAAGGAAGTCTGTCTCAGTTCTGGGACTTAGACTGGCTGACCCGTGATGTGTGAGGATGCTTAGTAAAATTCCTCCATATCATACATTCGCATAGCGAAGCTCAGGTGCTAAATGGTTGACTAGATAGGTACACGTCACACGTTATTTTAAATCTTATTCGTAAATCTGTTTATTTTTTATATTACGTGTTTGACCGTACAACCATGACAATGTGGAAGGCTCTCAGATAGTTCGATGAAATTTTCAGGGTGTTTGAACAGCACCCGCTATAGATATCATCTTGCTGTGGAGGCGTTGCTATTGGCTGGACTAGCTGGAACCACGCACTCTAGAAAACTTTTTCGGCTTTTCGGCCTCTGGGGCACCGAGATGTAATTGTTCATTGGGTGACGTGAGCCAGCTTGTAGCTTCTCCCTCTCGATGCGGCTGGATATGATCTTACGGATATTTGGAGGCCCAATTCCAGTCGGTGGATAGGGAACGTGCACGAACTATAGATGGCAGCACAAATCGACACGAAAGTCACGGTGTGGCCAAAAAAGAAACTGTTTAGACCTGTCATCGTGTTACCGCCAATGTTTATGTTAATGTTTACCGAAACACCAAGCTGCGCTGCTCCCAGTCAGGGACAATTGAAATCGGCAAAAAGGCTGCCAGGCTCAACTGGCAATTGCACTGCTAGACAATAGCATCCACACAATAAGTGCGTGAAGAGACCTGCCAAGAAAGAGGTGGCGACGATCTTATCTTCGAAGGTATTGCGTACGAAAACATGCACAATGATAGCTCACAGTTGGTAGAAAGAGATGATTGAATGATTTATTTTCTTGACGACAGAGATTCACCAATTTTCTGGGATAGGACCAACAATGTCTCAACTGTTTGGCAAACATGTGAAGCGAAGGGTGAATTTCGGGTCTGAAAATAATGCCTGGAAGAGATCCCAGAAAGCGATAAGACCGCACATTGTATGTTTTGTAGTGTTAAATGTATTTTTTTATAAATAAACTAGCTGATCCGACAGACGTCGTCCTGTCTTAACTATGAATATTTAATTCGCATTGGTATAATATTAGAAAAGTTAATGTTTTCTTAAATTTTCTTTTGTTACACGAAACTTTCTTAATTTTTTATTTCATAAGAACTTTCTCCTGACAATAACAAACACAACAAAAAAAGAATTACCAAAATTGGTCTAGCCGTTCACGTATGATGCCCTGAGTTGAATCCCTGAGGGATTCAACTAGGGATTAATTTTTATATATTTAGAACATAAAATAATGCCACCGTGCAAATAATTTTAAGCACGCAAATAATGAAAAAACCACAAAAGCGCATCTTAGTATACTGAGTCCCTTACAAACCGATATAATTTGTTTTGGCGATGCAAGATAATAAGATATACTTCCGGCGTGCCCTGGGCCACAAACCCTTTCTCCAGCTAAGCAAAAAATCTTCTTATAAAGTAGATATTCCAATTTCGTATTCGATTCTAATTCAAGAGAACAAGGATAGAACGAGGCCACATGGGGCTGATTTCTTCATGAACACCCAAGAAGTTAGTTGTGAATACAACAAGGAGTTTTTGTCAAAACACGCAATCAAACGTGGAGTTGCTAATAATAGCCTGCTATGGCATGTAAAAACCTCACCAAGCCATGCCACTTCGAAACAAAAAGATACGAAAAATAAGACAGATGACCTACTTGATAAACTCATCATCTTCTTTCTCTTCCCTAGCCTTCCTCTCATCTGTTGTCTCTGGTTGGTACTGCTTGAGCATGCCCTCAAAATCGACAGCATGCTGCCTTCTGTTCAACTCCTTTAGCTCTTCTAGATTCTCCAGAGATTCTATCTCTTGCTTGGACTGCTCCGTTCTGTATTCTGAAACATTACAATTAATATTTAATTTTGGTCTATTTGCATTTCATTTTACTTTCAATGTGTGGTATATTAGGTGACTGATCAGCTCATTTGATGACCTCTGCCTAAGAGATGGTTATGCTACTAGCATTACATTCTTATTTTTTCAAATATTGTGAAACTAAACTATAACATGCATTACCACATTTCATTCATGTGCATGATAATTTTGTTTCAATACAAGATATTTTATTTCATGTAATCCTACTTGCCACTTATGAAATCTCACAAGCTAGGTTTAAGGATCCAATTGTTTTGTTTCTTATGGAAATAGCCAGCAAGAATTGTTACCTGACTGCAGAGGGTAATGAGTTTATGACAGCGGTGGGCGATTATAAATGATTTTGATAATCGAATTACTTAGTAATACTAATGTTGATAATCGATTATGAAATTAGTAACTAATATATTTTCATAATCGAATGACGTTACTAATTTGTACTACTAGTACAAATTCGTGTTGTAAAAAAGTCGAGAGACTCGAGAGTAGCGGTCGGCGATTATGAATGATTTTGATAACCGAATTACTTAGTAATACTAATGTTGATAATCAATTATGAAATTAGTAACTAATATATTTTCATAATCGAATGACATTACTAATCTGTACTACTAGTCGTGTTGTAAAAAAGTCGAGAGACTCAAGAGTAGCGGTCGGCGATTATGATGTGTCTGTTATGCGTCGGCTCGCGACTGCGACTACTAACTAAATTAGTAATTACTAACTTGTTATAATTGAGATATCTCGAAACATCTTCATAATTGAATGATTTCTTTAGTATATCTCATAATCGCCCACTGCTAGTTTATGAGCCTATGTATGTGTGTTTGTTCCTTTGTGTGACTCTAAAAAACCAAATGTGTTTAAATTTACTTTTTATTGTCTATGTTAGTTGAATAAATAATTGAAGTAAGAATAAATGAATAAATAATTTGATTCAGTTTCATATTTACCTCTAGGCACCCAGTATTATCAAAATATAGATAGACATGGAAACTTGTCATTTTTCAAGGCAATAAAAGTCGAGTAAGTACAAGGTTAATTTCCCTAAAAATAAAGATTAGTGTTACATACCTAATAACTTCATGGGATTATTAGCTTCTTCTTCTTTCTGTTCCTCTTCTTCGCGCTTGGCTTGTTCCTCTGCAAGTTTCAGAGCCATGAAGTTTCTTGTGGCACCTGCCTCTATCTCGTAGTCCGTGTTCTTTGGGTCTGTCTTGAATGATATCTCTTGAAGACATCTTGTGCACTGAAACATTGTATTTGTTTTATTGTTAGTGATACTGTTTCGTTTAGGTGGATGTGAGTAGGTGACAGCGAAACAATCCTCAGCAACATATTCATTGATGTGTTGTATTCATTTATTATAATATTTTTTTTTTAATATTAAATCATTCACCAATGTCATCAACTTACTTTTATGTAAAACCTGTAAATTCTTATACCGAGGTAGTCCTCATTCTCAACGTCCTCTTTTCTTGCGTTGAACTTCTTCCCCTTGTAAATGTACTCGCCGCAGGTGGCACATCGCATGTTGAAAGGGGCCATGAGTCGTACGGTGTACTGGCGGTTTTTAGCCAGTTTCATACGAGGGATCTTCGAGGGATCGAAGTCCGGAGGATAGTATTTCTGTAAACATAATAATAATCTATGTAAGCCACCGTTATGAGCACAAATCGTAACAATTTAAATCTTTGCTGTAAAGTAAATTAATAATAACGAAATACAGACTTATGCACCGTTAGTTAGTTAGTTAGTACTTACATTTAACACTTTTCTTTCCGACATTTTAAGGCAATATAGACAGAAAACTAGATTTATTTAAATTTTGTAAACACGTAGCATTCACACGATTTTATTGCTTTGTATGCCTGGCCTGTCACTCTCAAGTGTCAGTTGTCAACGTCAAGCCTCAATGGCTTGACGTCTTGACCACAGATAATACTCCAACAGAGAATTACCAAAGAGCGTAATAATTGAACGCACCCCAGGGAAAGGGTCGTTACTAGCTCAGGGATTTGCATGGGTTTTCTTTCAAAAACCATCAAAAGTTTTAAACTAAGTAGTTACCGTACATGAATTGTAACCACAGAGTAGAAAGTGCATTAGAATATACTGAAACACTTGTTATTTCAACGTTTTAGTATGAGAATAAGCGTACAAATTACGGGGAAGACATCTTAATTTAATCAGCTAGGTATCTAAAACGAGGTAGTAATAACAAAACCATAACAAAAAAAAAATAACCGGCTTCCGGAAAAACACTACAAAGTGAAAATTATCTCTAATTTTGAAGTCGTTGACTATGGCAAAGTATTTAAATTTTTTGCAAACGCCTTTTTTTTAGAAAAAGTTTTTATTTTTCACTTTTTAGCTACCTAACCCACACCAATTCGAAATTTCATCATCCTTGGACCAAAACAATGCATAATTATGCGATTGCAGCAATCGCGGCTGATTTGCTGTAACTTTTTGAAGTGTTCTGTTGTCTGTCTCCGAAACGCATCATCAGTTCCATATGGAATTTAAATGCGATCATTTCGGAATAGACTCCTTTCGAACAAAAAAAAGAATAGGGTATTTTACTAAAAATATATTTTTGAGATAACTTAGGCCAAAGAGTATAATAATATTTGGTTTAGGCAAAATGCAGTGGGCAAATGTTAGTTTTAGTTCATGAAACAACAAAATAAATTTTAAAATACAATTGAAAGATTTCAGTTTTTTAAATCTGTTTTTGAACACCATGAAATAGTAGTCGCCATGTTGGAACTTTGTAGGTACTTTTATTATTTTCGTAACCACAGTAATTTTATTCAAATAATATTTTGCATTCAGGAAAAGCAGGGGCGTACCAATAGAAATGGCGCCTAGGGCACGCATCGCATTTTCCGCCCCTTCGTAAATTATCTTTTCGGTCTACACTGAGCAAACCTAGGTCGCATAACCTTTCTTGACCAATAATAGCCTTCAATAACAAAGGTATTATTTTAACTTGCTAAAAAATCGCTTGCTATGCTGCAATAAAATTGCAGCATAGCAAGCGATTTTTGAATAGAAATAGGCAGTTTAGGTAATACGCTTTCATCTTCATACTACACAATATATTCAAGCAGCTCTTCAGATTTCTTAGATATAGGTAACAGTATGAAATGTTATAATTACGTTTTTGCGCCCCTCTTCGATAGGCGCCCAGTGCTTGTGCCCTGCTTGCCCCACCCTAGTTACGTCTCTGAGGATCAGCAATGCATCGCTCATTTTTTGAAATAAACATACGTGCATTTTTATGGCACTAATCGATTAAATAAAAATGTTATGTTTTTTTAGTGGTTTATTAGCACTCTAGAATCTAAATAAGACACTTTTCAAAAATGAGTGTAATACCCTATTTTGCAAATCCGTCTTTATATACCGGAGTTATGCCCGAACATACATGAAAAAATAAATAAATTTATAAACATGTCGTATTGATAACCTCCTTCTTTTTGAAGTCGATTAAAAATTTCATTTAGCAGTCGATAATACAGCAAAAAGTAATTTGAACTGAGTGTTAATCGAATTATCTTAAGTTATCCCATTACCTTCTCACGAAATTTTATTAACACGAGATTTTAAGTTTTGTAAGCTTTTTTTCATTACCATTCGCGCTTAAAGAAAATTACTTATTGTGTTGGAGTATTTTTGATGCCAACTTAATCATAATCGAATTCAAATAGTTTAAAAGTATTGTAGTTAATACGGGAGTAAATCTAAAGAAAGTGCAAAAATATCATTACCGTTCCTGTCATTACCATAATTTACCAGCCACTATTATAGAAATGGTAATGATCATGTAATTATGGTAATGATGTTACACTTAAGGCAATGATCTTAAAATTATGGCAATGAGTACAAAAATATGGTAATAAATTAATGTAAGTAACTAAGTAAGTAAGATGTAAGTTTGTTTTTCATTGTGTATCAATTGTTAAAACCTTTTGAGTTCTGAACGCAGCCAGCTCTATCTGTCAAAGCAGTAAAAGTCACTACCGTAAAACGGGGTGAATAGATAGGTCTTCGAACTTTGGTAACGATTTTCGTAATGTTGCAGAATTGATACCCATTTTTCTAAGCATGTATTTATTGAGTCTTAGGCCAAACTATTGAAATATATTTGTCTCTATTCGGATATGTTTGTAGTTAATAAAAAAAAAACACAAAATATACGTGATTTCTATTTACTTCCCATCAGGGGACAATAGACACACCTGAGGGGTGATTAGAAAAATTTCGTAGGGCTGCCTCATTGTAGATTCCCTGAATATTTTTTAAGATAAAGGCAAACAAATAAAACTCGAGAAGGTATGTTTAAAAAATCAGATTTAGGTTAAAGTAAAGTTACATAATTTCAAATATAAATTATTAATGACAAAAATCAACAAAAAAATAAACAAATTTAGAGTGCAACTTGAAAACAAAAGTTAAAAAAATGCACTTGACTTTAAAATAATATTCTTTATAACAAGTCAATCAAGATTTTTAATCAATTTCAATCAAAATCAATAGTTATTAATAACAATTACCTATGTCAACATATTCTAAACAAACGTAAACTTCAAACTCGAATTAAACAAAAAAACTGCACTTTGCCTCTAAAGTAATATTCTATTTTATGTCGTTCCCATATTCTTCTAAAATTAATAAAGATAAATAATCAACAATCAAAATCAATCATTATTAAAAATGAACATAGCAACATCATCTAAACAAACTTAAATATCAAACTCGAAAACAAAATTAAAAATTGCATTTTGACAAAAAAAAATTATAAAGAAAATTAAAAACGCTTTAAGTAACTAAGAGTGAAATTAGAACTATAGATAACCACTTCCACAGGTGCTTTAAACTTTGTGGCAGCCCTGACATAATCATGGCTAATCACCCCTCTTTCGTATCTAATCACCCCTTTGCTGTGTCTATTAACCATATTCGCGTGCCTAATAACCCCTCAGGCGTGTCTATTCACCCCGTTCGTGTGTCTAATCACCTCGAAAAATAAGAAAACAAGGCTTATGAAATAAGAACAATTTTATATAATAATGCATATTCTTATTTCAATAATTACAGCACAATATATTTATAATAACATTGACCGTAATTTGAAGAAAATTTTAAACTAATACGACCAAAAATCACCGAAATATGAACGTTCAAACTCACGCATAAATAACGACTTATTTTGTTGTCATCTTTGACATTCAGTTTTGACGTTTTTAGCAATGTTGCCACAAATAAAACGTTGCCAGGCTAAGAAAAATAATACCAACAAATTATTAAAGTTGCGGGTTTTTTACTCGGGTCACCGAGTTTGCCATAAAAAACGTTTGAAATTATCCCAAGATTTTTCTCTATTCCTCCCGCGAGTTCTATTCACCCCGTTTTACGGTAATTGTCAATTTTGCCTCCAATTTTACATTTTATGATGAGAAAAAAGGCGTGCGAGTGTGACGCGCAAATAAAACCGTAAAACATAAATTATGTTTAACTTCATCGACCTCTGGCTATAAATAATAATATCGATATTATTTCTTTACTATTAGCTACATTTATACTACTCTAATCTGTTCATGAATGTAGAACGTTGTTTTTTGTTAAATGTTTATGTGAACCTGTTAGCTTTAGTCGAAGAATAATAAAATTATGATTCAAATAATTAGCAATGTTACCCAAAATAACTTAATTTCATTAATGTATCGTTATTCGAGTAGGAAAAAGGGTTTGTTTTATTTAAATCTCCATTACCAGTTTTAATTTTTCATTACCATTCTAACAAATAAATAACCAGATTATACCTATTTATCATTACCATACCCAAGAAAAGTTTTAGGTCAGTATCTCCGGCAGTTTTGCGTATAATGTACTATACCTTTCAAGATGTTTATTTTTCATAAAAAATAAGAAAAAATAGATTTTTTTTTCTCACAATTTCTTTGAAAATGGCCGAAATGCGAGAAACACCCAATCCTTCCTACGTTAGTGTACCCGGGGTAATTGCGTAGGGAACAAAATAACAGTAGGAATAGTTTTAATTTGACAGTTCAACCACATTCATTGCGTTATGTTGTTGAGCAGACATTTTCGGACATAATATGAAGCAATGGATTAGCAATAGTAATAATGGATTTTAAGGGATTCAAAACGATTCAGATTATGAGGACGCAATTAGGGTGAGTCGATGCGTCCAGGGTTGTAAGATGAGACGCCGCTTTTGAGTGGATAGTATTACTCGTAGTCGACTACTGTGCACGATTCTTTATAAACGTCAAATTTTTCAGGCTTTCTAAAAAATTAACTTTTATTTAAACGTGCACTGGCATTACCAGACGTGCTACGAACGATGTTATAAGTAACCAACAGCAACGACGTTCATATTTTCTCAAAGTGCTTCTGCAGCGTTATCATTTTATGTCCTGCAAGTAGTTTAGGAGAGCGGTCTAGGTCCAGCTGTGAGTTTAGTCATTAACATTTCTTGCAAATATATCTATAAAATTAAAAAGCTATTCACGTTATATAAAATAGCAATTTATTCGCAAATAACGAATCAAAAAAACTTTTCACATCAACTGACATTCACAATTTTCACCATAGCAGGCACTTCAAATTTTCTGTGACACTTTTCCGCTTCTGATGAAAGTTAGAAGAACAGGAACTTTCTGGAAAGAAGAAATTTGAATTTAGACTTTGGACAGTTCCGAGCATGTTATGCATGCCGCATGCAATTCACGATTTTCCCGGAGATTATACACTCGCGAACAAAAGTATGGAATCACGTACTTGTTACTTGTTTCAAGCGATTTAAAAACGAAATAACACATGAAAATTAATGAAAATGCTAACATTTTAAAGGCTATACTGTAAACATGAAATTCGTGCCACATGCATTTAAATTAAACCAAGATGGGTTTAACTTCAAGAGCTAGAGTGAGACAACTAGTTTATAACAAGAAGGTGATTCCAAACTGTGCCGTTGTTCCAAGATGTGCTGCTGGCCTCTGTACCTACACCACTTTTTATAAGTTTGTCCATCTTTGTCATCGAAGCGATCTAAGTACGAGAACTCAACAAAACATCACCGTTCTCGTCTATTTCCACTAGCCGCAAGTTCATGTTCAAGCGCGGCGATCTTCTCTTCGTGCCGCGTCCGCTGCGCCTGCGCACGTCTCTGCTGCTCCTCCAGCGCCAGCACGATCTTCTCCAGTCGGTGAATCTGTTGCTGCTTGTTCTCTAGTGTGGCGAATAGTTCCTGAATCTCCTCCGCTTTTGATGCTATTTGTTTGTTCACCTGTTGGAGACAGAGTTAAAAGATTTGCATGTTAGGTAAGTAGCTATAATCTTTACCTGCTTGAACTTTTTTTTAGCTTTGCTTTTACATTCACAAGATTATAAAACATAAAAACTGCAATAAAATGCGTAGTCATATGCCAAGCGACTAGCATTTAAGGCTCATTAGATAGATAGCTGATAAAATGAGGATGATTTTAGAATCATCTGTACCTATATAAGGTGTATCTATTCATACACGAAATATCTGAAGGGGTCATTGTACTCATCATTTTGAACAACTTTTACTACCGGACCAAACCTGAAATCGCGAAAAAATATCAGCTGTTCCCTACATTTTGACGAGATATGCGAACATAAATGTAGGGAACAGCTGACATTTTTTTTCGCGATTTCAGGTTTGGTCCCATAGTAAAAGTTGTTCATAATGATGAGTACAATGACCCTTTCAGATATTTCGTGTATGAATAGATACACCTTATATAAGTAAGTTTAGTATCATAGGTACCTATAATTTCGAAATACTTATAATATGTAGGTAGTGGTACTAGTAACTACTTAAGTCGAAGATTTTAACATTTACAACTTACCTTAAATTCATTACAAATAATTATGTGATTTTCTTGAACATTTCGATAACAAATTATCTTCAATTTCCATTGTAATAGGTAACAGCCAGTGACCTATTACAATAGAAATTAAATCCGTTCAATTCGGTATTCTAAGTAGATAGGTACCTACATAGTGTTAAATAGAATTTATTAAAGAAATTCGGGATAGGTACCTTCCTAATTTTAAAGCGCAATGCACACCAAAAGCGCCGACAAAAATCAGCTGTTCCATACCTACATTTTGACCGCGTAGGAATTACACTTTTCTATGAAACAGCTGATTTTTTTTGTATAACCGACCAAAAATTTCTGCGCTGGGGGATCTAGAATGATATGCTGAATTCATGGTTACAGTTTGCGCACTGGATAAAAACTTATCCTGTATGCCTTTTCATATAGGCCGCCGGGTTGTGTCGGCGGGCTGTGTGCGGGTCGGCCGGCAGCTTGGTGTATTGGAAACGAAAACTATCGAATACGATGGACGTCTGCGATAGGTACCTACCTACTTTCTTAATAGGTAGGTAGGTAGGTGTACCTGTTGAGTGACTTTTCAGATTCATAGGGGAAGGTTGCGATTATTGGACTAGCTCTTTCATTGAACCACCAAGGTATTTCCAAAACTGTGCAAGCTAGCAAAACCCAAACTACTCGAAACGAATCCGTGGCGACTCAAGAGGGGGGCTCTTACCTCAGTGACGCTGCATCACGTGGCGAGGCGTGACGCGTGTTTGCGGCTGTCAAAATCTAATTTCACTCAGGACAATTTGACGCAACTATAATTTTATTCATATTTGTCTGCGTGCACTGTTATGAAATATTAGACAGTTTATTTGAGATTCCATGAGTGCTATAAAATATTGTCTAATCATGACCATCTATATTTTAGATCAATGGACCTCAAGACAGTTCCACAGTTGGACCGGTCCAATCAACGTAGCAACTTTTTATCGGATTTTTTCGGTCATCATTATGGGAGTAAGTCCCGAGTATTTCACTAATTATGGAAAAAAACACAGAAAAATCATTATAAAGTTAAAGTTCATGTCGCGAAAAAAAGAATTACGAATTACGGAAAAGGAGTCGGAAAGCAAAAAGCAGCATACAATTGACTTCGTCACCATACAAAACTACCCTACATGAGAACGCAAAGGTTCCAAAGCAGAAAAGGTCAAAACTGTCCACAAAAGAACCTCAACCGTCAACCAGTAAACAAGCTAATGAGAGTATAGAAAAAATGGTTTCGCAAAATCTGCCTAAAATGTGAAATAGAAGATTTGGGTTGGGTACCTACATGTTGATTGTGCTTGTGTTAAAAAACATGTCAGAAAGTACCTGTGCTCTCATTGCACAACATAGACATCACTTGCATTAATAAGAGAAATCTTTGAGTTATCACATAATTTTTTTTTTTTTTTTTTTGATTTTGGCTTCACACGATTTGTGCATTTAGCCAGTGTCAAGTAATTTTTATTTTAGATCAAGTAAATGGCCCGATATCGGGCACGAAGTTATAAAACAGTCATAGTCGTCTTTAGTCAGTCAAGTCAAATCAAAGTTATTGTAAAGCGGTAGTAACTTTACAACAACCTAATAGGAGTTTTTGGGGGGAACACGAAAAGTCCACGTTAGTCACTTATTTTCACCTTCACTACACTTGTGCACTCACACGTAACTAAATTGAATAATTCACTATCAAAATTATACAATTTAATGCGCTATTTCACTAAATTCCATGAAAATGAAAATTCGCGCGACATGTTCCAACGCGATCCCGCCAAAAACTCCTATCACATAATTATGTAGGTATATCCTATTATTCTTTTTTTTAATCTAATTTTTGTTTGTTGATCTTGTTCAAAGTGTCGTAAGTGACTGAATTACTTTTTATAAAGTATTATTTATCTCATTACAATTGCCATCTATTAGAAGATTATTTTTTTAAATGCGTTTTTAATTCATAATTATTTAGTAATATTGATAATTATAATTAGTAGCCTCGATTGGATCTATAGAACAAATTTCCCGAAGTCCATTGATGGGAACTTGGTGGTTCAATGAACGTGCCCATGGTCCAAAGAAGGCGAAAGATTTAGTTTTCTTCGTTTTTTATCAAAAAGTATTAGCCCGAATTGTTTGTGCGTTTGATTATTATAAATAAAGGTCCTATGAAATCAAAATTATGAACTGCTTTCATTTTAACACTTATACTTTTTGAGATATGTGGTCGTAAAGTCAAGTGGTCCATTCATAGCAACCATCCCCTGCATACTTTTATTCAAACTCAAAGAATTTATTTCAAATAAATCATTTTGCAGGCACTTTTGGATTGGCAAGGGGTCGGTCAGTCAGTATTACGAAGCTAGTTGCCCATTCCAACGCGTAGTAGGTACCTATGGAGAAGAAAGGGCAAGAAACTTCTCTTCATCAAGTTCTCTTACAAAAATAGTTGAAACGGATTATAGGAATAAAAATATAAGCACAGACAGTACCTTAACCGAAATCGACGATTAAGCGATTGTAAATAGCTGTGCAGAAAGTTAAAAAATCATAGTGGGTGTCCGTAGATTCAGAGCTTTCAGAGTTTTAGATAATAGACGCCAAAGCGGATGATTTGTAACGTCTTCAAAATTGACTCGACCTTAAAAAGTTAATTAACAACGCATCATAACATAACGCCTGTATTCTCTGAAGAGTTAGGCAGACGTGTACGGTACATAGGTAGGTACAGCCAAATTTTACCAGTTACCTATGTCTAAGTTCCATGCAATAGGGGCGAGCCATTGCTCGGCACTATTCCAAACCTACACCGTACTGCGACTGAGAAATTCGAGATAAAAAAAAACCAATAAGACGTTGCCCGACCCGGGAATCGAACCCAGGGCCTGATAATGCTCAGTAGCGCTCAGTAGCGCTTGCAAAAAATTAAATAAAACAAAAAAAAACCGCGCTCACTTCATCAACGATTTTCATGCGGTGCTCAAGGTCCTGCTGTAACGCGGCCAGCTCGCGACTCTGCTCTGTCTCTTTGTTCTTCAGCATATTGATCAACTCCTCGCGAACCTGCGTCACTCTCTGGTTTATAATCAACGTTAAAATCAAATACATACACATTTACAATTGCGATGTCTCTATGTCGCAGCCAAGTTAGGCTCTATCTATTCTATATAACTCAATAATCTATAGTAACTCGCCAGCGTGTTTTAGCAAAAAAAAAAATCATGGAACTACTTAATTTCAAAGTTCAAATTATACGGGGTTTGGGATTTAGGATGGGACATGCATATTGGGACTTTTCTGTAGCGTATTACTTAGGCACAGCGATTCTGTGAAGAAAAAAGAATCCATGGTTAATTTGATGGATTTCCATATCCTTTCAAATACTTTTAAGCAACTCTATGGCGACATCAACGCGCATCCCGTTAATATGATTTTAGTGCATAATTATATTCTGCACTCGCGTTGAACGTCGTCGGTTATTAAAACACTTTTCTATCAAAATCAAAAGTCATTTAATCGAATTAGGCTGAGAATCAGCACTTTTCGAAAGTCAAAATACATAAGACAGATATGAAACAGTAGTTTTCATTCGATAACCAGCAAAAAATTGTAACGCTAGGGGCCTAGAATTATGTGCTGAACTTATGCTAACAATTGTCCCTACCACCCCGGATACAAAGTTTGTGTATGATCTAAGAATTAGTGGGTATTTTAATTTACTTTATTCAAAAATCTACGGGTAGCCTATTTTATCTTTTCAACTATGATTGCAAGAAGGACCTAGTAACCTTTATGACTCTTGCCTGGGCACGTGAAGTCTTGTCTTGTTGCTCGAGCTGCTGTTCCTTCTGTACCAACAGCTCTGTCAACTCTTCATTACGGTGCACAGAGTCAAGAAGGCCCATTCTTAAGTTCATTATCTGTTAAAGAGGTATGCAGAAGACTGTTAGAAGAGTTCGTAAAGATTTTGAAAATGTCAAAGGACCTTTGCAACTTTAGCTAACACTTCAATGTTTAAAGTGTAAAGGGCCATGTTGTCGTGCCGCTATGGTACTTTAGACATTAGTTGTCCCAGTATTACCAAAATACTCTGTTTTCCAGTGCCTACCTTCAAAAACCTACATTATGTGAATGTGTTAGTATTTAGTATCGCTTACCTTACTGCATTAACCCTTTTTGTAGAAGTAGGCAAAAGCCATATGCTCGTTAGTCGAAGTTAACTCGGACGTAATAATATTGCGGCGGGATTTTTTCGTACACTGGATCTATCAACGCACTGCTCCGCGCCGAAAATTGAAAATCAAACGTGTTTTTTCGACGCGCTGGAATACACTCTGTTAGATTGTTAATGTTCGGTTCAACGCCGACGGTTGAAAATCCAGTACACGATAAAAACCCGCCGCGATATTCTTACGTTCGTGTGGACGTCGACTGATTGTGTTAGCCCTTATTGAAGAAGTACGTTAAAAACATTTGCACGTTAGTTACCTCCTGCTGTAAGTCTTGATAGCTGATACCATTTGGAGCTTCTTGGCAGTTGGCCACAGCACGGTTATGCGCCTGTAGAGTTTGAACATATTGTTCGTACTGAATTACTTTTTGTTCACTGAAATATAATTCCCAGATAAAATTGACGTTTGTTATTATCTTAATTACTTTTATGTATTAAGATAATAATCCTTGACACATCGTTGCACCTACTTTAATTTGATGTTTTTCGATAACTCTCTTATTTGTATTTGCATCTTTGCTAATATTTCTTCCTTGCTCAGTAGCTCGGCTGCCAATTTCTGCTGCAAGCCTACTTTGTTGTCCGGTTCCTGAAAGCCGTCAAGGTTTTTATACAACAACACTTGGAAAATGACAAAAGTTATAACCAACTGTAATCACCTCACTGGTGGAAGAAAAAAGTTATCAGGTACATAAGACTGAAAAAGAAAGTACACCTAGAATAACTTTTTATCTTATATACAACAGGCACAACAAAGAAAGGGCAATATTTACGGTTATTTTAGTCAGCGTTTCCAAAAATCGCACTTTTTCCCGTTTGCAGGAAGTCACTTCGTCCTCAGTCACACGCAAAGTGTCTTTTGTAGATTGTAGTTCTGCCCAGAGATCCATTTCTCGTTCTGTTGGTAAATCTGTAAAAACAACAAATCAAATCAGACTATAGCGTTCCCCGTTCCCATTGCTGGGACACAGGCCTCCTCTCGGTGAGAGGGAATGGGCCGTACGTACTCTACCACGCCGGCCCAGTGGGGGTTGGAAGATGCCACAACTGTCTTCGAATTTTTGGTTCTAGGCCATGCCGGTTCCCTCACGATGTTTTTCTACACCGTTTTGAGAGCAGTGGTGATGAATTTATTTACACAAAAAAGAGACATATAAAGATATACACAAAAAGAAATTACCACTTGGCCATTGTAATTACTACAATTGATCACTAATGAGTAGTTAGCTGAGAGTTGGATGAGAGTTGCCGAGAATCTATATGAATGGCGTGCAATTGGAGAGGCCTATGTCCAACAATGGATTCCTGTAGGCTGATGATGTTGAGTAGTTAGCTTTTAGTTATTATTATTAGTTACAGTGCTAATTTACCAGGATTAGGTTTACTAAGTTCCAATTCGTTGATTTTCGCTCTTAAATCTTCGATGTTATTTTGGCTCTCCAATAAGGCAACTTCTGCTGCCTCCTTCAGCTCAATTTCCTTCTGTGTAATATTACGTTGTTCATCCAAATTTTTCCTGAACTCTTTCAGCTGAAGAGTTAGTTCCTGTATGGCTGCCTTATGCTGGGTGGTTAAATTTTCTATTTGTTGCTTCAGATCTAGAACTCTGTAAAGAATATTAATGTAGTCGTAGTAAATTAATAAAATTAAGTGATGCAATTTAATTTATTCTTTCTTAAATTTAACTTACTCGTTTTGCAGTGAGTCGCGTTGATGCACTAATTGACTGCTGGTTACTTCCCCGGTCTTTAAGCTTTCTTTCAGTTTCCTAGCTCGAGCTTCCAACTGTACTTCTCTTTGACGACTCTGAATATTAAATTGGCATCAACGACGTAAACGCCTTCACGGTTGTCATTGTATTATGAACGGAGGGTATAGTATTTGTGACCGTGATCGTGATACGTGATCGAATCAGGAATTAAGAGATCCACAGGAGAACCAATGTTACCGAATTAGCCCGAAGAATTGCCACACTTAAGTGGCAGTGGGTAGGGCACATTGCTCGCAGTACAGATGGCCAATGGGTCCCAAAGGTTCTGGAATGGCGACCGCGTACCGGAAGACGTAGAATTGGAAGGCCTCCCACAAGGTGGAAAAATGACCTTGTGAAGGCCGCAGGGATGCACTGGATGCGGGAAGCACAAAACCGGTCGAAGTGGCAGAGCTTGAGGGAAGCCTATGTTCAGCAGTCTTACGGCTGAAATGATGATGATGATGTATAGTTTTACCTGGTCTTCCAACGTCTTGACAGTGCCTGTGAGACTAGCAATACTAGCTTCTGCTTCGCGCAGTTGTCGGTCCATTTTTGAAATGCGGACGCGCGCTTGTCGGAGCTGGGACTCAGTGGTCGCCAATTTATCTTTGGTAACGGCCTTTGCTGCTCGTTCTTCGGCCAACTCCCGACGTGTTTCCTTTGTGATACCATTTTTTTTATAAGTAAATATTAAAAACAATCCACAAACGTGAATGCGCATAGTTTCGTTAATAGGTAGAGATGGTCTAATCTAAAACTCCGTGACCCTTCACAAAAATGTCCGTACAAACATTTGGAATGTGTTTCTTGCAACCAGCAGTCGAAGGGCGCGCAGTTTTAAATTAGACAATCATAACAAAACTTACTCTTCTCTAAGTTCTATTTGACAAAATTTCCGTATTCTAGCATAATATTGTGACGGATTCAAAAGTAATGTATAAATGTATTAGCACTAACCTCAGAAGACCTGTTCCTCTCCGATTCATCGTGGATTTCCTGCAATTCACTTATTACAACCGATCGTGTTTCTAGGTCCTGTCGAAGTCGCGCTATTTCTCTTACTAACGACTCTCCAACAGCTACCAATGCACTTCGTTCTCGACAGGCTCGCCTAAATAAAATAATTCTTACGTAAATAAGTATTACAATTTATTTGGTAAGGTAAGGTAATTAATACGTAATACAAGGACGAAGACACATACATGATGTGAGAGTAATAGCAGCCGCACGGGTCGATCGGTCAGGTTAAGCTATTTTTACCGCGGTTGGTCCGTGGATGGGTGACCATCTTTACATACCAAGACGCAAGACCTCTCCGTGCCTCTGAAAGTGCGATAAGCCGTTGGTCCCGGCTGTCATTCGTGGATCTTTGACAGTCGTTACCGGTCGTCAGCAGCCCGAAAGTCTGACACCCATTTTTTCCAACGGGTATCGGATTACCCAGTTAGGGTTGAGGAGGTCAGATAGGCAGTATCTTCATGTAAAAGTTGCATCCGGTTTTTTTTTGCTTGGGAAATCATCAAATAACTTCGCCCGCTCTGGGTGCAGCAGGAGGGGGCGTGTCAGACTTTTACTGCCTAAAACCCACCCGTGTTCCTTCAACTGCCTGTGTGCCAGGGGCCGCGGTATCTCTTTCGAACAACCCACACCGCTGGCAGAAGTTGCATCCGGTTACATTGAAACTCATCCCCAACATAGTTGGGAAAATGCTAGGCAGATGATGAACTAATATCTACTTATCATCACACCTGTTTTCTTAGAGGGGTGAGGAAAAGGTGTTTAGTACACCTATTCCACATTTCGCTAGACTCAAACTCAAACTCAAAGCATTTATTTCAAATAAACCAATTACAGGCACTTTTGAATTGTCAAGGTCGGTGAGTTAGAAAAATGAAGCTAGTTGCCCATTCCAAAGCGTAGGTACCTATGGAGAAGAACGGGCAAGAAACTCCATGGACACTCTTAAAATCATGGTGTTGTTACAAAAAGTTGGTTACATCATTATGTTGAAATTTTCAATGTGAAAACGATGTAAAAAGACGTGCACATTAAAGCGTCCGTAATTAAAACAAAATTAAAATAACAATTCAGAAATTAAAATAAGCTGTGGGAGCCAGGAGATGACCAGTCCCTACTGGCGGCGCCCGTTCACGAACATGACGTATGGATCAGCACCATTCAGCTCAACCATTTTGAAGGGAACTTAATGATCCAACACACACGCCACCACCAGTGAGACATTTGAGTGAGCGTGACATACTCTCAGCTGCCAGGGCACATTCAAGTCAATGAAAGACGTACCTTGTACATGGTAGCTTTATAGTAGGAACATAGTGCTCACACATATGCTATGCAAATATACAATACTAGAAGTTTGAATTTACACAATGCAAAGATATCTAGTCTTTTATAGTATTCAGCAGCTCGAACAACGTTTTCAAATGCTAATCAATTTGGTTTATGCTACCTTGCGGAGCAGGACAAGCAGCGTTTATCTTTCTAGATGGGTTTAAGTTCCATAATAGGGACTCAACTGCAGGCGGTTACCGATAATTTTTTTGTGGATAAATAATACCCAGGGGCCATGCGTGCTAGTAGTAAGTGATAAGGAAATAGCAATCTCATTTATTATTTACTTAGAAAATTGTGTGACAGTTTCAACGGCGTCCACAGCCCGGGATTTCAGTTCGCGGAGGGACTCGCAGAGTTCAATTCCTTGTTCATTGTAACGAGCGATACGCTCCAATTCCTCGCCACTGCCAGTATCCTGCACAAATATTAAAAGGCATATATTTTATATGTCTTGCTGTAATGCAATAAACATACTATTATCGTACAGTAGCGGTCATAAGTGGAGTAGCAATCGCACAAAGCAACAGATTGACACTTCGGATTAACTTACTACCTTCTTATAATGAGTCATTTATATATACTATAGACTCGCACACTCTCATACGTTCACAAATGAGTGTATTTTCTAAATAGCACGATCATAGCTTAGTGTTTACCGTATTTGGGATAGTGTGTTAATGCGTAGCGAGTTGCGGGTTCGAATCTCACGCGCGGTGATAGTTTTCTAATCTTTTAAAAATCACTCGGAATAATCACGCTATTGACTATATGTTACGTAACGTTCTCTTTCAGATAGGTATTACCCACCGCATTTAATCATAAGATTTGTAGATAGTTTTTCACCCCCACATCCAGCACGCAAGCATTTGTGTGCGGGAGAAAGAGTTTGATTTGATTAAGTCGCCAGCTTGCTTCTCGCCTATTCAGTGGATCAATCCCATTGGTCAACGACGGGCGACAGTGCGCCGCACGTCCGCGTGTATTTTTCACTTAAAGTGATCGTACACGAACTAAACAATTTACTCCGTGTGTTAAAACCTTTTTTCTCATACGAAATGGTCCTTCTGTGATTTTGTGCTACACCCCCTTCAAGACGCGAACAAGAACATAACCAACGCCTGTGGAAATAAATGTGCAGTGAAGTTTTAGCTGGATTTAAGACAACTGACCACGCGCTGAGCCCGACCAGGAGCGCGAGAGCAGTGGGCAGGAGTTTGCAGGTAACTTTTCAAGTCTACTAACTCTTCTCCGATACACTATAGTTTCTTGTTATGTCAGTGTTGTTCACGAAATTAGTAAAACTTTATGATTATTCCAACAGAAACATAAATAAATTTAAATGATATTAAGGTGCAGTTAACTTAAGATTCATTCACCGCGACTAAATAGAACGTTATTATTGTGTGCTAGTGACGCGTGTTTAATCTATCATTTTAAAATGCAAGCAAATTTTATGGAAAGGAATGGAAGCGTATACTATTGTGCTGCATAAAAGCGGACTTAATATATCATAAATATCTGATGAAACTGGACTGAGTGTTATGATTTAATTATTTTTGTAAACATTTATCTAATTGAAGTATACCTAACTGCTGAGCCTTGTAGTTATTTTTTAAAATATTTTGTAAATATCATAAGGTCTAAAGGAAAAATCTAAGTACATAAATTAATTTCCAAGATAAACGATGAAAATAACATTATACTTAATGTGAAATTTCTGTTTGCTGTTTGGGGTAGCTACCCCAAACTGTTCAATTGGGAAAATTTGACAGTTTGGGGTAGCTACCCCAAACTGTCAAACACATTACATTACATTACATTTATTTACATTTACTTTTTTTTTTTACAGACGCCACCACATCAAGCTTGATGTGCTGGCGTCTGTACATATTAGTACGTTTTTTGCTTACTAGCCTAACAGTACTCCTTTTTGTTTTAGAGAAATACTGTGAGTCGGTGGGTGGAAAGATATGAGGAAGAGGGTAGCCTTGCCCGTCGAAAGCAAAGTGGAACACCCGAGCAGATAAGGGCCGTAGCGACAGCACATGGTCAGCGAATATGAAACAGGTGGTTTCATACCAACATCGACAAGACATTTTGCCAAATTATTCCACACGTCTTTACGAACCGTGCGCTGTGCACTCCACGCAGAAGGTGTGCATCATCGAAAACCAGCTAAAAAACCATATTCAACGGAAACAAATAAACATCCTACTAATATTATAAATGTGAAAGTTTGTATGTTTGAACGTTTGTTACTCAATCACGCAGAAACAGTTAAACAGATTTGGATGAAATTTGCCAGACATAGTTTATAACCTGAATTAACATATAGGATATGTTTTATCCCGGTAGTACGTTCCTGTGGGACCATTTTCGACCTCCATGCGGGCAATGCCGTTGGCAAAAACTAAAGTTATAAATTACAAATACTTATTGATTTTAGTAATATTCAAATAATATTGTTTCATATCTGTAATATGGATTATTTTGAGATTTCGTTTCAATCTTTTTTAGTAATGAAAATGAATACTTAGGCTACAACCTCAATAAGTCCTATTAAATACTATTTGATAACTTTGAGGTTTGAGATAGAACGAACTCACTCGCAGTAGAATAAGAGTAGTATTACTGAGTCGTTTAATTGTTTTGTGACAACGAGTCTGCTTTTGTTATATTTACGTGGGTATATTTGCGTAGATTGGCTACTTGTGGTTTCTTTAGAGTATCCATGCACAGTAGTAATAAGTACAGCACAATATAATTATATTACTAAGACACAATATTTTAACCCTGATTATCATAGTTCACTGATTAGTTACTTTTACTTCAATAAATTGTTATTTATGACAAAATAAACCGTTTTAACAAGAAGTTATTATTAGTTAAATTTATACCTACTTCATAAAATTCTATCGAATAAATATTTTGTAATCACTTTTATTCTTCACATTTTTATTCTTAATCCTTTATTTCAATGACAATATAAGTAATTAAAAAAAAAGTATTACTTTATTCTCGTCTATTACTTTATCGAATGTAAAAAAACATATGAAGATTATTGTTGAAGAGAAAAATAAAGTCTCGTCTTGAGATTTGAACCCACCTATGTGTTTCATAATACAAGACGATACGGCACCAGATATCGGAACTTGATATGAGATCGTGAATTTTAGCAATGGTATGAACCTTGGTCGATTCATGCGTAATTACGTAGGTACTCTGTGCGACGGTATGTTTTTTGTTTCATTCGACGCCAGTGTGTGAGTTCTGAGGTGTGCGTTCTGTGTTGATACATCACTTATACACATAGATGTAGGTACGGCCTGGAACACGCCTTTATAGCAATATAATCCTTCGTGTGTTACTGCACTTCTGACTCCTTACTGTACCTAATACATAACTTAAACTCACGCTTCTTTCGATGAGCTCCTTGACCCAATTTATGATTTCTTGTCGCGCCGTAAACGCCTGCAGACACAGATCGGCAAAACATGTGGGCACGTTTGCAACTTTGGCATCCAGTTCCGCAAGAGCACATTCATCTGTGGTTGTAAAAATAAATGCTATTACAATCTAAAAGGCAGATATTTCAATTTGGCACATGATACATAAGAAAAAGAAAAGAAAACAGTCTTCCAAAAAACACACTTTCAAAGTGAATAATAACTTTAAATTTCGCAAATCGGTATCTTTGGACCTGTTCAAGTGTGAATCCAACTTGCAAACTATCTGTTTGCCAAATTTCAACCAAATCCGTTCAGGCGTTTTTGAGTGACAAACATCCAAATATACAAAGTTTCACATTTATAATATTAGTAGGATTTTATAATAAAAACAGTCATTACATTTATTATATTTTTTTAATCCTTTATCTTTTATGTTCGGTGAATTTATGAACTCATCTAATTAGCAGGTGCCCAAAATCAATCGATAAATAAGTAGGTAATGCATGATGTGCTTACTTGTAAGAAATTGGTACACTAGTCTACAGTGGCGAGGGGTAGAATTATGGCCAGGGTAAGCCGTTACAAAAAAAGAAACACTCGCCGCGTGACCTTCAAGTCTCTTCAGAAGATAAAGCCCCACTTACTAAAATTATACTGAGTTGGAATCAGAGAATTGTACGTAAGATTTGCTTTTCTTTGCGTGCAGGCGTTTTTTCAGTAATACTTAAAAACAATTAAAAATGAATTGTACTTTAAAATACTGAATGGTACATCGGTTGGAGGTGGGGCTTCTTAAAGGTAAGCCGATGGGAATCGGCTTGTATTGGCCTGTCGCCACTGCTAGTCTATAAGTATATTGGATGCATTTCAAATCTTTGTATCAGTGTATTCAATTGTTGGTGGGCCAAATAAATAAATGAATAAAATAAATAAATCACATTGAAATTACCCATAGGAGTTATGTTGTTAATGATTTCAATGCTATCGGTAGTGGCTGAAGCGACGGCGTCACGACACAGCTGGGCAACCTCGTCCGACGTCCAGTCCGCTACATTGAATACTACTAGTTCTTGTAGCTGGATGCCCTCGCCGCAGCCTGACAGGCCTTCTCGTGTCATATGTTCGCGCAATCCACGTAAGTTGTCAAACAGCTCCAGAATTACTTGCTGAAACAGTTTTATTGGCCTTTACAGTAGTCATTCGGGGAAAAGCCGTAAGGCTAAATTTTGTTTGGGTGCGGCATGACTTCTTTTTCTATTAATTACTTTATTCGTTTACATTTAATTTCAGTTGCCGCTCTTTCCACACATTTCATCGTTTTTTACACAAACCCTCCATCGTTGAAGGACTGTATGGAAACCGAAAATTGACCAACACCAATTGACAGACCCTTAGGTCTTGCCCTACCCTTACAGCCATCCAAATGAATACAAAAATCTTTAAAGCACTATGTGGATGGCAATAACGAAAAGAGGCAGAGAAAAGTTAGATAAACTGTGTGATATAGTTCTATCTAGCTGCCTCCCTTCTCACCGGCTCAGGAATAAAGCAGGTTACAGCTGTTTTTGAGAGCGTAGGTATTGCACCGACGAAAAATTTCTGCATTGGGGGTTCTAGAATGATATGCTGATTTCATTATTACAGTTTGCGCACTGGTTAAAAACTTATTCTGTATAATAGGCCTCTCCCAGACTACGCCACAACACCACGACGGTCATCGGTGTGTCGACAAACATGGCTAGCTCAGTACTACTTCAGTTTGCTTACTCTGCAAGGAATGTCGGTCACTCTGGTTTAAAAAAATTAGATTATCCGGTAATGTCATTTCTGATTTTATCCTTCAGATAACTTCAAGCGAGCATAGCCCGCTCCATAGCTTGCTAAGCGACCTTGAATTTGTGGACTTAATAGTTTCGTTCAATTGTACATTATCTACAACGTAAATACCGCAATAAATGTTGTTCAACGGTAAAAATGAAAGCCATTCCCACTGATAGCGTTACCTACGCAATTACCCCGCTAAAATGGAAGAAAACGACGTGCTGCGATGACCCCAAATAAATTGGGTAATGGAGGTCAGAGAGACAGTCGTGATTAAAAAATACTGTTATTCAGCTGCACCCAGTTAGACCAGAATCCAACCCCAACATACATAGTTGAAAAAAAGCTAAGTTACTCGAAATAAAATAAAACATGGTAAAATGTACCTGTTTCATGTCCAGTTCCTTCTTCAAGCGCTGGAATTGCTTCTGCTTCGAGAGGAAAGTTGATTTTATGTCTTCATCTTTAAACGAATGTGACGGACTGCACATGGAAACTGGTGACAGAACCCTAGAACTTGGCGGGACGTTCAGGGATGGTGTTTTAGGACGTGCAGTAGCTGTAGGACGTTGCGGCGTGTTGGGACGGCTGCTGGAAGTGCCGAGGCGTTGCACAGGGCTTGACGGGGTCGGGGGCCTGCTCGGTATACGCGGCGTTCGTGGACGACTCGAGTGTAAGCTTTTAGGAGTCTGAGGACGGCTGCTCAACGATGGGGTGTGTGGACGACTTCTAGATTCTAAAGAAACATGGACTTGAAGAAACATTTCAAAGGATTAAAAAAAAGATAATGTTTTTAAAATCTCACCGTGTTTGCGACTTATATTGGACTGTGGTATAATATCAGAGTCATTCATTCTGTTTTCATTGGGCTCGCCGCCATCACTATTTTTTATTTCTGGAAAAAGATTTAAAAACAAGTGAACATGGTACATTCTGAACATTTTGGTGGTTGCGCACAGTAAGGTGGCTGCGTAGTGAAATTTCGCTGATTGTGATATAGGACCGCCCTTTGTTTCATTCTTGTTCCAAAAATGTTATTTTGAATTTCTTGAAATATGATGGGCAATACAGAAGATTTATGAGAAAAGGAGGGCCAAGGAATTATTGAGCAGAACAAGGACGTGATGGCTGATGAGTTGATGAGCTCCAGAAAAACTTGATGGTGATAATTGAAAAGTTACCTTGAAGAATGTGGTAACAAGAATACATGCAAGGTGCCAGGGTTCAATGACGCGAAAACTCTACCCTCCCACTCCCCCCTCTTTGCGTTCGTTATACAAAAATGATTAGCTGTTCCATACATTTGGACAGCTGCTTTTTTTATAACCTACGAAAAGTTGCTGGGCAACAGGGTCCAGAATGATGGTTGTGCGTCGATATCCCTCCTCTATATATCTTAACGTACCCAAGGGAGAGTTTTCACTGATGTCCGGAAGGCTAAGTACACCACCTTCGTAAGCAATTGGCTCGTCAGATGACTGTTCATCTAGTACTGCTGTTAGAGAGCTCTCGATGGGAAAATTGTCTGGCTCTGCTGGTGGCGAAACCTAGACATGAAACATACTGTTAACAAACCTCCACCAGTAACATCAAAGTGAACCTTCTTTGCCTACTTTACTTAACATTTTTTTTGATAAAAAACCATACAAATAGTACTTACACTATAATTCTCCGATAGTTCGCTATCTAATGAGCCTCCATTACCCTATCAACCAAAGAAAAATAAATAAAAGGGTATACGTGTGAGCGGAGCGAACGATCAATTATAATTCTGTCAATCTTGATTACCTTGATATCGGTTTTGGAATCAGATTTTTGGCATCGTTGAATAAGAGAACTCTTCCCCTGCAACTATTCACGTTACTTATTTATAAGAAATTCGAGTCTAAATATAAATAGTTTAAAGGGGGCAATAGCTTCCCTACAGCTGCAAAGGGATAGGAGGCAAGAAGAAATAAGCCAGTAATACCTTAGGACCACCTTGGCTCATCCGGGTCGGTGATTGTCTCGGATTGGGGATCGTTAAGTTTCTGTTGGTGGCATTCCGGGCGGCGCGCGCGGCGGAGGCTGCTGTCGGCCTCGGAAGTAATCGTGGAGTGGTGCCAACTGTCCAAAGATGATCAGATCAGCCTTGAATGTTTACAACGATGACACGGCCTTCTCGCATCCTTTACTCTTAAACACTATTCAATATCACTACTTAGCGTCTAACTGTCCTAGTGTTTCTAAAAGTCATTCAGTAGCTGAAATTTGAAGATCTGATTCTTAGCAGTTAGGTACAGTACAACTATTTTCTTAATGTCCCGCGGTAAGCTTCGTGTTTCGTCAGTCGTCGGATTACTATCAGTTGCCCTTTGCACTTGGTGCAGACCGAACGCTCTCAATCGACTTGGAAGTTGTTAATACTCTTTTAACTTGATAATAATGCGCTGATTCCCGAGGAACATTAAGAAAATAGATGTACTGTACCTTAGTCTGAGATTAGGTTATCCTGGTTAGCCTATTGATCGTCAGCGATTTTTAAATTCTAAAGGATGTAGGAGGATATTACTTACAAGGTTTATCCTTTTGTGATTTCGCAGCAGTCATCATAATGAGCTCTACAGCTGAAAAATGGTGAAAGAAAAATTGTGGTAGAAAATTTAAAAGAAAACCTCTGGAATTTTGATATTTTGTTAAACTATTTGCGTGATCGGTGGTGATGTATGGGAGTTCTAAATATGAAAGTGACAGCTGCAAAACTTTTATGGCGTTCGATTGCGAAAAAAAACCACTTTTATGTTTAAACTTTTTGCTTTTTGATGTTTTATAATAAACTATTTTGACCAAATATTTGAGCAGATTTTAGCAACAGATGCTGCACCTGGCTGGAATATTTGCCAAAGTGCCTTTCTTCTTCCAAAACTGTGATTGTGATACACAAAAATGAAAACCACCAGTCACAAGTCATTTACTTTTGGAACGCATTTGTTGTAAATTTTTTGTGTTCTGCTATTGATTTTGGTATTAGTATATTTAAATAGCGTGCGTCAGTGCGTTTATTGTTAAAATTATTGTAAGTTCTGCAATGAATTATGTCACTAGTGTCCAACGAAGTTAGGCAAGGTAAAGTGGTTACATAATTGTATGGCTATGAATGAGTAATTGCAGAATTCCAGGGAAGCATGTCACAAAAGGTAGGAGGCCTTACTCAGCAGTGGGTAGAGAAAGGGCTGTCAATGATGATAATGATTAATGCAGAATTGCAGACACATTACACTAAAGTAGGCTAACAAGTAGCAAGGTAAGGTAGGTAGGCTGCTATCTATTTGTTGAATAATTCTATTTTGTTAGGTACTATCTATAACTATCCACTCATACCTTGTAACCATATAATATGAAACCAACCTTAAGTAAGTACTTGTTAATACAAGTAATTTGTAAACATTGTAATTTTTTCTTCATAGGATACGACTAATTTGAATCATAATTATGTGCCTATGTAGGTACCTACCTATATCTACATGTACATTTCAAATATTTTGAATTAAAAGGGCACCCCAGTCGGTTTTAGGCAAAGGCTATAGTGAAGACTATGGGAGCCAAGGTTTCCCTATGGTAAAATAATAGAGAAGAGCCAAATTGAGCAAAAATAAGATGTAGTTTTATTGCAATGCAACATGAAATGTAAAAACCATTAGGCTTTGTCTTAACTTGTTTCTTTTCATATTATAAATACAAACGTATAAATCCATGTACTACACCTAACACAAACTGTATGTACCCGGCATTTTGAATTTGATTCGAACGTTATATTGCTTTGGTGGCATTGAAGTACTTAGAGTTTTCCAAACATAGTCTTATGAATTTTAGTACGAGTTAAAAATATGCTCCCCCAGGCTATGAGAGTAGGCTTTATCTCTTATTATAAGTCAAATACTATCCTAAAAATACTGACTTTATATTCCGGGTCACATTTCTCGAGGTTTCTATCTAGTTTGAAGCGAAGAGCTCCAAGACTTAATGAAAACGAATTATTCTAATTTTTGCAGATGTGGTGGAACCAACGAAAGGGCAAACCAGGTGTCGCATTCCACAGAGAATGCCTAGCACAAGGCTAAAAGTACAAACAAATAGATCTAAACCCCCTACCGAAGTATTGGTTAGTGATATGCCTTTTCTTTTTTTAACAATGCGTTTATGTGAGGAGGGTATTGTTTGATCCCATAATTTACTAGATTTTAATGTTTCAAAGGGACTTTTTAATAAGGTCAACAATTTTGAGATATATTTTCGGTTACAACCGCAGAAATTCACTGGTTTTCATCGTTTTTATTACTATAAAGTATAGAGTTTTTATTACTATTCAAATTCAAATTCAAAATCATTTATTTCAATCCACTTCAGATCATAATTGAATAATATTTAATATTAGCAACAAAATTAAATTTTAAAATTATAATGTCAATAAATATAAGTAAAAATAATTAATTCAATAATTTAATGATATCAAAATTAAAATTAATAAAATTAAACTAAAATAAATAAATATCATAAAATAAAAATAAATAAAATTAAACTAAACTCATAAAAATAGATCGACTGTTAATACGCCTGCCTTTGAGTCATTTGTTTGTTTGTCATTACATTAATCATATAACAATGGTTAATGTACTGACAATCAAACCTGTTCGCAAATACATTCAGGATGGTGTTGGAGGTGGTCCGGAGCCTGCGCCCCAGAGATGCACACCGCTTTCGCATCGCCGTGTAGAAACAGTCGACACGGAGGTCGGCGAACATCCCCGATGCGCTGCAGTGCCGGGGCAGCCCCAACAACACCCTGAATGCATTATTATACTGAACACGGAGTGCGCTGTACTGCTTCTGGGTATATGACCCCCACAGGCTGGCTGTGTATAGGGACGTACAAAATGCTCTGAAAAGAGTTATTTTGACGGCCCCCGAGCAACGAACAAACCTGCGAGCGATCATATTGGCCCTCACAGACAACGCCCTCCGCTCCCTGTCGATGTCCGCATCGTCTCTCAGGTCAGAGGTCACGATATGCCCGAGGTATTTAAATTGTTGAACCCTTTTCAACTCATCACCGTTCAATCTGATAGGTGGAACAGAATCCGGGCAGCTCCTACCCCTGGCCTGAAAAACCAAGCATTCACTCTTTTTTGCGTTATAGAGCAAACCATGATCCAGCGCGTAACGCTCGCAGATGCTCAGCAACCTAGACAGACCACACACCGAGGCGCTCAGCAGCGCCATGTCGTCCGCGTAACTAATATTGTTGACACAAACACCGTCAATATGGCAGCCGACACGGGTGCTGCTGAGCTCCTCTATCAGTGCATTCACATATAGGTTGAAGAGCCTCGGCGAGGTCAGCCCTCCCTGCCTCACGCCACACTCCAACCTGTACGGTTCTGACAGAGCACTCGACCATCGCACGACGTTGACCTGGTTAAGATACCAGTACTTGAAAATTTCTATCAATTCGAGAGGCATTGAGATGTTATTTAATTTTTCCCACAAGATGTCATAGCTAACCAGGTCAAACGCCCTCGAAAGGTCGAGAAAACAGGCATAAATAGGTGTGCTCCTATCGGAGTAGTACTTGACAGTTTGCTTCAAACACAGGATAGCTGACTCAGTAGACAGTCCCGGTTTAAAACCAAATTGATTGTCATGAGTGTTTACATACCGGTCAAGCTGTGTACTAAGCAAACTGTCAAGAACCTTAGCAAGCACTGTGGCTAATGAGATTGGCCTGTAGTTGCTCGTATCACCTAGGTCACCGGTTTTACTCTTCACAATTGGTACCACCACGGTCCTCATCATCTCTTCTGGTAAGTACGCATGCCCTATACAAAGTGTATATAACATGGCAAGAACTCTGGGCAGGTGGACGCCGGCATGCTTTAGATGTTCAATGCTCAGGCTGTCATGGCCAGGAGACTTTCCACGGGACATTGACTTTATAACTAACCGAACATCCTTCGCTGTGAAACTGGTGTCCATCTCCTGTCCATGTGACCCTTCCATACTGAATGACCGTGATGGCCCCAATGGCGATTTCACCATAAAGTGATCCTTAAATATATCCGCAATACATTTTGGTTCACTCACACCGTTGACGCTCACGGGTACGCCCGGCTTATTATTTAGCCTACTCGTTGTTTTCCAAAAGTTACGAAAGTCATGTTTCGAATGGTGAGAAGCGAGGATATCCATCTTTATCTGCTCCCTATTATTTTGGCACCACTTTAGGCGCGATTTAAAGATTCTACGACTCTCCCGCATCTCCTCCCAAACACGTCCTTCACTCGGTTTACCCCACTGTACCCATTCCATAAATTTACACCGAGCTATCCCGTGAGCGTCACGCACATGTTTGTTCCATCCGATCACCGGCTGTTTCCTTCTCGGTTTAACAATAGTATGACTCTCAGAGGCGGCTTTACACAACGCATTAACAATCTTATGATACATAATGTCAATTATACGCTTATGGTCTCGGTTGTCACAACGTTTATCACCACAGTTACTGAATTCAGGCGGAAAATCAATTTTTCTTAAACTATCACAACATAATTTACTATATAAATCTATTTGTTCGAGGTTTCTCTCTCCCCATTTTATTTTATTACATTCAAAATTTTCTTGCAAAATCATTGGTTTTACATTATTTATATTGCATTTAATAATGAGTGGCATGTGGTCAGACCACACCGGATCATACTTGATGTGTGTATCGACTATAGTTTGAAAAGCCGACTCAGTTACAACACAGTGGTCTAACCATCTTAGCGCCCCATTAGCGTCACTTATAAAACTATATGTGTCAGACAATAAACCTAATTTAATGATATCGGCACACTTCCAATCCAAATCGTTACAAAAATTTAAAAGTTCATAATAAAATTGCTCACCCGGGTGGGCGTTGAAGTCACCGAGCATGTAAACACACTCAATACCTTCATTGCCCACTACTGCGCTCAGCGTCCCCAAACAATCCGTAAACTCGACTAGATTCACCGTGTTATCAGTCGGCATGTACACACTGAACACTAAGAATGACCTTTGCCCTATCACAACTTTAATACCGCACACTCGAGTATTATCACATCGCACTACTGTTACATTGTTAAAGATTCTCTTATTCCATAATAATGCCACTCCACCCCACGGTCGTCCTGAGATCATCCCGTTTGACGTGTCCATGGGCGACACACCCGTATAAGCGAAGTCATCATCTATACAGCTCAGGAAATCAATGTCATGCGGCAGCAGCCAATGTTCTTGTAGGGCAATTATGTGGGATGTTCGACATAACTGCCGTACATCATCTATTGAGCGCTTCACGTTCTTACAGTTGAAACTTATAAAGTTGTAAAATTCCTTATTTTCCATAATTATTTTATTTTTTGATCGGCTGACACAGCGTAAATACCGTTCGTAGTCCTCTGACGAAAGTTTATAAATCGTCTAAATATGACTCCTTCTGGCCATAAGTTACTATCCAAGAACACAGATAGCTTCAGCTCCGGTACAAAAAACTTAAAAGCTTTATGATCCTTTTCTTGTTTCATTATAATTTCTTCCAAAGTTATCACCTCCTTCGTCTTTTTGTATACATAGTTAATTATGTCTCTATCTGTTGCGTCCATGTGAATCTTTGTTATAAATATCGGAACTTTTTTGTCAGCGGCTTTGAAGCCCCCTTCCATATCTCTCGAAATTCCGGATTTCCCGTGATAACGGTAATTAAATTTCTTGGTTCTCGTTACGGTCTTCCAGCCTTCATTATCATTCTCGTTCCGTTCAGATTCACCTACTGTGATTACTGCGTGGTGGCACTCGTCTCTTTTCTCAGTTGTTATTATGTCGTTATCAGTGCACTGGCCAGCTGACGACGCCGTAGGTAGCAGTGACGTCACTTCGGCTCGCCGCTCCACACCGCTCGCTATTGTATTGTCGCCTCCAATCAATATCGGTGACCGTTGTCTCGGCACAGCTGATCTACGTGCATTTTGTTTTAGGTTTACCCTCAAGATTTCTCGGTATTCTTGTTTATTATCACCGGAACTGTTCTTCTGGTTTCCTACCGGCTTATTCAACACGGAATTGATTATAGTGGAATCCTTTAAATCATGCGAAAGACCAACTGGCCCACTATCATCCAGCTGCCATGCTCCGCGCCTTATATTCACGTTCTGTGGAGATACGGGTGGTAATGAATTATTTCTCAACTGTAGTAACTCAGATCTGCACGCACTCAGCTGCTCTTTTGTAACGTAGTTATCTTTTACTACATCTAGTTCATTTTGCACTTTTAGTAGGTCTTTCAGTAATTTCGTGCAATCAAGATGATCAAAAAGAATAGGAGGTAGCTTTTCCAGCTCGCGAGCCACAAAAATAGGTATAACGTCGGGTTCAGTCGATTTAAAGAGGCTCAGTATATCGACTAGGTCTCTGCCTTCCTTTCCTTTGTTCTTCCGATTCTTTTTGATTTTGTCCGTAGGAATAGATTCAAATAGTAACGACTTAGCTTTTTTAATTTCTTCGCTCGTAAATGTCGTTGAACATATTCGCACCAGCGTTTCCTCGTCTATTATTGATATTTTGTTCTGAATATAGGACAGAAGCTCGTTAATCACTATATTACACGAGTTACACTTGATAATTTCCGACATTTTGAAACATTTATCAACACGGCACACGGAGTACGCTCACAGCGCCTGGCACTGAGGGATGCGCGCGCGCGACTGACTATAATAACCTATTCGAGGCGAGATCCTTACATTTTCAAGCTTGCTTCATTCGCTCTTGCATTCTGTAATATCTCCTTTATTCATTCTGCAATCTCTCGGTCTTGTGTTCTGCAATCTCTCGCTGTTGTATTTTGCAATCTCTCGCTCTTGCATTCTGCAATCCCTCGCTCTTGTATTCTGCAATCTCGCGCTCTTGCATTCTATAATCTCTCGATTTTACTTTTGTTCATAAGTCAACATAATTCTGGACAAATGATAACATTCTGGACATAACCGAGGTGAAGCAAAAATGCTCGAGCTCGCTTCGTGGAGTAGAAGATGCACCCTCCTGAAAATATATTCGCCCATACCTAACACTGCTTGCCCACATTTTGTAGCTGCGATATGGTTTGGTTGTGGTACGTGATAAACGGGCCTTTAGCAGATAAGTGGCTTTGAAATGGAATTCATTAATGGACATAGAGGTTCCATATTGTTTTTTTGAGATGACGATGAAATACTTTGTTACAGAGACCAAAATTCGAAGCAGTGCCTGTTCAACAGCGATTTCCCATAAGAAACCCGGGACGACCGCGCTCCAATGAGGTCATTTTTCTTTATGCTTACTTTTCAGTTCTGTGTATTTTCTGGAAACCTATTCAAGTAAACTCTCACAAAGCAAGCCTTAGCACCACAAAATATGTGATAGGGCGAAGTTTTTTTTAAATATTTTAGCACATCTTATAATAAATTCTGCATCAATCTTAACTGTAAAATGTTTATTGTACTTTTATTACAAAGTGTGCCACAAAAAGAATCTTATTAAGTTTTGTCAAATGCTATTGTAAATGTTATGTATTTGAGAAAAATTGTCTACAGTCGAGACCAAAATCTGCGAATCGTGTGAAAGATGACTCGGGCATCGGAAGACCTGCACACACCATGCCACGGTCGGCAAGACCTGAGCGGGATCGCTTCCCCATTTCAACAAAAGTAAGTCTTCAATACAAATAATTTATTGGTAGTAAATAATAGTTAATCCGATACATATGGACGATCGTTATTAGTGATCTACCCACCATCGATCAACGTTAACTAAAAATTGTTGAATCGAATACCGGCTGCCATCGATCTGTCGCAGGCCGATTGTATGATTCGCCAGTATCAGTGTATTTTTAGAAATTTTATATTCGCAAGGTACGGATCGAGCCATATCATTATGGTATATAAAGACGGTCACCCATCTTCTAGATCTTAATAAAATATAATTTGCGTTTTTATAGAGGCCTTCCACAATACCTAGGAAAATAATCGATGTCGGAGGACAAGGCAAAGTCATGAGAGCAATGATAACTATGCCTGTAAGTAGACTACATTCACAGGTAACAAATAATATCTGAACGTTTACATCTACTACGGATGGTGGAAGAGTAATGACCAAATGTTCTAAACTAATAACTTTTTTATGCACGCCGTGGTTCCATTTGATTTATTTTGTCGTTTACAGAGACCTCAGTACAAAAACATCTACGGTCTACCAGATCAGGTAAGAATTAATTAAGCAGTAGGTAAAGCCGACAAACCAACCCACTAACATTTCGATGGCTGAAGTTGATGAAGTAAACTCAGTTGAATTTTGTTTACAAAGTATATTGCATGCGATGTAGAATATCCATGATACATAGAGAAACAAGTGTAACCTAACAAACACAAAACAGATCATAGGTACTTATACGAGAAGACTTCATAAAATAGCGCTGGAAGTGCTTTCCCAACATTCCTTATTACAAACCGAAGTCTTCGCAAAGCGTTACTAGTGTTGGTTTGAATAATGGCTTTATAAATATAACAGCCAATAGTTCTTGCGTAGGCACTTGCTCAATTTGGATATCTCCTTTATACACATAAAAGTAGCTGGATGTGCTTTGTCTTCCCATGATATTCGTAAGATAGATTATAAATGCTAGTTTTTTTGCAGACTCATTATCAATGAGTATCTTATTTATAACTTAAATTTTTAAACAATTCTTTAGCGATGTTATTTCATGGCACGGCTGATACTATTTTGACTTCTGTGGAAGACAGCGAAACTGAGGTTACATCTACGTAATATGTACCCTGAAGTTTGTACTACTTCAGCCTACAAACCATTAGGTATCTCACCATGAGCGTGTATAAGTAGTGTTGCTAATTGGGTGTCAGGTTTTGGGGCTAAATCGAGTTTAAAAAAGGGCTAGACTAGCACATTTTAAAAAAAATAGGGCTAAATGACTAAATAACGAAAAATTACGACCTAAATAGCAGTCTTCATCTAATTCCTCTCGAAGGGTTTCAATTTGCGCTGACGACGTTGATGGTTGGGCGTGGGCCTCATTGCGCGCAGCCTTGTACAGTATAAATTTAAATTGGACACATTTTTTTTTAAAGGACAGCCTATGGAATTACCTATATGTAGTAAGTTTGGTTTAACTTGGTAAGGCCAGTTCGAATTTATGGTATGGAATTTAGGGACTAGAAGTTCATCCTGTTCTTTCAATTTATTTTGCTATGGTTTTGACACGGAATAATATTTGGGGCTAGATTACGGGCTAGGGGCTAAATCATTATATTCGGGGCTGAACAAGAAGAAAAAGGGCTAGATCTAGCCCCAAAGGGGCTAAATTGGCATCACTGCTATAAGTGCTCTAGCCATCCCAACAATTGTACGATCAAAATATTTTATTTCACATAAACCTGCAAGGGCACTTATGAAACGTCAGAAGCTAGGTGCACGGTTCCAATTTGTCGCTTCCTATGGAGAAGAGCCGGCAAGAAACTCCACGGTTAAGAAACTCCACGGTTACTCTTTAAAAAATAATTGGCTTTTATAATGTTTTCAAATTACATTGATACTAGGTATGGGGGGACAGTGCAGGCCTGTCAATAAGTATCAGGTACTTAGACGAATGAAAATAAAGAATAGAAACTGTAGGCCTACAACGTTCTCTCATTCACAATATGTAAAAGAATCTACATAAGTAAAATCAACCTATTTAAACCAAGTGATATGATTTCCATGCTTTTTCGGCGCAACCGTTTTGTTCAGGAGTGTAGGGCATGTCAGCCTCCCTTAAATCTCGTGTTGCCTTACGTACTTCGTACTTGTTCATTGTCGAATTCGTTTCCATTGTCGTTCAGCAACTTTTGAATGACGTCTCCTGATGACTTAGCTCTGCTAGAAAATCATTTAAACGTGCTTGAACTTTGACTTTTGCCGTAAGAAGAAGTATATGTAAAGAAAGCGGTGGTTTGGAATGGAAAAGCATGATTTCACCAATCATCCTTGAATAGGACAAAGTATCTATACGTACTTTGACATCGAATACACACATTAGTGTGTATTAGCTCTCCAAGTCTTGTAGTTCTTTCGCTGGTCGTCATCGTCCTTCTGTCGGTTTTTACCATAAATGCAATCTTCTTTGTTATTTTCAGATTTGAATTGCATAACAAATTCTCTTTGCATAACTTGTTTGAGACATGTCTTTTGTTTTAGTTTCCCAAACGTTCATCTGGTAGTCGGTTAAAGTTAAATTTTAGGCGGTTTATTTACTAACGTTGATTAAAGTTAAGTAATTATAAGCGACTGTTTATACAACCCTACATTTTTGACGTTTAAACTTTTAAATGAAACATCTCTTATCTTTATGCAATGTTTCTATATAAACCCCAATGTGTTTAATTTTTAGTTTGTACAAATCTTCATACTTGTCCCGAGTACCAATTAACTTTGTCTTACCTTCAACCTTTAATAAACATGACTGAGTAATTGATTCAAAGGAGCTGAGAATAGCTCCTTTGAATCAATTACTCTGTCAGAGATCTTGTGCGGTCTAGCACTGAGAACAACTTTCTTTGTATTTAGTGTGCTCAACATTTTCATTCCTTCACTGAAATAACATGAAGTAGTACGAAAGCTGAATGTTGCCTCAGAGTGTTAAATCTCGTATTTCCAGGAAACGATTTCAAAACAAGAAAGATATGAAGAGTTAGACGATTTGGATGGTGGTGCGCCAATGGTTGATAAAGGTACTTTTACTTTTTTTTATAACATTCTTAATGGCACTAGTTCGTAAAACTCATAGTCTTTGCGGAAGCAGGAATTTCAATGATATAAGCAAGGAATATAATTTTGTTCCATTCACAATTAGTGTAAATTCGGCCAGAAGGTGCTTAAGCCTTAAATTTTTCAAGTAGCGGTAGGTTATATTATTTGTTTTTGTTATTTTGTCTATTGTTTTAGTCATATAATTGCATACTTAGTATTTATATTATTCTTCTCTATTTATAATAAGGCGATGTGTAACACGTGAGGAGTTGTAATTGGTTTTCTGGTGACTACAGTTTCTTTTTTTTGTCTGTTTTTATAAGCTGTAAGTCCTCCATGATCTTAAATAAATATTATAAATTAATTCTCAGACTCATCGTTATGTTCCCAAAGCGACAAAATGCTGAAAATTAAAATGAATTGGCAACAAAACATGTCGCAGTTTGAAAAGATGAAAAATGATCTCAACGATCGACAGGTGGGAATTTAAAATATTTGAGTATTTTGTATGGTGTTAAAATATCTAAGTTTCAATATTTTGTAGGAACTAATGATAGTATTATCGAAACCAAACCTATTGGGTGTTTCTCGCATTTTGTACTTTTTCAAAGACATTGCGAGAAAAAAATAATTCTATCTTTTCTTTTTTTAATGAAAAGCTACATGAAAAATAAACATGATTTAAGACATACTTAAGTACTACATTATACGCAAAACTGCCGGAGATACGGACATAAAAGTTTTTCTAGGTATGGTAATGATGAATGTAACCTGGTAATTATTTGTTTAAATGGTAATGAAAAATTAAAAACGGTAATGGAAAGGAGAAATTGCAACTTCCATAGAAAATTACCCCACAACCGACAGCTAAGAAAAATACTTAAAAAAATAGATAAAAATGAGTATTAATAAATTCCATACCTCCGATTAAGTCATCATTACTGGCTATCATATTTAGAAATTGCTTCAAATATTGCGTCTTTCAGGCGCAGTATTACTTATCTCAAAAATATTTCACTTACAATCATTCAATACCTACTACTCTAATGACCATAAAAAGTCGAAGTGAAAGTGGAAAAGTGGAGTGGAAGTCAGGGTCTTACCGCAAGTGCAGGACTGCAAGCGGAGTGATTTAGGAGCACGCGCGCAGGCACACTCTTTTGTTCTCATGTTAGTGAGCGAAACAACAATAGTAACCTGTTTGGTTCGCGGACCAATGTACGGTTTTAAACCACCTGAGCGAGGTCGGGCCATTATTAAATAGCCGTCCGTGTGTAATACCTGTAATTATTTTACAAAATAAATAAATTAAATAATCAGTAAGCGTTACTTTAAATAGTAGGTACTTTTTAAATATGTTATTATTAACCTATTATAATAACTATTATCAAGCAATTGCAAATAAGTTAATACAGTGTTTAATTGCTTTTTAATCCTATTCTAAAACTAAAATCAGAAGTTAGTATATTACAGGTATTCTGCCCCTAGATTAATATTGAAAGCAATTTTTTAATGCGCTAGCCGGGAAGGATGATCACCGGAAATATATAATTTTTTTTTTCTAATTTTTAGCGATTTTTTGAGATCTTTGCACTCGGAAGTGTATATCAGATACTATAAATGTAGCTATTACTAAATAAATTATATCGATACACAATGAAAATTAACAAACTTAACTCTTACTTACTTGTATTTATTACCACACTAGCTGAGCCGACAGACGCTGTCCTTTTTTTGATTATGGGGGGAAATCCTCATGGATGTCCTCCACCCCGGGGAGGGCGGAGGGGTCTGTCAGACTCTTACTGACTAAAACCACCCCGGTGTTCCGTCTCTCACTTGCACCGGGGATCACGGGAACTAGTGTGACTTCCGCGATCCCCGGCTAGTGCCGGCCCGCCTCTGCGGGCCACCTCGCGATAGGGGGGGAGTGAGGTATTAAACTCCCCCCTTACGTCATAGAGAGGCGCGCGTGGAACACTACGCGCCGCCATCTCGGGTCCTAACAAGTAGAGGGCGACAGATTTCCCCGGGTCTGTCGCCCCTGGACCCATTTAGGGGGGCTCGAAGAGGGCGTTGTCCGCCCTCCGCCGACGCCCGGTGCGTCTGCTGCGGATCGGGTTAGCGGAAGCAATCTCCCGCTCCCTCTCCGCAGCCTCCTTCTGCGACATGACTGTTTCGCAGAAGGAAACCACCGCGTCCCAGGACTCCTCGCTGCCGACCATCGAGTCGACAACGGCCGGCAGCGACAGGTTACTGCCGACTCCTGAGATGAGGGCACGGCGCGGCTCCTCCCAAGCGGCACACTCTGCCAGCGTGTGCCACGCCGTGTCCTCCCGACAGACAGACGCTGTCCTGTCTTAACTATGAATATTAAATTCGCATTGGTCTATTATTAGAAAAGTGGTCGTTAAGTATTCTTAAATTTTCTAATGTTACGGCATCTTTTACAATGTTAGAAAACATTGTGAAAGTTGCGCGTAACATTAGAATCTCCTCCTGACAATAAAAAACACAACAAAAAAGAATTAGCAAAATTGGTCCAGCCGTTCACGTGTGATGCCGTGCCAAGGGAAATAGGGATTTTTTTTTAAATCATTGCCAAGATTTTAAGATCATTACCATAATTGTATGATCATTACCATATCTATAATAGTGGATGGTAAATTATGGTAATGACAGGAACGGAAAGGGTATTGATATTTTTGCACTTTCTTTAGATTTACTCCCCTTATTAGCTACAGTACCTACCAACTTATTAAATGTTTAAAAACTATTTGAACTTGATTATGATTATGTTGGTATCAAAAATACTCCAACACAGTAACTTCCTCTTTTTTAAGAGGAAGTTACTGTGTTGGAGTATTTTTTTTAACGAAAATGTTTTGTCTCCGTGTACGTAAGTAACAATCGAAAATAACTTTATATTTCAATAGTTTCATAGCGTAATATGCACTTTAAACATATAATTATTCCGTTATATCCGGTCAATCAAAAAAAAAATCATGTCTTCCACGGTGTTGGTAATGATATTCGGGCAAATTTTTTTAAATACTTAAATAGCCAGTTACAAAAACAAAATAAGAAGGCCTAGGAACGAGATTATACCAATTTTTTTTTTATTGTCGCTTAAGAACGTGTAGATTTTTGCATTTTAAGGTGAACATGACGTCATTCGCACGAAATAAGAGAAACACCCTATTGTGAATTAAGATTGTATCTTTTGCGTACTTTACATCACGTAATTGGTTAGGTACTTAGTATAAAGGATGTTAATGTCAAGCGGCTAGGTAAATCGATTGCGTGTAAAAGCATTGTGCACTATTATAGAAAGCAATACTGGAGTTTTATGCAACGATGAGAAGCAATCATTCGAAGATGACGGGGCTTGGTCAGAAGGCGCCCCTACCGTCCTCCGAAGACCTGCGGATCATGAACGTGTCCAAGTTAACGGCAGAACAGCTGCTGCAGCTCTGCGCCCAGCGAGCTGACGATAAGTATCAAAGAGGCGGTAAGGCTAAAGGCACGTAATCTCCATAGGTACTTTTATATTTCCCCGGCAACCCACCACCCATTATTTCAGCTTTTAGAAGCACGCAAAACACATCCGTGTATTTTCTCAATGTTTTCTGTAATAGTTTAAGACATATAATTTCAGATGGTCAAATACCTATGAAAACCCCATTGGCCGTTGACATGAACAAATTGTACGCTATGCCATCCAAGTTAGTTGCCACTTGCGAGCAGACTCTGTTTAAGAGGAAGGAGATTATTGATTGGTTTGAAACTTTGAAAACAGAAGACAAGGTATAGATATAATCCCCACAGAGTACCTACCTACAAGTAATGCATTCAATGTTGCCAAATGAAGTTAAAGTTCAATTTTTTTTAAGGGTATTGCTATGAACAAACTTACCAAGAAGATAAATGAGTTTAACTCTGAGAACGAAATGTTAAAATGCTCCTTAGAACAAGCCAAAGGAGAATTCATTAAGGAACTTAACGAAATAATAGAATATATGCGGTTCGTGTATTTAAAATACTTATCTACCATTATGTATGATTAAAACATGCGTTAACATTAAGGGGTTGCGGGGGCTCATCATCCGCTGGGAAAAATCTACACACAATGGGTACCTGAAGATGGATGGTGCCGCTGAGGACAATCGAAAGAGGTGTCATGATGACCAGGACTAAAGAGAGGCTTTTGCCCAGTATTGGGACAGCATAGGCTAAATAAAATCATTAAGTACGTAAATAAGTTATTACACACAATATATAAGTTATTGTTATCAGGAAAACTGTAAACGAAACAGTAGCTCTCCAGCTACGTACGGAAGAACTGACGTACACCTTGTCGGATCTGAATTCGCAGAATAGCGATTTGCGAAAACAAATACATAATTCCGATCATCTGCGGTCGCACACAAATAAAATTAAGGTTGAGGTAATCAGTTGAATCAGTTACTTTTGGCATACAAGATGCATTGTGCACATTACTAACAAGGTACAATATCCAGGAGCTCGAGAAGGACCTCAAGGAAGAAAGGTGTAAAAAAATATTTATAAAGGATCGTTTGTCCCGAGCAGAAGGTCAAATCAAGATAGGCGTAGAACGAGCGGTTCAATTAGAAGCAGCTTTGGAACAGGCTCGTTCACAGAATTGGGCTTTGGAGCGCACCGTCCAACAGCTACATGACCAGGTTGGAATCCGAAATAAAGACTGACCATAAACTTTTGTATGTTTACATTAATTTCAAATATTTCGCTACGTTTTCCAGAACCAATCATTACAATCTGAGTTTGATATAGAGCTCAACAAATTGAGAGAATCAATTAGGAAAAATACCACGCATTTAGAAGAAATAGCAGAAGCTCGTGAAAAGTTACAAACTGAGTAAGTTTAAATAATTCCAAGAGTTCTGACTAAAAGTCACTTACGTTGTTTGTAAAAATTCTGAACTGTTTCAAAAATGTATAATAGGAAGGAAGATCTAGAAAAACGCCTTGGGGATCTATCAAATTATTATAACGAATCACTTCAGAGTGTCAAACTTGATATGAACGCAAACGTCGCAAAGCTTATTGAAGCTGAGAAGAAATATGAGCAAGAAGTAGAAGAGAAGCACAATATCGAAATTAAACTGGAGTCATTACATTCGCAACTTTTGGAATCTGAACTTCGTTTTAAAGATTTAACGAAGGAACTACAGGAAACAAAAGAAAAATTAAGTTAGTTTTTCTGTCTTTTGTCATAGGATGCACTAGTAGCTTTTGCCAGCGGCTTCGCTCGCATAGAGGTCGAGGTCGCTCTACGGGATCGTACGACCGGGATAAAAGTATCCAAACATCTAAATTTTCACATTTATTTATATTACTAGCTTTTGCCAGTGGCTTCGCTCGCGTGGAGGTGGGTGTATTATACATATAAACCTTCCTCTTGAATCACTATGTCTATAAATGAAAACCGCAATAAAATCCGTTGCGTAGTTTAAATATCTAAGCGTACAGACACGAAAAAAGACTTTGTTTTATACTATGTAAGGATTAGTAAGAGGATCCTTGGAACATGTTAGTACTATATTACTTGGTTTCAGGCTGCGCAAAGAACTTTGAGAAAGAGTTATCATGTACTAAGCGAGATTTAGATATTGCGGTAATTGAAATCGAAGATTATAAGAAGAAGGTAGCAGAACAAAATGTGGCTATATCAGAATATGAGGTTCGTATCTATTACATATTTTGAATGATTAGCAACATGAATGTTACCCATATAATAATAATATGCAGGTTATAAAACTAGGAAACCCGTTTATTGCAGAACCATATCAAAGAATCGATAAATTTAGAAGAAAGTCTGAAATCGAATCTAATTGACAAAGAAAATCATATAACAGACCTTGAAAACAAACTGTCATTACTGGAGAAACAGTTACAAGAAAGGTAAATCGACTAATCTGACTGACTAACTCGCACGGACCAGGGAAGCATGGCACAAAAAGAAGGAGGCGGCCGATACTCAGTAGTGGGTGGATCAAGGCTGCACTTGAATGAATGAATGAATGAAATCAAACTCTGCTTCATTATGCTCATTTGATCAAGAAATGCTGCAAAGCAGTCTCAGTTTTTATCTTCATTTAACTGCTCAGCCTCTCTCTCTGTCTCTGCCTAGCCTTATCCCATTTCATTTGGGGTCGGTTCTCTTCGTCAGTCTTCGCCAGATGTTTTGGTTCTGGGTTGTCGAGTCATTCACTAGGGCTTGCTTCAGGTTGTTGTTGTAGACATCCAAGTAAGAAGTGGTCTACCTCGCTTCTTTGGACTGGAAATCATGTAAAATCTTGCTTAGTCATGTGTTCCTTGTACCTTCTCATTACATGGCCATACCGCCTCAGGCGCGCTTCAGAGAGTTTTTCTTTGATTGGGCGGATCTTAAAACTTCCTTAGCTCGATGAGAGTTGCCGAGAATCGAGCTGAATGGCGTGCAATTGGAGAGGCCTATGTCCAGCAGTGGACTGCTAAAGGCTGATGATGATGAACTTCCTCAGATATGCACTGCTTATCCAAACAAGGTTGCTTTGATGAACTCCTCAAACTAAAGTAAATAAATAGTAATTAACCATTGTTTCGTAGTGAATGCAAAATGGGTTCATATGAGGAACAGTTATCCTGCCTTAAAAATAATATTGCTGAGTTGCAGCAAGATTTTGGTGAATTTGAGAACCTAAATGAACTTCATGAAATGGTAAGCTCTTAATACACTTATTAGGCGAATCAGGTTATGAACAAACAAAAATATGATGTCTAATTTAGTCATAATTTTTTTATGTTTTTCTTCATAAATAATTAAATATCCAGGTAAATCAACAACGAGCCAAGTTGCTAGAAGCGACTAGACAAAATGGAGAACTTGCTGAAGCATTGCAAAAGAAAGATGTGGAATTGGAGCAACACATGTACACCATTACGGATCAAGAACAGCTGCTAGAACAACGGAATGGTGTAATAAAGATACTATCAGTAAAAGATGAAGAACACACTAATATAATAAAACTTTTACGAAATAATTTGGAAATGAGAACTCAAGCAGATATGGATGTAAGTTGATTTCGAAATACAGATCTCTCGGAAAAGTATGCCTTTGGGAATAGTCGTCTTACTTCGGAAATACAATGATGATGAGATCTAATACAGCATGTCTCAGAAAACTGTGGTACAGATCATCAAACTGAACAACTATCTCTGAAAAAATAATCAGCTTTTAAGATTCAGGATCACTTACAAAATGCCAGATGAATCTTTCTAGTAGTCTCGTTTCATCGCCATTTTGTAAGTGATCCTGAATCATTCCACGCGTCTCGATTTACCCGGCTCGAAGGACCATTCCTATACCTACTCGACCCAAATCAATAGGAAAGCTGAATTTTTGATCGCGATTACGAAACTGGTCCTGTAAAGAAAATTCTTAAGCTAGATGGTCTGTATCTGTATCACGCCCTTAAATATGACCACATCGTCCAGATCCACGCTGCATAGAGCTGTTACAACTGCTGTTATAGGCGGTGGAGCTATAGGGTTAAGGTAGCTCGTGCGCGGCCAAAGTCGGAACTCACGCCGCCATCTTGTTTTTTTAATACATTCTGTGCATCGATCACTAATAAAGAACTTATTAGTGATCGATGATTCTATGTGACAATGCACAAAAAAAAATCACGAAAGTTTACTAAAGCGCCCCCTGTCAACGTCATTCAAGTGCCTAAACGTCCTGTTCTACCTTCTTATTTGGACCGATTAAAGCAAAAATGATCCAACCCACAACCTCGACAATTTCGAGTTTTTGTGATCTATGTACTCCAAATAAGGTACCTATATATTTCGAAATGAGGTTTGTGTGGATTGTAACATTTTTGTTTAAATTGGTCCATTTGTTCAGTTGACAGCGTCGCTAGTGGAGAATTTGTATTGCCATTTAAGAAATTTACCGAGAAAAAAGGAAAAGAAACGTCCAGGGGCTTCAAAGTCAAGTCTTTCAAGTCAGTCTTCGCATATCATAAGAATATAATTTAATATGCTACTATGAATTTTATTAAGTAAATAAATAAAACAAAAAGTGCGGAATAATAGGATTTTAATCATATTTTGTAAAAATAACTGCTTGTGGTCTCGAGTTCGAGCGGCCACACTACAGCACCCTTCTTACGTAGGTAACACACTAGTAATCAGAATCTGAATCATTTTCAAGCGTATTGCTATTCCGTTGCTTCATATGTTCGAAAAATTTGTCTGTCCAATAACGTAAATATCGCAATGAATTTTGTTGAACTGTCAAACTGCAAGCAATTCCTACTAATAGTTTGTTACGCAATTAACACGCAGGACGCCGTTACGTTTACGCAGCACTTTGTTATTCGATTTTGAAACGAAATCGTATTTTGTGGAGCAATTTTCGAAGTTAAATGTTTTGCTTGGAAATTAATGTCTTCCCTGAGAACATTCAGTAACTTTAGTAAGGTCGCAATTTCTTTTTTTACTGAATAAAATTCATCTATCTTTCTTCTTAAAACACCAATCTTATATCTTCAAAATCCAAAATAGTCAAACTTTTGTTTCCCGGTTTTCCCTTCCCTTTTCTTGCCAGAAGTAGAGATTTTAGTAACATAGGTATTAGTTTCTTCAGCCTTTTGATCTTCATTGGTAAGTTTGTAGTCAAATCCAAAACGGACGAATGAAATACAAATTATAGGTTTGTCTTTTATGAACAACCATAACAAAAAATATCTCCATCGCTTTAGAATACCTATTACATAACTAGATTGATTTCGATATATTAGAATAAATAAAGATAATTACAAAAAAAATTCTATAAGTGGCAATTTTATTTAAGACATTAAAATGTAAGTGGAAGTGGAGGTATGGAAAATATACTTAATTTTTCCATATCTGGCTGCACCTTTAGATAAAACGTGATAATGCAATAGGCTCTATGAACGCCGTTCTCATCTGTAGGTATTAAGAGTTTATTTGGAGGAGAAACCTCTAATTAATATAATGTTTCATTCTTTTGTCAACAGTTGAACCAGCAAATAACTGAGAAAAATGCAGAGATTGAAGCTCTTATCACAAACGTGGAAACTAGGAAAAAGCAAATTTCTCATTTAGAACAAATACTTTTGGCGTTAGAAGAACAGATGCACAAAATTAGTATGCAAAAGAGAAAAGATCAAGATAAGATTAACTTACTAGAACACAAGATCGCGGATTATGAAACGTACCACATGGAGACTAGACGCAATGATTTGCCTTCAAATAATTTAGATAGTATAATAAAAATTCTAGAAGACGAACTAGGCACTTCTTTTGATCCGTCGATGAATAATAAGGAGCTTGATTTTGCCACACCTAAAAAGAAATATATAGGAGATCGTAGACGAGATAAGCTGGAAAACTTTGAATGTCACAAAAGTAACAACAATCAGACCATGTACCAAAACGACCACGAAACGCTTCCTACAAAAATTGTGATGGGAAATTTTGTAAAGAAAACGTACATTCCAACCAATGATGATCAATTTAATAGCGACAATCTAGATCGTAAGAAAGCTATTACGAACATGGACACACAGAAACGGATTTCAGCTCCTGACCCAAATATAAACATGTTCGTTAATACTCCCACGATCAAAGACAATAACTATCCACCTTTCAGAGGACTATTGCCAGCTGGTAGCCACCTTAAAGATAACTTGCTGTCTAGAAATATACAATTATTGACAAGTAATCAATTAAGGGACGAAAAAAAATGCAAGATGTTTAAAATTGCCGGCCATAGGCTCTGAGTGCTATATTGATAGTTACTGTATTGTTTGTGTTGTGTAGTGTCTTATTTGCGACTTAATTACACAATTTTGTGTTGTGTAGTTTATAAATTGCTTCTGAAAAATAATCCTATAAAACAGAAATAAAATTGTTTTATTTGCGACTTAATTACACAATTTATTGACATTCAGAATAAACGTTAATTTTAAGAGGTGGTACATAGCGTCATCTGTCTCCTATTAGATTAGTCATATCCAAGAATGCCCACAATCTGAAAGAAGAAAAGACAAAATTAGCGATGTTGTTATAAAAAACATAAGTAGGTACAAAAAATCCTGCTAGTTACAAAAAAGGAAACCATTGGAAAAAAACTAAACTTGAATTTTTAATGGGATTCATCACAGTCGGGTTGGACGTGCCGTCCTGTTGCGTCCGCAAGATCTCTCTCTCGAGGATGGCGCGGCGCCGCTCGAGCTGCGTGCGCACGCGGCCCTCGCGCTCCAGCTGCAGGCTCTGCGCCAGCACGGCACTCTCCAGGCGCAGCACGCGCGCACGCTCCGCCCGCAGCGCCGTCCACGTGTCGGCGGCGCCCGCGCACACCGACGACAACGATCTCGATACCTGTATTCAATTCGAAACAAGTCATCAACGTAATTTGGCCTGACAAATATGATTTCTTAGAACATCATAAAACATGAAGGTCTATTTTGCTCTAGGAGTCTCTAAAGGAAGATTAGCTAAATATTTTCAACCTCATTTACGAGCTCCACTAAGTATAGTGGTACAGGGTGGCCGGGACATCGGAGGTTAACAAACTTGTACTGCAGTCATCAGACTGCGGTCACAGGTAAAACAGCTTATGATTTTCATTAATCTTGCCTGACGGAAAGTAATTGAAGAGGTCTTTGGCCGCGTCCTAAACAAATGCTAACGTCGGACTCTTCCATGAGTCCGACGATCGCTTTTGTTTAGGACATGACATTCTCGCGCGCGCGAGAAGGGGGAGTAAGGGGAGACTAAAGTAACGATGGTATGGATCACATGAGTAACCAAACGGAACAGAGCCAAAGCTTCATACAACCGCCCGAATCGGTTGCACTACTACCAGCACGCGGGGCATGATTGCGTGACCACTGGCCGCTTGTCGCGTACTCGGCGAGACTGGAAAAAACCGGTTTAAGCTGGCACAGCCAGTGGATAATCTCAGGGTTAGTATGACGCACGTTGTTTGTTTTATTAGTTCATGTTTGAATATTATAAAAACTTGAGTGGACCTTTTTTATGAGTGAGGTCATGTCTGTCAGATATCGGCGCGGGACTTGACGGCTACTTAACGTCAAAAGTCATCGTCCGGCCTACACCGGTTAACGTAAAAACGTGGTATTTTATTATTAACCATGTTTGTTTAATGTACATACTGTGTGTATGAATAATACTAGAAAAATAAAAATATATCATACTTTAAATATCCCAAGGAGTACAATAGGTAAGTAAATATTTGATTATTACTTTTTCAAGTAAGTAGCTTTATTTTATTGAATGATCCTTTTTTTTATAAGAAGAGGGTACTACATGGTTTTTTACCTTTTTATTGTTATTACAAGCTTTTACTAAACATTTCTAGGTATGTAGGTACGTTGGTATCAGGCGCGGTCGCAGCCAAAGACTTTGGGGGGATCACAGACAAAGACTACCTACATATTAATAAGAAAATGTATTATATTTTCGAAAAATTACTATTTTAAATCAAATATGAAATTGTAACAAAAAATCGAAACGAGCGAGTTCGCTATTCGCGCGTTTCGCGAGTGTGAAGTCTATTGGCCGGCCCTAGGGGGAGCGAGCGGGGCGTAGGTCGAGCGTGTGTCCAAAATGAATTAAAACCGAATCTGCAAATATATATTAATATTGTTATAGCGACAGTGGAAGCTTTGTGCAGAAGAGACGCTACTTTGATCGCCGCTTTTACTTATTGCACTGAAACTGATGATCGAAAGTTTAGACAACGAAGCAGGAACTCTGACAAAAAGTGTTTCTGACGTCTTCAAAAAGAGAATAAAAGAACGAGGAGCCATGTTTTATCTCCACAATCCTAATTATTTTCCAACTCACCCGCCGATGAAGTATTTTATAACCCATCTAATACAAAAATAGAAGAACTAATTTGCAAAACTGTACAAAGCCGTATTAATCCTACAGAAGTCTCTGTTAAATCACATGAAAGTCGTCTAGAGAACAAGAGTTCTCCGATCAAGAAATGAGTTTTCGAGAGAGATTAGCATTTGAGCCAACTAAAATCGATAAGGCTGGAGAAGAAAATGTGCTTATCAGCTGAAAGCTTAAAAACGCATATTCCCAGTTACAGTTGTAGTATAGCAGTACAGTAGTGAGAGTGGACATGGCGTTATTCGAGGACAACGGGTCACGAGGACGATACTTGGAGGCCGGTTACAAGCATTTACAGTGCATTCCGCCTACAAGTGTCGAATCAGATCGTGTTTTTCCGCAGCGGGAATTATGTACAACCTAATTCGTAGCAGGTTAAGCGACAGCACTTTAGATTCCTTATTATTTTTGAGACCACATTTCATGTCTCAAAAAATTACGTAGTTTTTTTACGTTGTTAAATTTATGGTTTTAAGTGAAGCTAATGTTTTGTAACTTTTGTTTATGCTTAATAATTTAACATTCTATTTGTCTATTTGTCTTTAGGTTTGTTCTTCAGTTTCTTTTAATTTTGTACCTATTAATTATTTTACTAACCTTACTCAGCATGCAAGTCACAGACTGATTATTATTTTAACAAGAAGAAGTACATATATTACAGCAAAAGCAATAACGCCTTAAGGCGGGGTGGGTCGGAAAAACGTCGTTTTGTATTGTGTTTTATAATTAGATAAGATAACTGGCTAACGTATGGCGCAGCCACAGTAACTAATATTATAGGAAGGTATACTGAATGAATCGTAAAGGTATGATTGTATCCAGCAAAGGGTTATTTTTAATTCACTCGGTCCTAGAATTAACAAATTGTATTTTTGTAAGTTATTATGTGGATTAACAAAACGAAAAATTAATTAAGTACGAGAGCAGCTTCATTTAAAAAAAACCATGACCTGATTATATTAATTTTAACACAATAACAGACAATTTGTGTCTGGGCGACAAGCTATTAGCGTTAGTAATGCGCCAGTAGACAGCCTCGTCCGGATTAAAAATATTGAAAAAAATATGTTACATAGTTCACATCTTGATCGAGATATTCCGGCCATGCTATTGCATGGCCGGAATATCTCGATCATATTTTTTTTTTTTTTTTTTTGTCACGGTTACTTGCACTTTACTGCATCCAATTAAATCGCAAAGACAAGTCTAAATGGTGATTGGATTCTTATTTCATTTAAGTTATATAGGGTTTTGAACAATAAAACTCATACCATAATAAAGGTCGTAAAAAATTTGATGAAATCTGGCCGTCATAATATGGACTATGAAAATACATCTAAAACAAATCTAGAATCCAGTGTTTTTATCTTTACATGCGCGCGCTCCGTGTCTTTTAGTCCCAAGCGGAACGTGTTGGAGGTCGGACGTGTGCCAATTTTTCGAACCCGCCACCCCCCGCTATAATCTGTTACCGGCAGAGCAAAAAAATTGTTTGTAAATAATAATACGTGTCTAAAATAAACTAAATACAGGTATACTTTATGTATAGCTAATTATTTAGAAGCTTTATTTCGTAGGAAATTAAAGTAGTTAATATTTTGCTGGCTGTCCGAAGGCTAGTAAACAAAAAAAAATAAGGATGGTTTGACAATATTATTATTTACCTACATTCATTACATTTTACGCGTAATAGATTACTATATTTATTTATTATAGCTAACCTACTATTTGCGGTTTGCAAATGCATGTACGTACGCGTAATAGATTTGCAAACCGCAAATAGGCGTGTAGAACAGAATTGGAACCCTATGTCCGTGTAAATAAAGACGCCACGCGCGCAAAAGCTAGAATGGTATATTTTTCTCCCAGAATTGATTTACCAACCGCATGAAGTGCGGAAAATAGTTGAATTTGAAACCTCATACAGCATAAAGCCGCCACGCGCACAAATTATATAATGGTTTATTTACTGTTTTCAGGTAGGTTAAAAACAAAAAAAAAAATGAGGATTGCCTGGATAGGCACTGTATGTGATAACACTATGACCTTGAGCTGGTCCAGCGTAATACGGAGATTCCATAGAGTAAGTCGACATTTACACGGTCGTATTTTTTTGTGCACGGGATTTTCACCTCTCGGTATTTAGCCGAGTGTTAAGAATCCAACAGAGTGAAAAATCCAGTACCTACGCGAAAAACATCCCGTTGCGATTTTATGACGTCTGTGTGAACGTGGACTTATACTTATTATTTTTCTTCCTGTTTTCGACATAGGTTATGTATGTGTCACTACTTGTCATGGTATTCGAGGCCGCTGATCAAAATATAAGTCCAAGATGGCGAATGCAATTTTTTTTTGAGTTTTCCATCATAGGTCTTTTTCAGGGTGTTGCGGGTTGCTAAAGCCGATAGTGGGGTCAAAATGAAAATCCAAGATGGCGGCTGCGAAACTTTTCGAATTTTCCATCATGGGTTTCTTTTTCAGGGTTTTTCGGGTCGCTAAGGCCGATGGTGGGGTCAAAATGAAAATCCAAGATGGCGGCTGCGAAACTTTTCGAATTTTCCATCATGGGTGTCTTTTTCAGGGTTTTTCAGGTCGCTAAAGCCGATGGTAGTGTCAAAATGAAAATCCAAGATGGCGGCTGAGAAAATTTTCGAATTTTCCATCATGGGTGTCTTTTTCAGGGTTTTTCGGGTCCCTAAAGCCGATGGTGGGTTCAAAATGAAAATCCAAGATGGCGGCTGCGAAAACTTTCGAATTTTCCATCATGCCTGCCTTTTTCAGGGTTTTTCGGGTCGCTAAAGCCGATGGTGGTGTCAAAATGAAAATCCAAGATGGCGGCTGCGAAACATTTCGAATTTTCCATCATGCCTGCCTTTTTCAGGGTTTTTCGGGTCGCTAAAGCCGATGGTGGGTTCAAAATGAAAATCCAAGATGGCGGCTGCGAAAATTTTTGAATTTTCTAGCATGGGTGTCTTTTTTAGAGTTTTTAGGGTTGCTTAAGCCGATGGAGGGGTCAAAATGAAAATCCAAGATGGCGGCCGATTTTTTATTTTATTTTCCATCATTGTTGTCGTTTTCAGATTTTTGAGGTCGCTAAAGACGATGATGGAATTTAAATGAAAAGCCAAGATGGCGGCCATGACATTTTGTGGATTGAAATTTTTTCACCATGGGTTTTGCAGACTGCGACGTCTCTCGCAAATATATAACTTTCCGTCCAAAAAAGTAACAAAATCATATCCATCCATCAAAATTTTCTCCTATAAAAAATTGGAAATCAATTTTCTCTTAAAGTATGGCATTTATACGAATGGACAATCTGTTACATTTTAATTAAAAAATAGTAAAAAAGGTATTCTAATTTGCGGTAATCTACGAGGTTGAGCCTACCCAATAAATCCGTAAATATTGGGCTCTCGGCTCAGACGTTCAATTACTTTTTAACAAATAACGTCTAGATCATTATTTTTTTAAAACTAATTCACACAGGTATCTTAGTAAAATATATTGAAGTCGTATTGTATGTATTTCTTCAGATAATTTCATGTTTTGCAGATTCCCCAGTAAAGACATGAATGAATTGAGGGACCTAGATATACCGCCATAAATCTGTAATGTCTTATTCTACAGATTTGGGAATTTCTTAAAATTTTTAGGAAAATCTTAACTAAATTCTTAAATAAAAATGATTAACCCAGAGATAGCACTTTCTGAGATGTAGGCTATGTCACTTTATGCACGCGTCTGGATTGAGGGCCCAAGTTATATGTAATCATAACAGTTTTAATTCACGTTTAAGAAGCTCATGGCCCCAAAGCATTTGCTTTATGTTTTAACTATTTTTTACTAATTTCCCTATAAGTCTTACTTAGTTTCGCAAGAATTTAAAAAATGTGTCCTCAATCCAGATGCACATCTGTGAATCATGACATGGTTAGAAAGAGGGTGGCTTCCAAGATGACGACTAATAATTAAAATTAAGTATGGAAGAAAAAGACATGTTGAGCCGACCCCAAATAAATTGACATAAGGGCAGGAGGCGACTTTCTCGCGCGATCCATCAAATCGTGTTTCTAAGTCATAATAATTCAAACAAACGATCGCGTCGATCGCGAAGTCGCACGAAGATCGCTCTTGATTAGGGCGCGCATCACGACCAAGTATATAAATTCACCTCAGCTTGTCCACCGTCATCGAGCGGCATCGGTTCCGCGCGGCCGTCGAGCTGCGCGGAAAGGTCGCGGCGCGCGCGCACCATCCGCGCGAACAGGTCGGCGGAGCGCTCGTGCCGCTCCAGCATGAGCGCGCGCGACGCCGCTGCCGTCACCAGCGCCGTTCGCTCGCGGGTCAGCGTCTCTACTTGCATGTGCATCTCCAGGAGCTATTAAAATCAGAACAAAACCTTTATCAACATCTAAGTATATAGGTACAAATTAAAATGAAATGATGTTTGTTCTTTGGTAAGCGCTTTACCTCGGTTCGACGGAATTGGCTATTTTTGTTTTAAAATGTTCATAATAGTCCGAAAGCTTTCAAGTTCCGGAGAAACTGAACGCTGAATGTTAGGAATCTAGGATCCAACATCGTCTTCGATAATGAGGTGCTTCAAACTGTAGACTCGGTAGTTTTCTGGGCTTAACTGTAGATGCCAAAATTCAGTGGGGATCACATACGTAAACCCTACCGGGACGGCTCAATTCGGCCGCCTACCTACGCTGTCAGGAAAGTAAGACAATACACTGTCGTTGACACAGCTCTGTTAGTCTATTTTAGTTATTTTAATAGCGTTATGTCCTACGGCATTCTGCTGTGGGGCAAAGCCGCTGACATTCAAAATATTTTTGTTCTGCAAAAACAAGGTGTCCGAGCAATTTTTAGCAACTATAAGCTAGAGTTTCTCTGAGATTTTTAAAAAATATATTGGTATTCTCACGGTGGCACCGCAATTCATCTTCGCCGTATATTAGGCAAAATATACAGTTGTATACTAAAAACAGATATTCATAATATTATTACTAGAAATAAGAACAAACTACGTGTTCCCTTTCACCGGCTACATAAGGTTCATAACTCATTTGTTGGTCTTGGTATAACCTTTTATTTGATGATTTCCCATCCTCAAAAAAAAGCCCTTTTCTATCAAGCTTCCCTCTTCTTTGCTAGATTTGCATTTTAATGCGTTTAAAGCTAGAGTAAAATCCAACCTTTGTTCAAAGGCATACTATTCTATCAACCACTACTTAAACGATTAGAATAGTTGGTCGCTGTGATTAACTCAAGACAATGTTTATGTTCTTTCACCAGAACTTACTAACATTAATTGATAAAATTTAATTGATAAAATAAATAAAACTGGTTTAATCATATTAATTGATAAAATAAATACAACTCCTCCTTATAGACATTGCTGTACCAAATACGCATAGCTTACAGACTACAATAGCCGAAAAAATATCTAAGTACACCGAACTAAAATACAAAATAACTCGACTTTGGCATATTCAAAAAGTCACAATAGTCCTCATAGTGCTATCTACAACAGTAGTCATTCCTAAACAGCTACATCAGTCCCTTCGTTCCCTCAACCTGCCACCTAACACCTACCACCTACTGCAGAAGGCAGTGATTCTTAACATATGCAGGCTCTAGTTAGATAATTTCTTCGGTGTGAGTCGAATACCTTGCACCAATACCCCCACGCAAATATTATTTAATTTATTATTTATTTAATTAAGGTTCACCAACAGTTGTTACAGATATTATACACATAGGAGCATAAAAGTAATAGTGTCTTAAATATAACTGCACAACCAATTACAGGCAAACACCACATGCAAAATGCTCTTTGTGATTATAACTTTCATTTTAAAGACTTAAGGTACTTAAATTCTAGATAGATCAATTAAAAACTAATACTAATTACGTCTGACAAAGGTCAATATTGAGTGTCATGCTCTGCCGCAGAGCCACCATTTTAGAAACTGATCAATTATATCTTAAAATGATGTACGTCAAACGTACATAATGTACGTATACCGTTATCGCTGTACGTGCATTAGGTAATGATAAAAGGCTTGTGTTTAAGCACCGCCCAAAAAAGTACCTATTTTACTACCATAAAAATTCTAAACGGTTACCAAAATGGATAAATGGTCACCAAATAACGTTTCCTAAAATATTATGAAATAAATTCATTTTTTCGTATTATTGACTGCCAAAAAAATATATGGACGCCTTTAAAATACACTTTAGACCAAATATTATACATTGTCACTACTTAGATGTTACTAATTATATAATACCATGACTTCTAATTTGGTCATTTTTGTTAGGCTAAAAAAGCTAACGATCGCTAGAATATTTCCCAAATACCAATTAATATACTGGGGTTCCCAAACGTACCTACGTCGCTTATTTATTGTTATATGGAATTCGCTAAATATATTGAGGTTCCCAAACAAACGTCACTTGTTTAGGTTTGGCGTATGTTGAAAGGTGGGTTCACCCTTGTTTGATAGAACAACGTTTGATATAATATTACTAAATCGAACAACGTTTAAGAAAATCATCACTTTGTTTCGTTTGACAGAATTTTCAGTTCATCGAATATTTATTTGCTTTAACAACATTTGCGCTAATGATCAAAAGGTATAATGTTCATTTGTTGTAATGTTCAGATGGAATAACCATGTATTTTATCGAATATTCAATTGGTGTAATGTAATGCAGAAAAAAAAAAACAAAATTCCAATGTCGATCGATCGGAATTAAAATCAAGAGTAATCACGCTGATAATACGCGGGTATTTTGCACGGGGTGCGTAATAAAGTTTTTTAAAAGAAATTCGTTTCTGTCACGGCTCCGGCGCTGCGGGGCTACGGCGGTCCCTCGCGAGCTTATCGTCGCAGATGGTTTAACACTCACCACCTTGGCTTCGGCTCAGCCTCAGCCGCCGCGGCGAGTGTAACAATCACCCGCTCCTCAGCTCGCGGGCCGCCTCGCCCCTCCGCGCCTACGCGATTCTAAATTACACTCTAGGGGTAGGGCAGACAAGACTGCGTGGAGTCGGATTTATAGCGATTCGTTTCTGTCGACCTGAAGAACCTAGTTTTTTTTTTTTTTTTACAGTAATTATACAAATTTGGGGTTGCGAAAGGATTCAGTGTTGCGTTGCGTTGCGTTGCGTTGTGTCGTGTTGCGTCGCGTCAACCGGTGCGAGTACGAGGGACGGTTCGCGTACTAAATGTGTCTGTCTAACTAATTATTACGTACGCCTACATACACAACAAGCCATGGGCAAGAGGAGAAATTAGTGCATTTGAAAATTCGGCGAAATGAAATTAGTTCAAATAAATAATTACGCTAAATAAAAATTTACCAATGAATTATTCGGTCAAATGAATAATTCTTCGAAATGACTTTATTGCAACTAAAATTCGATTTAGTAATATTATATCAAACGTTGTTCTATCAAACAAGGGTGAACCTGAAAGGTGGGCCACGCAGGCCGCGCAGCGCAGAGCAGAGCAGATTTTGTAAAGCATGGAACGTCTTTGAGCTACGTATGCTGCAGCGCAGGCACGTGCAGCTCAGATGTGTACAGTAACTGCCCTGCTCTGCGCTGTGCCGTCTGCACTGCGGCTGCGCGGCCTGCTTCGCCTGCCTCTCATCATATGCCCACCCTTATTAATGTATGAAGTTAATTAAATATTATTTAAAAAAAAAACGGGCGGTTCTCCAGGGTGCGGGGTGCGGAGTGTGGGGTTAAGAAATAAAGGGATGCAATTGTAATTTTAGTCTTACATTAAAGTAGTCTGGGGTCAAATAATGTATTTTGGATGACGACTTACTATTTTGGAGTAAGATTTTTGGTAGTAATATTAATCTTTGAGTTGGATAGAATTTGGTGACCGTTGATCCATTTTAGGAACCAAAAATAATATTTGTGCGAGGTTTGCGATTTTTCTGATGTTATTTGATTTATTTTGGATCATAATATTATATACTTTAGGGCCCTTTTAATAAAGTCAATTGATTTTTTTTGGAGTTGTTTTTTTTATTTGGTGCCTAAGCTTAGAGTCTTAAAAATTTTTTTGGTGACCGTCTAAATTATACCCATGATAAAATAGACATTGATTGTGGCTCTGCTGGAGAGCATACTCTCTAGCAGAGCCACACAGAACATGTACTCAGGAAAGATAAACGCTACTTTTTTTTGATGAAAACTGTTGTACTAATAGTGTTTGCTGCGTACGTGTTAAAAAATATCATTATTAGACAGCGGTTTTATTGATTTTAACTTTACTAAAATTTTCATTGAAAGCGCCTGGTAAATTCGTGTTAGCAAAATGTTTTGTAGCATTTGTGATTAGGCGCACAACTAACGGGTGTTTCTTTTAGAGGCGGAGAACTTTTAATTGAAATAAAGAACAGATTTTTTTTATAATATGCATGAAATTGGCTTTATTCGAGAGATGATTTTATAATAATAATAATAATAATCATAATCATTTTATTATCAGGCAACTAAGGCCCATACATAAAATACACAAAATAATCTTAAACAATAATGACATACTAATACATATTAAAAACCAGCTTAAAACTATAACTAAACACGTAAAGTTGACGGCGTCGTGTTTCGCTGCGAGGTGTCACGTAACCGTCCTCGGAAACGACGATATACGACACCTTTCGGCCAAAAGTCCTCTTTCAAGCAGTACTGTAGATGGTGGGTTGGAATTCGTACCACGAATGACTATATATGACATCAATGTTCGAATACAATTTCAGGCATGTGGCCGCCGCGCGCACAACTATTAATATTATGAACGAGAAAAATTAACGTGTTATTTATTACTTAATATTACTAGATTTATTTACTTTTCGAATGTGCAAATAAATTATATTGAACCTATTTTCAATCTTCAGTCGTCTGTTCTAATATCATTATTAGACAGTGGTTTTATTTATTTAACTTTACTAAAATGTTCATACAAAGCGCCTTTAACTTATCTATCTTATTATTACTAAATTACTTATTATAAAATAAGATTCAAAGTGCATTTTCTGCTGTGATTTTTCATATGCAAGGAAAGATTTGCCTTGAAAGCGAATGACCGTGTCGTCAGAATGAAATATATTTATCGTTAAACATAACTGACAACACACATAATCTATGTTTGTTATGAAAACTTTCCAAACTATACTCTCCAGCGTCTATAAATCAGCAGATGGCAATTAACTACAATGTCGTACTTAACTGAAACAGCCTTACGGGCCATTTCGTTCCGACCCTGGTCCAGGCCATGGTACGGAGCGAGAGTGCATGGCTAGCAGTCGCCTCCTTCAGCGAAGCAGTTATGCTCGCAAAGAGGGAGGCGGCGCACGTGAGGGAGATGCAGTACATGCGCCCTCACAGCCGTGGCCTTCGCAGGAGACACCCTGGGCGTCGGGAATCACAGGCTGATTCCCGGCCACCGTAGGCACGGGCTTGCGGACGGCGAGTAATGGGTAGCTCGCTGTCCGGTAAGGACCAAGCCCGGGTCGACGGAGCGTTGTGTTCCACGCGCGCCTCAAAGAGATGTCAGCGGCAACAGATGGGGCCCGCAAGGGCCGATGCCTGCCAGGGGTGCGGGTTGTTCGAAAGAGATACCGCGGCCTCTGGCACACAGGCAACTGAGGGAACACGGGTGGGTTTTAGTCAGTAAAAGTCTGACACGCCCTCCTGCTCCACCCAGAGCGGGAGAAGTTATTTGATGATTTCCCAACCAAAAAAAAAAAAAAACCTGCACGCGGTACACCCTGCCACTGACAGAAGAGGCGCTGGCGACCGACCGATGGCGGTATAACCATTAGTCATAGCCTTTATGACTGCAGCTACATCTTTAGCATTAAATCTTGTCCCAACAAGACCACTCGGTATCTCAGAGTGGGCACCTCACCTCTTTGCCCTAGTGGAGACTACATGAAAATGGCTTCCAAATATGTCAGCAATATCTTTACAGTCACTCACCCCGCCGACGCTCACCGGGCGACCAGCATTGCTATTCTGCCTGCCAGTTTCATCCCACTGATGCTAGGGATTGACCAACCATTAGGTGAAATTACACTGACAGCTCACTCCACGCTCACTTCACGCGGTGAGATGGTTACAGAATCGACATGCAGGTCTGATTGACCTGATACCTATCATAAGTTCGAAAAATATTGGACCGAATTTCATTTCACCTAAAACTTTTCAACTATTATCGTTTCACTGGCCCGAGCACTTGCCCGAGCACTGGCCCGAGCACTTGCCCGAGCACTGGCCCGAGCACTGGCCCGAGCACTCTCTCGAGCACTGGCCCGAGCACTTGCCCGAGCACTTGCCCGAGCACTTGCCCGAGCACTGGCCCGAGCACTTGCCCGAGCACTGGCCCGAGCACTTGCCCGAGCACTTGCCCGAGCACTTGCCCGAGCAATTGCCCGAGCACTTGCCCGAGCAATTGCCCGAGCACTTGCAATTGCCCGAGCACTGGCCCGAGCACTCTCTCGAGCACTGGCTCGAGCACTTGCCCGAGCACTGGCCCGAGCACTTGCCCGAGCAATGGCCCGAGCACTTGCCCGAGCAATTGCCCGAGCACTGGCCCGAGCACTGGCCCGAGCACTTGCCGCTAGCACTGGCCCGAGCACTTGCCCGAGCACTGGCCCGAGCACTTGCCCGAGCACTTGCCCGAGCATTTGCCCGAGCACTGGCTCGAGCACTTGCCCCAGCACTGGCTCGAGCACTTGCCCGAGCAATTGCCCGAGCACTTGCCCGAGCACTTGCCCGAGCACTTGCCCGAGCACTTGCCCGAGCACTTGCCCGAGCACTTGCCCGAGCAATTGCCCGAGCACTGGCCCGAGCACTGGCCCGGGCACTGGCCCGGGCACTGGCTCGAGCACTTGCCCGAGCACTCTCTCGAGCACTGGCTCGAGCACTTGCCCGAGCACTGACCCGAGCACTTGCCCGAGCAATTGCCCGAGCACTTGCCCGAGCAATTGCCCGAGCACTGGCCCGAGCACTTGCCCGAGCACTGGCCCGAGCACTGGCCCGAGCACTTGCCCGAGCACTTGCCCGAGCACTTGCCCGAGCACTTGCCCGAGCACTCTCTCGAGCACTGGCTCGAGCACTTGCCCGAGCACTGGCCCGAGCACTTGCCCGAGCACTTGCCCGAGCACTTTCCCGAGCACTGGCCCGAGCACTTGCCCGAGCACTGGCCCGAGCACTGGCTCGAGCACTGGCCCGAGCACTTGCCGCTAGCACTGGCCCGAGCACTTGCCCGAGCACTGGCCCGAGCACTTGCCGCTAGCACTGGCCCGAGCACTTGCCGCTAGCACTGGCCCGAGCACTTGCCGCTAGCACTGGCCCGAGCACTTGCCCGAGCACTGGCCCGAGCACTTGCCCGAGTACTGGCCCGAGCTCTGGCTTGAGCACTTGCCCGAGCAATTGCCCGAGCACTTGCCCGAGCAATTGCCCGAGCACTTGCCCGAGCACTAGCCCGAGCACTTGCCCGAGCACTTGCCCGAGCTCTTGCCCGAGCAATTGCCCGAGCACTTGCCCGAGCACTGGCCCGAGCACTTGCCGCCAGCACTGGCCCGAGCTCTTGCCGCCAGCACTGGCCCGAGCAATTGCTGCCAGCAATTGCTGCCAGCACTTGCCGCCAGCACTGGCTCGAGAACTGGCCCGAGCACTTGCCGCCTGCACTGGCCCGAGCTCTTGCCGCCAGCACTGGCCCGAGCAATTGCTGCCAGCACTTGCCGCCAGCACTGGCCCGAGCACTTGCCGCTAGCACTGGCCCGAGCACTTGTCAAACATTTTTTATAATACCAACTTAATCACTCAATGAAATCTCGATTTCTTTTGCATAAGGCTCTGCTGATAATTTTTAGAGACAACTGCGTTTATTTAGTTTTTTTCTGTTCCCGGGGGTCTTGACTGCTACTAAACTTAGTCCATAGAATACACGAAATGCTACAAATTTACCAGGCGCCTCTTTTAACAAAATGATTTTCTTTTTCTTGTAGCGGGTACCATTTTATTTTTAATTTTTTTCATGACTTAGATCGGCAGAACTATTCCGGAAAAGTATTAGGAACTATAGAACTCACCACTGTGTGCCTAAATCAGTTTTAAAATTGTAATTTTGGAAAAAAATATCTGCTAACGGCAGTTGGCAGAGCTCGGGCAAGTGCTCGGGCCAGTGCTCGGGCAAGTGCTCGGGCCAGTGCTCGGGCAAGTGCTCGGGCAAGTGCTCGGGCAAGTGCTCGGTCAAGTGCTCGGGCCAGTGCTCGGGCAAGTGCTCGGGCAAGTGCTCGGTCAAGTGCTCGGGCAACTGCTCGGGCAAGTGCTCGGTCAAGTGCTCGGGCAATTGCTCGGGCAAGTGCTCGGGCAATTGCTCGGGCAAGTGCTAGGGTCAGTGCTCGGGCAAGTGCTCGAGCCAGTGCTCGAGAGAGTGCTCGGGCAAGTGCTCGAGCCAGTGCCCGGGCCAGTGCTCGGGCCAGTGCTCGGGCAATTGCTCGGGCAAGTGCTCGGGCAAGTGCTCGGGCAAGTGCTCGGGCAAGTGCTCGGGCAAGTGCTCGGGCAAGTGCTCGGGCAAGTGCTCGGGCAAGTGCTCGGGCAAGTGCTCGGGCAATTGCTCGGGCAAGTGCTCGGGCAAGTGCTCGGGCCAGTGCTGGCGGCAAGTGCTCGGGCAAGTGCTCGGGCCAGTGCTGGCGGCAAGTGCTCGGGCCAGTGCTCGGGCAAGTGCTCGGGCCGGTGCTGCACTGGCCCTAGCACTGGCCCGAGCATTTGCCCGAGCACTGGCTCGAGCACTTGCCCCAGAACTGGCTCAAGCACTTGCCCGAGCAATTGCCCGAGCAATTGCCCGAGCACTGGCCCGAGCACTGGCCCGAGCACTTGCCCGAGCACTTGCCCGAGCAATTGCCCGAGCACTTGCAATTGCCCGAGCACTGGCCCGAGCACTCTCTCGAGCACTGGCTCGAGCACTTGCCCGAGCACTGGCCCGAGCACTTGCCCGAGCAATGGCCCGAGCACTTGCCCGAGCAATTGCCCGAGCACTGGCCCGAGCACTGGCCCGAGCACTTGCCGCTAGCACTGGCCCGAGCACTTGCCCGAGCACTGGCCCGAGCACTTGCCCGAGCACTTGCCCGAGCATTTGCCCGAGCACTTGCCCGAGCACTTGCCCGAGCATTTGCCCGAGCACTGGCTCGAGCACTTGCCCCAGCACTGGCTCGAGCACTTGCCCGAGCAATTGCCCGAGCACTTGCCCGAGCACTTGCCCGAGCACTTGCCCGAGCACTTGCCCGAGCACTTGCCCGAGCACTTGCCCGAGCACTTGCCCGAGCACTTGCCCGAGCACTTGCCCGAGCACTTGCCCGAGCACTTGCCCGAGCACTTGCCCGAGCAATTGCCCGAGCACTGGCCCGAGCACTGGCCCGGGCACTGGCCCGGGCACTGGCTCGAGCACTTGCCCGAGCACTCTCTCGAGCACTGGCTCGAGCACTTGCCCGAGCACTGACCCGAGCACTTGCCCGAGCAATTGCCCGAGCACTTGCCCGAGCAATTGCCCGAGCACTGGCCCGAGCACTGGCCCGAGCACTGGCCCGAGCACTGGCCCGAGCACTGGCCCGAGCACTTGCCGCTAGCACTGGCCCGAGCACTTGCCCGAGCACTGGCCCGAGCACTTGCCCGAGCACTGGCCCGAGCACTTGCCCGAGTACTTGCCCGAGCATTTGCCCGAGCACTGGCTCGAGCACTTGCCCCAGCACTGGCTCGAGCACTTGCCCGAGCAATTGCCCGAGCAATTGCCCGAGCAATTGCCCGAGCACTGGCCCGAGCAATTGCCCGAGCAATTGCCCGAGCACTGGGCCGAGCACTGGCCCGAGCACTTGTCGCTAGCACTGGCCCGAGCACTTGCCCGAGCACTGGCCCGAGCACTTGCCCGAGCACTGGCTCGAGCACTTGCCCGAGCAATTGCCCTAGCACTTGCCCGAGCACTGGCCCGAGCAATGTGGGCGAAAATGGTTATATTCGCATGCGGATGAGTTCTGGAGTTCTGGAGGCAAAAAAAAATCAATCGGCTGAAAAAGGTCGAATGAAAATATACTCTGCTAACTTCCGTTTGCAGGTCATTTTTTTCCAAAATTAAAACTGATTTAGGCGCACAGTCTCTCTTAGATCTTCACTCATGCTTTGCTGATAGCTGAGTCGGAGTGCTGGGATTATTTAGCATGTTTTTGGATAGGTCTTTTAGCGGGCCATAGGAAACCGTGAAGTTCTCGCTCCTGAGTGCTACTGTTTTTTTTTATACATCTTTCTAAACCACTGATTTAAATCCTGATTTTAGCTTTCTAAATCTTTAGCCATGCTCTGTTAATACCTGAGTCAGAGTTCTGGGTTACTTTTGCCTCTTTTAGTATAGTTATAATATAGTTGCAATACGAAACATGGAGTTTCAGCTCCACAGTTTTACTCAATTTTTTTTTTATCATATCAACTCAAAGACTCAATGAAATCTAGATTTCTTGTAATCTAACTGTTTCACAAGGCTCTACTGATAATTTTTGCATTGCGTGCATTTATTTAGTTTCTTTTTCTCATTCCGGGGTCTTGGCTGCTACTAAACTTGGTCCATAGAATCTACGAAAAGCGACAAAGAATCATGTCCTTAATGGACTAAGCAAAAACAGAAATTCGTCCCAAGATGAGACTGACACCAAAATATAGTACATTCTTAATGTAATTATTAGAAATCACCAATTTATTTTTAAAAGCTGGGGAAGTATAGACAATTGATTTGAATCATCTTTATAAATATAACTTCACTTTATCAGAACGCAGTATAAAATGTTGATTTTGAACGCATCTGTAATTATGGACGTCGCTAGAGAAGTCCATATTTTTACTCAGATCAAAATCGATTATAATATGTTTTAATCGAAATGGAATCCCAGGAAATGTTAACCGTGCAGAAGTAATTATTTTAAATCTTTAATAATCATTTATTGGTCTTTACAACAAATGCATAGCTTAACAAAACACAGAACATTTAAATAACAATTTAACAATAGAAAAGAAGGCATCGTGAGAATCGCGGAGGATCGCTGTATCACGTCCTTTATCGCTGGCGATTGGGGTGTCTCTTCACTGGAGAGACACCCCCCGGCAGGTGGAGTGGCGCGAGATACTGGAGAGTCTCCAGTCTCTACCACCACTCCACCTGTGCTAGCGGCGGGGTGCGCTAGCGAACTATTTTTTAAGTATAAGGAACTCCAGAATTCATCCGCATGCGAATAGAACTCATATAACTGTTGCTCTGCTGGGCAATGATCTGCCAAGTTCACCCACGTGATGATCGATCCGGTTGCTTTGTATCGATATTCTGTTTGGCAGTGGATTATTTTGACCCGAGTATCGATATTAAATCACTTTAACCTGTTAACCGCCCGACTTCATATTAGTTCTGATGTCGTGCCCCCAGCGCCCGGCACAGTGAATCGAAAAATAAATACCTACAACAAAGAGGGATGTGCAATACTTAACTTTTTACAACAGATTAAACGAGCTGTGGTATTTTCGTCGTAAATATACGACCCTGGCGAAATGGACCCGAAAATGTTTGTCGGATTAATACGACGTAAGCCGTTTAAAGGTTTTTTTTTTAAATATGTTTGCCTTTAATTCAATTCAATTTCTTTCTCTGACAGAGTCCCGGTTTTGCCCAAACAATTCTGCCAATGTCACTAGTGATTGAGAAGCGTGTTTATGGAAAATAACAGCCTTAATAGTATTTTTCCTGAATTTTTTTATTCTCATTTAACCAAACACATGTACTATGAAATATATTTATATTCATTTAACTGACAACTACGATTTTACAGTACGATTGTACGTACAGAAATACGATTTTTTGATCCGATCATCATTGCCTTTATCAATTTATAGTAGTGGATCGTATATTGTTGAATCGATGTGAAAATCAATCAAATTGCTTTGTACCGACTTGAGTATCGATACATATTGAACATCCCTAACGTCAAGTGACATTTCACTTCACGTCACATCTGACAAGTCTGACAACAATGAAAAAGCTATTCGCTTTGCTTTCATGCACTGTGGATGTTATTTTCTTTACTCGCTGCTTTTACGTTTGTTTTTCTTATCATGGAATCCGACACTGCTCCTCATGATGACCCGGCCCTACTCGGACACTAAATCTACACCTCACGTTGAACCTGGTGCTATTATGGACCTCGAACCGGTTTGAAATGACAAACCACGGCACGAACTTGGACAGGAGTCCAAGTGCGTGCCGTGGCTTGTCAGCAGAGGACTGCTACACGTAGGTCCTTCGAGTGATAATGTGGAACCAATGCGATGTGTTAATTGTGGCATTGATGTAATGCATCGCTGAAGACACACATTGCAGCTTATTGAAGTATTATCAATCATCCGGAAAAGGACTGCTCCTCAATAGCCTTGTCGGCCGAAGATCGGTGGGTTGCTGTACGCACGTTATGACTAGTAGGTATTTAGTATTTCAGCTGGGCTAGGGACGAAAATAATGTTGCACCACCTGTCCAATTTTTAGAAAACATTTTAACAGTTTATGGCTCTGAATAAAGTGAAAATAACAAATCACCATCATCATTTCAGCCGAAAGACATCCACTGCTGGACATAGGCCTCCCCCAAGCTCCTCCACTTCAACCGGTCCTGCTCTTCCCGCATCCAGCGGATTCCTGCGGCCTTCACAAGATCATCGGTCCATCTTGTGGGAGACCTTCCAACGTTACGTCTACCGTTACGCGGTCGCCACTCCAGAACCTTTCGGCCCCATCGGCCATCTGTTTTGCGAGCAATATGTCCTGCTCACCACCACTTAAGTTTGGCAATTCCCTCTTCATTGCCGTTTGGGTGACTTTTACCCTTCTGAAAAGGCCCATTGAGAGCGACCACGTTTCAGTACCATATGTCATCTCTGGCAACACGCACTGGTCAAAGACTTCCGTCTTGAGACACTGTGGGATGTGGGACGAGAAGATATTGCGTAGCTTCCCGAACGCTGCCCAGCCGAGTCGAATTCGACGATTGACCTCTTTATCGAAGTTGGACCTACCTAACTGGACAGTTTGCCCTAGGTAAACATAATCGTCTACAACTTCGAGTGCAGAGTCTCCGATCTTCATTAGAGTGGGTGTCACATGGGCATTCAACATTACCTTCGTTTTGTCCATGTTCATTTTGAGACCCACTCTTTCGAAAGCTCTACTGAGGTCATCGAGCATTGTACTGAGGTCTTCCATAGTCTTAGCCATGAGTACTATATCGTCGGCAAACCGAAGGTTAGTGATGTACTCGCCATTGATGTTGATGCCAGCCCCCTTCCAGTCCAGAACCTTGAAGACATTCTCCAGTGCAGCGGTGAACAGTTTCGGAGAGATTACGTCTCCCTGTCTCACCCCTCGCTGCAGGAGGATACGTTTTGAGGTCCGGTCTTGGAGCCGAACTGACACATACATACAAACTCTTTAGCACCTCGATGTACAGATAGTCAATCTGGCACCGTTGCAGAGACTGCAGTACAGCCCAAGTCTCGATCGAATCGAAGGCTTTCTCGTAGTCCTTCGGTCTTCTGAATAACCTGCCGCAGCGTATGAATGTGATCCACGGTGCTAAAGCGGAATCCGGCTTCTTCGGGAGGCTGGAAGTCATCAAACCTGCGCGCGAGACGGTTCGTGATGACTCTTGAAAACAGCTTGTAGACATGGGTCAGAAGTGAGATGGGCCTATAATTCTTAAGCAGGGTGCTTTCGGCCTTCTTAAAGAAGAGTACCACCACACCTCTGTTCCATGCCTGTGGCGTGTTGCCCTCGAGTATGACGGAATCGAACAGCTTCTGCAGGGCCTTAAAAACGGGTGTCCCACCGGCCCTCAGGAGTTCGGCCGTAATTCCGTCATCACCGCGCGTTGTTGTTTTTAAGCTGCTTCAGAGCCATCCTAATCTCGTACAAGCTGACGTCCGGAATGTCTTCGGTGTAGTGTCGGGTCAATCTAGCTCTTGGTTTGTTTGCCAGACTCATAACGGGGTTACTGATTGACCTGAATAACTGTCCATAGAACTTCTCGATCTCTCTTAACAGCTCAGGTTTGGCGGATACGATTCTGCCATCGTCGGTCTTCAGTTTCGCAAGCTGGCTCTGCTCAATAGATACCTAGATCTCTTGCAAAACCTTGGAACCCTTGTTCCGCTCTATCACGTCCTTAATGCGGTCCGTATTTAAATCGGCGAAGGTCACTTTTTAAGGACTTAGAGATCCACCTATTGAGCTGGAGCGCATCGTCTGAAGACTGCAGTATAATTTCTCGCCTGTCCTTCATGAAATTACAAATATATAATATAATTATAATAAATAACAAATAAAAACGAATAATTGTATTTTAACCACCGTAAAAATAAAAAAATGTGTAAATAATCCGATTATAGAAAATAATACACTTAATACAAATGTTTGACCCGGCAAGTTTTAAATTTTTCACATGTCAGTTGAAGCATATTCTTGCATCTTGCTACAACTTTATTATAATATTAGCTTTCATAAAGAAAGTTGTTTTTAAAACGCAAGTATTTTATTAATTTTACCTTGTGCACGCTTAGCCAGATCACCCTAACAAACTAGGCAATTCCGTTTAACGTTTTTATTGTGTTTCGTAATGTTAGTTACCTACTATTGTATAGAGTCAAGTTCTTCTAACTTAACAGAAGCTCTGCTGCTGGGGAGTTTGTTGCGCCACTTTTTCTTCGCAGCAACAGCACTAGGAAGTGGTGAAGGGCGGGCGTTTTTGGGGGACTGTCTTATGTAATTTTGACTTTCAAAAATTGCTGACTCTCAGCCTAGTTTGGATAAATGACTTTTGATTTTGATTTTGCCCTTATTCTATGGGGGTAATTATTGAAAATTGGACAGAACAACGTCGGTCGGGTCAGAAACATTTTTAAATAACGATCGAATTCTTTTGATATTTTTTTACTCAAGCTGTGGACTACCATAGTAAAATTATTCTTAAGTTAAAAGCTATATTTATATAAGCTAAGTATCTGACGATTGTAAACTCGGCCCATGATATTTCTTGAGTAAATCTTAAAGTACAATCTATGTATAATCTGCTGCATTACCTACCTACACAAGAAAACATAAAATTTACCTCTGTATGTAGATCTTGGTACGAGACTTCTTTTGAGTACCCTTCATAGTTCCGCAAACGTTTTACTTCGAGACGTAACGCGGCGAGCTGGTTCTCGTATTGTGTCATACTTTGTTCCCTGTTAGAAAGGAATATTTATTAATTATTACAAAGGAATTTTGTTTTAACATCTTCATTTTACTTAGCAATCCCAACATTACATAAAAGGACTGTAGTTAAAAAACAAAAAAATTACATAGATTTTTCATTCTCTCGTTGTTCTTCAATAATATGTTGCAGTTTAACGATCTTTTGTTCTCTGTCCAACAGTTCTGTTGCTATTTTTTCTTGTACGTTATCTGATCCTTCTTGCTAAAGCACAAAGTAAACATAATGTCATTCGAGTTATATGCCATTTAATTATTATTTTACTTTATTCGTAATGACTTACAGCTATTCGAGCCAAGGAGTTCAAAAAGCTATCTTTATCAGCTCGACTCTGTCTAAGTTCTTCCTCTACACGGGATAACGCTACTCGAGTCACTTGGAGTTCTTTCCATATCTCAGTTTCTCTATCAGAAGGCTCATTTTCTGCGAATGGTGAACTCGTTAATTTAGTTCTGTTTCGTTAAGGATTTGCGTTGTGTAGTTTGTCATTGTGATGGGCTTACCTTTTGACGGCACGTACTCAAGACACCGCCTGCGTTCCAAATCTACAAGTTTTACAGAACGTTCACGTAGAGATTGTAACTGTTCTTCTAATTCTTTAACTTTAGCATCCAATTCCATGACGCGACCCTCCGTGGCTGCCTTGACTTTCTCCTGCGCAGAAATCTATTTTGAAACAAACATCATACCGATTCTTAGGACGACTCAAATGTATAATGTAACATGACCCGAATGCTTAGCACCTGCTCCGCTACCTTCGCCTGCAGGGACTCGGCGCGCGAGCGCTGCTCCGCTGCCTTGGCCGCGGCCGCCTTCTCCGCCTGCTCTGCCTGCTCCCGGAGCTCTTTCACTCTAAGTGGCATTTGTAAACATTTTTAACAATACCAAAAACTTACAGATGTAATACAATACGCAAATTGATAAGAACCTAAGTTCCAAAGCATCTCGTTGACGTGATAGTGTTTCAATCGTTATTTCTCCAGTTTTTGAAACTTCCATTAACTTCTTCGAGCGAGCATCGTAACTAGTCTCCCGATGACGATACTGAAAGTAAATGCAGTCGTTCAATGACATCGTCGCGTTTTTGCTAGAAATTTTAAGAAGTATTTACCAAATTGCTAAAGCCGCGTAATAATGGAAACAAAGATGAGAAACAATGCTGCAACGGTGATGCCGGCTCATTCAAATGTTACTGCCAAAAATTGCGCATTATCATTAATATGGAACACTGCATGTTGGCAGCAACATGATTCCCGCAACACAAACACATGCTGCTGCAACAACTGTTGTACAGCTTTGTTTCCTAATGAATATAGGGCTGATAGGTGCAAACAGACGGCGGTCGTTCGACGACAATAACGTGGCAGTTCCAGTATTTTAAGAAAGCTCGCATTTTAATCTCAGTCACAATCTGTTATAAAGACAAAGTTTTGGACATTGGTTGTTGAGATGAGATTACAACTTGAATTCAGCAAGCGAAAGATTCTAGGACTGAACCATGAGCGAAGCGAGTGGCTCAAATATAGAATCCCGAGCGTCAAGGGGGTGATTTTAGACGTAATTCTAAACAAATTCCGCTATGAAAATCATACTAAATAGTAAAAGAGAGACTGTCTACTGCTGTTTTTGAACGTTTTCTAAGTACGACAATTTGCCTTCAGATGTCAGATAGATCGATCAATCACTGCGCGGATTGTGTGATAGAATTTGGGGCGACGCGACGGTGGACGCCGATTGTCCGCGGTCTGATTGCACCCTAACTGTAATACGGGAATTATGGGATATTTTCGATCCCTCAGCGTGGGATCGTAATGTAGAGTGTTACAACTTCACTGTCGAATTGTTATGTTGTGCGAGTCTGTTTACGAGTTGCTCGAGGTCTTTGTGTTTTTTGCGCGCCATGTCTAGTTCAGCGCGCGTGTCCTTGAGCTGCCGCTCCAGTGTGGATATGCGAGCGCGCGCCACGCGCAGCATGCTCTCCGCAGCCGACACTACTTCCTTCAGTGCTTCCCTTGCAGCACGTTCCTTCGACAACTCCTCGGACAAAGCCTGCGGACCATTTCAATACAAACATCATTGATCACCCTATAAGAATTTCACTAGATTCCCCCAACGGGATATTTATGTCAAAGTAGTTAATTTAAACTGAGGAGCTCTTCATCAACTTCTTTTCTTTGGATTTAGAACATTTATATTATTGATGATAGGTATATCAACGACCTGATAGTTAGGTAAATTTTCCGTCGACAGTCCTTCACTGGCATCTTCAGAATCTTTTTTTGGAAGCTCGTCGTATTTATGTTGCAGTATCATCATCTCCTTTTGTAGACGCTCAATCTTCTTCGTCAGAGTTTCTCGATCGATCCAGGGTATCCTAAATATCACAAAATAGATTTTTTTGTCGTTTTAAGTTTACAGTATTAGGTTTTCAACATCCATAGGGATTGGGTTTCCTCGGGGCTTGTCCAGTGACTTAAAATTGTATTTTAATACGAGGTTGCAATGACAAATACTCATGTGTATCAAATATCAATGGTATCAAACGATGTTTTTCAACACACCTGTAATGAAATGAAATATAACTTATTTACGAAATTTTTATCCTAAAAATAATACAAGTGGTAACTCAAAAGCGCTATGTTTTGCTGCGCAACCTGCTTTGCGAATCTTTTACTTTGAAATCATGTATGTATAAACTTGTATAAGTACAGCTGACGTATACTGTGTATGCTGCGCGAAACCTGACGCATATAAAGGACAACATACGTACTTATAATAAGGACTCTTAAGGATACTAAGGACTGCAGTAATCGAGCCCATGCAATATTCGTAACATTTTAAGGCATCAAAAGGTATGACGAAGATTAAAGAACGCACATCTTTAATTAGATGTGCGTTTCTTAATCTTCATGCCTTTTACAGATATAATAATATTAATAATATATGTGGCGTACTTTACCGCAATAGTGCGGGGATGCAAAGTAAAACGCACGCGTGGGCCGATACATATCCACTGCACCGTGTATGAACCTCTAATGGTGGTACTTTTCGAGCAAGCGTGTTGAAAAACTTTTTATAAATATATTAGTACCTAGCAATATAATATTTTATTCATGTTTATTGGACCTTAAACGAGCTTTTGTCGATTCTCACGAAAAATTGGATATCTGTTTGAATTAAAACAAATACTAACCAGAGTATACCAAGTAGCGTCTTGCCGGTGACGAATGGGCTGACTAGTGGGGTAAGATAGGGCGGCCTGACCCCGCCGGTTCTGTTCAACTTATATGTTATCAACCTGATCGAGGAGTTTTACCAGAGCTGGATATCACATCGACAAATGTTTAAAATGCTGCTGACATGGTAACTTAGCCCCTATGTCTAGAAGGCTTATAACCATATCATGTGTATGACGAGTTCTAAAGTGGCACGTCGAAAACGTTTGAATTGAGGAGCCACCTTTTTACGCCCTTAACTTTTTGAGGGTTTTACTTCAAATTGAGTGGCTCTACAACTACAATTGACAAATTTAATACTAAATTGGTATCTAGTAAGCGCGTTTACTTCTTTGCGTTTACGAGGAAACTCAGGGCGTTGTTCTGTATACGCGTAGGCGCAAGAAGCAACTTACTAATTAATTAATAGTATCGGTCTCTCTATTGTCTCTTAGCCAAGGGACCGGACATCAACAGACGATAGCGAAAGTAATAATAAAACTTGGAACTTACTTTGCCAATTCTAGAGAGTAATTAATCTTAGCTTTTAAGTTCTCTGCAGTACCAGCCACCATTCTGTGTAATTTTTCTGTTTCGTTATCAAATTCTGTGTTTTTCGTTTTCCACTCTAAATTCTAAAACAAACAAAAAACATCTTCTATCTCGCGTTTTAATAACATGGAGAAGAAAAAAGCACTTTAATGGTGGTCACCAAACCAGCAGCCTAAACGGTGATATGGTACAATTCCTTCTGCAACGTTCGTAATTGGCGAAGACGTCTATAGCTGAAATGAGGGTTATCGTAGTCTGTTCACGATTACCACAAGCAAGTACTAACAGTAAGATAAGTAGATCGATCGTTGCGGTGCTTGCCACGTAGCAGATTAAGCAGCTCTATGCGACGCGCCATTAACTCTGCGCTAACCGCCAACATTTCCTCGGGAATCGGGTTCAGTTGCGAGGTTATCTGCTGAAGCGCATGTGGACCTATAGGAAACAACCAGACTGTTATCACATAAACGAGGATTTTTGTAGGTCTTTTTAAGTTGCTTTTTCCAGATAAATCAGTAAGCATGTTTTCATCTATCACGTATCAATACGGACGAACTTTAGAGTCTGTTAAAATCTGATGGTTCTCACCTAAAAGGCCAGTTATCTCCAAATTTAATGGCAGTTCCAAGTCATCGCGGACGAGCATGAGCAAGTCATGCGCCGGCCAACCGCTTACTGACAACACACGCACTTCACCCAGAGAGTCGTCCACGTTTGCAATGCCGGCCCGAGCCTCCAGCTCCTTCAACTGGGCGAAGTTCTCCAGTAACGAGTTCTGCACAACAACAATCATACTTAATAAATATTCTCCCGACACCACAAGGGCATGACACGAATCCTATGAATCCACCTTTAGCTTGAGTTTATCAACATTATGAACTTACTTGCTGTCCAATTAGAATTTTTCGCATTTTTAGGAACTCTCGCTTCTTCGTTGCTAAAATCCGATTTACTTTGGTCAAAATGAATTGCGGCATGGCCAATTCCTTTTCTGTAAAAGAAAAACATTTCTGATTCTCTATCGATCTACCTACCTATTATATGGCATTGTGCCGAGTAGGTAAAAACCATGAAATAATTATACTAGTAATTAATTAACGTTTCTCTGTTTAAAATTAATATTTGAAGACTTGATAAGCGACAGTTTGACTGGTTCTTAAAAAGTAAAGGGAATCCAATAAAAAAAGCGTATACGCGCAAAGATTGTAGCAAAAGTCAGCGTTCACAAGTTGTTGCAGTATGTTCTATGTACTATGTTATGGGTTTGGTTTCCGCACTTAGTCCTTCAAGTGGACCATTGTGCGTGACCCATGGCGGCCTTCGGTAGTTATTCCAGTCAGCCCTCCCTCCAGAAGTTGGCTATAACTCCTGGTCTGTTGAGAATATCCGTGTAACATTTGGTTGCGCCGAGGGTTTCTGTTCTAATCTGGGCTACGGCTGTGCATTCGAAAAGCACATGCGCAACGGTTTCCTCGGGTCTGCATGGAGTGCAGACCCTGCACAAGGGGCTGTCCGTTATGCCAATTGTGTTCAGCGGGCAGTGTCCTGTGATGATTCCAGTCACCAGACGCAGGTCTTTCCTGTCCAGACGTCACAGACGTCTGGTCAGCATGCCATCCAAGGATGGCATTGCTTCCCTAGACTGCCTGCAGCCTGGTGTCAGGGTCTACCAGCTCTCGGCTTGTGTGTGGGTGTATTCCTGAAGCCACCTGCGTAGTTGGTTGAAGGGGATGGGCACGATGGGCTCAGGACCACAGACTGACGCGCTGGATGCCCTCCTGGCCAGTTCGTCAGCAGCAGTTGTTGCAGTATAATAATAATTATAATGTGATGTGTGAGTGAGTAAGCACTCACTCACACATCCCCTCTCTTGTGTGAAGTGTTAGACTAGTTATGTGAGTAATTCGGATGAGCAGTGTAAGAGTGAAGGTGACTTTTTGTGCAGTGAGTGCAGCGAGCGTTGGTTTTCAAATATAAACAGCAATTCCGCTGTTGACAGGGTTAAAAAGTAGATTTAACTTGCATTGCACCTAATACAGTGTCAATTTAGGATTTTTGTACCACCCCATTACATTTTGAAACATAAGTTTGTACAATATACTTACCATCTTAAAGGTTTTTCAATGAATGAAATGCTATACAAATAGGTACCCAGAAGATAAAAATCACAAAATAAACTGAGAGTTTAACAAACTTTGAAGCTCATTTTCTTATTTTCATAAAACTGCTGCTTCGATCCCGAACGCTTGTATTCCCGTCCAAATCCGCTCATACGTCTTTAATTTGATTTTCTCATTAAATGAGTAGGTACTGTACCGTTATTAAGGGTTGTATGTAAAAGACGACCTGACGTTGTACTGGCTTTTTTTGAGGATCGGATATCATCAAATAACTTCTCGAGGGTGTGTCAGACTATTATTGACAAAAACCCACCCGTGTTCCCTCAGTTGCCTGTGTGCCAGGGGCGACGGTATCTCTTTCGAACAACCCCCCCCCCCCCCCCCCCCGGCAGGCATTGGCCCTAGAGGGCCTCATCAGTTGGTGCTGACATCTCTTTGAGGCGCGCGTGGAACACAAGGCGCCGTCGACCCGGGCTTGGTTCTTACGGACAACGAGCTACCCATTACTCGCCGTCCGCAACGGTGGCCGGGAATCAGCCTGGGGACGCTGTACTGGCTGACGATAAATAACTTTAATGACGTAACTAATTTAGAGATAGAATAGAAGGAATAACAGTAGGAGGAATAGGGTAAGAGAGACGAGAGACTGGGCTGGTAAGCCAAAGAAAGAAGTTACAAAATAATAGGTATGATTCGTAAAAAAAAAAATTAGGGATAATTAGCTCAATTCCCTAACAAAAGTGGTACCCGGTACACGAGAACTTCAGGTTCTCACAGTACCTACCTACCTTAAAAAAGTTTATTTTACCTGGGTCACTGTCAGTCGTTGTGGGATAAGGTTGAATCATTCCGTCCGGCGCTGAAGCACATGATGGAGAGAAATTATCGCCAGATTTTTTTAGTAACTGCAAAATAATGAAAATTAAACTTTTAAATATGACAAGATTTTTACAAAAAATTCGCCGTTATGCTCTCCGAGTTCGGAGTCTGAATCTGTGCCTGGTAGGCTTTTAATGACAATACGCTCACCCCCACAGATTAAAAGTAATCTGTGCTCACCGATTATTGTTATGTACAGACGCCAGCACATCTAGCTACGCCATACGGTAAAATTATCGCAATTGAACATAAACCTTATGCTTATGCTACAAAGTTAAAAATCTATCAAAGAAATTTGACAGATTGGGGTAGCTTGATGTGCTGGCGTCTGTACCTAATAGGGATTACATGGGACTCACTCAAAACTGGTGATGGTAAATTGGAGCTGTAGGTACGATACATGTATACAACTCTTGCACATCCCTTCTCCACGAATTGAGAGTGTGGCGACATCTACACTGCCACATGGAAAATACTTATCACACTGACGCCACGCAAAATCCTGCATCACGCCAGCAGAGTTCCGACATCAATCGTCGGGCAATTGCCCACCAGACACGACACCCGTCCGGTCGGAGGAATCTCCATATTCTATAGAGGTTGAGCGATCTCTACACCCTGTTACTCATACCTCTAAAGGAGTATTTATTTAAGAAATACGGACTGCAGCATCTTCGTAAATATAACTATGAAGGTAGGTATTTTTATTTATTAACAATGTAATAATTGTATTAGATCGTCGTAGTAATAAAAATATCTCATTACTATTGAGTAAACATGCGCTTACAGCATTGCTTGGCGATAAACTCTGACATCTTCTCTCCACTGCCTTTTTTCCGGATAGGCTGTGAATCTGAAATTTAAAATTTGAATAAATACCAGAGATTTTGATTGCTATCCCTTTGGGAAAATTAACTTGGAAAGTAATCATCTAGGGTAAAACCATCAGTAACTGTAATTGGCCACTTAAGCACTTTCACCAAGTCACACTTGAGTTATGTCAAATGAATTTCTGTCAAATGAATCTGTGCAGCTGGGTACATGGATAGCTGTCAGCCACTGTTTCAAAAGTACACAATTTTACCGTTAGCATGCATGTTTATTAAAGAATTGTGCCTATTAGTACGACAACATCCTAAAAATATTACTAAGCTTACAGATGTAACCAAAAGGAATGTTGCCTCTAGAGATAAACATAGGCTCTGCTTGCCACAATGCAAGCTCGATTTATATAAAAGAAACTCGTTTATAATGACTATTAAGGTGTACAATAAATTACCAAACGCCTTAAAGTACTACCTTTGCTTATGTTTAAAAAAAAGCTGATTCAGTGGCTTAAAGAAAAATGTTTTTACACTGTTAAAGCATTTGTAATCCACACATTGCATTTTGCATTTGTGTCCTACTATACAAATCTTGTGAAGTATTAACAGTTCGACAGTTATTTATAATGGGCATTGTATTAAAACAACACACAGCTTTACCTTACAGTACAGAATATACTAATAAAAGACGTAAAGATTTAATTTGTCCACGAATTATAACTAAACATGCTTATAGATCCAAATTTTACCTGTACCTTGGTCCTCTCCTCTATAATAGACTAAACTCGAAAGCAAACATTTATTCCTTGAACTACACAAATTGTAAAAGAACTCTCAATGATGCTCTCCAAAGTATGTCTTACGAAGAAACAGAGAATTTACTAACTTTGTTAAAATAAATATTTACCTATGTTATGTATTTATCATTAGATACTAAGAATTAAGCTAGTCAACATTTATCAAATTATTTGTCTATTGTCAACTTTTGATTATTTATAAACTTGTCTAGACTATTTTAGCTCTTCTTGCCTGAAACACAGGATTACCTAGTTCAGGCACGTAAGTCTTAGGAATATAATTTACATTTAAGCAAAACTGTACATATTCTCAAGCCTTGTAATTTTTGAATAAATATTATATTATTATTATATTATTTGTGTCACATGTCGAAGATAGAACGTAATGTCAATAAATTTGGTAAAATATAGATTTTATTTATTTTTCAATTTGACATTTACTTATTATTATTATTTTTATTTTGACATTAGAACAATATTCATGGACATTAAAATTTCAATTAATATCTGAGGAGATTCAAAAATTCAGTACAACTCTCATTTTGGCATGTCCTTCAAGTTTTTTTTTTCGTGGGAATTTCTCTACCTATTTAGGTTAAACTAGCCTCTTAATTAAAAAAGTATCTTTTTTACTACGTTTTTAACTAAATTTCAATAACCAGCTAAAATTTAATTTTTGTAAATTATTTTAATAAAATATCTCCCTTCATTTTGGCTTGTCCCCAGTATAAATGAAAACTTTCAAGTTCAATTTTAACCAACTTTTCTGGAACACCTGGACATGTTTTGTTGTTTTCTCAAAAAATAAACTTATATTAAGTATATTTAAAATAATTAATAAAGCTTTAATTCCTCTTATCTATTTAAAACTTAAAAACAATTAGTGTCCCCTAAATTTGTTACTTCCGGACCAGTTAGGTTTGTTACGTCAATTTCTTTAAAAAAATCCTACCAAATGCTTTTGTTTTGGTTTTCCAAGTAAGAAATTCTCCCGCTCTGGGTGGAGCGGGAGGGCGTATCAGACTTTTACTGACTAAAACCCACCCGTGTTCCCTCAGTTGCTTGTGTGCCAGGGGCGGCGGTATCTCTTTCGAACAACCCGCACCCCTGGCAGGCCCTTGCGGGCCCCATCTGTTGCTGCTGACATCTCTTTGAGGCGCGCATGGAACACAACGCGCCGTCGACCCGGGCTTGGTCCTTACCGGACAGCGAGCTACCCATTACTCGCCGTCCGCAAGCCCGTGCCTACGGTGGCCGGGAATCAGCCTGGGATTCCCGACGCCCAGGGCGTCTCCTGCGAAGGCCACGGCTGTGAGGGCGCATGTACTGCATCTCCCTCACGTGCGCCGCCTCCCTCTTTGCGAGCATAACTGCTTCGCTGAAGGAGGCGACTGCCAGCCATGCCCTCTCGCTCCGTACCATGGCCTGGACCAGGGTCGGACGCGAGAGATCGCCTCCGCCGATCACCTCCACGAGGACACGGCGGTGCTCCGCCCAAGCCGGGCAGACCTCCACCGTATGCTCCACCGTGTCCTCTGGGCGATCTTCGCAATGGAAACACCCGGGCGTTTCCTCCCGCCCTATCCGAAACAGGAACCTCCCGAAACAGCCATGTCCGGTGAGGACCTGTGTCAGGCGGAAGGTGAGGACGCCATGCCGCCTCTCAAGAGGGGACTTACCGCCGCAATCGCGGCGTGCCCAATTTCGTCGCTAGTGAGAGTATGTTTTGTTACCGATTGAACTGAGAAGAAATTCGTCGTCAGGTTTGTACTAACGCTATTATTTACTTATCAGCACGTTCCATAAAGTAAATTAATAAAGAAATGCATTGTTTTATACTGAAAAACTTGTTATAAGCAGTTTAACTTAACGAGAAACTGAACCGCTAATATTTATTTTTTAAATTTAGGTTAACGCATTATGTTAATAATGCGGTAACCGTTCAGTTCAAGTTCAAGTTCAGTGCGTTCAGTTCAACAAAACCGAAGTAACCTTCGGTTTTGTTACTGCTGGTACGGTAACATATAGTTGGACCGAAAAAGTAACAAAACCGACAGCATAAACCTAAGTTTACATATACATATAGGTAGGATAGGAGATAGATGTTTAAGTAATTTTTGAAGCTAGTAGACCATTCTAGTACCTACAAAAATTACTTAAACATCTTGCTAACATTTATTGGAAACTAGTTGGTTGGTTTTATTGTAGATAAGCAGAGATGTTAAAAATGGTTTATTAAAAGTATTTAAATACAAAATGCAAATGTATTGGTACATTAGTATTTAAAATAAAAATACAAAATAATTTTAAATAAAAGTATTTAATTACAAAATGCAAAATACGTATTTCAAAATAGGTTTTCCAAATAAAATACCTTATTAATTATTTAACTGATTTTAATACTAGTATTTGTTCAAAGAGTTCATCTTTCATGTTACGTCTATGGGGCCTCATAATCATTCCACCGAATGAACATAGTCGATCAACAGGTGCAGAACTTGGTAAGCAGGTATTATATTTGAGGAAGAGTTTTTTTACATTTGGAAATTTGTTCAAGGATTCTAAAGTATTGTCATCATCTTTTAAATATTGTAGTGCTTCCAAATCTATTGTAGTATTGGCATTATCACTGGCTGCTGAAGAATCAGAGTCCTCAACAAACTTATAATACGATTCTGCTCTCTCCTTCTTTTTATTAAAGTCAGTATGTTGGACTTGGGAACTCTTTTCACGTTCTTGTTTTATCTTTCTCACTTCTGAAACAAATACTTCTTTAATGTATTCTCTGTTGGCTTTTGGCACCCATTTCATTTTGAAAAAGGGATAAGATAACAAAACTATTTTGTATTTTACAAATACTAAATATATTATATAAAGTATTTCAAATAAAATACTAAATACATTTCGAAAAAAGTATTTAAAATGTAAAATAAAATTAGGTATTTTGCATTTTGTATTTGTATTTAAAATATATGTATTTCAAATAATTCACATCTCTGTAGATAAGTAGATATTGGTGCCGATTCTCTTGTACACCGAACTAAACTAACTAAACTATCACTAAAATTCCTTACTTTTGGCTATGAGAATCTTAAAGCTATTCTGCAAAAAAAGATCTCTAAATTTAAAAATAATTTTGACACAACTAAAATCGAATTTGACAAACGCGACTCCACGTTTGCCCTACCCCGTGATTTTTTTTAGAGCCGGAATCGCGCAGGGGGAGCAGCCTCGACGTGTTTTATTTAAATGGATTTTTTTACTTTTTGTATCGAAAATATGAAAAATTATTACCTACTTGTTGAGTTTTAGAGGTGTATGTGGTTTTATAAAGGGGTCGAAATTTTCATTATTTTTACGATAGGACACACCAATTTCGAGATATAAGCAAAAGAAAAGAAAAAAAAAAGATACAGTACTGTATTTGCGCCGGAAGTCGAGGTGTCAATGTGAATTTTAGTTCTTGACAACTAATTTTATTCCACACCTTTTTAATCGCGATTAAAAATAGTCAGATTTAGTTAGACAATCAAAATTTTATATTGAATAGAATAATGAAATTGACAACAACAGAATAGCAAAATTACCATTTTCACTAAATTAAAAACTCAGTACAATCTTAGTGCTGTCAAACTAAAATATAGTTATGTTGTGTCACTTTAGTCAATTTCAGAATGGGAAATCGTCGTTTGACAGGAATAAACTAAATTTTAGTGATTTTTAGTTTAGTTTAGAGAATTTTGTGACAAGAGAATCGGCACCATTATGACTAAAAAATTTTGGTGTTTCCAATCAGTATTCTTGAATTAACTTTTTTCAGTGTCATTAACAGCAAAAGAAAAGATGCGTAGATATAAGGAGAGGTTAAAAAATGAAAATCCTGAGAAATAGGTATGAGGAACAGCAAAAGAAGAACTTAGCAAGAATTAAACCAAAAAATTAAAAAAATCAGAAATGACACAAACTGAAGCAGAACCAAGAAGAAAAGAGTGGAAAGAAGAAAAAGAATAAGTCATTTGTAATAAATAGATAAATAAATACTTGCTGTGTTCCTTCTTATGGATCTCATTAAAATAAGATTTAAGCTAAATATTTAATGAGTGCCTACATGTTTTCATGTCGTTGTCAAATTTCAATTTTGATTTGACATGGTGAACTTATGAAATCTATAATAAGTCAATTTTAATCTACAAGTTCGAGGTATGCCATATGTTAAAAGTTAGTGCGCAAGTAATTTTGTCGTGAATAGTATGATTTTTTTTTTCATTACATAAGACGCGCCGCGTGAATAATCAAGATAACCGATAGTAAATAGTATTTTCATATATACATATTAGGTCTGGCAAATGTACTTGTGACGAAATAGTTAGTACTAGGAATTTTAATCCAACAAAGTAACATGAATCGAGTTGAAAATGTTGTAGTTGTAAGATTAAGCATTTTGGTGATCTCGTAAATTCCTTTTACGAGATTGCAAAGATATTTCATGGCGATCGATTGTTTTGCTTTATAATGCTGAATAAAACAGCACACATGTCTTGTTACTAAGCTATAACTTAAAAAAATGTAGTCTCATTACACTAACTTCTGAATAACAAGTATATAGTTTGATCACATTTCTACATTACTTAGATTTTTAGGGTTCTCTAATCGAACGAACAAAAACCTTTTATAAAGTTGAATTTTCTCGCCTGGCTTACACTATATTGATTACATTTAAAATGATAGCGTCTTTGTTTGAACCTCATTCGTGAAAAAAAATCTAATTTCCGTTTAAAAAATAGCAGATTTCGTGTGTGTGGTGTGCACTGGGCCCTAGTTTATTCTCACACATGCTTGTTATTTGTTTTATGTACAGACGTCAGTACATCAAGCCACCCGAAACTGTCAAATTTTCCCAATCAACTTTGAAGTTAATGCTTTAGCGATATAGATGAAAAATTATTTTCATGTGTTCGGTATATTGTTTTTCTTCGATATTTGTACAGCTGCCATCATATGCATTCTCTTCTTGCGTGAATCGCAATGCTGTTTGCCTTTTTTAGGAGACGGAACCCTCTTCATTGCACGGCAACCACGCATGCTGGCTGGGACCGGGTTCAGTTTTGTGCAAACTATTTTCACAAATCCTTGATGACCAGAAAAACTTGGACAATTGCTACTGCTGATATTTAAATATTTTTTTTAACAATTTTCTTTTGATATAACCGGTTCTCTTACGTTTTTCCCGCGACTTTCGATCCATAACTTAAAACTAAAAAATAAATACGTACAATAATGTTTTAATTAAGCTGGTATTAAGCTATGGGCGCTATAACAATACAAATATGGTCTTTAATTTGAATAAGTTAGTTTGAAACTCTCCATTTAATATACTGAAAAAAGCTTAATAAAAATAAAAATATTGTTTTTTATTCAGCAGCTGAATAATTAGTAAAACACAGAATCTTATCCAGTTTAAAGATAAAAGAAGTAGGTTAATAAAACAAATATTCAGTATCAAGCTGTATAATAGAATTATGTAACAATATTATTCAGAAGGTGATACTTTATTCAGAAATTAACTGTTTCAAACGCTACTAGCTTAGTACTGCTTTAATAATAGCAATACAGATTATGGTTATTCAGATAAATGCTACCGATGGGGCTGTTTTTCAACTTTAGGCCACTTGGAATGCGTAAAGCTAAATAACGTCTATATTATTAAGCGTAAAGAAGGGAAGGATAGAAATACAGAATTTATTAAGCGTTATGAATTTTATGGGTCCGAACTCAACCTAATTCAGCATTTGGCTATTCCCAAAGCTCTTATACAAACTATATTCATCTTTGAACTGTAAAATATTCTAAATGTGTTACTTGGGATACTTATTGATGATTAGCGAAAAGGACGTCCTTCTACGGCGACTACTGAACATAACGTGAGTACTGTGCGGCTAATGATGAAAGCTGATAGAAGGGTGACATATCAACAGATTCGGGCCGCTTTACGCACTGGTATGAGTAAAGTACAAAAAGTCTTACACGAACATTTAGGTATTAGAAAGCTTTGCACTAGATGAATATCTCATAATTTGACGGAACATCAAAAACGCCGTCGTTTAGATTGTTGCCGCTCAGCTTGACAAGTATGACGGAGGTGACTCGAATGCTGTATAACATCGTCACAGGTGATGAAAGCTGGATATAAAACTAAAATAAGATATAAGGCTAAAACCCAAAGACAACCTGCGCAATGGATGTTTCCATTCGAAGATTTGCCGACAAAAGAAAGAAGGGCAGAATTCGCATCAATTGTCCTAGAAGATAAAAGGATTGTTTCTGCAGATTGACATGTCAGTCATTGTTTACCAGTTGTCTTGGAAAATGTCAGGCGGCAGCGCCCAAGAAGCAGGATCCTCCTCCACCACGACAACACTCCAGCTCACTCCGCCAGACGGACTATCGAATATTTGTCAATCGAAGGTGTGGAGTTAGTGAGTGATTATCCTCCTTAAAGTCCTAACCTGGCATCTTGTAACTTTTATTTATTTCCTAAAATAAAAGATTAACTTAGAAGAATTCGTTTTATGAACCCTGAAGATGCCGTGGCCGCGTTTGAAAAAGCCGTGGAAAAGATCCCTAAAGAAGAATGGGCCCACTGCTTCAGTCAATGGTTCCATCGCATGCGACGGTGCTTAGAAAGGAACGGAAACTACTTCAAAAAACAATAAAAATATTAACAGACTTCTACATCATTCCGTTTTCTATTTTCTAAAAATATTTGTCTATCATTCAATCAATATACTATAGATACCTATGTTAACAAAACTTCGGATATCGGCCCGTATCTCTAGATACTCTTCTAATATAAAATTAATATTACATTCACTGTGTTCTACATTCACAAATTGGAACCGTGAACCTAGCTTCTGACGTTTCATAAGTGCCCTTGCAGGTTTATGTGAAATAAAATATTTTGATTTTGATTTTTGATTTTGTGTGTAGTTCACGTCTATTTAATTGTACGATGAGCGATATATCGAAGATATTTTATATCTATATTTTACATTATATTCAAAGTGTGTGAGACGCTAGCGCTATTTTATGAGCACAGTACATGGGTGATAAATTCATAATACTTTTTAACTCCCTACGTCATTACCTACTGTCATAAGTCATAAGAGTTCTCCGACCGTACCTTTGTTCGTATAAACAAATATATTTTTACTTCATATTCTGAGAATACAATCGGCAATCTCAAAGATATGTTCACTAACATACGCATGCCATTCCGAGATGTCAACACATAACAAAACGGACGATGATTTAGGTATTATGGGAAAACAATGGCTGTGTTTAATATCTTTTAGAAACAGTCATAACATTACTTAATCTCTTAAATTTTTAAATTAAATATTCTTAGGTATTTTCCAAAACACAAGCTTGGCAGAACTTATATGCATCATGTCAGCCAAAAAAATAGCTTTCACTCACATTTCTTTTCAGTGTCTATACCGTTTTTTTCTATGACACAGACAGCTCGCACACACTGCAAAAAGCAGTACCTATGTAGATACTTAATTTTTGTTATTGTCCTTAGCAAAAACATCAATGATTTCACTACGCACGTAAAAAATATAGAGAATAAGAGAGATTTAGTGAGAGACACAGAGTTATAGTAATCTTTCTTCTCCCTGATATAAGTAACGTGATGTGCCAAAACGGGACGCTTCCTTGAAATTTCATTCACAATTTTCGCTCTTAGATCGAATCTAAGAAGGTTCACTACAAAAGTGAAATCAAGCTTTTATTTACTTTCACCTGTCCCGGTAATGAAATCTTGCAAGTTAAATTTGACCCATTTTCCGGTTTCCGATTGAGCTACAATTTTGCATGCATATGTATATCGCGTGACAATGCAATATTATGACATGGAGCTGATCTGATACTGAAGCTGGAAGGTGGCCATTGGAACTCCGCAATAGAACGACACAAACCCATCGAGTTTGGGGTCGTTTGTTTCGTATTGACGAGTACTTTATTAGTAATAGTATTTATTTGCATAAAACATGGTATATAAAGTTGTTTTAAGGTACATTATAGAGCATACATGTTTAGCGTATATCATAACATGCAATTATTGATGGTTAAATTTAAAAATGTTTCCCGTCAGTGAATTCTTTAAGACTGTAAAAGTTATTCGTTTTTAACCATTCATATAGTTTTTTTTTTTTTAACAATCTAAGTTCTAAAGTTTTTATAAGTCCCTTGGAATTTTATTGTACACCCGAACACACATGGCTAAACAGCTTTTATTATATTTAGCCAGTCCAGTTTGGGGAGGGTCTGGATTTATGCTTTCACGGTTGCACAACGACAGGCTTCGCTTTGCTTCGCTTTGCTTTGCTTGGTAGTATAGATGCAGGTCTACCCTGCCGCCTCCTTCAGAAGCAGCAGGGTGGCGCGGTCTTGAGGGGGAGCGCTGCAGTCGTGTAGATCCTCAAGGCAAGTCTGGTGGATGTACCTTCCCGAGGTTGCCACCCCGTTTCTTGGTCTAATTCCTTAAGAAATAGACGTAACAAAAACCACCAGGCGCCAGTGCATTCCCTTCCAATTAACTCCCCACTCCATCCCACCTACATCCCTATTCCTTCCATTCCCACTCCTCGTACTTCCGCTCCTAACCGCGACCCCGTCGTGACTGGGCGGTGGCGGGCTCGACCGTCACTACAAACAGCTGACGGCGAGTAGGAGCATTTAGTCACCTGCGCTAGGACCTGCGCAGTTGAGCGCCGTGAGCGGGGATGAAGGAGTCCTGGGGGGTTGAGCCGAGCGGCTCTGGTTGTAATGTGCCCGCGAGGCAACACGCCCCCTTTGGTCTGGATTTCAAGCGAAACGGTGGCCCTACCCAATAGCCGGGGGTAGGGAAACGGCCACAGTGTCCCGTCAGAGGGCCACAGGCGAGGTGCGTGAGGTCCGCTGAGGTTGTCCTCGGACGACTGAAGCGGTAGGTAAAGGTCATGCTGACGGCGCAAGTGAAGGTTGTTCAGCTCGTTGGGGGCCAACCTGATCGAGCGCCCGATGTCGCACTGTAAACCAGCCTTGCGCACCTATATCTCTCTGGTAGTCCTAACGTTCGAGCTAATTTCATAGTGAGACGTTCCCAGGTGCGGGCTCCATGGTGGGTGGGAGCCAGAGAGACGAATCGAACAGAACTTTTAACATGGATGCCTCAAGGCTAGTTAAAACCCACACCAACGGAGTGGAGGCGAAAGCCGTCGAAACTCCCAAGGGAAGTGCTCGCACTTCTCTCGCCCCTGGTCACCCTGCGGCTAACGCCGCAGGAACCAGTGCGGGCGCTGGTCCGGCTGTGGCGAGAACCACAGCCAAGACCAAACAGAAGTCCCAGAATAAACAGAGGGCGTCGGCGCTGATTGGGACCAGTACCGACCCCTCTAAAACCCAGGCGGGAACGACGGCGGCGACTAATGCCACTGCCGGTCCGACCCACGCCACACGAACTCCGGTGCCGGGTAACACCAGCACTGTGAAGCACCCTCCCACTCCTGCGGCACCTCCAACCTCCTCTCACCAGGCGGCTGGAAGGGGCCTAACGGAAACGGCCAGCCTCACCGAGGACGCGTTCTCACGCGTATGGCAGGTCGTGGGAAAACGAGGTAAGGGCAAGGGCAAACGCACTCAACAAGCCCTTCGCCCTTACACAGACCCCTCAGGCTCATCTGTTGCACAGAGCGGGCGGCCGACAAGGAAGGAGAGACGTCAGGCTCGTCAGGCTCACAGGAGGCCAGGAAAGGGGTCTAATAACCCGCAGCACCCTGCCGCTGGTCCGGTCAAACCAACCAGCGGCCAGCTGAACTTCTCCACTGGGAAGCGGTCGCAAACTGAGGCAGGCCCGAGTCGAGCTGCGCCCAGTCGGCGGCCACCCACTGTCCCGGAGAGACCGGCTGCGACAACACAGCGACCCGATTCGAAGGATCAGGCCGCGGCCAAGCGAGTTCTCAACGAGACCTCAACACCTCGAGGAGATCATAAGCGGCCGCGTCTTGACCAATCCAAGCGGGTCGCTATACGGAGTTACGCCCAAGCTGCCAGCGATACCCTTAACGTCGCAATTACTTGCGACCGCACGGGGATCCTCAGCAAGGACGTTTCGGACCGGGTGCTCACTGCGATTCAGAAGCAGATCATCCTGGAGGCCCGGTCCCCTAAACCAGACACCCCAGGGCCGAAATTCAACGCCAAGCCGGTGTTTGCCGGGGGTGCCCTTAAACTGTGGTGCGATAACGACCACACTCTAGCCTGGCTGAGAGAAGCTGTCCCCGCACTGTCCCTCCTCACTGGCACCTCGCTAGTTGTGAAGTGCCAGTCGGAGATTGAGAGACGAGCACGGTGCGGGATCGTGATACCAGACGAGGAGGGGGTCTTCGAAGAGCCGACCGATATCGGGCGCGCTCTGAGCTACCAAAACCCATCGGTCGACATCAAAAGGTGGGTACTCCTGCACGTCAATAAGCAGACCGCGGCGTGGTTCGTCGTGGTGGGTGTCCCTGCGGACCAGATTCCGGCCCTAATGAGGGCCGAGCGCCGGCTCTCAATAGGAGTGGGGTCGGTGTACATTCGATTCCAGGGCCAGAACGGCAGGTACACCGATGCCCCGCACGGATGGGACCCGTCTACGGAAACCTTCTCCGACGCCACGGCGCAGCGGCCAGAGACACCAGTGGGGGAGTCCACTCCTCCACCAGACAACCCGGAAGCACCCGTGGCCGAACCTGCTGTAGCAGAGTCGGCCGCCCCTGCTGCCGCCACCGCGGGGGCCGCTCCTTCCCTGGGCGAGGAGCTGGACGACATAACCCTGTCGCCAGCTTCCTGCCGAGGGGAGGACGGCTTCGGCGAGGGCGACCTGTTTGCCGGGTTAACACTGGGGGAAGACGACGAGGGGACGACCAGCGATGGCGTGCCTCCTCCACCTCCACCACAGTCAGACCGCGACGGCTCAGCTCCGCAAGTGGCTGGAGGTTCAACACACGGCCATTGCCTTGATCCAGGAGCCGTGGATTAGGGCCGGCCACATACAGGGACTTTCCAATCTTGGAGGTAAGCTACTGGTCACCACTGATCACGATCAGCCCAGGTCGTGCATCTATGTAACAGGTAACCTCAAAACACAGCTCTTAACGGAATTCTGTTGCAGAGATGTCTCTGCAGCTAAGCTGCAAATACGTGTCGATGCCGTGGAGTCGGTGATCGTCTTTGCCTCGGCCTACATGCCTGAGGCGGAGGCGCCGCCCCCGCATGACCTCGCCCGTCTCGTGAGCTATTGCGAGAGTCATGGGTTTGAGGTCGTCGTAGGGGCCGACGCCAATGCTCATCACCAACTGTGGGGCATGGACACACAGAACGAAAGGGGTAAGGCCTTGGTTGACTATTTATTCTCGACTAACCTATCCCTACTAAACACCGGTGCCGAACCGACATTTGTAACAAGGCGAAGCCGCACAATCATAGATCTTACCCTGGCAACGCAGGGCGCGGCGGAAATCACCACGGGGTGGCAGGTCTCCAAGGAGGCTTCCTGCTCTGATCACAGGTGGATTCGCTTCGACATCCAGGTCTGCGCTCAGCCGGTAACACCACGTCGCAACCCGCGCAACACGGATCGCGGCACCTATACACGCAGCCTGGAACTTAAGCTTGCAACACCAACCGGTCCGCCGCCTTTTGCGGACACAACACTGATTGAGGCACAAGTAAGCCAGATAACCAATTCAATAATAGACAGCTATCATACTGCCTGCCCTGAAACCACCCCGCGCAGCACACCGGGTAAACAACCTTGGTGGGGCGCTGACCTGGAGCGCAAGCGCGGGAAGGTAAGGAAAGCACTAAATAGAGCCATGAACACATGTGCGGACGTGGACTGGGATAGCTACTATGCAGCCAAATCCCGCTACAAAAAATGCATCAGATACAGGAGTACCACGGGCTGGCGTAAATTCTGCGGCGGCATCGAATCCTGCCAGCAAGCCAACAGGGTAAGGAAGGTTCTAGCGCAGCGGCATACGTCAGGGCCCACTACCCTCCGCAAACCTGATAACACACTCACGACGTCGCCTGAAGAAGTAAATCGCGTCCTAATTGAAACTCACTTCCCTGGATGTGTCTTCGAGCAGGTAATTGACTGGTAAGACGTTATTCAAACACCATCAGAAAACGATTGGCGGTACGCACACAGGGTGATCACACTGGAGAAACTCCAATGGGCCATCCGAAGCTTCCATCCCTTCAAGGCAGCTGGCCCCGATGGAGTGTTCCCCGCCTTATTGCAATGGGGGGGAACCCCGGTCGCAATTAGACTAGTGCCTCTAATGAGAGCGTGCTTGGCCTTTAGATACGTTCCCAAGGGATGGAGGGAAGTGAAAGTTATTTTTATTCCAAAGCCAGGTAAAAGTGACTATACTAACGCCAAATCCCACCGACCAATCAGCCTAACCTCCTTTCTATTGAAAACGCTGGAAAGGCTATGCGATAGGGAGCTGCGAGATGGCGCACTTAAAAACATACCACTTCACGGTAACCAACACGCATACAGCTCAGGTAAGTCGACGGAATCTGCTCTTCATCAAGTGGTCAGCCAGATAGAAGAAGCGATGCACCAAAAAGGCACCTGCCTGGGCACTTTCATAGACATCGAAGGAGCCTTCGACAAAACCAACTTCTCCAGCATCGGTAGCGCCCTCTCCAGGCATGGGGTGGAACAGGTACTAACGGACTGGATTACTAACATGCTTAGCAAACGAATGGTTCGCCTTGAGGATGAACAGCAGCTGGCCATGATAGCCAGAGGCTGCCCCCAGGGAGGGGTGCTGTCCCCCCTTCTATGGAATCTGGTGATAAATGACCTTATCACCAAACTCAACGCCAGCCATTACTTCACAATAGGCTATGCGGACGACCTTGCAATCCTTGTTTCGGGGAAGGTAACGGGAACGATCTGTAACCTCACTCAGCAAGCACTACGTATCGTAGAGAGATGGTGCAGGGAATTTGAACTATCAGTGAACCCCACCAAAACTGAACTAGTCATGTTCACCCTAAAACGAGCATTAGGCCCTTTGCGCCTACCGAAACTGTTCAATACAGAACTTCAGTTGGCCAACGAAGTCAAGTATCTCGGGGTCACTTTGGACAATAAGCTAAACTGGAGCAGTCACCTAGACAACAAGCTGAACAGGGCCTGCATCACCTTCTGGCAGTGCAGGAGAATGATAGGTAAGAAGTGGGGACTATCACCCAAAATTATACTATGGCTGTACACCGCAGTGATCCGCCCCATGATCACCTACAGGGCCGTGGTCTGGTGGCCCCGCACCAAGCTAACTACAGCCGCCAACAAACTACAGCGCATGCAAAGACTAGCCTGCGTCGCGACCACGGGCTGCATGAGGACTACTCCGACTGCAGCGATCGAGGCCATGCTGGGGTTGCCGCCGCTCCACCTGTTCATACAACAGGAAGCAACGATGGCGGCGGCGCGTCTAAAGGCTATAAATCTCTGGAGTAAAAGAGACACACAACACACCGCGCTACTTAAGGAACTCAATAGCGAGTTACCCATTACGAGGGCAATAAATGACCGGGTGCCCAAACAATTTATCTTTGATAAAAAATATAGAATCCAGCTGCATGAGGATCGACGATGCGAAGGCTTGCGCCCCGCAGAGCTGCGTATCTTCACGGACGGATCAAAAACAGGTAGTGGCACAGGGGCTGGAGTCTTCTCGGAGGACCTCAACATCCACATAGCCACACCACTGGGAGTCCATAACACAGTGTTCCAGGCCGAATGCATGGGCATCTCCCTGGCAGCGTCTGCCATCATGGCCAGGGTAGTTAAGGACCACTCGATCCGCATACTCTCGGACAGCATGGCTGTTCTGCAAGCGCTGAACAGTCACACAGTTGACTCTGGGCTGATATACGAGTGCCACCAGCGCCTCAACGAGGTAGGTAGCCTCAACAACATTACCATTCAGTGGATCAAAGGACACAGCAATTCGCTAGGCAACGATGCAGCCGATGAACTTGCCAGGAGGGGGTCGAGCATGGCACCAGTGGGACCAGAACCCATTGTGCCACTCCCCTTCGGGTATCTACGCACTCTGGTAAGGAAACGTACCAGGGATCAACACCACAAAATATGGTTGGACCTAAGTGAGTGCAGGCAGGCTAAGGAAGCACTTCCTGCGTTCGATGCTCGCGTCACGAAACAGGTTCTCCGTTTAACTAAACGACAGTTGCGTACAGTTACAGCAGCCGTAACTGGCCACGGATCATTTAACAAACACCTCTTTGTCTTAGGAGTAACAGACAGTCCGCTGTGCAGAGCCTGCATGGAGGACGACGAGACAGCGGCTCATGTGCTGTTGAACTGCCCGGTGGTCGCTAATTACAGGGCAAAATACTTCGGTAACCCAGGTACCCTACGTGAGATTGTCAGCAACACCAAGGCGTTGCTGGCCTTTCTCGAGGAGCTGGGGTGGATCGAATAACCCATTCTCCCACCCATACGCAAAATACGCGCCTTGACGTGGAGTTGCGGAAAACAGCCCGTTTTACCTATTACCTATTACCTATTTAGCCAGTCTCGGTAAGTCACTTAAAAGCCTGTGAGGATCTCGTCGATTTCGAGGATGTACATCCTCTGCCCTTTTAAATAGGTCTTTATGCTTCTCAACAAACATGCATACTTCATAAATATAGAGAGAGGGTAGCGGTAACAAACCAAGTTCTTTAAATATTGGCCTGCAAGATTCATCAGGTTGACGCCCATATATTGCACGAATACACTTTTTTGCGCAACAAATACCCTATTTCTTCCATCGGTACTATTACCCCACATGATTAACCCATATCGTATTAAAGTTTCGACATAAGCATGGTAGGTAGTAATAGCAGTTTTAATGTTTGTTATATTTTTTACCTTTCTGAGTGCGTATACGAATTTATTTATTCTTTTAGATATGTCATCTACTTGTGCTTTCCAATTTATGTCCTAGTCTATTATTACTCCAAGAAATGTTGTTTGTGTAACCGCGTTAAGTTTTGGTTTGTCAAGTTGTAAATTGTATTCGTTTATTCATTTTATATCTTATTTTATTACATTTTTAAATATTTTTATAAAAGTAACTTTAAAAAAAAAAAAACATTTAAAAATATAAAAAATAGCGGTCCGCCGGTAACGGGAGCAGGGTCCAAGCTACCGGTGGTTAGGGCTCCAGAGACAGGAACCTCCTCACGATGCGAGCCGTATCGAGGAGTACTGCCTTCTGGATCAGGCCTTTGATCCAACCGCCTAACGAGAGCCTCGAGAGATGTTGATCGAGGCTTTCGGCCATCAGTCCATTGGCTGATACGACAATCAGCACAATTACAGCCGAGTTCACATTCCACATGTCAACAACCTCGTGTGCTAAGTCGAGATACTTAATCTGTTTCTCTTTCTCAGCTTTCACGAGGTTCCCGTCATGCGGAATGGTAACATCGACTATCATTGTGCGGCGCGCTAACCGATCTATCACTACTATATCAGGCTTATTGGCTACAATAGTCCTGTCAGTAATGATAGACCGGTCCCAGTACAACGTGGTCATTTTCAAGAACTGGGTCGGGCACATACTTGTAATACGGTACCTCAGAATCCACAAGTTTATATTGCAAAGCAAGTTGCTGGTGAATAATCCTGGCTACGTGGTTATGTCTGTGCAAGTACTCGCCGTTAGCCAGCCGAGAACAACCAGAGATAATATGTCTGATGGACTCACCTGGATGGTGACATGCCCGACACACGTCAACCGACCCGTCCTTCATAATATGTCTCCGGTAGTTATTCGTCAGGATAACTTCATCCATAATTGCACAGACGAAACCTTCAGTTTCCCCGAAAAGGTCACCAAAACGTAGCCAGGATACGGTCGCCAAGAAATCAACACCGGGTTCATGGAGAGCCCGATAGAAGCGCCCGTGAAGCTCCTTGTTTCGCCATATTTCCTTGCGGTCATCGATAGTTAGTATAACAGGTTTGCGCCAGTTCTCTTTAGCCATGGATAGCGGGGTGAGCCCCTTGTCCACTGCGATCACATCACGGTGCATACCCACTTCGGTTTTAAAAAAATATTCCCTGAGACTGCACACCTCGCGGTTGTGGAGGGTCTTCGCATTTAAAAAGCCTCGACCCCCGCACTTCCGCGGGATGTACAGTCTCATCACCGATGATCGTGGGTGATGCATCCGGTTTGCAGTCAGCAGTGTACGGACTCGTCGATCCAGGGCGTCGAGTTCAGTCTGAGTCCATTTGAGTATGCCGAAAGAGTACATCAAAACAGGCATGACCCAACCGTTGAAGGCGCGCACCTTGTTTCCGCCTGAAAGAAGACTAATTAATACCTTCTTCAGGCGACCAAAGAAGCGCTCCCTCAACGATTGCTTCATGTCAGCAGTGTTGATGCCTAACGCTTCCGACATACCCAAATACTTATAGCTTTCGGATGAAGAGAGGGATCTGAGGTGTATGGAATCTGAGAGTTGAATTCCCTTGGATTCCATAATCTCACCTCGCTTTACATGCATGACTGCACATTTGTCCACACCAAATTCCATCCTGATGGCGCTACTAAAAGTTGCAGTGACCTTCAGTAGTTCCATCAGTTGCAATTTGTTGGGGGCAAAGAGTTTAAGGTCATCCATGTATAGGAGGTGAGATATAACCTCACCACCTCTCCTCAGCCGAAATGCCTAGACCTGAATCCTCCAGCAGAGTGCTTAGAGGATTCAGGGCTAAGCAAAACCAAAGTGGACTCAAGCTGTCGCCCTGAAATATTCCCCGTTTGATCCATACAGGCTCATCATTCCCTTGGATCTGTGGACATCCTGGATAGCGAAGGACTGTTCTCCATTGCCCCATGCACGACTCAAGGAAGGTGCGTAGAGTTGCACTAATTTTGTACAACTCCAGCACTTTCATGAGCCATGCATGTGGCACCGAGTCGTAGGCCTTCTTATAATCTATCCAGCATGTCGACAGATCTTTGCGGGATCGACGAACCTGTTGGCTTATGGCCATGTCGATGAGGAGTAGCTCCTTAGTACCGCGGGACCCGTTCCTACATCCATTTTGAGAGGGAGACATAATCGAGTTATTCTCAATATGCGTATTAATTTTCGTTCTCAAAATGGATGTAAGAAGTTTATAAATCGTCGACAAACATGTGATTGGTCTATAATTCTTGGGTTCCGCGGGACTACCTGACTTATGGAGCAGGTGGGTAATGCCTGCTGTTAGAAACCGTGGTAGCGACCCAGACTCTAAGGATGACTGGAATTGAGATGCCAGTCGACTGTGTGAACTAGTAAGCCATTTTAACCAAAAGTTATGCAGTCCGTCCGGTCCCGGTGATTTCCAATTGAGTAACGGACGGACTGCTCTGGCCACGTCTATTGGCGTAATGAACACGCGTTCCATTTCTGGTATTGGTTCACACAATCGCTCGACATCCTGCATCCAGTCTGCCTCAACGTGACAGACGGGCACCGACCAAATGCTCCGCCAAAATGCACTCGTGGCGGCATCATCCGGGCGGCACACGTCCGTCAAGTATTTATTATTATTCGATTTGTTAAATTGTTAGTACACGGATTTATCTAAATTAATTTTTAAGTTATTCATGTCTAGCCATTCAATTAATTTGTCAATTGTATAGTTAATTTCTGCTTCATGGTCGTAAATTGTATTAGTCTTTTTATAGGACGTCACTATAATGGAAATATCGTCAGCGAATAGAATGCATTTATGATTCGTTATGTCTGCGATTGAATTTATATAGAGTAGGAACAATATAGGGCCCAAAATACTTCCTTGTGGGACGCCATAGTCGTTGCATTTATACTCGGATGAGAATGATGTTATGACATTATTTCTACCTAATTTTGAAATAATAACACGTCGTTGTCGGTTATTTAGGTCTGACGAAATCCACTGAAGTGCATGTCCCCTTATCCAAATTACCAGCTTTTGTAGCAACAGGTCATGTGACACTAGGTCAAAAGCTTTAGACAAATCAAAGAATAATCCTGTCGTTAGGTAGTTTTTATTAATAATGGATAGTATCGCTTTTATCAGAGAGAAGGTGGCTAATGTAGTAGATTTGCTTTTTGAAAGCCATATTGATCTTTATTAATTATGTCAAAATTGTTACAGAAATTAACTAGTCTTTTGTACATGCATTTTTCTAATATTTTTGACAGAACCGGTATTAAGGTTATTGGTCGATTCTATATAGTAACCTGGTTAATTCTATATAGTAACCTGGTTAATTCTATATAGTAACCTGGTAAATTCTATATAGTAACCTGGTTAATTCTATATGGTAAACTGGTTAATTCTATATAGTAACCAGGGTCTGATGCTGGAGCTGGGAGGTGGTCATTGGAATTCTGCAAGAAATCGGCACAACCCCATTGAGTTTACCTTGTGCTGGGCACACCACGATTACGGCGGTAAGTCCCCTCTTTGAGGAGTGACTTGAGGGGCATGGCATCCTCAGCTTCCGCCTGACGCACGTCCTCACCGGACACGGTTGTGTCGTTTCCTATTTTGGATAAGGCGGGAGGAAACGCCCGGATGTTACCATTGCGAAGATCGCCCTGAGGACACGGTGGAGCACACGGTGGAGGCACGGTGGAGGATACTGCCCGGGTTGAGCGGAGCACCGCCATGTCCTTGTGGAGGCGATCGGCGGCGGTGATCTCTCGCGTCCGGCCCTGGTCCTTGCCATGGTAAGGAACGAAAGTGCATGGGTAACCGTCGCTTCCTTCAGCAAGCAGCAAGCGGTGATGCTCGTGAAGAGGGAGGCGGCACACGTGAGGGAGATGCAGTATATGCGCCATCACGGCCCTAGCTTCCGCAGGAGACGCCGTGGGTGTCAGGAATCCCAGGCTGATTCCCGGCCACCGTAGGCGCGGGCTTGCGGACGGCAAGTAATGGGTAGCTCGCTGTTGGGTAAGGACCAAGCCTGGGTCGACGGCGCGTTGTGTTTCATGCACGCCTCAAAGAGATGTCAGCACCAACCGATGGGGCCCGCATGAGCCGATGCCTGCCAGGGGTGCGGGTTGTTCGAAAGAGATACCGTCGCTCCTGGCACACAGGCAACTGAGGGAACACGGGTGGGTTTTAGTCAGTAAAAGTCTGACACGCCCTCCTGCTCCACCCAGAGCGGGAGAAGTTATTTGATGATTTCCCACCCTCGGAAAATAAAACCATCGAGTTTGGGCTCGTTTGATTCGTATTGACGAGTACTTTCATCCTATATGGTAACCAGAATCAAAATCAAAATTCAAAGTCATTTATTAAAACTAGGCTGAGAGTCAGCTCTTTTTGAACGTCAAATTACATATGACAGTCCCCCAAAAAGCCCGCTCGTCACCACTTCCTAGTGCTTTAGCTGGGAAAAAAGAAGTGGCGCAACAAACTCCCCAGCAGCACAGCTGTCTGTTAACTTGAACTTGATTCTATATAATAGTAGGTAATTAACATTACGAAACACACACGCCTAACACGCCAATATCTTGTGCCAATATACCAACAAAACATTGAAAGCTATAGGTACTCAAGCAGAAATAAATAATAAAAAAACGTAAACAGAACAGCCACTACCCCCCTCGCCATATTTGAGGGAAGGAGGCAACCCCACCCCCGACGCTACAGCAAGCAGTGACATCTAAGAGAGCATGACGAACTTGCCACCGGTTTCACTGGCAAGAATAATATGAATTGTCGAGGTCGCTAGCTAACTACATATTGCAATACAACTTATTAAAAAAACATTGTAATGAGTAGAAAGTCAACAATAAACGAATTATACAGTCAAATAAAATAAACAATTATGTAAACTAAGATAATTATATAACCTGTCAGTAGGTCAGCTAATTCTGGCGAAAGAACACACACATGTTCTTGATGCTCCAAGATCTGATGCTGGAGCTGAAAGGAGGCCATAGGAACTCCGCAGTAAAACGACACAACCCCATCGAGTTTGGGCTCGTTTGATTCGTATTGACGAGTGCTTTGATCCTATATGGTAACCAGGGTCTAATGGTGGAGCTGGAAAGTGGCCATAGTTTAAGTGCTCAAAATAGCACATATGTGTGAGTTCTCCGAATTATTACGAGCTACCAGTGGCGAAAGCACCATATAACACCATAATATTAAAACAACAAAAACGCTTATTTTACATATTTTTTGTCGTAATATACAAATATTATTGTACAAATATTACGACAAAAAAATATTCTAAATTAAACCCGGCGCCAAACCTGCATAATTGAGAACTAAAAATTCATACAACAGCGACCCCGTAATAATGTCACTTTAGGTCACGTAACACCGCTTGATATGGACGAGAGCAAGCCGCTGTACAATGGGTTATGACCAGTGATCGGAATAGGCTGACTATATCTGCCTAAGCTTCGGAGAACAGCGACAGAAAGTGGAGACTTCCTTACGACTATATTTTTTCCCCCCGGGATTCGGGAAATGTCTTCAGTAAGTTGAAAATAAGCTTTATTTAAGACAAGTAAAGACTAGTTTTAGTGAAAATCCCTAAAATTTGGTAATTGCAAGTTTAGTTAAAAATAGCCTTTACACATCTTAAATAAAGCACATTTTCAACTTAATGAAGATTTTTCCCGAATCCCGGGAAAGAAAATATAGTCGTAAAAAAGTCTTCACTTTCTGACTCTGTTCTCCGAAGTTTAGGCAAATATAGTCAGCCTATTCCGATCACTGGTTATGACAGAGACAGATTGCACAGTTGTCACAATTTTTTTATTTATTAAACCCATACTTATTTCGAAGGTACACAGACCTGAGATTCAAAATTTCTGAGAAAAGAGACTCAACAAAAAATCATGAAAGTTAGCAGGTATAAAGAACGTGCAAAATGTTCATGACAACATTTTAATTTAAAGTAGGTAGGTATTATTTAGATATGTAGGTACTTAGATAGACATGGAATACTCTATATTGTGTAAATTACACCACAAAAATTGTAGATATACATGTAAAACTTTTACATACGGTGACATAATGGGCGGTGTTATCGCTAAAAGTGATCTTTTAAAGAAAACGGAGGAGAGAAAATACTGCACTATTTCAGTACTGCTAATGCCTACTTTATTATAATACTATTATGTTCTATATATTATATACTCCATAAATCAAGCAGCACCGCGAATCAAAAAAAAAAAGGCTGATCGCGTGTTTACCGACGGTCTATAAAGTTTTAAATCCATTTTGAGAGCTAAAATTAACAAATATACAGACACGAACTCCATCATCTCTGTCTCAGAATGGATGTAGGAACGGGTCCCGCGGTACTCTTATTTATAAGGCCATTAGCCAACAGGTTCGTCGTTGCCTAAAGGATCTGTAGACATGTTCGATAGATTATAAAAAGGCCTATGACTCGATGCCATATAGGTACATGGCTTGAAAATAGAATTGATTCTAGGGGCCAAACGTAGTTTCGTATGGAGAAGAATAGACAAGAAACTCCACCGTTTTTTTAATATTTTTTACAGGTACATTAATAACTTGTTCGGGATTAAGATATATATCACTTGTTGGAACTAGTATGTTCGTATTTTAATACACAGCAAAAAGTAAATGTTAACGGGATAACGTCCTCGGAGTCTCTAGTTAAGATGGGCGTGCCTCAAGGTTCAATTCTTGGCCCTTTTTAATTCTAGTTTATATTAATGACCTTCCTTACCTGATGGCTAATTTCTCGGATATAATTTTATTCGCTGATGACACTTCTCTTATTTTTAGAATAGATAGAAAAGATATGGATGTCTTACATGTCAACGATAGTCTAGCTGTTCTCTCGAAATGGTTTGCGGCTAATAATCTTTTACTCAATGCGAACAAAACTAAATGTCTTAAGTTCTCATTACCAAATGGATAAAGTAGGTCTAAATTTAAAACTCGATGGCAAGAAAGTAGATGCTATTTCGGAAACTATATTTCTAGGAATTACTTGAGATTCAAAATTTGCAATGGGGAGCCCACATTAGAGCTGTTTCAAGTAAATTAAGCTCAGCTGCTTACGCAATAAGAAAAATAAGGCAGTTGACTGATGTAGCCACAGCTAGGTTAGTATAATTTGCTTATTTTCACAGTATTATGTGTTATGGAGTTCTGCTGTGGGGATCGGCAGCTGACGTAGATTCACTTTTCATTTTACAAAAGAGGCCAATCCGCGCAATCTATAAAATGGGGCCAGGCGAGTCTCTTAGAAACAAATTCAACGAAATTGACATACTAACTCTGCCTTCTCTTTATATCCTATAAAATATCTTGTATGTTCGCAAAAACTTAGGTCTTTTCAAAAAAAGATGCGACTTCCATATTATAAATACACGTAGCAAAGATGAAATTGTGATTCCAAAATTTAGATAACGAGCAAGTCATTTCTATTAAACAGTATCCGCTTTTATAACAAGTTCCCAAAATCGGTTACAGAACTTAGCGATGGAAAGTTTAAAACTCACATCAAACGTGCCCTTGTCAAAAAACCATATTGTAAGATAAAATACTACTTTGAAGACAGAGAAGTTTGGCATTAATTTCTTCTGCACATGTGGCTTCCCTGGTACCTCATTAATAGCACCATTTCTGCCATATTCTCGTCATTATTTGACATTATACATCACTCCGTGATTCTCATGGAAATCATGTGGTTTAAATAGGTTGATTTTACTTATGTAGATTCTTTTACATATTGTGAATGAGAGAAAGTTGTAGGCCTTACAGACTGTAGATTTATAGAATCGTCTAAGTACCTGGTACTTATTTACAGGCCGGCCCTGTCCTCCCATACCTATTATTACTGTAATTTGTAAACATTGTAAAAGCCAATTATTTCTTGCCGGCTCTTCTCCATAGGAAGCGACAAATTGGAATCGTGCACCTAGCTTCTGACGTTTCATAAGTGCCCTTGCAGGTTTATGTGAAATATAATATTTTGATTTGATTTGAATAAATCAGACGTGAATATGTAAATCCATTTTCAGTTACTGCAACAAATAGCACAATTGCTACAGAAAAATCTTACTGCAAAGATGGCACAACCATCCCATCCATGAGGGGGTGGCATATGTTCCTTGTCACCTTTTGCGCAAAAAACGGTTTCTGGCCAAGCCTTTACTAACCTAACAGTTTGGAACTAGAATACATTCTGCTTCTGCAAGTCTGCATATCCGAAAGTCTTGAAATCAAACCGTTTTAACGATTTATTTAAGGTCGCTTTGAACCCCGACCGTTTGTACTGGACCACAAACATACTAATTACATCTATAGCTAGCTTCTACAATGCTTGTAATTAATGTAAAAATATACATACACTCACTCGGTCACGGGGCACGACGGGACTGGCGGAATGTGCCCTTTTGTTGATAAGCTTCATGGGTCGCTTCTTCGCACCGTGCTCGTTATCTATCGCAAATAAACTCCGCTTATATTAATGCTATCAGCTTATCACCTACTTATTTAGGCATTGACTTCAATGCCCTGACTGTTTAATAGGCAGTCATATAAAAATACACTTTATCGCCATGTACTTTATTGTTTACTGAATACAAGATACAAGTATTTAATTGGCTTACGGTAATCAAGAAAAGCCTTGTGTGGTGGTAACAAATCGAATGCCTCGGCATAGTCCAATTCATTCCTCATCTAGGTAGACGCCGACAGCCTATAATGTCCCCACTACTAGGACAAAGGCCTGCCTGTGAGAGGGAGAGGTCCGTAATCCACCAGCACGCGGGCCCATGTTTTCGCATTTTTGGTTCTTGGACATGCCGGTTTCCTCACGATGGTTTCCTTCACCGTATTGATGAAATAATTTACACAAAGCAAAGCGCCTGCAGGGATTCGAACCTCCGACCTACAACTCGTCATGTCACTGCCGTTACCAGTGGATCTCTAGAGAGGAGAGCAGTGCTGACCAATGGTCCACCTAGGTAGACCATTGTAATTTGTAAGTAATGCAAACAAAAATGATTATTTACTTAAGAAAACAAAGTTTTTAATTTTTTTATTGCTCTAAGGTCTTGCCGTTTAGAGGCCCTAGTGTGAGTTTCATTTAACCATCTACACCAAACGCAGTGAGCACGTTTGGCGCTCCGATTGGCCCGTCATCAATCCAGGGCCAATCGGAACGCCGAACGCGCTCACTGCGTTTGGTGTAGATGGTTAAATGAAACTCACACTAGAGCCTCAGGTTGCCTGATATTTAATATTTTCAGTAGACACGGTTATATAAAATAATATGTATGTACTAATCGACATATTTCCCTCAGGATTCAAGATGTCCACCCCTAGTCGAAACAAGTCACTTCATGGGAATTTTTTCCTCTAGGCATTGTCTATAATGATGATGATGCGGGAATGGGGTCTTCAAGAGAAATTATTGTTTTATTTTCCTGATGCCATAAAAGGTGGCTTGGCATACCCATGTAAGTATATTTGATCCATACAATAGGGGAATCAGTAATAGTTTATTACGATAGGTATAGGTACATATATAATTTAAAACCCACTTTTCCGCGGAGTGTCTTCTGTTACACTGTTGGTTTCACTCAAAAGAGATTCACTGTCCATCTGCTGCTTCTCCAACGGGAGGCGGCCGCTGGCTGCCGAGGGATGAGTATGGGGGGCGGGCATCGTCTTAAAATCTGCGGTAGATTAAAGTATAAAATTAAATCTATACCTATATCTAAGTATATAAACTAATATTATAAAGCTGAAGAGTTTGTTTGTTTGCTTGAACGCGCTAATCTCAGGAACTGCTGGTCCGATTTGAAAATTGTTAATGCACCAATAAATAATGTTTCAAAATCGGGGGTTTTTTTTCCTTTTGAGAGCTTCCGCTGAGTGCGCTGCGTAAACGGTTAAATTTTCGCAGAAATCATATATGACAGAATTGTTCCCCTTTAAAAGTTAACAAAAGTCCGCGACAACATTTATAATGTCTATCGTTTAAGGTTGGCTCACTATAACCTTTTTTTATGCTAACCAAATTTGTTCTAAAATAATGCATTATGTGCGAAGGTGTTTTTATAAACATGATAATAATTCTTATCCAAATAAATACGTTATTCATCACAAGTATATAATTTAAAACAAAATTGCCCTGTGCATCATTCGATTTCATAAATATCTTAGCAGATATCGCAGTTTTAAAATAACATCGCAGCAAAATAATTGTTGTTGTTGATATTATAAAGCTGAAGAGTTAGTTTGTTTGTTTGGTTGAACGCGCTAATCTCAGAAACTTCTGGTTTGAATTGGAATATTCTTTTAGTGTTGGATAGCCCATTTATCGAGGAAGGCTATAGGCTATATAACATCACGCTAAGACCCTTAGGAGCCGAGCAAAGAGACGGGGTAGGTCGGGAAGCAAGAAATTTGACGCGGGCAGAAGATAATACTTTTATATAATTGGGGAAAGGTATAGGCTAACTTTTTATCACGCTAGAACCCGCGAGTAAAAACCAACAACTGAAAGAAAAGGGTCGAGCGAAAACGAAGTATAGCGTGGGCAGGCGATGTGAAACGACGGGGTACGTCGCGACGTACCCCGTCGCTTCACATCGCTTCATTTCTTGTGCCACCGACGCGTTGGTGCGCGTCTGCACGAAGTAGCGGGCAGAAGTTTATGAATAAACGCCTGGATTCATTACGCAGGTACGCTCACAGTAGGTACCTAACTTTCAAATGGGGATAACTATTTGGGCAGACGGGCAAATCATCTTACACCTAAAGTACCCTTTTCCCAATCATTGTTGGGTCGGCTTCCAGTTATAACCACATTTCCTGAATAGGTACTCATGGATTCCAACAAATATACTTCATTCAAAATGGGTTTGTCTATATAAGTTACTACATATTTTATAATAATATTAATCAAGATAATAAAAAGATACCTATGTTCTCGAGTCGCGCCTAAGCTATCTTTGACCTCGGATTAGCAGATGCAATAAATATCGGTATCGTATCAATGTTATCACTAAAAACCAAGGTAATAAACAGAAGGTAAAAGGCTACTAGGACTCGTATGATTATTAAATTCGTATAAAATCTTTTCATTTACGACACTAAATTATAAGTCTCCACAGAAAGTACCGCAATATAGCAGCTTCAAATAATTTTTCCCCAAACCTTCAGATGTTTTTTAAGATTTGGCTTAAAATCAATCAACCTCATATATAACTATAATATTAAAATGCAAAAGTAACTCTGTCTGTATGTTGCGCTTTCACGCCTATACCGCTGAACCGATTGTCATAAAATTTGGCAGAGATATAGCCTGGGATTTGGAAAAAGACATAGGCTACTTTTTTACGCAATAACCGACGTCCAAGCGGGCGGAGCCGCGGGATAAAGCTAGTACGGTATTCAGGATAAGTTTTTATCCAATGCGAAAATTGTAACCATGAATTCAGCATATCAGCATAGAATTTTACGTCGGTTATACCAAAAAATATCAGCTGTTTCATATAGAAAAGTGCAATACCTACGCGGTCAAATACATGGAACAGCTGATTTTTACATTTTCAGTTTGCGAACTGGATAAAAACTTACCCTGTATACATTGACATATATATTACTGCGTATCACACTTCAGAATAAATACCTACATGGTACCAAATAAGTGATAATAAAAAAAAAACAATTATCTAACCTGATCCAATACGAGAATAAAGAAATTTTATGAATGTCTAATGTGTGTTACGTGTTTTTACAAAATATTAGTGATTCAACACACCATTAGCTACAAGCCGCGACGATTTCAATAATTTAGGTTTTTTTTTGTACTTTTTGTAATAAGTAAATGGGTACTTGAAAATTTTGTCAGTATCAGATTGACACATTTTCCACCATATTTCCAAAATGTTTCTTTACTGTTTCCTGTGATCCACAGCACTTGCAGATATGCCAAAACGTCTAAACCATAACCACCATAACCACAGGCCAAAAGAAATAAAAAGAAAGTTTTTATAGGCGTAAGTAGGTAGGTACAAGCGGAAAAATCTATGGAAAAATGGCTGTTAAAATACTTGTTAGTCTTTGTCCGACTTTGTCAGCACAGTCCATTCCACGTCCATTCCAGATTCCAGTAAAATAGTTCTCGTTGACAGAGAATAGTACAGACTACATAGATATACCTTTTAGAGAGAGAATAGCTAGAATATTCGCGAATAAACGCACTCTACTTATGAGTGCGTTTCAACAAATAGTTCGGTCATGACTCCCAAATATAAATAAGATTTGTAGTGATTCTAAATAATATTTATCAAATTGAAAGTATCTAATTTCCGTCAAACGATTTTGTATCAATGTAATGAAATGACGTTTTAAAAGTATCTCATTTGACAGTTATCGAAAAAGTACTGGTTTTTTAACGGAACGAAATGGAAATGGATTCGCCTAGTTTGCTAAGTTAGTTCTCTCCGAACTTTGAAATGAGAAGGTTGTCTCAAGAAGTCTTTATTGTTATTATGTTGAATACCTAGTTTAAGAGCTTCATATGTATTGCTATATAGGTACCAGGTTTGTATGTGGGTAAAAGTTTAATTGCATAAATATTTAAACTGAGAAAGGTGTTTTTTCTTAGTTCCTATGCCGTCATGTTGGCAGCAATGTATACTAGTGTTACTACATTACACAAAATGAGTTTCCTTGTAATTAGGCAAATTTTTAAATGAGAAAAGATTTCCATAAATGTAGATTTTATTAATTTTATGTGATGGTGATAGTAGGATGTTTTAGTCATTTTCCTTGACCCTGATTTTGTGAAGTTAGGATGGCAATAAAAACAAAAATGATTAAAATATTTTTTACTATGATTATGAGTTTTAGTTCTACGACCACATTTGCGCGGAGACGAAATTTTAGTCGACGTGCTAGCTGCCACCTTGACTTCTTTGATTATCTTTGACATTGTTTTTTCAGATACACCTAAAATAAAAAAACCAAGGTTTAGTAAGTGTTAATCATGAAGTAGGCACATATCTAAAACATCGACCTAAATTACCAACTTTTCAAAAAAAATAAGATCAATAATTTATGCACAAGGTAAATAGTTATTTATAAACACGAGTACATATTTGAAACTAGTCTCACAATTTAGCTATGGAAGGTTGGAGACTTAATGACACTCCTGGTAACCCTATTTCACTAACCTGTTATGGCGGCAACACGAGCCTGAACACATCTTATCGGAAAAGTGGGGCCTTGTTACGTCACCGTCGCGTCGGTTACTCTCACAAAAGGTGTTCACTTTCAACACCATGTATTGCACCAATTCTTAATGTTTTGGGCATGATTCTAATCCAGAAATCACAAAAATCTGCAGAACCGTCTTCCCGCATCTTTTATCTTCACAGATAGGAGAGCCAACATTATAACATAGGAACTATTTATTGAAACGCACTCTATCTACGATTCCAGTGTTCCATTCGCTTAGCCAGCTAACTTTAGTAGGTACTAGTTCGTACTAGTACATACTTAGGTACTAATTCCATGGGTATTGGACACCGGTCAGCTTGTATTAATACACCAAGAAATTTTTGATCTTAGCAAGTCTAAGATCAATTTTTTTTTTTTAAATACGAAATAAGTAGTTTTGTATAATCATTGCAAAAAATAACCCGTTCATAATCCAAACAGCGCATGTGCGTAGCCGCGCAGTCGGGTAATAATTTCTAAGCGACCTATTCCTACTAGAATCATTTCTATTTAAGGGTCCTAAAAAACGAAATAAACAAATAACTGCGACCAACTTGGATGTAGGCACCTAGCGTTCGCAGGCCGCTGCACACTGGCGCGGCACCACTCCACACCACCCGGTTGGTCACAGTTCTAACCTAACCATTTGCCAAATCAAACCACGACATCTAAGTATACTTATTAATATAATAAAGCTGAAGAGTTTGTTTATGTTTTTGTTTGAACGCGCTAATTTCCGTAACTACCAGTCAGATTAGCACTACTAATAGCCCAATTCTTGAGGACAGTTATAGGCTAATTAACATCACGCCACGACCCTTAGGAGCCGAGCTAAACGGAAAAAGTCAGAAAGAAAGCTAAGCAATACTTAGCTTTGCTAAAAGGTTCTGGAGAGCGGCGACCGCGTACCGGAAAACGTAGAGTCGGAATGCCTCCCACATGGTTGACCGATGACCTAGTGAAGGCCGCAGGAGTCCGCTGGATGCGAGAAGCACAGAACCGGTTGAAGTGGCGGAACTTGGGGGACGCCTATGTCCAGCAGTACCGTAGAATCTGCGGTATTTGCGGGTTCAGCTCTCACACGCATATTTTTTTGAATAATATTAGATATATATACATAATGAACTAATGAGTGCACTCACTGTACATGTCCACACAATCTATGTGGTTCTATCCTCAAAAGACCATTTCAGACATCCATCAATCTACCTGGGGCCCAAGTCTGCTATTTTTATAAATTCGTCATTCCAACACGATCCCATTGCCATTTTACTAAAAGTTCGTAAACTGCTAAATTCATAATGCTCGATCATTGGTCGGTCAATGGTCTCGTAATAGAATTGTGTTATAATGGCATTGTCGTATTGCCATTATTATAAAACCCGTTGGTAGAAATTATTTTTGAAAAACTACTACTAAATTTGAACATTTATCCAAGCCCGATTTCATTTATGTACTCGTATATTTTATATATTATTTATTAGTGTTAAATTTTAACAGATTACCGTCTAAGTCAGTCATTCATTTGTCATTAAGTACGAGATTACCAATAAATGCCATTTCTTTCAATGGAGTGTCAGTGGCTGACCATTGGAAAGTCATAATGACGCCATTATATTAGTAGATTACCAAACTTGTCAAAATCAACAATTATGAAATCAATGATAGATCATTCTGACACTATTGTAATAGCAGACTTGAGGCCCTGGTCTTCCCATGATCTGATCAAGATTATGTGTGGACTTTAAAAGACACTGACCATAATGAACCTATGATAAAATGAAGACAAATGAAAAAAATTCAATGTGAAGAAATGTTGAAAAATAAGGACAAAGCAAAGATTCAAGAAACTCAAGACTTACTATTAAAATGAATGAAGATACCGATACTCTTGTTTCCATGATAAACTATATTTTTAAGTTAAATGTTTTCTTAATTAATGTTTTAGTTTTTAATTAATTAATATAGTTTGATACAATGTAAAAAGTATTAATGAAATAAATAAGGACCGTATTTTTAACATCACAATTGTATTATAAAAACTATAATATACATAACATCACGCCTTTATTACTCGAAGGGTAAGGCAGAGGTGAACCTATAGTCGGTACCTATAGGTAACTACACCAAAAATAAACTCAGTTACCAACTAGCCTGTGAATGAATTCGGTATTATTTACGATGACATTAGTATGATATGACAATAATCGAATGAGGCATAAATAAATAAACCTACACAGACATCAAATATTTACTAAACATATCACCATACACGAGTGTAAAATGTTTACTGCATACACATCGAAAACGTACTCAGCATGTAGGTAATCTCTTCGCCTTTCGTCACTGGTAGTTATAAAATAACAAAGGATTAAAAACCGTTATCTTTGGCCCAGTTAGGAGAGTATTTACTCAGTAAATAATAAAACGATTAATTAAACAATTGAACATATTGTTACGCAGTTGCAACCTCCTCTTGCAAAAACCCGATTTTTTTTCCATAAAATTTTCAACCCCCGTTACATATCTGCCCGAGCATCAAGGCCGGTACAGACTAAATAGAATTTCCTTTCTAAGAGTAAGTACCTTCTCCTATGCTCCAAATGTCATGTTTTATCTGCTGCGCGTTGGTCTGTCAGTCCGCAACAAAGACTACAATAGTATACGGGCAAGATAGTCACGAAACTGTTTTATTATTTATGCCAGCGGCTTCGCCCGCTTGGAGGTCGGTGTATTATACATATAAACCTTCCTCTTGAATCACTCTATCTATTAAAAAACCCGCATCAAAATCCGTTGCATAGTTTTAAAGATTTAAGCATACATAGGGACATAGCAACAAAGTCGCTTTCTCTGTCCCTATAGGACATAGAAAGCGACTCTGTTTTATACTATGTAGTGATAGAATAAATTGAATTCCTCTCCCAATTTCGCAGCTCTCATCGTTTTCGTTGGCTATCTAGTCGTAGATAAACCTCTAGTTGTCGTTGTTTCAGATTCGTTTAAGGTTATATTGCAGTACATTCGCTCCTTCTGGATCTGCCATCTGCTTTATCTCCTTCTGGATCTATTTTCTAGGATATCTGCTTCTGCATCAGCTATCTGCTATTTATGCTTCTAGATCTGCCATCTGCGATATTAGTTGTATTTCTAATGCATTATTTTTTTTATTTTTAATAGCTTTCTACGCTCCATCTCCATATAAACTTTAACTGTGCCAAATTTCGTACTCCTCGTACACGTGATTTTCGTAAAAATGGGGTACAAAGTTTTTGCTTCACGTATTAATATATAAAAGATACATCATAATAAGTGTAGTAACGTATGGGAGACGCCTATGCCTAGCAGTCATGGACGGCGATAGACTAAGTTAATTGATTGATTGAGGTATAGTAATGTGCTACAATGCTGCCGTTGTGCGGGAGTTTCTATTCTCTACCCACTTAGACAATCAACAGCCTTATATTTTCAACATTATTAAACATTGTTACGTTTCGCTCCATCATAGTTTGTAAATGCATCGCTTCGGTCAACAGCCAACGCTAAATGCCCATAACCAATGGTTACGGCAACCCTGATTAGTTTATTGTGTATCAGATTATAATCAACCGGATTAATAATAGCGTTAAACCCACGTTTGGATTACTTATTGAACTCGATAAGCGCGTTTTAGGTAAACATTGTGTAACACTACCCATTTACAATTATTTTATGATAATCTGATTTCGAAATTCTTCTGAAGAGTATCTAAGTAATAGGATTAGTCCACTTTTACTGTCTACAGTTATTGTTTAATAATAAAGTTATAACGAAAATAACTCCTAACGAAGATGTCTTGACTTATAAACGGCAATAGATTAACTCTCAAAAACATGTCTTTTTATTGTTTTTTAGACGCGTACTAGATTATTAGTAGTTAAAACATAAGTACTTATTTCTATACATTTATTCGATCTGTTGAAGATGAAGAATTATTTCAAGAGAATTGTTGAAACGACAGAATCAAGGGAAAACAACCAAACAGCTCAGTCAACCACAAGCCAGTAAGTACCGAAATTAGATCAATGGTAATAACTGAAAATAAACAAGAAGTATTAATAGTTTAATACAAAGCAGACACAGAATAAAATAAAAAAACAGCAAAGAGATAAGATCATCAGATTGAAAAGAAACGCGCCAACACGCATCAATAAAAATTCTTCATTAAAAGAGAACAAGAGATAGAATTAGATATAGCAGAAGTCAACAGACTCCACTGCTTATAATAGATTCAAACTCTAACAAAAATTTACTGATTTTTTCTCATGTTTAATGGATAGAATGGCTTTTTGTTTTTTCTTCTGCAGTTAATATATTTGAGTCAACATGGTTGAAAACAACGACATATTTTAGGTGTATCGAAGTGATTATCAATTATTCTACAAATACTTTCTGATGCTCTATGTAGACTATACAGAGACGTCGAATTTCGTGTTGACAAGTTTCTGGGAAGGTTCCATAACTTCGGACGATCTCTTCTTCATGTGGTGACTTGGTTTTTTTAAACCTTCAACTAGTATGTACTTAACCCGGTCCACGAATTTTGTAACTAAACTTGAGGACCGGGTTAAGAATACAACAATCCGTTCCATTACGAGAATAACTGATGTCACTCGTCTGTCCATCGGCTGAACACATCTGCCGTATGTCAGAAAGACAATGGGCCAAACTTACGACCCAGTGAATCCCACTCAATGGTAAAAAATATCGCGGCAGGCCCAGACGGAGATGGAGGGATGAGCTAGACTCCTTTAATAAAGATTGGTCCTTGACAGCTTTGGACAGAGAGAGGTGGAAAGAGAGAGAGAGTAAGGAGGCCTTTGGCTTGGAGTGGGACGTTAATGGCTAATTATTAGTTTTAAGTATTTACTTGACCTGAGCAGGCTAACACAGAAACAATCTCCAAATACATACCATGGTTTGCAATTTTGTATTATTAATGAAAGGCTTTTGTTTAACAAGCCCTGCATTAAAAAATCAAAATTGTAACGGTACTGTGAAGAATTCACACGTTCCAATTTCAAACTGTGTTCGATTTTCTCTGATAGTGGTGTTTACAAGAGAAAAATTTAGATATTTTGAGCATCCGCCAGCCGCTGAAATAACGTAGCGTCAACGGTCGACCATGACCTCCTATTTTTCCTAATGTTTAATAAAACTCTGAGCACGCTCTCTTGTAATGAAATTCCCTGATTTTGCCGATACCTCATTAGTAGCTGATAATGATAACCGATATTAGAAAACAACGATTACTGATAAAAATGTAAGCTCTCTTATTATTATTATTGAACTCAAATAATCTCACGATTTCGGCAAGAGAGGTCCTTTGTTAAACCGTTATTAATTACACAACTTCGTCAGTCCTATATCGCGGAAATACATTTACATTTAAGCAGACTAGTGGTACTTAACAGTTCTACAGTTCGCTTATCGGGTGCGAAAGGCTTGTCGTCTTGTCGATAAGGCGGTGTGCGCGCGAGCTGCCGTCAGTGCCGCGAGCGACGCCGGCGCACCCGCCCATCACGGCCGAACGCTGAAAACCGAGATTCGTAACGTGTTTGGAAACTAAAAGCAATATTATACAACTGATATGTGCCTGAGCTGCCGCTGCCGGCTAGTGTTTACTAAACGAAGGTGTTGTGACAAAGTTTGCTTTTACTTTAACTTGTGCGGTTAAATCAATCTGTGCTGTAGTTCATTTAGGTGAGTTTATCGTACTTAATTATATTTTTATGGGACTCTTAAATTTCTTTTAGGAATCTCGCCTAAAAAAATATTGCTCTAGTATCAAATAAAAAATGTCACTGTTGATGTAGAGAACGTTGAAAGAATATAAAAATAAACAGGGTAATTTTTAAACCAGTGCGTAAACTGTAACCATGATTTCAGCATATCGTTCTAGACCTATTCTAGACCCACCTAGCGTAGAAATTTTTCGTCATATATACAAAAAAAATCGTCTGTTTCACAGAAAAGTGCGTATGTGACGCGGTCAAAATGTATGGAACAGCTGAGTTCTTTTTGTATAACTGAAGAAATTTTTCTACGCTAGGGGGTCTAGAATGATATGCTGCATTCATAGTTACAGTGTGCGCACTGGTTAAAAATGTATCCTCTATGTTAGCGGCGAACTTGTGAGTTATTCACGCACCGGCGAAATGTTTGTTTGTTAACACAGATTACTGAATATTTCATCCGAGTCACCGATGTCAAATTCCATGATGAGACAACATCAACAGTGACGTCACGACTGGGTACCGATGAAGACGGCGGAACCGCACGCGCCGCTATTTTCACTGACCTTTCTAATTTCACTCATCTCGGCCATGCACTAATAGAACAACAAATATTTGAGATCATTTATATGCGAGTACTTACTTAACATCAATCAGAATATATGTATTTAAACAAACAATGTTTTAATATTTCTTAATTTTTCATTGTCATCCGTAACTAGAATTCAACTTCATTAATCACTCTATCTCTCTTAATAGATAATATATAAATCATTCACAGTTTTTTTAAAATTGAACATAGATAAATAACAAATACCTAAGAATATATATTATTTAATCAAAGCAAAATATAATGCCACAATAATATGCATGAAACAGATGTAGGCTACTTCAATGATTGTCATTGATAATGAATGACGCTTTTAATTTCTTTGGATTGCGTATTTTGAAAAACATGAGCATTTTCTTTCTTTACAGGTCAAAATTCAAATTTTTACTCGTTAGGTACCTATTACCCATTCTTCAAACGAGTTCGAATCGATAAATTTGATAGGTTATATGTCGTAAACAAACACCATACCTATAATAATTGTTCAGATTATCTTTTATACTTACATAATTATGTTGTAAGTTTTATTGCCCCTTACAATATTAATCTAGTTTTTATCAAAAAAACACTTAAGTAGGTACAAAAGAAAAGAGCTACATTTGAAATAACTGGTTCCTATCATTTCTTTTTTTATTGTTAAAAACTTTTTTAATTTGTCTGGTAGTCCTCTAATCACGGCGCTAAAAGTAATTTTTAGAGGGTCATATTTATTTATTTCATTACTAATTAGTTGTTGAAAAAAATTAAATGACAGGGACATGTTTACAGCAGACCTTGATTTTATGAAAAAAAATTGCTCTAGAGGCATTATTCAGGAAGAAAAAAGGGGAATACATTTATACGGAGAATCGCACTCCCTGTTCCCACTTAACGATTTTATTGGAACTCAAATAATTCAGACAATATTCAAAACAAACAAATTAGTATGCAGGTATACTAAGTACCTACCTACTACCTAGAAGGTAACAGCTTAAAAGTAAGTAATCTGGCCGTTAAAACAGAAGCAACAATTAAGTAACTATCAATAATGATGACAATATCGTAATTAGTCAAAGTATAAATCACGCACTTTTAGAACAAATACTGATAAGCACTTATTAATTAATTAATATAATCGTTTCAGCAAATAACTTAGACGTTACAATTCGATAAAAGTTGGAATTAAAATCAAGGCCAATGAGGAAAAGAACATTGAACTTAAATAGATATTTAGGTTAGCAACACATACAAACATGAAAATGATTAAAAGAAATAGGCTAATGCGTGGGCGCTGTTTTTCTCGCTCCAACCGGGACGTCTTTCTTTTAGTTTCATTTCATAGTTTCATTCACTCCATAATAAAAATCATTGAACATTATTGCTATCTGAAGGCTGGCCGTAAAAAAGAAAAGATAGTGATTTTCTTATATAACAACAACAAATTCAGCAAATTAATGAGCAACTACAAAAATACTAAGTAGTTTTTGAATCCCTGGGGTATTGAACTGCACTCGGTATATGTCCTTTTAAAGGTAAATATTAGATATGTACGAGGTGAGGTTATCAGCAACCTGGCTGGAATAAGATCCAATAAAGTATGTTATTTTATATAGTATGTATCGTTATGTCATGGATCGTTTCACATATACGTACCTACCGTACTTAAAATAGGCGCATGTATATATTATTAAAACACACGATATTGCCATGAAAGATCTCTGATATATTGGCGAAAGTCTTTGGTCGTCTTGGTACTTGACTTCAAAGTTAGTGGACCGCAAAGCTCCTCATAATAACGTAGAAATCTAAACCGTTATGTAAAGGTTGGACGAGAGACGAGACACTGTTAATGCTATTCATGTCAAGGGGAAAAAAACTATACAATATTCAGGATATATTATTAAGCTTCCAATAATTTCAAATTACCTAATAATAGTAGCATATAGCTTCTAACACTATTCATTAATCTTCTCCAAAATAAAACTCAACCATACTTATAAACTCTGCCATATCTACAAAAATGTCGACAATTATCAATAAATGTGTGTGATATTCACCGGTCCGGTTACACTGCCGGAGACGGTCCATTAGAAGGTTAAGTGCCATCTTCCGTCGGTTGGCATTCAAGGCACAACAATGACAGAATTACTCTACGTAAGATGAGCAACTAAAACCTGTCTAGTAACTCGAGGACTCGAGGAAATGCTATCTATAAAATAGTTTTTAAAAAAAAGAGAAGAAACAGCGTTGGTAACAGATAAGGACAGCCAGATACTGTGTAGGGTCGTCGGATATAGTTGAAGTTTAGTAAGACACCGATGGATGTTTTCTATATTGCTAGAAAACAAACAGTTGAGTTGACCCTGACCCTGGTTACATTTCTGTTTTGGTGACTGCACCTACACATAAATTGGCGTTTAGAGCTTTCTTTAATTTCGTAATTTGCTGTGACAGACGGAAGGGGACGAAAATAATGACGAAAAAGACAATGCTTAGGTAGGTATTAAAATTGGTCGCAGGCAACCAAGGCATTGAACAAATAATGATATTGATGTGGACAAAACTGCAGTAAATGAGGGCTCATGCTTGTGAGAACTTAGGTTCACCGCACACGGGCCGCAAGCTACATCCACAAAACGCTGCAACTGAGCTGTGGACTTCAGTTTTCGTACATTTTATGTGAACTTGCCGCACAAGGATGGTGGTCGTAACACGCCGCCGCGTTTTGTGGTTGAAGCTGTGGCCCGTGTGCGGCAAGGCTTACACGGTAAGTAACCTTTGAACAAACTATATTTGTCCATAAAGCACCGAGTTAGATATATTTTATACTCCGTCCGTACTGGTCGAGTCGTCACCGTCGTTGGCCCAAACCACAACGGCATCCGGGCTAAGGCATGACGGAAAATCTGTACAATTAATTCCAATTGGGAAATTAAATCCATCGAAAAATTAAATATTACTTTTCAAACTGGTGGTGGTTAGAAGCCAGAAAATATGAACATTGCGATGATAAATTTAACGCTCATAATGAAAAGTGGTTTGGAACCTGTTTTATTAAAAGCTGAACCCAAATCGAAGATCTAAAGTAACAATATAGCTTGTCAAAGGCGTTCACTAAATTGGTTAAAACTTTAGACCATAGAGTTTATAGAAAACCAGCTTCGACACTACTCTTCATATGGTAAAGACCGTTACAAGTGCCATAACAACTTTCATTAGACGATAACTAGACCGACCTGCGCTATTTTCTTTAGCTGATGCTCATTAAAACACCACTGTCGTTCGCTGTTGTCAACATCAAATAAAAACCTGGTCATCGTGTCGCTTGAGTACCCACTTATAAATGTACTTAAAAAAATAACTGTAATTTCGGAAGTCGGTGTCTTTGGTTTTGTATTTTCGTTTCATGGAAGTTCATTTTTAGTTTTCACTTTATAGCCGTGGTACCTATTCCATATTAATTCGTATAACTTCACTATCTAATCTAAGTAAATAGCAGTGACAGAAAGTTATTATAATTATAAGAACATCATCAACCAGTCATCAATATGGGACCACTCGATTAGTAGACTCTTTCAAACAAAAGATTTTTTTCAAATCGGTTTATTTATAAATGACGGAATTCTGAGGTAACAAACACAAAAAATCCTTCATTCGAATTGAGAACCTTCTCCTTTTTTTAAGTTGATTAAAAAGCACTACGTTGCTTCTGAAGTTCTGGAATGCAACTAGAGAAAGGGTTGCAATGTTAATGTTTGTTGAAAAATAGTCTAAATTTAAAGGCCGAGAAAGGAGCAAAACTTTAATATCTCGATGATTCTGCAATAAGAAAATACTTATTATTATCTATAACTCTCAATGCAAAACAAGAATACGGCGCTATGGAATTCTTAACGGGTTTATTTGACAAAAAACTATGCCCTAGATTTCTTGACCCACACTGGCTGTATCACACCCGTAAACTATCAACTGGTTTGATAGAACCACGTGCACTAAACATAACGACGATTACTTATACATAAACCTTTTCTTAATCAGCCTATAATTATATATAAAACAATAATGTTACCGGTCAACCTGTTATTAGTTTATATTATTTTCAGTGTCAAAACTTGGTTAATTGTCTACCTTGATTTATTTTGAGTGCATACTGCATTCATTATATGACACAACGACGTCCGTTGTTGATTAATTTCTTTTTAAATACTTGGGTGCAATTTGTATGAAGTCACACAATTGACAAAACATAACCGAAATAATGTAAACTTCCCTTGTTGTTGCATATCTGGAAAGATTGTCACCTCTTTATAGTATATGCCATATTGCGCAACACGTCTCAGGACTCTCAGGTCAGGGAACCGACTAACCGAGGATTACCCAGCAAGCGCTAAATAATTATATTAGGTAAAAGTAAAAATCGTTTATTTCAAAATTCCAAAAATCAAAATCAATAGTCATGTATTCAACCTAGGCTGGTGTCAGCACTTCTTGACCGTCAAAATTACATTTGATTTCGAGGTATCGTTGGTCCCAGACTAGGTACAGCCTGTATCTTAGGCACCATTAAATATTTACAACTTTTGGGTAACTTTTTATAAGGTTGATTTGTGTAAAATAGATTGAGTTTTTTCACCAAACAGTTTACAAGACCCATCAGGATGGCGATGAAAGAGTGGCTGCAGTGGCTGCCGCCGCCGCGGTCGTTGTTGGCGCTGCTGCTGGCGGTGGCTGGCTTCAGCGGCCGGCTGTTCGCGTCGCACTTCACGCACTCACCGACCCTTCTCGTGGACACCTGCCACTCGCTCTGCCGGCTCGTCGGACTCATCACAACATTGATCTCATACAAAGTAGGTGTTTCTTGCATGTGCTTGAAATCAAGCCTGTCATTCGGATATCTAATTTTAGAGACGTGATCCAATATTGAAAATCTCTTCCCTTTGTTAGGAAAGCAGCACTGCTTACCTAACAAAGGTAAGAAAATAAAATTATAAAACCGCCTACTTATAATTTCATATTTCTCGCATCAAATTCTCAGTAACCGCCCATTTCATCTTTCATTTCGTGTTTATAGTTCACTTTTATGTGATATTTTATGGGCAAGTAAACGCACTGATAACTTGGGAAATCATGAGTTCAACCACTGCGGATATCGTATGAAATGTTTTAAAAGTAATCATTCCGAGTACTGTAACAGGTAGAACTTTTGAATACAGACGCATATAGGCAGCATATATCGACGATCATACAAAATCATTAAGTTTTGACTCTCTACTACAGATGAATCCGAAACTGTACATGGCTCTGCCACCATCACAGTCATGTGCACTAGTTATTAGTTTAGCATATGTATACATATATCCTAAATCATATTAGGAGTGGTAAGTTTTACGCTGCTAAGCTGTTGAAGATGGAATTTCATGTGTTAAAATCCTTTTACACTGTCCAGTATGAACGTGCAGATGAGGGCGCAGGCCGTGAGGGTCGCCTGCGCAACACGTTCGGCTGGGCGCGCATCGAGGTGGTGGGCCGCCTCTCCGTGCACGTGCTCTTCGCTTCCTTTGCCCTCGCTCTGGTGGTAAACGCTCTGCAACTGGGAGTACACTCCTCACATGGACAGCCACCGAGATATCCTAAGGTTATCGTTGGCAGCGCTGTGATAGGACTGCTCCTGCACGCCATCAATTATATGCTGCTTGCTGGTGAGTATTTTTTATAGAACCTTCAGGTTTATCAGCTCTTATAAACTCGTGTAGTGTGTATGAGAAAATAGAAGGGAGAGTCACACCTTGGTTGTAAGTTGTAACTGGCTATGTCGGGTGCATCGGTTGCTACACGATGTAACGGGAGTAGACTGCTTATTATCGTGTCACGGATCTCGCAAAAGACTAACCCTGAATAAGGGGGTTAAGGGGTAAACGATAATTAAAGTTAAACGGTGTTTAAACCTCAAAAATGTATGGTTAAACAGACGCTAATCATCATTTAACTTTAATCATCGTTTATGAATAAGAGGGTAACAGTTTACATCTACTAGGTATTGTGCTGAACGTGAAGGATGTGTGAATATTCCCAATTTCATAAGGACCACTCATTGTCGAGACGAATTTGTTAGAAAGCCCGTTTCTAGGGTAGCAGTGAACGTAGAGGCGCCGTGCGCCGCCGCTCCGATGATATGTGAATGAATAGTTATTTTATTTCTAACATTCTTGCGAGCTAAGCTATATACTGCTACACATCGTAGTATGTAATTTCTTATTTACATCACCGGTTGTCAGTGCTAGTGTAAACAAGAATTAGTTACAATAATGGAACAGGTGATGTATGTGTAGGTATATTATTATTAAAACAACTATTGTGATGAAATGCGATTGTATAGAGCTCACCGAGTGCAAAACAAACAATCACTGTGCTTCGAACTACTTATACCTAAATTCCATTATATTTTCATGTTTATAAAATAAGTGGCTGCGGCCGGGAGTTTCGTGAATGTAACATTACATGTTGCACCAAAACATTAATCGGTTATTGCGGTAATCATGAAAACGTGATTAAAACTGTGGAAATTCTTGCAATAATATTCGTTCGAGGCCTTTTCTGTTCGGACGCGGAATGCTCTGCTCTCCGAAGTTCAGAGAGGCTCTGAGTTTTGTTCTGACCAATCCTCAACTTTTAAGTAAAGGAACCCCGATGTGTTTTGCTCGTCCGAAAAAGTAAATTAATTAGGAGTAGGGTTCACTCCGAAATATCGTCCGACTTTCGGAGGTGCAAGAGCACGTGCTTGCCTCTAAATGTAAATATTTTCCGCAAGTAAATGATCGGTACGGAATATAATTCAAAATATATGACACGAGCGCACGATTACGTTCCATGGTGTCTTGCGGATAGTGAGCATAATTAAATCCAGATAAAAAATATAATAAGTGCAATGAACTTTAAGTGCTTGCTTACTGGCTGTTTGTAGCAGTGCGATATAGAAAGAATAGGCCTTAAAAAAAAACAGCTGACCGTAGAATTCAAATGGCAGATTGGTATTAACATGTGTAGCTCCTAGTTGTCGCAAGGGCTGTTGAGCATGAGGCTCTGGCATCGATTCCTGGGTCGGGCAAAGAGTTATTGGGTTTTTCCATCTGAAATTTCTCAGTAGCAGCCCGGTGTCTGGATGTTTTCCCGGTTGAAGGCAATAGGCTGGCCCCCTATGATATGGTACTTAAACATTACTGGGTGTGTCTAGACCTGGCGAATGCACCGCGAAAGCGCTGCTCGCGAGTTACTTGCGAGCCGTTTGCGAACTGCGCGCGTGCATTTCATGTTCGTATGCTACGAACATGAAATGCACGCGCGTAGTTCGCAAGCTAAAGCTAAGAGGTGCATATTGGTAAACCTCTGCCTATCCCTTTTTGGGGAACAGACGCGTGATGTGAGGTGTGTGTGAGTGTGTGTGGGCGTGGCGTGTGTTGATGTTGTGTAACTAAAAGTCAAGTAAGACTAGTTATCTTTTCTTTGTTATTGTTTGATTACGCGAGCCATTTTCCGATAAACCAGTTGAATGGTCAATGTAGGTGCAGACGGCGACATATCAAGCTATACATTTCCACTTTAAGCTGACCTCGCATCGCTGGCTTGGCTTTTCGTATACTGAGAAATCAGCTTAGACTGAAAATGTATGGCTATTGCGTACCTCAGCAATGTGAAAGGACACAATAATATTTAACAAAACATTAAGTAGGTATATTGTAAATCAGTGGCATCTCCAGAAAGTAGCTCATCTATTCTTTCCGCACAATAGATATTTAACAAACGTGAATGCTTTATGTAGGTATAGGTACCTACGTGAACAATGTTTATACACGATGTTATTGAGTTACGGATACAAAACTTTTCAAATGGGCACACATCACCCACCTCCGGACAGGTGTTAGCCCCCAGACGTGGTGTGTTAACTACTTGGGTTGTAACGGAACTTCCGCAAGAAATAATAGCTCCGCCTCCACAAGTTCAACTCTAAAACTCAGTTCAACTCTAAAGCGACAAGCCTTTAAAGAGGTGGAGATATCACTCCCAGTTTCATGTTTTTTGCTCCCTGACTCCTATGTCACGGCCACCGCCAGGTTCAGTAACAAGTCAGGAACTGTTTAGTGGAGCCGCCGCTAAGAAATCACCGAGTAGTTGGTTGACAAAGGCGCGACTTTTTCTTCAAAAATTGTTTAAGTGATTGATTTTTTTTTGTTAATTTTTCAACCTTTTCCTCCGCCATCTCTCATTTCTACTTCCGCGAAAGTCAACCTCTGCACCTCCTCCTCCGCGGAGATGGCCTCCGTTACATCCCTGTTTCCTTTATTAATTTTGACCTGCCTGCCAGGCCAAATTAATAAATAGGTCGTTTGCCAAAGGTCAAACATCAAATACATTCTAAGGTCAAAGTGATCATCATTGTAACAATATAAGAAGTGCCCCCAACAAATTGTGCACGTCCCAGTTTGCAGACAATGAATTGGTATCTAGGTATTAAATTAGAAAAATAGAAGAGCATCCATTGACAAAGAAATCTTGAAGTATCTAAATCGACTCAGAAACTATATACCTACTATTGTAGTTCTTCTTGTAATCATTATTCTTATGAGCTTATAACATTGCGCCTGTATTCCCAAAGAGTTTGGCAGAGGTGTCTATAGTACACCTACATTTTCACCAGTTATTTTTAAGTCTGATGTGATAGGGGACGAGCCTATTGCCACCAACCGGGCATAAAATCCACATTTCGGGCTGCTACTGAGCAATTCTAGATCGAAAAAACCCAAAAGACTTTGCCCGGCGGATTTGATTCCTAAGTAGGAATCAAACTCCAAAACCTGCTGAGCAATACCACTAGTCCAACGTGGCACATTTATGAATAAATATGACATAAATTGATATACATTGTAACTATATTTCCCATGTCGGACGGGCTCCCGGATGGATGACGCAGGTTACCGAATTCGATTTTGTGTACGATTCTGGAAACTGAATCCTTTTTTTTGTTCCAAATCGATCTTAATTTTCTGATTCTCATTGAACTAATGTGTTTTAGGACGTGAGCTTAGCTACAGCCGGCGCCTGAGCGTCACAGAAGGTGGAGGGGTGGTGCTAAAAACTGGTTCAGCAGAGCCGGTGCTCGCGCATGCGCCAACTGACATTGCCAGTAAGTTTATTTTCTTCCATGTTTAGACCTAGTACCTACTACCCTATTTTCCCAGGTACCTACTGGGCTTCAGAGGTCAGACTGGCTATTGATCCAAGTCAAATGTTGGAATTCAGCATAGACTGGACACCGATTCCAATTTAGAAAAAAAAGCGAGGCAAATGAAAACTACCCTAGGATCCCACACCGAGAATACCGGAGAAAACTTGTAACCTAAGAGCAAATTGAAATTGTAAATCAAGCTTTTGAAATATGGTAATTGAATAATAAATAATTATTTATTAATAAACAAAAACGCAGGCGTCACGCCAGTGGCACCTACATAAACAGATATGTTTACATTTATTTATCATGCGTCACGTCATACCTCAACATTTTGTCAATTAAAATTATAAAAATCATAAAAAAAAGGTATGCCTTACTTACCAAACATATGCAACAATTGATACAAAGCTCGCCTTCACCACCTCTTAAGGCACTACACACTAGCCCAGCCGGCGGGCATGCCGCTAACGAGCCCGGCGGCATACTCCGTTTCTGCGACAAGTGCCGGCGGCCTAATAACGCCTGCAACATACCCGCAAGGCAAAAACCCGCCGGCTGTGCCGCCAGCATGTGTGTAGGGGCCTTTACGATAAAACAAATGCCATACAGACGAATCATTCAAGCAAACAAATAATAAATACTACGTTAGCAAATTGTATGTAAATAGTTTACACGTGTTGTTTTATTAATATTTATGTTGTTAGTGTTCTTAAGATTGAGTCAGATGTAGTAACGCCATGGCATAATGCATAAAATTTCCATACCTAACTTACATTAAAATTCGCAGAGAGTGTTAGAAAACTTACAGGTTTCGACTCCAGGGTAATAGGTATAACTTATTACCTGGAGTCGAATCCATCCAAATCAAACAATCAAACTATTACATTTTGAAATAAAATGCAATTTTTCATTTTTATAAGTAGTTCTTTTAAGACACTTTTACGTCAATATTTTATTGGTCAATTTTTAGCGCTGGCATTTCCTAGCTGACCAATCCTGAGAAAAAATGTCGGAACAAGCTCAGAGGTCATGGTCTCATTTAAAGTCCAAACATTATATAATTTAAATTTTATGTGAATCTAACAATGCAGGGCCATGTCTGCAAGGGCGTTTCGAAGAAAGACCCATTGCACCTTTGATCTGACCTATCGCAACAGTCGGCTCGCACGCATCAGTTATCGTGAAGCTCAGTATAGCGTGTAGTTGAATAACATTATGATGACACTCAGGCAGCCTGTTCGTGATGGGTGCTGGTCTGACCACCGAGTGGGAGCCCGTAGCAGCCCGCATCGCTGACCCTGCACTCTCCGCCTGCGCAGCCATAGTCCTCGTCATCTTTAACTACCCCTTTAGTAAGTATATATACAACATGTTTTCATCCAATGAAGCATCACGTAATTGTCAGCAAAAAGAAACGTTAAGTGTTGATAAATTGGTAATCTTTACTGAAATCCTCCTTGTGTGCTAAAAACAACACACCTACTGCGATCACCATTATATTTCCAGGTGTCGATAGTAGGGGTAATTATTAGTAATCTACTAGCTTTTGCAAACGGCTTCGCCCGCCTGGAGGAAATTATCCCGCGGGAACGTACTACCGGGATATAAAGCCCTATTTGTTAATCCAGGCTATAAACTATCTGTGTGCCAAATTTCTTCCAAATCCATTCAGCACTTTTTGCGTGAAAGAGTAACAAACATCCATCCATCCAACCATCCAAACAAACTTTCACATCTACAACGTGTATAACGGAAAGGGTATATACATACCAAGGGCACGGCTTCTTTGAATGATATCAAACGATATTGGAAGGGTTTTTTAATCCTATCTCTACATGTTCAGAAGTTATGAGAATTGTTAGTACATTGATACCAGAAACCGAACTTTTCAAATCGAAACAAACACATCACTCGGAAGAGATTTATCGTGATATTGGCAAGTAACGTGGAAAGTTATTGACCTAGGTAGTGAGGTGACACGTTTGTTATGATTTGAATTTAAGAAACATATGAAACCGATAATTTGGTATCAATTCTTAGAGTATTTTATTTTGAGCTGAAACTATGTATAGTGAGTCTAGACCAGCTGTTATCTTTAGTGCTTAAGGGGAACCTAGTCGCGGGCTCGAACTCACTGATGGGCCTTGCTAAAAAGCACGCTGTCTCACCAGGCATCGTGTCCGACAGAGGTAGTATCAGTGATGAGCAGTTACACGCTAGTCTACACGTACAACATTATTGTGTGAGATGCAGGATCATTTATAGTACAACAGGCGCGAAAAAAATTAAGAACAGTCGTTCGGAAGATCGGGTTTTATGAAAAAACCACTGCATAAATCAATAACCAATAAAGTTTAATGAACTTTTAGATATTTGAGCTTTGTCGGTACCGACTTGGTTTTTCACATTTCACACTTCTTTTATTACTAAAATACGCCCAAAGTTAGGTTAAATTAGCAAGAAAAACGAATCTGTGTTGGCTCCTAACTTTTGAATGGATTTTTATTTTAGTATTCTGTTTCCGTACAGACAATATTAATAATGAGACAAAATCATAACATGTTTAATTTTTGATGTACATTGTCCAACAGTGGAGTAATACACTCCCGAAGTTTGTATTGGAAAAATGTGGACTAGGTTCACCTTAAGGATAGCAATAGGGTTTCTGTTACATCCTGTATAATATTAGTAGGATTAGTAGGCTCAGAAGTCTTGGGTGCCTCCCCAAGACTTCTCATAGATTTTAAAAACTTCTCCATAACTCCCAGATATCTAGCTGTTAGGTAGCCATTCTGCGGCTGTTATAAAGGTACCTACGCTACCGACTTATAATTACGAAGAATTTATCCAACTGATTTTACAGATTAGAAAACAATATACATACATCAAATGATGCTATCTTCAATTGCTTAGGTAAACAGTTGATTAGATCCAACAAATTACCAAACGATATCAAAGCCCATAAAATTTTCTATCATATGTAAATTACTTTTTTACCTGTTCATATCAGTACTTTTCGTGACACGATAAGATATTGATTAAGCATAGACAAAATGTAACAAATGAGCACCCAATAAGAAAAAGACAAAGAATATACAGTTCCCAGCATTTAAAATACGTAAACGTAGGCACATACACAACGGCGTTCCTATATGGGAAGTTACCTAGTGCAACTCTGTGAAACTGTTCCAAAATGCGAATAACTGCCAACAATCAAGATCTTCTATTAGCAGTAACTGAAGTGGAAACAATCGCGATATGAATGTGATGCAACGCAAGTTACGCAAAAGTTCCGTAACTTTGAGGACACTGGGGACCAACGGCCGATGTTTCCATTATTTCATAAAGGTGAGCACCGTTCTCTAAGCAAGAGTTACGATCAGGTTTCTTCAGACTTTTCGACACTTTAAATCATTTCGTACAGAACATTAACTAATAAATAGATCATCCACTTCACTTTAACAACAACAATAATTAACCAATTTCACAGATCTATTTTACCATGACGTCTTAATGCTTGATTAAAAAAATATCATTCAGAGTAGGTTTTTACCATTTATAATGACTATAGTTTCAACTTTCGCCCAACAACATGATCTTTATCATATCGTAATAAATATTGCTGCTAGTAGCTGCTGATACAATATCAGATAAGGACTTTACAACCCGCTTACTACAAATAAACTGTCAGATATCTGTCTATAGATAAATGGGCTATTTGCATGGAAAACGGTGCAATAGATTTAAAAAAAACCTATTGTAGTAGGTATACTTAATGTGTTACTAAGTGACTTCGAGCTCAGATAAACCATTGACAGAAGCCTCAACACACTTGGATAGACACTTCATCAGCCGAAGATATACTTTATAATACCGTCCAAATAGCCATGTATGATATACTTACTTGATTATTTTATAAAAATAATAAATTAAAAATTATACATATAGTACAGAACATAGGCCAAACTGAAGAAATTATCATAATCTATAGGCCAAGAGGGAACAGCGATTGTTAGGTCAGCTACGTCAATGGGCCTTATGGGAGACAGTAGTGGAAATCTTTCGGCTGAAATGATGATGAGGATGAAAGACGAATCCTTTTGGTTGAGTGACATTATATAGTTTTATGATTTGTCTCCTCTCTGTAAAGTGCGGTCAGCGGGCCTGGTGCTGCTGCAGACCGTGCCCGAGGGGCTGGGCACGTGCGCGCTGCGCGCCGCTGCGCTCAAGGTGCCCGGCGTGCTCGCCATCCACGAGCTGCACGTGTGGCAGATGCACCGCGACAACGTAGTTGCCACCGCACACATTGCGTATGGATCACATGAGGTGAATAGCAATCGGTATTTTAAACGCACAGCAGTTATCAGAATCATATTAAAACTCAGTAATGCTTATTACGTAAATATTTGTCTAAGGATGTTTTTATTTGCCCTGACACCATTACAGTGCAGAAACATTCGTTCTCTCTATTATCAATTTCCAACTTTATACTAGAAGACTTGTGTTGCTGATCTGAATTTAAAACTTCCAAGCAGATATAATTATTAAATATATGCACGCGGTCACTGTGTAATCCTAAACCTTAGACATGTTTCTCCTGGTTCAAAATCTGAACTGCATAATCAAGCGGACGGAACAACCGTGGCTTTAGTTATTAAACCGATTTCTTATGTCGTATTTCAGGATTATTTGAAGAGTTCCGCGCTAGTATGTGAAATATTCAAACGTCACGGCATCGGCCTCGTCACCCTACAGCCAGAGTTTTTACTGACCTCTATGTTAGGTAAGTCTGCTGTACAAAAGCTGGTCCTTCAGTACAAGATAACTGCTCCAAAGTCCACTATTTGTAGATTAGGAGCTAGATGCACTGATATCTTTGCACAATTTTAACCAGAGATGATACTGGTAGTTTATGCATCTGTTGCATAACCACGAATACGAACCGTAAGCGAGGTTTTTAAAAGTATCACACGCGTGTTTTAAGAACTAGTTATGTGCCGTTTCATAAACTAATTATTTGCTCTAATGCATTGGCATTGAATATCAACGTTATAAGAGTAAGAAATAGTAATGTAATGCCATAAAAGTGGCGCAAACCCGCATATGCGCTCCAGAAAATAATAATTAATGAAAACTCTGGTTTAACTTTTTGGATTCACCCTGTATCGTATTGAATTAATAAATTGTTTTTTAATATTTTGTTAGAAAAGAGTGTAGACAATATGATTCTAATTTTAAATTTCGATATTGTGTGGGTTTGAAATTTATAATTCGAATTTTACGGTATATGAGATTCGATAAAAACCTTTTTATTTATACGCAGGTGCAGATGAAGAAAAAAAGGCTTTAATAGACTTTGCAAACCAAGGCTGCTCCTGTCCATGTGCCAAGGAGTGCACCGCACCGAGATGTTGCGAACCTCCTCGCCTACCCACCGTCACTCGCATTTAAATAAGTTACATATAATAAAGTGTATCGTGTGTTCTTGTACAAAAACAGACATCTCCGTGATTTTGAGGGAATAGCAACTGATAGATATCGCCCTCCAGTTACATCACACTTAAGCCAAAGTGAAGATGCCGCTCCAAGCGAGACAATTCTACGAGACTTTTATCCTGAAGCATTTTATGGCTGCAAATGATGTTTTACCGATTCTACAAGAACTGACATTACCAATCTACGTATAATAACATAATCTTGCCGTATTTTAATGAAACTGCTTTGTAAATATCTTTAAAATAAGTTTCAATTTGAATAAGACAGTACCTATATGTATTCATTCAGTCAAGTCGGGTGAAACCAATTTAGGGATTGGTTTCGCACATAAACGGGCGCGTGGCCGTAATAAATTGTCTTTTGTATCGGATAGATTACTCTGTCGAAAATATAGTATTATGAAAGAATTTTATTCGGCCTTCAGTTATACTATCAACAGTGAATATGAAATAGGTATGTATTTAATGGTCCTGTTCCCTAAAGTTTAGTTTATCTTTTTTATTTCTCTTTATAAGAAATAAAAAAGATTTTGAGAGAAATTTAAAAAAAAATTGTGTTAACAAATGTTAAAAACTGGGTGTGGTGAATAAAGTTATTTACAGGGTCACGTTAAATTAGCTGGCAATACTTTACCTTCGTGTACCCAACAAGTATCAACATCAAAAACGAATGAAATAAAAAACAAATAAAAGAGTTAGAAAAACATCATTCTAACTTTGTTTAAAACTTTATATGTTACTAACATGTAAAGTCAACCAAACGACAATTTGGTACATTTTGATTTTTGGAAATTCGTAAAAAATATCTAAGTTCCACGAAAAAATATCAAAGGGCTGATCGATTGCGGGCATTGGACCCATCGAATGACGAAAAAACTGGTTTTTTGGTTCCATTAGTTTTCGATATTGATACCCAACACGTGGGTAAAGTATTGCCAGTTAATTTAATTTGACTCTGTTTATAAATATAACAAATATTATAAGAATACAACCAAAGAAGCTTGTTCGTGTGTCGCGGTAAGCGGCGAAATTTCTAATCGTGGTAAATAGCAGTGTCAGCCTACAACAGTGAAAGTGTAATGAATAAAAACACGGTTCGCGAGCTACATTGTCAGTCGGCTACGCTCGCGCCGCCGCCACTGACAACGACATCGTCATAATACACTCTAATGACGAAAGGTTATTGTCGAGGCATACAAAGGTATTGTTATGGAGCTATTACGGTGACGAAAGAAACCTTTTTGTTCGCGGTGAAATTGTACATGCAATCGATTCTTATAATAGCGAGAAAACTGTTTTCGAACAACAACCAGTCCAACACCCTTATTGCGTAACACACTATGGCCCTGGATAGAACATTGCATAAAATATTTTGATTTTATAAATTGACAATAAAATGTTAGATATTTTTATCGTAAAGTTGACAGAGGTAGCGTACAAAGCGACTGTGATGTTCCTTAACAGTATTATATTAGGAAAAGCTAGTTAAGTGAATTATATAAATAATTTTGTTAAATAAGTAGGTACATTGTTATTGTACAGTAATGATGTTAACCAATAATACTAGTTGGTAAGTGTTTTGTGTACAAAGTTTTGTTGACTATTGATTTGAAGACAAATAAAAAAATATTAACTTTCGTTGGAATTTCCTTTTACTTATCATCTAAGCTTGTATTACTTTCATAGAATCGAAATCGGGCACGTTGTATGCAGTTCCATTTATCGAAATTGGTTTTTTTTTTTGTAGCATTGTCATGCAGTTTTGTTAACCGCTTCAATTTTTGAATACTTCTGTATAACATACACACGAGCGGCATGCGTCGATGTCAGAGGCAACTGCGGTAGACTGTCGACAACGTGCCGCTCTTGTTAACGCATGTGCTCAAATACACGAGTGGCACGTTGTCGATGGCAATCATTCCGATTCGTCCCTTGCTGCCCTCTTCCAACAATGCCTTCAGCCGAGGTCCGGGGCCCACAGGGGGCGTGCCCTTAGCGAGTAGTCGGTCTAGTCTTAAGTTTTTTAGTCCTGGCTGGAGGCCTTCATTTAATACGGTATCCAGAGGCAAGTCCGGTTAAACAGCCGACAACCTCATAGGTTGACCTGCGAGATATCATTTCGCAAATTTAAAAAAAATGTCGGCGCTTGCAGTTACCTCTGCTGTAGACGCGTGCCGCTCGTGTGTATGAGCAGTATAGCGGTCACGTCGAGATAAATTTCCCTTCGAGACATTCCGAATTTCCGAGAAGTCGCTTTCTTCAAACGAAAGACAATAAAATAAACAACATATTTTCCAACAACAAGACCTTTATTATACTGAGTAATTGAGTAGATAATATATTTCATTGTTCTGACAACTATGGAATTGAACTGACTAACATTACAACATTGTTTCTGTTTTAGAGGACATTAAATGTGAGGTAATAAGTTACACATTAAACATCATAATTGAATTGTTTTCTACGGATGAACAGCTTATAATATGTCTAATCGTCGTCGTCATTTAAATCGGTATTTTCAACCGTACTGTTTGCCAGCAGTTTTCGGCAGTCGGCCGGCCGACACGCCCGACTTTTCATAAGCCGACGACAACCTCTTCCAGGACGCTGTGGGAACAGAAAAATGTTATTAGCGAAGTCCGTTCTTAAGCCCAATGTCACAGAATAAATACTCCAAAGTAAAGCATTGTAATGTGAGCGATGTGTGTGTGTGAGGGTGTATGGGGGGGGGTGTGTGCCTGTGTGTCCGTTTGTGTGTGTGTGATAGAGGGTGTGTTTGTGTGTGTATGACGGCAGCATTTCTAATGTAAGACGCTACGTAGGTACCGTGTGGCCCACGCATCGACTTGTCAGTTGACGAAAATCAAAATGACCTACGTAAGTTATATCAGTAGGTATCAATTAATTTTATAAACGTCACTGTACGTTACACAATAAAGCACACATTTCAATGCTTTACTTGGCGTTGAGTTTTGGTGTCAAGGGCCTACTCTCTAAGTCTTCTGTCAAGACGTAGTGCCATTCATTTTTAGGAGCTTTGACCCCAACTCCTAGCTTATCTTATGTTTGTAGGTGATATCTTGCTTATACTACTACGAAACTACGGATATCGTGCTTAGGGAGTAGAGTAGACCTCCAGATGTGCGACTGTCATTTATTATAGTCTCAGGTGCTGCAAATGGCTGCAAATGTTTTACGGTGCAAGTCAATAAGGAAGCAAACTTACGTCATTGGAAATTGGAACTGCAAAAGTTTACTTCCTAACTCTACGGATTCTCAATTCAAGTACGGTAAGCAAAATAAATAAGTGTGCAGAGTGCAGACAACTTGTTGACAAAACCCCTCTAAAAATTGCCGAACCTGAACCAAAAATTCTAAAAGCTTTTTAAATAATTTATTTGAAAAATATCCAGAAAACGTTACATAACTGTTTAGTAACAAAAAACGTTATCGATTAGCTGTTTACAATTACATACCTCGTCACCTGATTGGATATTTCTTATGCTAATACGGCGAGCCAAATGAGAGAATTAATCGAAACGAAACATTACACGCTTATCGCAATTCATAGCGATAAACTTGAAACGAAAATAATTTAAATGCTACATTACGCGCTGCAGATGAAAGATAAATGCCGATGGGATGTAGTGGGAAAGCCAAGAACATCGATCACGCGGACTTTGCTAAACTGCCCTACCTACCTTGGCACATGACTGGCTGAAAGATTTTAGGGTACATGAAATAAGTACTTAGGTACTACTTTCTGCCTAAAGGTGGCTCAGTGCAGACACTCTCCATAGGTACCTGCTAAGTTTTGAAATGAGCAACTGGCTTCATCTTTCTAACTCACCGAACTTGACAATTCAAAAGTGCCTGTAATTTGTTTATTTGAAATAAATGCTTTGAGTTTGAGTTTGACACCAACCTGCAAGGTTTGCTCAAGTCCATTTGGCACCACCGTAAACCACCATCTAATCTTGTAGTCAAGGTTAATTATCTTCGACAAGTCCCCTTATCCAAAAATACATCATACACCAGTGCAACGCAGCGCGGTTGTTATGCTTTTGTTTTAGCTATCGTGCTGCTTTGCACATAAACGGAAGACGAAAAAATAAAGTGCAAAAACATAAGAACATCGGCCGCGCGAGTCGCATGGAGCTTCTAAGAACAGATGAAATCAATAGAAAAAAGGCCATACTTACCACAACCAGTCTATAATTAAGTTTGATAGCGAAGTCACAATCCCCGATGCATTCGCTCCACCCCAACCACGGACCCGTCTCGCAGCTTACCGCCTCTACTGCTTATCAATAACATACATTTGCTAAACAACTACGAACATCAAGTAGGTAATGAATCGGCACAGACAACAAAAGGGTTAAGTATGCAGGTAGCTCAAAATACAGAACAAACCAGAAAGCGCTAACGAGCGTAGTACGAAACTTATAAAAAACTCATGAATGAGTAACATAAAAACGCACTGAAAGACCATGAATAATGCTTGTTAAGTGACAAGATGTTAGTTACAGTGCCTGGTAGTAAATATGGCTCAATTAATTTTATAAAAGTTTGATTTTATAGCACGTCGTCCGCCACAGGGCACTGACACATCAGTGACAGTATTTTTCTCGATGTGCCATATTAACATCCGGGTACTGTCATTTCTTGACTGAACACCAATCTCTTTTGTTAAGTGTACATAATACATAAAACATATATTGCCGTACATTTATTCACAGCAACGTGCAGTCAAAAGTTGAGTATAGACTAGGGCATTTAACGCTCTAATGTCTAATGAAGAGAACGGACATGTTACCTGGTAAATGATCACTCACCTCCCCGAGCCGTGAGCAAAAAACGGTGTCGAGCATCGTTACAGTACATGTTTTTTTTACTGAGGTTTTGCTTGTAGTGCACCATTCGTAAGAAGGATACATTACTTAGAAATGCTCGAGAAAATGCTCTAGTGTATACTCACCTTAACGAATTACATATTAAGGACATAAATTGAGATGGTTTATTGCCAATTGGATTTGTTATTAGAAAGCACGCGATGCAATTGATTGGTTCTCGAAAATATTGCGACGAGGAAGAGTGTAAACCTTCTAATTGTAAGCCTTCTTTTCACATAGATACATAGTTAACGTGCTACAAGGATATTTTGGCACCTGAATGACATTGACAGGGGGGCGGGCGTTGTTGGCAAACATTTGTGAAATTGCGTCACATAAATTATATTGAAATGAAATAAAATGAAATTGGTTATTCTTTAAAGAGTATATCGGAAATACTTTTACACTTTGAAACGTGGACACTCACTGTACGGCTAGTTCATAAATTTAAAGTCGCTCAACGAGCTAAGGAACGAGCTATGCTCGGAATATATCTGAGAGATAGAATCCGGAACGAGGTGATCCGGCAGAGAACCCGACGTACCTCACACGCTGAAGTGGCAAAGGGCCGTCCACATTAGCCGTAGGACCGATGACCAATGGGGTAGACGTGTTCTTGTGTGGGGTGGTTGGTAGCAACTGCATGAGAATTGTCGAGAATCGAACTGAATGGCGTGCAATTGGAGAGGCCTATGTCCAGCAGTGGACTGCTGAAGGCTGATGATGATGATGACTTTTACACGTCATTTCCTTTCTTCTTTTGATTCCCATAAGAAGAAATGGCGAAACAAATTCAAGGAGCAAAGTCTTTTTAAAGTCCTGACATAATCTGGGTCACTAATCTACAATTTCTTCACATGAGTAAAATGTTGATTAGTGCCTGAAATGGTGTTATGAGGAAATAACCACATAGATTTGAGTGGAACAGACCAGTCAGTGAAAGCATTTGTCAGTAATCGTGTAGCCCTACTCTAAGAACTTGAGGAGCTCAACGACTCGACGAACAGTACCAAAGAAAGGATTTGCGTTGTAATTAGAACAAGAAAGGAATTGACAAAACAAGATGGCGACGTTAATTCCGATACGACCCGGACTTTCTAGTGGAAAAATGTATCTGTTCGATTTAGAATTAGAAATAAGCAACAATTAAAAAGTTTAAAGAATTTATGATTTTTGGGAATAATTTTGAAAATCAATTTAGTCTCCATAATATTGTCATAGTTAAGTTCTGTTAGCGCAAAACACATTTATATGTTTTACAAAAAGGAGAATTTCTACCTACGCAAAGCAGACTAACGACAGTAATACAACATAGGTATGAAATGAACAATTACTTGCCATATAGCGACGGGCCATCGTTTTGTATGACTTCATTATCCTCATGGGGCGGTGTTGGCTTCAACTTTTTCATTGCAGCGGCCGTTGCTTCCTTAGCAACAGTGGTAACTGTAAAAAAAATAAACAAATGAATGAAAGCCTCCAAATAGTCAGAAAAAAAAGAACAATCTTCGCAAGATGGCAGGTTTTGTGTGCAATTAACCGCCCTCTAAGACTAGCAGTAGCAAAAGCGAATGCGAAAGGCGAATATGATACCAAATAAAAAGCTCTCACTATCCATTCCATCCTCAGCTTTTAAACAGGGTCAACGATCTGTAGTGGAATGCTCCAGATCTCTCCTGAGCAACACCTCTGGCTGATGATGATGGGAAAAGAAAGTTGTGTCCTAGAACAACCCTTACAGTAAGTGAGTCTGCGTGACAATCACAGGGGCAATTCTCGTACTTTTAAGAACGTTTGCATTTCAATCTCAGTGTAAGTCTGTCAAAAAGTCCTTTTATGTACCAACATGATTGCCAAGTTTTTATATAGTTTTTATTAACAGTAAAATACTTATTTAATAGCGGTGTGCGATTATGAGATATACTAATGAAATAATTCGAGTATGAAGATGTCTCGAGATATCTCGATTATACCCAGTTAGTAATTACTCATTTAGTTAGTAGTCGCGGTCGCGAGTCGACGCATAACAGCATTAACAGCTCATAATCGGCCCACCGCTACTCTCGAGTCTCTCAACTTTTTTACAACACGATTAGTAGTACAAATTAATAACGTCGTTCGATTATGAAAATATATTAGTTACTAATTTCATAATCAATTATCAACATTAGCATTACTAAGTCATTCGATTATCAAAATTATTCATAATCGCCCACCACTATTACTTAATTAATAAACAACTGACTTTAAACTAACTAACTAAACAAATAAACACAAAAACAAAAGGACACTTAGGCGTCGAAGTATTCGTCCGCATCGCTGTCATCAGGAAATGTGCTAGAAGACTGGCAGCATTGTCACGTTGAATGGCAATACTAATTCTTTGGCCAAAGAGTGAGCCAACCCTCTGGTCACGTGTAGTGTCGACCAGCCGGCGAGAAATTTCCTTAAAAAGGAGACGTGCACTCGGGCCCCATGACCCGATCGTTTCGACCGCAAACGGCTCAAAACTGTAGTTACCCATAAGGTTACAGTATTTACGCCGCTTGAGGATCTCAGCAGCTGCAGCAGCGGCACCAGCACAGCCCGCCGTGCTAGGAACATGAGATGGCGCAAGGGTATCAGCGGTATTAGAACCTGTGAACCTGTGTCGACACACAGGTTCACAGGTTCTAATACCGCTGATACGCCGGTGACGAGGGCTCGACGAATAATATCGTCAATGTTGGCGTGGCGTGCTATGCGACCTGCGCTCCTGCACCAGGACAGGCCATGGTGCCCGAATTTTTATATTGGTTTTCGCTGAGATGAAATTGTAACTTGAATTTGAACGTTAATTACGGGAATTTGCCTTCTGGAGACAAGAAAGTTGATTCCATCAACACCCTCACGATGCGTGACATCAGATGGGCAATTCTAGTCATTTTAAGCACACACATGATCTCAGTCTCTAAACTAGTCACAAATGTATATTTTTAACAAGTTTTTACAAGCTTTTATTTAACTCGCAATGTTACTATGTTTGTTCGGGTGGATTCTTGCAACTCAATTTTGAAGCAAATATCTTTAACCGATTGAGCTGAAATTTTGCATACATATGTATATCGTGAGACAATGCAATATTATGATAACATGTAGCTGATCAGATGCTGGAGCTGGAAGGTGGCTATAGGAACTCCGCCAAAAATAACACAATCCCATCGACTTTGGGCTCGTTTGATTCGTATTGACGACTACTTCGATCCTATATGGTAACCAGGGTCTGATGCTGGAGCTGGAAGGTGGCCATTGCAACTCCGCAATAAATCGACACAACCCCATCGAGTTTGGGGTCGTTTGATTCATATTGACGAGTACTTTGATCTTATATGGTAACCAGGGTCTGATGCTGGAGCTGGAAGGTGGCCATAGATACATAACACTTAAAGTGGCCAAAACAACACATATGTGTGGGTTCTAAGAATTATTACGAGCTACATAACGGAAAAACGCTGCTACGAACTACGCCGTAGTAAATCCCGCATCATAAAACTAAAAAGTTAAAAATAAAATTAAAAGAAACATAACCTTTTTAAAAACAAGCTTTCAGTAATACTTTTTAATGAAAGGAACAAAAATGTTAAAAATAATTTAATCACAATTATTTAAATAAAAGCGCGCTACATATTGACGGTTAGAAATAGGTGTAACATGCTAATAAATGTTCTTATTTCTCCTGCCATCAAAATGTAACACGCTTTTATTTAAATAATTGTGATTAAATTATTTTTAACGTTTTTTGGTGTTTTAACAATTATTAATAAAAGCTTGTTTTAAAAAAAGTCTTTTTTTTTTACTTTTTAGTTTTTATCATGCGGGATTTACTACGGCGTAGTTTGTAGCAGCATTTTTCCGTTATGTAGTTATTTGATTGTCGCTGAGATGAGACTGCGACTAGATTTTGAACGTGTGTAATTACGAGAATTGGCGTTCTGATGAGAGCAGTTGCTGTTTTCTCCAGAATCCCGGAGTGGACCTACCAAGGTAGAAAATGAAGAGGTAACGTACCATTCTCGTCAGTAGTTCTGGCCCTAGTGACGCAGGCCCGCAGGCAGTGGTCGCGGGTGCGGAAGTTGTTTCCGTTGCCGCCGCAGCCGCTGAAGCCGAAGGGCTCGCACGTGCTCTTGGCCCACTCGTAGAACCAACGCTCCTCGTAGCCGCGGCAGTGGCCCACTGACATCGGCTGCTTGCACACCTCTGGAAGCATAGAACAAGACACCATTGGTACAACACCACAGGGTTATTTTGGCGCGTGGCCAAAATCAGAACTAAAGCCGCCATCTTGTTATGTCAATATACAAAGACAGTAGTGGTGCCGATTCTCTTGTCACAAAATTCTCTAAACTAAACTAAAAATCACCAGAATTTAGTTTATACCTGTCAAACGACGATTTTCCATTCTGAAATTTACTAAAGTGACACAACTTAACTATATTTTAGTTTGACAGCACTAAGATTGCACTGAGTTTTTAATTTAGTGAAAATAGTAATTTTGCTATTCTGTTGTTGTCAATTTCATTATTCTATTCAACATATTTTTGTTATTGTCTAACTAAATCTGACTATTTTTAATCGCAATTAAAAAGGTGTGGAATAAAATGTGTTGTCAAGAACTAAAATTCACACCAACACCTCAACTTCAGGCGCAAATACAGTACTGGATCACTTTTTCTTTTCTTTTGCTTATATCTCGAAAATGGTGTGTAATATCGTAAAAATAATGAAAATTTCGACCCCCTTTAAAAAACCCAGAGATCTCTAAAACCCTGCGCAACTCCGGCTCTAAAAAATCACGGGATAGGGCAAACAAGTGGGACAATATAGGTTGATAGAATCAAACCACATAAGGACCAACAATCCGTTCATAGTCGAAATCCGACTACTTTGTGTAAATTCAATACTTTGGGGTTTAAAGGACATTTGGCTTAAATGTATGGGGCTTGATTCAAAATGTATGGTGCTTAGTCCATATACCTACTCTTTATCATGACTACACCAAAAAAGAAATGACTGATATAAATGTAGAAATTATACATAGAGTGACACAATGGGCGGTGGTCTCATCGTTAGAGCCAGTCTTTTATATAAAAATAAAACTTCAAAGCTTACCAAGTGGAGTGGTATTATTGAGGCAGCTGATATCATCTCCGTCACATAGCGCCTCTTGTTGCGTGAGTGTGAACTGGCAGCGCTCGATGTACTCTGAAACCTCACTCTCTATTGCTGGGTCCTCGTCCGTCGTGTTATCTTGATGATACGGCTATAAAAGACGGTTACTTTGGTAAATTTTACTCATGTCGCTGGTTTCGGAATACTTGTTGATACAGCACTAGTAAGTACGAAAAGCACAGATAAATCAGAAAAGGCTACGGTAATCTTTGTGCTTCCGAATTAGTAGGAACATTGCCTCATACGCCTTCGACCCCCCACAGAAGCAAACCTTCTGTACAGCCGCGCTTTGTCGTATTCATTATACGTTTGTATGAAGTTTCCTCTCGGCCAAGTTACCTACTCCGGTTGCGGATGTCACCTGTCACTCAGAAGTTTTGAACACTTTTGGAATTGCACATAAGTAGGTACAGTCGCTAATTAGTAATTGTGTTATCATGGTAATACGAAATAGAGACGTGCTTCCAAGGTCGTGACACCTCTTATAATAGATATCATTGCGCTATCGTTTTTTCCAAAATAGACGATGATTTCCAAAGCGCATACTTTTTTTGGGAAATTAGTATATAGATTGACCAGTAGGCGAATCCTACCCTAATCTCAATGTCATCTTAGTGACAATATCAAAAACTTGTCAACAAATGTATTTTGACAAATCGACACAGAATGCGAACGTTTTTTTTTTTTTAAATGGGGTTAAAAACTCAAAGCTCGTCATAGGTGGCACCACTGTTGTCCGTACACAAACCGCCATTGTTATGGTTCATGTTTACTTTTCTGTCGATCACAAATTAAACGAAAACTAGATAAAAATTATATGGGGACCAGCTAAGCCTTAGCGTGATGCTTTCTATTTCTACTCTACCATGGAATAGAAATTGCTTGTCTACATTTCTCGGTACAAAACTCTCAATAGTCTACACGGAAACGTCATTTTTGTCTACTGTTCCGTCGACAAAACGCTTCTCGTGCTAAGCCTGTTGGAGTGTAGCATTATTTTATTTTATTCAGGAATCTTACAGCTAACATAAACAGTGTTATTAAACAATATGAAACTGAAGGCAATTTACAAGTTTCCACTGATAAACAAACATAACTGATAACATTACTAAAAGACGAGCTAAAGAAAAGGTAAGCAAATACCACTGACAAAATAAGCAGCTCTCCTATAACACAATTTAATATCTTATTTTGTGTTTATTGACTTCATGTTATTTTTTTCGTGAAGACTGGAGGCGTATAACAGAAATAACCAGCGCCCTAATTGCGTAACACACCTTCAATTGCAATCCAAGGATTTTCAAGAAAATTCTTAATCCATTGCTTCATAGGTTCATTGTTTAAATATGCAATATATTTTCAAATTAATATGAATGCTCAGTGCCATAGCTTCATACTAATTTGAAAACTGAAGAGGATTTAAAAGAGTAGAGTGTACCTATCTGCTAGCACTTACCAGTGTCTGTAGCTCCATGAACCGCTTGCTCCACATGTCCAGCAGGCGGCGCGTCATGGCCGCCTGCACGGTTGCGTTGTGCGCCACGTACAGGCGCGAGCGCAGGCGCCGGCCGCGCCCGCACGTGGCCGAGCACGGCGACCAGCTGCCCCACGGCGTCACGTGGCAGTCACCGCGCGGGGCGTCCTGGGTTTATTTAAATCTGTTCAAATCCCTGTTTCCAATTATTTATGTTTTTTCCACACTAATCAATATCAACTTTGTTCTACTCTGAATAACACCTTATACCTAATTAATTAATAAAAATACAATGTTATATGTTATCCTGGTTGTTATTAATGATTATTTCACTTTAATTCTGAATAAAGCAAATCCATATTGAGGATACTGTAAATTAGGTTGATTTCAGAATGACTGGTAGGTTACTATCGAAAATGACATAAAATGTTTTAAACACATTGTCAAAAACACATTTATTCACTTGTTTGGAAACTAAATCGCAAACGCAGTGTACATACCCCGAAGCTTCAAGCTAAACCAATCCGTGAAACTATGAAATCAATCAGTGTAGGTGCAAAAAACCTGTGGGTCAGGGAGTCCCCCGTCAGGAACGAAGTTCCTTAAGCTTTTTTTCAACTCTGAATGTACTGTAGAGGATATTTACTTAGTGTAAAACCTCACGCACATACTGGCAGCAGCTCGTCTGAGCCTCCACAGTACCTAACGTTCGTTTACTCTATGTTTCAAATACACAATCTTTATTTGGTTTCACTATCAGCGACAGCACCCTCGAAAACCAAGAAAACGACACCCATAAAAAAAAAACATTCTCACAGCCGCCATCCTGGATTTTCATTTGGATCTCACAATCAGCTTCACCGCTCACGAAAACTTATAAAACGACCTACTTGGATGTTTGATTAAATTGTTTAATACGAGCGCTAATCCTGCCGATAAACTGTCACGCAGTTTGGCTGGTTTATGGGATTTGTACAAGTTTAGGTCCAAATAAATGTTCAATCAATCCGATTCGTCCGATCCGTCCGTTGTGTCCGTTGCATCCGATCCGTCCGATGCGTCCGATCCGTCCGATGCGTCCGATCCGTCCGAACCGTCCGATCCGTCCGATCCGTCCGATGCGTCCGATCCGTCCGATCCGTCCGATCCGTCCAATGCGTCCGATGCGTCCGATCCGTCCGATGCGTCCGATGCGTCCGATCCATCCGATCCGTCCGATGCGTCCGATCCGTCCGATGCGTCCGATGCGTCCGATCCGACCGATGCGTCCGATGCGTTCGATCCGTCTGATCCGTCCGATACGTCCGATCCGTCCGATCCATCCGATGCGTCCGATGCGTCCGATCCGTCCCATGCGTCCGATGCGTCCGATCCGTCCGATGCGTCCGATGCGTCCGATCCGTCCGATGCGTCCGATCCGTCCAATCCGTCCGGTCCGTCCGATGCGTCCGATCCGTCCGATCCGTCCGATGCGTCCGATGCGTCCCAACCGTCCGATGCGTCCGATCGATCCGTCCGTCCGTCCGTCCGTCCGTCCGTCCGTCCGGCACGCGCACGCCGCACGGCTTACAACAATGTAGCAAAAAGTGTCGTTACAACTTTTGGTCTTAATTTTTTCCGTCTAGCCCCCTTTGGCAACGCGCGATAAGGAACTTCGTTCCAAAAAATACCTATTGAGTGATATAAAAATGTTTACCGCCCAACGAAGTCCGCTAGGGTCAGTAATAATAAAGGGACATACCACGTAGAACCAGTCAAATGCGCTTATGTTTGATTTAGGAGGAGGTCTGAAACAAATACAAACAAAATAAAAGCCTTCTTGACTCTGTTAAGTACCTATGCATCATAAACGTCAATAATTCGTAAGGTTTATCGACCATGATTGGCAATTTATAAAGATAAATTCTTATTTGTATGAAACGTTTACTTTACTGAGCAAAATAATGTCAAAGCGCGGTCTGGTACAAACTCAAAGCATTTATTTCAATTCAATAACTTCAGTAATTCAGAAAGTTGAAGCTCGTTGCCCGTTCCAAGAAGAATATATCTATGATAGAATGTCGGGCTTACTTCTGGCAGGGCCCCATGGCGCACGGCATGGCCTGGCTCAGCACGGTGCGCGCACGGTACCCGACGTGGCAGTGCTTGAAAGCGCGCGGCGCCACGTACTGGCGCACGCGCGCGCGCACGCCGCAACCCTCGCACGGCGACCACTCCGACCAGTTGGACACGGCGCACGGGCCCGTGGACTCTGCAGGGTCCACTTCGTACGCTGACGGCGCTCTGGGGCCAATATGAGTATTTCAGTACAAAATGAGGGTTCCTATGTTGTAAGTTACTGGCACAGTACGGTAATCGCACTCTTATGGCGCTCTGGGGCCAAGTTACACTCGTAACACACCTAAGGGAAGGCGCCAAAAGGGTTCCGTTTTTTTCTTTTATGGTTCCGTACCATCACATCGCTGCCCGTGACATCACATCGCTCGGGCCCTATCAGAATTCCAGCGCTGCGACATTTCTTTTTTTTTAAACGTCGTAGCATCATGCTGAGGTAGGAGCCTTTTGGCCTCGTGCAGGACCTTCTGTTCTATAGTTATTCTTTTTTAATTCCAAGAAATTTGTTTTTTAACATTTTTGTACCATTGTGTGTTTATTTTAGTATGTGATGTTCCTGTGCGAGTCACAATAAATACTTTTTCTTTCTTCTTCTTTCTTTCTTACCACAAAAGAAAAAACGGAACCCTTTTGGAACGGAACCCTAAAAACATACCTGCAATTAGACATGGGCAAAATGTATCACTAAAAAGAAAAGATTGAAATGTATCTTTCGATCACTGGGATATGTATCACTCTTTTATATCTTTATATCCTTATGTATCACTAGATCACGCTCGCGCGCACGACACGCAGCGCATTGAACTGACCCGATCCCGAACGGTAGCGAACGAAGGTCAAGGTTGAACTAATGACGCAAACTGATATTTTGTTTAATTTGAAATCGCAAATATACTTTTTTGCTATCCTGATACTAAAAACGATGGCTTTATGACTGAAATTAGTTTGCATAGTTTACTAAAACTTTTTAAACGAAAGTACACATACAGTTAAAACCAGTATAGTACTTAAATATTCACGTTCCGCTTAACGACTTTATGCCCTACGCACCGGTTATAGAGTTACTAATTTACTTTTCTGTGCCGACGTATATCAGTTTATAATGGTCAAACAACTCACTCTATCCGTCTTGCGAAAGCGCGACAGTACATTCTAAATAGTGAGGTGCGAAAGAGACGCCTGGACTTTCCGAAAATTTGTTTACGACTGTGGCTATGCGGTTGTGTTGCCGATACAGATTGAAAAAAAAGGCCGTGAATCCGTGAGTGAGTGAGTTGTAAAGATACACTGATACATTCGGATGTGAATGGATATAGAGAGTGAGTGATAGAAACGGATTGATTCATATCTTTTGTATCTATCTCTCCTGAGTTACCCATCTCTACCTGCAATGCATCCTTGGTCCATGACAGCGGCGATAGTCAGTGAGTGCCACTCGGCAGGCCTCGGCGTAAGCCCTAGTGGGCCACATATAATGTCGCTGTCTGGTAGCACGGCCAGGCCCGCAGGACACGCTGCAGGGGCCCCAGGGGCCCCACGCGTGCACAGCGCAGGCCCCGCCGGCCGGCACGGTGCCGTGCGTCTGCTCCGGTGCACGGTCTTGCTCTGCTTCTGGCCCCGCACAAGACGATTAACCGCGATATGAAAGGGCACGTGTTACCGGCAAAAGATAACACGATTTTAAAAACGCAGTGAGAATTCGGAAAGTAACTAACGTGAGACTCGAAGATTTGCGAAAAATCAATCTTGTTGGTCTTCACAAAAGTAAGTACTATCATTAGTAGTTTAGTACCTACCTATTGTTTGAAGAAAATAATTTCATTAAGTAATTTCAGTGTTGGAAACAAAGAAAAGGACCTCTTCTTTTAGAAACATTGATAAGTTTAGTGTTTTATCGAGAAGAACTGCTTGTTGGAAGTAGACGATACTGTTTCATTTTATCCTAAGCTTTAGAATATAATAAAAATCAATCGAGGTTTACCAGGGGACCCCTTAGTAGAATTTGTTACAGGCCTCGCGGCTTAATCCAACTACGTGATACCAGCGCGCTCAATCATCTATTGAGTTATTTTTCATCCCACTGGGTGCTTTAATAACGTGTTTAAATGCTTAATTCTCACCAAGTTCTAAACTACACTATTCAGATAAACGACCACAAACGAATAAGTTATTCCACATTACCGGTCCCGTCACAGCTCTTCTCATAGAGCCGCAGCCTCGTGAGCCTGAGCCTGGCGAAGGGCCTCATCTCTCCGGAGGTGCTGTAGAACGGCGAACGCGCGTCGCGCGGCCAGTCGGGCCGCAGCGCGCGCACGGGCGTCGCCGGCATCGTGGGGTTACGGTGCGACTGGCAACGGGACATAAAAGGGCTGAACAAGGATCTTTTGGCGTATGACCGAAATCAGAACTAACGCCGCCAATTTTTTTTAATCGTTTTTTCGAGTAGAGTAAACTGTTTACCTGTACCATCCCCTCATCCCCTGTAAACGAATTTTGCGCACCAAGAGACCCTTGTCACATCGTATCAGAGTTACTACTACACACTTTGATGCAAGGGAATTTGATAAACAGTATTAGATACTTACATTAAAAAAAGGAAGAAAATTGTTAAAATTTTGAAACTAAAATTTTCAATCAATTCAACGGATAATAGGAACCGGAAAGCAATAGAACAGGCAGACTAAAAATTTGATGGCAAAAATCCACACTATCTCTCATTCAGGAAAATAGCGATTAAGAACTCACCGTATAGCTAACACCATTGTCAGTTCCAGCGTCATACGGATACAAAGGTATAGTAGCCGATCTACTCCAAGTACAGTTAGCATTGCACAGTTCCAGAGCTGAAACCCCCACGATCCAATCAGGAGAGGGCGCTAGTTTCGCAGCCAATGATATCAAGTGATGCTTTGCGTCCACTCGGAAAACCGCGAACGTGTTCGGTATTCCGGCCCCGCCTACTTGCTGCCAGGATATGCCGCGCGCTTTGATTATTGTCCTGATGTGGTCGCTCTGTGGAATAGAAGTTCGGGTAAAGAGATTTTTTTCCAAATTTAATTTTTCATCACATTTTCACTATCCACATATTTTCAGCATCCAGCTTCTCAAACAACACCCTTATGGCACAGGATCCGGGAGTGGTTCAACTATTAATTTACTTCTTCCTTACCTCAGCCTTAAGTTCCTTCTCCAGAGCCACGGTGGTGCCGTCATCAGCCAGTCGCCTGACTCCAGGGCTAGCCACCCGCCCCTCCTGCCACACTCGGAACTGAGCGGTATGCGATGCGCCGATGACGTCACCGAAGTGTGCGTGCGCGCTCTCTGGTGGGAACTCACGTGGATGCGTGTTGCGTGACCAAAGGCATTCAAATGTTACCTGTAAAACGGTTTATTTTCGTTGTAATGAATATCTTTTACTTTATATAAGTAGAAGACGAACTTTAAGAATACTTTCCATCGTCTGAGATACTCTGAATAAATCTTCGCGCATCATCATGATTATTTCCTCTACCTCGGGTTGGATGTACAATTATTTAACTAAAAATAATTAACCATTACACTTTAATCATTTACTTAGCGACCTATCCCGGCTTTGCACGGGTGTACAGTATACACTATACACCCGTGACGCGCGACCCGTGTGACGGAGGTCGTTTATCTATAAATCCCTTTATTTATAAACGTTGCTTGAATATAAGTAATGATTAGCGACTGTTTAACCATACATTTTTGGCGTTTAAGCATCTCTTAACTTTAATCAACCCTATTATGTCTAGCCGCGGCGTGGACGGCAACGGGGCATGCCAGCTGACCGCCTGATGCCCGTTTCGCTGCAAGAGAAATAATTTTAAATCTGTGATATCTTCTAAGATATTCATTTTAATGAAATATATGTACTGTTAAGGGCAATTTTCCTCTACATTAAATGCACAACGTATCTAACGAATTTAATTGGATCAGGATTAATAGATACTGTATAGTTTAAAATTGCTTCGTAAATAACCCATTATATTTTAGTAATATGTAAAAGATAAAAATGGTTACTGTGGGTTATCCTTAAGAGATAGACATTTACCATTGCGGACTTTTCTCTTCCCTTCAAGATGTTTACAATTCTGTAGTTCATTATTTTGATCTACGTATCTCATAAGGTTTGGCCAGCATTAGCAATGTAAGCGCCCAAAATATGTTTTTACGACATCTTTGAAATTTTAAAATGTCAGATAAAAGGAAAGGAAGGAGAAAAAAAAAGGAAGGTTTATACGTACAATACATGCATATTAAAGCAACGTTTATAAATAAGTGGGACAATTGATAATTTTAAGCAGACTTTTAGAAAACTCATAATGTCCCGAGGAATGGGTAACATGGGGTACCTAAAACAAGGTGTTTGAGAACCCTCCAGAACGAATCAATGTTTCGCATTCCCATACCAGATTCACGCAAGCGACGCGACGACGCGACGTATGCCGCAATATGGTCGTGGAACGCCATAGTCGACGTCGATGTGTCGAATCGACTGATGTATTTTCGACACCTTGGCATGCACTCTGTTCGATTTTCAATTCCTGGCGTTGAAGTTCCAGTGTGCGAAAACATCCCGCCGCGGTTTTATTACTTCCATGGGAATTCGTGTAATACAGGCGCTGCCTTTCTGAATTTTACCGTTTTTCAATGGCATTTGTCATGTCTTATACGGATCAACTATCTCTGGTAGTTTTTAATATCTGCACCATTTGATATTGATACCTAATACATACAATACTACCATATACACACATGAACAGAAATGTACGGGTTAGTGTGCTGAATTTCAGGGCGTAATGGTTCCCCGCATCTTAGGCCCCGTCGCACCCCGGGGTTTGGTTAAGTAGGTATAGCAAATTTTGTACAAAACGTTCAATTTCAAACACATAATTCAAGCAAAATAATTCAACCAATATTTGTATCAAGTTACAAAAAGTTAAATGAAATCTTAAAGTTAATGTCATCATTTGCTGAGATATTGAATAAAATTGAAAATAGTTAGCAACAAAGCTGCTATTCCTAAGCCAAAAAAATGAATACTACACTGAAACTTATGGCGTGGAACTCAAATGGGTTACAAAAACATCAGAATGAGTTACAAGTAGTATCAGACACAGAAAAAAATGGTGTTTGCATGATATCAGAAACTCACTTCACAAAGCAATCTCACATTAAATTTAAAGGGTACAAAGTGTACCATGCACTTCACCATGTAGTGCCATTATTATAAAAGAAAACCTTCAGCACTATGAAAAGTTTAAATACGAAGCGAAAGAGATCCAAGCAGTAGTGATTTGACTACAAACCAAAAATATGCTGTTACAGTATCTGCCATCTACTGTCATATACTGTGTGAAAAAAAAAAACCACTTTATGAGCTTTCTTTCTAACTCGCCTTGGAAGTAGATTTATCTTGGGAGATGACTTCAATGCTAAAAATATTTTTTTTCTTAGGAGGTGACTTCAATGCTTAAAATACGTATTGGGGCTCCAGACTAAAAAAAGAAATACTGAATGCCATAAAACTGCTGAAATATGATGTCATATCAACTGGAAAGCTCACCCACTGGCCAACAGATCCAAATAAAATCCCGTACTTTCGTAACCAAGGATCTATCAACTGGGTATATAAAAGTGGAACAAAGCTATGACATGAACTCGGATCACTCAGCAATCTATTTAGAAATTAGCGAGACCATTTTGTTTTAAGAAAATAGTCCCACTTTTGTCAATAAGTAGACAGACTGGGTGGGCCAGACACCTAAAAATTGAAGTACAGAATTTCAAAAATACACATCCAGCTAGCAACGTTGGAAAATACACCTGACTTCAACAAGAGGACGGAGAGAAATACATACCCCTTCAGAATCAAGCAGCTCATTATGGAAAAAGGAAGACATCAAAAAAAGTGGCATCAATCTAGGTGCCCTGCTGACAAACGAAAACTAAATAAGCTGACAAAAAAACTAAGAACACTAATTCAGAACTTTAAAGATGACGCTACCAACACCTATCTCCAGAACCTAAGTAACGACCAAAAGACCGACTACTCCCTCTGGAAGGCTACTAAGAACCTAAAAAGGCCGGTTACCCAAATCCCACCTATTAAGTGTGAAACGGGCAATGGGCAATTAGTAACGAGCAAAAAGCTAAGAGGTTTGCAGAGCATCTGGAAAATATCTTCCAAGCAAATGACGATGAAATCATTAAAGATCACACATTGGCTCTTATGGTGGCATCAGAAAATGAAGTTACCATAAAACTAGTAACACCGAGAGAAGTCGCACGAGAAATACAACGTAATATAAGTAAAAAATAATCACCAGGTTACGATTTAATAACAGGAGAAGAACTTCATAACCTCCTCAAGAAAGGGCCTGGTTAAGTTAACGACCCTTATCAATGCCGCATTATGGCTTAAATATATGCCAGACTTATGGCAGGTGGCTGAAATAATAATGGTAGCTAAGCCAGGGAATCCGGCTCATGAAACATCATCATATAGGCCTATTTCCATGCTACCAATCATATCCAAGTTATTTGAAAAGCTATTACTCAAACGCCTTAAGCCAATAATAGATAGTAAAAACATAATACCAGAGCACCAATTTGGTTTTTGAGAAAAATACTCCACCATCGATCACGTGCATAGGATTACAAACGTAATAGAAAACGCCCTTGAACACAAGAAAGTATATTCTACTGTATTCCTAGACGTGACGCAAGCTTTTGACAAAGTATGGCATGAAGGTCTTTTACACAAATTGAAGAACCTGATACCGAAGCAGTTTGCGGATATATTAGAATCCCACATTCTGAACAGAGTCTTTAGAATAAGACAAGAAGACGCCTACTCAGAACTGAAAGAAATAAACGCTGGCGTACCGCAAGGAAGCGTGTTAGGTCCGGTCCTGTACCTACAATATACTTGCGATATTCCTGAATTAGGGCAAAACACGATTTGGACCCTTGCTGATGATGCAGCTATAATGGCTGTAGGAAACAGCCACGAAGAAGCAGCAGAAAAGGTTCAAATAGCTGTAATTCAAGTTTATGACTGGACCAAAAAATGTTGGATCAAACTAAATGAATCCAAATCTGTTCTCATAGACTTGTCCAACAAAAAACCTCAGTATTCTCTAGTTTACATCAATAATAAACTTGTACCATACGAGAATACAGCCAAGTATCTCAGTATGACCCTTGACGCAAAGTTACGCTGGAAAGCCCACGTCAAGGCGAAAAAAGATGAACTCGACCTCTGATTCAAAAGAATGCATTGGCTGCTTGGAAGATACTGCGGAGCACTTCCGACGTTTGGCTCCCAGACTGGAGCGGGCTGGGGCTGCCTTGAAGCGGCTCCTGCCCAATCTAGTGCGGGCCATGGCCCTATACGGGGCGCCGGTGTGGGCGCCTACATTGAGGCGCCAACCAGCACGCCGGTTGAAGGCGGCCCATAGGGTCATGGCCATCCGGATGATCCAGGGATACCGCACGATCTCCGGTGAGGCGGCGGGCCTCCTTGCCGGATTGCCGCCATGGGATCTGGAGGCAAAAGCCCTCGCGCACACTTGGGAGTGGCGCGAGGAGGCCAAACGCCGGGGCGTAACTCCGCTGCCGCGGGAAATCGCGGCACGGCGGACAGAGCTCCGGCAGGATCTCATGGCGACGTGGAAAGTGCGATTGTCGCAACCCAGTGCTGGGCACGCCACGATTGCGGCGGTAAGTCCCCTCTTTGAGGAGTGGCTTGAGAGGCGGCGTGGCGTCCTCACCTTCCGCCTGACACAGGTCCTCACCGGACATGGCTGTTTCGGGAGGTTCCTGTTTCGGATAGGGCGGGAGGAAACGCCCGGGTGTTTCCACTGCGACGATCGCCCAGAGGGCACGGTGGAGCATACGGTGGAGGTCTGCCCGGCTTGGGCGGAGCACCGCCGTGTCCTCGTGCAGGTGATCGGCGGCAGCGATCTCTCGCGTCCGACCCTGGTCCAGGCCATGATACGGACCGTCAGAGTCATTAGGGGGTATCGCACGATCTCCTACGAGGCGGCTTGTGTACTGGCTGGATCCCCGCCCTGGGACCTCGAGGCGAAGGTACTCGCGTCACTGTATCGGTGGCGCGAGGACTCGAGGGCGCGGGGCGAATGGCTGACGCAGCGACATTTGGAGTTGCGTCGGTCACAGCTTCGCGCAGCCCTGGTGGCGGAATGGCGGGACAGGCTTTCACGCCCTACCGCCGGCCCCGCTACCATTGGGGCGGTCCGGCCAGTACTCGAGGGCTGGCTCGGGAGGAGGCACGGCTCCCTGTCGTTTCGGGTGACACAGGTGCTCTCGGGGCATGGTTGCTTCGGGAAGTACCTGTGTCGCATAAACAGGGAGCCGGACGCTCGGTGTCACCACTGCGTCGACTGTCGGGAGGACACGGCGTGGCACACGCTGGCAGAGTGTGCCGCTTGGGAGGAGCCACGCCGTGCCCTCATCTCAGGAGTCGGCAGTGACCTGTCGCTGCCAGCCGTTGTCGACTCGATGGTCGGCAGCGAGGAGTCCTGGGACGCGGTGGTATCCTTCTGCGAAACAGTCATGTCACAGAAGGAGGCTGCGGAGAGGGAGCGGGAGATTGCTTCCGCTAACCCGATCCGCAGCAGACGCACCGGGCGTCGGCGGAGGGCGGACAACGCCCTCTTCCAGCCCCCCTAAATGGGTCCAGGGGCAACGGATCTGGGGAAATTCGTTGCCCCCTACTTGTTAGGACCCGAGATGGCGGCGCGTAGTGTTCCACGCGCGCCTCTCTATGACGTAAGGGGGGAGTTTAACACCTCACTCCCCCCTATCGCGAGGTGGCCCGCAGAGGCGGGCCGGCACTAGCCGGGGATCGCGGAAGTCACATCAGTTCCCGTGATGCCCGGTGCAAGTGAGAGACGGAACACCGGGGTGGTTTTAGTCAGTAAGAGTCTGACAGATCCCTCCGCCCTCCCCGGGGCGGAGGACATCCATGAGGATTTCCCCCCTGATCAAAAAAAAAAAAAAAGGCCATGATACGGACCGAGAGGGCATGGCTGGCAGTCGCCTCCTTCAGCGAAGCAGTTATGCTCGCAAAGAGGGAGGCGGCGCACGTGAGGGAGATGCAGTACATGCGCCCTCACAGCCGTGGCCTTCGCAGGAGACGCCCTGGGCGTCGGGAATCCCAGGCTGATTCCCGGCCACCGTAGGTACGAGCTTGCGGACGGCGAGTAATGGGTAGCTCGCTGTCCGGTAAGGACCAAGCCCGGGTCGACGGCGCGTTGTGTTCCACGCGCGCCTCAAAGAGATGTCAGCACCAACTGATGGGGCCCGCAAGGGCCGATGCCTGCCAGGGGTGCGGGTTGTTCGAAAGAGATACCGCCGCCCCTGGCACACAGGCAACTGAGGGAACACGGGTGGGTTTTAGTCAGTAAAAGTCTGACACGCCTCCCGCTCCGCCCAGAGCGGGAGAAGTTATTTGATGATTTCCCACCCAAAAAAAAAAAAAAATGCTGTCCATGCAAAACAAATTATACAACGATTCCAGAATAAAGTATTCAGTGGAGTGCGTGGGGCAACGTTTTATATAAAAAAAATTGTAAATGCACCTTGGTACATACGAAATGATGACCTCCATCGGGACCTAAAAGTTGAGTTCATCGCAACAGTGATCCAGGAATTTGCAGAAGCTCACGAAAAGAGACAGCATGTGAACGTCGACGCAATCCAGCTTCTCGACCACACAAACATAATTAGAAGACTAAGAAGAACAAAACCGTTCTAGTTAGTGTTTAGTGTTAGTGAATAGTGTAAGGTTACAAAAGTGCAAACAAACACAAGAACGAAGTGTATTATATTCGCCTTAACAGAGACAATAAGAAAAGTGCTATTGGACACATTCTTAATATATACAATTTAATAGTTTAGGTTATAATTAAATTACTTATTAGTATATCTATAGGGCTAGATTGTATTAAGATTAGGGTCCGTGCTATGACGAACCCTAGGAAAAGGGTTTTTTTTTTTTTACTTTTTACTAACCACCAAAAACCGGGGGGGGTTTTTGGTGGTTTCGAACAAAAAATAGTATATTTTATATCGAGGGACTAAACGAAGCCAAAATATACCAGAGGTGATGGGAGTCAATGAAACCGAGGGTATATTAAGTTGGCGTTTAGTCTCGTGGTGCAAACTATACTTTTCACTTTGAGTGCGAGAAAAATAGTCAATTCAGTACATTTAGCACATTTAATTAATATTACTGTCTTATTCCTCCAGTCCGTAAAACTTTCGTAAGTTTTTAGGTAAATCTTCCGCTATTTTGGCGGCAAAATATTATCTATGATGTCTTTTGCTCTTTGCTCGACGTCAAACTGTTCACTGTCACTGGACATTTTTAATAAATTTTTTTAAACCCAAACAAATTTACACTCGACAAAAATTCTGAAATATTCGCGGTAATTTTTTTCTTCTAAACCAGTCACATATCAACAATTTAAAACACATGGCGCCACCTTCTTTGCGGAAAAACCATGGAACTAAAACTCTCAACATTTTCGCAATGAAGATGGTCCACATTCCACAGATAATAGTATATTTACTGGCTGTTTGAGTTTGTCTATGTCACATGAAGGAAATTAAAAAACTAATTACTTTTCACTCCCTAGAGACTAAAGTGGTCACTTTAGTCCCGCTTCGTAGGGCTATAGTGGCGTACTTTTAGAGCATTAGAAGTGAAAAAGAATTTTGCAAATCCGTCTATATGACGGAGTTATGCCTCCTTCTTTTTGAAGTCGGTTAAAAATTACATCAAACGTTTAATTAAATAATAAAAAAATAGCCCACAAAATTTATGCAGATTTTCTCGCGCAACTGGATCTCATTTCAATTCTCTGTTTTGAACCGAGCACTGAGAACCCAATAGTGTGCGTCGAAAATACACACTGTTCGATTTTCAACTCTCGTCGCTAAGCAGTGGGTTTGAAGATCCGAACGTGAACGTGGGCTTATTTATTTTTGTGCTCGTGGGAAATGGGGCTGTCAGACTTTTACTGACTAAAACCCACCCGTGTTCCCACAGTTGCCTGTGTGCCAGGGGCCACGGTATCTCTTTCGAACAACCCGCACCCCTGGCAGGCATCGGTCCTTGCGGACCCCATCAATTGATGCTGACATCTCATACGCTGTAAAAATTGGACGAGTAGTGCAATCTCGTGTCCAGTCGCTACCGCACTGTATGATAGTTGATACAAAATGGCTCTTTGTTATTCAATTTAAGACGACATTATACGACATTGTTAGTTTGTCTAGTTACTTGTACCTATGTAGCCGGCGTGACCCGTGACCTCGTCACGCCCCACCTTTCCCTATTATTATCTACTTTATTCAATAAATAGACATTTAAACCACATATTTTAATGCAAAACATTGTATTTTTTTAATATTGTTCGGTATTCATTAACTTCTTGGTCGTGCCACCACGAGTGAAAAGCAAAGTGACCTTTATAAGTAGGTACAACAGACAAAGGATCACTAACATTACTGGTCAACTTACCTCGTACTTGGCCTCATCGCAAGCGCAACAGGGCTCTAAGATAGGTGGAAGCTTGGCGGAGTAGTGTGGAGCCCTAGGCGCGGCGCAAAGCTCGCGGGCCAGCACCGACCAGCCACCACCATTGCCGCCCACGCCCGGGTATGGACCAGCGCGCGCACACACTCGCACGCACACCTCGCCAACAGGACCTATACCCGTAGCTGATGGCGCGTTCCATATCACCTGGGGACATCATCCCATAATCGGTAAAACATTAAATGAAAAATAAATGATTTTATTTCTCAAGTTTGTAGAAACAATTTTACAGGACAATCATATTTTTAAAAGTAGATGAGGTCGGCGTTTTCTATCTGACTCTTCTGAGAATAAAGGCCGAAACTAACTCAGAGATCACAGTCTCTTTTAAAGTCCAGACATAATCTTGGTCAAATCATGTGAAGACCATGTTGATTGATGTCTGAAATGGTATTTTGAGGAAATAATCACACAGATTGAGTGGACCAGTACTGAGGTAGAAGTATTTTTTTACTTAGTTCAGGAGCCAGATGTTCAACCTGATTTTGTCCACCACTTGTACATAGGCGGAGCGGTCCGAGGGGGCGGGGCCCTAGGGGCCCTAGGATCTAGTTGTAAACATAAAGCCTAAAATAGTAATTTTTCGAAAATATAATACATTTTCTTATTAATATGTAGGTAGTCTTTGTCTGCGACCGCGCCTGTTTGTACAATCATGTTTAGTGTATGACTAATACTTGTGTTTCTCTTTGTACAATAAAGTCATTATTTATTATTTATTTACCAGTGGTGGACCACTGGTAAATAAATAATAAATAAATAGCTGCACGATAACTGGCAAATTCGTGCACTGACTGGAGTCAGTGCACGAATTTGCCAGTTATCGTGCAGCTAAACTCAACACTAAAGAATAAATACATACCTACATAAACTCACGCCTTTTTAGTTTTTCCCATGCGGTAGCGGACCCCCGTGGGAAAAACTACAGAACGCCACCTGCTACGATCCTTAGGTACATAGGTACTAGCTGTGCCCGCGACTTCGTCCGCGCGGAATAGTTTTTTTACTATTATTTATATATCAATAATCTAAAATAAAAGTAGCCTAAGTTACTCCTTATTACATCAGCTACCTGCCAGTGAAAGTCCCGTCAAAAACGGTCCAGCCATTTCAGAGATTAGCGGGAACAAACAGACAGACCGACAAAAATTGAAAAAAAAAATATTTTGGTATATGTACCGTATAATATATTCATATGCATGTAGCAAAAACCGGTTATTTTAATATTACAGAACAGATATTACTCATTTTATTTTTACGTATAGAAGATGTATAGATGTATAGATTACTTCATTTGCGGTCATATATCAGCGGGGTCATTACGTCTAACAGTAGGAATCGCTTTTATTTCGTCAGTTCAACTTTATTAGGTTATTTACGTTGTTGAGCTGACAAATTTTTCGAACATAACGTGAAGCAATGGATTAGCTTTAGGTTGATTTAGTTTGTGATTGACAGTGTTTTGCGCAATTAGGGTATGACCCACCCTAATTGCGTAACACACACGCCGGTTGCGAGTACTACAGATCTGACCTATTTAGAGCAAAACATTTAAAAAAAACTTTATCGTCCATGGAGCATTACAAATAGGGTATTTTACTAAAAAATATATTATTGAGATAGCTTAGGCAAAATGCAGTCGGAAAATGTTAGTTTTAGTTCATGAAACAATAAAATCAATTTTAAAATACAATTTAAAGGTTTCAGTTTTTTTAATCTGTTATTGAACACCATGAAATAGTATCCGCCATGTTATTACGTCATACGGCATGTCAACTGAGCTACTTTGCACTTTTAATATTTTTACGAAAATAATTTATATAATATATAATAACATTTTGCAATATGGCGTCCACTGCATCCAGCGTTTACGTCAAATTCCCGAAATTTTAAAATTTAAATTTTAAATGCATTTTTAGGGCACTAATCGATTAAATAAAAATGTTGTTTTTTTTAGTGGTTCACTAGCACTCTAGAATCGAATTATGACACTTTTAAAAATGACTGTAATACCCTATTATAATGGCACCAGCCTTCACACTAGGGTTCTCTGCGTCGTAGATACAATCCTTCTTCTTCTCACAAGATTATAAGATCCAAGGACATTAAGCCAATTAAATTCAAACTTCAAAAATATTAGGGCGAGATAATAAGTTACAAAATCGCCTCACACACAACTAGTAAATAAGCTGGGAAAAAAGTACAGCATCGAACCCCAACAATTCAAGTACGTATTTAACGGTAAATGAAAAATCTACCACCATTTGTAGAGTATTATTAAATTGAGGCCGAAATAGCAAAAATATCAAAACATGAGCAAAGGAGAGCGGTAATTTTGTTTTGATACTTCATGAATCCTGTGCCAGACCGTCCTAAAATATTTATAACCAAGTCACAAGGGGCCGGCCGCTATCCCATTATCACTTATTCAACCCATACTTTGAAATATGCCAATCCTAGAGAGAACATTTACATTTCTTTTCACTTACCTGAACTTCAGTTTTGGGATGCGCAGTAGCGTTATCAACGGCTGGTGAACAGACTTCTTGTACCTTCGCCTGTGCATCATATGCCTGGAACGTGCCCAGCGTCAGATTGGAGGCCTCCGTCACATTAGGCTGGCTTCCGGCCTTATCAGTCTTGGACTGGTTGGGTTTTATCTCCACCCATATCTTGAAGCCTATGAAAGGTGTCGGTCCTTGTCCACTATCTATACCTTGGAGCGACACTATGAGCAAAAACAATTTCAAGTCACATTGCGATCCTATTACAGCTTTAGTAAAATTGCTAACTAATTAATTATAGGTTTCACTCGATATTGTATTTCTCGCAATCTTGATTTGTTGTTTTAAATAGGCTCGTTCCATGCAGCCTGTAAGATCCTATTTAGTAGGTAGGTACCAATTTTTTTCCATACCTAAGTATTTCAATATATCATATTGTGGTGCAGATCCCAATGCTCGTCCCTATAAGAGACAGTATCCCTACTGTCTCCTACATTTTTTTTTAGTAGCCATTAATATCCCACTGCTGGGCAAAGGCCTCCTTACTCTCTTTACACACATTCTACTAGATGTCGAAAAAAATGCAGGAGGCGTCTCATCTCTGCTAAGTAGTTGCGCGTAGCTTGTGGAGAGAAAATGCTTTTCTCTCCACAAGCTACGAGTACGTGGTTCGATGGTTACCTACGAATATAGCCATAATATTCGTGGTCACGAATGTTGAACACATACCTGTGTAAAGTTCTCCTGGGAGGAACAGGTCGGGGTCTCCAGACACCCTGATGCGGTAGTGATCGTCTGCGGGCGGGGCGTGCGCTGGTGCACGTTCACATTGTGGCGCGGTCGGAGCTGCTGCAACGCACGCTACCAGCGTTGCTAAGAAACTGCGCAGTTAACTTATTAGTCTCCCAAGTCTTATCACGTCCAGTGGCGGATTTACACATTTGCCGCCAGTAGGCTATTAAATTTTTGCCGGTCCCTACTAACTCTTTTGAATTGTAATATTGAAACGCTATTGGAATATTTGAAAAAAATCATATTCACATCATATATTCCATTCATAGTCTACTTTACACAGCGTTTAGTATTTTTTCATAAACACACATTGGAGTATTCGGTGTACCTACTGTATGTATAGTAGGTAGGTACTGAAATATTGTAATTTTGTAAAATTTTCGAGACTTCTTTTCTCTGCGTATATAATTTTTTTTTTTCATTTACTTAATGCCAAAAAATGAGACAAATTTGCCGCCCTAGGGTCCAGCCTACTCAGCCTGCTAGTAAATCCGCCACTGATCACATCTCAGCCTATCTGGCTTCCTTTATACCAACAAATGGGGATAGTTCGACAGGTCTCCTTATGTGGAAACGCTTAGATATCGGTTTTGTCTTGTGTCTACAAGCTTCAATCAAAAGTTGGGAAATGTAGGAGGGCCAAGGGGTTTATAGGTTTTGGCTCGGATTCAGGTGAAGACCCATCTTTTATCATCTATTTCGTGCCATCGTCTGATGAGTCAAAATGTAACTGATACGTTTAAACTATCAAGTGTCCCAACCTAATTGAGAAGAAAAGAAGAACTCCTCCGAAGAATGGCAGAAGTATCTCGGAAGAAAACTATTTATAGAGATGAATACCCCATTTTAAACGAGGTCTGCTTTACATACGAAATCCGTTCTTTTTTACGTCCACGGAATCTTCCCGCCGTTCAATAGCAATAGTGATCTCCTTAGTTCACATTAAACTGAGAGATATCATGTGAATCACATTAGTACCTACGTACCTACCAATAGACATGGTGACATCTCAAATTTACCATTTTCTTTTTGCTTATATTGACAAAACAGATACTTATTTATTTGTCTATAATTGCATGTAAATAAATATTTATCCAAGTGTACCTACGTTAATAACATTTAATTATGCTGTTTGAGTTGATAAAAATTGTAATACAGATACTTACGGTCTACATGAATTCTAACTTATTTTTCATACTATTTAATAGAAATAACATTTTCTATAACTCATCTTTCTACAAAGTTTAACCTAATGACAAAAGTACCAAGAAATGGGAAATTCTAATTAAAAATAGAAGAATAAAACGTTTTTTCACGCATGTGCACCTGTGCTCCAGACAAGAGTGCAACCAATCGATATCCCAATTGAACATTCATACGCGGAAAATGTATTTCAATATCTGGACCCATGCAGCTTTGTCATAAGTCATAACTAAACAAAGACAGGTGAAAAATCACAAACCGAGTCAACTTTCAATACCCAATTAGTCATAAAACTACGCAATACATGATGTAGTGCCAATTACATAATAAATAAACGGAATTAATTAATGATACCTACACTAATTCCATTTTTCGCGATTATTTTCGTGGAGCGCACTCGTTCAAGGCGCGACAAGGGCCCGTCCGTTATTCCCGCCCGCTGAGAGCCGACTGAGTTGACGCCGGGACACCACTACATACGACAGGGAGATACGACCTTTCGCTCCTAGCCTTCCCTGTCGCTATAGGTGAGCTAGCTTACCCAATAATTGCTTGTAATTGATTTCCAACGCGCGTCTGTCCGGCGCGGATGCGCTCATGTATCCTCGGCTTTTGTGCAGGGCATCAATCAATGCACTGCCGTTATACTAGTTGTAACTTTATAAATATGTTGATACAGAGCACGGTGACCCGACAGATGCTTGTGAAATCTAGGTCACCTTTTGGGTACTATTTTTGAGGTTTCTGGTGATTGTTCCTCTAGTATGTACATAGAACTCATTTAAAATCTTAATTAGTCTCTTGAACATTTATACAAAGCATCTTCGAGGTATTTTATAAATGGTTTGTGATACGATATCGTTTTCGCAATGGTCTATTAGTAGAGAACGAGAGACGATATACTTACACGAGTAAATACAGGATGTCAGGGACAACGACCCACAACCTGCTACCATGGATTATGGATGCAGTACATAACTTTGACCCCTTGCAGTGAAAATTTATAACGGATATGTTTTTTTTTTTTTAATATTGCTGTTCTACTGTTCCATACATTTAGACCGCGTAGGTAGGTATTGCACTTTCTCAGCTGTTTTTTTTTTCGACAATCGAACAATTTTTACGCTAGGGGATTTAGAATCATTTGTGCTGAATTCATGGTTACAGATTGCAGATCGATGTCTCTGCCAGCCTGTATAGATAAAAAAATGTATTGAATAAAGTGAATAGCAAACACTAACACAGGATAACTATTCAACCCAAATGAAGAGTTGTCAAACATAGCCCGAGGCATCAGTCTGTATTTTTATACAACAAGTTACCTATAGAATTCAAAACCATATACAGTGTTAACTTATTTTAAAACAAATTGAGGACCTATTTATTTGGGAAAGGCTATTACAGTATCAATAAATTCCTAGATGACATGACATTGTAACTTATGATTGATTTTATTACATTGACATTTATTATTTATGATATAATGTACTTGAATTCTTAATTGACCGTTATTGCTTAATTTACTTTTCTAAATGAATTTGATGAATTTTATTTTAATTGCAATTGTATAATGTTATTTTTTTTATTTTTTCAACACAATGTACCTATATTGTTATGAAATAAACTACATATGACTTACTTGTGACTTAATATTCTATTGAAGACAAACAAGTTCATTTACTTTCTAAATAGTATTTATTTCATTTTAAAATAAATATATAATATAAATATTATAATAACATCACATTAAAACATAATATTATAAAACACATTGGTGATAAAATACTAATATAATAGGTACCTAGTCTACAAAATTACTGATTTATACTTACGAAGTAAGTACTGAGATATATCGAAAATATCTAATTCCAAAAATTTTAAGTCAAGTAAAGCTACATACTATTTTTATTTTAGAACATTTTCATCGATGTTAGGTATTCAATTTACGAATCCATTTAGTATTATTTTTCATATTATAATATGCGTATCTAATAAGCTAAATTGCACTAAGATTTTATTAAAAGAAATACTTTGGTAATTCAAGTTATACATAATGTAATATATTCTACTTAGTACTAATGGCACAAAATATATGACATAACTTAGGCCACTACAGGTCCCTACGTTAGCTAGTCACAACATACTTTCAATAGGATTCTATTCTATTTTTACTAAGAATTTGCAGTTCGGTAATACGGTGGTGTTGCGAACACCACTTCAATCCACATATTTTGCGTACGGGAATTGGCAGTTATAAAATACGCACATCTTTCACTTTACGATATGGCATAAATGAAAAGTCTTCTAAATAAATCATAATATTAAAAATGTGTAAACGAAACATCATATAGCTCAAAACAATTTTGTGGAAATAGTCAAATTCGATTATACATATGGTAATTGTTACAAACGTTCTGGCCAAAAGTTACCTAGAAATTAGATTGCTCATATAAGTAGATACCTACGCGATATCTGATTGATTAAAGCTAGGCTGATAAATATTAAAATCCAATCCCTACAATACTAATGTGATATTTTATACCAATAAAAAAGTATTTTATTCCTTAAACTCGTTTAAAATCTACTCACTATTGAATGTAAATTGAAGATCAAAATACTAACTTACTAACTTCAAGAAACCTCTTTACTGAACATGCTCTATAATCCCGAATTTTAATAAATTTCTAATTTACTCGAGAATCTAATTGGAAGTAATTTTAACCCATTCTTTTTATCCTCACTTTGGCCATACAAGAAGAATATTGAATTTAGAGATCTTTCATAAATGCATTTCCGAACAATGAACTGCAAGACACTAAGAAAAATAAACGATGTTTCATCATCGTTTCACGTTTTTAATTCGAAAGCGAAATTCGAAATCCAACTTTTAATACACAATCCGAATCAACGGCAAAGTTCGGTCATAATGACGTCACTACCTTCCGATATTACCCATACAGTGTGTATCAAAGATATGACAGGGTACCGTATGATAGAATCCATCATATAGTCGTACAGGCTTAGGACTGCGGTCTTTTTGGCGGGTGCTCCCTCAGCTCGAGAACGTGCTCGACAGCTTGCGGCCGGCCGTCCGGGCCGATGCGGGCGGGCTTCATCACGCCATCCGATACCATCTTGTCAAATAGATTCACCAGTTTCATCGCTTCGTACTCTTTCTGTAAATAATATAGGTTAGTGTAGATACATACCACCAACCAAAGAATAGAAATTACAAGACAATTGAAATATAGCCTGGTTACAAGTATTGAATTGTGTAACTAATTGGATTACTACTTAATGCTTAGCATTGGCCACAAATGAGGACATTGTTACAACACAATGTGGCTAAGCAAAGCAGGTTTCAATTGATTTAATTTAGGTACGTATACATTCATTTATGATACTCATGTCAAAAATACTAAATAATAATCTGTTGCACAGCTGCATTTTCGGCAAAAACTTTGAACTTTTTGACATCGTTACGCTAAGAAATAAATATGCGATTTTGTGTCAACAAACTTATCTCGAAATCAAAGAACAGAACAGCATGTGCAAGAAGTCGATTCATAAAATATATATATCGTTAGAAATAATTCAACTCACCTGTTCATCAGTCATTCCCTCGAATGGGTTGATGCGGGGTGGCCGCGTGCAGCCCACGACGGGGTCGATGTTGGGCTGCGCCTCCAGGTACTCCTCCGTGTCCGAGTCATCACTGCTGGACGAGTAGTCTCCCGTGCGGCCGCCGCTCAGCAGGCCCTTCTGAGCGAGGTGGCCCGCCGCGTTGCCGAAACCGGTGTATTTTACCATGCGACCCACTAAATTATAAATTGCATAAATTACTTATTTGATACTGACTATAGAGTAAAAAAAAAAGATTTTCGCTGCACGCTACTATTTTATTTCGCTTTCGCTTCAGGGTGCTAAACACGTGAATGCAATGAGGAAAAATACTGTTGTAAAAAAAAGGCTGTTACAATAATCGGCAAGTCCAAATAATCTACTCACCCTTTTCCTTGCATAGGATAAACAGAAACTCTGCAACCAAATCCCTGACGGACGTGACAGGTGTAGTCAGGAGCCTGCACAGCTGGTTCCTCAGTGTATTACCCTTTTCCGGCGGACGGGACACGTCACGCAAAGGAGGCAGTACCACTTGCCGGAGGTACTTCCTCTGAGAGCGACAGCCGCGGGAACTCTTGTTCAACACTGTCAGAATTGGGGACAGATTCTCATACTGATTCTTAGTGCCCTGAAACGGATGAGCAAAGAATTGGTCAATAGGGAGTAGTCTCTAGTTGTCCTGATTTTGAAAGCTCATCTATACCACCGAAAAGCACAACAGGGTTTTTGGCTGCTGAATATCATTGTATTGAACATTGTATTGAACATTGCAATAAAACATGCAAAAAATAAAAATACCATAATATGTATTTCCAATTACATAAATCAATCTTATATAAAACTACTAGCTTTTGCCAGCCGCTTCGCCCGCGTTAACCAATTTACACGAAACCTTAACAAATTATACCCATAAACTTCCTCATGAATCTAGTTTTTGGGTTTATCGCGAACCGACAGACAGGCGCAACGGAGGACTTTGTTTTATAATATGTAGTGAATGTTAGATTTTTAATTCTTTTACCTTACTGTGGTATAGTAATTGTATTCTATGAGCATTATCTGCACATATAAATAATTAAGGTATGAAAAATAATGTAAAACATTTTAAAACGGAGGAAGAGCGGCGAGTCTTGCTCATTCTTCTCGACATAACGTGATATGAAACTACATTTTGGAAGGAGTAACTCAAAAGTGTCTTATAATTGCCTATTTGAAATAAATTATTTGACTTTGAAGGGGGAATAAATACAAAACTTACTGTAGTTATAGTCAGTCTGTATTGCAACAAGAGTATAAGAGCCTGTAACGCGTCCATGTTTCTTCCATCATATTCATACTGAGCTCTTTCACCTATGGTCAGCTCTGGTGTCAGGAAGGGGTAAAACATGGGTGGGACACTGGAAAGACAAAAGAAAAATAATGAATACTAAAGTATGTGGCCAAATGTGGGCCGTACAATAGTTTAAACCTCTGCCTAACACTTCAGGGAAGGCAAGCGAAATTACATTATGTGACTACAAAGTACAGTGTCATGTATTGTATTTATTTTTCAAGCAATTTTTTTTTTGAGGTTGGGAAATCATAAAATTACTTCTCGATCCCGCTCTGGAGCAGGAGGGCGTTTCAGACTTTTACTGACTAAAACCTACCCGTGTTCCCTCAGTTGCCGGTGTGCCAGGGCCACGGTATCTCTTTCGAACCCACACCCCTGGCAGGCATTGGACATCTCTTTGAGGCGCGCGTGGAACACAACGCGCCGTCGACCCGGGCTTGGTCCTTACCGGACAGCGAACTACCCATTACGCGTCGTCCGCAAGACGGGACCTACGGTGGCCAGGAATCAGCCTGGTATTCCCGACGCCCAGGGCGTCTCCTGCGGCGACTAGGGCTGTGATGGCGCATATACTGCCTCTCCCTCATCCCTCTTCGCGAGCATCACTGCTTCGCAGAAGGAGGCGCGGCTACCCATACACTTTCGCTCCGTACCGTGGCCTGGACCAGGGCCGGACGCGAGAGATCGCCGCCGCCGATCGCTTCCACAAGGACACGGAGGTGCTCCGCCCAAGCCGGGAAGACCTCCACCGTGTCCTCAGGGCGATCTTCGCAGTGGAAACACCCGGGCGTTTCCTCCCGCCTTATCTGAAACAGGAACTTCCGGAAACAATCGTGTCCGGTGAGGACCTGCGTCAGGCGGAAGATGAGGAAGCCGTGGCGCCTCTCAAGCCACTCCTCAAAGAGGGGACTTACCGCCGCAATCGCGGCGTGCCCAGCACTGGATTGCGACAATCGCATTCTCCATGTCGCCATGAGATCCCGCCGGAGCTCTGTCAGCTGTGCCACGATTTCTCGCGGCAGCGGAGTTACGCGTACGTTACGCGTTTGGCAGCCTCGCGCCACTCCCAGACGTGCGCGAGGACCTTTGCCGCCAGATCCCATGGTGGATTTTTCAAGCAACAAAACCTGGCATAATTACAGCTTAGTCTGAATTCGATTAAATGCCAGTGAACTAGAGAACTTTCAAGCCTTGAGAGTTCTCTAGTTCACTGGCATTTAATTGATTTCCTTTTATATGCCTCCTAGCTGTAAGAGGTAAATAAAAGGAAATGGATTTTTTTTTCCAATTGCAACCATTATTGCTTTAGTCATTGCCTCATAGTCAATCACAAATAGTAAACCATAACCAAACAGAAACTTGTATGATAAAACATACCTGGTTAACAAATTAGCAATATTACTGCGCAGCTCCATTAGTTTCTCCTCGGTGGAGGTGTGAGCATACAACAAAGCAGTCATAACTGGCATCAGTTTCAAGTACATGGCCTCTTCTTCCTCATCAGCTGGCTCTTCTGAACCTGACTGCAGGATCAAGTTGAACTGGGTCTTGAGGATCTCACACATGATGGCCTGTTGGTTGTCCTGAAGAAGTGTGTAAAAATATTTATTTAAAATTTCTAACATGCCTACGGTACTTATTACTATTGATTGTCCTTTGCATAGCCTTGTAACACTAGGCTTACGTTTAGAGGATTATTTTAGTTATGCTTATGGGCATAATTATAGCATAATTATGTTAATGTTTAGGGAGTGCATCTTGAGCTCCACACAGGACCCTCGATCAATTTTACACTTCACTTTGGATATGTAAGGTTATCATTAATCCATTCATACAAGAAGTAACTTTCAAGACTTAAGTAAAAAAGCTTAGCAATTAAGCAAATGTAGGATGCAAGACAAGCAAAGCAACCTCGAAAATTTTGCATTTTGCCTCAAATTTTTTTAGCTCTGAAGGTTAGGTTACCCCTATATTTTATTTTGAAGCCAGGGAGGTGCAACTGCACCCTCACCTATGATTATGGTACATTTCTTACCTGCAGAAAACAGTGGTGGGCCCCTTCAACCAAGCCACTGCTGCTTGAAGCTTGGTCCTCTGCTTTAGTAGAAGCTTCAGTCAATATTTCACCCAAACAATTTATCAAATACTCCATCCCATGAAGTTCATCCTTTATTTTGGTTTTTATGTCATGTCTCAGAGCAGTCAGAATGAATAGCAGCTTCAAATCAAACAACATTATCTCTTCTTTGAAGGGCATGTCTTTGTAAATCCTGAGCCTTGCTACCAAGCCCTGAGCAATGGATGTGTGTGCACACAGGGCTCTGGCTACTTCACTGTTGAATGTTAAATTGCAAAGGCATTTGAGTGCCTCAACTGCCATTTCCTTCTCTATTAGATCCAGTGGCATCATGGACTCTTCATCAAGAGCTTCAAAGTTATACAAGCCAGCTTTTTCTATTAGAGTTGTTATCCATTTTTCACAAATCAGATTTTCTAGGTCTGATTTGTCTCGGCTAAAAATCAAACAATAAAGTTGTAACTATTTAGGATAATACATTTTTATTTTAAAAAGTACTTACTTTTTTAACAAGGATCTTGAAATCATCACAAACCTTAACACCTTTACAGATGCCAAGCAGAGCGAGTGCACTGACGCCGAAGACTTGTCCTGTAGCCGTTGAAATAAAGCCGTCCATAACAATGCTCTCTGATTCTTTTCGGCCAAACCAGGAAAGTTGAAGGCGTTTTCATTCTGAAAATGTACAGCAAATAATGTTATCAATGTCAATCATTGCAGTGCTTTAGATGTTGGCACTCTAATTGAATTACACAACCCTTACATTTTTTAGAAAGCGCTGTAGTATTTGGCCGACTTCTTCTACGTTATCGTTAGTACTGAGGATTTCAATATCACGTTCTTCCATTGTAACAGCGTCTTCTTGTTTTTCCCAAAAACTTTTGGCAGCTCTCTCCGCTCAGTCAGGATCTACGAGATCATTGGTTGTAGGCCAAAGAAACAGCCAACGAAAACTTGTACCTTTCCCACACGGACAAATACAAACAAACGAGAATGAAGCACAAAATATCAATACAACAGACAAGCGAAACCCAAACGTATGAGTGAAAACTGAAAATGTTATCACTGACACAACTCACAACTGACACCACAGAACATAAATATTTAAATATTCCTAACGGAGACTGACACTGGCCACTTTCCGAATTAGAAAAATAGCGCTGTGAGCGCTCACATCAATAATTTGCGTTCCGAGTTAGATATCGCGATTATGACAGTTAAGAACTGTCATTTTTGTCATCAATACGGAACGCTCGTGAACGCGCTAACAGTGCTCACTCAATGTTAAAACCTATTTACACCATATAAAACTTGTATAGACCACAAATTTCATCTTCTTATTTGATTAGGTGGCGATTCCAGCCAGAAGCACTATTTATAAGTTAGCTAAAACTATGATACGAATCAGAACATAACAGCACAAGTGTCATTTTTGACAGCGCTCACGGTGATATTAGTATAGCGCATGGTCGGCGTTATCGCAAGATGGCGCATGTCATGACGTCATCTATGACGATTCACGGGATATCGTTATCGCGCTCACGCCAATTCGGAACGGGTGTGAGCACGCTCAAATCGATGTGACTTGGAGGGGAAAAAATTGATTATTAATAATCGATTTTACTCTATGAAATAAATCGATTTGTAAAATATCAATTAATTAAGTAAAAATAATCGATTTATTAAAAATCGATTTTCGACTGACAAGTGACATTCCTTTTTACGTTTAGTGACCACGCGTTTCTCATTTATCGCGCAGATGGCGCTGTTTGCAAAATTCGATTAAAAGCTTTTGTTTACTTTCCAGCAGTAGACAAATTTGTTGATGTCGTCTTGTAGTATTTTGGAGTAGTTACTCTGAATTGGTTTCAATAGCTTTAAATCGTCTGCAAACAAATAAAAACGGGAGTAGGGATACAATTTACTTTTCAGAAATTCAAGTTTTTTTTTCACTTTGTAGTGTTTATTTTGGAAGACGGTTGTTGTTTTTGTTTGCAGTTTCATAAGAGTGGTATCGTACACTCCTATTAGTGTCATTATCAAACTTTTTCGTAGTTGTGTTTTGTATTCTGTGGTTCTTTCACCATCAGCAGCTGTCTATGTCAGTTACATCAAATTTGACGTTTTATCTTCGAGCGATAGATTAAAATTGTGATTAATTTTATTCTCTCCTTCATGGGATTCGTAGACTTTTATTTGTAAAAAGCAACGTTTATTTGGCCTGAAAATGCCAGCTGCTGCTCTCTCAGGCCATTTCGTCACTAAAATAAAGCGTAAGTTTTGATGAATCTTACAGACTTGTTACTATTGGCTGAATAAACTCTTACATAATTTGTATAAAAGCTCGTAGAAGTTCAGTGTTCTTACATTTCAAAATTATGACATGACTTATCAGCCCTTTGTAATTATGATAGCGAATAACATTGATTTGTACAATTCCAGCTACGACAAGTTCTCTGAGCATTGTTTACATCAAGTCGGCCTCGTACAGTTCGGATGGCAGTAATAGGCCTAACGTGGCTGCTTACAAGCGGGGCACTGGAGGCCGGGCCAGCTTTAATGGAATTGTAGCAACTGTGTTTGGATGCACAGGGTTTGTGGGGCGCTATGTGTGCAATAAACTGGGCAAGTCTGGTGCTCAGGTGAGCTAGAACATTATGTTTGTTGTAGTCATCAAGTTTTTGCAGAAGAAATAGAAGCACTAATAAAATTTACTAAACAATAAGCAATAGAATTGTTCTATGCTACTACTCATTGTTTCATGGAAAACTGGTAAAGTTGGTTATTGTTTGAATTTCAGATGATCTTGCCCTATAGGGGTGATTTCTATGATGCGCAGAGATTGAAAGTGGCTGGAGACTTAGGACAGGTGCTGTTCACTCAATTTGACATCCGTGATGAAGAGTCTATTGCCAAGTCTGTTCAGTACTCAAATGTTGTCATCAACTTATTGGGGCGTGACTATGAAACCAAGAACTTTAAGTATAAGGACATACATGTGGAAGGCCCTAGACGCATTGCAAGGTATGAATAACTAACTAATAATGAAAATCACCCAATCACCTGCATGTTTAAATGCTGCAGTGTTTTATTTTCGAGTAATTTTACTTAAAAAAAATTGATACTTTTGGGTAAGTAATGCACCATAAATCTATACATATTTTACAAGAAAAAGAAACAGAAATCTATGTTTTGACATAGGATATAGGTAGGTAATACATGCTGGTGTCTGTAACTCCACATCAAAGCAAATATTTTGCATATGGGTTGGAGAATCGGTTATTTGATCCACCCCAGCTTCTCAAAGAAGGCCAGCAGCACCTTGGTGTTTCCAATCTCGTGTAGGGTACGTGGGTAACCGAAGTACTTTGCCTTGTATGTGGTGACCGCCAGGCAGTTTAGCAGCAAATGAGCTGCTGTTTCGTCGTCCTCCACGCAGGCCCTGCACAGTGGACTAACAAAGAAGTATTTATTAAATGAGCCATGGCCAGTTACACCTGCTGTAACTGTATGCAGCTGTTTAGTTAAATGAAGAACCTGTTTCATGAAGTGGCCATCAATTGTAGGAAGTGCTACCTGCACTCACCTTGGCTTAACCATCATTGTTGATCCTTGGCTCGTTTCCTTACCAGAGTCCATAGGTCCCCGAAGGGCAAACTGCTGTGCCCTTTGATCTGTTGAAAGGTTATATTATTGGGGCCACCCACCTGGTTGCGGTGCTGGTAGCACTTGTATATCAGCCCAGAGTCAACTGTGTGACTGTTCAGTGCTTAGAGAACAGACGTGCTGTCTGAGAGTATGCAGATCACATGGTCCTTAACTTTCCTGGACATGATAGCTGAAGCGGCAAGAACATGACCCAGACACCACATGCATTTGGCCTGGAACACTGTCCATGGTGTGGCTGTGTATGTTGATGTTCTCCAAGAAGACTGCAGCACCTGTGCCACTACCTGTTTTTGATCCGTCCATAAAGATGCGGGGCATAAACCCTCGCATCTGCGATCCTCGTAAAGTTGGATACTATATTTTTTATCGAAGAAAATTGTGTATCCGGGCATTTATGGGCTTTCGTAATGGGTGTTTTGACATGACACTGTCAGTACGTACACCGGGGTATTTACGCCGAATTTTAGGCTAACTTAGCAATTATTTAAAACAACGTTTTTTTTTTCGTATGGTGTGGGGTGTCCCATACGAAAAAAAAACTTGTGTCAGACAGGGGACAATGTTACAATTTATTCCAAAAAAAAAACAATCGACTTCCGGAAAAACATTACAAAGTGAAAAATTACTTTAATTTCGGAAGTCGGTGACTTTGGATATGTATTTTAATTTTTGGTCACCGCCTTCCGAAATTGAAGTTATTTTTCACTTTGTAGTGTTTTCCCGGAAGTCGATTGTTATTTTTTTGGAAAAAGTTGTTATTTTTCACTTTTTGTTATAGTACCTACCCCACACCAATTCGAAATTTCATAATTCTTGGGGTCAAAACAATGCATATTTATGCGATAGCAGCAATCGCGGTTGTTTTACTGTAATTTTTCGAAGAGTTGCGTTGTCTGTCTCCGAAACGCATCATCAGATCTATTTGAAATTTGAATGGGACCATTTCGAAATAAACCCCTTTCGAACAAAAAATAGTTTTGCAAATCCGTCTATATATGACGGAGTTATGCCCTAACATACATAAAAAAGAAGGTTGTACCTTCCTTCATCAGCTCGGCGTCATGAAATGATGATGACCATACGCAAATGTCTCAATAGCTTTAGAAAATATATGAAAAACATTGTTAATATCTAAAACATTTGAGGGTTGCCCTCGATTTCTCTGGGTTTCCATCATCAGATCCTGATTTGGTGGTCCCATTGGCACCTCTTTCAAAAAAAAAATAATTTTGAGAATCGGTCCACAAATGGGGGAGAAATCGGTGAACATAAATTAAAACAAAAAAACATACAGTCGAACATCACAACACAACACCTCCTCCTTTTTTGAAGTCGGTTAAAAATACATTCAGCAAAATTTCACTGCCGCGCGTAGGTACGCTTTTCTAGTAAGCATCTCATTTTAATTTTACTTGGTAGAAAGATTAAATGGTAGAAGTAGGTCAGTAAATTAATCATTGTTGTACAAGCAACTATCGTTTTTTTTTTTTAAGAATCTTATTTTTGACTTAATATTTGAATAAAAATAATAACAGGACTAAAATAATGCCAATTGGTGTTTATCCATACAGATAATTATGATGATAATATGGGCTGGTGTAGTCAGATAAAGGGTCTAAATAAAAGTTCAACTAATTTTGTAACATTTTTGCCTGAACCACTATTGCAAAAAAAAAACTTGCATTTGTTTAATTTTCTTGGATAGCGTATTAAATTATTTGATAATGTTATTACTAGGGATCGGATAATCGGATGCATATTTACCTAAAGTTAATTTTTAGTGACGAAAAAATATGGAAGCGGCTTCTTAAAATATTATTTTGTACAAAAATCCTGGGATGCCAGCAACACCGGGAATGCATAACTAGAAATTTGGTACCTATACCTATGTACCTAGGGTGTAAGTCTGTAAGAGTAGGGGTGGTGTGTGTTAGTAAAAACATTTTTTTTACATTAAATTAAAAAAAAATCGGTACAAAAGCGCATTCCATTTTAGCCAACCTCTCAACTTTAGGTGAATATGCATCGGATCTCTAGTTATTACATAACAAAACCTGCTATTAATATTTTTGCTTGATACAATTATAAAAAAATTGTAATGCAAAAATCGTAGAAAAATATATTGTTTGTACCAATTAAAAATGTAACCAAAATTATCCTGTAACTATTTCACTTCAGTTTTTATTCACAAAAACGGTTTTCATTTTTTTTTATCTTGATGCACAATATTATAATTATTACAGGATTGCACGAGAGATGGGTGTAGACAGATTCATCCATGTGTCTTACCTGAACCAGTCACCAAATCCTCAACCTCTGGCTTTGAAGAAACCATCCAACTACAAGATCAGCAAATACTGGGGAGAGTGTGCCGTTAAAGAGGAGTTCCCCACAGCTACCATCTTACGTGCCTCGGACATCTATGGTTCTGAAGACCGATTTTTGAGGTCTCTATTCACCTTATAATACTAATAAAATATTCAAATCATGAGAGCAGTGTTAGCCCAGTGGCAACGGCCGCGACTTACTTGTAGGTCGTAGGTTCGAACCATAACAGGCGCTATACTTTGTGTAGATGATTTCCTCACTATTACTCTCAAAGGGGTGAAGGAAAACATTGTGAGGAAACTGGCACCTTCTAGTCCTCTAGAACATCACGTCTAGTCCTATAAAACATATAACATCTACCAACCCGCATTGGGCCCTCGTGGTGGACTACGGCCCACTCCCTCCCACAGAAGGGAGGCCAGTGTCCCAGCGATGGGAACAGTATAGGCTGATCTTGATGGCACAAATCATGGTAAAATTATAATGAAACGGATCAACCAGGTAAGAACTTTTGTTTCGATGTCCTGTGCTCGCCCGGGCTAGGATAAGAACCACCGCAAAATACTTGCAATAGAGAGTTAGCTTGCTTGCGTTCGCCGGTTATTTCACACACTTGATACACCCATTCATAAATAAACAACGTACAAATGCATAGATGCTCATACAAAAGGCCCAAAAACTCAACCAAAGCGCAGGCCCCTCTCTGAGCCTCAATGGGATTAAATTATGACCTTGTCCTCTACTCTATCTCAATATCCTTAGAGCGATATTGATCGGATGTCGGTCGAATGTGAGTAGTGGAGAAACAACAGAATGAAAATTACAAATTATATGCTGCATTTCGAAAATTTGCTTTAAATGCTTTATTATTGTCAGCTTCGTTGGTCATATCATCTTATTAGTAATAGTAGTAGTAGTTCAATATTTTGGGTCTAGGACATGTCGGTTTCCTCACTATGTTTTCCTTCACCATTTTGAAAGTAGTGATGAAAGTATTTACATAAAGTATAACGCCTACCTGGGTTCGAACCAACAACCTGTAAGTCAGGGCCGTTACCACTGGTCCACCACTGCTCTGCTCATGGCAATACGAGCCTATTGCCATGAGCAGAGCAGTGGCCCCTTATTACGTGGGACTTAAACATAACTGCCAAAATATTGGTGTAGGTACACCTCTGCGTAACGCTTCAATTTATGTGGTGTACACTAATTATTTCCTTGAATACAGGTCCTTTGCTTCAGCCGCGCGTATTCATGCACAATACATGCCGTTGTGGAGGAACGGCGAGGAAACCATCAAGGCGCCTGTGTTTGTGTCGGACGTCGCTCAGGGAATTATTAATGCAATTCGCGATTCCGATACTAAGTGCCAGATTTACCAGGCTACTGGGTAAGCTAATGATTACTGTTATATTAAATTTAATTTAATAGAACTACATAATTGAAAGTATTTTCTCAAAAATCAAACACGGTGGCTTAAAAGCTTTAAAGGATTGTATTGCCTTGGGTGCTGGGAGCGGGGTGCAAGAGGGTGCACGTGCACCTCCCTTGCTTCAAAATAAAATTTAGGTGTAAAAAAATTAAAAACTGAAAAATATCCAACAACGCCTAATACAATAATAGAACTTACCCTATTTAAGGCGACTTTCGAAAAATTTCGAGCTCGCTCCACTTGCTCTTGCATTCTGCAATCTCTCGATTCTAAACTTTTGTGCGTTAGCTAAAATGTACGGAACTCCTATTTCCGAAATTAATATTTTACCTAGGCGTGGTGCTAACATTATCAAGCTTGCTTCGCTCGCTCTTGCATCCTACTCTTTCTAAAGTCTTAAGCTTTTCTCCATAATTCGACAAAGTTACTTCTTGTATGAATGGACAAACGATAACCTAATATGTCCGAGGTGAAGTGCAAAAATGATCAAGCTCGATTCGTGGAGCGGGGTAATTGCGTAATACATTTGTCTGTTCAACAACATAAATTGCGTAATTAACGTCGTTGAGCATACAATTTTTTTCGAACTTATGAAGTTTTTTGATTTGATTTGATTTGAATGGATTAGCAATATCCATCAAAACGATTCATTCAGATTGCGATTGAAAGTAAGTTACGCAATTAACATGCGGATTTGAAGCACTACGGTTAGACTATTCTTAAATATAAAGTTAACTCAAAATACCTGTTTCAATTAGTAGTAGCCACAAATCATATAATTTTTCGCAAAATCTTACTATTTTAACTTTATACAGAAAAGATTTCTTTATACTTTACTTTTTAGACCCAGAAAATACAAATTAGCTGACTTGGTCGACTGGTTCTACGCGCTGATGCGTAAAGACGAAAAGTGGGGCTACACACGCTACGACATGAAGTATGATCCTATTCTCGGTCTGAAGATTATGTTTCTCAACTTAATTTCACCAGCATACCCATTGGGCGGCTTGCACTGGGAATCGATTGAGAAGGTAATATTGATTATATATTTTCTAGTTTGATATTTATTTACTGTTTCTATCGCCTGGCCAGATGAAGAGAGTGAGAATGAGAAAAGGGTAAGCACGTATTTAACCGAGATACTTAGAGCCAGTAAACTCCGTCTATATGCACGTCGTTGTGCGGAATCCAGACACTACTTGGTCCAATATTACACGTGAACGAAACGAACGTTTACGAACGAACAAGGGATCTAAGGGCGTTTGTCCACCGCACCCGTTACCCAAACACGGAGATCATTCGAACCGATCGTGACGTCCCGATGACGGCGATTGTGCTGCACACCGCGACCGAACTCGGCGGTTATCATTGACTAAGGGTTCTTTTAATTCAAGCGTTGAATCGTACTGCGCACGAATGATTGTTTTTTCCGTACAATTAACATGTTGGGTTCATAGTGCGCCCAAACCAAAACCGGCCGTACGGCAGTGTGTGGACAAAATCAAACGTGTTTAGTGTTGCCGGCACATCGGCCCTTCAGAATCTCGACCCGAGTTATAGCGGTCGTACCGAATTACTCGAAACTTCATGGCCGGGAAGAGCGCGCTCGGGTGTCGGACGCACGGCTATAGTAAATGTCGATGACGTCTCAGTTACGGCGGCGGTGGACAAACGAACGAAGGGTTCTTAGGCTGTTAGAGGTGCTAAACGCATGTTCGAGCGCCGGCTCCGATTAGGCAGTATTTGTTGAACAACAGAGACGACCCGACACAATTACTACATTATATTCGGTTAACTCCGTTCGGCATCCACCCTTGCTGAAACATGTTCGGGTTGGCTCGCCACAATTCCAGCGTAACCGAGCGGCTTTTCCTGAACATATGTCTAAGTCTACATATATTCGTTAAGGCCGCCTGGCTTTGCCGAATCATGCTGACCCGAACATATGTAAGCCCCCCATTACATCCGCGTCACGGAACTTGGATGCTGGCGTGTCGACTGCAGCTGCCGAGACCACGTCACAAGTGGCGCACACGCGACGTTGCTACTGCCTACTGCTCTGTCGGGATCGGTGGGCGGCAGTGTCTCTCATCGTCTACAAGATCGATATTCTAGAAAGGCTTTTATTGCGTCAATAAATTTGGTACAGCTGCTCCCTACGCTGTGGCGCCGAAAATACGACGTGATAATAGGTAAAAAATTGTCTATCCTAACCCTAGGTTCAAGATTCAGAAAAATCCACCTATTTTATCACCCAAAACCACATTGACGTGGCGTTTTTTTACTATACAGTTCACAGTACAATGTTGTGATCGCCCGTGTCCATATGGTTAATTCAAATCGTTTAGAAAACGTTTATGAAATGCCGTGTCATAACGAAAACTCGCTTTGCATCATATGAGTATTCGGAACTGGTTAATGCGTAGTTAGTATTTTTTTTAATAAACTAATGAATACCCTTGGCTATAATTTACAGGAAGCCACATCGGACGTTATCGATGATAGCCTACCAACGTTGGAAGACCTCGGTGTTCATCTTACGAACATGGAAGATCAGGTGCCTTGGGAACTGAAGCCATACCGTGCCCATCAGTACTACATAGCTAAGATAGGAGAGTTCCCCACACCACCAAATCCTAAAATTCACACATCTTGAAGTGACTTAAATCAAAAATCATGTAAAATTCAGTAATACTTATTATTATTACCAACTGAGGAGTAGTAGGAGCCTTGTAGTTTTTTTTTTTGAATAAATTATTGTCTGTTTCTATTGGTGTTTAATTATGTCTGAGGGGGAAAGCAATTTCTTTTGTGTCCGTTTCAATGGCGCGGCCACAGCGATATAAATGTACAAAAATCTACCTAGATTTTGTAAAAAATTGTAAAAGTTTATTCCCAATACCATTAATTTTTCAAAGTTATTAGGGTTTGAATGTGGCCGCGCGAGAGCCGCGGGGTCACGGAGGTCTTTAAACTAAGCGTTGCAGAGTCCTGAATTTTGGGTAAATGATAGATTGAATTTGTAAAATTTGCTGCGTGTGTGACCGAATGTATGAGCGTAAACGAGGCAAAAGTAGTATGTACGAATCGGAACTGGTGGCGATGGCGCTCCATGGGAGGAAGGCGTGCGTTTTAATTTAATTTACCTACATAATAATGTGTATATTTTAGTACAATATATATTTGCACACCCATTAAGGTAGGATATGGTTATAAAAACTGTTATTATTGATCACCTCATGTAACTACACATATTCAAGCACATAATTATTTGATTTGATTTGACAAAATGTAGAAAAAAGCCGAATTTTTCAATAGGGTGAACATGGCTTATTGTTTAAAGAAAACTTTCCACCTACTTGTGTTAGAAATTATATCTCAAAGATTCTAAAAATTAAAATGAAACGATAACATATAGAAATATAATAAGTTTATTTCTATTACAATAGGTGGAAAGTTTTCTATAAACAAAAAGCCATGGTTACCCTATCGAAACATTTAAAATGTATTACGATTCCGTACTACAGCTCCTGAAATACATAAACCGAGGATCATTAAGGTAATATGTAGATACTGTACGATAGTACATATTACTTAATTTATTTAATGAAAGTTATAAAATAATAACGAGACCTTTGCCATTACAATAATTTTATTATAATTTTTATTTTTGAGATACATGTATTTTTGGCTAGTAATAAATTTAAAAATATCTGGTCCTAATTCTATCATTGTTAGAGTTTAAGGCCACTCTCAGACAGTGTCCCCCACTTTAAAAAAAATGAATGACTTTCAACTGTCATACATAAGCCTATCAAAATTTAATTAATTAAAACAAAATTGAACTTTGATTGAAAAAAGGACAACGTAGAAGTCATATCACCAAGATATAGAATTCTAAAATAATTAATTACCGTTGATATCAATTGGGAGTTAAACGAAATTTGTTAAATAAATTTTAGACTACAAAATTTGAAAATTCGAATTAAAAAATTGACAAGATTCTACTGAAAATTATTTAACAAATTATTTAACATACAAATTTCTTTATAATCCGGTAAGTTGTTTTTCGTGAAAGAGAAACAAAATGCATCCTTTCACCCTCGGAAACTTTCGCGCTTTTAATATTCGTAAGATGGCAAGGCAACTAGAGGAGCGCTGATGAGGTGCTAGCCTAGGGCGCTGTAGATATTTAACCCGTCTCTGGATGGGATGATGCTATTTTTTACGTCCGGCACCACACGGAACACATACCCATATACCACCAGGCGCGGTCCGAGGGGGGGGTCCTAGGCGTCATGACCCCCCCCCCCCTCAAAGCCGTAAACGTAAAGCCTAAAATAGTAATTTTTCGAAAATATAATAAATTTTCTTATAAATATGTAGGTAGTCTTTGTCTGTGACCCCCCCCCCCCCCTAAGTCTGGCTGCGACCGCGCCAACTTACATATATATAAATATGTATACCACGCGCTAAATGACATATACCTATTTCTATTATATCTTAAAGCCTATTAGATAGAATGGATAAGAGATATGATGCTCTACTGCTACATCAGTAGAAAGTACTCTGTGGCTACATCCCTAATTCAGTTAAGAGGAACTCATAAGCTAACTACCCACCACGCATATACCATAATATCAAGAGCGATAGTTCAGTTGAGATCAACAATTTAAAACTACACGTCTCCACTATAAAATCTATACAAGCAGTGGAGGGGGCGTGCAGTTTTAAATTAGTGTGGATCTCTACCATAATGTGTTTTCTTCTTTTTTTTTAATATTTTGTCCTAATTTCGTCTTTTACATTGATAAAATCTCTGTAAATGCCGTGTAATAATTACTGTAGTGGGAAATACTGCGAATTTCAATAAAATGTAATTGTCATGAACAATGTTTATTCGAAAATTGCAGACAAAAACATAGAAAATAATGTTATATCGACAAAGTTTTAGAATCCCTATTCTTTTTGTAGGCTATTTCTCTTTGTGACGGTACGCCAATGCGTTTATGCTCTGGCGGTCAAGTTTAAAAGATTAAACGTCACTCGACACCAAGTTATTCCACCCTCAACTATAACTCTCTAAGAGCTTTCAAGGTTCCGGTTACTACTGAAAGGGCGTTAACGGTTACATCACAGGGCTGTAGGTAGTGGCTCTTTTGGGAAGATTATTTACATACAGGCGCGATCGCAGCCAAAGACTATCTACATAAGATTAAGTTTTTTTTTTTTATATTTTCGAAAAATTACTATTTTAAGCTTTACGTTTGCGGCTTTGGGGGGTGTCATGACCTCTAGGACCCCGCCCCCTCGGACCGCGCCTGTTTACATAGCGATGGTTTGTATGTCAAAAATCTGCTGCCAGCATTCAGCAAGTACGGTCATGCATCTGTATGAAGAAATCATTAAGTTAGAAGGATACGAAAATTAGGTGGGTAGGCTTCGTCCCATAGCCGACGCGCTAGCGACTAGCTATCGACGGTTTCCTCTCAAGAAACAGATCTATTGTATGTCCCGTGTAAGGCCACATTCCCACGGACGTAATAAATTTGCGGCGGGAATTATTGGCGCACTGTAATTTCACCGCACTGCCTAGCGCCGAGAGTTGTAATCTGTGTTTTAGCGACGCGCTGGGATGCACCCTTAGATTCTCAAAAGCTCGGTTCAAAATTAGTGTGTCCGTTTAAAAAAATTGTAAAAGTTGATTCCCAAAACCATACATTTGTCAGTTTTGGTATAAAAGTTTTAAGGGTTTGAACGTGGCCGCGCTTAGGGTTGCCATGTCTTAAAACTGCAAAACCGGACAGACCAGCCAGTTTAGCCGAACATTTGGGTTAAAAGGCTGGACACCCTCAATTTTTTCGTCTTAGTATGACACGACAATAAAAAAAGTAAATGTCTTCTTTATCATTTACCATAAAATCTTCTCAAATTCTAAAAAATTACAACAATAAAATTGAATGAACCAGTCTTCTTTATTAAGGACAGTGCTAGTCCGGTTGCTTGCGCTACAAGGTGATGTGGGCAGAGCGGAAATCAACACATGCTTTTTTTAATGGTCAAAAAGCCTAACAAAAGCCGGTCAGGCCAGACACCGTCCAATTTGGCCGGACGCACAACCAAAAAGCCTGACTGTCCGGCTTTATCCGGACGCCTGGCAACCCTAGCCGCGCCATTGAAACGCGGAGAACCGCGCAGCCACGGAGATCTTTACAACTAAGCGTTGCAGAGATCTGAAATTCAGATAAATAATTGATTGAAGTTGTAAAAAAAAACGGTAAAAATATAGAAAAAAATCCTAGGTTTCCATTTCAGGAGCTGTACCTAGTACGGAATCGCAATTGGGCACGCCACGATTGCGACGGGATCTCATGGCGAGATTGGAAAGTGCGATTGGCACGCCACAATTGCAGCGGTAAGTCCCCACTTTGAGGAGTGATTCACGGCGGTGAGACACGGCGTCCTCATCGGACACGGCTGTTTCGGGACGTTCGTGTTTCGCATAAGGTGGGAGGAAAAGCCCGGGTATTTCCACTGCGAAGATCGCCCTGAGGACACGGTGGAGGTCTGCCTGGCTTGGGCGGAACACCGCCGTGTCCTTGTGGAGGCGATCGGCGGCGGCGATCTCTCGCGTCCAGCCCTGGTCCAGGGCATGGCCCAGGATTTTTTTTGTGTATTTTGAAAAGTTTTGACAAGTTCAAATCTAGGTTTTACAAAAAATCTTCAAGATGTCTGCGATGGTTTATCAGCGAGATATCGGCGATAGGTATCGTGTTTTTCACCGTTTCAATGGCGCGGCCATGGGGTTATAGTCTTACAGCTCCTAAAATATAAAACCTAGGATTTTTGTATGTTTTTACAAATTCAATCTAATTATTTACCTAAATTTCAGGTCTCTGCAACGCTTAGTTTTAAAGATCTCCGTGGCCGTGCGGTTCTCCGCGTTTCAATAGCGCGGCCACGTTCAAACCCTTGAACTTTTTATCCATAACTTTGACAAATTTATGGTTTTGGGAATCAACTTTTACAAATTTTTATAAAATCTTGATAGTATTTTTTTTTAAATATCGCCATGGCCATTGAAACGGACACATTTAGAGTTGAAAATCCAAGGCACGATAAAATTCCGCCGCGATGTTTTGCGAAAGTGGAACTTGCAACGATGTTTATACATAACAGGAAAATCGTAGACGTCGACCTGCGCGGTAACGTGACGCGCAGAATTATAAAACCGCACAATAGGTGTGTATGTCTTTGGTATGACCAGTTAGATGTAAGGGTTTAGAAGAAAATTAAAACGGAATTAGATTAGATTTTTTTTAATAAACTTAATTAAGGTGCAGGCCTGCCTCGTCCAAATCCTCCTCTCTGAAATCAAACGAAAATGTCAATATTAGAAAGGAATTATTGTTCTGCATTTTATCTGGAATACCACACGTTTTTAGCCAGCTGTTATGATATTACTGGTCCTTATGTTGATATTCGTATTTGCAGAAGGATGCCAACAAATACTAATTTCAACATGATTAGGAAATACAAAAATTTTATCAGCCCATAGCAATTTAGGAACAAGTCATAATTGTTCATAGTCGTATGGAACATTAGCTCACATTCACATATGTGACTTGATATGCTTTGTGGACAGACAAAGTGTTAAATTGGTAGTAGGGTGTTGACTATGTCTAAAGCTTTTAATTCTCAACATTCAAATTAGATTATATATTGCCCCATGTGAACTTGAAAGAGATGTCACTCCTCTCTACGTTAACTTTGAACACTACTATTAGATGTAACTTACGAATTCAACATCAGCTGAACCAGGGCCAACATCAGCCTTCTTATCGTGGGCAGCTGGCGTGGTGGGTGCACGGCGGTACGCGGAGCGGTCCTCGGCAGAGCGGGCGGGCGCGTCGGGGCGGCCCACGGCGCCGCGGCGGACGGTCTCGGCGCGCACAGAGCGCTTGAGGGTCGCCGGCACGATTTCAGGGGGCAGGTGCAAGAAGATCCTCAGGTACTCGATACCCTCGTTGGTAAGGTACCTATCACATAGGAGGAAATGAGGTGGATTACATTTAAGGAACGTCAATGTCCTAGTCACTCATTTACCAAACACAAACGGGACGCTGTTAAAGCTTATGTAGCCTATTTTACTAATATGAAAACACAAAAGATTGTTTTTGATTTGTAAACAATCACTAAAACTTAATAATTTGCATGTCACAACCTACCAGTAGAAGTGCCTCCAGGCAAACTGTTCCTTGACGTATCCTCTGGATTTCAGGGACTGCATAGCCTTTATAACTTGGAGGTTAGGAATCTTCTCAAGATCAGGGTGTTTGGGAGCATGATAGTCTTTCTTAGCTACCATTACTCCCTCTTTGAAGAGGTATTCATAGATCGACACACGATTCTGTTTAGGCATCAACATCTTGAAGCACTACCTAAAAACAAGACACGAAATAAGCACTTAGGTTATCTCAAATTTGTTCCGTCACTTTCAGCCACATGAACAAAATAACTATACCACGCAATTTATAAATTAATTTAGATATAAAATTTGGCAATAAAAGTGTACAAATTCTTTTGATTACATTAATAAAATCAGATTTTTATATCTGACAGTACCTTCCGCCTATTTTGACAAAAGAAAAGGAATCTGCAATTCTAGTTTGACAGTTGACATTATTTTGAATCTCCATTCCATGCCCTCGCGAAACTAGGATTTTTAACATATGATTTAGTCGATTTTGTCAAACCTCGTTTCTTTCCCTTATGGTCTGGCTCGTCTAGCTATACGCGACCAATTTTCTTACGTCTGACGGAACGTGTGCTCAGCGGTCGGCAAGCAAGGAACATAATATAAAACTCACCTTAAAATACAGCGAGTCAGCAAGACAGTAGCTCGCACAAGCGGCACAAGCCTAAATTAAAGTTCATACTACAGGCTCCGTCGTCAGGTGAATTGAAATATGAGACGCAAAAAAAAAACATACAGGGTGGCAGGGACATCTATGTGCAACTTGTTACAATGGATTCAGTACCTAGAATAACATAACATAATAAAATTACTGTTCTATACATTTCGACCGCGTAGGTAGATTATTTCATTTCCGAAAATTTAATACGTCCACTGCTGGACATAGGCCTCCCCCGAGCTCCACCCCTTCGACCAGTTCTGTGCTTCGCACATCCAGCGGACTCTTGCGGCCCTTAAAAGGTAAACGGTCCACCTTGTGGGAGGCGTTCCAATATTACGTCTTCCGGTACGCGGTCACCACTCCAGAACTTTTCGGCCCCATCGGCCATCTGTTCTGCGAGCAATGTGCCCTGCCCACTCCCAATTAAGTTTGGCATTTTTCGGGCTATGTCGGTTACCTTGGTTCTCCTGCGGAACTCTTTATTCCTGATTCGATCACGCCTTTTGGGTGACTAAAGCCTTCTTATGAGACCCACTGCTGCGCGCTAGACGGTTCGCGATGACTCTGGAGAAAAGCTTGTAGACATCACTCAGAAGTGAGATGGGCCTATAATTCTTAAGAAGGGCATTGTCACCCTTCTCACAGAAATCCATGCCTGTGGTGTTTTGCCCCCGAGTATTACTGAATCAAACCTCTTCTGGAGGGCCTTAATAACGGGTTTCCCACCGGCCTTTAGGAATTCGGCCGTAATTCCGTCATCACCGGCACCTTGTTGTTTTTGAGCTGCTACAGGGCTATCCCAATCTCCTAAGAGCTGACGTCCGGAATGTCTTCAGTATAATGTTGGGTCAAATTAGCTCTTGGGTGTCAGATTTGTAAATGGGTTTCTTGTTGACGTGTATAACTGTCCGTATAACCTCTCCATCTTTCTCAACAGCTCAGGGTTGGTGGATACGATCCTGCCTTCATAGGTCTTCAGTTTCCTAAGCTGACTCTGCCCAATAGACCCTAGCAAAGATCTTGGAACCTATATTCCGCTCTATCGCGTCTTTAAAACGTTCTGTATTAATGTGGCGGAGGACGGTTTATCCATATCGCACATCGTCTGAAGACCGGCAGCTTATGCTGGTCTTCAGACGATGTGCTCGAATATGAGCGCATCGTCTGAAGACTGCAGGACCATCTCGCACCTCTCCTTCATGAGCTGCAAAGTAGGATCAGAGAGCTTCTTATTTTTATTTATACGACGGATCATGAAAATTTTAGATCCGACCGTATGGACAGTTTCCAAGAACCCATGGTTAAAATCGTCCAGAGAGCTCCCTAGACACTCGAAACGATTCTAAAGTTCGAGTTGAAAGCTCTCGAAGTTTTGTACTTGGATTGGTGTAGGACGGAGCGTAGGCTTCATCAGCCGAGATATTTCCAGCTTAATATTGAAATTCATGTGCCTCTAACCAAACGGTGATCACTACCAGTTTTCACCGCGTTGATCACAGAGACATCACTGAATACTTGCTTCTTCGTCAACATAATGAAGTCAATCTCATTTTTGGTTGCACCATCAGGATTCTGCCAGGTCCACTTCCTGTGTTCACGTTTTTGAAAAGACTTCATCATAAAGAGACCTTCCTTTTCCATAAAACTAGCCAGCAGGTGACTCCGGTGGTTCCTACGTCCAACTCCAAATTCGCAACTCATCATCGCTTCGTTTGCCCAGTTTCGCGTTGAAGTCCCCCATGACAACGGTGAAGTGAGTTTTGGAACCATGTATGGTTTTGAATATATTCTCAAACATGGTCTCCACCTCATCGTCGGGGTATGACGAGGTTGGGGCGTAGACCTGTATGACCTTCAGCAAATATCTAGCGGATATTCTGAGTAAAAGGTACGCCACCCTGGTCGATACACTCTCGATCTTCACCACGTTGCTTACAAGGGACTTATGGACAATAAACTCGACACCAACTTGGCACTTTGGGACTGCTGGTCGCCCTCCCGCAAATAGAGCAGGTTACCGGATTCGAGGATTATCGAGTCCTCCCCCTCTCGTCGCATTTCAGATAATGCTACTATATCCCATCGTAGCCTGCTCAATCCTTCCTCGAATTATACGATCTTCTCGTCGGTCCGGAGTGTACGCGTGTTAATATGTTGCCAGGTCCAGTTTTTGGTGATTGTGGCAGCCAGATCTCTTCCGGGAATTGTTCGCACCCCTTGCCTTACATTGGCCTTAACCGTTACCGTAGCCAAGGGTAGGCGGGCCGCTTGTTTTTTGTGCTTATCATTTTGGAGGAATTTTTCTACTCGCTACGCTTGGCCGGCGGGTAGATGATCACAGTATGGTTGTAAAAATGTATAGAGAACGCTGCTGCCCATTCTCTAGTAGTTCCCTTAGTTCGCCTCTTACGACACCCACGGGACGAAATGGGGTGGTTGGTATTCTTTTAGTCCGGCACCACGCAGTACAACAATGAAATCTTTGACGAGCGTGAATGCACTCGCAAACCGTTTTCCGCTGTCGGAGCTCTATGTAGTCTTTTTGTTTTCTGGGTAGGAAATCATCAAATGACTTCTCCCGCTCTGGGTGGACCAGGAGGGCGTGTCAGACTTTTACTGACTAAAACCCATCCTTGTTCCCTCAGTTGCCTGTGTGCCAGCGGCAGCGGTATCTCTTTCGAACAACCCGCACCCCTGGCAGGCATCGGACCTTGCGGGCCCCATCAGTTGTTGCTGACATTTCTTTGAGGCGCGCGGAACACAACACGCCGTCGACCCGGGCTTGGTCCTTACCGGACAGCGAGCTACCCATTACTCGCCGTCCGCAAGCCCGTGCCTACGGTGGCCGGGAATCAGCCTGAGATTCCCGACGCCCAGGGCATTGCCTGCGAAGGCAAGGCCGTGAGGGCGCATTACTGCATCTCCCTCACGTGCGCCGCCTCCCTCGTTGTGAGCATTACTGCTTCGCTGAATGAAGCGACTGCTAGCCATGCACTCTCACTCCGTACCATGGCCAGGACCAGGGCCGGACGCGAGAGATCGCCGCTGCCGATCACTTCCATGAGGACACGGCGGTGCTCCACCCAAGCCGGGCAGACCTCCACCGTATGCTCCACCGTGTCCTCAGGGCGATCTTTGCAATGGAAACACCCAGGAGTTTCCTCCCGCCTTATCCGAAACAGGAACCTCCCTAAACAGCCGAGTCCGGTGAAGACCTGTGTCAGGTGGAAGGTGAGGTCGCCATGCCGCCTCTCAAGCCACTCCTCAAAGAGGGGACTTACCGCCGCAATCGTGGCGTGCTCAGCTCTATGTAGTCTTTGGGTGTCGATGTCGGTGCATACGTTAGGGCTACATAGTATAACTATGTCGGAGTGACAGAAGCATCATTATTCCACTGCCCTTATCCCAATTTATTGGGGGTCGTCAGCGCTAAATGTCTTTTTCTTCCTTTTTTCTCTACACAGAGTACTTCTTTATAGAGATTGGGAAATACTTCTTTTTGTCATCTCAGTGACAGAAGCTATCACTATTTAATTTTAGCCAGTAAATTGCTGACATAGTGTATTGTTTATAATTGATTTATTATCTGCTATACTGTGTTACTGAATCTAGCAGTAATTTCTTCAAAAATATATTTTGTGAAGTAACAAAGATAAAACTATAATAATGAATAATATTGTATCACGTATTGTGTTAAGAAATGCGAAAAATATCAATCTCCGTTTTATGGCTACTAAACCCGAAGATGTTTGTACCCATACGGGTCAGAGATGGGACTCCGACGACTATAGAATGGCGCGTTTCATGAACGCTCCCAAAATTGTAAACCCTAACTGGCCTATCAACTTGTCTGCAGCAGTAAAACCAATACCAATTGCAGGCAGAAAAGTGTGGTGTGACGGAGGAAGTGGTGCGGAAGGTCATCCACGAGTTTATATTAATTTGGACGCACCAGGTCCACAATACTGCATGTACTGCAGTCAGAGTTATATCAATACTTCTAATATCAAAACACCTATCGAACCGTGCAAGACAGATTAGTTCCCGATTTCAATTTACTGACACTGTTTTTATTTTATTCGTTGAAACAACAAAAATATTTTGACTTTATATTTTTACACTGTTGGCCACTCTGTAATTTTCAGACAAACGTCAGGTCACACTGTCGTAGGTGTCAAATTGTGAAAATGTCAGCCGTCATTTTAAGCAGTCACACGCTGGCTTGAGGAAGAAAGCGTCTATTTTTCAGAAAGACTTTCTGTGAAAGAAATACAAAAAAACCATCATTATTCGTTTCATTTTGATAGGTATAGTAGTTTAGGTTAAAATGGACTTTCAAAACCGCCCTGGTGGTAAGACTGGCGGTGGAGGAGTGGCGTCATGGTCGGAAAGCAATCGAGACCGGCGCGAAAGACTTCGTCAGCTCGCACTGGAAACCATTGATTTGAATAAAGATCCCTATTTCATGAAAAATCATTTAGGTATGTATATTATTACAAACATAATATTCCGTGTCTAATAAAGTAGTTTTTACTTTGCAATGCATAATGCATGCAAAGACCAAAAGATCTATCTTTTGGTCGTTGTTTATCCAACTTTGATAATTCAGAGTAATACTTAAAGGTTTTAAAACTGTCTGTTACAGGATCATATGAATGCAAGCTATGTTTAACCCTCCACAATAATGAGGGCAGTTATCTAGCTCACACTCAAGGTAAAAAGCATCAGGCCAATTTAGCTCGTAGAGCAGCTAAGGAAGCAAAGGAAGCACCGCAACAATTAGCTCCTGAAAAGCCAAGAATTGAACCCAAGAAGTTTGTAAAGATTGGACGTCCAGGTTACAGAGTAACAAAGCAAAAAGACCCTGAAAATGGCCAACAAAGTTTATTGTTCCAAGTTGATTACCCAGGTAAGCATAGGATTATACCAATAGAAAATGGCGCCTAGGGCACGCATCACATTTGCGCCACTGAGCAAAGCTAGGTCGTATAACCTTTCTTCACCAATTATACCCTTCAATAACGAAGGTATTAATTTCAACTTGCTAAAAAATCGCTTAAAACTTGCAATGCTGCAACTTTAAGCAGAATTTGAATAGAAATGGGTGAATTTGGAAATACGCTTTCGTCCCCATACTGCACAATAAATTCAAGTAAGATTTAGATTTCTTAGATATTTAACAGATTGGAATGGTTTATTGAATATTTTTTTAATTATTTAAATTTATTAAAATAATTGGTGCCTTATCGCACCCCCTTCTATAGGCGCCCAGGGCTCGTGCCCTCCCTGCCCCACCCTAGTTATGCCTCTGGGTTAGCACAACAAGTTTTGAATTTGTAGGGCCAAGAAGAGGTCTACCAATTTTGACAACATTTTCTAACATAAGAAAACATGGTTGAGATTTACAAGTTTTACACAAAATGCATAAATCTTACTTACAGGAAACATTTCTATTTGACCAAATTCAGCTTCTCATTAAAACATTGTTTTTATTTTAGAAATTGCTGAAGGTGTGCAGCCGAGGCACCGCTTCATGTCAGCATATGAACAAAAGATAGAGCCTCCAGATAGAAGATGGCAATACTTGCTATTTGCCGCTGAGCCCTATGAGACAATTGCATTCAAAGTGCCAAGCAGAGAAGTCGAGAAACATGACTCGAAATTCTGGACTCACTGGAATAAAGATACCAAACAGTTTTTCCTGCAGTTTGCATTCAAAATGGAGCCATTACGCATGCCTCCACCTCCTCCTAAAATGTGGGAGAACCATGGAATGCGCCTGCCTCCTCCACCTGGAGCCCCACTGATGGGGGTGCCCCCACCCCCTCCTTTATTACCTGTACCACCACCACCACCTGCTATTTAAATGTGTGTGATTTCATTGGTATAGACATTAAAATTTTATTTGTAACATTACTTACAATATTGAGTTTATTTGGTTTTCTGTTTCACAAAGGCTACGTTCCGAGTTACGATAATATCGATTTGAGCGTGGTCACACCCGTTCCAAATTGGCGCGAGCGCGGTTACGATGTCCAGTGAATCGCCTTAGATGACCTGTCCAAAATGACATTTGTGCTGTTTTGCTTTGAATCGTATCATAACTTTAGCTGACTTAGATATAGTGCTTCTGGCTAGAGTTGCCACCTAGCCAAATAAGAAGACCACATTTGTGGTGTATACAAGTTTGATAAGGTGGAAATAGGTTTTAAAATCAATCACTCTTTGTATCCATTCACTTCCGAATGTATCAGTGTATCTTTACAACTGTTTACAACTCACTCACTCACGGAGTCACGGCGCCGGCGTTTTTCTTCAATCTTTATCGCAACGCAACCGCAGAGAGTGAGTTGTTTGACCATTATAAACTGATATACGTCGGCACGGAAAGGTAAATTAATAAACTCTTTAACTGGTGCGTAGGGCATAAAATCGTTAATCGGAACGTGAACATTTAAGCACTATACTGGTTTTTACTGTACCTGTACTTTTCCTTTAAAAAGTTTTAGTAAACTATGAAAACTAATTTCGGTCATAAAGACATCGTTTTTAGGATCAGGATAGAAAATAAGTAGATTTGCGATTTCAAGTAACAAAATATCAGTTTGCGTCATTAGTTCAACCTTGACCTACATTCGCTACCGTCGGGATCGGGCAGCGACCGTATAGCCCATAGACGCCTAATGCTTGATCTAACGCATCAAAACAATTCTGTCAACTAGCTGGGGTATGAGGAAGCGGGGTACTGCGTTCTGATTGGTCCTACCAAGGTCATTACGTCTCACTAGAGATGGGACAGGTTTAAATAAAACACGAAGGTATCGATATTTTTGTTAAAATTGTACATAATAAAATGTTTAGTAATACCTATATTTAATTGGCTTTCTTACTTCCTATTTCTTAATATTTTTTTAACATGTACTCAATGTAATTAATATACTTAAAGTAATTAACATAAAATAAAATAGAACATTTATCTACCTTTTTTGGCTTCTATCTACCTTCTAAGTCAAGGTGTTAAACGGAATACTCACCAAAAGAGGCAAATACATTGTTGGTACTGCTGAACTTAGTAGCCGACGACGGTTTTTCATAGGCATAAAACTATCTTCAGTAAAATGCCGTGAACATATTATACTATGTGTTGATGGGAACCAGTTCTCTCGCTTGGTTGCAATAATCCACTTATTTTTTATATTAGGATATTGTGGGTACCTAAAATCAATCATCGTTTCACAATTAATTTAATGTCTATTGTAATTAGTGATTCAAAAGATCTTCGTATAAATAGTAGGTGTAGGTTTTTGCTTTATCGAACAATTTTATTTGTGTCATAGGATTTGGTGCATCACTAGTTATGTTTACCAAATAATAGAGGAAAAGAGATAGCTAAAAAATTGCATTCAGAAGAAAGGGACGCAAACATAAAAGACATCAACGAGAGTCCTTGCACCTTTTTTCACCTACAAGTATGACCAGTATAAGATGAACTCCGATAAATAATATCAGAAAATAATTCTAATTATGATTATGTAACTATTAACTTACCGATGAAATGTTATGCCATCCTTACGGAAACTCGAAGTTTGGCTATTATTACCACACCAACGTATTGTGCAAGGGGCCATTATAATATTTATTTTCACCAATTTTTATTCAGTAACGCGGAAGTGTTTACGGCTCACAGAAGTGGTCGCAACTGAATCGAAATTTTTGAGTGGTGACCTGTATCAGATCTATAAGTCTGATGTGTTGACAGCTGTTGACAGACATCGGTCGCCTGTTATTAGGCGTCTATGGGTTATATGGTCGCTGGGATCGGGTTAGTTCAATTCGCTGCGTGTCGTACGCGCGAGCGTGATCTACTGATGCATAGGGATATAAAGATATAAAAGAGTGATACATATCCCAGTGATCGAAAGATACATTTCAATCTTTTCTTTTTAGTGATACATTTTGCCCATGTCTAGTCTAATGGTAAGAAGCTTAAAGATAAAAGTGGAGGGCAACACTCTAAATACCTACCTAAGTGAAGACGACTGTGGGCTGACGCTCTCATTCTAATTATATACATATGAACGGAGACAGTGATACGTGTTTTCTCTCTTATGTATGTATTCAGAAAGAGAGCGCTAGCCCACAGGTTGTCATCACTTTTTTATTTGGAGTGTGGCCTCCACTTTTATCTATAAGCTTCTTGGTGCTAACTTGGCGCTCTCTTTCTGAATACATACATATGAGAGAGAAAACACGTATCACTGTCTCGTTCTTATGTATACATTTAGAAAGAGTGCGTCAGCCCACAGTCGTCTTCAGTTAGGTATTTAGAGTATTGCCTCCACTTTTATCTATAAGCTCCTTGGCTACCACGCTCACGAGCGTTCCGGATTGTTGACAAAAATGACAGTTAAGAACTGTCATTTTTGTCATAATCGGGATAACTAATTATTGATGTGATTGTGAGCGCTCACACTCTCACAGCGCTATTTTTTACGACGAGGAGCGTGGAGCAAACAGTATAATATTAATGGGAGGCGTGGAGTTCAGGAGTTTGATAGTCTGTTAAAATCATACTGTCACACAGTGTTGCCAACTCCTACAGAATGTTCCTCCTGGGACCAACTTCAAATTCCTCTAAAAACCCCTAAAATTTTTGTTGTACAGTCGCTTTGAGAGGTAAGTTCAAATATAAATTTAAAATACATTCAAGTAGTATGAAAAAGCGCGGTGAGACAGTAAACAATTTTTCTTTTAAATAGCAAGTTGTTATTGCTTATAGTACGAAATTCAGCCACCAGCGCCACCTGCGTGTTGCTTAGTACAAGACACGAAGTACGGCATTAGTATAAACATTTTTTCTAGGTAGGTAACCTACCTATTATAAATTGAGCAAAAATAAAAGTGATTCCTTAATTTAACGTTCAGTATATAAGAAATGTTATTGCGAATGGAAGATTCTTCGAAGGAATATATATTTCAAATGTGTAAAATTAAAAAAATATCTTGAATAATCTACCCATAAATAAATGTACCCCCTAAAAAAACCCCTGGACACCTTGATTCCCCCTAAATTTGGGTGGAAATCCCCCGAGTTGGTAACACTGCAGTCACATCGTTAGTTTTGCCATAGTCTGATAATGATACCTGAGAAGAAGCTCTACAAAGACAAAATTGAAAAGCCGGTAATTTCTTTTACTGAACTCGTTAATCAATGGATTAATGTCCAAACAGAACACATTTTATCGTTTCATTTTGAATATATACTTTTTTTTTTTGTTTGGAAATCATCAATTAACTTCTCCCGCTCTGGGTGGAGCAGGAGGGCGTGTCAGATTTTTAGTGACTAAAACCCACCCGTGTTCCCTCAGTTGCCTGTGTGCCAGGGGCCGCGGTATCTCTTTCGAAAAACCCGCACCCCTGGCAGGCATCGGCCCTTCCGGGCCCCATCAGTTGTTGCTGACATCTCTTTGAGGCGCGCGTGGAACACAACGCGCTGTCGACCCGGGCTTGGTCCTTACCGGACAGCGAGCTACCCATTACTCACCGTCCGCAAGCCCGCACCTACGGTGGCCGGAAATCAGCCTGAGATTCCCGACGCCCGCCCTGGGCGTCTCCTACGGAGGCTACGGCCGTGAGGGCGGGCGCATGTACTGCCTCTCCCTCACGTACTCCGCCTCCCTCTTTGCGAGCATCACTGCTTCGCTGAAGGAAGCGACGGCTACCCATGCACTCTTGCGTCGTACCATGGCCTGGACCAGGGCCGGACGCGAGAGATCGCCGCTACCGATCGCCTTCAAGAGGACACGACGATGCTCCGCCCAAGCCGCGCAAACCTCCACCGTGTCCTCAGAGCGATCTTCGCAATGGAAACACCCGGGCGTTTCCTCCCGCCTTATGCGAAACGGGAACCTCCTGAAACAGCTGTGTCTGGTGAGGACCTGTGTCAGGCGGCAGGTGAGGACTCCAGGCCACCTCTTAAGCCACTCCTCAAAGAGGGGACTTACCGCCGCAATCGTGGCATGCCCAAAGTGTATTAGATTGCATAGATGCTTTACAGCAAAAATGTAATCAAACTTATAAATAAAATAATTTTAATAACGTAATTATTATAATTATTTTATTTTAAATCATTTGAAAATAAAATAATTATATTAATTACGTCATTCTTCCTACAGTTTTATTACTGAACTCCCAACAAGACTTACCCGATTTCTGGTTTAATTCGAAAAAAGTATCTGTCGATATCGATAATGTAATTGAGAATTCAATGTATTCTGCACTGGTGTGACCTCGGTCGAGTAGAACTAGATATCGACCTATGACACGAATGTCAACCATATCGTTAACACAATTATGTCTAAAATTGCAACCACTGAGAATACACATATAAAAATCTATGGTGGAGTAGCGGAATTTACTCGGCAATCGAATCTAGTTTGACTTTAGATTACAAAACGTTGTAAATACTTTCTGAGCTAAAGCAAAATAAATCCTATAAAGAGAGCATGCAGGTTTATTTCCAGACGTAGGATCTGTGGCTTATGCTAGTTTTGACTAAAAGTAAAACGACAAATCAAACGAATTGTTTATTTGTAGTGCATTAAATGACTATCGGTTTATTTATGTGAGTTTGGCAACAATGGTTCCTATAGTAATTTTGTTGCATTGCAGTTCCACCTGTTTTTTCTTTTCCATGGCGAGACGAGCCGCGAGGCGAGCCACCAGCGCACCGTTTACACCAGTCTATCCCAAACTGTCAATTTTTTTGTAATAAATTTGAAAATCTACCAAAAAACATTGACAGATTGAGGTACCTTGATGTGTTGACGTCTGTACACAACTTTCTGGGTCTGAAAACGTATAGTCAATATTGCTGCCATCGCATGAGTTAACTTTTTTTAAATCATCCATTTTGTGGCACGCGGGGTGCCAGGTCCAACTAGAAGTTAGTCCGCTTGCCTGTGGGTGCCTCAATAAATTAAGGCCTCCAGTTAAAACTAAGTGACTACCCGCTAAGAGGGGGGTACGGACCTCGACTTAAGACGTTGCTGGGGAAGGCAGCAGCTTGTCCTTAAGCTGGATCAGATAAGCGTTGTAAATGTGGTTTTATAACCATTATCAGTACTTTATGGATCTTTTGGCACATGAATGACATGTTGGTAAACAATTGATTTGTATTTTGTGAAATTGTATTGAAAACCTAATGGCGGTGTTAGTTCCAATTCTGGTCACGTGCCGAATGCGGCATGTAGTGCTATACATATCTGCATACCGACATACAGCGGACGATGAATCGCGAGTCCGAATGCCACGCTCGTGACCCGCTCTTATTAATTTTATTGTTTCTTTTTTATCAACCTGTTTGTGCCCTGAGAGTAATTATATATTAAACCTTTTTACCGTTAAACATGCGTTTGATATGATATAAAGACCCAACGCAAACCCTTTAGAAAAAATATTTTTCAAGTAATAAGATTAATTGACACCTAGTAATTTGGCACCAACTAGATAATACTGGTTTATACGGAAGGCAAAGAGTATAATCATATTAATTGGAGACGGAAGGTATAGAAAGCTTGAACGGAGGTGCCAACTTGCAATGCAAATAATTATTATGTCTGTGTAACTGATAAACTGAGTAGGTAATAGGTAATGTAACTGTGAAAGTAAAATGGAACGTGATATAACGGTCATCGTCTGATCGGGTACAGGGGTGCATTGTTTGTAAATAAATAATAATAATAATTTACGCGCGCATTCACCCCATCTTAAGGTCGTTATTTTATTTCATTTGTGATTTCATTTTGAGAGTGAACTCGGTGAACGCTGACGGTTAATAACTATAAAAAAATTGTACAGACATTCATGAAAGAAACTATTTTAGCATCGTTATTTTTTCAAATTATTATTGTAAATCATGTTCTCGAAAGCAAAGCGATTTGAACCACTCGGTAAGTTAGTTTTTAAAGGTTTTAATAACCAAACTACTTTGTTTATTTTCCAGTATTTATCAATAGTTCAATGTATCAATTATTTATTCTTAGCGCTCTACAGAACGGTATCGTGAAGCCCGCAATTACCTTGCAAGTCGGTGATGGCCCATGGCCTTTGAATCAGTTCAGTTTCAGTTCATGAAAATAGCCTTATTTAATTGTTTTCTGACACAGTTTTAGTTGTAACTAATTGATAGTAAGCCCTAGACAGTGAACAACAGGTAGATACTGTGTGTGAGCCGCACGGCCACAGCAATTAATTATTTGAAGTTGACTTCGTCATTATGAGCGATTTCGTTGTTGACGTCTAGCCACAGGCGTCATGTTGATAGACTGTTACCTAATTACTAATAGGTACTCCCTTATTGTGATTTTAATCATAATAATTCAATTTCAGCTCCTGGATCTACAAAAAAAAGTCAAAGTAAGCCAAACAAACCAGAAAATGACAAACAAAACCCGACCATGAAAACCTTGGCTACAGGGGCTAAGCCTAAGCAATTTGTCATCCCAGCATCTTCGAAAACCAATACTGATGTGCAGTCACAATGCAGCTCTGTACCCAGTGTTAAATCTTTTGCCACGGTAGGAACATTCATTTATCGCTTCTTTTTTCCAGGACATCCTGTTTTTTAAAAGCACCGGTTAGTATAAATAAGTTTGTGGCGCACCATTTAAATATTGACCAAAATAGATTAGCTAATAACCATTTAATTCCTGTATTACTATATCCTTACCACTGTGCCAGATACATTCCAATATAACAGCTGTTTCTGCTACAACTGAGCTGTCTGTTAAAGCTGTTATTTTGGTTTACTTTATTTGTGTAGTGTAGCACTTTCACACTTGTTCGGGCTCGGAAAAGGAATATGGTTCTAGAATATATTGTTACTAGCTGCGCCCGGCGGTCTCACCCGCGTAGGTTTCGATTCCGTGGGAATATTGGGATAAAAAGGAACTGCAACAGCACAGCAGCAGCGCAGCGCAGCTGCTGCTGCTGTAACAGTTATGTGCCTATCATTTTTCATCGCAATCGGTCTATTCGTTTTTGCATAAAGAAGTAACAGACATATTATGTACATACTAACACAAACTTTCACAATTACAGTAGGATTTGATTAATGAAGGCACAGTAATATAATCTTTCACAGCGATTTCGATATTTCATTTATTTAAAGATATTGATTGGATGGAAGAAATAAAAATGGAAAATATAACTAAATAAAATTTAACCAATCTGCAGTCAGGTAAAAAAGATTGAAAATGAGAATGAAATGTAAATACCTACAAAGAATCATTGCAAGGCTTCGCTTTAAACTATATTTGATGTGCTATTCATTTGAAGCAACATTAGTTATAACAGCCGCACGGGTTGATCGATCAGGTTAAGCTACTGACCTACTCATACTACTAATGACCCCTAAATATTTAATTTCATTTGTACGCGTAATTGTAGTACAGTTGCAGATTGCACTTGTATTCCAGAGGCATTTGTGAGTATTTAGTGTGAAGGAGGAATCTGGTCGTGATATTAGCAGTGATGCAAACGTTATGAATTTGGTTTTTTCTAAATTTAGGGTGAGCAAGTTGTTATTTAACCAATTCATAATTTCTCGTAGGGCAGATTCTGCATGAACGCGCACATCTTCCCAGTCTTTTCCATGAACTAGTAACACTGTGTCATCAGCGTATGTTATGATTTTGCAATTTAGTAGGGACAGTCTGCAGAGTCTGTTTATATAAGTAAGGAAGAGGGTGGGCCCCAGAACACTGCCTTTAGGAACTCTGTAGGTGAGAAACTGTTCTTCGCTTGTGTGGTTTCAGATTTTTACAACCTGAGAGCAATAGAGCTTATCAAGGTAGCTTTTAAAAATATCCAGAGCTAACCCCCTTACCCCTGGGCACGCCGCGATTGCGGCGGTAAGTCCCCTCTTTGAGGAGTGGCTTGAGAGGCGGCATGGCGTCCTCACCTTCCGCCTGACACAGGTCCTCACCGGACATGGCTGTTTCGGGAGGTTCCTGTTTCGGATAGGGCGGGAGGAAACGCCCGGGTGTTTCCATTGCGAAGATCGCCCAGAGGACACGGTGGAGCATACGGTGGAGGTCTGCCCGGCTTGGGCGGAGCACCGCTGTGTCCTCGTGGAGGTGATCGGCGGCGGCGATCTCTCGCGTCCGACCCTGGTCCAGGCCATGGTACGGAGCGAGAGGGCATGGCTGGCAGTCGCCTCCTTCAGCGAAGCAGTTATGCTCGCAAAGAGGGAGCCGGCGCACGTGAGGGAGATGCAGTACATGCGCCCTCACAGCCGTGGCCTTCGCAGGAGACGCCCTGGGCGTCGGGAATCCCAGGCTGATTCCCGGCCACCGTAGGCACGGGCTTGCGGACGGCGAGTAATGGGTAGCTCGCTGTCCGGTAAGGACCAAGCCCGGGTCGACGGCGCGTTGTGTTCCACGCGCGCCTCAAAGAGATGTCAGCAGCAACAGATGGGGCCCGCAAGGGCCGATGCCTGCCAGGGGTGCGGGTTGTTCGAAAGAGATACTGCCGCCCCTGGCACACAGGCAACTGAGGGAACACGGGTGGGTTTTAGTCAGTAAAAGTCTGACACGCCCTCCCGCTCCACCCAGAGCGGGAGAAGTTATTTGATGATTTCCCACCCAAAAAAAAAAAAACCCCCTTACCCCAATCCGAAACAAACTCGCGAGCAAAAGTGGGACACAGACAGTGTCGAATGCCTTCGAGAGGTCTAAAAAATAACTATTGTTTTATGCTTGTGATTCAAATTGATTGCAATAGCTCCAGTTAAATCAAGAACTTCTGTGCTTTTACCAGACCGAAATCCGTATTGATTTTCGGGAATAATTTTGTTACTGTTTATATAACTGAGTAGTCTATTATTTTAAATTTTCTCAAGAATCTAAGAAAGAATAGTGAGCACCGAAATAGGTCTATAATTATTGACACTGGCCCTGTCCCCACTTTTATAAATAGGGGGGACAGTAGGAAAGACCGGTTTCGAGAACGAGATTGAAGACCTGGGAAATAGGGATAAGAGTATTTCTAGCAGCTCTAATGAGGGTAGAAGATGTACCGTCCCAGCCTATTGCGGTATTAAGTTTCAACCCCAAGATGATTCTTTCAATTTCATCATTATCTGTACCAATTATGGCCATTGAGTCATGAGGTGCCCCAGTACCAATATCAGACTGGGTGCTGTAAGGAACACGTGTAATTTTGGATGCCTAGTTTTTCCCACATTTGCGAAATAGTCGTTGACGTGATTTAGTGAAAAACTAGATCCACATCAAGAGACAGAAGTTCATTGGGAGAGGTCTTACTATTTTTTTAGTTAGATATAGTTTTTATAAGATTCCAGGTAGCTTTTGGATTTTTACGGTGTTTTGGGAACTCAGACTGTTCATACTGGCGTTTCAGTTTTTTCAGTAAATTGTTGCAAAAGTTTCTTTAACGTGTATACGTTATTATAAGGATGTGATTTTCGGGATCTCGTTTTGTTTTACGATAAAGATCGTCGCGATTACGTATGCACTTCAAAAGACCTGGAGTAATCCATGGTTTAATAATCCTTTTTCTACTGGGAATAACACGGGCACTTGTATTTTTTTCAACTACCGTAGAGATTATATCAACAAGAATTGCTGCAGTGCGGTTGGCATCATCATTGCAATCTGTTACAGAGTAAAAAACAGTACTTTCTAGCATTGCCACACAAGCGTCAACATCAACGTGGCTGTGTGAGGTGTTAAATGTCGGAGTTTTAGTGTTAAGTTTGCAAAAAAATATTACAGGGGCATGATCTGTTATATATTATATGAGTCAAGAACAAGTACTATTGCAGGTTTATACGATTTAATTATCTTTACGGGTAGGGAAAAGGTGACCTGGCAGCATTCCATACGAACTAACTGTATTTAGATATGAATCCGCATTAGTATCGTTATTTGACAAAATATTAATATTTATCTCCAAGTAACACAATTGTTTTAAATGTTTTCAGTTAATTCAGAATTTCATCCAAGCTATCAATAAAATTTAGAGTGTTCCGTAAGATGGAGAGCGATCATATTAGCAAAGAAAGTTTTACCTGTTTCAACAGGAACGTCAAAAACATTTTTTGTCCACGATTATTTTCTACTCTGTTAATTATCGTATCATAAGTCGCACGGGTCGATCGATCAGGTTAAGCTACGCTTGCCGCAATTGGTCCGTGGATGGGTGACCTTCTTTACATACCAAGGCCCCTCCGTCCCTCGCAAAGCACGTTAAGCCGTTGGTCCCGGTTGTCATCTGTGGATCTTTTGACAGTCGTTACGGGTCGTCAGAAGTCCGAAAGTCTGACAGCCAGTCTTACCAAGGGGTATCGTATTACCCAGTAACTGGATTGTGTAGGTTAGATAGGCAGTCGCACCATGTAAAATTCTGGTATTCAGCTGCATCCGGTTAGACTGCAAGGCAACCCCAACATAGTTGGGAAAAAGCTAGGCAGCTGATGATGAAGCAATTTTTTGTTCAGCTATCAATTTCGATATTTTTGAATTGAAAAATTCAGGCAACTCGTTAACATATTATGATTGTAATTGTATAGTATCTACAGCATTTCGTGATTGATTAGGGGAAGGTCAACCTAAAGGTGCATCCACGCCAAAGTTACTTTTTGTGGAGCAACGTTTACAAGTGTTACTCGACAACAATGGAGAACCAAAATGTATAGTAAGAGCCGCAAAAGTTATAGAAATTTACTAAATGTTATCATGTTGCAAAATGTTGCTTTACAAAAAGTTACTTCAGTGTGGATGCACCTTATGTGTTTTAGTTACATAGAGTTAGTTCTAAAAGTTTTCGCGTATTGCATTGTTATACTCTGATAACTTTGAAATCAAATGTCCGATTCCAATCAATTATAAAGTATTTTACTGCTACATAAATACCATTGATGATAAGAAAATATTTGAATAATAATTAACACTACGATACGAAAGTAACCAACTATTGTTTCTACCGGCGATCGAATAAAATTTTAGAACACAAAACCTGCTATTGTGACTTAATTATGATAGTACATATAGGTCCTCGCGGACTTTTTTGCAGGTAATAATGAGTACTTTAATTATGTAGAAGATATTTTTATATATCAATAGTTTTCTTAGCGCACGCCAAATAATGAGTTAGGCCAAATTTTGCTACTTTTGGTTAAATTATTGCAATTTTCTTAACAATCTCCAATTTTTTTTATTTTAAATAAATTATAGCCTATGTTACTTCCTGATAATTTAGCTTTCTCTTGGTGACAAAATGGTTAAAATCGGCCCAGTAGTTTCGGAGCCTATTCGGAGCAAACAAACAAACAAAAAAAATCTTTCCTCTTTAAGTACATCTTAGTATAGATTAGGTAATGCGGGCTGGTGTCCGCAACTCCACATCAAAGTGTGTATTTTGCATGCCATATTTTGATTATTTTTAATCATCTATTTACAGCCAAAGCCGCTAAAATCTATATCTACCATCAAAGCTCCTACCAGTCTGAAGAAGAGAAATCACCCAAGCTTTTCTAAAATAAAGAATGAAACTTCAAATGAACTTATTAAATCTCAGGAAGTGGAAATAAGGTAATAATCGCTTTAGATTTGGAAGATTTAAACCATACTGTGATCGAGGCCAAGAGTAGAGCCATTCAGCAAAAAAAAAATATGTGAATGTTTTCACACTTTTCGGCTGGCACCTAGGTACACCATGACCAGGGAAATATAGGATATTTTTTTTATCTCAGTAGTAGTTTTTATGTCATATGTAAGTAGTTGTGATAATCCATCTTTACATACCAAGACCCCTCCGTGCCTCGGGAACCACATAAAGCCGTAGGTCCCGGCTGTCATTTGTGGATCTTTGACAGTCGTTACGGGTCGTCAGAAGCCCAAAAGTCTGAGGCAGATGGTGATGATGTACTTGTGATAATAATATCCGACCACCATGCGGGCGTAGCCCTGCGCAAATGTTTATAAAACAACATCATCATCATCATCACCATCATCATCATCACCACCATCACCATCATCACCATCACCACCATCACCACCACCACCACCATCATCATCATCATCATCATCATCATCATCATCATCATCATCATCATCATCATCACCATCATCATCATCATCATCACCATCATCACCATCATCACCATCATCATCATTTCAGCCGAAAGACGTCCGCTGCTGGACATAGGCCTCCCCCATGCTCCTCCACTTCGATCGGTCTTGTGCTACCCACATCCAGTGGATTCCCGCGGCCTTCACAAGGTCATCGGTCCACCTTGTGGTAGGCCTTCCCGCTCTACGTCTTCCGGTTTGCCGTCGCCACTCCAGAACCTTTCGGCCCCATCGGCCATCTGTTCTGCAAGCAATGTACCCTGCCCATTGCTACTTAAGTTTGGCAATTCTTCGAAACAACATAATGGAATTTAATCTTGATTTCAGAAATAAAGACCATACTATTGCTGAATATACAAAACAAATTGAGGAATTCAAACATAAAATCTCACAGCTGGAAACCCAAGTGAAAGAAGTTAAGCAAAATAACACGTTGGATAAGCAAATTTTCCAGGTTACTTTAGAAGACCTGGAGCAGAAACATGAACTAAAAGATATAATCGGTGAAACTGAAGGCAATTATTCAATTAATGATCTTAAAAACAAGATTTATGAACTAGAAACACAATGTGAAAAATTAGAGCAAGAAGTTACTGACAAACAATTAGAATTGAGATCTGTTGAAGAAGTTATTACTATTCGAGATAGCTTATGCCAGGACTTGCAACAAAAATTAACAAATGCAGAAACAGATTTAGAGGAAGCCCGTCAAAGACTTGAAATGGTAAAAGGTCATCATGCTTTAGCCCTAGACGCGAATGAGAGCATTCGCCGTGAATACAAAGCTGAGTTGGAAACCTTAAAAACAAAATTAGAAGAAGAAAAGCAAACAATTATAAATAAATCCAAATTAGATCAAGAAAGTATTAAGGCAAATTATAAAACATTTGTAGAAACAATAAAAAGTGAAATGCTAAAAGAAAAGTTGTTGGCTGTTCAGGAGCTCCAACAAGAGATAATTGATAAGGATGCTGAGATGAAAGCTAAAATGGAGCAAATTGATGAAGCAACTCATGAAAAATTGAGACTATGTGAGATCCAATTTGAAGAGCGCACTAGAAATATTCATGATCTTTACACTCAACAGCAGAAAAAATTGCAGTACCTAGAAGATGATATCAAGGACCTGAAATATAAAATAACTTTGACTGAAGAAGAGAAAATAATTCTGCAAAAGGAAATTAATAATCTGAAAAATGAAAATGATTCTTTAAACAAAGAAAAACAGTCTCTGATAAAAGAAAGAGATGAAATCAAAGAGGAGTCGAAAAGGAAGCTCATCGATTTTGAAAATGAAACAAATAAACTTACAGTTGAAGTGGATAAGGCTGTAAAGGATAAGAAAAAGTTTGAAACATCTCTGTCTGTAACAAGAGATATTGTTGAAGTATTGACAATGCGCTTGAGGGAATCTGATAGTGAACTGGAGCATTTGGAAGATAAAGTACAGACACTAATGAATACAAAGGAAATTTTGGAAAATGAGCTTGAAAATTATAAATCCACTCTAAACAATACTGCCATGGAGTGTAATGAATACAAAGACGCTCTAGTAAATATCCTGAAATCGAAAGCAGCATTAGCTAAAGAGCACAATCGCATTATGGAGCACAATGTTTCTTTAATAGAAAGCTTAGAAAATGTTGAGCAAGAAGCATATCGGGAATTAGGCTCAATAAAAAATGAGCTAATAGAAGATGTGGAGCTGTTAAAAAAGGAGTCTAATTCCCAAATTCAATCACTTCGTGAAGAGGTTAGTTGCCTGAGTCATTATTTTTTCCTTACCATCTTTAATTCTCTTTTTTTTAAAAAAACCTTATTCATTTTTTTATAGGTTGAAAAGAAACGAAAACTGTGTGAACTAGCCACCGAGCACGCGGGGCAAGCCACCGCTGCAGCCGAGCAGTCGCGAGCGCTCCTGGCACAGGCCGCAGACGCCATCGACCGGCTTGAGGCTGATAATCAATGCCTTCAACAACAGGTGACAGCACTTGAATCCTTCGAGATCAAATAAAAACATATATATAAACAATGTGTAACAGAATAAACGCAAGTCCTCAAAAGTGGTTTGTTCATAATTGACCACTGAATCGACTTCAGTAACTAATACAATGAGATTTTTTTTGTCATACCGACCGCCGACTGAGCCAAAGAAAATTTAAAAAGCCAAAAAAAGGCAATAAGACTCCATTTTAAATGCATGAAGTAGTGTTCCCTAGCATTACTTCATGCATCAAAACGTTTTTTTCTTATATATAATAGTAATAGTTTGCTTTAGAAATATTAAGTTTTGGTCGTTGTATTATGCTTCTAACTCAATACTCTAATATGGGTGTATGAGGTCTTGCTGCGTTAATTATGATGTTACATGTTTTATATAATAATAAAAAAATAAGACGTTGATACTTATACCCTTCTCCATTACAGATACAAGATCAACAGTCTCTAGTAGTAGAGTTATCTTTGCTTCGCCAAGAAAACGAGGAGTTGACAATGACAGCGGCAAAGCAGTCTTCAATCATTGACAAGATGAAGAAGGATTCGGAAGAATTACAATACAAACCTAAATCACCTTCAGTCTTACGGAAATCTACTAAAATCGGCAAAGAAAACTTACAGACCATTATTTCCCCGTTAAGAGAGCGTAATCATTGAAGTTTCCTAACATGAGATTAGAGCAGGGCTCTATAATTATTATTTTTTGACTCTTGTTACCTATATTTGAATGATAATTGTGTATTTTGTGAATGTTATATTTGAAAATTGTTCATTATAAAACCATGTTGAATGTTTCACTGCCAAAAACTATAATTTATACGTAATTGTGTATTAATTGTTCGATAACCTATTTATTTTAACGTTAGATAGACTTCACCTGGGCTTGTTTATTTTTTTATAAATACATATTTTATAATTATTCTGGCCAATAGTGTTGGCGATTCCATAAAACTAGTTTAAATATTTATTGTCGTGTGTAAAATAATAAATTATTTTCCAAAGACATTCGTATTTTATCATTTTAGTCAACTTCAAAAGAAATGCTCCAAGGAACATTTTAACAATAGAATAATTTATTTGCATAAAAAGTAGGTACAAAAAAATGCAGATGGTTGGTTTTATTATTACGAGATCCTTAGGGCTGAAACTGCGTTAAGCGGGCGCCCGTGCGATTCTATACAAAACTGTACCGTTGCGAGGACACGCGCGAGTGTCCGTCGCGGGGAGGCAGGCCCCGCGCCCGCGCTACGTGTCCCGCCTCCGTGCGACGAACGCCCGCGCGGGTGCACGCGCCGTGCCCGCCAGCGATACGAATAAACGGGCTTATTGGCTGTCGTTTTTTTGTTGCCATGGGGTTCTAGTCTTGCAGCTCCTAAAATGTAAACCTAGGATTTTTTTCTATATTTTTACATGTTTTTTACAAATTCAATCTATCATTTACCTGAATTTCAGGTCTCTGCAACGCTTCGTTTTAAAGATCTCCGTGGCCGCGCGGTTCTCCGCGTTTCAATGGCGCGGCCACGTTCAAAACCTTATAACTTTTTAACCCTAACTACGACAAATTTATGGTTTTCGGAATCAACTTTTACAAATTTTTACAAAATCTTGGTAGAATTATTTTTTTGAAATTACGCCGTGGCCGCGCCATTGAAACGGACACAAAAGTATCGCAGACGTCTGAAGTTTTTTGTAAAACCCAGATTTGAATTGGTCAAAATTAGTAAAAATACAACAAAAATCCTAGGTTTATGTTTCAGGAGCTGTAAGACTAAAACCACATGGCCGCGCCATTGAAACGGTGAAAAACACACTATCGCCGATATCTCGCTGAAAAAGCATCGCAGAGGTCTGAAGTTTTTTTGTAAAACCTGGATTTGAATTTGTACAAATTTAAAAAATGCACAAAAAAAAGCTTATCGTTATATTTCATATGCAAAAAAGTTGTAAGCACATTTTTAATAGTGGGAGTGTCCCATGATGTTATCTCGATCAGTTTTGCAAGAACAATATTGATTTTTGGTAGAACAGTTTAACTGAATATTAAACTAAGCAATTCATTTATAAACAGAGGTATAACTCAATAAAATCAAGGAAAAATAAATATTTTATTGTATACAGATGGCGAAATTTATGAAAAAGTTAGTTAGTGTCTTTCTTCCCTTGCAACTTTTATAAAATCAATTTCAGCATTATTAATAGCTATTATTCTATTTATCTAAACGAAATATGCAAACCAAGAAATGTGAACTCGTGATTCTATGCTTTTTAATTGATAAATAAAATAAATAACTATAAAAACCTGTTTAAAAGAAGTGTCCGAATTAATCGAACCATTTACTGACACTGCTTAAGACGCGGATTTTTACTCTTATAATTTATTGAGCCATGGTAGCGTTATGAATATCGATTATGGAGACACTGATGCGTTTCACAAATAAGCTCCGGCATCTTGTTTTCTTGACAGTATTCTTTGAAAATGTAAATTGTGTGTGTGCTGCACATGCAGCACACACACAATTTACATTTTGAGACAAAAAACGTACCGGCTTACTGACGCTGTTTGAACTACGAAAAAAGTGAGTTAAAAACATGTCTCACATTGCAGACATAAGGAATCTAACATCTAACTTTCGTGAGATACAACTGTGCAGAAGTGATTTTGTCATACAATCTGCAAAATTATAAGAAAAGATAAGTTATGAGTTATGACGCCTCAATTTCTTGACACAATTTCATGACTTTCCTGAAGTCAGTAAATTGTAACTCAATATTAGGGCGAGGTCACATAACAAGAATAGTGTTTCTATACAGATTTAAATATTATTTTAAATGCATTACTGTTTTTGTTTTTTAAACCTACTTCAAAAAAGGAGGTGCTTAATTCTTATAAATATACTTTTTTTTCACTGAATGAATTTATTCTATTTTCGTGAAATAGTTATTTTGGTATTTTCAGATGCCGTTAACTAGTGCACTGCGACAAAAACGTTAAATAGAACGCTTGAAAATAGAAAACCCTTCAAAATATGAAGAAAAAAGAAACATTTGGAAAAGGTCAAAAAGAGACAAAAAATTTAAACTTGGAAAATGGACAAGAAAGTTCAGGTTTTGTAAAAAGAGAATGAACAAAGATTTAAAAAAAGAAGAGAATTTCGAGCTGCTTTATACAAAAGTAAACTTAAACTTAGAGAATGAAGAAAAAGAACTTCACAAGGAAGTCACAGAGCTTAATCGAAAAAATCCTGCTCTTTACAAAAAATTATACCGTTACAAGAAAAAAGTTCTAAATAAAAAACTATATAAGATTATAAAATCATAAGATATTTAGTATTTTTATTCATTATCCAGTACATACCTTTACATTTACCATTTCCTAACATTTCTTGACAAAACCATTTCCTAATCATTTCCTGACGTACACTTTTTTTAGATATGACTCAGCTGTAGTACGGTATTGCGTTGAAATAAGTCGTGATTATCTATCGAAGAAAGTAAGTATTAGCGAGTTTTTTTTTTGTAAACAACAACTATTATTATGTAGATCTACCGATAATATGTAAACAAAAATAAAAAATCGTTATATAAAGCCTTAAAATACGTTTTGAATTTTTCGATAGGGTGACCATGGCTATTTGTGTTATAATTTCTAACACAAATAGCTGAAAAGTTTATATCTCGAAGATTCTAAATTAAAATCAAATAAAACGATAAGATATAAAAATATAATATGTTTATTTCTTTAAAATCACATAAATCACAGATTTGTGATTTTAAAGAAATAAACAAGAATTTCTAATACGTGGAAGGTTTTCTGTAAACAATAAGCCATGGTCACCCTATCGAAACATTCAAAACGTATTGCGATACCGTACAACAGCTCCTGAAATGTAACGCTAGGATCTTTTTGTATATTTTTTAAAGTTTTGACAAATTCTAATCTAGGTTTTACTAAAACAGACCTCTGCGATGCTTTTTCAGCGAGATATCGGCATTATCGTGTTTTTCACCGTTTCAACGGCCATGGGGTTTTAGTCTTACAGCTCCTAAAATAGAAACCTAGGATTTTTTTCTATATTTTTACAAATTCAATCTATCATTTACCTAAATTACAGGTCTCTGTAACGCTTCGTTTTAAAGATCTCCGTGGCCGCGCGGCTCTCCGCGTTTCAATGGCGCGGCCACGTTCAAACCCTTATAACTTTTTATTCATAACTTTGACAAATTTATGGTTTTGGGAATCAAGTTTTACAATTTTTTACAAAATCTTGAGGGGAGTACATGCATGGTCTCGCCATTATAACGCATCAGAATGGCGGGACTTATCGTGAAGTTTCGTTTATGCCGTGTGAGGAACAAATTTTTCAGGACAGGTTCAAAATAATCCGAAATGGGTACTAAATATACGTACTTAGTAGAATCTTTAAATTCCATCAAGCCATTAAGGCTGCAGAGCTCGCCAAAAAAATTTACAAACATACGTACACTCGAAAAACAAAACCCTCGTTCCGGCGCAGTCGGGTAATAACCCCCAGAGAAACCAAATATAGCGACAAGACCCGAGGTAGTGAAAACATGATATTGTACTTAAATATACATAACTGGCGAAATGTGGGTGTATCTGTAGGTACACTTCTGCCTAAGCCTTCGGGGATTAAAGGCGTGATGCTATGTACATCTTCAGGTTCCACATCACCTAAGCTAGTCAGGTACCTAGCTTTTACGTTGGGATAATTTATGACGCGGACCAGGCTGTAGCCAGCACTTTGAACAGTGGATTTTGTAGGGTGAAAAGAACGTGCTCGAAATTTTTTTACAACCCTTCTACGGTTAGGTTATGGTTTTATATTTTCAAACAGAAGAAGGAGTTACATTGATGAGCCAAACTCAAATAATTTATTTTTAAATAGGCACATTCAAGGCACTTTTGAACGTGAAAATTTACAAAAAAGTTGAATTGATTTTAGTCAGAAGCTTGGGCGTAGCTAGGGATATTTTCTAGGGGGCAGCCTTCCAACTGAATTTCTCACAGACATTTATTGACAGATCAAAAATTACACCAAGTATAATAATGTACTCTGTGACCTAGTGATAAAAAACCCACAAAAAATCATGTACCTAAATTAGGCTGACATGACTTAAACATCGCGTTTGCTGTAAAAGAGTTATCAGATCTGGATCCAAGCCCATTTTTTTTTCCTACTAGTCTTAACTCTACAAACCTAACATCTCCTTAGTCAAAATGTACGGCTTGGCCGTTTCTCGACTGTCGCACAGACACAATTTTGGGCTTAATTATGGTAAGAAATTAGTTCACGGGTCTTTAATCTTCTGTCGTGCAATAGTTCAATCTAACGACCAAGCTATATGCATTTTGATGAAGATGTAAGGCTTGCAGAGTTAACCCTTGTACAGTTAGGGGCTTGGCTCTACATTAGATCTGTAACTGATCCAGACCCTGATCTGTCCCTTTTATGTTTGTATGCAAATTACAAATCCTAGCTTACTCGTACATATGAAATTTTCAGCTTTCTTGGACCTCAGGAACTGTCCTAGAGGTTTTGATGAATGAATGAGTCACTCAGTGACGAAATCAATTTTGTCTCGTCTTAGGGGCTACTATTACCGTGCCCCATTCACTCTCCTTTTCACCATGTATCGACTTTCTGAATTCCTTAGTAAAGCTGAAAGTCATAAAGAAATCTATTAATATTATAAATACAAAAGAAGTTCTAGTAAGATATCTGACTGGTGGTGCTATGTCCGTGTGGAGCCGGACTAAAAAAATTACACCATCCTTCCCGAGCGTGTCGTAAATGGCGACTAAGGGAGTTACTAGAGTATGGGCAGTTGCGTTTTCTACACATTTTTAAAACCATATGCGATTGCCAACCCGCCTGACAAGCGTGACAATTACGGCATGTCCCCCCTCAAAATGAAATGTGCTGAAAATCCCCGGTAGAGATCCAGCTACCACAATCACCAAAAACTGGACCTGGCAACGTAAAACACGCGTACGATCGATAAGATCGCCGAACTCTTGGAATAATTGAGTTAGTTATGATGTATAGTATAGTAGGTATGTAGTAGTATGGGGTATAGTAGTGTTATCCGAAGTCCGTTGAGAGGAGGAGAACTCGATAGTCCCCAAACCCGCGGAAACTTAATCTATTTCCGGGAGGGCGACCAGCAGTCCCAAGGTGGTGTCAGGTTTATCGTCCATAAGTCACTTGTGAGCAACGTGGTAAAGGCCGAGAGTGTGTTGACCAGGGGGGCGTTAATATACACAGAATATCCGCAAGTTATTCACTGCAGGTCGTATAGGTTTACGTCCCCACCTCGTCATACCCCGACAATGAGGTGGAGACCATGTTCGAGGATATTTCTAGAGCTATACCTGATTTTAAAACTCACTTCCCCGTTGCCATGAGGGACTTCAACGCGAAATTAGGGAACCGAAGCGATGATAGTTGCGAGTGGGGCAATTTGGAGTTGGACGTTGGAACCACTAGGGTCACCTACTGCCTAGTTTTATGGAGACCTCTTTATGATGAATTCCTTCTTCAGAAAACGTGAACACGAGAAGTGAACCTGACAGATCCCTGGTAGCGCAACAAAAAATGAGATTGTCTTCATTATGTCGACGAAAGAGCAAGTAGGTATGCAATGATATTTCTGTGATCAACGCTGTGAAAACTGGAAGTGATAGCCGCATGTTAAGAGGCACTTTGAACTTAAATATAAACCTGGAAATCTCGCCTCCTATGACTGTGAAATCTACCATTCGCCCAGCACCGATACAAGTTCGAAAACCGAAAGCTTTCAACTCGAACTTCAGAATCAATTCGAGTGCCTAGGGAGCTCCGTAGTGGACGACCGTGGAAGATCGATAATGGCAGGACCATATCCGCCAAACCTGAGCTGTTGAGAGAGATCAGGAGGTTCTATGGACAGTTATACACGTAAACAAGTAATCCCGTCACGAATCTGGCAAACGACCAACGAGCTAGATTGACCCGACACTATAATATCAGCAAGAGGTCAGTCATTGAAACCGACTCTCCCCCGCTAGTGAACAGGAAGCTACGCAATATCTTCTCGTCCCAAATACCCCAGGGCGTAAAGACGAAAGTCTTTGACCAGTGCGTATTGCCAGTGATGACTTATGTCACTGCAACGTAGTCGCTTACGATGGGCCTTATTAGACGACTAAAAGTCACGCAAAGAGCAATGGAGCGGGCTATGCTTGAAGTTTCCCTACGTGATCGAATCAGGAATGAAGAGATCCGCAGGAAAACCAAGGTTACCGACACAGCCCGAAGAATTTACAAACTTAAGTCAGAGTAGACAAGGCACATTGCTCGCAAAACAAATGGCCAATTGGGCCGAAAGGTTCTGGAGTGGCGACAGTGTACCGGAAGACGTAGATTTGGAAGGGCTCCCACAAGGTGGGCCGAAGACATTGCGAAGGCCGCAGGAATCCGCTGGATGTGAGAAGCATAAAACCGGTCGAAGTGGCGGAACTTGGGGGAGGCCTATGTCCAGCAATGGACGTCTTACAGCTGAAATGATGGTGTCCGACTGGTAGGTACCTTTTCACGCTTAAACAGATTTCGATCAAGTTTGGTAAGAAGATAGAAAGTAGGTAGTAGATAGGTAGTTTGGTAGAAGTATTCTGGGGAATATACCTACTTGTTACCGCGGGAAAATATATTTTCTGGGGTGGGCAAAGAAGTTTGTAGGCGCGTTGACCGATTTTCGTTACGAGTAAAATCTTATGGGTCCGCGGCACCGAATGCTAATGCCAATGTTAACAGTAGGTACCTATACATACCTGATAGCCATTGCCTGTAGCTGAGTGTAACGTGTTGGTATTGCGCTTGTTATTGCTCGGAGTGCCGATAGATGAGAAAACCACATTAAAATTAAGAAATTAAAATTTTTGATACCTCAATTAATTTGAATCTTTAAAAATAACTGTTATGTTTTCACTCAATCTCTTGGCAGTCACTCGACTGCCAAGAGAAATGAAAATATAACAGTTATTTTTGACTGACTGCTTCTATGTTCTTACCATTTTTGTATATTCCTGTCGGAGTCTCTGTGGCTCAAGTACCTATAGTTTTAATATAGTAAGACAAGGAAATCATTCAGGCTCTCGACAGCTTGAATGATTTTGCCCCAACCTGGGACGGCGCCTGATATGAGCTCCATGAAAAGTAGGTGGATTCGAATATGACTATTACGTGTGAAGTACTAAGAAGCAGTGCTTCAAAATGTTGTGCCAGGGCCCGATCTAGCTATTTAGCCGTTTCGGGCAAAATTAATATTCGCCGCCATAGTAGACTAACGTATGTGAATATTATTCATTTAAAACAATATCACATAGATATACGTATAAACATACAAACATACTATCATGAATTTTTGTCTGCTAAAGAATTTCTCACAAATCCCTGGACGGATTGTTTTTTTTATCGATAAGTATACCTACATAGCTACGTATCTTTCAACTTCATTTTCAGCATCAACGTTTCGACTCACTGCTGCGTATAGGCCTCTTTTCCCTTTTGCCATTTTCCTTAAGCAATTATTGAGACTAGAAACTTTTAGAAATTCTGCGTCCTTCATGCTGAACACGGAGGCCACCATCCATCCTGACGTCAGAATGGCTGGTCAAACAAATGTTCATGTTTCTCTGAATGTAGGTATATTATGTGACAATTATTGAAGAAATGTAGCAAATATAAGCAATTGGATAGCAATTCTTGAATATTCTTTCAGCGCCGCTTGCCATAGGCAACCAGCCTTTCTGACGCTAACAAATGCATTACGTTACAAAACTAATCAGTCATTCTTAAAAGTAATGAATCAAATTATGTCAAAAAAAAAAAACATTTAACTCTACCTCGTAATATTTAATTAATTTTCTTCGCACTTTTTGCTCTGCAAAATCTTTAACATTTTCTAATAAATTTATACCGTCACAAACTTGTATGTTCTATTGAAATCATAGGTAAGAAAACCTTAAAAAATATTGTCTGGCTTTGTCTGGCTGCTAGGCTGCTAATTTTTATAAGATTTTTCACCCCTACAGATAAAATTGAGGGCTTCGTGCAACCCACAATTTTGCCGTTCTGGGCATTTGTCCGGCTTAATACAACCCCCTCCCTCCCTTAGATCGGGCCCTGCCTGTAAATCTGTAAGCCTAGTGTTATTGGGGCAAAGTCTGCATAAACCGGGAAGCGCACCTAGTATCCAAAGCACAGCAGTCGTCACAAATAAAATTAAAATATTCAGTCTTACACCAATTTATTTGGATCAATTTACAAAATTACACAAAATTGTACATAAACTACAGATAGCGCTAGTGCAATAATAACTTAATTACAAAAAAGCATTTTGGCATCAAAGGAGTACATCGAAATGGAGATTCCTTGCGTATAGATTACATTAATAACACATAAATAACTTAAATAATACAGCAATTTTAATGCAGTAAATTGTTTCAATATTTCTTTGGATTGTTCAGACTTTGTAAAATCACAATAACTTTGAGACACAATAATTAACGAACTAAATAAGTACAAAAAAATCGAAATTTAATTTTATTTCATAAATGTAAGTGCAGTAGCTAATGTTTGAGGGTTCGACTGACTGACGTCACAAGGTGCATTGTTGTCAATTGACTACCTTTTTCTTTTCCCCCTCGCTCCAAAACGCAAACGCATTGTATTCACACAATAGTAAGGGCTGGCCCCTATAAAAAGCTACACAGCATAATACAAAATACCCATTAATAATACATTTGGTAAGGAAAGGTGGGACTATATGTAATGTATGCGGCTACAGACACCGGCTAAGAATTTCTTAATAGCATATAAGTTCTACTTCACACACAAAATCTATGGCTATCACGTCAGCTGATCAACTCAACAAATCTTATCAGATACCTACTGTTGGGACATTGATCTTGAGATTTCATATTTTTTTTAACTGGGGAGATCAAGATTTTTTTTGCCAATTACACAATAACTATGCTATTAATAAAAGAAATTCAAATTTTCTCAGTGCAATTATTTCATATCACAACTTAAATATAGCAATTAATACCTAGTATTTTAGAAATCGAAATTTCATCAGTCTTTTGAATAGTTTTACAAAAATTTGCAAATTTTCCCTGCTGATAAAACCTCAGGATCAATGTGTCAATTCGTATATATAAAATATATTCATTGTTCATATAAAAGTAGAAAAAAATATTTCTAAAAATAAAGGTAACTGAATTTTAACATACATCATTCATTCATTACTAATAAATTGAGTAGAAAAGAGACTGCCTGATCAGATGAGATCAATATTTCATCAGTCTCACTTATTTTATCCTTAATAATAAATTGTTATATAATCTATGGCGTAAACTGATCACTTTTATATTTCTTTATAGAATAGATTCCAAGGGTATGAAAATTATTTAGGAAATTTTGTACTCTGGGATTTTAATAAATGATGATAAACACAGAAGGTATTCTATCCAGACAATTTTGACTTCTCATGAACTATTGAGAACATATTATTTATATTTGTTCATATCTATGAAACACATACACAATAGACAGCGAGAATTATTTTAAATATATGATATTATCAAGTAGTTATAAAACATAGGAGCAACAAAATGTTGCAGGGTCATAAAATGATTGACATTTATTTTAGTCAATGTGTGCATACCTTGGTACAATATCCTCCTTAATGAGTAAGTCACAAAGAGGCAAGCCACTAAGAGGCAGCAAATCTTGACCAACTTGAATTAAACCACTTTCTGGTCCAGGCAAATGACCATGCCACACGTAATAATAGAAAAGCTGCTGCATGGCAGCCATATACCGACGCTGTTCTGGCATTTCCGACTCGAAAGTTCCAAGAATGGCTTCAACATCAACATTTATGGTTGCTATGCCTGAGCCGCCAGCACCGCCGCCGGCGCCTGACCCTAGCACTACATACATCGGAACAGCCAGACGCAATCGGGCGAGACTTACCAAAGGACACATTGTACGAATGGATGAAATCAATTCGACCAAACCTTCGTATGTTTTGTTGACATGTGTGAACACTGCAGCAGTCAAATTCTTTTCGCCAATCACACTATCATTGACAATTTTTTCTACAATATCAGCTGTCCAATCAAGATGTTTTTTCTGTAAGAGATCAGAGTGACTAGAATGTTGAGTGGTACCAAATACCATTGGCTTGAAAACTTTGTCTTTTCCAGACATCTTAGCCTCTTTTTGAGTATCCCAACTTTCATAAGCATGGACTCGAAGTAACTCTCCATCTAATACCAACAAAGAATGCTTGGATTCATCACTTCTGGGTAGATTTCCCATATAATTTTCCAACCAGATATCTGGGGTTAGAATTTCTGTTGTAGAAATTTGACGTAGACAAGTGGCATCATTACATTTAGTCATTTCCTTGAATCTTGTGTTCAACTTTTGGGATTGTTCTAATGTGTCACCGGGAAATATGACAGAAGGTGATGACAGCCACACCCGGGAGTATAATTTCTGAGCCGAAGCAATGGTAGTTAAAGCGGCAGTCAGTGTAGCTCCGGCTCGATGACCCAACAAAGTTACAGACTGTGGGTCGCCTCCAAAATGCTTTATATTCAAGTGTACCCACTTCAATGCTATTACTAAATCACTAAGTCCATAGTTTCCTGATGTAGCTGGGTGCCTACTCTTCGATAAAATATCTAGGGCTAAAAATCCAAACGGACCTAATCTAAAATTAGGACGTACAAAAACGACTTCCTTGGTGCGAGAATACAATGCAGAAGGTTGAGCTGGACTTATTCCACCAGCTAAAGTGTTTGCTCCAATCAGAATAACAACAGGTAATGGTGAGTCATACCTAACATGAGGAGTAACTACATCAAGAGTTAAACAATCTTCTTCACCAGTAAATGTAGCATTTTCTAAGAATTGCAAGCAGAGAGGTCCCTTTGTTCGTGCATCATAAGTTCCGTTCCAGCAGGTTGACAGGTTGAAGGCTTGAGCGTATGTAAATCTCTTTCTGTCCACTGGAGGTATAGCATACGGAATACTAAAGAACTTGTAGACTCCTTCATCCAATATACTGAAAGAAAAAAATTATCATCATCTGCCTAGCCTTTTTCCAAGTATGTTGGGCTACCAAGTCTAACCAGATGCAGCTAAATACCAGTATTTTACATGGAGCGAATGCTGTCGTTAAAAAAAAGTCATCTTCAACACATTATATCAAATAATATATTATAGCAGACACATACCCTTCAACAGGCCCGCAGCTGGAGAAAGTCGTAATGTAGCGCCCGCGACGCAGAGGGCGTTCGACTGGCGGCCCAGCATGAGCTCCGATTATGATTCCAATAATAACTGCTATCATTACTAGGATTACAATCCCAACGACCACAATATCATCTGAAATCAACAAGATTGTTATTTACCTACTTAATAGTGGTTTAATAAACTGCATAGCCATTCGACAGACTTTTGTATCGAAAATGACACATTTCGATAACCTGATTGGCCTAGCCCCCCGACAGCAAACAGAAGTCGGAAATATAACGGTCGTCTATTTGATTCAAAGTGTAAAAATTTTCGTGATTTGGATTTGTGAACAGGAATCCTACGATATCACTGATTGATGTTAGATTCGGTATGGAAGAGTATCGAATGGTCGTGAATAGCTATGCTGATGTGTGAAATAAAAATGATTATCCAAAATTAAATCAATGAAGTCAGAATTAAGTCAAAATAATGTCCAATGCTTAAAGTGTAACAATGTAAAAGATAACTTATCATAATAAATGATCTTAATAAAAAATAACATGCTACTACTTGCTATACACATACACATCTAAATAAAATACAAAGCAGCAATAAAGAGTAACTAAATAAAAGTATAATGATGATTACTTTAAAAAAAACCTTACCAATAATAAACTTCTTCTGGCGGAACCTTTCTTTCAGTGGAAGCTTAGTGGCGACTTTACCTTCGTCTACTTCCTATAAAATATAAATAACATGCCTTATTACTATGTTTTCATTTATTCCATCAATGAAGTGGGTATATGAATGCAACGAGGTTTCTCGTGTTCAAGTGGATGCCATTTACACTGACTTTCGAAAGGCATTTGACAAGATTTATCATGAGTTGCTGCAGAATAAAATTTCATTTAACGGTGGCATACTTAGGGGGTAAAGTTTGTAACGAGCGGTCCGGTAAATTTAAAACTTATTATATTTTTTTTTTTGGATCTTTTGCTATTCAACTCTTAGCTAAATACACAAATAAAAGTGCTTGCCTGGGTCCGAACTTACGACCTACAACTTGTAGGTCGAAGCCGATGCTGCTCTCAAAACGGTGATGGCAAACATTGTGAGGAAACCGGCATGTCCTAGAACCAAAAAGTTCGATGACATGTGACATCTACCAACTCGCACTGGGCTCGCGTGGTGGATAATAGCCCACTCCTTCTCACCGAGAAGAGGCCAGTGTCCCACCAGTGGGAACATTATAGGCTGATCATGATGACTCGAATCATAGTAAAAATAAAATATCAACCAGTTAAGAACTTTTGTTTCGATCTCCAGCGTGCGCCCTTTCACGTTTCCCGTTTCAGTTTTTAGAGGAGGATATGCCAGTATAATCCTCCTCTAAAAACTTGATCACCCCTTGATCTATGCTTTGATTAATCCCTTGATCAATGTTTCGATTAACTCGAAAATTTGTTTAAATAATCATTAAGTGAAATAATGGCAACATATTGAATGCTTGTCAAGAATCAGACAAAAATCAAAGCGTAATAATTATTTTCCAAAACGTTCCCACTGCTGCGACACAGGCCTCCTCTCCGTGACAGGGAGCGGGCCGTAATCCACCACGCGGGTCCAGTGCGGGTTGGTAGAGGTCACATGTCTTCGAATTTTTGGTTCTAGGACATGCCCATTTCCTCACGATGTTTTCCTTCACCGTTTGAGAGCGTAGTGATGAATTTTTTTACACAAAGTAAGGCGCCTGGCTGGGTTCGAACGCACGACCTACAACTAGTAATTCCGTTACCTCTGGGCCACCATTGCATTCAAAATGGTCTCGCTGCTCTAAACGGGTACACATCAAAATATTATTTTGATACTCGCAAATATATCAAAACCTATAGGATACTTCTCGTTGACTTAGAATCATTAAAGGCAAGAAGCACGGTCTCACAGCACAAGTAAAGGAAAATGTCTGAAAATCGTTAATTTGTAAGTTTTTTTTTGCTATCTGCCCAGGATCGAGTTGAGTGGGAAAAGAAAAGGGAGGCCTTTGACCTACAGTGGGACAGTACAGGCTGATTATTATTATGTTATTATTATTATTAGATAAGCCTATAATGTTCCCAATGCTGGGACACAGGCCTCCTCTTTGTGAGGGAGTAGGCCAGATTCCAGCAAGTGGGCTCAGTGCAGGTTGGTTGATGTCACATGTCTTCGAATTTTTGGTTCTAGGACATGAGTGTTCTTACAATGTATTTCTTTAGATGTTTGAGAGTGATGGTGTTGAAATAATTTACATAAAGTAAAGCATCTTGGTTCGAACCTACTGCCTACTACTCGTAAGACATGGCTGTTACCACTGTGCCACTACTGCCAGCATTGATTATGCCGGTAAGATGCTTGGATCTTGATCTGAAGGCCATCTTTCAAAGGTAAATTCTTTAGAAAAAGGCGAAAAATTTATGCATCATGAGGGAATTCCAGAGTTGGTAATATCACACTTCATAATTCATTTACTCGTTTATTTTAATCATATAAATATACAGTTCTATTGTAACTGTTCCTATGATTAAAATTTCATCTAGAAAAAGATAATTAAAATGGTTATTAACTTTCATGCTTTGCAACTTACACAATGTAAGTTTAACCAATTTAATTGAAATGGTACAGTGATGTAAATACATTGTGATTAAGATAATAGATGTTTAATAAAATAAGATGAAAAACAATAACATTTCTTAATAACTAGTAAAGTCAATTGGCATATTTTGGATAATTATTAATATATATACTATAGATAATATCAAGATGTAACGTGGGATCTATCCTGATAACCTCCTTCTTAACATTGTGGCTTAGATTAAGAGACATACACAGACAGCCTAAATTAATGACCATCAGATACTTACAACAGGCTCCAGTTTCACAGTTTCCATGCCATCATTGGGGGTGTCCAACTTGTCATCTAAAGTTTCCATAGAGGCAAGGGTAGCATCAGCATTGTTTGGTGCACTACCACGTTTTTGGAAAACCCTTGGATATCTTATGTTAAATAAACCCTTCTTGCGATCTTTTTCCTCTGAAATAAGTAATTTCTGTAAGTGTTTTCCCAAAATAACCGATATTTGGTTCAATCTAAAAATGTCTACCTTTTTATACAACATTAGGAACCCATAAAAATTCTGTGAGCACAATAATTAACTCAATTAACTTACTGGAATATTTAACATGCTTAAGTTAGTAAGTTCTATGGTTGGTATATTTTAAAATATACCTAAAAGTCATATGTAACTTTGAACTCACCATTATCATTCTCAGGGTGTTGCAAGAATTTTGTAAACTTATGCAGGAATTGGAAGCGATTCTCTTTGGCTTTGGAGCTCTCATCGGTCTTTTCATTATCAGTATCCTTCTCAATAGCTACCTCTTCATCCTGCATCATATAATTTTTATTGTAACCTTATGATTTAGGAATAATACCACATGTCCAAGCAAAACTGGGTTAATTCTGATGAACCCATCCCTACATATTATAAAAAATGGCCCCCACATGTGTGTTTGTGATAAACTCAAAAACTAGTGAACAGATTTTCATGCGGTTTTCACCAATAGACAGGGTAATTAATGAGGAAGGTTATGGCATATAATTTGTTAAGGTATCGTGTTAATTGGTTAACGCGGGCGAAGCCGCTGGCAAAAGACAGTAAATAATATCATTAGTAAATAGTATCATTTTATATTATGGTACCTTTGACTTATCTTTATCCTTATCCGAGTTCTTGGTGAAAAACCCAGGCATTTTGATGGCACCTATCGGTATAAACTTTGGCTTCACTTCGCGGCCTTGTTCCGTCAGATCCCCAGAGAGAGCTGTCTTCACGGGCCCGTCATCGGTCCTCAATTCCGCAGATTCGATATTCTCCACCTCAGCTTTTAACATTACTTCTTTTTCTTCAGCCTCAATCTGCTTCTTGTCCAGAGTTTTATTATCGTCCTCATAATCCATCTTGTTTATATCCATTGTGCTCATACCTGCGCGGCATCAAAATTTGTACACTTAGTATTTATATAGTCACAAAGCCCTGTTCCGCTAGGGTCGGCAACAGTATATAACTCATCCTACTACAATAGTCAGTAAGTGTTATGACGATGAGCAAGACGTCCTTAAACGAACGTTTTATAAAATCACTCACGGGATAGGGACAAGGGAAGCGTTTTACAACTTCACCATATAATACGCTTTTTTAACATAAAATACTTACTTGAATATTTTAAATCATATAAAATGTTCAATTAGCAAACAGCCACAGTAAGAAAACAATTTTAACTAGTCTACTTAAAGTTTAGTTTTTAACAAAAAGCCGCCCTCACTGTGAAAAAATGCCGCAATATTTGATAGACGAGTAAAAGCAAGCAAGCTCGCTACTCACTGGCATAAATGCTGCGTTCAGTATTCGATTTGAAGTTTTTCCGTTGTGTTTCCAAGCGTTCAGTTTGCTTCGTTGTGAAACATTCCATTTCACGTCATCCTTTACCATTTTTTAGGAGTTTGCAACCCTCTAAAGCTAACCGTTGCAATTTTTTGTTGAATAATAGCTTTTCTTTAGAAGCAATACCGCCAAAGCAATGACTATAATGTCAAATACCACGTTAGACCCCACTTTTTTTAAATTAAAGGTCAGATATTCTCATTTACATTTATTTCACGAAAAAGTAATTCAATGGGATTAAGAGAGAGAATACCACCCCGTATTGATGATTTTAATGATTATATATCTGTAAACAAACTTGTTAATGTAAATTTGTCGCGAATCATATTGTTCAAAATACCTACATCCTGTCAACGTACTGCATAAAGACCAGCGTATATAGGCGACGACGGGGCAAGGAATTTGACCCATGTAAATTCGTATATACGTAATGGTAGCAAAATCTATTTAGATTCCATAACTCAGGAACCAACCAAGGAGCATCAAAAATTTTCAACATGCTGGAAGATACCAGCTAGCATACGATATCGGGGGGAGGCAGTGCTAGTGGAGACGTAGTCCATATTTGCATACCCATGGCATACCGCGGGATGCAGCAGCATCCAATAGTGCGCCAGCGGCCTTTACTCTGCTAGCGGCATCGCAAATCATCTGTGTACGCTGGACGGTGGGAAATTCTCCTCGATGCCGTCCCTCGGGGTGCGCTACATTAGCCCGCGTACCTAATTGAATTTTTTCTAACGTTTTTTGCAATTTGCAGGTCAGTTGGGGCAGTGGTTAAGCGATTGATTGCTGCGCTGCGTGTCGTGGCTTCGATTCCCACTCGGAACAAATATTTGCATGATCTACAAGTAGTTGTTCCGGATCTGGCGGCTTGTGTATATGTTGGTAAAGGCCCCCGCAATACACGAGAAATTAACAGTGCGTCAAAATAATAAAAATACTCCTGTTTCAAAATGGGAGGCAGTAGAGTCCTTCATATCAGTTGTCGTGCCCCCAGCGTCCGGCACAGTGAATCGAAAAATAAATACCTACAACAAAGAGGGATGTGCAACACTTAACTTTTTACAACAAATTAAACGGAGCTGTGGTATTTTGGGCGTAAATATACGACCCTGGCGAAATGGACCGGAAAATATTTGTCGGATTAATCCGACGTAAGCGATTAAATAACAGACCGCGCTGGGGTGTTCAAAATCATGTCGTACTGAACCCATGGTAATGGATTCAGCGACCATGTCACTGCCACCCTGTAAAGTGCCAGATAAAATATTACTAACTTATCATCAATGTTCCGTACCTAAAGGGTAAAACGGGACCCTATTACTAAGCCGACCCTGTCCGTCCGTCTGTCTGTCTGTCCATCTGTCACCAGGCTGTATCTCATGAACCGTGATAGTTAGTTGAAATTTTCACAGATGATGTATTTCTGTTGCCGCTATACCAACAAATACTAAAAATCAGTATAAAATAAATATTTATGGGGGCTCCCATACAACAGACATGACTTTTTTAGCTGTTTTTATAGATAATAGTACGGAACCCTTCGTGCGCGACTCTGACTCGCACTTGGTTGGCCGGTTTTTTGTAATAATTTTATTGGTGTGCGACCTACACAAAATATGTCATGGACATGTGTAGGCGTTCACGTAAAGTTACATGATCTGTGTATCCATAATTACGAACACAAACCTAAGCCTAGAACCTCCTTGGCAACTGTTAGTAGCATTCCTAGACCATCTAGCACTCCGCTCGCTAGGAGTAATAGTGTTCTGTTTCTTTATTCCGTGGTGTTCTGTGATCTAGCATTGGTTAGGATGGTGGATTTTTATGCTTTGGCAAATAAGGAACATGCAAGGTTTTGTTTTGGGCGCAACTTCCCCATTCCCAATTTCCCATATCCAAATAATTTCTCGAGATTCGTCACACAGAAAATAAAACATTTTTTCCTAATACAATAATAAAATCTTTATAATTATTTTAACAACAATGACTAATGTTTTTCTAAAGCTTTAACTAAAAGATCGTTAATATGCGTGATCAAGTTTCTGGGGTCCAGTACAAGTCCAGCCGTCACCATGGCATTGGAGAATAGCTGCTCTGACACCATTTTGGCCAAATCCTTATCACTTGATAGCAGTTTGTGAAGCTTCTTAATTATTGGGTGCCTGGAAAATTATAAATGAAACGTGTTTTAATAAATAGGGGTTGAGTTATTTTTACGCATTTGTGTCGGTTCGATTCCCGGCCAATGCAAACAACTTTTCAATCGTAATTATTCATATTTTTTTAATTTTTATATTCCATTTTTATAAATCAAATTCAAACTTTGGGACTTTTTTTAAAGTTGGATAGCCTAGGCATTACCTGTTAAGCTAATAATAAATATTTTTCACGAAAAAACACTCACTTGGCGTTTATTTCTAGATGTGGCCTCAGCAGCGCGAATCTATTTTCTTCACTTAGATTTTGTGCTTGAGTGCGTATAAAGTGTCGAGCTGCCGCCATTTCTTGTACGGTGATAACACACGGATGAGTTTCCAACTTGGTTGTTATTTTTACATCGAATACTTTGCCAGATAACTGCGACTTCAAGTAGTTCACAACTTCGTCTACTTGAGATTTAAGAAGTGCGCCGCTTCCTATTGAAAAAACAAATGAAATATGAATAATTATAACAATACTCATTCATAAACAGGGTAAGTTTTTATCCAGTGCGCAAACTGTAACCATGAATTCAGCATTTCATTCTAGACCCCCAACGCAGAAATTTTTCGTCAGTAATACAAAAAAAAAATCAGCTGTTCCATACATTTTGACCGCGTAGGTATTGCACTTTTCTATAAAACAGCAGATTTTTTTTATAAAACCGAAGTAAAATTTCTGCGCTGGGGATCTAGAATGATATGCTGAATTCATGGTTACAGTTTGCGCACTGGATAAAAACTTATCCTGTATGTAATACATCACCAATTCACATTTTTTTTTTTTTAACAATCATTATGTCTAGCCTTTTCCCACTATGTTGGGGTCGGCTTCCAATCTAACTGGATGCAGCTGAATACCACTATTTTACATGAAGTGATTGTCAATCACTTCATTTAAAATAGATGATAAAATGACATTTCTTTTAAACAAACAATGAAAAGACATTTTAAAAAATTGCTAAAAGTCACTGGTGTAAAAGTATAAGCACCAATAATGTCTTCTGGATCCTCCTTCGTTGCTGTCTGCATATCATTCTCTATGGAGACAAGCTTCCTGTTGTTGAATTCCTTCAGTTCTAGTAACACCAGTTCGTCGTACATTTCGTAGCAGAATAACACTTCCACGTCTTGTTTCTTAAGCGACTCGTAGTAAGGCGACGTTTCAGCCAATTCACGACTGCAATGAACAAAATAAAGTATTTGTGTTCACCATGTTTTAAATAAGTATAAAGTAATTACGGCAAACTTTATAGCCACAATGAAGTAAGCAATACCTGGAATCCTGCATCTGTGTGAATGCTCACGCGCACCCAATATTAGCCATTGGTGTTTTGGCAAGATAAGAGTCAAATTTAGAGCTGCCATTAAGTGTATGATTGAAAATTTTACGATGTTCAACAAACCTTGGGGCGGCTAAGTAGTAGATTGATGTCTGATCTTCTTTTTGGCGAGAGGCATAATCACTAAGCGATGTCCTTTGCCCGCCTGGAAGCTTAGAAGACTCAAATCGAAGCAATTTCGCAATTTCTTCCTAAAATATTAAAAGACAGAATTTGATCATATAAATTATCATATAGGATAAGTTTTTATCCACTGCGCAAACTGTAACCATGAATTCAACATATCATTCTAGACCCCCAGAGCGTAGAAATTTTTCGTCGGTAATACAAAAAAAAAATCAGCTGTTCCATACATTTTGACCGCGTAGGTATTGCACAGCTGGTTTCTTTTAGTAAAACCGACGTCAAATTTTTGCGCTGGGGTTCTAGAATGATATGCTGAATTCATGGTAACAGTTTGCGCACTGAATAAAAACTTATCCTGTATATTATGCTTCGGAAAACATTTCTTTAATATTAAACACTCACTTTTTCTATGGTACTCTGACTAGTAACAATTCCTTCTTTCAAGAAGATAGAATACTCTTTGTAAAATAATTCATAGTCAGCTTGATTTTTTTTCGACATATCAATCAGGAATTTGAGGAAACGGTTGGTCAGCACAGTCTTTAGTTTTCTGGAAAAGATAAAGTAATCATTGTTTCTGAGGCATTGTATTGAGACAGCTAGCACCTACCAGTTAATTTCAGTGATTGAATATATTTGACACAAATGTATAAAGTTTATATAACTTACACAATAAGAGGACTATTTTGCAATAGCTCTCTGCTAAGATTCAATGGAATGTCTTCAGAGTCCACGACACCTGAAATCACGAAAAAAAAAAACGTTAAAAGCAATACATTCATGAAGTAACTAGTGATTTATTCTCGAATAAAGACATACAAAAGAGAAATAATTTACAAACCTTTTACAAATCTCAACCATTTTGGCAATATATTTTCTGCCTTGCTTTTGATCAGGATCTTTCGAGAATACAATGCTACTCCCACATCGGAATCCCGAGACAGTTCAAACAGGCCTGGTTTCCCTTCAGGTACATATAATACAGCACTAATACTAAGAGGAGCATCAGTTTTGTAATGCAACGTATATCTGGGCTTGTCATAAGCCTGGCTGATGAATTTGTAGAAATCAATGTGTTGTTCCTGAGTTACTTCTTTTGGGTCCATCAACCAAAGAGGCTGTAATCATGCACAATTACTTAATTACAAACTACCAGAATAATCAGGGCAATGTGTGAGTTAAATAAATAAAAATATGAACCTTAATCTGGTTTACTTGTTCATCATTTAGGAAGACAGGACTGCTGACAAAGTTGCTGTATTTTTTGATAATAGCTGAAATATTTTAATAAAAAAACAATTAAGCTTAATTCGTTTCTGTATTACAGACTTGTAAAAATATCTTTAAAACAAAGACTTGATGAAACCACATACTTTTAACTGTATCATCATCAGCATATTCTCTGCAGTCTGTTTTTAAGTGAACAATTATTTTCGTGCCAATAGGTACTCCATCTGCTTCTTGTATCTCATAGGTGCCAGAACTAGAATTTAATAATAAAAAATTACTTGATATGTTTTTTTTTTGTAATACAGCAACATTCCAAATAGATGCCGTGATGTTGTCAGACAAGGGGACAAGTTTAATACATCAAAAACAATGCATGCGTAAAAAAGTTAAGTTGCATTGTTTGTCGCATTTTTCATTCAGATGTATGAAAAATGAGCAACTTACCCATCGGATGCCCATTTGTAGCCCTGTGACCCTTCTTTGCTACTTCTAGTGAAGACCTCGATCCTATCAGCAACCATGAATGCTGAGTAAAACCCAACACCAAACTGTCCTATGATTGTGTTAGCCTGATCCGCACCCTTTTTTTTTATCTCTTCAATGAAAGACTTGGACCCTGAACGAGCTATAGTTCCTAAATTTTCAGTTAGCTCTTCCTTTGTCATACCAATTCCAGTATCCTAGAAAAATATTATAATACATACACAATAAGTTTTTATCCAGTGCGCAAACTGTAACCATGAATTCAGCATTTCATTCTAGACTCCCAGTGCATATTTTTCCATATATTTTTACGGCGTAGGTATTGCACTTTTCTATGAAACAGCTGATTTTTTTTTTGTAACACCAACGTAAAATTTTGCGCTCGGGGGTCTAGAATGATATGCTGAATTCATGGTTACAGTTTGCGCACAAATAAAAACTTATCCTGTAAGTATTTGAATATTATTGTTTTAGAAAAAGTAACACTGTAATTATGTACTTCATACCATTCTTAAATGCATTAATGTCAATAAACTACAACTTGTATTATTATGTAGGTACATAAAGTATTTAATTTAATTTTCAAATACCAACCTGAAAGGTGAGTGTCCTATTGTGCTTGTCAGTCAAGAGTTTTATTTCCAGTGGCCTGTCCAACTCAGCCAGTTTTAATGTATCTGAGTCCACGCTGACAGACAGGTAACGGAACTTTTCTAATGCGTCACTTGCATTAGAGATTAACTCCCGAATGAAAACCTGCAAACAAGTAAATATTAACACTAGTTTGTCTATATTTAAATGAACCCAGTAATTACAAGTACCTAATAATGATTAGAGATCGGATATTCGGATGCATATTTACCTAAAGTTGTGATGTTGGTTAATATAGAATGCGCTTTTGTATCAAAATAATCTTAATTTATTATAAGTTTTTTTTTTACTTACACACACCACCCCCTCCCTTACACCCTACATACATATATTTGCATCGGGGCTTAAACATTAATTCTAAATAAATATGTATCTGAATAGTTTTGCAATGCTAATAATTTAGTCTAGCTTTATTCCCGGTGTTCTTGGCATAAAAATATGTTTTTAAAAGCCGCTTCCATACTTTCCTAACCAAAAATTAACTTTAGGTAAATATGCATACGAATAGCTGATCTCTCATAATGATAGTTGTTTTTATTGGTGAATAATATATGTATATGTTACTGGCCAAACCCAATTTCAGGCCTAACTAGGTCATCCTAGGCCAAACTGACTAATCCTATGCGTGATATGTCACAGCCAATTAGCTTAATTAGCCGTTTTGTTAACAGCCTTTGGAAGTAGTGCTCGCTCGGCTCGCGCGCTTTCGATCACAGTTCTAACCTAACCTATTTAATCAGGGTGCCATGGCTTAATAAACCAGTTTGGCCTGAAATAAGATTTGGCCGGTAACATATACATAAATTCAACAACAGTACATGTAGTTGTTAATCATTATGGTCAATCAATAGCCCTTTTATCTTGAATTTTCTTTCTTATGCTATTATATATCTCAGAGTTCAGTGTGCCTCTTGACAAGGCCTCCTCTAACAATTTCCATTGCTTTCGGTCATTTGCAACTCTTCTTCGGTTTGGATCGACTGTGACATTGAGTTCAACTTCCCATTCGCTACATTGTCAACCTCTTATTTTGTTTGCCGTTTCTATGGTACCATCCTGTCAGCATTTTACTCCATTTTTAAGAGTTACTTAGAACCTATAAATAGTCAATCATAGTATGTTTTAGACAGGTATACTTACTTCTTTGTCAGAGTATAGAGATCTTGCTACAATATTTAATAGCATGCGGGTTTCTGCTTGAAATTCCCTTGTTTCAGTTGGACCTTTTAAAGTTTCCTTCCCGGAATCTTTCACTGAAGAACCTTTGGGCGCTTCTGATTGTACTTCTTCTGGTGCAACACTGTAGCATCTGCTTGTATGGTAATTTGGTAGTATGCCTGCAGAATTGAAAAGGTGTCTACAAGTAGAAAATTGCTATTTCAGATTGAATAGAAAACTTTATATTTGCGATCAGGATTTGTAGCGGCTTTTGCACCTTTTGGAAATAAAATAATCTTCATAATGAAATAAATCTGAAAAGATTATTAAACTGTAACTTGTTTAAATCTCTAAATAATGTGTTAAAATTATAGAAACAATTTGAAATTATCCATAGTCAATTCTCTCTTACCATTTGGCTGTTTCGCGATTAAGTTACAGGCGGAAAGATATCTGGCGTTAATTACCGGCTGCATGAGTAACCTCTTCGCACATAATGTGGAGTAGCGAATTTTCAATCTCAAAGCAGACATTGCTTTGCAATTTGGTTATAAATTATAGTAAATAGACTTGTTTGAGGAAATCCGCTATGATGTAACACAGTTTTACGATCTCTAGAGGTTTATTACAAGATTTAGGATGATTTCTTGCAAAATAGCTGCAATTGTTTTGCAAATGATAAAAGATAGCTGTCATTTGTCTAGGGATGGAAACGATACATCGATTTTTTAAATCATCGATATATCATTCATAAGCATCGATATTTTAACATCGATGTTAAAACCCAAAACATCGACGATACATCGTTCTTCATGAGCGCTATAGCGCTATCTTATGAACGATGTTTTATCATCTTCCGTTCCATCCGTGATCTCTACACTACAGCAACAAACAAACAGATACCTCTCTCAGTCACAAGCGTACTTTTCCTTATTTTGCGTCTCGCTCGTTCGTTCGGTCTGCAAAACAATTTGTAGTTATTTACAAAAACGCGCGCAAAACGAAGCGGTTACTCCGCTTGCCTGAATAATGCACTGACCTCAGATTATAAAACAAAGGCAGATAGACTAACTTTAAACGAATGAAGTGAAGTTATAGATAACTCAACTGTGTATTGCGAACATAAGTACTTATTATTACATAATTATTAATATAATGTTTGATTATTTACTTATTTGTTTCTTTTCTGTTAAAAATTAATATTTAATCGATATATATGTAAATATCACCGTAAAGTTGTAAACTCCGAACTAATGACGTTCGATTATAAACTGACGGAGTTCACAATTTTACGGTATATTATTATTTAAGGTATATTTGATATCTATTTAAATGGTGATACAAAGCATAAAAAATATCGATATATCGAACATAAACTTCGATATTTTTAACATCGATGTTTCACTTTAAAAAAAATCGATGTTGTTATCTCGATGTTTTTATGAGCGATGTTGCATCCCTACATTTGTCAGTATCCGTCTAATCTAAAGGCTGCTATCCGAAAATTATCACTCTCAGCGGTCACGCTGCTTTCCGAATTAGAACAATTACGAGGTTTTTTTTTAAGGGTGGGAAATCATCAAATAACTTCTTCCGGTCTGGGCGGAGCGGAAGGGCGTGTCAGACTTTTACTGACTAAAACCCACCCGGTATTCCTTCAATTGCCTGTGTGCCAGGGGCCATGGTATCTCTTTCGAACAACCCGCACCCCTGGCAGGCATTGGCCCTTGCAAACCCAACCAATTGGAGCTGACTTCTTTTTGAGGCACGCGTGGAACACAACGCGCCGGCGACCCGGGCTTGGTCCTTACCGGACGGCGAGCTACCTATCACTCGACATCTGCGAGCCCGCGCCTACGGTGGCCGGAAATTGGCCTGGGTTTCCCGACGCCCAGGGCGACTCCTGCAACGACTAGGGCCTTGAGGGCGCATAGATTGCCTCGCCCTCATGTGCACCGCCTCCCTCTTAGCGAGCATTAATTACTGCTTCGCAGAAGGAGCTGATGGCTTCCCATACACTCTTTCTCCGTACCATGGGCTGGACCAGGGCCGGACGCGAGAGATCGCCACCGCCAATCAGGTCCACGAGGACACGGTGATGCTCCGCCCAAGCCGAGTATACCTCCACCGTATGCACCACCGTATCCTCCGGACGATCTACGCAGTGGTAACACCCGGGCGTTTCCTCCCGCCTTATCTGAAACAGGAACCTTCCGAAACAACTGTGTCCGGTGAGGACCTACGCCAGGCGGAAGATGAGGACGCAGTGGCGCCTCTCAATCCACTCCTCAAAGAGGGGACTTACCGCCGCAATCGTGGTGTGCCAATCGCACTCTCCAATGGCGCCATGAGATCCCGCTGGAGCTCTGTCCACTGAGCCGCGATTTCTCGCAGCAGCAGAGTTACGCTCCGGCGTTTTGCCTCCTCGCGCCATTCCCATGTGTGCGCGAGGACCTTTGCTTCCAGATCTCATGGTGGCAATCCAGTAAGGAGGCCCGCCTTCTCACCGGAGATGGTGCTGTATCCACGAGCATTCCGTATTGTTGATAACAATGACAGCTTGTAGCTGTCATAATCGTGATTTCTTATAACGAACGCAAATTATGAGCCTAAGAGCCCTGCGAGCGATGTTGTTCTAATTCGGATAGCAGTCTATGCTCACATCTGGGGGCCTACTCTCTAACTCCGTCAATGAAGATACGGGCCCGTCCGAAAGTACTTAGTTCGAAACTTCTTAGTGAAACTCACAGCCAATTAACTAACTTTTTTTGGACGGGCAAAACATATCGGGAGTAGGCAATGCTGTCAAATCGTGTTTTATTTATTATTTATTTATTCTTAGTTCGGGCTCCAAACGAATCTTCTGTCCGTTTCGTGCTTAGGGAGTAGGCCCCCTGTTCCGAATTGGCGTGGGCGCAATAATGATGTCCCGCGAATCATCATCTTGCGATAATGCCGACCATGCGATAAACTAAGCCATCATGTGCAGGACGCCTACTCATAGAACAGTAGAGAGTCTATCCAAATGTATATAATGATAAATCAATATAATAATAGTCTAGAGCCTTACCTTTGTTACTGGTTATAAGTTTGATTTTGTTGACTACTAAGAACTTTGTTATGATCACACTCGACTCTAGGTCAAGTTCAAAGCAGGTCTAAACTTGTCGAAACCTGTACAAACTCGTAGACGCCCCTGCCCATCTCTGATTGGTGGACCTAGAATCGAGCGTGAACACGATTTATTTTAGAGTAATTCTATTAGTAGTTTAAGTTAAGTAGCACGGCGCTACCACCGCTACTTGCACCTCTACCTGTAAATTGATATAAGTATAGGGCAATTTTAGTTTTGAGCTGGGCCGAATTGAATAATTTCATTTCGACGGACCCAAATTTTGCGAAAGAGCTCGGAGTTATCCACCGGCCAATCACGCATTTATTGTTCCCCGCGAATATTCCCACGCCCGTTCCCGCGATCATCACGTTTCCCGACGCTCCGGAATCCCCGGCATGCCCGCCCTCCCCGGCCTTCTCTGAAGAGCCTCCCGAAGAGATGGACGCTGAAGTCCCGTCCTGTCAGACACGGACACCCTTACCGGTGATCCCGACACTCAAGCCCCGGCCGCTTCCGAATCTTCTCCCTCATCCACCGAAGAGGTTTTCACCACTGTCGAGAGAAAAGGGAAAAAGAGGAAGACGAAGTCGTGCGGTAACTCGCAGGCCGCGAAAATACCACTAACGGACGTCACAGCGTCCCTCCTCGCGCGCCCACCCACCCCGCCACCGTCGACCTCCGGCGCGGCCCCCACTCCAATCGCGTCCGCACCCACCGCCGCACTCCGCACCGCTGCGGGGAAAAAGGTGCCCCCTCCGCCCCCGGTGTTCAGGACAAGGGCAAATGGACCTACGTATCCAAATGGTGTGCCGAGGCTCGTATAGCCTACACCAGCGCTAGGACCACGACCCAGGGTATTAAGGTGACCGTCCCGACGTCCCGTGACTACAGGGACCTCACCAAGCTTCTCCGGTACAGAGGTGTGTCTTTTCACACATACGCACTGCCGGAAGACCGACAAATAAGGGTAGTCATTAAGAAGCTCCCTAAAGAAATTGAAATCGCCGACATCAAAGCCGACCTTGAGTTCCAAGGCGTCCCCGTACTAGAAGTGCACCGTATGCACCGAGCCCATCGCGGTATGCCATTCGATATGGTATTAGTCGTCTGCCCTCCTTCAGAGGGCCACAACCCGATCTTTCAGATCAAAACGGTCTGCAATCTCTCGGGCATTAAAATAGAGAAGCCCCGTAAGTCCGGCATTATCAGTCAATGCCACCGTTGCCAGCTCTACGGTCACGCGCAGTCGCACTGCAACGCCAAGCCTAGGTGCGTAAAGTGCCTAGGTGACCGACGGTACAGCCGACTGTGCCCGTCCTAAGGACCGTGCCCTCTGCACGGAGCCACCGAGCTGCGTCCTCTGCGGTGAATCAGGTCACCCAGCAAACTATAGGGGGTGCTCGAAAGCACCCAAAACCTCATCTCCCAAGCTGGCGAAGCGTGCAGACGCACGCCAGCAAAGGGAAGCCCCGACCGCGATACTCCCGGATCGTCTCAGCCCTCAAAGGCCGAGTCCGTGGAATTACCTGAACCATCAGCAGGCGTTCCCTGCGTTGGCTTTAGCTAGGCCCACCCTCGCTCCCATTCCACCGCTTGTGGACCCGCGTACCGGCGCCCCCGCGCTAACTACTCGGTCCCCATACTCTCACGCGCCCGTCTCCATCGCGTCCGTCGTCGCCGCGCCCGCCGCCGTCGCACCCGCCGCCGTCTCACCCGCCGTCGTCGCGCCCGCCGTCGTTGCGCCCGCCGCTGCCGCCGCCGTACCTCCCGCAGCGCGCCCCGCAGCGCGCCAAGCCGCTCGCCCCGCAGTCGCAGTAAACCAGCACCCTGGTCCCGCGACCATGAACCCAGCGGACGTGTTCAATACAATCAACAGCACGTTCCTGAAGTTCTTCTCCCCTCGTGCCCTCCGCATGGCACAGGAGCTCGATGCAGCCACTAGGGCTGGAGATTACCAGCAGGTTTACGCGATTTACAACGCGTACCCGGACATTACGCAGTCCGTGTTCGATTCACAACCCAAATTCGGTACCCACTATGTCTAACAAAATAGTCTCGCGTATCAAACCCCGATCCCTAAAGCTAGGAACATTCAACGCAAACGGTTTACAACCCCAGCGAGATGATCGCCCAATTCCTCCGCGACCATCAACTTGACATATTACTAGTACAAGAGTCTTTCCTTAAACCCTACAATCGCGACCCGAAAATTGCAAACTATCGTATAGTGCGCAACGACACAGTTGTCGTGCGTTGTCACAGGGGCGGAACACTCATATACTATAAAAAGTCATTACACTGCATCCCTATGGATCCCCCCACCCTTGCCTGGATAGAAGTTTCAGTCTGCCGACTAGGCCTGACGGGCCACCAACCCGTCACGTTCGTCTCAGCCTATATTCCGCCCACTTCTCAAGCAGAAGACTTTCAACCGATCGCCGATGACCTCTCCGTGCTGTTAGGCATGAGTGACTCTGTTATCATAGCAGGCGATCTCAATGCTAAACATCCCGCATGGTAGTTCCACTTCATCGACTAGAGGAAAACGATTGTTCGACCTCTGTTCCTCACTAGTCTTTGACGTCGTCGCCCCGATGACTCCAACTCACTTTCCCCACGATGTAAATCGCAGGCCCGATGTACTCGACATTGCCATTCTGAAGCGAATCAACTTAAGGTTGGATTCCATAGAAGCAATAAACGAGCTCTCCTCTGACGATCGTCCGGTTGTCATGCATCTGGCCCCTCGCACGGGTCTCCCAAGTTCTGACCAAGCCCCCCTCACCAAAGTGGTAACGGACTGGAGGCGAGTAGGCGATTCGCTGAAAAGCAACACATCCCCCCACTTGAATGCCATCCCCGATCACTTTGACTCTATAAACTGAAATAACTCGTCTGGTGGTTTTGAGCATTTTGTAAATGGCCTACGCAAATGTCCTGCAAATCTGGTAGCGTCTTGTGACGGGTCGTTGAGGTCCCTAAAATAGGGTTGAGCTACACGGTGACTGCTACATACATGCCGTCTGTTGAGACAGGTCAGCTCAAAGCTGCAATGGCTCTTTCTTCAAAAGGCCTTTCCAGACATTACCCTGCATTGTTAGACTCACATAAAATTTAAATAATATAATGTTTGGACTTTAAAAGAGACTATGACCTCTGAGTTTGTTTCGGCTTTTCTTCTCAGGGAACAGTCAGCTAGGAAATGCCGGCGCCATCTAGTTTAAAAAAAATATTGACCAACAAAATATTGACGTGTAAAAGTGTCTTTTAAGATCTACTTACATAAAAATAAACATTTCATTTCATTTCTATCGCCGACACAACGGCCGCGATCGACTCATTCACGGGTCACGTACAATCTGTCCTAAACGACTGCTCAAGGGAAATTCCTGAGGTGGAAGACCACCGATGGAAGTTGCCGGACGATGTACGCGAACTGCTAAATGAGAAGAACGCGGCTGTTCGTGCCTACAGTAACTTTCCCTGCGATGCGAACAAAGCTCACATGCGCTATTTACAGAGATCTGTAAAGACACGCATGCAAGAGCTTCGTGACGCTAGCTGAGACAAGATGCTGAGCGAGTTAGAGCCAACCCATCTAGCCTTCTGGCAACTTCAGAGGAATCTCAAATCCCGAGAAGTCGCCTCCAAGCCTCCCCTGACCCGGCCCGACGGCACAGTCGCGTTCGACGACATCGAAAAGGCCGAATGTCTTGCCGAGAGCCTCGAAGCCCAGTGCACGCCCAGTTCCCTACCAATAGACCAGGCACACCTCGCTGAGGTGGACGCCGAAGTTGAACGTAGAGATGATCCATTACCTCTCGTCACCCCGGACGAAGTTCACGAGATTATCAAAGGTCTGAAACCCCGAAAGGCCCCCGGCGCTGACGGAATCACCAATAGGGTGCTCCAGATGCTGCCCGCTCACCTGATCATGCTCTTGACCACCATCTTCAATGGAGCCTTGAGCAACAACATCTTCCCGCAAGCATGGAAGCAAGCCACGGTCATCGGCATCCCAAAACTTGGCAAGCCCAAGTCCGAACCCACGACTCCCACGAGCTACCGCCCCATCAGTTTACTGAATTCTCTCGGTAAAATCTATGAGAGACTTATTTATAAGAGACTCAGAAAGTTTGCCGAGACGAAAGGCCTCATTCCCGACGAGCAGTTCGGTTTTAAAACCCAACACTCGTGCGTGCAACAGGTCCACCGCAACGTAGAAGACATAAGCTTTATCCTGTTTGTTATTTTTTAACCTTTTGTATCTTCTCTGCACAGTCACATTCATACACTTACTAGGTACAACTACTACAACCAAACACATATCACAACTCCAACATGCACCACTCAACTATACAACTCCCTCATTTATATACAAAACACTCACAAGTCACACTGTTTGTTAATTATAGAAAATTATATTCAACTCACACTACTATTTGGTGAGATAAGGCAATATCGAATATATTACTTATCCCAGTCTATATTAGGGAATAATAACGAGCTGTTCTGTAACGCCCTAAAGCTAAAAATTATTCTAAACGTGAAATTTTTAAGTGCATATCAAAATAAATTAAATAAAAATGAACGACGTAAATTATATCCTTAATAGCTTAGATACATTTGGGGCACATGAGTCCTTCCGTTGTCCCCCTAATAAATGCCATCAGATTTTAGGAAACACCAATAAGACACTAAATGTGCTGCATCTAAATATACGTAGTATTGGTAAGAATTTTAGTAGCGTCCTTGTGTTATTATCATCCTTAAAAATTAGGTGCGATGTGATTGTTTTTTCGGAATGTTGGCTGAACAAAAATACTATTGTCCCAGTTTTGCAGGGATACTCGGCGTATTCGTCTTCAAATAGCCTGAATCAAAACGGCGGCATAGTTATCTACGTTCTCTCAGATTTACAGCATAACATAGTGGAGCCGGAGTTTGTTGATGCAAACTGCCTAATCTGCAAACTCACTGACATCGTAATTATTGCCGTATACAGACCGCCATCCTTCCGCCGAATTGACAACTTTCTTAACAGTCTCAATACTGTACTAGCTTCAGTATCCTCCCATAAAAACATATTCCTGGTGGGAGATATGAACATTAACATTAGCACAACTAATCATGATCCAAATTATAACGAATATATGAATTTGACTGCTTCACACGGACTCTTACCTGCTTATACTCTCCCTACTAGAGACAATAATTGCCTGGATCATGTCATGATTAAAGTTTTGAAACTGGTAGTATCTTTTATCCTGGAGAGTCACATCACCGACCATGTCCCAGTACTCGTTTGTATAAAAGACGTAACGAAACCACAAAACACTAAAACTGTCTCAAAAGTTAATCTGGTTAAAGTTGTTGCTGAAATCGCAAAAACCGATTTTACTACCATCTTGTCTACTAATAATCCAAATTGGGCTACTGAATTTCTTATCAATACAATTGTTTCAATAATACATAAAAATACCAGCACCAGTTGCATTCCTTCTAGGCTGAGAATTATCAAGCCCTGGATCACACCAGGGCTACTAAGATGCATTAGGAATAGGGACAACATGCATAGAGAACACAAAATGACACCGGACAATTATACTTTGAAATTAACTTATATCCGCTATCGCAACTTTTGCAATAAGCTTCTGCATAGGCTAAAAAATTATCACGAAAAAAATGAATTGGTGAAAGCTAAGAATAACCCTAAAAAGACTTGGAACACTATAAATACCATAATTAATAAACAAATCTCTAGATCTCCTCCTATGGAGTTATTGTCTGTGTCCAACCTAGACTGCAAGTCTTCAGTAAACTTGGTCAACAATTATTTTGCGAATATTGGCAAAGAACTTGCAGCTAAGCATACAAATGCTGATACGTTACATGAGTCATATGTTAAGGACGACGCTCACGTGAACTCAATTGTCCTTCTCCCTCCGGATCTCGCTGAAGTTGAAAACATTATTATGGGTCTCCGTTCTGATTCTGCCCCAGGATGGGATGGAATCAGTTCACAGCTACTAAAAATGTGTAGACAGACTCTTGTGCCTCTTGTCGCGCACATTTGTGTTCTTTGTATCTCCAAGGGTGTTTTCCCGAAAGTATTAAAGAGAGCGGTCGTTCACCCTATTCACAAGGGAGGGGACAGGGGCAATGTCAACAACTACAGACCAATCTCGGTCTTACCGGCATTGTCGAAGGTTCTCGAGAGGGTCCTGAACAATCGACTCATGTCTTTCCTCGAAAAGTACAATATTCTCTCCAGCAATCAATTTGGATTTCGTAGGGGGAAGTCATGTGAGGACGCTTTCTCGGCCTTGATTGACGAAGTTGTTGAGACTCTTGATAAAAAGTCTAAGTGCCTTGGTTTATTCCTAGACTTATCAAAGGCATTTGACACTGTCTCTGTCCCCATCCTACTCAAAAAATTGGAGCGAGTTGGAGTAAGAGGCTCAGCACTTGCTATCTTCGCGAGCTATCTATCTGACCGAACGCAGAGTGTCAAAGTCGCCACATATATCAGTGATGAGTGTGGATTGTCCTCCGGAGTGCCTCAAGGTTCTATCTTGGGGCCTACACTGTTTTTAATTTATGTAAACAGTCTATGTAACTTAGCACTCCCAAATTGTTCCATTTACACATATGCAGATGATACGGCCCTCCTTGTACATGCTGAAAATTGGAACGAAGCTCGAGAGAGAGCAGAATCTGTGCTTGGTATTGTTATATCTTGGCTATCGGCGAATGGTTTGATTCTGAATGTGGATAAAACCAACTTTATCACTTTCTCCCTCAAATCTAATTCGCAACCCGACAACACACTTTCTGTTAAAGCGCATACTAATTGTAATGCTTACCCAAACCAATGCTCCTGCCTTTCCCTGACAAGAAAAACCAGCGTGAAATACCTAGGCGTGCTTATAGACAACCTCATATCATGGAATGCTCAGCTAGGGGCATTGTCTGGCAGAGTTAGAAAACTAATTACAGTGTTTAAAAGCCTGCGGTACTGTGCTGATGCAGATACTTTACGTATGGTTTATTTATCACTTTGCCAGTCAATATTAACGTTCGGCATAACAGTCTGGGGCGGTGCTTCGAAGACAAGTATGATACAGTTGGAGAGGGCTCAGAGAGCTGTCCTAAAAGTAATGACCTTTAAACACTATCGGTATAGTACGGCTCAATTGTACAATGAATGTCAGGTCTTGACCGTGAGGCAGCTCTTTGTGCTAAACAGTACGCTACGCAGACACACTTCTTTACAGCTGGATCATGATCGCTTGAAAAAACGTAGGTCTATGGATGTGTGCCCCATAGAGAGGCACAGAACGAAACTTGCGGGACGTCATTTTAGAATCCTTGGCAGTCGTATCTATAACTTGGTGAACAAGCAATGTAACATCTACACGGCCAATAAATTTGAGTGTAAAGGTAAGGTCCGTAATTGGATAATGACCCTTAACTATGACGAGGTTGAAAACATTGTCAATACTCAGATTTAACCCCCTTTGACCCTAAAATACACCCCGTCCTGCATATCGTCAAATACACCCACCGACACAAACGACACTACGGACACAACTCCGCACAACATAACTCACATACAACACAAACACACACTCATACAAACTTACACATACACACATACACCCCTCACACACACACATTATACAAATGGGTCTTTCTTTAATTAGTTAATTTGTATTAGCTTCAGTCTTTATTTTCTTTAATTTTTGTCTATTGTACCTACTCTGTGAAGTTCCGAAATTTTACTTTCTAATTAGTGTTAACTTGAGAGCCCTGTCACCCATAACACAAGTTTAATCTTAGCTTGGGTGACAGAGGTTTATAACTCTGTGTGCAACTACAATTTATTAGAGTAAAATCTTAATGTATACCAAGTGGTAACCCTAAAATTGTAAAACTGGAAATAAAGATTTTATTATTATTATTATTATTATAAGCGCTGGCTTCCAGCGCGGTACGATGACCGGTGCAGTATTCTTCGATATAGCGAAAGCCTTCGACAAAGTCTGGCACAACGGCTTATTATATAAGCTGTACAAACTCGGTGTGCCCGACCGTCTCGTGCTCATCTTACGAGACTTTTTGTCGAACCGCACCTTTCGTTATCGCATAGAGGGAGCGATTTCATCCCCCCACCCCATACGCGCCGGCGTCCCTCAGGGCGCCGTGCTGTCCCCTCTCATCTTCACGCTATTCACTAGCGACATCCCCAAACGTAGACTGGCAAAGTTGGCACTGTTCGCAGACGACACAGCCATTTACTACGCTGGGAAAAATCCCGACGCGATAGCCTTCAGGCTCCAAACCGCAGTCAATGTTCTTGGCGCGTAGTTTAGAAAGTGGAGGATCGAAGTTAATCCCGATAAAAGTCAAGCGGATCTCTTCTCGAAACCGAGACACAACCCCGACCCCCCCCCCCCGGCCCATCTCCATGTTTGGCAAGCCTATCCCTTGGGAGAAGCAAGCTAAATACCTAGGAGTGATTATGGATCAGCACATCACCTTCTCTGAGCACATCAAGAAGGCGCGCTCACGCGCCGCCTTCGCCCTGGGAAGGTTGCACTCTGCACGCAACAAGTTGTTACTCAGGTGCAAGTTGCGAATATACACGGCGTGCATAAGACCAATCATGACCTACGCTAGTGCAGTCTTTGCACACACAAAGCCCCGTTACATCCATAGGATGCAGACTTTACAAAACCGTTTCCTTCGCCAAGCTACAGGCTCGCCATGGTACGTTAGGAACGAGATCCTCCATCTCGACCTCAAAGTCCCCACAATAGCTCAGTTTCTAAAACGCAATTCAAAGCGTTTCTTCGAATCCGCCGCGCAACACCGCAATCCACTGATTGCGAAGGAAGTTATGTCCCCAGTAGAATCAGTAGAATCCGCCGGCCGAGACATGTTCTTTCCGACCCTGATGACCCCATCACTCTCCTTCAAGAAAGCAGTAGGGCCACCAGTACAGCACACAGAAACAAACAACCGTCCTTCCGACCTCGCCGCCGAGGTCCTCGCGCCCCGCGAAGACCCCGAGTAAATGAAATCCCCCCCAACCGTCCCTTGCCCGCAGAAGTGTCAGCCCGCGCTGAAGCTGAGCAAGTAGAGTTAAAATCCCCATGATTTAATAATAAGAAAATTGTTTGATCCAGCCTGTCCCCACTTGCTGCCCCCCCAAACAGTGACTCCCTGAGCCGAAGCTCGTACCCCGCAGGGGGTGCCCTCAGTGCGCAGTCGCTATAGGTATAAGTGTAGTTTTGTAAGCCCTGGCTGGAGGCTCTTAGCCTAAAAACTAAAAGTCACCGCAGGAAAGCCCGGTTAAGCAGTCACGGCCTCTCAAGGTCAACTGCGAGATGCCATACCAAAAAAAAAAAAAAGGTTGTTATTTTTTAGTCCAGATGTTCTTGTGAATTCAGATCTTATAATGAACAATAAATAAGTCTTCAAGTATTAAGGAGTTTTTATCAGTGAACAACATAGTAATGTCCTCCAATCCAGTGCACTTGATGTGAGACCTATATATCTCACATTGTCTGGTCCTTCGATAGCCGGATACGAGGAAAACGCTACTGAGAAGAGTCTAGTGAACTTCTTGAAGAATATTTAGAAGAATTTATCAAGAACAATGCCAGTTACGAGGTCTACAGGTAAAAAAGGCAGACAAGCATCGACTACAGCTGCAGAACAAACTGAAACTGCCACTGAAACTGCCACTGAAACCGCTACTGAAACTATGACTGAGACAGTCACTACGGAGGCTACGAGAACGACAGCTGACACGTCAGAAGCACCCGCTGCGACCGCGTCTACAATCAAACGAGCTGCCACACTACAAGGCACCGGAAAACCTGAAAATAAAGAAAGTGGTCGCCGCAGCAAACCTACGTCTCAAAAGAGTGTAAAAGTGTCGAAAGCGCGTCGCATAGCCAAGGCCAAGGCAGAACTAGCACAAAGGTTAGTGGAGTTAGCAACCGCGCACCTCGCCGAGGTCGAAGCTGAAACTACTGATGAAGACTCATCCTCAGTCGTCTCGGAAGCTGGAAATGATCAACGAGTGACTACAATCTACACTTGGCTACAATCAAGTCAGCTACATCGCCGACAGACCACATCAATCTGAAGTAAAGTCGCCGAACGAACCTACAGCTCCAGTAACCGCAGCCGTGTCCTGGTGCATCCCGGCGACCTTACCGGCGGGAGTCAGCACCATGCATCCGCCGCCTGAAAACCTGAACATTGAACCTGAGAACACATTGCCAGTGAGCACCGCCACCCCCTGTCAGCCGAACCCCGCGACAGAACAGCCGCACCTGAACTCGCCGCCAGTGATCGCCGCCTGGCAACAGAACAGAGGCGTATGCAGTATGCCAACAAGCATTCACCATGCATGCAGCAAGCATGCAGCATACAAGCGAGCATGCAAGCATACACAGGGCTCGATCTAAGGGGGGCAAGCCGGGCAGATGCCCAGAGTTGCAAAAATAAGGGGAGGCAAAATTGAGGGTTGCACGAAGTTCTCAATTTTATCTAAATAAATAAAAAAATGTAGGAGTGAAAAATCTTTTAAGAATTACCATGCTTAGCAGCCCGACAAAATAGTACCGATTTTTTAAAGTTTTCTCAGCTATGATTTCGGTAGAACGTAAAGTTTGTGGTGGTATAAATTTATCAGAAAATTTTAATGATTTTACAGAGCAAAAAGTGCGAAGCGGTCGGCTTTGCTGCAGGCCATGGTACGGAGCGAGAGTGCAAGGGTAGGTGTCACCTCCTTCTGCAAAGCAGTAATGCTCGCGAAGAGGGAGGCGGCGCACGTGAGGGAGAGGCAATCTATGCCTAGTCGCCGCAGGAGACGCCCTGGGCGTCGGGAATCCCAGGCTGATTCTCGGCCACCGTAGGCGTGGGCTTGCGGACGGCGAGTAATGGGTAGCTCGCCGTCCGGTAAGAACCAAGCCCGGATCGACGGCGCGTTGTGTTCCACGCGTGCCTCAAAGAGATTTCAGCACCAACTGGTGGGGTCCGCTAGGGCCGATGCCTGCCAGGGGTGCGGTTTGTTCGAAAGAGAAACCGAGGCCCTTGGCACAAAAGCAAATGAAGGAACACAGGTGGGTTTTAGTCAGTAAAAGTTGGACACGAAGAAGTTATTTGATGATTTCCCACTCTCAAAAAAAAAAACCGTAATATAATTATGTTTTTTTTACTTGCATTAAATATAAAAACAAATAACTCCTTGTGTTATTTTATATGTAACATATGAACCTTAACTTATTATAATTTTAACATTTTGGTCTTTATAACTTCTGAAACGATTTTGATGAAAAATGTTTATTGTCTCATAACCATAAGTAATAAATGGCAAAAGGGAAAACAGGCCTATACCCAGCATTGAGTCGAAAGGTTGATGCTGATAATGAAGTGGAAAGATACATAGGTATGACGATAAAAAAAAAACAATCCGCTATGTGATTTCTGAGAAATTCTTTAACAGACAAAATTCATGTATATACTTACTTAGAATATTATACAATTAAAACAATATCCCTTATTATACCTACATTCTATCTTTGGAATAGCTAGCTCATGACTATATGGTGTTAGCGTAAAGGGCGGCGAATATTATTTTTGCCCGCAGCGGCTAAATAGCTAGATCGGGCCCTGCATACACCATGCATGCAGCAACCATCTAGCAAGATCTAGCATGCAAGCATGCAGCATGCAAGTGAGCATGCTGCGTTGAGTCGGATTTGCAGCAATTCGTTTCTGTCACTAAAACCAATTTTTTTAGGACAAACAATTTTATTTTAAATGAACATTCGGAATAATACACATTATATAATCCAATACTTAGGATATATTAATTTATTTCATGCAAAATTAGGAGATTCAATTATTACAGAATAGTTTTAGAAGTAAAGACAATTATGATAAACAAAATTTCGAAATAGGTAATGAACATTATGGTTACTGAAGTTTATAGCAAACGTGTTATGGATAATGATTTTTTGACAAAGAATATTAGGACAAGAAAGAGACTACGATTTTTATATTTTACATTTTCAAACGCTTAATTTGACTAAAACGCTGGACGCAGGGGACACCAAGGCCACTTTCCGAATTAGAAAAATACCGCTGTGAGCGCTCACATCGATAATTTGCGTTCCGAGTTAGATATCACGATTATGACTGCTAAGAACTGTCATTTTTGTCATCAATACGGAACGCTCGTGAACGCGCTAGCAGTGCTCACTCAATGTTAAAACCTATTTCTTATTTGATTAGGTGGCGGCTCTAGCCAGAAGCACTATTTATAAGTTAGCTAAAACTATGATACGAATCAGAACATAACAGCACAGTGTCATTTTTGACAGCGCTCACGGTGATATTAGTATAACGCATGGTCGGCGTTATCGCAAGATGGCGCATGTCATGACGTCATCTATGACGATTCACGAAACATCGTTATCGCGCTCAAGCCAATTCGGAACGAGTGAGCAGGCTCAAATCGATATTATCGTAACTCGGAACGTAGCCCAAATTACTCTGTGGGTATGACGTCAGTTTGCTATTTAAATAAATGCACTAATATTATTAAAAAAAACAATTGTGTATAATTTATAAGATAAATTATTTTTCTACTTAGCGTTGGTTTGCTGTTCCTGAATGCAAAAATATTATTTAAATAAAAATTACTTTGATTACGAAAATATAAAAATATATAATAAATATAAAAAACTTGTACAAAGTTGCATAGTTGACATGTCGTAATAACTTGGCGGCAACTATTTCATGGTGTTCAAAACAGATTAAAAAACCTGAAATCTTTAAATTGTATTTTAAAATTTATTTTGTTGTTTCATGAACTAAAACTAACATTTTCCGACTGCATTTTGCCTAAGCCATCTCAATAACATATTTTTATATATTTTCCCGAATTTTTCAGAGTAAAATACTCTATTCATTTAACAATCTATGTTATATATTTTTACTAGCTTTTGCCAGCGGCTTCGCCCGCGTGAAGGTCGGTGTATTATACATATAAACCTTCCTCTTGAATCACTCTATCTATTAAAAAAACCCGCATCAAAATCCGTTGCGAAGTTAGGGATATAGGGACAGAGAAAGTGACTTTGTTTTATACTATGTAGTGATAATTGTGTGGTGTGTAGCCACAAAATATTGTATAAATTCGGTACATCATTTACGCTACACATCAATACAGACGTGATTGAATTGATTGTGTAATCTGTGTTTACACAATCAATTCAATCACGTAAATTCTGGCACATCTGCACATCCAGCTATCCCAAAATGTCAAATTTTCCCAATTGAACATGAACCTTATCTGTATGTCAGAAAGATGAAAATCTATCAAAGAAATTTGACAGTTTGGGGTAGCTTGATGTACTGGCGTCTGTACACATGTTTTGAAGGCTGGCTATAATCGCATTGACGGTTTCAGTTTTGTTGGAAGTCGATATTTAGCCATTCAAGAATGGTTTTGCTCACAATTTTCTCTCTAATTATTTTTCGGTTAATTTCATCAACATTTAGTAGTAGTGTAGTTAGTTTTAGGTAGTCATAAATCGTACTTACTATTTGTAATGCTTCTTTGAGCAGCTTTTTCGTAAACTGAAACGCGATAAGCAAAGCAAGCGTCAGTCAGTGATATGACAGCGAGAGACTAGTTGATGTTTGGCCATTCATGTTAGATTGGCTAAGCCAAAGATTTTCTAAATTGTTTTGAAGAATTTCATTATCAGTAAATCGATTCATTTAAAACGTATATTTGTAGTTTTGTGCAACTATATAACGACAGTGCCCAATAAATAAAATTGTAAAGTTTGTTACGATTTCTAAGCAAAACAGTTTTCGATGTGTTGACTGCATAACTTGTTCCAAAACATTTTTATCATTTGACGTGTTTCTTCATTTATATAATTTTGGACTGACGTGTAAGGTACAATTTTCTAATGATTATTAGAAAAGGAGGAACTGATAAACTTGGTTAATAATCGGTGGAGTTAGAGAGACTTGAAAGTTTGACAACATGAATAGTATGTTGAGGATGTTTAGGACGAATTGTGTGTTTCTGATAGTGCAGTCGCACTTGCGGTGCTGTACTTGAGTACTAAGAGAGGCACGTTAAAGACTTCCAAGGAGTATGACGGAACAGAGGTGAACAGTGAGCAGGCACCGTGGAGCACCTGGTCGGAGGCGGCGGGGCGGGCGGCTTGCTGCCCGGCGCCGCGCCCGCGCAGCACCCGCCTAACATGCTGCAGCCCATGGAGGAGATGATCCTGCCACCCAAACGACAAGCTGTTGTTGATCGCCTGAGGTGAGTACCATTAATAAGTGTTATTGTAAATTAAGTATAATACTTTTTCCATCTGGAAAAAAAAAATGTTGTGTATTTCAATATCTTTAGCCTATGTGGGCGATACGCGTTCTCTATGCATTTGACCACTATACTGCGATCACCAACCCGCCTGCCAAGCGTGGCGATTATGATACCCCCCTTTTGGGGAGGCTTATGTCGAGCAGTGGATGTCTTTCGGCTGATATGATGTGGGTGATAAGAGGAATAACTACTTGGTGTGTAATAAGGATCAGTATCAGTTGCATACTCCTGCACTACTTAGCATATTTCAATGATTAGTGATAATTAAATCTATACTCAAATTATAAATTCGAAAGTAACTCTGTTGATATGTTACCTTTTCACTCATAAACCACTGAACGGATTTTGATAACATTTGGCAAGGAGATAGATGGCATCCTGGTGTAGACCAGGCTTTTTGTCCCGTTAGCACATTCCCATGGGATAATTTCCGATATCCATACGGGTGAAGTGGTGTAACTGTTGTATACAACATAGGAGCGAGGGGCAGTGCATTATGTTCAAAGTTCACATAAATTTCCTATTAATTTTCAATATAATTAGTATTCTACATAACTCATCTGCAAAATGTGTCAAAAGTTATTTCGGATTTCTATCTCATAGATGACTCATTTATTAATTACAATTATTGCTGATAAGTTATTTTCAGTCTATTATCTGTAGCCACTATTAACATATATAATATATCACGCATACATCTAGACATTATGTAAATTTTTGTCAACTCTGATTGGTACAAGGTGCACATTACATTATAATAGTAATGTAATAGTGTGACTCTAGGTCCTAGAGTTATGTCAGCATTGTCCTAGACTCTGGGAGAAAGCGACATACTGGATGATTACTAAGCAGCTATTCAGTAACATAACAATATCAGAATACAGATGTATTATTGTTACAGTAGATTAAGGTATGTGCATCTTGTTGAGCATAACTCAACTGAACTGATTGAGCAGAATGTTGAGTGTAATATGGTATCTTGAGCCAATATAGAAATAATTATGTTGTTGCAATTAATTTGAAATCAATTTCTTGAAAGGATTATTCTCTACTAATGAGCTGAAAGATGGCTGCTTAGCCTTTACCCAAATGTGGTCGGCTTCCAGTCTAACCAGATGTAGCTGATTACCAATATTTCACAGGATAGATTGAATTATTTAAATAAAATATAACTATCAGAAAAAAGGAACATCTACTCTAAGAAGAATTTAAACAAATAAATTAGATTATAAATGATCACAAGTAGACGGAAATCAAGTTTGTGACCCTGAGCTTAAAAGCGGGCACTTTGATAGTGCCAAAAAACCAAAGCTATTTAAATTTATTGTATTCTATCATGAATTTCAAATATAGTCTAATTAAAATTTATATTCATCATGACAGTATTCTTATAATAACCCTAATACAGTAGAATCTCACTAATCCGGCACTTCAATAGACCGATACGTCCATTAATCCGGCACCCTCCGCCCGCACCTCTCTCGCCCCTGCCTGCGCCACGCACCGCGTATGCGCTCCGTCTAGTACTAGTTACTAGTTAATTGTAAGATATGTAATAGTTATAATTGCAGAACATGAACACAAATATATTATATGTATTCTCTTTAGGAAATGCTTTATTTTATTTATTATGAATTTTTCTATGCAATCCAGTAATCCGAACATTCCAATAATCCGGCACCCTCTGGTTTTTAATAGTGCCGGATTAGTGAGATTCTTCTGTATAAACAAATATTTATTCAAATTAGTCTGAGGATCCACACTCACAATCCAGTCATCCATCTTTATGCATGTAAAAAATTACAAAAGTCAGCCCCCAAAATGCTCACCCCTTCACTACTTCCTATTGTTAATAAAATGTAATTAAAAATCTTACTTTAAAAACATCCATAGAAACATTTCTTAGGCTCGCACCAGTACTTCAAGAATATCATAGACAGAGCCTGCTTAGACCTCACAAATTTGTAATGTATTTTCTTTGCCTCACTAACAAGCCCTCCAAATTGATTAAGGTGGAAACTCCAGGGTAGCCTGCAAATTCGTATTTTCATACGTTTGTTGCAATTGGCAGTTCAGAGGCAGATTGCAGGTTGATTAAAATGTGATTAGCGACCGTAAAATGTATGGATGTAATGGATTTACATAATAATAATTATTAAAATCATCAATACAATCCTCTAAGTTAATTAAATTAATTAATTTAAGTTAACTTTTTCATGAAATAATAATTCAGTGGGATTCAATTAATTTATTTTCGCCAGCTAACTCAGCAAAATTTTCATTAAAATTATAAAGCTTGTAAAAAAGAAATCTCTGTACCTCTGTATCTGCGTGCATCTGTGTCTGTCTCTGTCTGTAATATAATTGTGTAACACACTTTATCCGGAATTAATCTGGAAGATTTTGAATGAAATTGCTAATCCATTACTTCATATCATTTTTCAAAAGTTCTGCTCATGAACTTAAATAACGCTATGAAGTAGTCAAAGACACCACGAAATCGAATCTTAAGAAAAATAAATGCATTTTATGTTAAAATTTTTCTTAAAGCTCTGCCTGAGCCAGCTATCGATCTCCTAAGTGCCCGTCGGATCACGCACAGTGAATGGTTCCGTAGTCTGGATGAATATATAAGCATATACACAGTATTGATTTTATTGACAGCGAAAATACGTTTTTATTTCGTTAAATTCTTATAATCGAATCATACCATACCTCACAAACTAAGTCACTTGGAAACAGCATCATTTTTTAAATTTTGGTATCCAACTTACTCCCACACGCGTATGTGCATTTTTTTTTATCTCTCGCTGACATGTACGGGGAGTGTATCGTGCGCCATTCCTAATTAATTATTTCGTACAGAATACACCTTCTTTAAAAATTCCATCGTGTCAATAGTCTCCGTTGTCTTTTATAACATCACTTCGGCATTGCATTTACAAGGTGGAACCTATCATCCCATCATGGGACATCACCTCGTTTCATGGAAGCAGATAAGATTATGGTGAGCCGATGGCGACATGCCACTGGATTGATATATTTTTCCTTCTTATTCTTTCCTTCAAAATTAAGTAGCTTTACTTTATTATCGCAAGCCTCAAAACCAATGAGCTAACGAATTGGTTTTTCACGTTCGCACAGACGTGAAAATACCGCGGTGGGATTTTTTCGCGCACTGAATTTTCAACGCCGAGAGTTGAAAATCGAACAGTGTTTTTCGACGCGTTGGGATGCACTGTCATTGGATTCTCAATGCTCGATTCATCACCGAGAGCTGAAAATCCAGCGCGCGACAAAATCCTAACGCGATATTTTTACGTCCGTGCGTGCTGAGGCCCTAGTGTGAGTTTCACTTAACCATCTACACCAAACGCAGTGAGCGTGTTCGGCGTTCCGATTGGCCCTGGATTGGTGACGGACCAACCGGAGCGCTAAACGAGCTCACTGCGTTAGGTGTAAATGGTTAAATGAAACTCACACTAGGGCCTCTGGTCTTATTGTCAAACGTTGCTGCAAGCGCTACTGATAAACTTCCTGTTGATAGCGCTCACCGTTTTGTTTCATTTTCCTTTACGCAGGAAAATAACGCAACATTGTAAATATTATTTTTACACTTTTATCAATTATATCTCGAAACTAATAATAGTGCAATGTTTGTAGATACTCGAGTACCACATCAGCCGTTAAGAAATATGAGTAGAAAGGTAATCGTCGTACCTTCGTTAGTAATGGCTAGTACTGCTAGTATATACATATTTTAGCGTATAAGCAACTAATGCAGAGGTTGAATTTTGAATGATTATGACTAACGGAAGTGGTAAGACAGAGCAGCACTACCATATTATGTACTCTTATTCTCACTCAATATCCGAAACAGTCCAGTTTGGCATACCCTAAGTGGTCAGTCTCATCCACGAGTGAACCTTCTTGTCTAATTCATCTATCTTCTCAAGTTGTTACACTACAACAACACTGTCGGTGCCACGGACTGGGTTTTTGTAGGGTGAAATAATATTGATCCAAGAGGCCATTCCTGTTAGAAAATACCCGAGACAATTTGATACCTTGTAAATATTTTACAAGTCACAAAGTGTATTAGTTTTTAATATAAAGTTTAGTACTTATAGTAAATCTTAGCACAGTGAGTACGAAAACGTAAAAAAGGTGTAACTTCTAAAGTGCCTCACTAGTACTTAGAGACTTCTCCGCGAGTTCTGCAAATGCAATTGCCGGAATGCAAATACAAAAGAAATATTCGTCGTAAATTGCTCCCTAATGAGCACTTGCATAATCCGAAAATACCTTCGCAGACGTTGCTTGCTTTAACTCAAATCTGACTTTCTAAGCGCGAGCCATTGACGCTGTTGATAAAGTAAGCAAATAACGTCGGTCAAGTCAAAACAGTCACACTACTCACACTAAGCTACAAAAGTGGACTGAGAAATTCCAGAGTAGAGTAGCGCCTTACTAGTCTTGGTATAAGTTTATATGTCTGAAGAGGTTAGTGCATCGCGGCGTGCACTCAGTGAAATTATGTCGGGGTCTCGGTGTGTATCTAACGGTACTGAATAGCCAGTTGGCGGTGCATAAGCGCTGCGCTGTTTTATTTACATTGCAGCCAACTTGTATCTTGATACATCGATGCATACTACTTAGTTACAATTTTAGAGATCCTTTAATTTAAGGTTGTGTTTTAGAAAGTAGAAAGATCAGAGATTGCATGTTGTTCTCGTTCCGGTGCAACTTCCTTTTGCTTGTGCAAAACTTTTGGGCTGATTTCTAAGAAGAAAGACCGCGTGCTCATTTATCTAGGGTTACTTTATCTACTTTATAGTTCAGATTTAGACATCACACTCATTGTATTATTAAATTGCAATTAGTTATTGCGTTTGAGTTTAAATATGTGCAAAACGTTCATTCGCACTTGGTATGTTGTTAGTCATCTTCATAAAAAATATTGATTAAGTGTTGATGTTGGAGAAATGGAGATACTCAATCGAGTGTCGATCAAAGTGTTGAGTACTTGATATTTGATCTATCACGTGGGATTGGTAGTTTATCAACGAATCATGATCATGACGGGTCTCGCATCGTCATTAGTGCTGATGTCTAGTATTTATGAGAATTAATTAATTGGAGTCGGTAGTACTCGTACCCTTTGTGCAAAGAGTCCTAGAATGCAAAGACTCAGTAGTCCTTAATTAATAACATTATTAAGTAATTTCAGAATTGATAACGTGCATTCCAAGAATAGTCCTAATTAAAATAGAGCGATCGCTCGTAGGCCACTAAAATATTTTATACTTTCACACTTACTCATTCGTGAAGAAGAGAGTTAGTATAACGATGTAGAGTAGATGATTTGTGACAACAGAGTTTGCTTTTGTCGTGATAACTTGTAACGCAACATTACGTATTCTCCTAGCACACACTCGCAGTCTTCGTTAATTCAACCTTAAAAGTCTGTTCTGGCCTTCCTTCACAGATAGGAGTAAAATATGTTGCGTATGGGGGAAATAGGAGTCGAGTCTTAAGTTATGAGGCACATGCATTACGTTGGTTGTTCGGCCCGGATCGATATTGGCACCGTAGCTCGGAGGGACGATCCCCCGTGCTAATGGGATCATTTGTAGGGATACACCCTGATCGGCGAGACGGACTCCTAAACTCACCATAAGGATACCCTATTTCATTATACAAGGACGTCACTTGTGATACCTCACCTATCTTTACTTTATTTTTTTGTTTATTTATCCATAACAGGTTAATAGAGTGACCATAATAATTTTAGGATAAATTCTTTGTAATATTATTAAATTTAATTCAAATAGTTTTGGAATAATTGTAAGTAACTCAATGGCAAAAACTTTTAAACTAATTGCACTTTTGTTTACTAAATTATTTAAACATAAGAATAAAACCCACAAAGCACTTACCAAGAATGTGTAGGTAGTACCTATTTGTTTCTATTATTGCACTGCAATCATCGTAATGTTGTTCGTCATCATTGCTCACTTTTATTATTGACTTAATAAGAGAATTGGAATAGAAAAGTATTGATCTGAAAATACTGTACGGTGTACAGTTATTTATCTCTCTCTCTTCTAACACCGTTGCAATCACACCAAGACCCTAATACAATTTAATAGAGAGGGTTGCGTATAAGAATGGGGCCCTTTAATATAGCAGTATAGTCTTAAGTATGGCATACATATACCTACAGTCACTTGAAATTATTCAAGGCTAAAATATTATATTTTTGTTAAAAACTAAATGGGGTTTTTTTGGCAACCATTTGAATGAAATGGTCAGGAGTGAGTTACATTGATGACACGACAATACCAGATTGTATCGGTCAAAGTTTGATGACATTGAGGTATCCTTTTATTGTTTTGGGTTAGCAATAAGACATTCAATGACCCCATTCAAGTTCTATACACCTTGTATACAATTTTATAGTGGCAATGTGTGTAATCCGTGTTCGCATTCATTGAAATGCATTCAGGACACCCATAGTCGTGGTAGGTAAGTATGCAAAATTCTTGATCGGTTTCGTACTTGCTATGTGGATTGTATGAACCACTAAGTAAATATACCAGGAATGAACGTTGCGTTAATTTATAGCATTCAAATTTCAAATATGTTACATCCCAAAGTCTGATAAATACAAGCAAATTGGGAGTTAATCAAATAATAAAGTCATGTGTGCCATATGTTCTAACAACGGAGATCGACGTGCTAATTTACCGCGTAGCAAACATAGTTATGAGTTATGTATGACATAAGCAAATACTTGATTGTTTGCTTTTTAGTTTTGTGTCTGTAGAAAGACGATCCCGTAGTATGTGGGGATTGTCGGGTACAATGTCAGTGACATAGCGTGACACACAATCGGGACTTATCGAAGGCGTTGTTTGCGTAGCGCACAGCCGCGGCGACCGGCTGGTCAATGAACTAAACAAAAACACCTACAAGTTTACACAGTGTACTGCCACACTGCGGCGTGTGCGACATTGCGCTAGGGATGCCAGATGCTCGGGATTCAGCGGGATTATGTGCGTACACATACACAACACACTTAAGCACATTCAAAGCGTAGAAGTCGTGAAATGTGTTATTCTTTTTTTAGTTCGCTGTATCAGTCGTTGGTGTCAATTAGAAGGAATGACTCATTGGTTGGTTGACTCAGCTAGGGACCTTTAGGTACGAATTGCTCCTTAGGAGTGATGTTTTTGGTAACCCTACAGTGCACACGGCACCGTGCCTTGTTACACCGCCTAAGTATAACCCAAAGTTTGTCAGGTGCCGATAATAGCAGTGGATCACACTCGCTACAATAAATCTTGCTTCCCACTCGATAAAAACAGATGTTTACCCAGTTAATCATCACGATCAAATGTGCGAAAATGTAACACTGATTTGACTTTAGTTTAAAATGGTATTCATTCGTGAAAGTAGTGTAGCTATTCAGTTGTTTTCACTTGCGAGTTGCGAGACGGTTGACTTTCAAGTTCTGAGTAACTGCATATTACGTACACTCATCGTATTGAGTCGTGATTGGTTATTCCTACTAACTCTTAGTCTTCCTGATTTAAATGTAATAAAATTTGTTGAATACAAAATACAATAATAAATCGTACCGATAAAATCAATAAGTAGGTATTTATTATTTGGCTACAATGTAACATTTTAAACTTTCATCAAAATATGTGTTCTAGCTTCCTAATAAAATTAATTGACCCCAAATAATTGAGTTTATATTTTTATGAAGATTTATCCTTTTTCGTTCTGAAATTTATTAAGCATTTAAATAGCTTCCTTATGATATTTGTTTGCAAATGTTATTCGTACCTGAATTACATCAACTTATATTAAATCTCCATATAAAAACCTTTGTCCAAAGTTTTTATTTTTCACTTTTTAGTTATAGTACCTATCCCACTAAATCGAAATTTCATCATCCTTGGGGTCAAAACAATGCATATTTATGCGATAGTCAGCAATCGCGGTTGATTTAGTGTTATTTTTTTAAGAGTTCCGTTGTCTGTCTCTGAAACGCATCATCAGATCTAGATGCAATTGAAATGGGACCAAACGGAAAGCACCAGCTTTCAAATAAAAAAGAATCATCAAAATCGGTTCAGCCAGTCGAAAGTTCTGAGGTAACAAACATAAAAAAATAACATACAGTCGAATTGAGAACTTCCTTCTTTTTTTGGATTTGGTTAAAAAGAACCAGTTAGCAGTCGGACTATTTATTTTTCTGTATAAAAATAGGTGATCATCACTATTTTGATAAGTAGTACTACCCATTACTACGACTTACATATTCATGAAATTGTTCACACCGTTAGCGTCTAAATCATGCCTTATTTTATCTGTGACGTATTAATTACACTCGACAATTTTATTATTCTGTGTCGTACGTAATAGGTACCAACAAGCTACGTAGGTACTGTAGGTAGACTGAAGAAAATGTATCTACGTGCGTCCTTTTATGTATCGTTGTGACTTTTGTACCGACCTTTTATTGCTATCAGTTTGAGACAATAATCAAGGATGATGAAGGAAGTAGGTAATATAATAACACATTGCACTGGCAAACAAACAAAGTCAGATATAATAATGGAAAATTTACTGATTACACTAGTAAATACAAGACTCCATGTTGGTAACGTTTTCAATAGCGGAATTGTGTTTATTTTATGCAATAGCAGCAATTCTTTACGAGCCTTCAAAATACAATATAAATATTTTATTGATTTTCAAAGCTATCAATTCTTTTCTTTTTCCTTGTTGCGAGGCGTACTAGTTAAATTATAGAATGCGTAATTTTAGGGAAAGTGAATGTAGAGTTGTACCTACTAGTAGGTACATCTACCAATGAATCTACCGTGGGCCGTGATGAAGTCCGGTGTTCAATGCGATTGATACTGTATAATGATAATTTGTATACGTAGGTGCAATAAAACAGACTGATATCGGCACAGTGACGTACGCCACTAATACTGCTTATGTAATACATGCTTGCACATAGATTCCCTTACATAACGGAGCGTATACGTACGAAGCTACTTAACATTCTTATTTGGATGTCGTTGAAAACTATTGTGTACTTAGTGTGTAGGTATTTTATTGAAATTAATTCATGCTCCATTTGATATTTGCTAATATTTGTAACACTGTTTTTACAAAACACGTGTTATGAATGGGATTATAAATATTATGATAACTTGATAAAATATCGTCAGAATAAAATTCTACAAATAACATTTACTTAGTAAAAAAAAACAAGTTAAATAAAATTCAAAATAATTGTCACTGTTTAAAAATGTATAAAAAATATAAGTAATCCAGTTAATAAATCTTAAATATTTTAATAATATTCCACAAAATAAATCAGCGTGTTTACAAAGTGAATTAAAAAAAAGTGAAAAAGTGTCCCACTTTTTTATGGTTCCCATGTAACAAAATCTTAAATTCATTCATTGACAGACAAGTACCATGCCAGCCTAAACCGCTGCGCTGGGTGTGGAAGCATGAATTTTTGCACAAGTGTTCCTTTTTTTACCGAAAGAGAGCACTAGGAGAGGATTTTTTGGGAATTCTACCGCAGAAGAGGTTAAACAGGGGATGAAATTTTCTATGGAATTTTGTTGTTTTTGCCGATGGGAAAATCCATCAAGCGAGCGCACGGCTTGTTTTAAAATAAAACTCAAAGACGAACGTGCGTGGAGTAATCGAGCTGCTGTGCTACAACATCAACATTTTAATCTCCATGTCCTTCGAAGTACTAAGTTATAGTCGGTATATTCGGAATTGCTTTACGATTGTACCACTCTAAGATCGAATGTCACTTGCTAGTTGCACGTCGTAACACGACAAGGTCCATTTGTCTATGTGTCTGTTAGATATTTTCAACCTTAGCGAAGTTTTAATTTACTGGGAATTATTGTTGTTAAAAGTGGTAACAGATTTATGAGGTTGACTATACCTACTTCTTTGCATATTTTTTTCATGATCGTTCGACGTGAAAACGTATACTAGGCAGAGCAATACAAAGACTCACGTAAGAATTTAAGTAAGTATAGAGTAGATTAGAAAATTCAGGAAATTTATTCGTACCTACTATCAAATCAATCTGCGTTTTCTTTTATTGACGCGTATCGTCCTTAAAACAAAAAGCAGCATTCAGTAAATATTGTTTAAAACACCCATTTTTGAACACGTGTAAAATGTGTCCTGCACCTTAATTGCGTAACACACTATAATATTAATCAAAATCCTAGGGTCTTGAAGGAAAAATCCAGTGCTTCATAGGTTTGAAAAATTCTTCTGCTCAACAACGTAAATAACGCAATGAACTTGGCTGAACTCTCAAAATGAAAAGCATCGCGATCGATTGCCATTTTATGTGTATTACGCAATTGCTCTCTAAAAAAGAGCTCCTTTGGTACGATTAGTGATGGGCAGTGGATAAATACTCGAGTATTTATTAAAAATGGGTAAATACTCATTTTTATCCGATATTTACTCAAAATGATGGAAAAATATATTTTTTGCGGATTGGCTGATTATTTTAAAATGTTTTGACTTGTGTTGCTATTTGGGGTGAAATCGTAATAATGGCAGAGACGCTGGAACGGTTAAACCAGATGCTGCGTAGCCTGAATGAAGCCTCTCGGCGGGTTGGCCTCGGCATGAATTTGGACCAGATGAAAGTCATGTAAAACTAGCATGTCTTGCCGAGTCCAACCCAAATCGAAGGGTCGCTTCTCGAAGTTGTGAAGGAGTGTGTCTTCTTCGGGCAAGTCCGTCTCGGTAGACACAACTTTTGAAAAATAAGCCGACAGAAGGATCCAGTTGGGTGGGGCAGCGTTTGGGAAATTTCTTCAAGTCTTCTTGTCGCCTATCCTGCAATGTCGAATGTTGAACGAAGACTAAGTGCTGGTGTGTCTTATCGGAAAAATAATGAAAATTTCGACCCCCTTTCAAACTCAAACTCAAAAGCATTTGTTTCAATTAAATTAACCCATTTACAGACACTTTTGAATTGTCAAATCGTCGATCAATTGGAAAGTTGAAACTAGTTGCCCAGTCCAAAACGTAGATCTCTATGGAGAAGATCGGGCAAGAAACTCCACTCCACTCCTCCATTTATAACACCCATTAACCTCTGACACTCAACATGTGGGTAATAAGTTTCATGTTTTCCATACAAAAAGCGAAAAATTCTTTATAAAACACGTAGAAGCTGCCCCCCTCCCCCCACGGGGTTGGCCAAAGCCACCACGTTGCGAAGCCAAAAGAAAAAAAAACCACGGTACCAGTGATTGACGAGCTAAATTTATGATTGAGTGAAATTATTGTTAATATCGGGTTTTGTAATTATTAAAGTGATTAATAAAGTATATTACTAATCTATATCGTCAGATTTTCATTAATTTCAATCCTTTTATTTGTAAAATGACAAAATTTACGTTACGAAAACTTTAGATAGTATTTATCCGCTGTTTTGGGTAAATACTCACGTAAAAACGGAATTTATGAGTATTTATTCATTTTGAGTATTTATCCGGATAAAATCCCAACACTTGGTACGATTGTAGAGCAATATTATATCATTCATTCCTCTAACTTAGACACTTGAATGAACTTCTTCACAATCTAGAATGATTATAATAAATGTTGATTCTAAATTTTATTTTAATCACAACTTAATTTGTTTTTCAAACAACACATTTAATCGCCTTGATTACCTCAGATTTGATATAGCGAGGAAATCATTTACATTTCCTGTACGATTTGGCCGTATCTGCTCGGACATGAAGTTAAGTAGCTACACACATGTGAATCATTTTGCTTGATATGCAAGTTTGTATTTGCAATACGTAGCTGAGGGAGTGTGAATTCTGTTGGCATAATATACCTACTAAGCCTTTAAAAATTGTTTTCTAAACGGAGACCGACAGTGACCTTGAGGATTTCATCGCCAGAGAATAATACTGATGAATAAATGAAAAGCTTGTAATGATTTTTTTATAAAGCCGACAGACTGTCCGCATTAACATTTGCTCAAGGTGACCGCGCTCGGGAGTTGCGGCTGACTGAGCATCGCTTGAAATATTGTTTGTTATGTACACCGTACTTGTACACCTACTGTGTACCTCCACTTGTTTTGAACGACCACGGCATTTGTGTCTTTGTTATTATTAACTTTGCATTTAATTATTGATGCTTCAGGCTAATGATACCTATGAACTTGCTGACGCAAATACAGTCTTGCAAAATGCAGAGTATGAATACGTGGGCTCAAACGCATTTCGTTCGTGACTCATTTAAGGCGGCCCTTTAGTTGAAATTGTTTTGAAATGAAGGGTGCTCTAGTATTGAGCTGTAAGAACTATCTGTATTCCGTGAATTGTGATACATACTCAATACAATACACCGCTTAACTAGGTACACACTTCCTGTGGGTGTCGTAAGAGGTGACTCAGGAATCATGTCATCAACATTATCAGCTGGTTGGGTTTTTCTATCTTGTTTATGGATTGTGCCACCACATTTCAATTATCAGCTTACTGCCCAGTAAGTGATTGTAGAATTCGTAGATAATAGGTGGGAATTACCCAGCCCAGTTCAATAGGGCGGAAAAAATATTATCTAAGACCCACGGAAATTCTGTGGCAAGTAAGGACATTAGGAATGCAACTGAAATAAACCAGCACAATATCGTCCTGATTTTTCAGTTGATAATAATCTGCTATGAACTTACCTAAAATGTCCTCAGTTTAAAAAAAACTAAAAAACACGCTTTAAAAACCAAAAAAAAAAGTAATAAAAAAAAAAAAATTAAGTATATTAAAAAGCGTGGGGTGCTTGATATTAATTGATTATAAAAATACTTCAAATAGCACCCCACGCTTTTTAATAGAATTAAATTATTTTCTACTTTTTAGTTTGGTTTTAAAAGCGTGTTTTTTATTTTTTTTAACTATTATTTTTTATATTTAGGTAGGTCCCCCAACACAGGGAGTGTTCCGGATTAAAAACAATATCTTCAAAATAGCAAACACGCTACATCTCATTCAATTTGTTACAGACGAAGGATAGAAACGTATCGACGACGCCAATCCGAATGTGTGCCGAGGTTCGATCAATCGTTCACCGGCTCGTGTGAGCAGCAAAACCTGGAGACCACCGCACTTCAGAAGCGTTTCCTCGAAGGGAAAGCTAAACGGCAGGCGAAGAAGAGCGACCGCAAGCCTGACCTGCCAGCCATCAGTGGCAACCTGCACAGCAGCGTCGTCCACGTGGTAAGATAATATCAATGAATTTTTTAGTACAGTTTATAAAGGTTTTTAGATGAGCTTCGGTTCAGAGTAAAAATGCTACCATAATGAAATTGATGAAAGTGATGGAAAACTACAACAAAAAAGTCGTAACCAGAGCCAATCTTTAAAATCGAATATGCTTATTACTCAGACAAATAACGATCGCCTGTTTTAAAAGATTTCTATTACCAATTCAGTGGTATACGATTTTATTGGTCTTATTAGCCCAAAAATGAATATTGTAATCGTAAGTTCTGCGAGCTTGTTTGCTTGCCCGACTTAACACTACGTGACATAATTACATGTTATTAGAGATGTTTGACCCATTTATTAATGAACCTATCAAGTGCGAGACTAATTCATAAACCTTAAATATACAGTAGCAGTATAGAAATCTAAGGTTTTTCATTGAATTTCATTTCTAAATTGTAGTATGAATATTACAGACTACCATCTTCTACGAGAGAAAACATGCAGTAGACTGCAAACACTACTCAGAACCTATTACTCTTACAGTATTATGTACCTATTTCCGCCGTTACTGTTTGCCATTGCGTTCGACACAGCCTTCACAAAGTAACATAATGCCACTATAATAATTTCCAATGTAATGCAAAATCTTATTAAGTGTCATATTAAACAATGTGGCCAAAAACAAGAATAACCACTTTGGAAACCGGTTGCGTTCACATGTTAAATCTATGTCTGACTATGTTCACTTAGGGTAACCGTTATTCGCCATAAAATGTTTGGGCACAATACCGTACCGTAGTAAAAGAAATGCATTTGAAACGCTATCAAACCTCATTAGCACTTTTACTTAATACACGCTACCGATCAATATACATAGAACGATTTTTAATCGTAATGTAACTTCCTTTTCTGTGTCTATTGGGTCCTTTAAATTGATTTCTTTTACTTAAGAGGTCTTTGCACACTCTACCTACTTCTTATAGTTATCTTACCTAGCTATTGTCATATAAGATTACTTCCTCATTATTTCTATAATTCATGTATTTGCGTGTTACACGTGATTGTATTGTATAATTACAAGCCCAGTTTTGCAAAGATTGCTTTTAAAATTCTGCCCTCCCTACATTTGAGTTCGACTTCTGGCAGAGTTTTCACGACTTCCCGTTGTTGACGTTTTGCTAGAAACAATGTTTTTTTAAACGTCTCCGGTACTTTTCCATGAGTTTCGTTTTTTCTTTTACTTTCTGGAAAGGCAATCAAATGTAAAACGTTATTATATCAAAAAATTTGTGACACGTCGTATATTTTTTGGTGGCGATTCAATTTAATTATCGGTTTCATTATCAAAGCTATTTTCTATTATTGTTTCCAGTTGCATAAACTATTCTTCTTCATGACCACGACTGATCATAAAATAGGTTAATATTGTTTTATGTTGAGTTTGATATTCCAGTTTTAAAACGTAAGACATAATTTAGGGACACCAGTAGGTCGAGATGGGAAGATAATTAGTGGCAGCACGTGCTGTACAAGCGCCGCATCGCACACCGGATGTTGCCCGACGTCAATTGACTTGACCCTCTGGCACCGCATCCCGTGCCTCCGAGCGCTTCACTTTACTCAGCACGCGACATACTACTAACTATTATAACATTATAGCTAACGATCAAACGAATTAATAGGATTATGTAGTCAATCAAACAAGTTTTCGACACTGTGTTGCATTGGAAAACGACCTTCGTGAAAAAACATAGAGAAATGTCAGAAATGTGTCTTTAGCTGCTGTGCTGTACGATCCTATCATATCTTGCGTTTGAATAATGTATCTGAAGGTTCCATCGTTTGTTCTCCTCTCTACGTGTGTTTGGCTACTAGGTACACTATACAGCTTCCTGATAGCTATCTAGCCAGTTGTTAGTTTACCTGCGCTAGATCATGTACGTATAGGTACGGTAGGGCGGTCTGCGGTTGTGCAAACTGCGCGAGTTTCACAACAAACGCCTCGCATTGTCTCGCGCCGCTCACCGCGACGACCTCCGAGCGCCTGCGCCTGCGTTGTTTTCTGACACATTTTATTAAGTAACTACGTATTACGTAGTTAGCATAGTTGGATGTTGTAGAAACCATTGAGCCGATGGCGTAGCAGACCGTAGTGCTAAATGCTTAAAGTTTACTGACATATAGAAGCTTAGTTCGGTTCAAGCGCCTGGAAGAAAATTCCAAAAAACATTTATCAAAAGCAATGCTGCTGGATCAATTAAAGTGTTTGAAATCTTAGTAGATTGATCAGGAACATGATCTAGATTACCACAGACATGTATCATCGCTAACGAACCAGAAACATCGATCTACGATCGAATTCCGGAATCCGAAGGGTCACTAAGTCCATTAAGTGGTCAATTACTAATAAATCTTGCTAATAACTTGTCACTTGTTAGCATGAAACTATGTATTTCGAATGTTAGAAAATAGCTTCTCGAAACTGGGCCATAAATTGCCATTATGTAATTCGGAGCATAGACCGGTAAGCTAGCAGACCATGGCAATATCTGCCGACATCGACAAACTACATCCAGTGATTAGTTCTAAAGTATGTACGAATATAGTTTACTTCTCTAATATAATCTATAGTTCATAGGGAGGTAACTGTGAGACGGTGCCTAGACTAGAGATAGTCGGCGCCACTGCGTTCTGCTCCCACCGAACGCTACATTAAAATATTCACCAATGATCAATATTTACATGCATGGCTTTGGCGTTATCGTGCTCATGCAATTACAACACTTGGTAGGGTGATCTTCAACTCGCTTGCGCTAATTACTGAAGAAATTCTAAGCGACAAATGGTCAAGTGTTATCTGTTAATTAGGCAAGACTAAACGGCGTATGTACTGTGAAGGAACTGAACCAGTTCTTTGCATTTTGCATACATATAGTGATAATAGTGAGTTTCACCTTCAATATAATTAAATAGTCGATACCGGAACTAGGGTTTGCATATCTTGAAACGATTATTTTGATACTCAAGATTTATAATCCAATTGAAAATGTATTACATGATTTTTTATGTAAAGAAACCTATTATCATTCGGAGGACATGGAGACATATGTGGTACGAAAGGATGTACCTACGTCTGCTTGAGAACCATTAGATTAATGTGAGCACATTTAATTTGCTATCGCACTGTGAACGCGTGACTGTCACGCACTTGATTAAAGCATTTACCTACCAATGTCTGTCTTACAATTTGTTGTAAAGTATCAGGTACACTTGAATTTAATTTGTCCTAAGTCTTCCGCTGTTTCATACTAAATTATATTCTCTACGTGTTTCAAGATTTGATAGGTAGGCAAGGTTAACAGAGCCTACAACACTTGCCCTTGTTCTATTTCTCGTTCCATATAGGCCCTGGGCCTTTGCTAAGAAAAGTCAGGGAATTTATTTGATCCTTGTCTATGAGAAAAATCCTTATTGGTTTCTCTATTCAATGGACCAGCTTAAAATAACTGTACCTAGTGTTGTAAAAAATTTACACCTGGCCTGGCAAAACCACCGTGACGCAATGAGAAAACGTAAAGATAACCTGCGATAAAAACCTATGGACATTGAATAAACAAATACAAAGCTACGTAATTAACATGTAGGTAAAAGTGATTGCAATGAATTTTTATCGCAATTTGATCGGTATTTTTATAGCACTTTTATATCACGTGCCTTGATATTTACAAGAAAGTAAAGGTATACGACGATTTTTGATACTTCTGAATTAAAATCATATTTCCTTTTGTTTCAGCAACAAAAGTTTGGATGTGGTGACTACGAACCGCCTGCTAAACTCCAATGTGGAGGTGGTGGTGGAAGTGTCGGTGGCGAGGCCCTCACGAAGTTCTCCGTGGAAATCGTTCAGCAGTTGGAGTTCACCACCTCCGCGGCGGACTCGCAACCTCAGCAAATTTCTACTAACGTCACGGTGAAAGCCCTTGCAAACGCTGTAAAGACATCTAGTTCACCCCCCTTACCGCAAGCTCCTCCGAGGGTGCCTACTCCGCTAGATTGCGAGCGCGAATGTAAAGCCGAGTGCAAGTCGGAAGTGGCCGATGACGATTTCGTAGGGTTGGATGAATGTGCAGCGGCACTAGAGCGTGATGCGGCGTCTGCCTTCCCCGGATTGGCCGATCTGATCGGCGAAGATGACGGCGACGACGCGTTCGAAGACCTTATTACGGAGATATCAGAATATCCGGAGTTTATGAAGGATTTCGATATCGATGGCGGAAAACTGAACGGCGGAGGTATGGGGCTAGAGCCCCCGGAGGGCGAGCCGGCACCGCGGCCGTACGGTGGCGGCGAGATGTCGCCAGCCGCGCAGACGCTGAAGCACATGGCGGAGCAACACCAGCAGGCGGCGGGCGGCGACTGGGCGCGCTACCGTGGCTACGGCGGGTACCGGCCGCGGCCCGCGCCGCCGCTGGAGCACCTGCACATGTCGCAGCAGCAGCAGCTGCATCTTTCCCAGCCGCACCACAGTCTACAGGTTAGTACTTTTCTATTTCACAAGAATTCACTCTAGCAGAGTTGCGTTAACATGGTGATATTATAAACATATGTATCAACGCTACCACAATTATATTAATTAGAAGTATAGACAAAATTAACAAAATACAGTCATCAAACGTGAGTCATCTTCTATGGAAACTCTTTGCATGGCCTCCATGCAAGTCCACGGCTACCTATGTATTTAGTTTGTCCTACACCGAAGGTTTTTGAATCAGCTATAATCATGAAAACTACTTTTGGTTTCCATACATGATACATCCAAGAATCAATAGAATCTTCATATTATTATGTTATGGCCCCGATTAAATAAATTTATAATATGGCGCCAAACTCCCAAAGAACGAGTGTCGCTATCTCCGCGCTCACAAATGAAATGTCTTTGGTGCGTACATAAATACAACAAAGTCGCTCATTACAAGAAAATGTAGAATATCCTCGTTTCCTCGTTACGTCATAAAATGCCCGTGTATTGCGTTTAGTTAATTATTGGAAGTCTTTTTTGTTGAGCAATTCGTGACGTGAAAGACATAAAAAAAATGGAGTCTGGTGTGGTATCGACCGGGGAGGGCGTGCGCGCGCTGCTCGCCGCCGCGCCGTTCGCCTACACTTACCCACCGCGGTCCACGGATAGTTGGAGGCGAATGTGACGTCTGTGCGACTATATTTCTAGTTGTATAACAAGTACCACTAGATAGAGATGGAACTACATATTCATTTCAATACGAACGTATATTTTTTACGTGGTTCATTAATATGCTAGCGGATAGACAAATTACTCAAACGCAAATTATTGACTTAACAATAACTTAGGTTGTTTCGCGCTATTTTTATAGGACGATTTGAACAACAATATGTTTTAAGCACACAGAGACTCGTACACACTTTATAGTTAATGACATGTCAAGTATGTAAGTTTTATTAAACACGTGCGTATTGCGAATAAGCAGATGTATCGAAAGCCACATGTTTTACTTAAAGGCCGTCCATTGTAAACAAGGCTCGGTCATCGTTGTACAGTACGGACAATTTATCTTGGCAGGTCTGAATATAGGCTCTGCGAACTTTTGCGCGTGTACACTCGTGAAGAAAACTGTTATTGCCAGATAAACAAATATACGATCAGAAAATATCTAATACAGTGAGAAAGTACAAATAAAATAAATATCAAAACACTTTTACACAATAAAGCTGTAACAATTACCCACTTACATAATAATTCGTAAATGAGATTTAATTGATGGCTATGCTAGCTTACTGATAATTACGAGTATTGTTTACATAGATGTAGCATGCAGCTGTATCTACTACAGGGTAAGTTTTTATCCAGTGCGCAAACTGTTACCATGAATTCAGCATTGTAAAACCGACGTAAAATTTCTGTGCTAGGGGTCTAGAATGATATGGTGAATTCATGGTTACAGTTTGCGCACTGGATAAAAACTTATCCTCTATACATATTTATTTTCTAAAAAATATGGTTACCCTTTTTAACACCCTGTATACAATAGTTAGTTGTGTCGTCTACGTCATACGGCAAATATTTGAAAGTTTCTATTAAAATTGAACACGAACCTGTGAAGTTACCAGCGTTTCGAGTTCATTAAAAAAAAAACAATGATCAATTGATGATGTCTAGTCGACCTTGTAAATAATTTACCAATTTTGACAACAATGGCCAGTATATTTAATACTTCTCTGTGGTCTTCTTCTTCTTTCGAGTCAATGGTAAAAGTTAATTTATGTTCCATGAGTTCCAAGTTCCAAACCATGCCGCTTAGAAAAGTAAACCTTGTCGTTATATGACGTGCAAGTGACATTTAAATGTAGGGTGGTAAAGCAACTACAGGGGCGATTATACATAATATAGAACATGTACTTATATCTAGATCATGTTCACATTGATCACTGAATCTGCATCCATTTTTTTATTTAATATATCGAGTATCGTATCGTTATTTTTGTTAATATCTAGAAGGTTCGTCTCGGCATAACCTTTCGGGGATCAATGGCGTGACGATTAATTTAATAGCTGTGTATACTGTATACTGTATAGGTACGATTGCCACACAGTGCCTCGCCGAGAATGGCGAGGTAATTAAACATTTCACGGATCTGCGACTTGAATCCATGACCTCATCATGATTTTATCTAGTACATACAAATATTCATTTTAATCTAAGCTCATCAGAATATTCTGCTAAGAGAGATAACGCTCTAAATCTGCGTTTGCACGGAAGTAAAAATATCGTGGCGCAATTTTTTCGCGCACTGGATTATTAACTTTCGGTGGTAATCCGAGCATTGAGGATCCAACGGAGTGCAGCGCGAAGGGTCTCAGCGCATCGAACAATACATTGTTCAATTTTCAACTCTCAGCGCTAAGCAGTGCATTGCAGATCCAGTGCGCGAAAAAATCCCGCCTCGATTTTATTACGTCCGTGGGAACTTGGGCTAAAAATATTGCGGGTATAGGGTATATGGAGTTAGGGCGTGTAGAGTTGTGTAAATGTTTTTGGTGGGTCCGTATTTTAGGAATTGTCGCTTCGCCCGCAAATAAATTAACTTCGTGCGAAACCCCAACATAATCTAATGAATATTATTTTAAAGGCTCGATTCGCACATTTTGGGCGAGTCAATTCATGCGTAACAACTAATAAGCCAATTCGCATATTTTTGGGGAATAGGAATTCATTTACAGAAAATAGAACAATAACAAAATATTGCTAATTATAAGATGGCTTACTTAGTAAGATAACACTATTAGAAAGATTAATTATAAGTAGTGGTCGCCTAGTGAGTGGTCGAGATTCGACCATAATTCATTTAAATTTTAATCAGAAATATTAGCTCACTGCACTCCTCCATAAACATCATCTGCCTAGTCTTTTCCCAACCATGTTGGGGTCAGCTTTCAGTCTAACCGGATGCAGCTGAATGCCAGTATTTTACATGGAGCGACTGCCTATCTGACTTCCACTACCCAGTTACTGGATAATACGATACCCCTTGGTAAGACTGGTTGTCAGACTTTCGGGCTTCTGACGACCCTCCATATAAACTTTAACCGTGCCGAATTTCATAATCTTTCGTCCTCGCAATTTTCGTGAAAAGGGGCACAAAGTTTTTGCTTCCGAAAACGCATAAGTAGAAAAATTGCTTAAAAGTGACCTTATACATACATGTGTTTCTGTGTTTTACTCAAACCGTTTATGACATAACACTCCCACTCAAAACAAGGTCAGAGTATTCATGAGTCGGCTGACGCAGAATCTGGTTTCATGTGTTATTAGAACAATATGTATCACATTCAAATCTCGGTTGTTTCGAAAGTCGTGTCGCCGGCACGGCCGATGACACGAGAGAATGAATGGAATAAAAAGAGTAGGGCCCGATAGCTTCCTGTACCGGGTCCGGGAGTGAGCCACGTGTCCCACCTGGCACCCGCCCGACACCTCGCCTCTCCCGTAATTATAAGCTTTTCTCTCTCAAGTACAACGTCGTGTTTTAGACTAGAATGTGGATACGTACAAAAAGCTCTTCTGTCAATGAAACGCGACGTGCGTTTTGAGAACTTTTTAATCATTGGTGTCGTGTGTATCCGTATGTTGTGTGTATCAACGATTTTTTTTTTCACTTTGTATTTTACCAGTTCAGGGGCTAAATAATAACAGCCGCACGGGTCGATCGAAGGTTAAGCCACGCTAGCCGAAATCGGTCTGAGGATGGATCCATTACAATTAAATACCAAGACCCCTCCATGCCTCGGAAAGTAAGTTAATCTGTTAGCCCCGGCTGTCATTCGTAGATCTTTGACAGTATTGGGTACTCAGAAACCCGAAAGACTGACGACTTCGACCAAGGGATATCGTGTTAACTTGGATTGCGTTGTGGACGCTAGAATGGCAGTCGCTCCATGTAAAATACTAGTATTCAGATGCATCCGGTCAGACTGGGACCTGACGCCAACATAATTGGAAAAAGGCTATGTAAAATAGATTTTGATTCAAAGACTTATTATGATGTTATTATGTAATAGAGAGAGAGAGAACTAAGTATTTAATTTGAAAGCAATAGTTTTAAAACGTTATTCTACGATCGACAAGAAATCTGGATTACTACCTACAATATAAAACGATTATCGACGAACGCTCAAATAAAATTGAATTTAATTGGCAAATCCTTTGAACGAATTGCTATTATACAACATGAGTCTTTTAGAAAGCTGCTTAGAGGCCGTAAGAGAGTGTCTTACTTACTCGAAAAAATTCAAGACAAGACTTTATGGATTGTTGCGGCGCTACGGGAATTAAACTTTGAACAGGGAGTCGGACGGACAAAGGATCAGAGAGTACGCGCTACGCAACTACGCCATTATGATCTCTCAAGTTCCATTCAGCTTCAGCGTATGTTTTGCAAATGAATAGAACCGAAAATAGATACATTGAAGATGAATGAAAAAGGAAGATGTGGTAGGAACTGCAAGTAGTTTCGCGTGGTACGTGGGTGTATGTCACGAAAGCGCGTGGGCCGATCTATTTCCGCAGCTAGCGCGCACCGGTGACGAACCCAGGGGCTCGTGACGTCATACCTGACGCGCCCTACCCATCGACATCCTTTGGCCTTTAAAGCAATATCGGCGATCTATATTTAAAGTTTAGCCTACCCTTACTTTATCAGTGTTAAAAGGGTAATCAGAACTGTATTCGAGTGCTTCTTGCGGGTTTAGCATGACGCTTTCTATTTCTTCGAAAAATAGACTGTTTCAATACAAAGTGACATTTCGTTTCTCCCTTTTTGACATCGCACCGTAGATATCCTTCTACAATCTGTCATTTTGTCTTTCTTTTCTAATGATCTAGGTCTAGGTCCTCATAAATGTAGACTATTTCAGAAGAATACTTCTTCCCAAACTGTCAAAATCACCCTGACAACAAACTTTTTACGCGACGGCCAAAAAGTATATAGGTACGATCTACAAAATCATGATTAGTTTAGAACGCATAACTGGAATAATTAATAGAAAAAACATATCTATCTTGTCCTATTGTACATCATTTAGTTAATAGTCATGTCTATTCTTCCGTCGACAAATCGGTGCTCGTGCTAAGCTTGCTGACTAGAATTTTGGTAAATAAGTAATTGAACAAAATATTATTCTTCTTCAATGTATATTCTATAAAAGTTATTTATAAGTAAGTAGATATTGACTAGGATCATCGGAAGGCGTAGGTTGCTACTGTTGCTAGGCGACGTCGATTCGTCTGCAGAATTCCCTATCCCTACAATATTTCATATACCTAATTGGACTTTGTTCACGGAATCAGTAACTATTACTGTGAGTACTTGGGAGCAATGAGCAATCAATTTGTACAACATAAAGAAAAGCTAAACAATCAATGGAAAATTCTCCTCGACGATACTAACGTTTTTTCCTATTTCCTCATCATGGTTCCGTGATGTCATTTTAGCATTTAAATGTGATTCTGAGAATATCAGAGGACGTGCTGAAGGTTTCAACGCAAATGAGCTTGTACTTGGTACACTTGGGTACTTGATGAGCACAGATAATTTCAAAGTAAAATGTTCACACGTCATTACATTTGCTGGGATTACATTAGAAAGATGGCACAGGATCATTTGACTTGCAGCTGCTTTTTATTCTGTGCGAAAATGATAACGCACACTCAATACGATGTAGATGTAAGTACTTAAGGTGCTGCCCAAACGTAGGACACCGTAAAACGCTCAGTTTTTTTTGTCGCACAGTTTGGCGTATTGGTTACATAATTAACACATTCGATGCCAAGCAAGAAAAATAAAAATAATTAGTTTGTGTGCCCACAACTCGCATCCGAGTCGTCGCTATAAGTAGTCTCGCTAGTCGGGTCCTGGGCATGAACAGAATCATCAATAGCTAATTATTGCGACGACTCGGATGCAAGTTGTGGGCACACGAATCAACAATTTTTCGACCCATATGCTGGGTGCTTGGCATGGAATGTGTTAAAAGCCAGAACAAAATTGAGTATATTGTCAAAAGTTCAAAAAACATACTCAAAAATATTTGATAAGAATAAAGTAGTAAGTAGTATCATGACATGATAAAACAATCGTAAAGCAGAGCTCGAGTGAATCAACTAAAGAAATACCTAAAGAAAATCCACTAAGCACTGTACATTTATTTTTTAATCTATACAGGATAAGTTTTTATCCATGAATTCAGCATATCATTCTAGACCCCCCAGCGCTGAAATTGTTCGTCGGTTATACAAAAAAAAAAAACAGCTGTGTCATAGAAAAGTGCAATACCTACGCGTTAAAAAGTATGGAACAGCTTATTTTTTTTGTATAACAGACGAAAAATTTCTTCGCTGGGGGGGGGGTTCTAGAATGATACGCTGAATTTATAGTTACAGTTTGCGCACTAGATAAACACTTATCCTGTATATTAATATAAAATGAAGCAAAAACATTGTACCCCTTTTTACGAAAATGACGCGAGCGGAGTATGAAATTTGGCACAGTTTGTGTGGTGCAGAAAACTTTTTTTTTTTTAATAATGCATTACAAATACAGAATTATTTAAATTAAAGAATTCGACCACTGGACCACTAGTTTAAATAAACTGCAAAATTACTTTTGTTTTGGTGGTCATTCGATTTAACTAACATCAAACGCATAGCTGTTAAGATCCATATTTTGTTTCCGCGATCCGATAGTGTCAAATACCCAAAAATTAACTTCCTACCGCGCCTCAATGCAAAGTATGCAAACACATAATGCTGAATTATTCTTAAAACAAAAATTTGTCTTGTGCACTAGGTGCCTCATACAGAGGTTGTAACGAAATTAAATAGTCTTTTCGTCATTCTGAAAATGAACCGGTCAACTTTTCGTTTGCCTGCAAACGTAGAGCTATGAAAAATAAAAGTAAGTACCTATACTAGAAAAGGCCAAAATCTGCATTTTAACAAAGGATAATATTTTTGTGTTCACCAAAAATCTAAAGGTACATCTATGTATGCATTTCTAAAATATTGATCTTAAACCCGTTTAATTGTTTTACTATAATTAAACTACTCGGCCAACAAAATATGTTACATCAAACAAATTCCAAATTAACACCAAGATATAACACTTTTTTATTGTAGTGCGCTGCAAATATTCTATTGTAACAATAACTATTTTATTCTTCCCCGAAAAATACTGATCGTGCACCAAATATTCCTGAATGTTACACAAAATATTTAGTATGCATCCAAGTACCGTATACCCATTTAAAACGGTTTTGTACAACTTTTATGTTACTGAAATAATTATAATTGAAGAACAAATAATGCATTTCGTAAAACATTACTTCTAAGACTTATATTTATTTTACTGAAAATGGTTTTGGCGCGCTTGCGACGCGCATATGCCTGCCTATTGCTCTCTGTTGTGCGACGGAGACGGCGCGCGGCGGGTGGCGTGGCGATGGCAGGCGGGGCGGTTCGTTGAGTGAGATAGAGATATTGCAGGATCATAGGAGAAAGCGAGACGTTAGATACACGTGCGACGTTACCGGCATGCTTCTAGTGTTTGTTAATTTACTATTATCCTGTGCGCGGCGAAGAGATTCTGATTTATTGTTTTAAATGTGGGATCTTTTGTTTTAATTAAGGAATAGTATTAAACAAATAGTTAGTTTTTGTTGTTGTTGAATATATCAAGTATTAAAATACTTGATATATAAAATACTTGATCTTGGTAATTGTTCTGGTTCCATACTAAAGTATGGAACCAGAACAATTACCACTTGATATAGAAAATCAAGATGATATTCCCGTGTATTGTTCGGAAAGTGAATCTGAAACGGAAGAACCATCTATTAAAAAGAAGAGGAGTGTAGGTAAAACCTGGGTATTGGTATCAAGATACGAAAATGTTCAAGAAGCAGAAAAAGCAGTATATGATGAGAAAGTATGGTCATTGAGGAAGACTTGCAGAACAGAAGAAGGTATAAAAAAATACTACCGCTGTAACCAAGTCAAAGCTCGTGGCCCTCAGTGTGCATCACAACTTTATTTACTTTTTGAAGCCACTTCTGATGCTGTTATTATTTATCGCTTAGACGCTGATCATGATCACGAGAGTATTAGTAGTCAAAGAAAATATGGTATTTGTCAAGATACAAAAGAAGAAATAAACAAGTTATTCTCATTGCATTTAAAACCGAAGGCTATATTACACCGTTTAAGTCAGACACCGGGTATCACAGTACCTACGATAAAGCAACTGAACAACTACTTGTCCGATCGCCGCCGCGCAGTTTACGGACCTTCTGTTATCAGTCTGGGGGAACTGGAGAAATGGCTAATTGATCATTCTGCGATACCTGAAGATGAAAATGAACCGTATGTTATCTTCTACTACGTATATGAGTGTGAGTCTCCCGTTTTTCGTTTTGGTGTCAGTACAAAGTCTTTGCTAAAATTGACAACAGTGGCAACCAACATACACGCAGACGCTACGTATAAGATTGTGTGGCAAGGATTCCCCGTGTTAGTGGTGGGAACTACTGATAAAACCAAAAAAAATTATCCTTTTTGTTTGGCCATTTCTAGCTCAGAACGCAAAGAAGATTTTAAAATGTTATTTGAACAGCTTAAACATAGCGCTTACACTCTGTATTCGCATATAATGCAGCCGAAGGTTTTAATTTGTGATGCAGCCAAGAGTATTCAAAATGCGTTTACGGAAGTATTTGGAGTTGAGACTACAGTCAGAATGTGCTGGGCTCACGCTAAAAAGAATATTCAGAAACAAGTAGTTAAACTAGTAGACAAACGACTGCAGAAAGATCTTCTACAAGGCATCGACATTTTACATTCTGTCACAGCACCGGGCGTGTTCAACACCGCTTTAGCTTTTTTGAACAAATATAAAAGTCAAAAGGCTTTTATTACATACTTTAAGGAAGAATGGGTAATACAAAACCCGAATTGGTACCTAGGCGCTTCGGACGGATCTCCATCTACGAATAATGCACTCGAGGCTTTCAATAGGAGCATAAAAGATAGCCACACCCTTAGAGAACGAATTCCACTGTCCCGGTTTCGTGCTGTTACTCTTGACATGGTCAAGCAGTGGTCCGAAAATTATAAAGTGGACTCGTTTTCAAGCACACCTTTGATAGAACTATCTGATTGGACATCAGCATACCAATGGGCGAAATTGAACAAAAAAGAGAAAACCATATCAACAACAGCGATACAAAAATCTTATCTAGTCGAAGGTTCAGCAACCAATAATGTTCCAAACGGGCAAAGTTGGGAGACATTCGATGAATTCCAGAAATTTGCCTTTACTCACTGGACAGTTGTCTTGCCTTCCCAAAATAGTGACTGGGTAAAGGGTCAATGTAACTGCCCCGAGTTTTTTAAAAATTATTAATGTAAACATGTTACTGGACTTGCGATCAGGCTGAAATACATAACACCTCCAGTAGAAGCCAAAAACATAGCCATCGGGCAAAAACGAAAACGTGGGCGTCCTACAAAGGCAAAGTGCGCTTTATTGGTGCAATAATTTAAAGAAGTACTGCAGAGATTGAGTGGACTGATAATGTGAACATTGTAGGAGTAAAGACTTTGTTTAACATTTTGAATTATTATGGTTCGTACTGTAATCTTGTGTTTTTTAAATACTAATGTATTAAAAAAACATTTTTAGTAAGCATTACATTTTATAATGTGTTCATTTTTTATTAATAAAGCTACATTGGAAGTTAATTGGTGTTTGATTCAAATACATTTTGCAGTGCATTATCTGAAGTAAAACTAAAAAAATAAATGCTTGTTTTTAAAGTTAGGTGTATTACTATTTTTACAAATTTGCAACAGTTGTTAAATAGATGCTAGTTATGACATATTTTAATGAACATATTTTGGTGCACATTCAGTATATTTGGTGGAACACAGGCAAAATTAGGTAAATGAAATGGGAATAAATTGAAGTACTTTTAAATACCATCCTTTAACAAATAATAAATATTCATTATGTAGAGTAGTCCCAAAGAAATAAAAACCAATTCGCTAAACGTGCCTTAAAGATTGGATTGCTCATATTACAGCGTTTCTACCTGCGTTCTTGATAACAATCCCAGGAATGGGTCATACGAAAAAATGATGTACGGATGGATAAGAGCGGTGCCGTTAGGTCGTCTGGCTTGACAGTAGTGCAAACAGCATACGGGTTAGCGGACTTAGAACGATATGATATTGTTGGAGAATAACAAAAATCGCGGGTGCAGGCGGACGGACCGCTCCAAACAGGTTTGCCGTGCGTCGGGGCTCGAGAGCTCGCCGGAGACGATGACGTGTGCTCGCCTCCGCCAGAATGTCAGCTGTCATCCACTCATCGCTTGTCGCTCTAATATTTTGTCATAAATCCACATATCGACCTATTAACCCAATCACGCCTCCATTTTTCAATAAATTGACTACCTACATAATATTGAATGAAGGATTGGGTAATCAATCAATCGACAGTAATATTCAAGCAGAAAACATAAGTAACACAATGCAATGTCAAATTGTTTATCATAGCCGGTGCGTTTGAATTTGAACACCTTTGAACTTGCTAAGGGTTTGCGAATGAGCAGGTGTTATGGAAGTATTTACCACAAAAGTGGATAAGTGCGTAGATTTGTTATAATATGCTCTATTAATAATTTTTAAGTAGCGTTCCAATCAAAAAAAGTTGCTGAACAGGTAGGTAGTTATACACTTTATTTGATGGATGTAAAACAAGCCACGAAAAAATCATACAGTAGGCGTAGTCGCTAAAGCCAGGAGTCCACGGACCGCTTAATCATCTTGAATATGGACGGCGATCGCCCGGTCGCCTAGTACGACAGGGTGACATCCGAATCCCTTCGCGCCTCGTTAGGTGCGTGGTTTCATTTTAATACGTTGTACGATCATATTTGTAGTTCTACGGCCACTGGGGGCCATTCTTGGCTCAACGAAGTTTGATCTCACTCGCGGAGCTTATGCGAAAGTCGGAATATTCCCAGAAAATTTACATTAGTTATCAAAGTTTCAAAATAGGGCTTCCATTATAAATGGCAACATTTGTACGTTATGTGTTATGTTTCTGGCTGTCACCATTCACCAGTAACTTGCTATTGCTAGCTTCGATTGCTCGGCTGCAGTCTGTTACTGAGATATTTTGGTTGAGAGTAGCTCTATTTAGAGGTAGAGTAGCTCTATCTAGAGCTACTCTACTTCGTCCATTATCTCCAGCAGGACTCCTCTTCGTACCTTTGGGTCAGAGCCCGTGAGGCATGCGGTCAACACAATTCGGTTTAATTAAATTACATTTAGAATAGTGCAGTCACAGTCAAAAATTTTAGCTGTGGAGCGAATTTTTGTTACAGACTATCCGTACTTCCATACTTACTAATATTATAAATGCAAAAGTATATACCATTACCTGGGTTAGGACTAGGACATGGAATACCTTTTATAAAGTTAGTACCTACCTTATATTTTTAAAATACTTTTACTCCACGGGAACGTATTACCGGTATAAAAAGGTATTATGAGGTTTTTAGCATAGGTATATCATCCATACGCATGGCATCGTATAACTATAAGATTATATAGATATAAATACCCTGCTGAACCATAATGAGAATAATGCACATTGCATGTTACGATTTTCTACTTGAGTGGCGAGGGTGGTTGCAGAGGGCAGGTGTGAAGGTCCCTTCATAAGGGCTTTCAGGGACTTACTTCATAAAGATTATGTTTGCATCCTCATTAAGCAGAGTATCCTACTATCCTACTTGATAATCTTGACATTATAAAGGTGAAAGTTTGTATCTTTGAATGTTTGTTACTCAATGACGCAAAAACGGTTGAACGGATTTGGATGAAATTTGGCACACAAACTTTTATAACCTGTATTAACACATGGGATACTTTTTATCCCCGTAGCTCTTTGCCGTGGGATGATTTTTTGACTTCCATGCGACCGAAGAGTACATATGTGTATGAGTATGCGACATAAGCTAGTTTACATAATAAAAGTAAGTTTGGAACCCTTGTAATTGCCGTGACTAGACCGTCATTACTGCGGTCCTTGTTGCTATGTTGCTATAAGTAAGTTTGGAACCCATAGAATTTTATTGCCTTGACTAGGTCTAGACAGCTTCCCCCCTTTTTATAAACGGTGGTTAAAGTTACGTCAAAAATGTATTGTGAAACAGCCGCTAATCATTAGTTAACTATAAGCCACGTTTATAAATAAGGGGCATATCAACAAGACCCGCAGTCTGCAGTAACAATGGTCATCATTGTTGCTTGTTGCTAAGCTATTGTAAAAGATTTGATGTACCGGTCCCTCCTAAGAAAGGAACGGCAATTGGTTAGGCGATGACGTAATGCGATCCCATAGCGAATCAATATCTCATATACCTAATTACGTAACGTAAAGTCTATAACTTTAATAGGGTATTTCAATAAACATTATGGGGTTTATTTATGAACGTTGCTTAAAGGCTCCTATACACAATGCCGGCGGCCTAATATCAACTGCAGCATGGGCCGCGAGGCAAAAGCCCGCCGGCTGTGCCGCCGGCATGTGTGTAGGAGCCTTAAAGTTGAGGGACGCTCAAACGTCAAAATTAGTAAAAAAAAAAGTTTATGAATGAAGGGGTAAATCTCGAGTTATTTTGCTAAGGTTTCTTTGGAAAGTCATTACTAGTGTTTACTGGTATCATGATGCAGATGTTACGTAAATTGATGCCCGTATCAGTTTGAAATGTTCAGATAAATAGATTAGCATATGGTAGGTATCTATATTTGCTGATATCTTAGTATACAGGCCAAATTCCATACGGCTAATCAAGAATATATCTACGCACATACTTACCCTGTCAACACGAGAAATTTAGGTATCCGAGCAAAAAAAAAAAAAAAGAAAATATACAATAAAACAAACTGATACTTTTTCAAATTTGTTTTGCACGTTGCCGAAAACGTGGAAAGCAAACCTTGGAAAAAAGTCTATTGTTTTTGAAAACGTAAAGAAAAAGTTACTTTTTCTAAGGTTTCAGCTACAGCACGAAATACTTACAAACTTGATACGGTTTTACGAGAAACCAATGAAAAATTAAATTTGATTTTTCTGCCTTACTTTTATTGTAAAGGTAATTTTTTTTTACAAAATTTATGATTTTTTTAAAATTAATTATTTTAAACTTTTTAGTTCTTTTTAATTAAAAACATAAAAGCTTGTTTGAAAAAAAAAATCTATAGCAGTGGGATTATGTGACTGGAAAATGGCACATATCGAAGCGCCGCAATACGGCTGTGGGGTTATTCAATTTACAGAGTACTTGTTAAAACGAATCAAACTGGCCCAAACTTGTTCCGTTTGCGTCGTTTTACCGAGTATAGCCGCCTCCCTCCTCCCTGGTTACCACCTTCCAGCTCCATCTTTAGATCAGCTCCATAGTATTGTATTGTCATCCGATTTACATAAGCGCGCAAAATTTCAGCTTAATCTGAAACCGGGAAGTGCGTGAAATTTTACTTGACAACAACAAGATTTGATTACAGATAGACACCGGACTGGTGAAACTAAATAAAAGCTTGTAAAAGTGTTAGTAGTTCATTAAAATCTTGTGTTATCTTGAACAACAATGACTTTATAATCGGTGTGCAACTCTGACTGCTATAGGTAGAAACGGCTGCTGTAAAAACTGTCGGTCTAAACTACAGAATTTATCAGACTCGTGTGTTCGTTTGTCACGATTAAAGTACTCTAACTCGAGAAACGCTTTGTTAAATAACTAGATAATTTACACATTTCCAAAATAATATATTTTGTCTATTTATAGTATAGATAAAAATTAATTCGAATTTCTCGATCAAACATGCATTAAAATTCAGCTATCTCAAGTAGTTACGCAATATACACCGTGTCATTTTAGTCGTCTTACAACGGCAGCCCACTTCATGTATCCAATGACTACTAAACATTTATAAAAAGAAAAATGAAATTTTTGGACTTGTGAATAATAATAAAAAAAATATCATTCACTAAGACGCATGATGTAGTTTTGAACACCCTGTTATGGAGATGGAATTAATGATAAAATGTAATGGTATTATGGTAGGTAGAAATTCTTCTACCGTTAGATACGTAAACAATTAACGGGGAGGGTGTCTCATAATTCTAAAGCATTATTTATTTTTCTTTGTACCTATTATCTTAATTAAAGGAAACAATGTTTTAATCGCGCCGAGAGGTATTTTATGACGAATACATTGAGTGGACCACCTATGTAAGATGATTTTTTTGTTTTTGGGTGGGAAATCATCAAATAACTTCTCCCGCTCTGGGTGAAGCGGGAGGACATGTCAGCCTTTTACTGACTAAAACCTACCCGTGTTCTCTCAGTTGCCTGTGTGCCAGGGGCCGCGGTATCTCTTTCGAACAACCCGCACCCCTGGCAGGCATCGGCCCTTGCGGGCCCCATCAGTTGCTGCTGACATCTCTTTGAGGCGCGCGTGGAACACAACGCGCCGTCGACCCGGGCTTGGTCCTTACCGGACAGCGAGCTACCCATTACTCGCCGTCCGCAAGCCCGTGCCTACGGTGGCCGGGAATCAGCCTGGGATTCCCGGCCACGGCTGTGAGGACCCATGCACTGTATCTCCCTCACGTGCGCCGCCTCCCTCTTTGCGAGCATAACTGCTTCGCTAAAGGAGGCGACTGCTAGCCATGCACTCTCACTCCGTACCATGGCCTGGACCAGGGTCGGACGCGAGAGATCGCCGCCGCCGATCACCTCCACGAGGACACGGTGGTGCTCCGCCCAAGCCGGGCAGACCTTCACCGTCCTTCACCGTATGCTCTACCGTGTTCCGATCAAAACGTTACGGTGTATATGTTGTCATGTCCCACAAATAGAAAATCTAGGTACTCATTACTAAATTAACTATTCTATTAACATGAGAATGTTAGTTAGTTTCTAAGACTTTACCTAACGTCTGAGGTCGCTTTTCCGAATACAGACCCAACATGTTAACAACAATAAAAGTCACGTAGGTATGTAGTGATTTTTACGTTAGTTATTTTTATAAGAGTGTACCCGCTCAGCACCCTAATTGCGTAACTCACGATTAATGATAATCTGTTTCGTTTGAAACAGATTGTTAATCCATTGCTTCATATGTTCGAAAATTGTGTCTGCTCAACACCGTAAATCACGCAATGAATATTGTTGAACTGTCAAAATGAAACTGATTATGATTATTCGTGTGTTTCGCAATTAGGGTGCTGGATATGGTTATATCTATACACATAATCTATATAAATCAATAAAATTAGAAGTGTATGTTTGTAATTTCAAAATAATAGCTTTTGCAGCATATGAAAGTATATACGGTACCTATATATAATTAAAAAAAATCATTTTCTTAATGTTTGTCTGCCTTTTTTGTCAAAATCAAAAGCCACTTATCCAATCTTGGCTGAGAATCAGCACTTTTTGTCTGTTTGTTTCGGCTTAGCAGATAGCTGATGTTATAGACTACCTTTGAAGTGAAAGCTTCTTTAGGCGCGTTGGGCATTTTTTGAGAAGGGAAAAAGCAATTGAACTGGCGACACCGCTATCGAAACCTCTGTATATTAGTTGAGCTTGATCAGTATAAATTACAAGTAGGTAATAAAAGATTTTACCTACTTGGTAAAACAGCTGCCAAATTGACTCAAACTACATACTAATTTTTGTTTATTTTTTTACAAAAAATGTAAAATTCGGTTAATATTTTTGCTGGTCATGCTAAATCACACAGTAATTTATTAGCTCAACACACAACACACGTAATTCTTCGAGTTTTCACTTCTGTCGGCACTCTCGGAGTGCCACTGTATTTTTTGTCTCGGTAGCACGTTCCTGTGGAATAATTCCGACATCCACGCTGGTGAAGTCGCTTGTATTGCTGGTGTCATATAAAATGGCAACATAAAATGAACAAGTCTAGAGAATTCAGTAGTTTTACAAACGGAATTTACGACACTCGAAACAATAGAGCGGACCTTATTGATATACAAGGATGTAAACAAATGGCTCTGCCTTCAGTTTTGGAACATTGGCAGGTCGCGACGATATGTTTATATTTCCATAGCATTATAAACTCTATTAACAAAATCATTTCCATTCGATTTTATCTTCATCGATATCGCGGCGCGGCGCGGTGTAGCATGGCGGCGCGTACTTTCAGGAAAATGAATTTTCCGCAATTTTCTTTCACCATAGGTGGATAAGTTTCACACATGCGCTGAAGCTAAAATACAGTATTTACACGGAATGTCGGGATTGAGAACGCACTGTATACAAAGTGTAATAGAATAGACACAAGTCCTGAAAGTAGTTTGTTCATAATTGACTACTGAATCGATTTACGTAAAAAAAAAGGCATTTTTTCAAAAAATATTTATTTTGCCATACCTAGCGCCAACTGAGCCAAAACAAAACAATCTTATTTCAAGGCAATAAGACTCAATTCAATACATTAAATAATGCTAGGGTCAACACGATTTTCTTAATAAAAACAGTTGGCTTTAAAAATAATAAGTTTTGGTCATTTTATTATGATTTTAACTCAATACTCCAATTGGTGTGTATGAGGTCTAGCGTTAATTATGTCACACTTTGTATAATATTATTATGATAGGATTCACTTGCTTTTTGTAAATACCTATGTAAATACGTGTTTTGTTTGGTCTCAGGTGTCAGCAGCGCAGCACATGCAAGTGACCGGCGCGGGCAATGGCGGACACGTGTCCGTGGCTGCCCAGCAGGGCATGTACGCCAGCTTCCACAACCAGGGCACGCCATCGCCACAACACCATCAAGGTAAATATCAACAAAAAAGGTTTTCTAAAAAGGGCTGTGAGGTGACCTCCGCGGATCGATCACTCTGCGGAGGTCATACCCTTAGTACCGTACGGGGCTCTCCCCGCTTCAAAATACCTACATGAATGCATACATGTTCCTATAAAATAGGATTATTTTAAAACATAAGGGATTAAAAATGGATTAATATACGGAAAACGGACATAACTATTTCAGTGATCATGAAGTATGTTTTTCGCTCGCTTTAAAACAAGAATTTAATTTTGTCAGGAACTTCACTGTGTATGATAAAAGATTATTACAATCTAAATAACGTTGAATTGAATTAAAACATTATTTGAATGAACAAATTCACGAGTTGGTATCAATGGCGCATGCGTATTATCGCTTTCTCAATACACTGCGGAGTCATGCTAATGACACGCTAAAAATGATGATTCAATTCCGGTCCATTGATATTGACTAGAGTCATTCGAGTGCCTAATAGTTTATATTGTGCTATTTTTTAATGTTTACAGACTCTTTGTGGGTTTACAAACGATTCGTTTTATCTTATCGTAATAGCTGAGCTGAATTACATTTCGTAATGGACCTATAAAATGAACGGCATAGGAAGGTAGGGATTGCTATAATTACAACGGTTAGCAGAACAAAGCGGGGAATGCAGTTTACAGTAGGTATACGCCCTTAACAACAACCATTCAGCGGGTCGTCTTTATGATATTACACTACCGATACGACAGTCAGCATTCCAAGACTGCGTAAACCTATACAATATTAAAAAAGGGACAAGTGTGACTCGGACTTGCACGTGAAGCGTGCGGGTTCCGTACCACAAACAAGGCAAATATTTCCAATAAAAACCACGTTTCATATATAGAGAGAGAGAGAGAGAGATGCCCTTTATTTGTTGTTATAGCGGCAATAGAAATACACACTGCAAATGTATATATTGTATTAAAATTACATCGTTGAGGAGACGAATCTTTCAAACACAAGACATTGCTTCGTATTATGATCGAAAAGATTAGCAATATTTTTCAAAATTATTCAGATGTACATAATGGTTTACGCAATGAGGGTGCCGTTGGCACCATTTCAGTACGAACCCCTAAAAAGGGTCGGTGTGCTCATTAATAGGTACTGCTTTACTACTTACAACAATCAATGACTATCTAGTAAATTATTCCAGGTACAAAGTATTTAAAAAACAAAGAAACCTCGCGTGCAGTTTATTTTTCATAACACACATGCGCGTTGGACACATTGACATAAGTTACAAGCACATAGTTCATGGTATGTAGCCACAGTCAAACTATTAACGTCTTTATGCTATTGCGTTAAGTGATAGCGTGTGTGTAGACGCAAGTTGGTGTATGTTGTGTTACTGCAAAATCAGAACGGGCAGAAGGCCCACTGTACATTCATACATATATAAACACACAGCCTTTTCCCATGGTGGTAGGCAGAAACTACAGAACGCGATCTGCTACGATCCTTACACACTTCAATGTGCCACCAAGTTTCCTCTAGATCGTCACTGCGACTAGTCTCTTTCTAATCGATCGCAGATTTTTCGCCCCCTATTCATGTATTACGAAGCATGCGGTAAGGTACTTTTTCATGAAATATTCATTCAAATCAAATCGTTTATTGCAATCCATAATGTGCACTTACAGGTGGTAAATAAAAAAAAATAGAAACAATTATGGACTCTTGTTGGTCGTACTTAGGGGTTGCATTGATGATTTTATTTCAGTAATACACATACGTGTTAATGTCACAAATCATATTTTTTTCAACATACAGCCTGACACTGACAACGTCAGAAAATTTGACTGAAAACGTAAGAAAATTTATTCTACAACTAGGGAGGTGTTCCTTAGGACACTTCATGGTAAAGTTGCGCAGCATGAGTTTGTGTAGCTGAAAACATTCTTTACTTCGTTTTTAGCATCACAATAATGTTTTACAGCGACATTTTTTCGTCTTTTTGCTCTTCTTGAATTGGTATTCAAAAAATGAAGGCAATCACGAAACTATGATCTAAATGAAAACAATTACAGATTTAAACCCTGTTTTTGGCTTGGCAAAATATACGCAGGATAGGGTTGCCCTGCTCGTAATCAATTTTATCTTACAATATCTAGTTAGAATCTAAACAGTAGACATGTAAATATTTATTGATACCTAGTGGTCGCCCAGTGGTCGACCATTAAAAAAAATATAATTTAAAGTATTTCTGATGCGTTATTATTTAAAAAAAATTGTAGTTTTCTGAATTCCTCCATGTAAACTTTAACTGTGCCACAAAAAATCTGTGAATAAACTCATTTCATTTTATTTTTTCAATAATATAATTATAATAGTGGTCGAAATTCGACTTTTGGCACTTCTTTTCCATATAAAACTTTAACTGTACCTTTCACAGTTCTCCGTCCGCGTAACTTTGGTAAAAATGGGTACTAAGCTTTTCCTTTACATATTGCATAGATAATTATATAGATTTCGTTCGGCATTTCTTTGTAGCCTGTAGAGCGTGGAGCTTCTTCATCTCCAGTTTTACGTAATCCGTGTGGTGAGTGGTCGAGGGGCGGAGGGCCGAGGTTGACGCTCCGCGAGAATGCGCCAAGTCGCGCACCTCGGATGAGGATGACATTAGATTGACGTGTTTATTACCTGCGAACTACGCTGCACTTGCATGATGCGGCCCACTCTACATTTATTTACATACTTCGGGTATGTAGCGGGTTTGTGCTCGATTCGAACTACATCATTCTATTGATTGTTGTAGTCAGACGAGTACGATAAGGGGATCAACGGCAAAACATCAAGCCTGCAGTATTTCTCGACGGGGTAGGGCAGAGGTGTTTAATTCATAAACTGTTTTACAGCCAGGTGATTTCATTTGTATTATTTAGACATCTGATATGGATATTATCAAATCTTGTGATTAATACAAAAGATTCTTTGGGAGTATTTAAAAAGATCAAGTACCGTAGTAGGCAAAGGCTAGCCAGATTGATTGATGGATTGGTTAGAAATTAGTGATGTACCAACTAGTCGGGAAAGCCGACTAGTCGGCTAAAATCACCGACTAGTCGGCCCATTTTTTACTCAAATTAATATGCTTAAAAATTTAAAAGACGGTGATTGAAATGAAATTGAAATCTTTACTGTAATTTTTTTTATTAAAGCAGTTTTACAGTCTGCACTCAGTGCAATCAGGAAATTAGGATAGTAAGGAATAGTAACCCTTCGTTTGGTCCATTAATTCGGTAACAGTTATCCATTAATTCAATAATTTTCAGTAATTGGACTTAAATCCAGAAATTAAATACCGGAAGTAAAATTAATTAACACTTCTAACAAAAACGAAGAAACTCTATAGCAAACAGTTGGCACTCGAATCAAATCAAAATATTTAATTTTACATAAACCTGCATGGGCACATAAGAAACGTCAGAATCTAGGTGCACGGTTCCAATTTGTCGCTTCTATGGAGAAAAGCCAGCAAGAAACTCCACGGTTAACACAACAACTCACGGCTTTTACAATGTTTTCAAATTACAGTGATAATAGGTATGGGAGGGCAGTACAGGCCCTTCAATAAGTGCCAGGTACTTAGAGGAATGAAAATAGTCTACAAATCTAGTTTGTAGGGCCTACAACATTCTCTCATTCACAATATGTAAAAGAATCTACATAAATACAATAAACCTATTTAAACCAAGTGACATGATTTCCATGACAATCACTAATAAATAGTAGATATTAGAATTGATGTATAATGTCAAATAATGAAGAGAATATTTCAGACATTGTAAAACATAAAAATAATAAAAAATTACACTGTAATTTGGGAGCAGTTAATAGACTTTCACATAGCTATGTTGTTAATGAGGTAACAGGGAAGCCACATGTGCAGAAGGAATTAATGCCAAACTTCCCTGTCTTCAACGTAGTCTTTTATCTTATAATATGCTTTTTTGATAAGGACACTTTTGATACATTGAGGTAATTATGTACCAACTTAGGCGACTTCTCTAGTACGTTAGTACATATTTACCTCAATGGTTTGATATGAGTTTTAAACTTTCCATCGCTAAGTTCTGTAACCGACTTTGGCAACTTGTTATAGAAGCGGATACTGTTTATTAGAAATGACTTGCTAGTTTTAGTTAATCTAAATTTTGGAATCATAATTTCATCTTTACTACGTGTATGTAGATCATGGAAATCGCATCTTTTTTTAAAAGTCCTAAGTTAGACCGAACATACAAGATATTTTCTAGGATTTAAGAGAAGGCACAGTTAGTATATCAGTTTCGTTGAATTTGTTTCTAAGAGACTCGCGAGGCCCCATTTTATAGATTGCGCGGATTGCCTTCTTTTGTAAAATGAAAATTGTATCTACGTCAGCTGCTGATCCCCACAGCAGAACGCCATAAGACATAATACTGTGAAAATAAGCAAAGTATACTAACCTACTACCCCAATAAGTAGGTTTGCCATTTTGAACATAGTCGATGTCACCCGAACTGAACCAAAATAAATGATCGGCTTGGCCGACTAGTCGGCCAGAGTCATAGTCGGCCCATCTCTACTAGAAATGTTATAATTAAGATCGGCTGTTATCCAGGAAAAAGTTTATAACCTTTGTATTAATATTTTCGGTTTCTGTTCTACCTGCGTTTTTTCACATTTTTCCTTGTCGTTGTTTGCGACGGTTACGTACGAGATAATAAACCTTTGCTACATACCTATCTACAGATCTCGTGTCGGTATAGGTCATCATTGTTTAAAACAGTGAGTGGAATATTCGACTTTTTTACAATTCATAATTAAATTATTCAATGTGTTTTGGATGTTGGATTTATTTTCGTAGGGTTATGTTCCTGTAATAAATGAAAGTTATTTTTCCCCGGGTATCAAACCTGAGCATTGAATGTACAGGTAGTTTTCTCTCTAATTCGGGAACACCCCGTATTTATTGTTTTCAGAAAACATCTACAATTTTCTATTAGGTGAAATATTTTCTAATCATAGTTGCATTAAAATCAAAGTTTACGTATAAAGTTCTTGTTAACAAAGACGATACGACTAGAAAAAGGGTGACAAGCGATATATCGACTAACAACTATTAGAAAAGTTTAGAAGAAAAATTCAGGGTGGCAGGGACATCGACTCGTAAAATGAAAACATTAATTCAGCACATGATTATAGACGCTCTAGAATATAAATTATTCGTCGGTTATCAAAAATATCTGGTGGTCCATAGAAAAGTGCAATATCGACGCGCTCAAAATGTATAGCAGAGCAAATGTCTTTACAAATATCCAACGAGAAATTTTAACGCAGGGGGATTCAACTGAATCCATGGTATCGGGTTATGAGTCGATGTCCCTGCCCCTCTTGTATGTTGCGTCGATCCCAAATAAATGGTGATAAGAGCGACAGAAGATGATTAACAAAATGTTCGTGTCATGGTTCTAGGTGGCGGTTGCGACTCGTACTCGGTGTCTCAGTCGCAGAGCATCAACTTCACGCAGGCGATGCGCGCGCGGCCGCAGGGCAACCCGCAGCAGCAGCAGCAACAGCAGCAGGGCGGACCTCCGCTTGGTTAGTACCACACTGGTATACTAATTACTTAGGTGTATTCAATACCTGAACAGACGGCTATATCAATACATCTCGTGATCGATTTCATATGGTGAGTAGGCGAGTTGGTGATTAAGGCCAAATAACTCCCTCACATTTTTACGTTATACTCATTGTTAATTTACACTTTCTAGCTTGAAGCACAGGTTCAACTCAGTTGAAGCAAATGAACAACTGTGTCTATTTTAATTGTTGTTATTTATAGTACATGCGCCTTTTTTAAATAAACGTTTAGTATTAGGTATTATTGAAGTACATACTTTGGGTTGGGGTGTGTATTTGGCTGGTAATTTTATTTTTTCTCATTTATGGTGAGATCTTTTTCCGCCTATGGATGAACCCCGCATGGTTTTTTTTTATGACAGAAAACAAAACGAAGATAGAACTAAAGGTGATCAGAGGGTTGATAGCCTATTTTTTGGCCATCAAGCCCACTCCCTCTCACAGAGAGGAGGCCTAAATATTTTAAGATAGAACTTGGATTAATCTATATCTTTCTTTACCACCGCAGGCGTCGCCGCAGCTGGCATATCACGTGAACAGCAAGCGAAGATGCTGCAACAACAGCAGCAGCAAATGTTGCGCGCGCAGCAGCAGCAACAGATGCGCCCCCCGCCGCCAGAGTACAAGGCGCGCTTCGTGGGCGCGGCCACCTGCGCGGGCGGCGCCGGCGCGTGCGGGCCCGGCGCGGCCGCGTGCGGCCCGGCCGGCGGCGCGCTGGGCGTGCGGCGCGCGGCGGCGCCCCCGCGCCCCTTCCCGCAGCACGCGCGCACGTACTCGCCCGAGTGGCGCCACGTGCTCATGCAGCAGCAGGCCGCGTCCCGGCAGCAGTTCCCGCACCATCATCAAGGTGACCCTTCAATGCTTTTCTTTTTCTGCTTGAACTAATGTGAGAAGCTTATGCTATATGTGTGCAGTCAGCAAGGTAGTGGCAGGGCTGACTGTTCCTAGACATATTCAGCCATACTATGACAGCGAACGATGATTTAAATATCACCACATTTGGAAGATATTTGTGGTGACAACTTGTAAATTTGCTGTTGCAAATCTGATTGCAGGAAATGCTTAAAAAAGACACCCAATATAAACATGATTCTACATTTCAGGCTTCAGTATGGGCACAATGGGCGGCATAACGCAGCAGCAGCAACAACAGATGCAACTGCAACAGGCGCGGTTGCAACAGCAACAGCTTTTGCAACACCAGCAGCAACAGCGGTATGTGTTTATGTTTCTCCATTTGAATTTTACCCAATACTGTCATAAATTACTCAAGATTATTAAGATTAATATTTGCTTGAGTAAAAATACATAGAACGCTGAGATGTCATAAAAATGCTTCTTTCTGATTTTCTTTTTAGAAAAGGCTTGAATGAATTGATATATTATTTACCGCTTACTATTAATTTTAAACGCCATTCCGTTATATTGTGTTGAAGCCATCAAATATTAATCAGACAGTTATGTTATTATGTAGTTGCTCATAATGGTGTTTACGTTGCAGGTCCAACCAACAACAGTCGCCCATGTCTCATCTCATTATGCAACAGAACCAGATGATGAGCGTGCAAGGACAGGTAAGATGTTATTGTTATTACATACTCTTCCATATTATTTAATAATAATATATAAGAATAATAAAATATTCACATTTTCTTTAAGGTGAATGCGCTAACTTAGGGTAACTCGGAAAATAAAACATTTCTTCCGTTTTTTGAAATTTGCAGGTCAGTGGTAGGTTGTACGTAGATTAAAATATAATTCGCGACCGTAACAATGAAGGCTTTACAGAATTATTGTAATCGTTAAAATCAATACAACCCTATATGTTTTTTAATCCCACTGAATGAGTTTATACTGAAAATGAACTGAGAAGGTTGTATTGATAATAGGGTAATTGTTGTACATATAATAGGCTATTTTACTATACAGGATAAGTTTTTATCCAGTGCACAAACTGTAACCATGAATTCAGCATATCATTCTAGACCCCCCAGTGCAGAATTTTTTGGTTGGTTATACATATTTTGACCGCGTAGGTATTGGAGTTTTCTATGAAACAGCTGATTTTTTTTTGTAAAACCGACGTAAAATTTCTGCGCGTCTTGAATCATATGCTGAATTCATGGTTACAGTATGCGCACTGGATAAAAACTTATCCTGTATATGAGAAAAAAATATATTATTGAGATAGCTTAGGCAAAAACCAGTCGGAAAATGTTGGTTTTAGTTCATGAAATAACAAAACAAATTTTAAAATTCAATTCAAAGATTTAAATTTTTTTTAAATCTGTTTTTGAACACCTTGAAATAGTAGCCGCCATGTTATTCCGTCATACCGCTGTTTTAACTAATCAACTGAACAATTTTGTACTTTTATTATTGTCATAACCAAAGTAAATTTTATTGTAATAATATCCTACAGTCAGGAACAGCAAACCAACGATAAGTAGAATAATAACTAATTACAAAAAAAAAAAAACAATTATCATACAAAATATCAACGCATTTGTTTACACAGAAAACTGACGTCATACCCACAGAGCAATATGGTGTCCACTGCGTTCAGCGTTTTCGCCAAATTACGCGCGAAATATGAAAAAGTAAAATGTAAATGCATTTTTATGGCATTAATGGATTCAATAAAAATGTCGTTTTTTTTAGTGGTTTATTAGCATTTTAGAATCGAAATAAGACACTTTTCAAAAATGGATGTATATACCCTATTCTGTAGATACATACGTGTTACGGTCGCGAATCATATTTTGTTCACCATATATCCTAACACTTACCTGAAAATTACCAACAATGTTTGAACATTTGAATTTCCCTTAAACATGTTATAATTTTCTTTTGTTTACAGATGCCAAATATCCACATGAGCCAGTCTCAGAGCATGTCCATGCAACAAAGCGGCATGGGCATGGGTCACCAGGGCAGCCCCATGCAGAACGGGCCCATGCAAGGTCAGGGACCAATGCATGCTCAGAACAATCCTATGCAGCAGAACTCTATGATGTCCCAGAATGCCATGCAAAACCAGAATGGGAACGTTTCTCAGCACTCGTTCCCGTCGCTCCATAACACGTCTTCCTTCACCGGACAAACGACAGACTTCAATCTTGACTTCCTCGACAATATGCCTTCCACGGACGCCAGCAATCTCACCGCTCAGGAGCTCCTTAACTCCTTAGACAACTCGTTCTTGAACGACATCCTTTAAATTATAAATGGCACAGCTATATGTGTTCGTTTTAGAGTAATATAATTACTAATTGACCCACTTTAAAGTCAATTAGACTTTATCATATTCGGGTTTTGTCTACATAATGTGTTTATTATACCTTCTAAAAATACAAATGTACGACCAATATGGAACAAATGATGACCAAAGTTATTACACAGGAATTTAACAAGGCCAGAGTGGAGTATGGCCAGTAGAACCTACTTACAACACACGAGTTTACTGTGACCGACAGTAAGCCACTTTACATTTTGGACCACATTGTTTTTGTAGACTATTTATTATGAAAAATATCAATTTCGTAGTGTTTATAGTTTTTACTATTGTTAATAATTCCTTTGTAAATATTTTAATTTTAAAATGTTTGTAATATTACTAAGCATAAGCTAAATATACTACCGATATCGATAGTCTCAGAGTATCCGCGAAACTGACTTTCTATTCTTCTTATGATAATTATTATTTAGCTGCAGAGTAGGCTAATGTATATTTATTGCAGATTTTATTGTAGTTTATAAGGTGAAAAGCACAAAAGACAATATTTTATTTACGTTAGTGAATTTATTTATGAAAACAAGTGAAATAAATGGGGCAATAGATACCGACTGCTATATTAAAACATAGGTTTAATAATATAAATCGAGGTGACTAGCATATGGCAGCTCAGCGACCTGCTGTGAAAAGGTAATTTAGGTATTGGTGACTAGTTACTATTCCAATATCTTTGGAAACAACTAATTGCATTATTAAGTGTGGCAAGATTGCGATAGACAACGAACATTTCCGACATCCGCCTGTATACTACGTTGTTATTGCATGTTGTCCGATGCCAAGAGGCTAATCACCTCGATTCTAGCATTACACAACTTAAACTTTATTTACATTGTCGTCTGCCAAAACTTGGCCAATGTGCGGCTTTCGTTATTTTACAATTATAGTAGGCCCAGCCACTGACATTCTAATTGATTTTTATTCCACAACACATGTTTTGTTGGTTTGTCACACTTGGGGACAGCCCAATCCATTAAAATAGTGCAAAATGTAAATTTTATGAACTAAGAATAAAATAAGATCATTCCTGTACCTAAGATGATTGTAGATTATACTGTGATGTCGGTCTCAATGGTCAATAGATTATAAATAGTATCAATTATTATACATAGATTATTGTTATTGTTAAGGATCTCATGGTATCATTTTAGTTTGGGGGTTTTGAGATTCTGGAATTAATAGATTGTTGGTTTCATTATTATTTACTTTTTCAACGAATGTGTAGCATATTCTTTGTAAAGTGCATTTTCTTTTTATTATTTAGTATGTATTTGAGAATGCATATTCACCCATTTCGTTATGTTATAGTAGTGTAAATACAAAACTGTTGTTAAACAACTTTAGGAATTTTTGATCAATGTATACCAGAGATGGGTATGAAATTAATAAAATCATTATGTGCAAACAATCCAACCGATGAAGGTTTAGCTCTCTGATATAGTTTACAGCTGTAAAACCAACTATTGTGAATGATAGGAACATTCCAGAGCCATTGTTAATAATGTTTTAACTTTAGGACCAATTTTTGAACGTTCTTTTGAAAATAATATTGCATATTGAGTGAATGTGTTTTATTTATTTTTAACCCTAACCTAAACTAATCGAACACATAATAAAGGTACTAACATTAAAACCGGAGCAAGTGCTTTAGAGAACGAATGAAACGGAACGGATCCTCTACTCTTATAAAATAGTAAATATTTCTGAAAATATTCAATTTATGGCACACATTTCGTACTTTTGTTGTTTTTGTCGGACTCATTAGCAAAAACTTTACTATCGTTACGAAAAGAGCCAGCAAGAATACAAATCCAATTTTCAGCTGATAATCCGATCACCACATGATAGAGTCAGCTTGATGCTTGTACAAATAATCAGAAAACCTCTCCAACTTCCCCTCTAAAGCATTTATCTCCGTTGCTAATTCTCATACAACCTCATTCGGTTTGTTGTGGAAAATTCTGGGGTTTCGTATTCTTGGGCTATAGAAGTTGTTCGGCTGAATGTATTTCGCAGTAATAGGCTCCTCATGTACGGGACTCAGTTTACATTCGTAGATATTCTCATTCGCGTTATTGTCTAGAGACCTCATTGAGAAAGCTTGTAATATTTGTCGGCGTCTCCTGAGCCGAATACACGAGAATACTGTGCTCAACAGGACTCCCAGTTTGAAGAGGGCCACGATGAACAACCCCAGCATTAGGATTAGATACTGCTGTTGGTACCAGTCTTCCAATGGTCCTAGACAACCCTGAAATCACAATAATTCATTAATGGGATAAATGGGCGCATGGGAAATGCCATACATTTGATGTCTTCATCAAAAACCATATTTTAAAACCAGATTAATTTCAGGATCAGTTCTCTGCTGCGGATCTGTCTAAACTGACCTTAAGTCTTGCCAAAAAAATGGGTTGGAAGTGACACCGCAGGGTACCTTACCAATGGCTCTGTGGCCACCAAGGTATCTCACGCTGCAGTAGCTGCAGCGTCATCTTTAGTAATAGTAATCCGTCTAAAGCAAGTCGTTTTCAGAGCACGCTCCATCGGGTTCCACAACGTGTGAGCATCAACAGAAAAAGACAGTGGATCTTACCGGCACATATCTAAACGTGGGATTAGGCTGCACTTCCTGGCAGCGCGACTCGTTCACCGGCGCGGGGTTGAGGTAGGATACATGGTCTTCATACTGTACGCAGCAACTCAGCGGCACCGACATCCCACGAGGACCAAGCCGTCTAAGCTGCCAGATCGACATGTCGTAGTTACGGGCATCCGTCATACCACAACACTCCAACTGGAAGAGACACATTACATAAATATAACATGATGCCTGTATTCTCCCAAGGGTAGGTAAGGTAAAACAATGGCGCGTTATGGATTATCACTGATACGAGGTGTTCATAGTCATCATTTCAACCGATAGATCTGCCACTTCGACCGGTTCTGTGCTTCCTGCATCCAGCAGATACCTACGGCCTTCACCAGGTCATCGGTCCACCTTCTGGGAGGCCTTCCAACTCTACATCTTCCGGTACGCGGTATTGGCACTCCAGAACCTGTCGACCCCATCGACCATCTGTTCTGCGAGCAATGTGCCCTGCCCACTGAGGTGTTGCATAGCAATATTCCTTTCCTATGATCTCAGTGACTAACTTCTCTTGCCACAGCTTAGATGGTTAAGCTGAACTTCCCCAACAGGTCAGATTATGCTGTAATAAGTAAGACTGTAGTTGTTAAGGGGCAGTATCACACCCCAATGAATTCTAATGAAGGTAAACTACCTCAGTTTGTGCCAAGTCCACGGCTGCAGTAAAGTGTTCGAAGTCAGGTAACGCGTAGTAAGTCTGCAGGGCGCCCACCGCGCCGCCTCGTGAACTCTGCAGGCCCAGACACCGCGGCCAAATGGCTGCTAGCACTCCTCCGGCGCACTCGCATAGCAACATCGACAGCACGACTAAGAAGTACTGAAAGAAAGGCTATCGAACTTAAAACGAATTTAAATTCTTGCCCTTACAAGAACAAATCAAGACAAAACAAACGGGCGCACATACCCTATTTACTACAAACATAGTGGTATATCTATACACTTACCTAAGTAGGTACATTTTATATTATCATCAGTTCAATAGCTGAGTCACACCTAAAACAGTTTCGCCTTGAAGTCAACGCACTACATATATCGGTCGGTGACCTATGTTACTCAATAGCACCTTCCAGGAACAATTAAAATAACGCCAAGTCGTAGTGGTGAACAGACAAGACTTACTATACTAAGGACCGTGTAACTGGGCATGTAGGTTGCCCAGCAGCCGAGCGCTCCGGTCGCACACATAGCCAGCCCAGCGGCCAATAGGGCCAGGGACAGGTAGTAGAATGGTGGATGGGTCAGTATGTCTTCATCCGGCGCTGCCAGAAGCCGTGATAAGAGTATTCTTTTGGAATCGCAGAGTAATAGAAACCCACATATTACTTCCACAAAACCACATGCCTGTCGGAAAAAACATAGTTTATAAACTCTTTAAGTAATAGGTACCTACTTTTCGTCAAGAGTATTACCTACACCAGGAAGTAAAAAATATATCATTAGCTAAGTTTTTATGTACACAACTAATTAACAAGAGATCATTAAAAACAGTATCTAACTCGTATAAATAAATTACTTACAAAAAATACGGTATTGAAACATCCAAAGAGCACTTTAGCACTTGTTTCATTTTTGCACATTTTTAAATTGAATAAAACTAGATAAAATATATAAAAGGCACACAAGGATCTAGAGTAATACGATACGGAGAAATGTGGTCAAAACGCTATAGTTACAACTAATAATGTGAGTATGTGAATAAACAAACGGACGATGAATAGACTCGCCGGTTTTAGGGAGATACGCTCTGGTGAACAGGTGGGGTGACTGAGTATTAAGGCATTTTTGTTTAAAATTAATGCATGAGTCGCTCATGCATGCTTCGACATTTACACTGCGGAATTACAGGTTCGTTATGGACATACTGACCACGATTGCGACATCGCTTAGGCTCACAGCACATGAGCACACCACATTAAGTTACAAATATTATCAACAACTGCCTAGCCTAAACCCAACTATGTTGCCGTCGGCTTCCAGCCTTAGCAAATGCAGCTGAATATCAGTACATGGAGCGAGTCTCCCATTAATATTATTATACTCTTTGGAGTGAGTGCCTATCTGAACTCCACAACTCAGTTACTGGGTAATACGATACCTCTTGGTAAGTGTCAGAATTCGGGCTTTTGACGACCCGTAACCACTGTCAAAAATCTACCAATGACAGCCTGGACCAACGGCATAACGTATTTTACGAGGCACAGTGAGGTCTTGGTATGTAAAGATGGTCACCCATCCACAGACCTACCGCGGCAAGCGTAGCTTATCCTGATCGATCGACTCGTGCGGCTGTTATGACTAAGTCACAGGCCCATCATCATCATCATCATCATCATCATCATTTCAGCCGAAAGACGTCCACTGCTGGACATAGGCCTCCCCAACGGCCATACGACCGCCATTTCGACCGGTTCTGTGGTTCTCGCATCCAGCGGATTCCTGCGGCCTTCACCAGGTCATCGGTCCATCTTGTGGGAGGCTTTCCAACGCTACGTCTTCCAGTACGCGGCCCCCTAAATTACAATTATTATGAGGGCTTTAATTAAAATTCGTTTTAAACAATTTATAGTTGTATATTTTACTTTATCACAAAAAATATTTTTCGTTTTTTATGTTGTTTTACTTATAATGTAGGTTTTAAATGTTTAACGCTTTTAAAATTCAATGTCTCTTTTCTTAAATCCACCACAGTTCACACTTGGTATGCTTGTGATGTCATCTTGTTCTCGTTCTTTGGTTTCTTGGAGTTCTGAAACACAATAGTCAAGTTCATTGTCCAGTTCTGTAAGCTAATTTTATACACACTCTATTTCGTTCCTTGGAGGGGGGCTGGGAAATCTCATAATATAGATTTCGAATAGTCACACAGTATATCTATAGGCAAGGGTTTGGGTATATAGACCAGACCTTAATTGCGTAATTACACTTTCATTCACAAACTGAAGGCTCGCATGTTCGAAAAATTTGTTCGTTCAACAACGTAAATAACGCAATGGATGTTGTGGAACATTCAAAATGAAACAAATTGATAATATTAGAGTCATGAGCATGCCATGCAGTGAGCAGTGGTGGCCCAGTGGTAACGACCGCGACTTACGAGTGGTCCGAACTCACGACATTCAGGTCGTGAGTTCGGACCCAAGCAGGCAATTTACTTTGTGTAAATTATTTCATCACCACTGCTCTCAAAACGGTGAAAGAAAACATCATGAGGAAACCGGCATGTCCTAGAACCAAAAATTGGAAGACATGTGTCATCCACCAACCCGCACTGAGCCCGCGTGGTGGATTATGGCCCACTCCCTCTCACAGAGAGGAGGCCTGTGTCCCAGCAGTGGGAACAATATAGGGTGATTATGTACACAATTTCCCAAATAACCTATAATTAGTAAACTAATAAAGCCATGATGTGCCATGTTTAAAAAAAAACTTGAGAACATGAAGGGATGACGATTAAAACAAGCAAAATTTACCAAGCCAGCTAAACCAAAAATAATATATCAAACCTGGAGGCAAATGTAGCTTCTCTATAACAAACTTCTTCCTCTTTAGTTTGAACGCCATGTCAAGACTGGGCGGCACGAAAGGCACAAGTGAGTAAATAGCAGACAACTTGGTAATATGGAACAGGCCATGGTAATCTTTGTACACAGCATTAGTTTCACGACTTGAGCCAGCAAATGATTCTATTCTGACTGCATTATCAACTGAATACAAAACTCTTTTCATAATGTGATCATCCTGTAAACAAAAACGCAGAACCATCATACGTTAATCTTAATCGTTTATTTGCTTTGAAAGTAGGTACATAAAATATAGTTGGTTTTAAAACTTATGATGCCTGTACAATGTACCTTAAATTAGGCATGCAAAAATTGAAAATATTTTATTAATAAGAACTTTAAACTTGTCACTCAAAATTAAATAATGATAGAATTTAAACCAAGCAATGCCAAATTTTAAATTTTAAATTGGATGAACCGGGACTTGATGTCCTTTAGTATGTTTCTATATTTAAGACACTTACATCAAATACATGGGCAGGAATGGTAACAAATGCAACTGCATTAGTGTCTCTCAATACAACTCTTAGACAATACATGAACTTGATCAGATCTTGTCCATAGTTCCCACTGGCCTCCTCGTCACAGTCCATTGCCATCCACACTGGAGATCCCAATGAGTGTATACCAATCCTTAAAATATTGCTGTTATCCTTAACACTACTTTGATATTCATCCTTAGAAACTAATTCTTTGATACTAGTCAGTAATTTATGGTACAGGCTGTTTTTGAAACCTGAAAGGAAAGGGGGAAATTATTATCATAATTGTAAGAAAGTAACAGCTGATATGTGTTGTGTATTATTTAACTTGTGCAATGTTGGTACATATGTGAACTCAGAGACCAAATAGCTGGAATATTTTTGGCCGGTCAAACCAGCATTGCCATGCAACGTGGCAATGCTGTCAGCCTTTTGGACACTTTTCCTGTTGACAGTGATATGGACGAATTTTTGGATGCGCTGTGATTGTTTTCCCGCTTTTTTATATACTGCTGAATGAACTATGGAACTGAATTAATGGATAACCTTGAAATGGTTCCTGGTAGAACTAATGGCCATTCAGACTTTTTTTGTATTTTTCACTTTGTAGTGTTTTTTCGGAAATCGGTTGTATTTTTTTGGAATATTTTTTACAGAAAAAATACAAATAAAAATGTTTTTTGATGAACCATTGCAAGGTTATCCTATTATTACCGGACACCCTGTATACATATCATGTAAATGTTGATAACTACTGTTTTTAGTAGAATTATAAATGTGAAATTAAAAAAAAAAACAAAAGTTACTATTCAGAGACTGAGCTATGATTTGCAATTTCTTTCATATCTTTTTCGCCCCCTATTACATGGGACTTAAACATAACTGGCGATATGTGGGTGTACTATAGGTATACCTCTGCACATCCCTTTGGGGAAACAAGGCGTGATGTTAGGTTTTGTGTTCACACCTTTTTTAGACACTATGAAATACAAATATATCTTACCATTGACCTTCCCACTATCCATTTCCAATTTACAATATTTTATATTGCAGCTATCAATAGTGTTGGCATCAATATGTTTGCTCAGATCAAAATGGTGTCCAAAGCTAGTGTTGCTGCCAAATGACGACTCCACCTGACTCAGCCCCTCATATCTCCAAGCTATTTTCATCTTATCTACATCACTAGCTGTTGTTGTAACCTCATCATCTTGAGGAATTATGGTGGGTAAGGGTAATTCCTTGGACTGAAAATTCATAAAAGGGGATGTAGTATATTCAGGTATTTAAAAAATACCCAAAAATATGTTTTTCCAATATCATTAAAAATCTTTGAAATTCTCAGCTTTTCTCTACTTTAATATGCATTAGACCTTTCGAGAGAAATTCTCTAGATGATAATGAAACCTGTATCCAAATCCTCCATTATATACATGATTAAGAAGAAGTAAGCGGAGAAACAGTATTTAGAGACTAGAAAAGCGGAATATACTGAGATGTTTGCTAATAAACATTTTTGGAAGAAGATAAAAAGGTGAGCCAAACAATGAAATTGGAATAATAACAGGCAATTGATTCCAGCGCACTATGGACCAAATGGGAGTCTAAGTGTGGTAAAGGGAGCCCCATCATCATCAGGCAAATTATTATTTTTTATTATAGAGTACACCTATCAAAAGCTTATGTTTATAAGGCTATTTTTTATTTGTTCTCTTACAAAATCCACTGGATTTTCATCTGCTGATGCAATAAACAAGTCATGTTTGCAAGCTACACCTTCAGATAAGAAGTACTTCAAAAGAATTCTGCTGTAGTTAGCCAGGACATCTTCCTCTGGAAAGAAAACAATACTATCAAGAATATCCCTCAAAGAGGGACAGAATACATATTTTTTTAATTTGCATAAGTTCTAATTATATACACACCAACAGCAAATATGCTCCCTGCAGGTAAACCACCGCCTGTAAAATTAAACGAATTTATTTGTGTACAATCTAATGTTCCTATTAAGGTGATATAAATCTTTGTGATATAATAATTTGATTGACTCATTGGTATCAACTTTTAGGTTATATTTACAAAGGAAATTGCAATTTAAGTAGAAGTTATTACATTAAAAAATGGAAATCTTTCTTTTACTGGTTATCAACGCAAGAAAACAAATATTACTTACCAATAACATGGTCCAGAGATGGAATACCAGATGATACTATCGGCAAACTGTTTCTCACTTTAGTGCCACTTATAGTGACGCGTGAATCACTAGTTTTATGAAAACTACTCATGTTGGAGTAGTTTAGATTTAAGTCTTACTTTTAATACCGCTACTTCTTTAACATAGTCCAGGAATTAACTTATTATAGCTTGGCTTCTTTTTAACTTTGTTGACGAAATGAATTTCAGTCAGTCAGCGACAGAACAGGTTGACAGATTTATCTAATTATCTGTCAGCAGTGTTGCCAACTGGGTGTCAGGTTTTGGGACCAAATCGAGTTTAAAAAGGGCTAGATTAGCACATTTAAAAAAGAATAGGGCTAAATGACTAAATAACGCAAAATAAAAATAAAGATTCTGTGGTGAAATGGATTTCATGAATAAGTTATGAGTAAATTATTAATAAAATACATCATTCTGGATTATAAAATATTGTTTAATCATAAAATTACGATCTAAATAGCAGTCTTCATTTAATTCCTCCCGAAAGGTTCCACTTTGCGCTGACGACGTAGATGGTTGGGCTTGGGCCTCATTGCGTGCGGCCTTGTTCAGTATAAATTGAAATTGGATACAATTTTTTTAAAGGAGATCCTATGGGATTACCTATGTCCTATGTGTACTAAGTTTGGTTTGGTTGGTACTTGGTAAGGCCAGTTAGTATTTATAGTATGGAATTTAGGGACTCAAAGTTCATCCTGTTTCGTTATTTTATGTTTATATGGCTTTGACAGGCGATAATATTTGTGGCTAGATTACGGCTAGGGGCTAAATCATTATATTCGGGGCTGAACCAGAAGAAAAAGGGCTAAATCTAGCCCTGAAGGGGCTAAATTGGCATCACTGCTAGACAGTGTCAACACAGCAGTTTTTGTCACTGTCCGGTGTCATTATGTCATGGTGACAGTATATATTGTGTTGCCACATAATTTATTAGGTAGTCTACATCATCTGGTAATCATTGCTGGTTTTGCTTGCAAAGGACGTGAAAAACACAGCTGCCGATCCGCTGTTCCGAGGGTCTGTTTTTGTGCGTATATCAAAGAAAGGTCTGGTGATGCATGCAAACATTGCACAGATTTGTGCTTAGAGAAGAGTTTATTACTTTGCGTCGAGTACCAAGTGTGTGTAGCCGGCCTTTGAATACAAAAACCGTAAATGTCAAAATATAATTTATGGTAGTTCTTTTTGTTGAGCCGTGCCGTGTCATAGTGCTTGTGGCACATGCATTTTTTAATAATATCTCTTCCAGAGAAAGAATTCAGCTGAATTAAAAGGAGTGCACGTAATTTGCCACATTCAAAATGCAGGGTCCCGCAGTTTTTATGGACATATCTCTCGAAGATCAAGTAAGTTAATGCCAACATAACCTAGTAATAGAGTCGGAGAAAGTGTAAACTAATTCCTATTGATGTAATTATTAACGTCGACACTTTCAGGCACTAGAACTAAGGAAGTACTTCAAGAGTCTCGGAGCAGAGATAGCGGAAGAGAAGTCGCCGAAGGGTATTGAAGACGACTTGCACAAAATAGTGGGAGTCTGTGATGTTTGTTTCAAGGAACCAAATGAATCCGAGATTGAAGCTATACTCAACAGTATTGTCTCCATCATGGTGTCTGTAAGTAAATTCCACCTGTAACTCTTAAATATACATAAAGCCAGCCTTTTTGGAATGTGCAAAGTAAACTATTCAGTCAACTTGTTGAAAAACATGAAATCTGTTATCCAACTATCAAACATAATTCCTTATTCATAGTTTGGCACTGTGTGGTTTAACAAAAACATAATTGTGTTTATTTTATTGCAGATTCCATTAGAGAGAGGAGAAAACTTGATTTTGGCTTTTAGTCAAAGACTCACAAAGGCTCCAGGGCCCAAACTTGGCATGGTTGTGCTACAGTCGTAAGTTATTTATGTTGTTGTAGCACTTATGAATCCTTCTGCTCTTATCTCAACTTAATCACCTGTTAATCATAGTACACACAGCTACACATCAACCGATACATTTCCAGTATAAGCTGATCTTGTATTGTATAGGATTTCCGTACATTGCGAGATTAGCGTAAACTGGGAATGTATAGCTTTATGTGTAGCCATGTGTAACTGATTAAATAAATCCATAATTTAGTATGTTTGTTGGCCATTATCACAGATTAAGTTGGTTATTAATCATTAGAACATTTGCAATAATTTATGGTGGAAGCTCTAGGGTAGCCACAGTTAGTAAGGTAAGTCAGGCTGTATGTTAGAACAAAATATGATTTGCAGCCATAAAAATATGGCTTTAAATAATTAAAATCATCAAAACAACCACAGGCACTGCCTGCCTATAATGTAACACAATTTAAATTTTGTTAAGACAAGGCTGCATAGAGCCTAAGATGGCCTAGACATGTGCTACAGATGTTTGACATAAATATAACAAATAATAATAACTAGTTTAATTTTAATATTACAGGCTATGGCGTCTATACAATAACTTGGAGGCAAATTCCCCCCTGCGCTACCATGTATATTACCACGTCATTGAACTAGCGGCGCGCGTTGGCTTCGTACGTGAGGTGTTCACCAGTGTTGAACAACTCAGGAAAGAGTTTTCAGGCTGCCCACCCACTAATGAACAAATGCAGAAACTCTATAGACTGTTGCATTCAGTTTTAAAAGATCAGAACAGGTAAAACCATTGTAGTTTTAATACACAAACATATAATGCCACTAGACTTATAGATGCGCCTGTATTCCTGTGTGTAACTTGTTTTCTTCACTACAATTTCACCAATTGTTTTATTCCCAATAAGTCCCATGTAAGCTTGGCATAAAAATAATGACAGGTTTGGGATCTAATGATTATTTTATGGTTGCTATAGATCCAATTTAAAATTTTCTTGTAGGTGTTCGAATTTTCAATTTTCTCAAAGATTTCAATGTGAATAAAACAGTATTTAAAAAAAATTCTTACTAGATTTTAATATTCTCATTAGTAAAATATATTGGTTTCAGTGAACTGGCTTCAAAGGTGATGATTGAACTGCTTGGCACATATACTGACGAGAATGCCTCGTACGCCAGAGAAGATGCCATCAACTGCATCTCCACGGCACTGGCTGATCCCACTACATTCCTACTGGATCCCCTGCTGTCCCTCAAACCTGTAAGATTCCTTGAAGGCGAATTAATCCATGACCTACTCACCATTTTCGTATCAGAGAAACTGTCCAGTTATCAGACCTTTTACCAGAATCACAAAGAATTTGTTCATTCTCAAGGTACGTACAATTAAGTAAGACCAATTGTCTTATCAAAACACTAGCTTCTGCCCAACATTCTTCGTTTTGGCTTAGCATTATTTCTGCCTTTTTTTGCTCAGCTACAAAGTATCGTAGAGTGATGTTAAATAGTCCATAACCTCTCAAAAATTGGGCTATCAAAGACAAAAAGAATTTTTCAAATTGAATGGGTAGTTCTAGAGATTACTGTGTTCAAACAAACTCTTCAGCTTTATTACTAGTATTAACTAATCTATAATGTGTTTGGTTTCAGGTCTAGACCATGAACAAAATGTAAAGAAAATGAGGATACTGTCATTCATGCAAATGGCTGAAGTCAACCCTGAACTCACTTATGATGAGATTATATCTGAGCTGCAAATTGAGGAACAGGATGTTGAAACTTTTATCATTGAAGGTAATTTGAATTACAAACATTTAATACTAAACAGTAATCAGACTCATTATGACTGAGGGATAAATATTTGTATGACCAACAGATAATGGCACAATTATTTACTTGCAAACATGAAAAGATAATTAAACATGAAAAGTAACACTTCCAAGCAATTAAAATCACTCCTATGTCCATTCCAGTACTGAAGACCAAGCTGGTGCGCGCGCGCATGAACCAGGCCGAGCGTACCGTGCGCGTGTCGAGCACGATGCACCGCACGTTCGGGCGCGCGCAGTGGCAGCAGCTGCGCGACGTGCTGCTGGCGTGGCGCGGCAACGTGCACTCCGCACACGACGCCATGAAAACCGTCGCCGCCGCGCAGATCGAATACGCCACGCAAAACCAGAAAGCATAGAATTGTTTGTTGCAGGTTTTTACATAACGTGCAACCTGTTGGTGCCTAGATTTGGGCAATGTGGCTTTGTAATTTTTCTACCATAATTACCAATATTGGGAATAAGAAACATCGTGCTGCGCCGACCTAAAATAAACTAGCTTGAGCGGGTGAATGATGATGTCCAATGTTGATAAATTTCTCTCATAATTGTAACATAAAAAATGTACGTTATTCGTATTTCTTCATGTAAAAAATGTAAGCAAATGCTAGGCACCATAATAATTAATTTTATACAACTGGAAACATTGAAAGGTCACAGTAAATAAATCTACATTCACGACATTTGCATTCGTGTTACACTTTATGTAACAATCTGCGGATTGTAGCCATTTTGTATTAATATACGATTTAAATATCTAAAAGTAATTTTTTTTTCTATAAAACTTAATCACAGATGTCCGTATAGTCTGGTATTAAGACGATGACCGGGGGAAATAATACCGCTCAACGTAAATCTGCACATGGTTTAGGCATCTGTCCCACCGTCAACGAGGAAGCGACTATAAATCTATGATTTTCTCCTCAAGAAACTTAAGTTTTATCAACGTCCCGTGTAAGTAAAAGGGAGATACATTTATTTAAAATATTCACCGACTGAGCTATCAAGAGAGTATTTGTTCAGCGAGTACTCGATCGTCGCCGTCGCGCCAGGCGCGGTCCGAGGGGGAGGGGTCCTAGGGGTCATGACCCCCCCCCCCAAAGCCGTAAACGTAAAGACTAAAATAGTAATTTTTCGAAAATATAATACATTTTCTTATAGATATGTAGGTAGTCTTTGTCTGTGACCCCCCCAAAGTTTGGCTGCGACCGCGCCTGCGTCGCGCACTCGCTGCTTGTTATTAAAAATCCCGTTTTTAGTTGCTCGCTTTACTCGTTTTTAAAATATCGAAAAGCTTATTCAACTTTATTGGTAACTGATTTATGCAGTGGTTTTTCATAAAACTCGATCTTCCGAAGTGTTCGCGACGATGCGTCACTACATAGTTAATTAGTTTGTTTTTGACATTAACGTAGATTCATAGTGATAAGAGTGATAGTGAAACCAATAAACAGTAGTGACTAAGCGGCTAGTATAAGATAACCGTAAGTACCACTCCTGCAAACCTCATTTGAGTGGGCTATATAGCAGTAACTTATAGTTTTAGTTGCGTCCAGGTAACCTAGTACCGAGACCTAGCCCTGGACGTAACTTTCAATAATGTAAACCTAAGATAAAGCCCACTTAATTGAGTTTGTATGTCGTGTTACTTTAGTTAAGTAATTCTTAAGATTTGTGTTTTTGCTAACCCTCTTTCAGGGCGCGTCACGCCCTGAAAGCCATAGTTGTATAGTTTTAAATATCAGATTGTTTTAGGTCTACAGACCAGCCTGATATATCTATAATTGGATTTGAAATCCGTTCAGTAGTTTTCGAGGAAATCAACTTATAAAATAAATTTATTAACATTTTTCAGAATTTTTTCGGGTTTCCTCAAAACATTCTTTCAGTATGGAAAGATATAGTTGATGTGGATATCTCAGGAGACGGGGAATTTCATGGGGAATGCAACCATAAGTAACATGCCTTGTATATTTTAATAAATTGAGATGTTATATGCATAATTCCGTCATAAATGTAATGAAATCTAGAACAAATAAAACTTAAAAACAGGAAGCAATTTGCGGCTCTCGTTACGGTAAAGATTCATAGTAGGTACGATAGTAAACGTGTAATTTCTAGTAATTCGTAGTCATCGGCAAGATTTTTATTTAATTCTTAAATTAATTAATATAGTTCAAGTAGTGTTCTGAAATTGCTTCCTGTAAAACATAAAAAACGTGTGTTATTAATCAGGTAAGGCACCCCCCCCCCTTTACGGAGTCAAAAAACACCCCCTTCCTAGACGAAAGTCTGGAAACTATTTCTTTGAGATGAGTCATAACACTGGTACATATGGTAACGTCATGAAGCCCGGAAGATAGTAGCCGCCCTGAAGATATCTGGAATCTATAGGTGCAGGACGTCAGCGCCGCGCGGACCGGGAGCCCTACACACACAGTGGGACAGGCATACACCCTCACCACACACCTCCTCGCGTCCAAGCGATCACGCCCGTCCGGCACACGAAGGACTTTTCTTAATTTTTTACGCGCCTGATTTACTATAAATGATCGTGCATCTCGCTTAATAACGTTTTGCCTGTAGACTAGCCTCTAACTGCTTATCACTGATAGTATCTCTGTCGGACACGAAGCCAGGTGAGCCAGCGTATTTTTAGCCAAGCCCACCCGTGAATTCGAGCCCGCGACTAGTGTCCCCTTAATCGCCGTGTGGTCGGATTACTCGATGAAGAACCTATTCACTCTATGGTATGAAGGAGATTATTTGTACACTGTCAAGATGACTTCTGATGACAGAGCTCCCATCAAAATCAAATAGAAGTTTTAGCGCAAAAATCAAACCTATTTATCTAAATAATTCATGGAATATGGATACAGGCGGGAAGGATGCTTCCGAAACGTGTTTCGTTCGTTCGTGTGCGTCGCATTATCTATGTTACTCGGACTGCATGTTTACGCATACTTCTGGGGACCCACGCAAGAGATGCTGGATGGAGACTTCTCTGATATCAAATACGTTGTCATGCAGCTCACAAGAGGCCTGTCTGAGGTTGCTATACATTTAATTATGTTGTAGGTAGTTACAATTTGCAGAAACAAAAAATATATGCAGGGTCAAATTCAATTAGCTAGCGAAACTTTGTAGTTGTGGGCGTGGTCGGTGTCTATATCCCACACAATACGATTTTTTTAAATAAACGACTGTAATTACTTGAAATATCAGTCCCAGAATCAGTTTTTCTTTGTGTAAACTTCACAGACGTGCTGGGTATCGATATCTAAATACGATTAAACAAAAAGAAAACTGTCACTCCGGGATTGCTGACAGAAGTGAAAACTCAATCAGCAAAAACATTAACTGATTTAAAAAAAAAATTGTAAAAAATAAAATAAAAGTTAGTAGTTTGAGTCAATTTCGGCAGCTATTTTACCAAATAGGTAAAATCTTTTATTACATGTAATTTAAACTGATCAAGCTCAACTAAAACGAACTTATATACAGAGGTGTCGGTAACGGTGTCGCGAGTTCAATTTTTTTTCCCATCTTAAAAAATGCCCAACGCGCCCTAAAGAAGTTTTCACTTCAAAACATATTTTGTCAACTACCTACTTCAAGTGACTACACTAATAATGGTAATTGACATTAAAACCATTTTTTTTGTGTTTTATTATGTTTAGCTATCGATACCCATTACATCTGCGAAATTTCTCTAGTTAATTTAATTTGACCCTGTAAGGTCAAAATCATCTGAAACTCAAAGGACCTGTTTATGGTGACCGACCGACATGTCAGAATGCCTCTTTCAAATAAGTTATCCAAAAGTTATTAGGTAGTGAAACAGGTCATACAGACAGGATAAGTTTTTATCCAGTGCGCAAACTGTAACCATGAATTCAGCATATCATTCTAGACCCCCTAGCGCAGAAATTTTTCATCGGTTTTACAGCAAAAAAATCAGCTGTTTCACAGAAAAGTGCAATACCTACGCGGTCAAAATCTATGGAACAGCTGATTTTTTTTTGTATTACCAATAAAAAAATTCTGCTACTTAAATGGGATTTGTGTAGACTATTTTTTTTAAAGTTAGCCGGATCACCACATTCAGCAGACAACTCTACACACTGAAATCATGAGGTGGAAGCAAATCTTGGCATTTGAGGTTTTATAACCCATTTTCAGGTTTCAGAGGAGAATAAGGACTTATAATTCTCAGAATGTTTTTGACGTTACCTACCACTGATCTATGTAACAGAATATAGGTGCAAAATAAAATATGCTGACAATATAAAATATCGTCCCTTCCGTCCACACCACACGACCCTCACATTAATTTGCCGATAGTTCATGCGCAACAGGATAGATGGCGTTTCATGTTGCTAGGGGCTACGGCATCCGTGGAACAGACTACCAACTCTGAGAATACGAATTCCATATTTGGTAGTACTAGCGCGACAACTTTCCGTCAGATGGCGCTAGTTGTTTTATGAACGTCAAAGTTAGGTGTATAAGTTTCGTGAACTTTTTGGGCGGGACTATAATGGCGCTCATAGCCGGTTTGACTCCGCTATTCAGAGCCAAATTCATGCGTGTCCATCATGGTTCGAATATAATATGTGTGAGACCTAAAGCGGCACACGTGTCGTAAGTACTTTGCATTTAGGACAAACATATGACCTAAGCTTGGATACCCAAATGCGGATTAAATGTCTACATCGCCCTAGGCTAGCACTTCATCAGCTCGGGATTCTAGTTACTATCTTACGAATATTAAAAGCGCGAAAGTTTCCGAAGGTGAAAGGAAGCCAAACATTTTTGTTTCTTTTTCTTTACCGGAATATGAAGAAATTAGTATGAAGGTGGGCCGTTCATTGAATTAACACATAGGATAATTTTATTGCGGGAAAGTCACATGTCACGCGGGTGAAGCCGCTGGCAAAATCTAGTATATTATAAAGTTTAACTACATGATGAGAATGAAGAAAGCAAGAAGGATAGAATTTGGAAACTCATGGTCTCCGTGCCTTTTTTTCCAGGAAATAGATGTGACTATGTATGTTTAGTTATTGTGAATACCCTAAGCAATTGCTAACCGATTGTTTTTTATCATTAACTAAGTACAAACTTAAGATTTTATATTTTACATATAAAAAGCAATAAGGCTATGAATAAAATTGTTTACTGTTTATAGTTGTTAGGTTGTTACAAAAAAAAACATTAATTCAATCACCTATGTTCCGTGTGTTGCCGGACGTAAAAGAATAGCACCATCCCATTTCTTCCCGTGGGTGTCGTAGAAGGCGACTAAGGAACTTACGCAGCAGCGTTCTCTATGCATTTGACCACCATTCTGCGATCGCCTGCCAAGCGTGGCGATTATGGCAAATCCCCCCTTTTGGCGGAGGCTTATTTCCAGCAGTGGACGTCTTTCGGCTGATATGATGATAAATCAGTAATCACATATGTTAAAAAAAAAACGTCTACATTTTCAGACTCCACCAGTTGGAGCTGACATCTCTTTGAGGCGCGCGTGGATCACAATGCGCCGTTGACCTGGGGCCCAAGTCTGCTATTTTTATAAATTCGTCATTCCAACACGATCCCATTGTCATTTTGCTAAAAGTTCGTAATCTGCTAAATTCATAATGGTCGATCATTGGTCGGTCAATGGTGTCGTAATAGAATTGTGTCATAATGGCATTGTCGTATTGCGATTATTATAAAACCCGTTAGTAGAAATGATTTTCCAAAAACTACTACTAAATTTGAACATTTATTCATGCCCGATTTCATTTAATTAAATATTTTTACATATTACTTATTATTATATATTAGTTTATTAGTGTTAAATTTTAGCAGATTACCGCCTAAGTCAGTCATTTATTTGTCATTATGTACGAGATTACCAATAAATGCCATTTCTTTCAATGGAGTGTCAGTGGCTGATCATTGGAAAGTCATAATGACGCCATTATGTTAGTAGATTACCAAACTTGTCAAAATCAACAATTATGAAATCAATGATAGACCATTCTGACACTATTGTAATAGCAGACTTGAAGCCCTGGGCTTGGTCCTTACCGGACAGCGAGCTACCCATTACTCGCCGTCCGCAAACCCGCGCCTACGGTGGCCGGGAATCAGCCTGGGATTCCCGATGCCCAGGGCGTCTCTTGCGGCGGCTAGGCGTGAGGGCGCATATACTGCCCCTCCCTCACGTCCTTCCGCTTTATGCAAAACAGGAACCTCCCGAAACAACCGTGTCCGGTGAGGACCTGCGTCAGACGGAAGGTGAGGACACCGTGGCGCCACTCAATCCACTCCTCAAAGACCCACATACCACCGCAATTAAATCTCCTTGTCAATATTTTAATTCGAATTTTCAAATTTTGTAGGCTACAATTTATTTCAAATTTCGTTTAACTCTCAATCGATATCAACTGTAAGTATTTTTTTTAGAATTCTATATCTTGGTGATATTACTTCTACGTTGTCCTTTTTTCAATTAAAGTTTTAATTTTGTTTTAATTAATTAAATTTTGATACTTTGATATTTTAAACTTAAAAAAGTGGGGAACGCTGTCTAAGGGTGGCCTTAAACTCTAACAATTATAGAATTAGGACCTGATATTTTAAAACTTACTAGCCAAAAATATCTGTATATAAAAAAAAAAAATTATTGTAATCGCAAAGTTCTCGTTAGTATTTTATAACTTTCAATATATAAAAAATATAAACAAAACATAATGATCTGCAATCAAGATATCTAATCATTTCTTTAGCCAGGTTAATGTTCACTCGCTCCAGTAGGTACATCTATTTATTCTAAAATTGATCTGATTTTAGAATGTAAATTAATTGTTCAAATAGTCATGGCAAGTTCGACTTGTTGCTTTAGGCTGCTCTGAGTACATTTGTTTACTAAACATTTACGTCCTTGTTTTTTGCCCCAAACTCGGTTCCAGATAAATTTAATAAATAGATATATTAGATATACTCCGACCACTGCGACCAAACCGAATAAATAGTTTTCATTTTGTTATGTTTATTGACATGTAATATTCTTTTATTTATTTTTCTTAAATTAGTTAAAATCCTCTCATAGAGCATTTTAACTAATTACTGCATTGGCTTGATATTAACCATTTGATGATAAATTTAGACAAATCCGTTTACATCCAATTTAATCGATCAAATAATTCCAAAAATGACATTAAACTCAATATTAATAAAATCATTGAAGTAACGCGTACCAGATTTTTAGGTGTCATAATAGATAAAGACATTAACTGGAAAGAGCACATAAATACAGTGTTAGCACTAAAATTAATAAATTTGTTTATGCATTAAAACAAGTAAAAAATGTAACTAATATAAAAACTGCTGCAATGTCATAACCACGCGTACGTCGAATCGTTGTTACGTTATGGACTAATAATGTGGCGGTAACAGCACTGACTTCCAAAGAGCATTCATCGCTCAAAAAAAGTGCATGAGAGCAATTTGTGGACTTAAGGTGAACCTAGTCCACATTTTTCCCATACAAACTTCGGGAGTGTATTACTCCACTGTTCGATAATGTACATCAAAAATTAAACATGGTATGGTTTTGGCTCATTATTAATATTGTCTGTACGGAAACTTAATACTAAAATAAAAAGCCATTAAAAAGTTAGGAGCCAACAAAGATTCGTTTTTCTTGCTAATTTAACCTAACTTTGGGCGTGTTTAAGTAATAAAAGAAGTGTAAAATCTAAAAAACCAAGTCGGTACCGACAAAGCTCAAATATCGAAAAGTTCAATAAACTTTATCGGTCATTGATTTTTTCAGTGGTTTTTTCATAAAACCCGATCTTCCGAAGGACTGTTCTTAATTTTTTACACGCCTGTTGTACTATAAATGATACTGCATCTCACACAATAATGTTGTGCGTGTAAACTAGCGTCTAACTGCTCATCACTGATACTACCTCTGTCGGACACGATTCCTGGTGAGACAGCGTGCTTTTTAGCCAGGCCCACCAGTGAGTTCGAGCTCGTGACTAGGTTCCCCTTAAGCCCGACGATTCATGTCGACCAATAAAAAAACTTGGTTTGTTACCGTTACCGTCGCTTTACATTTACGAAATATGTGTGTTTGTTATGAAAAATAAGCTACTATTTAAGACTGTAAATGATGTCAACCCTCAGAACCGACGAGATCCATTTAAACTAGTATTAAATGATTTGCCTAGACTGTCTAAATACAAAAGTAACTGCTTGGCAATGTGTGTGTGCATCTATAATAAAATACCAAGGCATTTTAAAGCTTTAAATACAAAATTATTTAAAATTAAATTTCATAAGTTACTCGAGTGTAGTTTTTAAAGTTTAAAAGAATTTATAGATAAAAAATGTTGATGTTTAAAAAAAAAAATGATTGTTGTTGCTAAACTTATCTTTCAAATTTTGCATGCTATGATTTATCCAAGCTAAACATGCTTGTGCCTCAATTTGTATTTAACACCATTGTATACCATGTTTTACGCAAGTAAATATTCTATTCTATTCTATTCTAAATGTAGAGATTTGGTCAAGCCTTCATTACTATCCTGCATAACGATTGATTGATTGATTACGATTTGTATTATCAGCTGTTGTGGGTCTAATTTTGCTGGCTTTAGTTGGGCAGGGCAGTCAAGATGGATCTTTCTAAATGGCTGCACGAGGTACCTACCATACACAGTGTAGTACTGAAAATGTTGGAGCATTTTCACTCACACTTTGAGGTGAAGAGGTGCAGAACACACCAACTGAAACTTGGAACTCTATACACTCAAGCTTGCGCAGATTGTAGGAAGTGAGCAAGTAATCATTATGGATAGTCTTTCATATAGGTAGTTAGGTACAGACACTACAAGAGATAAGTATAAAGTATGTATCCAGGGTCTTCGAATATAGTTGAAGTTTAGTAGGTAATTAAAAAACCGATGGATATTTTTAGAACATAAAAATGTTTGATTAGAGTAATTAATGAATTTATTGTAAATTATTTAGTGACATTTCTAAGTAATAATAATGTAAAAATAATGTACTAATTTGCACGCTTGCTTGCAGGCAGAATACAATGAGATTAAATGCTGTAAGAATTTGCATTTGATGTTTTCAAATGAAATTTATTAATTTGATAAATGAATTGTTTGTTTTCTATAAATTAAATTAAATTTTATTTGAAAATATGGATCGGGTTCTTGCTAAATTTCAACTTTATCCGACGATAGGTACTGGTTTTTTTTTGGGTGAGAAATCATCAAATAACTTCTCCCGCTCTGGGTGGAGCAGGAGGGCGTGCCAGACTTTTACTGACTAAAACCCACCCGTGTTTCCTCAGTTGCCTGTGTGCCAGGGGCCGCGGTACCTCTTTCGAACAACCCGCACCCCTGGCAGGCATCGGCCCTTGCGGGCCCCATCAGTTGGTGCTGACATCTCTTTGAGGCGCGCGTGAAACACAACGCGCCGTCGACCCGGGCTTGAACCGGACAGCGAGCTACCGCTACTCGCCGTCCGCAAGCCCGCGCCTACGGTGGCCAGGAATCAGCCTGGGATTCCCGACACCCAGGGCGTCTCCTGCGGCGACTAAGGCCGTGAGGGCGCATATACTGCATCTCCCTCACGTGCGCCGTCTCCCTCTTCGCGAGCATTGCTGCTTCGCAGAAGGAGGTGACTGCTACCCATGCACTCTCGCTTTGTACCATGGCCTGGACCAGGGCCGGACGCGAGAGATAGCCGCCACCGATCGCCTCCACGAGGACACGGCGGTGCTCCGCCCAAGCCGAGCAGACCTCCACAGTTACGCCCCGGCGTTTGGTCTCCACGCGCCACTCTCAAGTGTGCGCGAGGACCTTTGTCTCCAGATCCCATCTCTTGCCGTTTCCATTCTCCTTGGTGACTGGGGTTGATGACAGCCCTGCCCGTCAATTAGGCCTCGACCACAATACAAAGGTAGGTCGGCATCCGGTGATACCGGAATGCCTCCCTGATGCAACTTCCGGGCAGGGTGTTGAAGGCATTGGCGATGTCTAGGGACACCGCCAAGACGACCCCACCCCGGGCCACAGCATCCCCCGTCGTGAGGACTCGCACGCGTATGATGGTGTCCACTGTGGAGCGCCCCCTGCGGTAACCAAACTGGCTCTCCGCCAAATCCGGCCCCACCCGCACCAGCCGCCCGACGAGGCGGTCTGCAATTACTCTTTCAAAGAGCTTGCCCATCTCGTCGAGCAGCACGATGGGCCGGTAAGCGGACGGAGAGACCGCGGGGTGCCCCGGCTTCTTAATAGGGACCAGTTTCCCCGTCTTCCAGTGAAGTGGGAATCGGCCCTCCTCCAAGCATGCGCTTAGGAGCCTCCAAGGCCAGGACCCAGGCTTTTCCAGGCAAGCCGGCGGGTCCTGGGGTGGTATTCTTGGCATTCAGCCTACGTACCGCCGCTCTCAACTCTATCTCGGTCACCTCTGGAGCATCGTCGTCGTCGTCGGTGTGGTCCGCATCGGGCACCACAGGAGGTAGAGCCATGGGCGGGGGAGTATGCTCCCCTCGCGAAGGGAACAGAGCGCTCACCACGTCCTGCACGAGCTGGGGCCGGAGACTGCGTGAGCGGGGGAGCCCACGGGCGGAGCTTATCTCGCACCGTGTTGTAGTTAGCGTCCCTACGGGTCTCTGTTCAGTCTCCAGCGACTCCTCGCAGGCCAATACCCTGGCCCGCAGGGGTTCCGCTGCGCGCGCAGCAACGCACGCCTCGCGCTGCGCGGAGCTGTAAGCTTTGGCGACCACCAGTACACGTCGCTTACCTCAGACATGGCCTCCCGGAACCACTCCACCTCGTCGTTGATGTCGGCAGGCCTGTCTGGTGGTGACACCCAGGCCTGCACGATCGAGGCTTTCAGGAGGAGCTCCCGACGATAGGTACTGGTTACTTATCTCTTTTGGTGACCGTACATGTGCTCCCTGGTATGCTTTTTTTTTAATATTTTTTATTTTTTTAGTTGACAGTGTTATTTTTTTTTTAACACCTAATTCAAGTAGTGACAGTCGTTGTTGGAAAAAGTGAAGTCACGGTTCATGAGAGCCCCCCCAGTGGGGTCGTTGCGGGGGGGCTCAGTAACCGTGGTGAAGCGAAGAGGAACCCCAAGGTGGGGCCGCTCGTCAGGGCTTGTGCCTCCAAGCCGACGACGTAGCGGCCAAAAAGTAGGTTGCGGTGAGGTGCATCGCAACTGAGGCGGGCCGCGATGTCGAATGGGAGGCATCGCGGCTGAGGGTTACAGGCTGCGGCGGAGGAGGTGTGCCGGTACTTCTGAGTAGCGCTCTTCCCTTCCGTAGCCTGGACGGGGCCGCCACCGTTTGATGGCGGACGTGGTGGGGCCGCAGGGGAAGAGGAGTGTCGGTATGGCGTTGGCCGCTCTCCCTATCCCCTGCGGCCGAAAAGTGGTTGGCGGCGGGGCCACTGTACTGACCCGTCGCAGGAGGACGTCAGCAGCAGCTGGTGGGGCCCGCAAGGGCCGATGCCTGCTAGGGGTGCGGGTTGTTCGAAAGAGATACCGCGGCCCCTGGCATACGGGCAGCTGAAGGAACATGGATGGGTTTTAGTCAGTAAAAGTCTGACACGCCCTCCTGCTCCAACCAGAGCGGGAGAAGTCATTTGATGATTTCCCACCCACAAAAAAAAAAAGGACCAAGTGGACGCCAAATTTGTGGAACAGATTTCCTTTCAGTTAGGGAGATTTTGAAGGTCAAAGTCGTAACTTTTACTTATACCTTTTTTACGAAAACAAGTTTTAAATGTTGATTATACCGTAACTTTTATAAGCCCTGCAAATGTACCCTAATTGCGTAGCTCACTCAATCAGAAACATTCCACTACGCAGCAGTCGGGAGTCTGATTGTGTTGCCGGTTGATGGCAATGGATTCGTCTTTTATGTACCTATTTGTTTTCAACCTTCCGGCCGAACTTTAGAAATCATCATCATCATCATCATTTCAGCCGAAAGACAACCCGACATCCCATCCCTGATCGGCTGGACATAGGCCTCCCCCAAGCTCCTCCACTTCGACCGGTTCTGTGCTTCCCGCATCCAGCGGATTCCTGCGGCTTTCACAAGGTCATCAGTCCTCCTTGTCGGAGGCCGATGGGGCCACATGGTTCTGTAGTGGCGACTGCGTACCCGAAGACGTCGAGTTGGAAGCCCTGTCACATAAGAAATTAATGAAAAAATGTGTTTATTGGCATTCTAACAAAAAAAAAAAACATCTTAAAACTATGAAAACAGAAATGGCCCCAGACTCAGGCCTCAGTTCAGCATAATATCAAATTGCAAAACCTAGCGCTAATTTCAGCTGCAGCCCACGACTACCACACGCTCGAATAATAAACACTTATGGAAATAGATACAGTTGTTCATTTGAATAAATTAATAAGAATTTAAATTAAAGTTGATAATGTATAATAGCTCATACAATATCAAATACCTGAACTGTTGTAACTTGTAATAAAAACTAAAATAAATATTATATGTCGTAGGGGGAGGCCGGGGTTCCAAGTGACAATTTTCAAATATCACGTAAAAACACCCTTAAAACAAGGTCTGATCCGACTTCCGACTTCCAGTTATGTAGAGTCAGAATGTATTCTAGTTTTAAACTTAATGAATGAAGTCATATTTGAATATGTTCTTGGCCAGTTTTTTTGCAAGAAAATGTCAAGGACCATCCGTCCCGTTCCATGGTTGAGGTGAAATGTGTCTGTAGCAATAAAATTGCGATCAACACCCTATGCCTACTTAAAAATAAATTTTAATATATTAAATTAAAACGTATTAAAAGGTGTTTGAATGAGTGGTGGGTCGCTAGAGGTTTAAAAAAAGACAATAATAATACAATTTAAGTATCAAGGTGTCCTTAGGTACACCGCTGCCTACTCCTTCTTGTATAACAGGCATATGCGTGTGTTATATTTTCGAAGGTAAATCGTAAGCACGAACGGCTGCAGAGTGAGATGGAGCGCATCTCATCGGCATTGCCAGCAGTGACGGCGGCGGCCGGACGAGCTAAGGAGGCACTCGTCGATCCCGTGCTGCGTTTGCGCAACAACCGCCAGATTGTCGATGCATCTGATTATGATAGACAGGTTAGTGATGTGCAATATATTTTATAGATTAGGTACTTACTTATTATTTTCTACTTGTGTGTTCAAATGTTACACACATATAAACAGATAAGTAGAAAGGAACAGAAAAATACGTACTATGGTGATGCTTATTTCTAAACAAATCTCATCCAGCATTCCTGCGATAAGAGAACAGATAACAAGAGATGTAGACACGGATTAACCCGATTTGGTTCATACAAGGAATCAGCAACTTATGGTGGAAAATGAGGCGATACTGTGTCGAACCAAGCAAAATGCTTAAACGTCTCCTGCTATGTTGGTAGTTTTACCTACATGCTTCAGCAAATGTCTACATACTACATTCGACCCAGGTTCACATTCACTCATTCATTACATTTGTTATTTTGTCAAAACAAAACTGGAACATTACAAACACCTCACCTTCATTCATTAGATAGGTATAGCAGGCTTAGCATGACGCTTTCTATTTGTACTCTACTGTGGGATAGAAATCGCTTGTCTACATTTCTCGGTGAAAAACTGTCAACTGTCTATACGTAAACGTCATGTTTGTCTACTCTTCCGACGACAAAACGCGTGTCTACGGTTCTCGTGCTAAGCCTGCAGGTTGTTAGTAGGCAAGTTGCCCCTTAAAACATGTGTCGTTACAACCCCGTCGGATGGCCACTTTGTTTGTGCCTGTTTCATCTTTGTCAATCATCTCCTCATATTTTACTAGCACGTGTGTTTCCGTTTTAGTTTGCTTCTGAAGTATGTATCATCCCTCGTACTTACCTATACTGATATTTTATTTATATTTCCTTTCCTTCCTTTAATTATTAAAAATACGGTGCTTTAATTTTGTAGGAATTGAATTTCTGAATCAATGCAAATAGATTTTGAAAATGCTAACTATCCACACATAAAATAATCGTTACTTACAAATCGAGGCTAAGATTAAAGTAAGTAATTATTTCATCCCATAATGACATGTTGGCATGGAACATCTCTTAGCAGATTTGCACACACGTGCATCCGCTAACTGTTGCTTCGCTTCGATATCACCTCAGCGAAATTAATTGGATATTGACATCGTCGCATCTTTCAATCATTCTAAATTGAAGGATTATCAGTAAAACGTAGTGCAGTGGCTATAAATATGAGATAATGTGAAGCATTGGTACTAGTGATGTACGGAGTAGTCGCCTACTAGTCGGCCATATTTGTAGTAGGCGATTAGTCAGCGACTAGTCCGCTAAAACCGCCAACTAGTCGGCGCATTTTTTACTAGTATTAAAATGCTTAAAAATGTAAAAGACGGTGATTGAAATGGAATTAAAATCTTTGCTATTGTTACTTTTATTATAGAATCAGTTTTACAGTTTACTTTCAGTGCAATCTAGAATAGGATAGGAAGACACGCCGGCTCGCACGTAAACAATGATAGCATACATGCAAAGTAATGTCCCGACCGTTGAAGACAGGGAAGTTTGGCATTAACTCCTGCAAATGTGGCTTCCCTGGTATCTCACTAACAGCATAACTAAGTGAAAGTCTATTAACTGCTCCTAAATTACAATGTAAATTTTTATTCGTTTTACTTTTTACAATGTCTGACATATCCTCGTAATTATTTCACATTATACATCAATTCTAATATCGACTATTTATTAGTGTCATGGAAATCATGTCACTTGGTTTAAATAGGTTCATTTTATTTATGTAGATTCTTTTACATATTGTGAATGAGAGAACGTTGTAGGCCTTGCAGTCTGTAGATTTGTAGACGATTTTCTATTCTTTATTTTCATTCCTCTAAGTACCTGGTACTTATTGACAGGCCTGCACTGTCCTCCCATACGTATTATCATTGTAATTTGAAAACATTGTAAAAGCCAATTATTTTTAACCGTGGAGTTTGTTGCCAGCTCTTCTCCTTAAGAAGCGACAAATTGGCACCGTGCACCTAGCTTCTGACGTTTCATAAGTGCTCATGCAGGTTTATGTGTTAATTTTTTTTTTTTTTTGACAATTCCGCCTGGTCGCTAAGCGCCGCGCACCGAAAGCGTAGTCACAAACATTACTAATATCACCCAAACTCAACCGAAAGCAATGATCGGCTTAGCCGACTAGTCGGTTAGTCGGCTAGTCGGCCAAAGTCATAGTCGGCCTATCTCTAATTGGTACTTGTTGACAGTTAGCAGACTACGCGCTCGAGTCCGCTGGTGCTAGAGTATTGGATACGGGAGACACCATTGAGCACGTCATTTACGAGTCCTCAGTTGGCTGGGCGCTCCACCTGCTGACTTCGTGGGTTTGTTGCGAGTGCCTCGGCGCTCGGGCTATGATCCGGCCGGGGACTCTGCCCGGAGAGTGCTGGGCGTTCAAAGGGCCCCGGGGAGAGGCCACTATACGTCTGCTGGGCACCGTCCGGATAACGAGCATCAGCATCGAGCACATACCACCGCATATTTCACCGACGAGGTAATTTCTTTCTTACAATTTTTCTTGTATATCTTTACTGTTGAATTAACTATACTTAGTTAATTCTACATGAGATTGTAACAGAAATACATTCACCGTGACATTTTAATCGTCTTACAAAGAAGGTCCACTATATGTATCCGACATAAAATAATTACAGGCGAAATAAAAAATTGTTACCATTAAGGCTCGTGCAGACTAGCGCGACGCGACGGTCGCGTCGCGACACTCGTAGAACAATTTCTATGAAAACTTAATGGAAATTGTTCTACAAGTGTCGCGTCGCGCTGTCGCGTCGCGGCTGTTTGAAGAAGCCTTTAACTAAGATAATAGGTACTAAGAAATATAAATAATGCTTTAGAATTATGAAACACCTTCGCTGTTAATAATGTTTACGTATCAAACGGTAGAAGATTTCTACCTACCTACCATATTACCATTACATTTCATCATTAATTCCATCTCCATAACAGGGTGTCCAAACTACATCATGCGTCTTAGTGAATGATATTTTTTTAAAATTAGTATTCATATGTCCAAAAATATTTTTTAATGATTAGTAGTCATTCGATACATGAAGTAGGCTGCCGTTGTAAGACGATTAAAATGTCACGGTGTAGGTATATCGGCGGCGGCACTTAGCTGTGCAGAAAGGGCGAACCAAGCAAAAAAACCACTTATAATTAAACAAAGTTTGCACATAGTGAACATTTATTGAGCTAGTCTAAACAACTTTTAGGGCTTTTGCAAATGTGCTAACCATTTTTAGCGATTTTGACGTGGTCTAATGTACTGTCGTATGTGTACCTGGCTGCGGGGTACTTAATTGCGTAACACACTAACAGTAGTAGCAATGGCTTTCGTGTTGTCGGTTCAACAACATTCATTGCGTTATTTACGTTGTTGAGCAGACAAATTTTTCATAGGATATGAAGCAATGGATTAGCAATAACCTTCGAAATGAAGTTACGCAATAGGGTATTTTTAATTTATTAAAAACTATTCTAAGTTGAAGAACTGGAAGAAATACGTAACAGAAAAATAAAAGTACTTAAATTGATTTATATCCATTTTCTGAATTAAAAACGATTTAAATCAAATATATTTTTCGTTGTTTTGAATTTACCGCCAAAACGCTCCGTACTATGACTTTTCATCACGTGACCAAACGTTTTTTTTTTTTGGGTGGGAAATCATCAAGTAACTTCTCCCGCTCTAGGCTGGAGCGGGAGGGCGTGTCAGACTTTTACTGACTAAAACCCACCCGTGTTGACTGCTAGCCATGCACTCTCACTCCGTACCATGGCCTGGACCAGGGTCGGACGCGAGAGATCGCCGCCGCCAATCACCTCCACGAGGACACGGCGGTGCTCCGCCCAAGCCGGGCAGACCTCCACCGTATGCTCCACCGTGACGTGACCACACGTGACATCAACTTTGTGTAAACTAAAGTTGTTAGTAAATAAACAAGTGAATGTCGAGTTTATAATTAACAAGATTTTTAATGGCTAGAAAGTGATATTGCTGGGTGTGCGATGCCTCTGTGCACAAATACTTCTAAAACTGCGCCAAACTAAGTATTGAACTGGTGCCGTTTACACAAAGCTGACGTCACGATGTCACGTGATACAAGGTCATCGTAAGGACCGTTTTGGCGTTAAATTCAAAACAACGAAAAATATATTTGATTTTAATAGTTTTTAATTGAGAAAATGGATATAATTATATTTATTTTTATTTTTCTGTTAAATATATTCTCCCAATCTTCAAATAAAATAGTTTTTATGAAATTGGAAAACACCCTATTAAGGTGCTGGTATTCGCAACTACACGCCTGAGCACCTATTTAGCAATATGGATGTAAAATCAATTAAATATCTATTTTCACAGGGAGATATCGTCAGCTCCGCGCCTCATCCAATTCGAGGGTCTGGAGAGCCGTTATGACCCATACCCTCATGATTACGGCAGCTTCGAGTACGACAAAGATGGTAAACCTATCCAGTACTTTGAAGTTCTGTTCCCATCTACGAAGGGTCATAATCTGGTGAAGGTCAGGGTGCTGTCAAACTGGGGACACCCAATATACACGTGCGTGTATCGCGTGCGTGTCCACGGCGAGCTGGTGAACAACCCCAGGGCTGTGCCAGATGATGGGGATGCGCGTATAGAGAATGAGTAGAGTCTGGTATGAGCTTGCCGGTTAATTAATGAGCTTGAAGAAACATTTTTACTTTTTCATAGATTAGGTTAATGGTATTCCTGGTTTATTTAGTTACTACTACGCTCCTGTATTTATAATTAAAACTATAAGTGATTGTTGAAAATTGTTTGGATTAATTTGATACTGATTGTCCTTTGAAGTGAATTGAAGGTTTTTGGGAGGACATAATAAAAATGCAATGTTTTGTCAAAAAAAGAACAATGTCACTAATATCGTTTCAGCCTGTTTAAAGAACCTCAAGAAGAACAATCGTCTTATAATATCATCTAGGCCTTATCTCAAACTACAATCAAATTATTACTTCAACATTTTGTTACCAACTATTTTAAAATAACATGTAGGTAATATTATAACTATAGTTCGACTTTTAATTGTATTCAGTAACTTTACATTTCAAAGAAAAATAATGTTACCATACTAAAACTAAAAGTGTTGAGGTAGTGAACGATTTTGCGTAAAGAGCGAATGATAAAAATGGTTTCATTTTAAATTAAACCATTTTTATCAATCGTTGTAAAACTTTAAAATTAATTTGTAAGATGTGGAATATAAGAATAATTAATTATTTATTAATAAAAGTAATTTCCTTTTTTAATTTAATCTTTTAGAAAGAACCTAAGTAAATAAATGACCTTACTATTGAAAAAACAAAATATATAACAGATTCTAAAAATTTTAATAGTGCATATCATGTTTTTAAGACAAGTTATTTAAATTTAAAATAAAAATATGCATGTTAGTACATTATTTCAAGTTCATTTAATTTTGTTCATTCTTACTATCTTTTTTTGTCAAAATCTGCCCTTCAACTGTCAGGTTACTGAATATAATTAAAAGTCGAACTATAGGTAATATTGTAGGTATTATATTATATTCAGAAACAAATGCAATTAGGTACCTATAGTTTTTAATATATTACAATTATTATGGTGTTCAATATTTAAACAATGTTAGTTTTAATAAGATTTATTGATAAAGTAAATAAAGCTTTCCTTTGTTAATTATTTTGTTTAAATTATGCGATAGAATTTTGGATTTTGCTTACATCAAGATGGTTTCTACAGTCAGTTTTTTTAACCTAAAATCCTGCATCGGGGCCATTATTGCCAGGTGGCTACCCGGTTATATGCATTGTGTGTTGCACAAAACGAGAGAAAGGCGAAACCAAGCATAGATGATAATCTGGGTGTCCGGCAGCCGAACACTATAAAACGCATGCTTTGTTGGTGGACAATGGCACAAAGTACATAAATTAAAGTGAGCAAAGTGATCATGAGCCCCCGCCGCGCATGCGCTAATGGGTTGACCGGGCAGCTCCGCTTTGTATGAGGTAGAGCTGCGCCGGCGCATTGTTGACGGACAGTTTATTTAATTTATTGTAGCAAAGGATAGTTTGCAGTTCTATTATATGTACCTGTAGAAAAATTTTGTTTTATATTTTGTTGTATTCAAGATATTATTTTTTACTTACACTGCTTTTGGTTAGAAAAAACTGTAGGTACCTTCACACATTTTAGAAACCTTCAGCACATGTAATTGTATGATACTCGAAGCTTTGCTGAATATATAAGGTGTAAATGAAATTACTGAGGGTCAGATAGGCAGTCGCTCCATGTAAAATACTGGTATTCAGCTGCACCTGGCTAACCAGGTGCAGCTGAATACCAGTATTTCAGTCTAAACTGGAAGCCGACCCCTATAGCTGGGAAGATGCTAGGCAGATGATGAATTGATTTAACTGAAAACCTGAAAAGTGGCTTCACTTTGGCCAGTGATTCTTCATACACGGTGTAAAACGTCCTGAATTTAAACAGTCTGAATATTAATCCAGATTGTTAAACTCTAGACACTTTTCCGAAAATCTCGTAGCATTAACAATGATTTAGGATGTCTTTGTAGCAACATAAAACATGAGGCTTCAAGTGCTAGTGCAAATTTTGGGGTTCATTCGATTAATCGAGTCAGGCCCAACCACGCTGGGGTCGGTGAATTTCATACAAATCAGGAACAATCTTCCCAGATCAAATAAATATCAATTTCATTCAATCCAGATAAAAATAATACCTATTTAAGTCCAAGTTAACAATGAACGTACAGTCATAGCTCATAGCCAGTGCGATTCATAACATCTATCCATCAATCTAGCTTTTCCGTAGTCCAATAAAATGGACACCTCAAAATAATTAAAAGACCCGTCCAACTGAAAATGATATCGTTACCCATAGCTACGGACTACAGTGGCGTCAAGACAAGCATGAAATCGGCGTCGTTAGAGCCCATAACGTACGTGGTACGTACATTAGGGACACAATTAGGTCGACGGAGAGGCGATTCCTTTCTCTAGTTGCTTCAATGTGTTTCCTTTTCTTTGACAAATAGATTGGAGTCGTAAAGGGTGAAAGCACCTCTCCATGAAATTTATCCTTTTCCACCAACGCCTACTTGTACTCCTCAATATTAATGATGTGATCTTAGTTCAGTGTAGCCACTTGACATGTATTAATGGACAGTATTTGTGTCCAGATTCCTACTGGCTGGTCACGTTACATGTAAAAGTTAACAATTGAGTAATATTGCATTATTGTATGGTAGTAGTGAGGTGCCCCGCGGCGCTGCCCGCATTTTTGTCCATACTTTACTGATATAGAATTCTTTTGGGAGTTGGAACGGAATTGTTTAATGCTATTGTTGGTTTAGTGTAACGAAGCAAGTATTCTAATAACGTTTATTAGATAGAGATACGATTAGAATTCATAAATATCTTGTCGTCATGATTGGAAATCAGAGTACCTGAGTCTCTAATTTTCTGTTTAGCCGTCAAAGACGTATTTGTTGTAGAAATAGCCTTTGATCATCAATATTGTTAAACGAAGGTAGACAAAACCTGATAACATCGTGAAAAATGGCCGGACATGTGTGTGAGTTGAATTCGCGGGGTTCCGTACTAAGAATACAATAAATATTCATAATTTGCACTTGCGTTTGCAAATGTTAGTTTGTATGCACAATATTGAGCGATCCATATTACTTTAAGATCATAGACTTTTTAAAGGTTTTACTGTAAGTAAAGAATTATTTTCAGGATAAATAAAAGGTTTGCTGGTTTCGGAGTTATGCTGGAGGAATCATCAATTATCAACTATTTTCTCAAATAACTTTTGAATTAAATATTTTAAAATTATAACAAAGTGTATTCAAAACACTCACAACAAGTGCGTACTTTCATTTGATATGTGACACGGTCAGCATCGTCATCAGCCTACCTAGCCATTTTCCAACCCTACCAAGTTGGTGTTGGCTTCCAGTCTACCGGGTGTAGCTGGATATCAGTATTTTACATGGTGCGACTGTCTATCTGGCCAGTTACTGGGTAGCACGGTACCCCTTATAGGTACTGGTTCTCAGACTTTCGACCGTCAAAGATCCACGCCAACCGGGACTGGGATATGTCACACAGTACTGTCTGCAAAACTTTTTTATAATATTCTCATTTACCACCCAAAAGTGATCCCTATATTCAAAATTCATTTATTTACGTTACACGTCCTTGTTTGGCTCACAGATATTTATATGTGTACCAAATTTGTACTTCATCAGTCCAGTAGATTCGGAGCTAATTGGCTGTGACAGACACGAGTGATCCTAAAAGGGCATTTTTTCATTCAGACGTACGGAATCCTAAAAAGGAAAGAGCCAACACAGGCTGAACAAAATACCTAATAAGGATTCAGGAATAAATTCAAAACATTCCTCTCTACAATGAACTAAAAAACTAAAAAAAAGTCCTTCAACAGTATTTATTTTCTTTCAATCACACCTACCGAACAACTTTGTCGAAGAGATCGTTCTCATAGATCATTTAATTATCTCCAGACAGACATCTCTCTATATTGATAGTTATAATTCTTCGGCCAGAACAGAAAATTATGTAAGACCGGCCTTGTAGCGTGATCACGTCGCAGTTCACTGTCCGCTACTATTCCTAACTACCAACAAATATCTTTGTAATGGATATCAGACAACTTTTTTACTTGTATGTCTATTCATCTGAGTCACAATAAACGTTTTAATCCAGGACAGGCAATAAATCTTTAGAAACTTCAGCGACAATATTCTCTTCAGCCTAATTGGGGATATAGGGATAAAGGGTGCATTGTGGAAGCCGCCAAAATATTTGACAATATTAATAATGTTTCTGGTCTATCGCTCGTGAAAGGCTTGCACTAGTAAAGGATTGCCGATAGTTAGACGGTTAAACCCAACGAAGCGTTCTGCGAGCTTCCGTTGTGTGTGGTACAAGTTACAGGAATCTAAGGATTCTGAACGTGAACCTGCAATTGAAATTAAATAAATATTTAATTACTGCATATCCATTATCAATGATCCTCTGTGCTAGGTGCTAGGATCTTATAGGTACAAGATCTCTGACATAAATAGTAAGTATTCACGTTCATTCTGGTGTTCTGATGAAAGATAACTCATCACTAGCCACAGCCAGAGATCATGATGAAGTCTTAATTCTGAAAGAAAACTATCAATGTGAGTTTTTGTTAAACAGTTGTAAAAAAAACCTTTTGGTACCCATTACGTCAATTTGGTTAGTATACAAATGATTTAGAAAATAGTGTTGGTACTTACATCTTCCATCAGCAGTAAATCAACACCCGCTTCTACGAACATGCTGGAAGCACAGCAGTAGCGTGACAACCCCGTCAACACCCTGAATGCATTGCATTGCTGCATTTATTGTTCATATATCGTATAATTCATCATCATCACCAGTTCAGCCTAAAGATGTCAACTGCTGAACATAGGCCTCCGCCTAGCTCGATGATCTTGTGAACGCCGCAGAATTCCGCTGGATTCGGAAAAAAAACTTATTTATATGAATTTGACTGGTTCTGTGCCTCACAGAACCAGTCAAATTCATGTAAATAAGTTTTTTTTACGTCCAATCGTTTCAGCTAAAAGTTTACCATTTGCACCACACATCAGCTCGATGCTGTGTGCGTAGGTGTCGTCAAGAGATTCGTTTTAAATAGTCTCCGAAGCCATTGTTTGGGAGACAGGCTTTGTCCCGCGACATTAGAAATACTTTCGTGTGCGCTTCGCTGGTTACGATCAATGTCACCTTCAGGAAATACGATTTTAACAGCGAAAACATCGGAATTACAAGTCATCGCGACACACTCTGCTGCCTCCGGGCAAAAGGGTTTGTTGTCATACAATTACGTATCGTCGAAGTTTGTTTTATCCAAACAATGATACATTTAAAACCCATTTCTAAGGAGCTCCTTTTGTCAGTAGCAAATGTTGTTTACTGTATTTGTGTTGTGTCGAACTGAATGGGTTTAGGAGAGAGGCTGTTAGGCATATTACATACATACGAATATCTACACAGAAACATTGTACCTACCTACACTTGTAAGACATAGATGCGAGCTCTACGGTACCAGTGTTTTGGCTTGCAAACATCAATAAGTATTTCACGATACTTTTGTTCAGAAAATAATATGTTGTTATTGGAGCTAGTGGAGTAGTAGTGGCGCACTCATTATATTTGGGTGGCGAGTTATGGTCAGCGGCGGCCACTTTCTAAACGATCGAATTGGGTTGCCCGGAGCCCACTCGCCAACCTTACCTCTCATAAAAAACCCTGCAAATAAAAGCAATGAAGAGTTATAACTCATTATGTGAAGGGCGAAGGGTTCGCGGCAGGTATGTCCGTATGGCGCGATCACCCTTCATAATTTAGAAAAAGAGCCATTTATTAAACTAGAGCCCTTAGTAATTATTGGGACTCCATTTCGACATATTCGCTATTGCTACCTGCCGGCAATTTGCCATTCGGCCCTTTGTCTGGCGGTGTGGCGCCCTAAAGGGTTCTAATTTTAAATGCAGCGTGTAACCATTGGGGCTTTATTCGTAAATTTCTCTTTCGCGGTGGTTAGTGTGCGCGGGCGCTGGACGCAATATGGCGCGGTTTTTTGTGCGGCAAGGGTGAGCAATTAACTGGATACAACATCAGCTTTGTTCGCTTTTTGCGGTTGATTGATAATGGAATGTGTACACCACTGACGTCTTATTAATATTGTGTTCTGTTAAACTTGAATTTGAACGGGTGAGCGAGTGGATTGGTAAGAGTTTTCCTCTTGACTTGTACCCAAAAGCAATTTCAAGAATTTATAAGGAATCTTTGACATCATCGCTCGTATAGATATATCTAATTTACTGTAAAAACACGCACTTGTCCACTGGTAAGAGATGATCGCTTAATGTTACGATGGTAAAATTACACGGTAGATTCCTGATAGAGCAAACATTGTCGCGGCGTCCATCTCGCTAGTTTGTTCACAAACAAGGATCGAATGAATATAGACAAGCGTGTTTGCGGTGGCGGCTCGCGTTACAACAACAAATACATACGGTTTATTTATAACGGCCACATATATCATGTGATCGAGTGCGGAGTGGCGCAGATCGCCCTCGCTCCTAATGCCATGCAGTCGTCATGGCAACGATGCACTCACCCCTACGCACATTACACACGAGAGACCATAAAAAAACAGAAAAGCGGAGAACAGAAAAGTTAGTCCCCGTCACCCCGGTTCCTGTCGAACGTCCGAGTGTTCCCTTCTTTCAAACATAATTTATGGTTTCGGGGAAATAAACATAAAAAATAGAAAAGGAAAAACGACAGCACGCACGATAAAAAGCTCGTCGTAAAAGTGCGAGGGGTGCGGGGGGCGCGCCGCCCAGCGCCGGGCCGTCGAGGCGGCAACCCTTCCGCCGCCGCCCTCCGCCCGGCCCTCATACCCACCGCATTAAAGGGTTACGGCGACTTACCCTCGTCACCGTTGCTATGTATATGCTTAGCTATTGATGTGAGGCCCATACTATAACTTCTCAAAGTAAATGCTCTAGGATAGTTCAGTTGTGCAATAGTAAAAACCTAAAGCTATGGTATTATTTCTCAAAACTGACTTTGTAGCAAGATTCTGTATCATAAATCGCAACCTTATAACCTCTCTTGGCAGTAATCACCTTCCGAAGTGTTTAAATTCGTGTGTCCGAAGGGAAACATTGTTGTGGCGAGTGCGAGCAATTGGCTGGTGATGACGACGTGGCGAAGTTCCCACGAAACGACAGTTTGATGTAAATGCGCTCCCCGGGCGATGCTGCAGCCCACACCGGCTTAGTGTGGCAAACAGCCTCTGATTTTCCGGGACTTGTCGGGATTCACACAGGAAAACAAAAGTGGAAAGGGAACGAAATCTGAGAGACACAGGCTGTTTTAATTTTTTGAGTAAGTTTACTTTATTTGTTCAGCGTAATTTGAGTTTTGCCTCAAGTCTTTAACCAGGTTTAGGTTTACGTACCTACATATATTTATGAATATTCATAATAGCATCTGTAAATAATTAAATATTGCTTAAGTACCATGTATTTATAATAACAATTAGTGGGAACTGTTGTATTTATGTTCCAAGTTCAGACGTCGGTATCTCTTTACAAGCTTAGATTCTGTAACATAATGTGGTGAGAAGGGCGCGGGAGACATTCGTCCGCGGCGACCGTGCGTCTGTGCGGCCACCCTCGCGACCTGCCCTGCATCATTCAAAAGTCAACATACTAGCAGAAGTACCACATGCCCAATGACCACTACTCTAAACATTCTTCCGGACGTGGTGGCTCAGGGAAAATTAGAAAACAAAATAAAACTGGCTTTTTACCCAAGCAAAATTTACATTGGTTTTATAAAAATAATCTTTCAAAAAACATTTATTTTTACGGAATTTGTACATTATGGGATGTATTCAAAAACTTTGCTTCAAGTTAAGAGATATTTAAACACCAAAAAAGTATAGTTAAACAGACTGTAACCATTACATAACTTGAAGCAACGTTTATAAATAAAGCCCAGTTTCATAAAATGATATAAAAATAAATGCGTCCATATAACAACCACAATCCAAAACAACCCTTGGGAATATATTGACCGATATACCATCCAGCTGGTTGTCTCGAAGAACTTCAAAAAGGAATCTGGGACACACTGGAAGCAGAGAGTTGGGTGTTAAAGAATAATATGGGAGAATGACTATAACAGTATAACTAGCAAATTACTGCGATGGGAGGAATTGATTATTGATTGATCAATATTGGGCCTAAAACAGCTTCACACTTTGAAAAGTTCAGTCATGTATGATAATGGGCCTTACACACGTTGTTAAATCACATGACACCGACGCGCAAACTCGTACCTTTGGTTGGCTACAATCATGAACTGAATTCATAATAACAGTTCGCTCATCGATTCTCCTTTACACCCTGTATTATAAAGCCAATGAAGTAGTTCTCTTCGAAATATCTAAATTCCCTCGTACGTCTGTCGTTGTAAGTTGCCTGTGATGTTTTACTATGACGGAACTCAAGGTGATCTGTGGTTGCAGCGAGCTGGATCTGTCACTGGTTATCTGTCATTCCTATTGATTTTCCCTCCATTGTAGTAGACATCACCATGACTAAAACCGTTATAAAATCTGAAGGCGGTTTTTTTTTCCACGATTCAAAATAGAGCTTCTGTAGTTTCTATGTCGTGGTCAGTACACACACTAAACAACCGCACACAAATACCTAGTTTAGTTTCCACTTTCCCTCCCGAGAGTTCGACTGTCAATATCAAACAGAATGTTTTGTAAGCTTTGTAGGGAACTGCTAAGATTTTACACAAAAGAGGCTTTAGTTTATAAAAGTAATTAAGTATACCTAAGAGTATGTTCTAACAATAATTTTACATAATAATTTAAAAAGAAAAAAAGTCATAGCAGTTTTTCACAATATTATGGGTTATTTTAATAATAATTAATAGTAATAATAATTTAATTTAATTTAAAATGAAAAAAAGACAAATATCAGTCTTATACAATATTAAGGGTTATTTTTGGTCAATTTAACATATTCAAGATCTTCAAGATGTTCTGTTAAGGCATAACAAGTTCGCAGCTTAATCCTGAATCCTAGGTATAATGCCGATTGAATTTCGAAATTGCTATAATCGCCAATGTGAGTGAGTTTCTCTTATTAGTTCTAGATACCATTCCATATATCGTTTCTCTGTCAATCTCAATATTATTTATCCCTTCACTTGGCAGTGTGGTCACTTTCTCGTAAGTAATGTTTTTTTACTCTTTTTCCGCCATCTTCAGCTGACACGCACCACTGCTCTGCTTTGCCAATCTTATTTATTGGCTGTGTATCTCGAGCCGAACGAAAACTCACATCATGTTAATTTCCTGTCCGAGCCCGTTCTCTTGCTATTTCTCGGAGTCTGTCAACCGATCAATACAGACATTAAAAATATTAATAACGTAATCCGGTTACATAAAGATCTCATACGCCTTTCTCATAACTCCGTGTTAGTATTTGTCTACAAGATTATTTGCAAAATAACGTTCGCTATTATAGCAGGTAATAAAAAGGTGGAAGCTAGTGGACACGTAAGCAATCACTGTCACCAACATACATGTATGTTTTTGTCGTTAGAGGCCGGTATTAATAACGACCGCTTTTATGCGAAGGGCCCCCGGCCAGTTCCCGGGCCACTACACTTATTTAAATTCCCGTTTTTGTACTAAATTTACATTACATTCCTTGCCCGCCAAGATGTCAAGGTACAACGGGGAGACGATGTCATGTCCCTTCTTGTGTTGTAAATTGAGGGTCACACAAAAACCGTTGCGCCCTTACCGAGCCCATAACGTCCAGCCGCCCGGTCGCCGCGCCCGCTCGGACCGACACGATTACGTGAAAAACTACGGATCCACTTATTTTTTTATTCTTTTGATGTCCGCTCGATACATTAACAATTCGCGTTTTTTTTTTCTCTCAAATGCAGTAAACGCAGTAACCGGTGTACTGTATGGTCTAAATTTTTGTGAAAAAATGTTAAATTACGAGGGGACGATTATAAACACATGCGCGAGCGCGTCAAATCTTCAGCCGGCGCGCGCGCATCGTCAGGGACGTATTATGGCTTTTTTAAACCGACAGTAGTACAGGGGAAGGGCACTTTTTAAAAATAAAATTTACTTTTTAAGTAGAAAACGTCCCCGCAGTCGAATCCAATTGTTGCGTGTCGGATGAGCACGAGTTTGATTTTATGTGTGGAAGGGATTTTTTATGGCGTGGTGTGTGCCACGCGGTGAGAGGCGAGGAGCCGCGGGGTGGAGTGACAGATAGCATCGTCTTGGCACCGACACGCGTCTGCACGCACAAACCCTTTGGCTGCGTATGTTTTATGTGACATCACTAGCCGCGGGCGTGACTACCGTCGTACTGGCACATACAAACACTATTTTTGTTGTCTCTTGTGTATATATACGTAAAGGCTTTACGTCACAACGTTTTCAACTGATGTGACACGTCGATAATAGTTGATCTACGGTTCACTACTACTTTTATTTTGCCACCACCCACATACTACTTTTATTGATTCACTGCAATATCAACATAGGCTTCATAAGTAGTGTACCTATTGTCTTCTACCACTGGCTCCTTTTTATACGACCTGAAAACAAGCTGTTCTTGTTACTCTCTGAGTCCCGGGCACTGGACTCCTATGCTTTCAACCTAACAACGAAGGATATTTTGGCCACTCTAAGATCCTTTGGGGTGTTTATTTGTATTATAATCAAAAAACATAATCTCGCTGCATGTCCGTCTGATTCTGATTATTTCACTAGAAGGTTGAGGGTTTCGATTTCTTAACAACTACTATGATCTACTACATTGAGTTTCTCTGTACAACCACATAAAAGTTTCTATAGAAACTACAAAAATATTTAGAATCTTTCTAGTATTAATTCACCATCTACGCTTCTGCACGTAATTGCTTAGGTACAATTACAACTTAATAACATACCTTAATACAACATCATCATACTCACATACTCGTAGGCATCCATAAAATTATGTACGAAACCAGTTACCGATTTAAACCATGTAGGTATATAATAAAATTCAGCAATAAAAAGCTCACGAGTAAATCCAGCCACGGTGGGCGACACCGAAAGAGGTGAACAAGTCACAACTACTCTTTACTCCCTTCGTAGGGAGGCCGCCCCTCCTCCCACACACGCTCTCCAGAGATGAAAGTTTCGTGGGGTTACACACACGAGCGTGGCACAGAACAACAAACGGCGTACTTGCCTAACTCTAACTTTAATTGTGTCTTTTCAATCGATAGTTTCTTGGGCCCATCTTTCATTGAACGTTTGCTGTCTGTCCAGTGTCGCTGTCGTCCTGCCTTTGACGTCACCATTTAATTTGTAAGGTGAGATGGGGAATTCGTAAAGGATTCTTTTATTGACGGGCCTAGACTGTCGGCTCTGGCTTATATTTTGGGCGCAGAAAAATATTGTCTCTCCTTTTGAAGGTAAAAAGAATGTTCTCGCGCGAGTAACTCAAGTCACTCATACGTTTTTTTATGCGGAGTTTTAAGATCCTTGACTCCTGAAGCCTGATACTTACTAATCATTCCACGTACCTACAGATGTTTCCATTGAAACGGCACTTTAGACACCATGATCTTAATATTCTAATTAATAATAAAAATGCCATCACTGAGCTCTACACACGCATGCATGTGTAGTGAGTAAGACATAGGGGTGCTGCGTGGCCATCCCCCTGCGTCCGTTGCGTCCGTCCCTTGGCGCAAAAAGCGGACAATTGCATCCTCGCTCCTTGCTTTGCATAATCAATAGTACCGGCCATCATTGTGAGCTCACATGGGGTGAATTATATAAAAACTCAATCCTTACATACGCACAAAGAGTTCGGTAGTGATTATAATAATTTATTTTAGTGAGAGCTCGTAGCCATGATGGCGTTTAGCCAGTATAATGGATGTATTTTCATTTTTATAGAGTCATTCTTTTAGGGTTTACTTTATTTTTGGACATTATAGGGCTTAGAAGTTTCTGAGCTGGATTCTAGAAGGATACATGATAATTGTAGATTAATAAGATTTGATAGGCTTCGAACTCTTTTGGCAACTTTATCTCATAATCGATTTCTGAAAATCTCGATACTGTTTTATTAGACAAACAAAGAATTTACCTCAATTTTGAGCATGCATAAATGATTAAAGAAACTTCAAGACACTGACAGCAATGACCATACTAAGTCACGTAACTGGTAAACTCTGAGATTAGGGCTTTCCAACCAATCCAGAAATTTAAGACTTGGTGCACTAAAGCATGATCGATTGCTGGACCATAATTATATGCTGACGAGCAATATAAAAAGCCACTAATTTATCGTGAAATATTTCCCTAACCACGCAAGATAGGTTCTTTAGTGGAAAGCAATATTCAAATAACGCAATAAAAACACCAAGTTGAACCAAAAAATAATTAAAGAAGAAAAAACAAAATAGGGGAATTTGGACAAAAAACTATTAACTCTTAAAGTGGGTTTACAAAATTGTTTTATTTTTATTATTCAATATTTCGTATTGCCTCCGCGTCTTCACGATACGGCTTGGACACGGCTTGGCATGCTGAGTACCAGATTCCTCGGAGGAATATTTTCCCAATTTTCAATAAGTGCATTTTTCAGGGTATGACGTGTGACTGGAGATGGATTTCGTCTTCTAACACGCTGCTGGCCTGTAGGGCTTTAAATTGGCTTCTGGAAGACGTCTCCGGACCGTCCACTCGCCAATTGGGATTGTCCCTTCGGGTCTATAAAAGTTGTTGCTGGATCGCAACTGATGTCTATTTATTAACATCATTGGTACAATGAATCGGTCTTCTCGAGCCGTTGTGCACCATGGCTTGCCATTGCTTGGTCTTCTTAGGTTAGGTCTAGTCTCCCTAAACCTTCAAAGGACTCGTTGGTTACTAGAATGCCTCACAACCATTGTTATAGCCCTTTGTATCTGGGGTCACCTCAATTGGTCCAAAGTGGTGATTCTGGTACATTTCTCGGATATCATTTACAAGTCAACGTCTGCGTAAGTACTTTAAGTTAAAAATCTATACGTAAATGACACAAAAATTAAATCAAAGTGAAAATAAAAGTATTCAAATGTAATCCAAAATTATAAAACGTGTTTTTTTGTCTTTTTGTATCCATGAACAGAACCAGTATGTAATAAGGTTTTAATAAGCAGTATAATAAATACTCTTTTCATGATTTTTTTTTACTCCATGAAACTATCTTGTGTGGTAAGGAGATAATAAGATTTCTTTAGGCAGTTTGCAAGTGGCTGTTTTATATTATTCGTCAGTGTAGTTTTTACTGAGATAAACTGTCAAAAACTCCTAAGTCGTGGAGTGAACTTTCTATCAGGAATAGTCAAGGTAGGTACATTTACTGTGGTTTTTATTCATTTCTGTATCCTGCTTATTCAGTAGTTCTTTCGGACGATATTATACCTTATTATAATTGCAAATAATCGCTTTAAAGTTTACAAGGCTCTTGTCTACCTGCTTAGATCGTATTAGCAGATTAAAACACAGATCAATTCTCGGAAAGTGATCGGATGTCGCGATATCGTTCACATATTTACACATATTAAAATTCCATTGAAAAACTAGATTTATTTTGATGACAGGCAATCGTTTACTATTAATCAGATTCAGTAGCAACACAATTTTGCTTAAACAATGCAATATTAACTGTGAAGTCTGTATAATTTATAGAAACATAAAAGATTTCATTCAGTGACCCGTTGTTTCTGTCACAATGGCTTTATTTTTCGAACCCGTCAGCTTTCGACGAACGATTTAGAATTCTCCAAAAATACGGAAATCATCGGGCGGAATATTTAGTTTTGTCATCGATTACGCAAACTGTTTCAAGGGTGCGCTGCGCTACACTATTGTGAAAAAATATGAGAGCGTATATAAAAACTGATGCAGCTGTCGGGTGGCACACATGCGAATTGTAGCGGAGCGGGTGCCGGCAGAAAGGTCGTATGTGACGGGTCCCAGTGGAGACGTTGTGGCGTTGCACGGCGCGGCGCCGCCGGCATGTACGGCGACCCTCGCGCACATAGGAAGGGTTCCGGACTCAATCCGCGCGCTGGGAAGGGTTCGCACGGACGCGGACGCCCGCCGACGCGCAAGCGCACGCGAACTTGCAAAAAACTCTCACAATGCGTACAACATCGCTGTTTTTGTTGTTAATACACTAGATTGTTCGTAAATTCCCTTTCTTCACAAAAAATGTAATATCATCAACTCGTTCACGCCCGGCCTTTCAAACTGAGTTTTTTGAAGAGGGAACACCAAAAATTGTTAAAAACTGGTAAAAAGTGGGTCAGAAAGGGGTGCTTTTGAAACTAGTAATCACAACCTCGCGTATATCGATTGCCGTTATTATACAAAAAAATCCTTTTTTAGAATCGACAGTTGGGAATTAGGATCTTTTATTATTACTGAATAAAATAATAAGTGAACTAGTTGAATTATTGAGAAGGGAATAATTAAAAGATCTGATTACCGTTCAGCTAATGTGAACACGCATGGGAAGAAGTACGGATTGGGTGCATGTACTGTCTAGAATTGGGATGCCTTAAAGAATAATATGCTAATTAATCAACAGTTTTATTTACGACTTTTTGCAAATTAGGTACTTAGGTACCGTCATCTGTGGCATCTTTACTTTCCATGAGCAACTTTACCAATATGAACTGTATTAAGATATCTCTCGATTACTAAAAAATTGTGACATATAGCAAATAGATTTTTCTTCTTCTTTATCGCTTCGATATTGAATGGCGGCAACAGATTTTTAGTTATCGAACAGAAATTTAAGTACAGTACTCATGGGTAAAGTTGTTATAGAAAGTAAAGATGCCACTGTTGACCGTACCTACCTACTTATTGCAAAGTTGCAGTTTGAATTGGTATACTTTCAATATGCTAACAAAAAAAGGGTTACGTAGCCTAAAGTCTGAACCAGCACCCTGATTGCGTAACTCACTATCACAATCTGAGTCATTTTGCTTCATATGTTCGAAAAATGTGTCTGCCCAACAACATAAATAACTAAATGAATGTTGTTGAACTGCTGTCAGTGTTTTATGCAACTTCAACTTGGACACAATAAACGAAACTCCGATAGTTATCGTGTATTTTTACCCCAAAACTAAAAAAAATGAAATCTCAATCATTTATAAATTAGCTTCGCGGACAACTAGTCTGTTCATCCCTTTATCAGTTTCACAATCGGCCACAATAAAAGGGTACGGATTGATTGTCAAGGAAGCTTTTTATACTTTTTATTTATTGTCACCGTTCGATTTATGTTCCAATTTCTATGACAGTGACTATAGACACACCGAATTACGATAATGGCCCTTGAAACCGCTAATAGAGGGCATATTCTATAGGTAAAACTTGTTGTGTTGACTATTTTAGGAGTTTCTGAAGAAGTATGTGGAATAATTTTAAGAAATACACGTTGTTATTATTCGGTTTGCCAGGCAGTATGTTCTTGGAACTCATTATATTTGTAGTAGTGTCTGCACCTACGTAGGAAATATGAGTAGCTTTTCATATGATAGGTATCAATAGATACAATATTCAACTAGGTATAGGTACAATGTGTATGATGTTACTAGCTTTATTTGAATAGCAAAACATTTCTAGGAATAACACAGTCGACCGTCGTATACACCGTCTTAGGCTCAAAGTGTGAGAGCAATGTGGGTAGATAAGCTTTTCTTTTACACCTGTTTCCAGGATTCCTGTAGAAGTCGTGTTCTGTAAATTGTTATGGCTTATTTTGATTTTCAGCAAGCTTGGTGCTACAATTGCTCAGTAGGCTTAGCATGACGCTTTCTATTTTTACTCTACTGTAGAATAGAAATCGCTTGTCTACGGTTCTTGTGCTAAGCCTGCTGGTGTCAGAAGTGTCAACAAAATACAGAAGCCGTTTAAGTACAGTCAGTGTCAAAAATATCGGGACGAAAGACTGTTCAAAATAATCTCAACAACTAAGAAAATTAAACTTTATCTCAATTGGATAAAGTTATTGTCAGAATGACATTTGTCCTGTATTGTCTTCATTCTGAAACATTCTTTGTGTCATTGAGTTAATGTTTAATTTTCATAGTTGTTTAGATTGTTCTGAACAGTCTGTTCGTCCCGATATTATTGACGCTGACTGTACAACACATTTTGCTTAAGCTCCACATAAGTCAAACCTGTGATTCACAGGTTTGACACAATATCACAGCGTGTGATACTGATCGTGTGCAAAAAAAACACAAGTGCCTAATATTCCTTTTGATAAATCCAACTTTCTGTTTTCCTGCTTACATCCACAGATTCTGTTATAAAATGAAATATGACTTTCGTGTAAACAACGATGTTTATTGTGCATCTAATTAAAATGATTTCAGGTTATTTTCAACCGACTTCACGAAAAAGAGGAAATTCTCAATTGGTTTTTTTTTTTATGTTTGTTACCTCAGAACTCCGTCATTTATACACCGATTTAAAAAAATCCTCTTTAGTTTGAAAGCGGATACTTGCCGAGTGGTCCTATACAAGGTAAATTTTTAACCAGTGCACAAACAGTAACCATGAATTCAGCATATCATTCTAGACCCCTAGCGAAGAAAGTTTACATCGGTTATACACAAAAAAAAATCAGCTGTTTCATAGAAAAGTGCAATACCTACGCGGTCAAAATGTATGGAAAGGTTGATTTTTTTTTTGTAAAACTGATGCAAAATTTCTACGCTAGGGGGTCTAGAATAATATGCTGAATTCATGGTTACAGTTTGCGCACAAAATTTATCCTGTAAACGTAAAATTGGTCAAGTTCTGATTTATGGTTTTTGAGTTAGCTTCAATAATACGTGTTTCTTTCACTTAGTTTGTATTGATGGTTAGCTGCTGCCCGCAGAGCATTTTTTGTCATATGTACCGTACCTATATGTATACTTTCATATGCATTTAGTAAAAAGCTGTTATTTTTTTGACATCACAAACAGACACTTCAATTTATTGATTTACTAGCTTTTGCCGCGGCTTCGCCCGCGTGGAGGTCGGTGTATTATACATATAAACCTTCCTCTTGAATCACTCTATCTATTAAAAAAACCCGCATCAAAATCCGTTGCTTAGTTTTAAAGATTTAAGCATACATAGGGATATAGGGACAGAGAAAGCGACTTTGTTTTATACTATGTAGTGATACATAGCAATTTTTTGATCGTTTTAATGCTTTATAAGGGTCATTGTACTCATCATTATGAACAACTTTTACAATGGGATCAACCCTGAAATCGTTAAATAAAAATGAGCTGATCCATACATTGCGTCGAGATATGCGAACATAAAATGTAAAGCTAGATATGTTATGATAATTTCTACCGTTGCATTCGAAGAAATCTAGTGCACTCTATTCTCAGCTAGTGTTGGCTATGAAATCATTAAGTTTTTGCGAATTCTAACATGCTTTACACGGTACTTTAATTTCGGAAGGCGGTGACAAAAAATTAAAATACATGTCCAAAGTCACCGAATTCCGAAATTAAAGTTATTTTTCATTTTGTAGTGTTTTTTTCGGAAGTCGGTTGTTTTTTTTTGGGAAAAGTTTTTATTTTTCACTTTTTAGTTATAGTACCTACCCCACTAATTCGAAATTTCATCATCCTTGGGGTCAAAACAATGCATATTTATGCGATAGTAGCAATCGCGGTTTATTTACTTTTATTTTTTGAAGAGTTCCGTTGTCTGTCTCCGAAATGCATCATCAGATCTATATGAAATTGAAATGGGACCACATGGAAAGCAACAGCTTTTGAATAAAAAAAAACCATCTAAATCAGTTCGATGTTATGAGGTAACAAACATAAAAAAAAATCAGTTGAATTGAGAATCTCCTCCTTTTTTTGAAGTCGGTTAATAAAATCAGCTCTCTTTGATGCTGATTTTAAAAAAGATAAAGCGTTGAACAATACCCGGCGTGTAAATTCAGATCGTATGACATAATCATAAAGAAAGTTAGGTGGATACTTAGATTTTTAAATAAGTTTTCTTTGTCTGTGATGCCTTGATTTCATGATAAACTATTTTATTTCTGTAAATAGGTTTGTACAAACCCTGTTATTACTAGTAGTATAGTATATAGTATATATTTAAACTAGATGAGGTCGGCGTTTCCTATCTGACTACTCTGAGAAGAAAGGCCGAAACAAACTCAGAGGTTACAGTCTCTTTTAAAGTCCAGACATAATCTTGGTCAGATCATGTGAAGACCATGTGGATTTTTATCTGAAATGGTCTTTTGTGGAAATTATCACACAGATTGAGTGGACCTGTCCAATCAGTGCACGCATTTATAAATCAATAATCATGCAGCTCAGCTCAGAAGTTGAGGAGCTCAACGATTTGACGAACAATACCAAAGAAATGACACTTGGGTAGGCCGCATGGTAAACAAACGTTACAAGAGATTGTTGCAGCAACATGTCTCAGGGTTGCGTGAAACATGTTCATCCAGTTTTAGGAGCGAAATACTTTTTCGAAAACGTTGTTACTGTTACATTAGTGCAACTTTCGTTTACCATGAACGAGATGCGTTAAACTGAGCATAGAAAACTTAAATTAAAGCGAACCCTACCTGTTGTGTGCAATTACACGATATTTACACGGACATTATTCCTTTACAACTCTTCCCCAACCCTTCTATTGTGACTTTTTTGTGCGCGTGCGCACTTGCGGCCCGGACGCGTTCGTAATTGAGCTCGACTTAAAACATATGCACATTACTACACATAAAAAGATCAAAAAACATGTGGAGACGCATCAGGTGAGCGTAAAGTTTCACTTTCAAATATTTCTTTATTCAACCCTTTTTTTCTGTGACACGCGTGGGCTTAAAAAAAGATTATAAAACGCAACCCTTTTCTTTGGTTTCGTCTGTCATTGAGTACTGTTTTGTTGCACTTTTAATATTTAAATGAGTTTCAGCTATTGTTTACATTGAAATGTTTGTTTTATATTTTCTGGACACCTAGTTTAATAAGATGCCACACTTCTGTTTAAAATAGCTTTTGGTTAACCCAGTTTACTATGTCTTGTGCCTTAGGAGATCAAGCGTGATTTTGTACCTATACACAGGAAAAAATGAGCGAAATTGAATTAATTACAAGCAATCTTCGCTAACTTTGATCATAGTTTCTCCCAAAAATTGTGAGAACAGCGCTTTAGGTAGCCTTTGACCAATATTCTGTCGCTGCCAAGTGGCAACAGTCTGGTCCTATTTTTATAGCCAGAGCTCTCAGGCAAGCCCTCAGGCAATTCCTCAGGTGAGCTCTCAGGCAAGCCCCAGCTTTCTACGGCCATGAACTAGATTATAGAAGAAACACTCTCCTCAATGCACCACTTTTCTTTTGTATAGAGTTCTAGGATCATACGTGCTTTTGTCTGAAAAACTTATTCAAAAGATGTTCAAAGAACAGACATACAAACAGGTTATCTTTATTGTTAAGTGAATATTAATAACGGTTACGAATATTGGATCAGGTTAGTTTTTGTTGAGCTGAAAAAATATTAGATAGGTGCGACAGTTGAGGCAGCAAACAACTTTCCGTGGACACGGTTAGTTTTTTATTCCGACACCTGTTGGTCCAGGATTATTGAATTTGATAAAACAACATATTGCGTTAATGCAGCGCTACAAAAAAGGGTTTTTTATAAACAGTAGAAAATGAGTGTGGGTCCTCTAGTAATGTTAGTGACTTATATTATAAGTGGGTGCTTAATAACTGTTATAAAAGTAAGTTTTTGCACATGTGTATATATATGTTATTATTAAAGTTAATTCTAATTCGTTGTTTTTTATCTGGACTTGTAAAACATTGAGGTTAATATTCGGAAGCTAAAGTTTCAGGCTGTAAAAGTATCGGGGACCTACATCACTGTTCACTGACAATTCAGTTTCATTAAAAAATTGCTTATAATACAAAATATTCCAAATTATAGGAAAACGATAGCGTCAAAATTACCATATTTTATAAGGGCAGATGTAAAGACACATTGGTTTTTAGAAAGATTATCGATTAAACACGATCCAATTAATTGATATCGAAACAATCGCCTTGTTGGACGTTAACGGCGCTCAAATAGCTCTATCAGTATCCTTTCGAATTAGGGTTATACGATCCGAGGTTTTTTTTCCTCAAGACTCGCATCTACCCCTTTTTTAATCGGATTTCGAAGGCGCGTGTGCGTTTTTTACGCGTCTCTATAAAAAGTCAAATCCACCTTATTGCAGCCGTTGGGGTCACGTTTTTTTAAGTTTCCGTCGAACCGCGGTAGGTGAATGTATTAATTAGTCAGTCCTCCCGCGGCCGGCGGCTAGCGCCTAATAATTGTGAACGTTCATTTATAACTTTGTTAGCATAATTTAACAGACCGTTGCGTATATAGGCAGATAATATCATTCTCGGTTCCTACAGTCAGTCAAGGGGTTTTATCAATTAGACGTTCTTAGGGTGGTCATCTACCGGAGCCGAGCTGTGTGAATCATGTAAGTATCATGTAGAGCTTACTAAGTTGATGGGAATCATTTTCCTTAACATTTTTCGAGTTAACTGTGAATAGTCAACTTTAGAACGTGCTTAGACCTAACTTAAATAATCGTATTAAGTTAAATAGTACTCCTGCTGCCGTTTACAGAACGTCGTATTAAGGAATAATAGCTATGGTCGGAAGCACGTGACATTAAACGAAATTTGCTCAGAATGGATCGTTGGAAGGAAAACTGTGGAATGTCATTAATATTCAAAACGTAACTAGGAGGGATTATAAAATAATAGCAGTAATTTGGAGCGGCATTCGCCCCCCCCCCTCGCCCCGCACCTCACCACCTACGAGAGGAATTCCTTGATAAGATATGCATGGAAATATGTCCGCTTTATTACATTTTTTGAAGTGACTAACTTAGATTATAATGCCCCATATTTGACTCTTTGTCCCGTATACAATTTGAGGCATACTGATGAAAATATGCGCCCCCAGGAGAGTATTTTTAATTAATATTTGCAAAAGAATGTTTTATGTATGTATAGGTAGTCGATTTATTAATGAATCTAAATAGAAACCTACGTGTTTACTAAACTCCATTGCTACAAACTTGTGCCCATTACCAGCTCGTCCTAAACCATTTGTCGTCGGCTAGTAGCCTGAAGTAACCCTATCATTAAATTCGATTAGAGCAGTAGTTTTTTCGGCAAAAGGATGTCAACTGCTGCAATTAGGCGCGATGTAATTACACCTTATTAGTTTTACCTTCTTTTTCGAGCCAGCGAGTAATATAAATTAATTTCAGTCCCATTTTCTACTTTGACTTTCGAAATGTAATTATAGGGTGAGTCGGTGTTTTTTTCCTTCTAAATGAATATTGTATAATTAAGAGTACAATTGTATGGCTTTTTTTCTTAATAGGAGTGCTAAGTTTCCTAGTGCAAAGCGTCAAACGTGGGAGTAACAGTTTTAATCAACAGTTGTTTTGCATAATAAGAGAACAAATACTTTGTGCATCGCAAAACGGTTATGCAAACTTCTGCGAATTTGAATATTGGCACAAACTCTTTTGTTGTGCATAAATGTAACAGAAAATACAAAGAGGAGTAATTTTGAAAAGGAGCAGTTTTAAATGATATTGCCTTATTCCCTTTACAACGACACTGGAACTAAATTAGCAAAAATATGACGCATAAAACATGGACCCAATTTTTTTGAGAAATCTATTGTTTCTTTAGAAATGTTATTATAAAGTAGCATGCATTGTTCTGAAGAAAGGACTGCATAAAGAACACGATATAGTTTGTGTTTTTCTCCAGTTTTCGAATCTTTCAAAATTTTTTCGGTTATTCGAGGGAAATATGAAAAGTAGATTTCGGGATGACCAAAATTAACGTTTATGAATGCGATTTTTTTACCTTTCGTAGCAGTTGTGGGAGCCAGCTAACCTTATGCTATCTTATCTATTCGGGGTGATTGCTTTGCCGTCCATCTTAGGCGGTTATCACACTGCACTAGGCACCGTTCGCGGCGCTGCGGTTCTTAACTTTGACTGTAGAATCTTGATTTGTATCTAAACAAAAACAGGAGGGTATAACACACTGACACCGCATCTCCTTTCAAAGTTGAAAACCGCACACTGGAGCGGTGTCCGTTGCAGAGTGATAACCGCCTTACCTTTAGCATATCAAATAAAAATAAACTACTAAAAAACGGGTGGTTAGGTTATTACAATTCAGAGCTTTGATTGCGAAACGTGTTAGCCGTGACATAGCGGTGTTAATAAGGTTAATTTTTGTATCGAAAGGTCGGTCATTGGTAATTTATCTGCAGTATGATATGGCTATGGAAAGTAATGAAGATTTAGTTCATATATGCTTTAAAAGTCATGTTACGAGGTGCAACGTGTTAGTCGCAAAAATCTAACCATGAATAATCTTCATGATGAAACAATACGTTTTTTAACTTTACCCGCCCATTTGCTTCATAAAACTGAAAAAAACGTTCAACATTCAACCTTGGAAGCATAAAAATAAAATCATAATTTTTTAGTAGCAACAAGCAAATTGTAGCAATTTGCACAGCTACAAATAATGTGGTCGACATAAAAGCTCTCACAAAAAATCCTTAAAATATGGTCCGTAAGTAGTCCGAATAGGTTTGTTACCAAGAAGCTCGTTTTACCGGGCAGGCAGCGGTGAAATAATTGTCGTTGCCAAGGACTCACTAAGTCCTCTCAGATAATTGAGAGCCTCTCTATATCTGTGTACTGCTAAGTACCAATACGGACGAGGTTTATTTTCGCACAAATGAGGCTGTTTATTGTAGTAATTTGTTTAGTATTACAACTAATATGTTGTATGTTATGTAGATGTATGTTTTGGGATACAGTGGCTTCTTTATGTGTAGTTGCCGCTAGTTCGAAATATCTCTGGCCTTTCCATGAAGATTTTTTTTTTTTGGGCGGCTTACAGCTTACAGCAACAATACAGAAGTAATAGTGAGGGGAATTCACGACAAGCCTACAGTATTGTTGTACAAGTTTTATAAGTGATTACGAATTAAGTATAGTTACACTAGATTTTTGCGTAGACAGAAATGCATGCACTGGGTGCAATACTTGCACATCCAATGCATGCAGCATTGTATTTGCTATTAGAATGTACGAGAAATAATACAGTTTTTAGATAATATGGTTCTTATTGACGCCAAGCACCTTGCAAACAAAGCAATTGAGGGGTGTTCCTTCTTTACAATTCTGTTAAATGCCTTGACGGAGCGAGTTTTCTAGGAATTACATCGAAAAAGTTGTGCGAGCGTACGGAGCATGGAGAAGATTTCTAAAACGAGAATGTCGAGGTGGAACATTCAGGGACAGCTTAGAAAGAAGTTCAGGATACACAGTTCAGGTTAATCCTTGATTGTACTATATTCACTAGGAACCGTATGTCAGATACATTTCTTCGAGTTACAAGTGGAAGTAAGCCTAATCGAGCACATCGTTCATTGTAACTCAGATAGGAACTGTTAAATTTGTAACATGTATCTGGTGAATTTATCTAAAATTATCTACCTATTGGAAATGAATAGATCACTGCATAAAATAGGTATATGTTTCTATAATTTTCCAACTTTACGATAAACTTGCTGCAAACACAAGAGCCAAGAGCTTGTTATCCGCAAGAAAATATGTAGCTGTAGGCATTCGGTGGCAGGATAGGCTGATCAATCATGAGCCTACCCCTTCTATCCCGCCCAGTGTCGGCGCGAAAACAAACGGTTGCCTAGCAACGCGCCGGGGCGGGGGCGCCCACACCGACCCGCTACCGCATCACTGAACCCCACACACGACACATACGACTCACACACACACACACGCGCGCTCGCACGTTGCACAAAGTTCACTCGATCCAAGAACGAGTGCGAGACCCCGTACTTACCTACTTGATGTAGTTAGCAGTGTCACGCAAGATTTTTGGGTTGTAGTGGATACTCAACACTATTGTTGTAGATAAGGACTCTAGGGGAGGGTTGTCTAGGTAAACTGGTTTTACGTATCCTGTTTTAAAATACGCAAAACACAAAATAACGTTATTCGTAGCTCATAAAAAAACATCTTTTAATCGTGTCTGAAACGTCTGAAGATAAAACAAAACAAGGTGCTTATATCACAAGATATCGACGTATCTGTCGATATTCACAGATACTTACATAAAATGGGCGTAAGTACAAAAATATACGCAAACATATCATCCGAAATGAGTTGTTATGTGTTGGTGTAATTGAGAACCGAAGAGAAGGTCGGTCGGCACGGCGCGCGGCGCGGTGATCCATCATCCCTCGGCTGACCGCCGGCGGGAGCGCCCCCACCGCCACCCTCTCTTACTTTTCACTTTCTCTACATATTTTAAGGAGAATAAAACTTTCCCTTCACCCCCGACGCTTTTATTTTCTTCGGAATTGTAATAGAGTCGCGGTCACAGTTCGTTTCCGGTGAGATTCGGCAGTTCGGGATTCGGGACACTTCACGAATCTTAGTTGTCTCGTTACCGTGACGATGACGGCTTCCTTCAGATTTCATTCCATTCTAATGTAAAAATGTTATCTCAAAGATTGTGATTCAGTTGGGAATCAACTTCGCTTACCCGTGTCAACTCTAACTTATCTTTTAAACGATTTCTTTGTAGCCCATTTAAAAGTTGTTTACGTAGGTGGCTCTGCGGAATTTGTATCAATATATCCACTACGAAAAATTAACTTTGTTTTGTAGACTTCGTTTGAAATGGTTTACCTAATTAGAATTTTGATTTGAATTTCAAGAATAACCCGTACAGGTATTGCCCAACAATTTTAGGGTCAATGTAACATTTTGTGATCTTGCTTTTTAAAGTTTATTGACCAAAGATATCACAAGTCATTATTTTCTTTTGTGCCATAAATATTGATTGATAAACATACAAAGATGCATTACAATGAGCAGGCAAGATTTACAATCTTGCCTGCTCATTGTAATGCATCTTTATGTATAGTATGGAGTCGGAGAGCGGTGAGCGGTGGTCCGGCAGGCAGCATCACAGTGTCTATAATAAATGAACGGGCGCGGGGGACGCTGACCAATGGTAGTCCCTCCCTCAATCAATATGATGGACTCGGCCGCGAGGGGACGATCGCTCACTGATTTTTTCCCTCGCTGACAGGGCTCGGGAGGACGCGTTTTTGCGCCCTCCGTGCGGCCACGCGAAGGGAGCTTGCAATTAATAAGTGCGTCCGAGGACCTCCGTGTCTCGACATAGCTCTGTACCCGACTGATCTTATTGTTCCTCCTTGCAAACATTGGACACTCCTTTTTCTTGTACGAGATAAATTGTTATTGCGTATCCCCTTTTATAATTAATTTTACGGTTCTGTGTATGTGTTTGCTGCATGTAGGGTTGTTCTAGTAATTTAACATTTTCGTTATTATATTTATATATCAAGGCAATGTTAGTTTTTGTTTCACACACTCACATACTCACACCCACACAATACTCAAACCCACACATGTTAAATTGATAAAAATTCTAGCCTTGATGGTGTCAAGGGTAGAATTTTTATCAATTTTACATATAAAATTATTTATAGGTACCTATGTATATTATTAGACATTTCTAAGATAAATAATCGCAAATGATTTCTTGTTAAACCTCTCATTAAAATAAGTAATTATAAGTAAACATCTCTTAATATTCGTCCTGAGTCTCTTATTCATAAAAAGCAATTAAAAAGCAATTAGACTAGATTGCTTAAAATTCATACTTCTTACTCAAAGTAAGCTTTGGAAATTCTGTCGAAAACATCTCGCAGTTTCAAACATCGAAATCTTAATCTAAGTTTAAAATTTCTTCGGGAATCGGCAAATTTTGCACTAAGTCATTAAAGTATAAAACTTCGGTCATTTCGTTGGCGTTGCTTAAAAGCCTTTTTAGGCGGAGGAAAGTAATCTTTCATTAGGCGGGGGAGGAGCTAAAACGGAAGTTCTCTTTGAAAGGAAAATTATACGTCGGATATGTCCGCGTGACGTTCGCTGAGATGGATTTTAATTATGTCAAACAAAGTTTAGAGAAAAAGTTGGCGACGTGACGCGGCTGCCATTACCGCGTGTGGTATTAGCTCTGATCCTTACAGTTCGAACACTCACTAATGACCCTCCAGCTCCACGTTTGTACATTGTTTCTCTCGTAACAACTTGTGCATTAAGCCCGCTACACTGAAATCTCACCCCGATCTGATGAAACCAACTCAAAAGTCCATTAAAAGTATACTTCTTGTTAGATTAACTGAAATTTGAAAGAAAAAGGTTTCGTCGAATGGTATTATGTTTTACTGGATTAAGATTAAACATATTTAGTGGACTTTTTATATTTCTGAGAGCAGTGGTCGCCAAGTAGGAACGGCCACCACGAGTTGTAGGTTCTAGGTTCAAACCCAGACATGCTCTTTACTTTGTTTAAAATATTTCATCACCGCAGCTTTCAAAACGGAAAAGAAAACATCGTGAGGAAACCGGCATTCCCTAGAACTAATAAATTCGAGGACATGTGACAGCTACCAACCCGCACTGGGCTCGCGTGGTGGATTACGGCCCGCGCCCTCTCTGTGCAGCATGCGGCAGTGGGAACATATGAACTTATTATGCTAGTGAATATTTAATATCTATGTGAAAGTTTCTATGAAAACTGGGTAATGGTTATAGTAGAAGTATTGTTTTATATCTAATGTGCACGAAGTAGCATTTTTTTTTTTGAGAACGCTTGTTTTTACATTGCAATAATCGGTGTAATAAATAGTTACAATGTAGGTATATAAAATGAAAGACATCGAAAATCAGAAATACCTTCTACAAAAAGCTTCACAACAAAGCCCAGATTCAAAGTTATCAATTATTTTAACAGCAATGAATAAAACGGCTGTATTCCACTGATAGCTATTTGAATGGGCTAAAAGGTGCGATAAATCGGCCACGCCTGGCAGTCGCGGCTCCTATAGAAATGTATGGCGCGACCACTGGCGTTAATCAGAATTCAGTTGCCATTAATTTGATTAGGGTTAGTGGGCGAGGGCCTATCAATCCGCCACATTACCATGGCGGCCACTAACAGGGCTATCAAGCTTGTTATACGGTAGTCACTGATAAGATTACGAAACTGTTATTATACTCGTAGTACGCAGCATTGTTGTAGATGGGTTTTGATTGTTTTATAAGTGCTCCAGTTGTCGCAGAAGATACAACAATAATTGTAGAACGTATTGTGTGTGTATATAATGTGTGCGTATTTCTTTCTTTCATGTGCTGCGGAATTACTTAATATGGATTTATGTGTGAGATATGGTATTGTGATAGTGGTACACCGTACAACTTGTAATTGAAGTCTGTGAATAAATCAATAACGCTTTGTGATTCACATATTACCATCTTGGCTAAGTATGCTATTGTGATATGTCAATTTTTTTTTTGCTGTTGACTCTGATTTGTGACGTTGCGGGGCCAAAAAAACAACATTTTTTTTCGCCTTTTTCAAAACAATTCCCTATGTCAGTGGACAGCCCTCACAGCTTGTAATTTCGACCGATTCGTGTCCAGTACTTTTAGGTCAATTAGGCAGAGTCACACCCGCGGCGTCCGCTAACTAATCACTGGGCACGCCAAACTTTATGCCGTGTTAATTTGACTAATGCGCGTCGGATTACAACAGTGATAAACTGGCCTAACCGACGTAAAACCGCGCGTCCGTCATTCATTTATGCTTAATTTGTTTACACAAACGATTACTGTTGTTTGTTGTAATAGCTATGAATTATGGTGTTTTAAATAGTCCTCTATTTCATTTGAATACAGTGCTAAAACATATTCTTTAGGCCTATAAAATGTTGGATAAAGCTCTGATTCACGTTATGTCACTTGGTGGAATCGCCGTAAGTATGTAGAGCCAGAGCTTTAATTGCCAATGAATAGGACTTTCGGCCTGAATTCTTCACAATTATACACACATACATAAACTCACGCCTTCTGCTACGATCCTTACATACTCCTTTTGACTCGTTTACGTTCATATAACATTCGTTCGTTAGAAATGCATTATCATAATCAGCCCAGCATTTTCCTAACTATGTTGGGGGCTTCCAGTCTAGCTGGATGCAGCTCAGCATTCATCATTTCAGCCAAAAGACGTCCACTGAGGGACCTAGGCCTCCCCCAAGGTCTGTGCTTCTCGCATCCAGCGGACTCCGGCGGCCCTCACAAGGTCATTGCATTGTAATGTATAGTCCGTTATAAAAAAAATATATCTGCGGTTCCATACATTTTAATCGCGTAGGTTTAATTCACTTTTCTATGAAATAGCTTATTTTTCTTTGTATAACTGATGAAACATGTTTACGTTAGCTCTCTCGTTAGTGGCTCTAGAATGATATGCTGAATTCATGGTTACAGTTTGCGCACTGGTTAAAATTTTATCCTGTATAGTATTTTACATTCGTTTTTTGATCACGTGACGATATTTGTAATAGGTATAGATTTCCATATCATGCTACATAGTTGGCGTCGACTACTGCTTGTTACTTACAGTAATGACTAAGAAGGGGTGCATCAACCGGATGATAAATATAAATTAAATAATCGCGGGAGAGGCAATTAGGCAGCGGGCAGAAGGTGTCGTGTCCAGCGACAATTAGGTCGTGCTACTTAACCAATTAGGACGAAACAATCGCCCTCATAGCGACCACTACAGTGTGAATACGCCCCTATCAGTGCGCCGACCGAACACCGCTTTATGACGTTTTAAAAGGCACCTAATTATTTACAGAAAAAAGGAAAATTCGTCCAAAACTCATTCGTAATTGGCCTGCACTCATAGGGGACAATTTATGCTTCCATACAGTTATTGTTGTTCTGGGAGTACCACGACTCCATGACGTGTCTCTAATACATTACTAATTCAGCGTAGTTTGTGTTGGCCGTGTTTTGTAACTATTTTAATTCAATCAAGTTGCCGGACATTGTTTGGGAGGCATTAAAGTAATTTGGTGAATAATCCCCCTTTCATTACCATTGTCCGTGTGAAACATGACATGCGGTAGGCTGTATTTATGTCTAGAGGACTTATAGTCTTAAACGTTGTTATCATGCTATCAAAAATACACGTCTAGTTTATAGGGTCTTCGGATTCAAATTTAAAATGCTTTTAATAGCACTAACAAGGATATCGTGTCAATGATAATAATATGTATCTCCATAAAAGGAATAAGTGATAATTTGTAAATATATGTTCTCAAATTGTGAGTATAGTTACGAACAAAACGGTTTTGAAATTATAAGTCCAGTAACTGCTCTTAGATTAATTTGAATACAAAACATATTGTAGTAAAACTGGCACAGTACAATATTTTATCAAAATACATTAGACATGGCATGTTGTAGTTGTGTTTGCGAAGCACTAAACAACGCCTTTAGCTGTTGGCTTTAGTAAAAATATTACGGGACTAAAAAGGCAATTCTAGATATCATTTTTCACCCATGAAGCATAAAAGGGTTGCCCATTTTTCAAACATTTACTGTGAACTCGTAAATTCTTTGAGCTTATAATAATTGCTTAGAACTTCAAGTGTAGCAAAGATTTCATAATTTCATGGTACGCTGAGATAAACGGGTACCCTCTTATTTAATGTTTAAAGAAGTTTTACTTTTAAAAGCAGTGACGTTTCTGTTATTTTCATGTCATTGCCAACTGACTGAATGAAGAGTGCAATAGCAATCTCTATTCACTCAGTTCAGAAATGAAATTATATTTATTTTGGTCAACATACTTTCATACTGTAGTTCTGTTTATTAAAACACTTTTCTCGGCATCTGTACTAAACTAATATGGCCGGTTGTGTTCAATTGATGGGAGAGGGTGACTGTACTTAATTCATTTGTTGTCGCATGCGGGATCATTTTATACCACCAAGAGTTGCCACTGCGTTTACAACTCATCCGAATGGTCCAAATGGTGGTGTCTTTGTGGGTGGGGCAGTGGTATATTATCGTTACCCAACGGAAGCACCTAGCTACTTGTCTATTTCATCTGTTGAATAGTTGTATAGCAATCCTATAGAAGTAATTAACACTGACGTCATATGTGAGCGTCTGTCCAAAAATATTTTTGGTAATTAATTAGCAAGTTGTTAACTTAGCATCTCTGTGAATTACAGGTTCAGTCTATAATATTATACTTACCATGTTCATAAAGAAAATAAAAGGTACAACGGACATTTAAAACCGTTAGTTACCCAACAGCCATACAAGTTTGATTCTCATAAACAGGTTTCTTGATCTTGTAATTCGATATCCAACAAAAAAGAAACGAGATCCTTAATCTTAATCAAAAGCTCACAAGCTCTGAATAAAAAACGTAAAGAATTCACTTAGAGATGAGCCCCGCCTTCCACGGGATTGGTTGATAGGGTTACCGCCGCGAAAGGGTTATTATTAGACCCCCACCGAAGCCGCGCGCGCGCCGCCTCGCGTCGTCTTTTAAGTTTTTACCGCAGCGGTTTATTTTATTTTTTACCAACGAACAACGCGTTTTGATTGGGTGAAAGGGTTAGGGTATAAATAAATCCGTGGCGGCATCTACGCGAAGCGACTTTACATAGGGCGTGCCCTTTGGCAGTGAAAGGGTTGGTTTAATTGTTGTTTTGTAAGGGGATGTCGGATGGGGTTAAGTGGAAGCGTAAAACATGATGGCGTTTGTACATAGGCATGTATGTATAGAAATATTATCCCCAATATTTGGCGCATGACTACGAGATATTGCGCTCGTAGCACACACAGCATGAAAATATTGAAGCTTTTAGTTATGCAACACTTGAATTTTTATACGACATACCATTCCTATAATGGCAGTGTCATTTAAAATGCTCTGTGTCCGCCATACGGTCGACCGATATTACGGACATATCTTTAATGGCTGCTAATGGCCGATTCCTATAATAATTTACTAACAGTTATTGCAGGTTAAAATTAAGACTTTTGTATCTTTACCAATAATGAAGCAAATACCTAATACTTTCGCATAGTAGACCCTCCCTATTTGGAAGTAGCTAACACAGGTAAAATTAGTTTACGAAATTATTTATTTGCCCAGTTTCGAAATAAAAATGCTACCATTGCCTATTGGCAAGCAAAACGATCCGTGTTTGTTTATAGGAACCGAGCATAAATTAACCTGTAAAAAGCTCTTCGCTACGTCTTCTTAAAATTGATTTTTGTAGTGGTTAACTGTGTATTATGTACAATCATTGGTTATTGGTTCTGAATTTAAGATAACATATCATATACCTAATGGTAATTCTATATTTACCACCCAGTGTAATTAAGCGTTACAAATGAAACATACGCGTGCGTGGCGAATTTATCGCAGTTGTTAATCTGTACGAAACATTTGAACACAGACGTTAATCCGGTGACAGTTAAAATGAACCTTTGTTGACTTTACGTTTATGCAAGTGTCATAAAGTGTGCGATAGTTTGGGAGATGTGACGTGATGCTGGGACCTACACGAGGATTAGAGAGGTAACACCTTGCTTGTGCCTCGAGGGCTTGTCAACGCGGTTATAATACTAAATAACATCTACATTTAAAGGGATTATGCTTGCGCTATTTGGTGATATAGATGTTGCTTGTCATGGTGCTCGCTATTGGTTTTTATTGATATCAATTTAAAATTATGAACTTTTTGTTACGACCAAACCCATTTGTTTATCTAAGTCGTCTATAAATTTATAATTTCTGATAGGGCTATAAATGCTTCGATTTTATTTATTTTCAAACAAGATAATATTTACATAATATATAACCGTTCTAATCATCTGGGCCTTACTGGGCCCTTCGGACTGCAAACCCTGTAATGTGTTTGTGGATAAATGCAATGAAATTAAACGTGTATGTCTGGTGTTCTGTGAGAGAAACTATGCAACGAAGTCCACTGCTCCATGTTAGTTTATAATTTAGGTAATTATTTAACTGAACATAATTATTGTCAACCTTTTATCTGTTTCTATGTTAATTAATGTAATTGGTGTTGTACTAAGTTAATTAACTACAAATAGAATGCATAAATAAATAAGTCAACACACTTAAAATATTAATAAGTACCTACATGTTTATAAAACATGTAGGTACTTATTATTATTTTAAGTCGCTTGGCTTATTTACTTATGTATTTTATTTATAGTTAGTTCAAATATGTTTAAAAAATACCGATGATCACATATAAAAAATATAGGAACAATACCTTTACAGACGAATTTAGAACCTGTTAAGGTTTCTTAATTTTTTAAGAAGTCGGTTAAATAAAGAGGGGAAAGAATCATATGGCATCAAAAAAGCCGTTTGGGTTTGAAACACATGGGCTATGGGATCCGAGTGCCTCAAAGATTTCGAAGCGATTGGTCTCTCCTTCTGTGTTTTGGCTAAACCGTGACAATGCAGTCAGCCTTTTGGGCATGTTCCACTTTCACTTTCCTGCTGACAGCGATGTGGATTAATTTATTGATGCCTTAGAAAACTAACCAATCGATATTTTCGCTGGCGACATCAAATTCCATGTCCGAAGAACGTTTCAGCAGTTTAAAAAAAAACCTACAACATTCATTTGTCATGTTCTTTGTACGAATAAAATCGATTAAAGAAACAAAAGCCGTAATTAAACAAAACGTACGCAGAAAGATAGCAGGTTGGGTACAAAGAGGCCGAAGCAAATTATCTTGCCAAATCTTTAAATATGAGATCCAAGATACATGGTATATCGCAGGACCCAAAATAACCCTAATATTTTAAAGTTTGGATCATCTGAGGCGGACTGCGGCAGCAATAAATTATCTATTAGGCGAACATCACTTGACGTGTCCACAATAGGTTAAGTTAACTTTTGTGCAACCGGGTTGAAGTCGGGGGCGAACAATGTGTCTCGAAGAAACCCTTCCTCACCTGCATTCCCACGATGCGTTCACTAGAAAGTGCATCTACGCATTGCATAGAAAAAAAGTTTGCGCAAATAAAATTTCACGTCAAACATTCAAATTTTACATAGGAAAGGGTCCGATTCGATTGGCTGTTTAAATAGAACATGTGAGTTGTGTGTGCGTGGGAACTAACTACTGACAATGATTACGTCAACTATTACAGTATTGACGGCTTCGGGTTATTGTAACTACTTTCATACTTCTTTTTTCTTGAAGGAACGGAGTATAAACACCTACATATGGAATCGATTGGAATTATTAATAGTTTCTTTTTGCACTAGGTATAGATATTTACGTACATGGTGTTTAGTAGATATAATTGTTTTTCTTATCGTAGCGCCACGATTGTTTGTGAAAGGATAGTAGTAGGTACTAACTGCAGCACTCTACGAGTAGGTCTACGTTCTGTAGCGGACGCCTACGGGCTGCTACGAAATTAATTTCTCAAAAGTTTTGATGAATATTTATCTAAGATAGCGATTTTGAGCCATTGTACCTATAGCTATTTATGTTGACTCTCACGTACTCGTATACACATCAAAGCTCACCTTACTGGGGAACTGATACCGATCAGGATGCATACAGAATGATAGCAACCTTCCAATAGAAATTCACAGAATGCAAATAATAACGAAATCTCCGTCAATCTAGGCGAAGGCCGCATATTCCCACGTGTTTCTGCTTAACATTCGCCACAGGATCAATGTGGCGCATCTGATACGACAAAAACCGAACCCCTAAGGTCAGTATCCGAGAGAAACTGCGCTGCTCTCGTATTGCACAGACCCTTTCACTCTCGAATATACCTGCGCTTTTTACTGCGTTCCCGGAATCGCCTCCGTTGAAGGGACCGACCACCGAATGGTGGCGTGTCTCAAAGTTTTACATCGAGCGTGAAAATAGATAAGATATCGGTTTTCTAGGTTTTATAACGTCTGGATTAATTATTAATTTACAGTCTTTAAAGAGTATTAAATTAAGGACTGCTCTGTATCTTTTATGATGAAATATTACATGCAGAACGCATTATAAAACTCCAAGTTGAAAATAAAATAGGATTCAATTGTAAAAAGATTGGGAAACAGAGTTTATTGCGTCGAATGGGCTGTAATATTTCGCAAATTCTTCTTTTACGAATGAGCCTAAAAATAAATCAAATGTATATGGGATGGTCACAAAAAGTCGGGTTAATTACTCGCCTTTGGGATACTCCTATGAAAGGATGTATCGTTTTTCACTAAGTATGCAGTAGGTATCCATTTCTATCTTGTCATTATAAAAAAGAATTGGAACCAAATGTTTTTGACCTAACGTTTGAGGATTATTGCGCAAAAATTTGGTTAATTAGTAAAATATTGGTGTTTGTGCATTTCATCAAGTGATACAACCTTGTGACAATAGCGATATGTAAGTAGTAGTACATTAATAAATTGTAGCTTGCAGCTACAACTACAAGCAAAATTTATGATGCAAAAGTGCTTTCGAGCACTACTTAAGATTTTACATTTTATTGTGCAACAATATATAAGTCAATGGTCAAATAAATGTGTTCTCTTTAGTTTCTTATCATTACGTAAGTAGTTTATTATCATCACTTTATCATCTAGGAACTGAATTTTTAACCGTTTTGCACAATTTGATTATATTTTGCTGTAATAGAAATAGTTTTTGCAAGCAAAATTTACCAAAATCTCTCCTTTGTATTCAGGTAAGGATGATTTTTTCCTCCTAAAACCATTCTTGATCTGGTTTTAAAGGCATTTTAAACTTAAAATCATTAAAATAAAGTCCAAATTCAAACAACACAATATGTTTTTATTTGTTACTTATTGATGTAGTATTGAAAATCGATATCGCAAGTTTCGATCATTTATAACTCGCGTCTGACGGGCAAACAAAACCAATGATAGAAAAAAAATATCGGAATGCGTAACTGGAAGAGTGGAAATGAAGTATTATTGCAACACTTGCACTTTCGATGGCGTCTTTTGTCGGATCGGATTGCGACCGGCTCCGGTTTCAAAGCAATTGTTATCATACCTACACGTGGTTACATATGCCTCGATACAATATGATGTTCGTCTATGTACTTTGAGTTCGAGTAAATAAAACACTTGTAACCTTGAGAGAGCAGTGATAGCCCAGTGGTAACGGCCGCGACTTATGAGTTGTAGGTCGTAGGTTCGAACCCAGGCAGAAGCTTTACTTTGTGTAAATTATTAAATCACCACTGCTCTCAAAACGGTGAAGGAAAACATCGTGAGGACACCGGCATGTCCTAGAACCGAAAAATTCGAAGACATGTGACATCTTCCAACCCGCACTGAGCCCGCGTGGTGGATAACGGCCCACTCCCTCTCACTGAGAGGAGGCCTGTGTCCCAGCAGTGGGAACAATATAGGATGATTATGTAACCTTGAGAGTTTATTACAGGCTACCTGATTGTTGCCACTGATGTTTTCCGAATATTATTCTGAATGAAGTAAAGGAAAAAAACTTAACATGCTACGATGACAATCGTATAAGGGTGAATATTTGAAGATATGTCTATGAGGCTATCAGCGCAATAGTGGTGTTGGTGTAAAGTACATTCGTTAAATTATGATCTTTCAATAGAATAGTGGCGTAAACACCTTTTAGTATCTATCAATAGATGGCGCTGACAAAAATTGTTTTTGCACGGGGCATACTAAATAAAAACAATAGAGCAGGAGTGGTGTAAGCTGGAAAGCCGTACCCAACAAAAATTGTGGGTTACACCACCTTTGCGCTGATAGCCTCACATAAAACATATTCAAGATTCATAAATTAAGGTCAAATAATGCTTCCATTAACGACTTTCACTGATTTTACGTAAAGTTTATAGTGCAGGAAACGAAATAAATCAATTGCACAGTATTTGAACCATTATAAAGGACTGAATCTGAAGCTGAAAATTTCCGTCGAACGGTGATGGCATATGAAACACACGGTAATTAGTATTTAAAAATGATAATTATGCTTCGTGATTGGTAATTATAAATAAAATTACTTAAATCACATATTTATTTATTATTTAGGCAACATATTAATGGCATTAAACTTAACTATATCATTTTGTTGTTTTTTTTTTAAATACTGAAAATCAACCGGTTTTCTTAAAAATCAATAATATTATCTGTCTAGTCATCATCATAATTTCAGCCAAAAGACGTCCACTGCTGGACATAGGCCTGACCCAAACTCCTCCACTTCGACCGGTTCTGTGCTTCCCGCATCCAGCGGATTCCTGCGGCCTACCGGCCTTCACAAAGTCATCGGTGCCCCTTGTGGGAGGCCTTCCAACACTACGTCTTCCGGTACCTTTCGGCCCCATCAGCCATCTGTTGCGAGCAATGTGCCCTGCCCACAGCCACTTAAGTTTGACAATTCTTCGGGCTATGCCGGTTACGAATCTGGCAAACGACCCAAGAGCCAGATTGACCCGAAACTATACCGAAAACATCCCGCACGGCAGCTTGTACGAGATTAGGATGGCTCTGAAGCAGCCAGCTTAAAAACAACAAGGTGGCCTGGGTCAGGTGAACAGGGTGACCTGACGGAATTACGGCCGAACTTCTGAGGGCCGCGCCGGCGGAAGACGCCACAGGCATGGAACAGACGTGTGGTGGTACTTTTTTTAAAGAAGGGTGACAATATCCTTTTCAAGAATTATAGGCCCATCTCACTTCTGAGATGGGCCCTCTGAGATACACTTACCAAGGGAAACTCGGACGGTAAGGAGATTTTTTTTTGTCAAACACAATTTCTGGGCGATTAAAGCAGGCAACAGCTGGCACCATAACACTCTTTAACGTGTTACTTACCCGCTCGAGTCGTGACGTGGAACTGAGCGGGACGCTGAGTTGTCTCTGTCAGAGACCCATACACTACGCGGAAAAAAATTAACCCTGCGACTGTGTGAACAATTGATAGTGAGTAGAAAGTGTTGGTACAATTTTCAAAGTCTTTACAAATTACTTAAAACTGTTTTTAATGTGGTTTTGCTAATAGATAAAGCATATCGTGTACTATCTAAATTACTACAAAAAAATACGATCTTCAGGGTGGGTGCATTTATGACTTTTCGAGCATGAACTGCAAACATTTGGGAAATTGGGACACGAATGGTGATGAGATTTGAGGAACTGAATATAACTTAGTTGTTTATAACTATAGGAATATGTTATATACATCTGTATATAGTGCTGGACCTGTGTTTAACGTGAAATAATATAACTTTATATCTCACTAAGTAGTTGTTTGGGGATAGCCGCGTAATATGCTCATGTTCAAAGAATCACCCAAAAATATTAAGTTAAAAGTAGGGGTAGGAAGGTACTGCTAGCAAGTTAGTAAGAATTTTTGTGACAAATTACTTCTTTTTAGTCTCGTGTAGTTAGTGAACGATGAACGAATAGGAACCGTTTCTTAGCACTGTACTAAAAGAAACGTTTCCGAGTGCTGACTTGTAATCGGTCTATTAGCTCTAACAGCTCCTCGTACATTTACAAAGAGCCCTAGCGATATCCGAACGAGAACGAAAACGACAGCGACTGATTTGACAGCGACTGACTTAAATTTTTGCTCTGTGATCTATAGAAGTACTGCTGAGAGCGAAGACCGAATAGAGCTAATAGAAAGAACTGGTTCACTGACCGAAATGAACTAGTACGGAGCGATCTTAAAAATGACCGAGCAGGCACAAGACTACTTCTTTTACATACGTGCTACGAGTACTACTGACGGTCTAATTTTGACAAATTTGAGGATTCTAAACACCAACAATACATATTGCAATACAGATGAATGCCCAAATTGTATAATTTCACTTCCGCTTCATTATAAAACAGCCGCAAACTCTTTCTACAATTTCCTGATAAATTATGTACTTAAAATTATGTTGAACCAAATTCCTTTTAAATGTATTTTATTTGGTTTCGAGTGGATAATAGTCGAGTGTTCTATTAAGCATATATCTGTTCAAGTTCTTGTTAGTACAGTCAGTGATGCCTAAAAGGACTTTGTCGGCATGTGTACAAGCCCTTTACAATAGTACGTGGACGGGTGATTTCACACTCTAGTGGGCCCGGGTAACGCAAGCAAACCATCGCTTCATTGCGCCGCGAGACCGCAGAGAATCGACAGTAAACGAGAACTTACGACAAGTTAGTCAAAATACATGCTTGAAATTCACAAAGAAAGTACATTTGAAAAGTTTCAATTTGTTAGATAAGGAATTAGTTAGGGCCTTTGAGAGTTATTAAACCCTTCCTAAAGGTATCTCTGCTTGCATAAATATTTCAATGCATTGGGAGTAAAAGACTAAATAGACTCCATAATGTTTGGGCAGGATCTCGCTTGAAACGTATGAAAATAGGGGCTTGCATTCTCATCCTATTAATAATATAAACGCGAAAGTTTGTAAGTATGGAAGGATGGATGGATGGATGTTTGTTACTCTTTCACGCAAAAACGGCTGAACGGATTTGGATGAAATTTAGCACACAGATAGATTATAACCTAGATTAACACATAGGATACTTTTTATCCCGGTGGTACGTTCGCGCGGGATAATTTCCGACTTCCACGCGGGCGAACGCGCTGGCAAAAGCTAGTATCAGATAAATGTATCATCATCTGCCTAGCCTTTTCCCAACTATGTTGGGATCGGCTTTCAGTCTAACCGGATGCGGCTGAATAGATACTATTATTTTACATGGAGCCTATCTGATCCCCACAACCCAGTTACGGGGTAATACGATACCCCTCGGTAAGACTGGTTGTCATACACCAAATTAATAATATGTTGTTGATCCGACAAGACAGAATGCAGTAAATAGCAAATTAGTACTGTTAGCTTTAAGCAAACTTAACACATCATTATTGTATTAAAATTATAATCTGAAATGTCAACACTCAAGTCGTGACGTCTTGCTGGTGCAGCGCGCATCGCACGCGAAGATTTTCGCTCGCCTGCACTCGAGCGCGCGCACACGTGCACATTATGCGTCTCAAAGGATTTTTTACAATAAAACATATGCCGCTTTTTGCTTAACCCACTTTAAGCTCGATTATAACCTTCTTACCTACATTTGCTCTGGTTTTTTTACAAATGAAGCCGCACCAAATGTTACTTACAACTGCTTTTAACCATTCCCATTGATGAACGCCGCTATTTTGGAAAATAATTGAAGCTGACGTCGCGCCTCGGTACTATTGACCTACATATGATGAAGAATAGGTAAACAAGTTCAGCAAAAATAATTTACTTAGAAACGCTTAAAAGTGTTTGTCCAACTACTTCGCTACTTCGTAGACCGGTACTACGACGTGCTACGCCAGTTACTGACCAATTCACAATAAATCAAAATACATAATTTACGATTGGTAAGTAAAAATACGTTAGACGAAGAGCATGTTCGTGGCTTTCTATCATTGTTGGGTCTCAATTCTCAGTAAGTTTCCACATATAAATATAGTCGATCCGCGGACCGTACCTCTTGTTGGACCATTAAAAGATCACTTAAAATACACGCGTCTTTACCTTTGATCTAAAATAGAGAGTAGAAACAAACCCATAAATAATTTTGAACTTGTGCTAAAATCTTTCTGTAGGACGAAATAATAATTTATTTGTTATACATTAAGGAGCACGGGTTCATTAATGGGTAGGATGGGATAGGAACGCTGCTTGGTAATTTCGGTAGACAGAAGGGAATCGGAGTGTGAACAAAAACCGATGTGTGACGTGACGGTGGTTTTTGTTTATACATAGCTAAGTGTGGATGAGACGGTTCGCATATGGACCCGCAGGAAGAGCTCGCGGAATATCGCTCATCTTTTGCTTGTGCAATAATAACAGGGCTGGCACTACGTACAATTGTGGCTTCTTTATTTTAGCTTCTTTTTTTATATATTGTTACTTTTCCTCTTCTCTTGGACTCATGACGATTGGGTTGAAGAATTCATAAAAACTCACGATGCAATATTTGCTAGCAGTAGCAGCAAATGCGGGCGTTTGCAGCCACGGTACTTGTACTATTTTACACGTACTACTATTTTTTTAAATTAAAGTTAACTGCGTAAATCAATAATAGCGTCTGTTTGCAACCCGGCGAAACAATTTTATTAAAAAAAGAAGATAAAATTAAAAGTGTTCATTGATTTTGTTGCGGTATCCAAACGGATTGGTAAACATAATTTTGTTTGCAAACATTAAACATTATGTAATATCAAACATACTCGCTATCAACCCTGGCATGGTTGCGTTGTCTCCCACGGTTGGTGTAACCTGAGTCGGGTGTCCGCGGCTTCCGTCCGGCTTTTAGCGGAGTCTCATCGGTCACCGCGCCCCGCCCGCCGCCCATCCATCCTCGCACATATCTAATCAAACAATGTGTCGTGTGCGCCGCTACGCCTACGTACATGCGACGCTCTCACATTCCCGTGAAAGCATATAAAGGCATCAGACAGAAATTAACGCGATTGTCCTATGCGTAGGTGTCAGATAAAGGAAGCTGAGCGCGAGGTGGTGCGGGTGCGGGCGCGGACGCGGCGCCTCCTGGGGTCATTAATATTAATTAGGCGCGGTGGTGCCGCCGCTCAGGCTCAATGCGCGGCCTCTTTGCTTCTGACTCGCTGCGAAAATTAATTACTCGCAATCTTTATGTTCCAATTATAAAGGCCTTCGCAACAAATTAAATCTGTCCGGAGCAGGCCTCTTTTGAGAGAGGTTTCACTCTCTTTGTGGGCTTGATAAATGTTCCTTTGCGAAAATTCTTTGAATTCAGCAAAATGTAGATATTTGACTTAATACGTTGAATTACGAAAATCTGCGAAAACTTAAAAAGCAATTCAATTATAAAGTTTTAACAATAAGACGGCAATTATAGTAGAAGTTCGTTACTGTGAATGAGGACGTGTGTAATTGTATGTTATTTGGAGCTCGTTGAGGGAATAAAAGCGAAACCGATTCCGAAATCCAGCTTTTGCATAAGTGTACGCGACTTCCGCGTTTAGTGAGCAAAAACGAAATCTCATAGAAAAAACTACAAGTTTCCCTTTCATCGTGAGGCAAAATATTTAACGGCCGTAACCGGATATCTTGGCGCGGCTCTTGGAAACAAAGAAAAAACCACCAACGTGTTATTACGCGAAACCAACATTTAATAAGGCTATTTTTTATTTTGCATTGGTTTTGGTTATCCATTAATTCGCTTTGGGCAAAAAATATTTGGGTGTACGAACGCCTGCGTCGTATTTGAATAGTTTGTTGGCGCACTCATTGTTAGAGGAAGATGCGGAAATGGGATATTTTCTTTCGAGAGAAATATAATATTCTGTGGCTTTATGTTGACCCGATGCAAAAAGTTTGCAACCAGGAATAATTGTGCAATTTTTGATACTTGTATGTAGAAGGTGTACCTTGTGCCTGTGTATTACACAAAACTCTTTGGTAAAGTTTAATAATAGTTATTTACAATAGAAAATCGTAAAACAGTTCATGTAGTATTTACCTATAAATAACAATTGGAAGTCTTAGCGCTTTCTACTTGCAGAAATATCAATCAAAAGTGGAGCATTCAAAACGAGTGTTTGGGATTTTGGGATAAGGCAAATAAAACTTACAGCTGAAACGTGAATTGAAGAATTTTGCCGGCCACATTCATTCAGAGTATTTTATCCATTAGTGATGTATTCTGAATTTTGTGATAAAAAATGATTTTCCACCAACATCATGCACGTGTTTACGCGTTGCTAATGTTCAACAATATATTAAATAGCTACCTACCGTGTGTTGTCCTTTTATGATCAAACTTCGACATTGATATAATTTTGAGTGACGTCGCCCACACAATGGTAAATCTGTATTAAATGCTCTTTTGCCACGAATGTTTTCTAAATCATTCTATTCTGTGTCGTATTGGACAGGAAACGGTTATTAAAAACCTCAAAGGATCGAGATGTCAATTTTGTCGATATGTATATAAAAAGTGGAGTTTTCTGAGACACTTTTTATGAGCGCGTGAAACAAGCTTATGTGATTTAGGTAGCTTGATAAAAAAACATTGCGAAATGTTTGTCAAGCAATATACTGACTGAATTTCAACAATATTTTGCCTATCTGAAATCCACAACCCAGTTACTGGGTAACACCATAACCCGTTGGTAAGACTGGTTGTCAGACTTTCGGGCTTCTGACGACCCGTAACGAGTGTCAAAGATCCACAATTGGTAGCTGGGACCAATGGCTTACCTTGCTTTCTGAGGCATGTAAAGATAGGTCACTCATCTTCGAACCAACCGCGGCTATCGTAGTTTAATGTAATCGATCAAATCGTTTTTCTTTATATGCATTTTTTTAAAAGAAACGGGTTAACGAATACTTTGTTTTCTAGTTGTAGTAATCTATCTTCTATACAACGTGTAACGGAAAGGGTATATACATACCAAGAGCACGGCTTCTTTGGATGATATCAAACGATATTGGAAGGGATTTTTAATCCTATCTCTACATGTTCGGAAGTTATTCATAGAATATACCAGCTGTTATCTTTAGTGCTTAAGGATAGCAAAAGGGTTTCTGTTACACCCTGTATATGTAAAAGTGAATCCCTATTTTCCGTGGTCACGGTATCACACTTGAACGGCTGGACCAATTTTGCTAATTCTATTTTTGTTGTGTTCGTTATTGTCAGGAGAAGGTTTTTATGAAAGAAAAAATAAGAAACTTGCGCGTAACATTAGAAAATTTGCGAAAACTTTACGACCAATTATTAACTTTTCTAATATTATACCGATGAGAATTCAATATTCATAGTTAAGACAGGACAACGTCTGTCGGGTCAGCTAGTCATTTATATATTACAGTTTAGCAAGTCATTCTAGCCATGCATAAGATGTTATCCCAAATCCCATCAAGTGGCCCAATATGTGACCAAACTAATTGTTCTGGGAATTCGTAGCTCTCTATTAATTTGTTTATAAAAAAACCTAAATCGATTTCCTGTTAACAACTGACCAGACACAAGTGGCAGGAGATGTGTAGCTAAAGATTAATGAATTCACAATTAGATACGTCCGAATTGAAATGAAATTGGACTTTTGAGATCGGAAGTTGCTGAATGGTGCAGTATTGATGAATTGTTGCGAAACGTTCAAAAAAAGTGCGGCGTCCGCAAACTGTCCCGCAGCTGGCCTTTAATTTGAGTAATCCGATCAAATTTTTTTACTTCCTTTAAGTTTTTTTTTTAGAAGATATCGGACGTCAATCACGCTATGGGTACTTGCCTAAGAAGTGTTTCCCTTCGTATGGGATGCACGCAATTTTGGCGACTCTTAACTTACTGAAAAAGCGCTTATGTATTCACTGCGGGCGCTAACGAGAGGAAAGCTTCACTCACACATCACTCATCAACGATCATTTAAATTTTAGGACAGAAAATCCAATTTTTGTAAGGACTAAAAAATTTATTAAATAAATCCCAAAGAAGGAAAATTCTAGAAATGGCTAGAGTACAAATTCCAAATTGTAAATAGAAACGTCTTTAACAGTTAGTTGTGTGTATTGATTTGTGTATGAAATTGTACAAGCGGAGGGTTTGCAAGAGGTTACGCAAGGGCTGTTGTGTGGATAGCGTCAAAGGTGTTGTCAGAGGCAGGAGCGAGGGCTGCGGAGGCACGCCGCTGGACGCTGACTGGGTTGCCAGACTTTTTAATTTTTAGGAGTAGTTTTATTCTGTGGTTTACTTTTTGGTTGAAAATAAAATTTGTAGTTCTCTTGTGTCATCATTGTTTTGGTTTTGTAGAACCAAAACTGCCACATTACATAAGGTAAAACGTACGTGGAAACTGAAAACATAAAAAAATACACAAGATAATTTAAAACTTATGCATAGAATGATTTTATTAAGGATAGTTACCGCGTAGAAGATTGCAGCACTTGATTAGCTAATTATGCAAAATAATTAATTTCGATTCTACTGAAACTAGTAAAGAAAATGATAATTAATATAGGGTAGTATAATAATAGTTTTCTTTTCTTCTTATTTGGTTTTCCACTTCTGGTCACACAGTATACTTTCATAGCCCGTCAAAGTATTGAAGAGCGGATATTGTACCGGGAAGGATTTATCTCCTTATCCGTGACTTTACCTCACAACAGAACTTCGAATGCTAAATCTTTATGTTTGATTTGATTTCTGTCAAGTTATGTAAGTCTAAGGTACGAACAACCGTAACCTTGACGACGATGCTGTTTTCTATGTCACTTTTTTTTCTGAAAGCTTTTCAAAAGACGTGAGTTCGTGTTCATTTTGCCTTCTTTCTCGTAAGGGGCAGCGGGGTTGACCAGGGTGTACTTGAGACTGACTAGTAGGGCCTGTTTCAAGCAGTAGAAATTCAGTTTAAAAAAATAAAAATAAATGTGATTATATTTATTTTCGTATCGTAATAGAACGAAATACTGTTTCAAGCCAAGGAAAAATTAGTGATACACTAATTTTAGGTCGTAGAATTAATCTGGAAAAGTAAATTAGGTCAAGTTATCAGCCTGCTTTTTGCCGTGATATTCAGGGTAATCTGATCTCTTGATATGCCATAATTTTTATATATTTTGTACTGAGGGCAGTGTTTTGGTCTCCAATGTGTGCGCGACCTTAGCGCCACGGGAAGCAAATTGCTTATAGCACCCTATCGAACCCTGGGCCCGTGTGAGTGGGTTGTCTGACATATATCCTGTATTTATCAAAGCAATGATGAAATTCAAAACATGTTGACTGGCTCTGGTTATCATGTTTAAGGTTGAGTCTTTCTAAATATTCTCGTAGATAGACAACCCTAAGGATTACTGCAAAGATTGACCCCAACCTCGTATATTTCAGCAAAAAACATCACGTCAAAATGTAAAATTCTAATCTTATTAACAATGGGTATATAATAATAGTATATAATAATATCTTTTATGCGAACTCGCACCTGGACATTTTATTTGTTGTCCACGGGTCAAAAAATATTCAATAGATACCGTCCAACGGATTCCCGTTACATAGTCGTTGGTAGGTCACTTTTTATCCACATTTTTTGGTAAAAAACGGCATGTGCTCACAAATTATGCATTTGGCTGCATCACAATGGCACGCGTCATGTCGTGTCGTGCGCGACGGCACGAGTGCAGAACTATGAGAACTATCCATTATATTTTTTAAAAATTGCGATTTGATGTCAAGCTAAGCACTTATTGTACTTATTGTATTGTGTGGCGTCCTCACACCGCGTAAGATGATTTGCTTTAAGTTTCATCTCGTGAACCTAATGTGACCCGTCATGTTTTGATTATGTTGGTTTTGTGTTCCAATATTCTTTTTTATATGTTTTAATGGGTTTTAAATTGTTGATCTTTTCGTTAGAGGATAAAACATATTTATCACTTTATTTGTCAGTTCGGTATCTTGTAAATGTTAAAACATTATACTTAAAGCAAATATGGTTTATAAGTTTCCGAGTTTCTTGATTATTGAGATCCGAAATGTTTTTCTAAGGAAAGGATACACGGAGTTATGAATCTTTCCTTATCGGATGAGATATGCAACATTTTTTCTGTGTATTTTTATTCCATAGCAATTCATGATCAATACTAACAGATAAGCGACAGGACACGTCCGTTGTTTGCATCAGACAAAGATCAACGCGAACTTATCTAAAGTTTGTACAGGGACATAACAAAAAATGTATGTCGATGTTATTTTTGAATTTGTGCAAGGCGTTTGACAGCGGACGAAGAGTCGTGTGATACAAAAGGTGACAGTTTCGACTGGAAGGAGTGCGACGGGCGCACAAAGGGACCCAGACGTTTGAAAGACGTTATGAATGGGCTGAAAGAAGGAGTGATCGAGCAGTGACCGTCCGCCGGCCGCCGCTGGACCGCGTCCACAATGCCGCGCGATAGCATTAATCCTTTGTGAAAGGGAAAATGCCAACATTTACAAATGAACGGTTTACATAATGTACACCGTCTTCCGATCACTGCGGATACCTACGGCGGATACGGTCCATCTATCTAAAGTTGTGCATATTATATTTACCTTAGTTTAAGGGTTTCAGAGGAAATTATTTATCTGTGTGTGCCGTCAATCAACAAAATTGTAATTTACATGTTTTAAATTGACTTATTGGAATAGGAATGGTATTTTATAGATATTACAAGCAGCTTTATTTTGTATTTTATATTTGGAAGGTTTTAGATTTAGTAAACAACTCGGAAGATCTAGTTTTTGGCTTTTTGCATAGATGTAGGTAGGGTTAGCTGAATAAAATTCATCAGGCAGTGTTTTCACCCTTTCACTAGAAATAAATCTGCATGTTTTCATGCAACTTGCCAAGGCACCAAATACATGTCACAGATAAAAAATCTAACCCATAATAATGAAACAAATAGTTAATAGATAAAGATAATTCTTTAAATAAACATCTACTATTATATAACAAGAATATGTTTTGTCTGGTAGCCAAATAACACGTAGCCGGTCGTAATGTTCAGTTGGGGGAAAACATAAATCCAGCTTTAGCGTTGAAATAAAAAGAGGACTTCTGTAAGTGGGATAGTGTAGGATATAATTCACATTTATGCGGAGCGGCCGACGGTGCGTATCGAGTCGCCGGGATAGTTCGCAACGACAATTCTCCCGGAGAAAAGGGAATTATTCATCACACCCGGAAGGGGAGAGCCCGTGACGCAAGTATGGAATAGCCACCTGCCGCGCCATGAACGGCCTATCCACCCCTGCGCAATCATTCCTTTTTGAACCAAATGTACACAAACATAGAGTCTATATTGAAGTGGTTATTTCACCCTGTCGGCTATCCTGATCAATTCCGAGGGTCCAGTTGACTGTTGCCAGTTGCAGAATCAAAAGTTTAAACGGCCGTCGAGAACAAAGGGCAGTCGGACAGGACTACGCGGCTAGGGATAAATATTCAATGCGAATCCTTTGGAGGCGATATTTTATACTTTATTCTTGTTCGATTGTCGCTCTCACCTGCACGATGTAGGTTCTCGTAAAAGCCGAGAATTTTATATGAGAACTTACTTTGCTGGGGTTGAGACGAATAAATGTAACGGACTTTTGGATCTAAGAAAAATATCAAAAGAATAGATTACTCATGGTGCTCTAAAGGCAATAGGTGAATTTAATTACTATCCATTGAGCGTGAATTGGTTTCATAGTATGAAGTAACGTCAATTACATTGTATCACTAGTTGTACTGGTTTTATATCTGACAAAAGTAATTAATACAAAAGAACTTTGCAATATCGAAAACCCAACTATTCCCTAAAGTTGCAAAAGTCGACATATTGATTGGCGTGTTAATGAAAATCGATGTACTTGTTAAATATAAAAACGTAACAATTAACACAACGATCACTTTAAACTTTGACACGTTCTATAGAGGTGTCAATCTACTCAAACAAGTTTGTAATCAATCATAAGATTGTTGTAACGATATTGGTTCTTGATCAACCGCCCTTCTATTATAATAAAGGAAAACCAGATTTTGTCCAAAGTTTACTAAAAATTTACATCAAAATCGCACACAAACACAAAAAAAAACTGGTAGAAATTCACTTCATTGTGTGCGATTGATTCGTAACGGCCGAGCGCTTTAATGTGAACAAAAATATTCACAATTTTTGTAATTCCGTGGCGAGCGCACATCTGTCGTTCACACGGAAGGGATCGAATCACAATTGTACGCAAACAATTATTAAGTTTACCTATGTTGGGCAATTATTTCTGGCAACTATTACCCAATAATATGATTTCTTGAAAACAATATAAATGGTCGCACAGAAATAACTACCGGCTAACTTTTTGCGAGAAACAGAAGACTTTAAATGTGGCCTCGCTTTTTTATTGCAACCTGGTGATTTTTCTCGATATCCGATGTCTATTGTCAACAATTGTTAACTACTGGTGCAAAAAGTTTCGCAAGGCTTTATCTATATGGTACAATGCGTCGGAGGCGTCATAAAGCGTCGTTGTGCCCCAGTTTGCAAAACAGGTATAAAATATGTATTGTTTCAGATAACAGCGCAATAGGACAAATTACTTGCGCATGTCGGAACACTTTGTTCTGGACCCTTTTTGTTTACTTTCGCTTTTAATGCTCGCTTTATGACGTCAAGTTGCCAAAATAAGGTTTGCGCGCTAGTTTAATATTCGCTTCTTTATATATAAGGCACCCGACGAAAATATGTATACTCTCGATTGTAATTGCTTCAAGCACAAGCCATTATAACAAGGCGACTCTTTTAAGTTCCAAGAAAACCTAATGACCAATCGTTATGTAAGACATACAAGAAGACATGATAACGTCTATGAATAACTCAGTTAAGAACGCTGCATTACATAATGACGTCCCCATGCACTGTCACTGTATCCATTACTACATTATTATCAATATCAGTGATAACGTGACTCAAGTAAAGTGAAAGGGTTATCCGAAGAACAACGCTTGCGTCGACCGTGAAAGGGTTCTTTTGTTTACTACATTGAATAAGCCTTTCAAACAATACATGTTTGTGCGAATAACCCTGCGCGAAAGAAAAGAAAAAGTAAAAGTGTTACACGAATACCTTTTATTTGCGAGCAAAGTGATGCGTCCTTGAATTCACTTCGGCAAGGCTTAATTGTGGTTTCTCGTCTTCAAAGAGTTGGGTCCTTTGAAGAGCGCCGCCGGAGGATGGGGCGCGCCTGCTCTCGAGACAAAGGAATCTCAGCGCTCATTTTCACTCTGGACCGAGGCTTCTTTATGAATAACGTTAGGTATAGGTAACGACATACATATTACGACAATTTTATATCTGTGTGTAGACAAAACTCATAAAATTGAGAGCACCAACATAAAATGGCAGATCAACTTTATGTCCAATCTCCCATCTGTCATTAGGGCATGTGCGGTAAACAAGAATTCGTAAATCAACATTAGCGAGATGGCATCAGCAAACTTAAACTATAATTCAGCATTTAGAGTATATTTACGTTAATTAACGATGCCGTGGTGATGTCAGATAGTGTGCCACCTGCCTCGTTGGCAAATTTTATAGTTTACTGTCAATGTTGAAGGGACAAAGATGTTGTTGTTGCCCAATTTATAGTTACCCTGGTAAAACACGGCCGCCTGCCCCCGAAACCGAGGCAAGGTGGTAAGACGTGTGCCAGATAACAGACTTAAACATCCTGACAGATAAGGACCATGCACTACGAGGAAAAGGGACAGACAGATAGTTTTTTATCTAAAAAACTTAGTTGCACATATTTCCTACAAGCGTATTCGAGCTTAAAGCCCCATGTTATAGGGGTGCTTTTCGTGTAAAGCTTTTGGGCACGCGACAGCAGCAGGTGGGAGCAATGCTCTTAAAAAACTTAGAATCTTTTTCGCCGTGCGTCGTATTGTTAAAGAACGGTGTTTTTACTCTTGTTTGATTTATCGATGCTGATAAGTGTGCTGCTCCATAATAACACCAGTTCCGGTACAAAATTCATTTTATAAATAGAACTAATTAAAATAGTTGACGAAGTCAGTAATATTCCTACTAGTGATTAAGATGTGACTTTTAGGCAAGCAAATTACTCGATCTAACTCAAGAGTTTGATCGAATCTTGAATGCCTGTCTAGCCGTACCGAATATTTTCAATCCTTTATTAGTATCTCCACGTACGCATTTCTCGAGAGGTTTTAGATTTTGTAGCGAGCTCAATTAAAAAGTTGTGAGATTACTTTTATGGTCGGACTGTAGTCCACCAAGATGGATTACCTCTACACCAGTTACCATACATCTACGACGTTGATCGTCTATTAAACCCATTTGTGTCTCTCCGAGTGATATAACCCGAAATAACTTCACATAATGTTGTCTAAAAAACACAAAACTCTAAAATAGGTGCAGCCAGTCAGCCACTCGTTTATTTCCCTGAGTCGGAACAAAAAGCAACACTAGGGAGGCGCGTGCTCACTAAAATGGTAAAAATAAAGTGGTAAAAATAGCGGGTACAATAAAAATGGTAAATTTACGCGGTCCGCCGTCTATGGTCGACACTTATGCTTTTTATGCGTGTTGTCTTTGGCTAATGATTGCCTCGTGACTGCTGCAAGGCCGCCGGTAAAGTTCTGTGGAGCGGTAACTTGTTACGCCTACGCATGTATTACCAAATTAGATGCGCATACGAAGCTACCATTATGTTGTGTAATTATAGTGTATCAGTTCCTCTTCGGTTATTCTGGATCTTATTGGACTGGAGGAGTCCAAAAAAATTCTTTCGACAGAAGATGACTATGCCGAGATACAACATGGGACATAATATGTTAAAGTAGGTAGTTGTTTGGGAGGTCCGTAGCTACTACGTAAGTCGGTGCTGACAAGGAACAGGTCTAACTCCTTGTCATTAGATATGTTGAAGCTTATCTATGCAATCATATAATGGTACAACATAATGTCAAATATAACCAGTACCAATTTTTCCTGAGATTCCATGCACAGATTTTGATAGGCTAATCGCCTTTTCGTGGTAAAACATCTACTTGTACAGGCAATGAGGCATTGAAGAACTTCCATCTAAATTTCCTAATTTTAATCATTTATTTTCAGAGGAGTAAATATATATTTTCAGTAAGTAGTTATGTTTATACGAAGTTGATCGTTTCAAGTTTGCACAGGATTGAAAATGATCAATAGGTGTCGAACAGATAAAAAACTAAACAGTTCTTGATGAAAAATAGAAGTAAAGTGAATTCAAAAATAGTTAAGTCTAAGTCTGAAACAGAATTAGTAATTTATAGAAAATGTTGTAACTAAAAAAAACTTTATTACAAGAATTACAACCGTCTTCCAAAACGTATGCACGACAACTACTTAGCAAAATAACCTTAGTTTCGGAAACCAGTGTCTTTGGTTTTGTTTTACTTGTTGCCAGTTGCCACCGACTTCCGAAGCTAGGGTTATTTTACAATTTGTAGTGTTTTATTTTTGGAAGTCGGTTGTATTTTTGTAAAAAAGTTTTTTATTTGTGCATTGTTTAGTTGTTGTGCGTGGTTTCACAAGTTGGTGCACCACTAGGTAATTTACACATGCTCAGCAACTTTACTTCATCTTTCTGTACGATTTCCTATTCACTATATGCGCACTCTTTGTTCCACCGATGAGGAGTTCTATGGAATACCTTCGGAGTCCATGATCTGTTTACCATATAGGTTACCAGATATTTTCTTTGATCTTCAGTACACTAATCAAATGCCACTAGGTACGTGCACTGTTCTTTACTGAAGAGTTGCATTGTCTATCTTCGAAGGTATAATAAGATTAATAAGATATAAGATGCTCACCAAATTTTCTCTAAAAAATATTAAACATTCAAACCAGTTAACAAATTGGCGAGGATATCGATGAACATACATAAAAAACACATACAGACAATATTGAACCTCCTCGTGTTTTGGAGTCGGTTAATAAGGAATTTAAAATATCACTCATGTCCGATACTTTACGATAAAAAATACTAAAAAGACAGTAATTATAAGTTGAAATGATTAATAGTGAAGCAATTAACATTCCACCAAAAAAAGGACCACTTGCAACAAAGCAAAGGAATTAATGTGACATAATGTCCACTTTATTCATCAAAAATACTTAAAAAATTATTTGCTATCCTAAAAAAATCGGCCTAATTACTGGTAATTCATTCTTAATCGATTAACCTGTTTATGAATCGGTTCACTTTTTAACCAGAAAAGTATTTAGTATTTTTTAAATTATAGTAACTATCAGTATCGTTAACTAATCGAGTTTGATTTTTATGTCTATTGTTTTAAATTTCGATGTAATGCTAAATATAATTAAATGTGTATTGTTAAAAGGCAAAACTCATAAGTACATATCAGGGCTCTACTTGGCATCTTTGTTTTTATACCTGAATTTAAAAGAATGTGATTTATAAAACAAGGGAAGTATTGAGACGCACATGAGATCATAGTGATCGACTTAATTCAGAAGTGTGGGACGGATGTGTTTGCAAGTGTGTCAGAAAATAGGTGTCAATGAATCAATTGGTTGCTAAACAAGTTATGGTTTTCAAAAATTTTACTCATTTTAAGATATGCTGGGTGCGCTAATTTAAGATGTTCAAATTAGTACTGCGGTAACCTGAATTAAAATTGTGAATTTGTTAATTTTGCATCAACACTTTCAAATTGACAATCTTTTTAGATTTTTACTTTTTCTTGTGGATTTACGATAGGTACACCTCTGCCCAACCCTTCGGCAAAACAAGGAGTGATGTTTATATTATTTACTTTATTTTGAAACAGAATAACAAGCATTCTTTAGTTTTTCTAAATCAATACCTATCATACATAGTTGTTCTAGTTTTTTTTACCAGGGGTTGAATTAATCATTTTAAAGACTTGACTGTTAGACTTTAATAAAGGAAACTTAGGTACTTACTAGAAATTACAACAAAACCTAATAAGAAAAAGGCTAGAGATGTTAGACTCTATAATTTCATAATGCATACATACTCTAAGAATGATCAAAGTACTTACAATTTTTAATTTTAATTTAATACAGATATAAGTCAAAGAATTCTAATCGCCATCATTATTATAATAACAACCAAAGAACAAACAGTTGCGAGATAAAGCTGAGTAGCTATGTTCTCAAATTAGTTGCAGTCAAAGAAAGCACCGGCCGGCGCACGGGAGCGCTCGTAAAACATAAAAAGTGCTTATGTGGCGCTCGCTGCGAGGGCTAAAAAACAACGTCAGGAAGGAACATAATGTAGTAGCGGCCATAAAAAGTGAATGCATTGCGTGCACGTGGAGTGCACCGGGGGGGTGCAGGGCGCGCGGGGCCCGCAGGGAGGGGCGTGGGGGTGTGTTTACCGCGCGGAGGGGCGGCCGGCCGCGGCTCGCGCTCTCCGCGCTGTACCGCCAGTGTTGTGGTAGGTCACACAGAGCGCGCCCGCACCGCGTGCCCGGATCATTCACAATCGCGACTCCGCGCCGATATAACATGTAATCGCTCTCTAATAAACATTATCACTTAGTTTTTTCTTGACAATCTTACAAGGACTTTGATAACAAGTTGTTGAACAACCATAAACTTTATAAACAAACTAGTGCAAATAAATGCATTTTGCCGGGACCCTGGAGTGAGATGGCCCTGTCGCTGCAGTCGACGCAGAATTCGAGAGGTTTGTGAAGTTTTTAGTTTAGTGCGCCTCGGTGTCTCCTCGGTCCGCTGAATCTGGAAGTGCATGTGTGTAAAAAGTTTCAAACGCTAGCGGCGCGCGGCATGCGTGGCTCGAGCGATGCTATTGGCCGCCCACACGCCCGCGCTCACCGCACACATGTTTATTTGCATTCGGCGAACTTTGCAGATTCAGTGAACCGTAGGCGGTAGCGAACGCGTAGCCGCGCGCTACGGCTCCGCTACGAAGCGCGGCGTAGTACGTGCTACGAGATTTTATTAATTATTGTTAATGTGATACTCGCCAGTATTTTGTGATATGTAAGTAAATTTTACTTGAAATAACGACCAAATTGGATTGTTTATGGTTTTCTTGGAAAAGTTTACGACTATATTACTCAAAATTAACGTAAAACAGACTATTAAAATAATTCGTGTAATCACATTTTCTTATCACTCACAAAATGCTTGTAATTAAAGAAGAAACGGTGCACTGGATCATATTTGTTTAAGGTAAACTGGTTACTAAGGCCAGAAGTTACTTATAATTTTCTTATTTTTATTTGCACGTCCTGTTTGAGAAATGTTCTTACCTATCTGTTTGAATCACAAAATTATCGAAGTAGTTGTAGTAGTAGGTATAATTTCTGATTTTTCTATTGTGTAAGAGATTTCACTGTCAGTAATTGTACAGGTATTAATGGCTGGAGTAATTGCGATACTTTCGTTCCTAATAACTACTTTGCCGTGTGTAGTAAAGTACCTACCCTACTAATCGTTAATATATGGCAATTGCGGGTACAGTTAAATACCCGTAAGTAATTAGTTAGCCATACCATGAACTTAACATAATTGCTTATCAATTTCTAAATTATTAAGCATAATTGTAAGTACACGTTCTATAGGGGGTTTGTTCTAACTGCTAACGCCATCTTGTGGCGCATACGGGAAACGCATACTTTAAATAACTTTTTTATTTACTAAAAATAGTGTGTCTTTCTTTTATGAACGAGATCTTACGCATAGTTATTTTATTTAATACTTAAATGGTTGCTTATTTTAGAACAAAATAACTTTTTTAGATGATTAATGATATATACATAATCCAAATAGGTATTACCTACAATCTTATCTATAGCTGATTAATTTATAATGACATTTATTAACCATTCATTCAGAAGTAAGCATCATCATTACAACTGAATATTGTTTTTTTTATCAAAATGTAATGAAACCTAGATAAAGATGTATTAATCTTTAACTATTCTTTGCTAGTAGTTACTTGCAAACTTTGTACTTATTTCACGATATTATAATACAGGCCAAACGTACAAAGGCAAAGCCCATAAAATAATAAACTCTTTCAAAGCATCTTACATACGTTGCAAATATTATGGACGTTTGGAAGGTAGTTCGCAACTTTTTGTCTTAACTGTCATAAAGTTTAACTACGTTTTTGTTTCATATTTATTGGCTTATTTAACTTGATGACTCATTTGAATATGAATCATTTAGTTAAATAAACTTACAAATCATACAATGCCATGTTTATTCAATTTTATTGGCACACTTTCATTGAGATCTTTGTTCCTTTCATCTTAAATTACTAATAATAATTGCAAGATTGTAATTCGTCATAATCAATCTTTGTACGAATAAAATATTGATGCCATCAATCTATTTTATAAGCTCGTAGTAATGCTTGTAATAAATTTGACGAAAAAGAAATTTGTAAACCTGAATCTTAACTGACAGATCTTTGCCAACACTTAAGTAATAAAAAACAATTATATGCTTTAAAAAAATCTTATGTTGATCAAGAGGGAACATTCACTACGTTTAGTAAGAGGAACGGTTTTTTTAAATTCTATCGCTGCACTGAAACTGACATATCCACCAATAATGAAGGTTGCTTTCTCATACAATCCAAGTACTTAGATTGGTAAACTAAAAAAAAAACGGTAAAGCGTTGATCACAAGAAAACAAAAGATGTATTAAAGAAATCATCTATATAAGTTCTATCGCTGCACAATAGGATATAAATTGCCGTTTCAACCTATGGTGTAGGTTCGTTTTCTTTTACTATAAAAGCACTAAGTAAAAAAAATCGTTTGAACGTTGATCAAAAGAGAACAGACACTTTTAAAAGAGGAAGGGCCTACTACATCTTCAAACGCTGTACAATAAATTCAGCGGTTCAGACATTTCCACCAATAATGAAGGTTCTTCTACTTCCAAGGTTAATAAAGTACTTACACCAGTTAAGTTACTTGTTACGGCTACTGTTATGTCAGAGAAGCCCCATTAGGCGGCGCGGTATCCCGCTTAACCCTAAACCGCCGAAACCGTACGAGCTCTGTAATCTGTGCGAGTGGGTACGTACCTAAAGCCACCGGTAGCCGCAGGTTAATCCCATTATATGCTACACAATGTAATTAGGTCATTCTGGACAAATACGGTTTGGGAAGTTTCAAATTTTTAATGCAATTAACAAAACATAACATAAAATCACGCATTGTTTCCCCGAATGGTTGGGCAGAGGTGTCCCTATAGTGCACCCACATTTCGCCAGATGTGTTATAGTCCCATTTAGTAGAGGGCGAGCCTATTGCCATCAACCGGGCACTAATCCGGACTCCGGGCTGCTACTGAGAAAATCCAGATAGAAAAACCCAATAACTCTTTGCCTGGCCTGGGAATCGAACCCAAGACCTCATACTCAACAGTAGTGCTTGCGACCACTGGACCAACGGAGAATAGTCAACAAAAATCATTCATTAACTGCGTCTACAAATGCTGTGGTATTTGCGGCGTATCTTAAACTTAAACATACGTTTAGTTGACCAGCAGATACGCTGTCTGACCTGTTTCTGGGTCTGGTCTATGTTTATAGGGAAACCATAATTTCTGAGAGAATTGGCATCACTTAGGTAGTTATGAAGTTATCGTGAAACAAAAATAAAACACTAAAGCTTTATGAATGAACTCTGTATTCAGAAAGTATACTAATCATTTCATAAGGCAGTAAAATACGTAGATTTTGTAAATCTTAATTAATTGCACTATCTAATACTATTAATGCATTCAAATTATCATAAATGTCATCTTCATATAAAGTAGCAAGCTTTTCTCTAAAAGCTCATACGAACCTACCGCTCGTAGCAAGTGCTAGCAATAAGGACGTCATTGACACGTCCGTTATCGGGCGAACCCTTGCGACATAATGAGTTATGGAGTGGCGGCCGCAGGCAACTCCATAAAAGTATTGAATATGGGTTATTGACAAATATTTATGGCGTATAAAGAGGGGATAATTACAACTCTTTAGCACATAAAAAGCTCCGCGCGGAAGGGTGCGGCGCGCTGTAAAAATTTATCGCCAACATTGTCACCCAGCGGGCCCGGCCGCCTAATAAAAATGATACATTATGACGCTGCTCTTCACAAAAAACGTACTCAATAAGTAATCGATAATGGAGTAGCCTTTGTAAGATTATGTCATAAGTGGCTGTTCAATGACTTTATCAAAACAATTACGTAGTATTGTAAGGGGAGTGACGGTTACAGACGTCAAAAGTGTCTAGAAATCAAGCACGTTTTTGCTAGTTACTTACTAGAAATCAGATTTATTCATTATATTTATTCTAACTCGTATGGATACACTCCTTAGTAAGTTTTATCATTTGAAATAGTTTTTGTATTTTGGTCAAAAGATGAAAATTAGGGCAATAAAATCTTTTTTTGAATACCTTGATCCCTGGATACTTTGGTGTGCGTATATTGGAGGACTATAAAAAATTGCGTCACTGGTTTTTGTCCCATAAAACGTTTACTTAGCCCTCAAATGTCGACGTTTTCTCTAAACTAATCTATATCTACATTCACCGCTGCAAAAAGTAAATACATCTGTCTGTTAATCTGTTTTCGAACCTAATTAGATACGACGTCAGAATACAAGATTGTTTTACAACAAAATGTCGGTATTTACTTGTTTAAACTTTTACATTAAGCCTAGTATTACCATTCTGATCACATCACGAGTGCGGTTCGCTGTTCGTCCTCCAAACATAACGAGGAATGTTATTAAAAAGTTATGGGATAAGCCGGTACGTGCCGCGCGCGACGCCCCCGCCTAATCACAAACTTTAAAATTATCTTAGACTACAGACTTTGTGTACTTATCAATACGTAGTTTCAATAAGCAATTAGAATATGACATAACAAAAAGTTTATTTAAGAAAGGTGCGGACATTCTTCGTTCACGAAATAAATTGTTGGTTTTAATAAAAAGTGTAAAGTGCCTCTGTCAGCACTCGCGAACGACGCGACGAAATATTTTGCCTTTTTCAATTAAGCGCGATGGCTGAGTCCAGAGCCCGGCCGGGAATTAATTCCACGGCTAAGTAGATAATGTAAGGAGCTCCCTCCTCGTGCCGCCTCTTCACGCCTCGAGGAGAACTTTCAATTATGATTTTGTCTAATTTTAATTAAGTGCTCTCAAAAAGGCTTTTCTTCAACGAAATTAATATTTGAATATAATTTGGGCGGAGCGGGCGGGCGGAGTTTGCCGCTCGAGGAATAATTAATTCCATTATATAGGTAAGTGGTCTGGTCGCTTCCCCCCCCCCCTTCCCGCACCCGGCCGTGCCTCGCCGCGACACTATACAAACTCGTCACACCAAATGATTGCTTTTTATTCCTGACATTTTGAAACTGACGGCTAGTCCGGAAATATTTATTTAGGGAGATAGGTACACCAATGATCAAGGTAAAGAAAGTAATTAGATTGAGTTGGTTGGAACGGTAGCGAGTAGTGGTAGCGTGGCAGCCACAGTTTGCGCAACAGGTCGGGGCGGAAGCGACCTGCAGCGGCGTGATTGCGACCAAATGTTTCCTTTACAACGTCTGGTTTAGTTTTTGCTCTATTTTTTGTCCTCTCTCACTGATAAGTATGCTATCGATAGGTTCGACTGTGTTGTTTGTTTAGGTCGAAACTAACTCGTGACGGAAGTGATGTCAAGAAACTGAATTTTTTAGGTTCTCCACCTTTACGAAAGTAGGCCAAGAGTGAGGGAAAATCTTTAAGTGGCGTAGACTAATGCAATCTAGTATTATAACACCTGTGGTAATAATCTTTAATAGAACACGATTGTTTTGGAGTAACATGTAATCTAACTCCAAACTTTTCCTTGTTCAGGTGTGTCAGTGAGACCACTGTCGACCATGCGTCAAGAATCCCTGCCGATGTTGGCGGAGCGGCTGCTAGCGACGCGCGCCGCCGCCCTGGTGGCGGGGCTGCCGGCCGAGCTGTACTCCGGCGCACTGCTGGCGGCCTGGCCCCCCTCGCCTCCGGCGCCCCTGCTGCCCCCGCACGACATGGAGCGCGCGCGTAAGCGACGCCGCACGCCCAAGCTCGACGACACAGCCACTGCACCCCCCTCCCCGCCATCATCAGGCTCCTCACCCGGTGCCGCCGACCCACCGCGAGACAAACTCTTCACCTGCAAGGTCTGCTCACGCTCTTTTGGTTACAAACACGTCCTGCAAAACCACGAACGTACTCACACTGGTGAGAAACCCTTCGAGTGCGGCGAGTGCCACAAGCGCTTCACGCGCGACCATCACCTCAAGACACACTTGCGACTTCACACGGGTGAGAAGCCGTACAGCTGCCCGCACTGCCCGCGTCACTTCGTGCAGGTGGCTAATCTGCGCCGACACCTCCGCGTCCACACTGGCGAGCGACCCTACGCGTGCGCTCGCTGTCCAGCGCGCTTCTCAGACTCTAACCAACTAAAAGCTCACGCTTTAGTACACGAGGGTGATGCACCTTTCGCCTGTCGCTGCGGCGCACGTTTTAGGCGGCGGCAAGCGGCCGCGCTGCATCGCTGTGCCAGTACCGGCTGCACGCCCGATACGCCGAGCCCTCCCGTGGCCGCTGCCGCCGACTGGCGCTGGGACGACTGGCCCGAGCAGACCGAGCCCGAGGACCTGTCGCTGCCGCGGAGGCCGGCCACGCCGGACTCCCCCACGGACCTGCGGATCCACTCCGCGTAGGACGCGCGCGCCCCGAGCGCCCCGCGCTCCGCCGAGCCGGTATACGAGTTCCTCCCGCGTAGACCCGCGTTGCCGTCGGCCGCCGACGCCGCTGATCTCCGACTCGCTTGTTCCGGAGACGCCAACTCCATGGTTCTATGCAAATTCCTAACAAAGTAAAAATAATTACAGCTGTTCTAAATACGGCAACGGTTACTTTTTGTAGAGCAATTTTTTGCTATTCTTGGTAAGACTAACCGACGTAGTCTCGTTAGGTAGTCCTCTATTCTTTTTACGATTTTGCATTTGCAATGTTCGCCATAAAAAGTACTTTTTCTTCCACGTTACAGTTTAGAAGTTTATTGTTGTACTATTTGCATAATCGCAAGGCGAGGCAAAAACGACGACGTTTTGTTCTTTTGTTTTGCAACGTTGCTGAACAGCTAAAGAACATATTGCACAAAAGATATTTTTTGATTTATTGGTATCGTCTATTGTTTCGTGATAAAAACTAAAAAACATGTTTCGCTATGCTTGGCGTTTATTGATTTTCAATCGGTGTCCTCCCTCGCGCTTAACGAACGGAAACTGGAATATGGTCTAGTCGGAGAAGGTCGCGACATTGCCTCATTATTTCGGCGACAAAGGCTACTTCACAAGCGGTAATTATTACGTATTGAACTCGATATCGAGTTGCGACTGACAAAGCTCTCGCTATTGTGTGAGCCCCGATCCGTAGCGGCTCGCGATAACCGGTTCGTAATCACTCTTTTATACAGTTCTTAAGTTTTCATTCAATAGCGCTTTGAAAAGTTTACACGTTTTGGACATTTATTTTTTGGCAAAATACCAAATAATAACTATACTGGTTTGGAATACATGATACGGGATAATTGTAAAGAATCATTGGAGCTTTTGTAATTATGAATGAATGTGAGCGAGGCAGTCTCCGGCTCGCGAGCGGCGCCCGACCGGCCCCGCCGACCGCGCGCACCGTGCTTCTGTACATAATGCTGTCTCTTACAAGATTATTTATTATTAGTTTGTAGACGTTTCGATATCTTTACGATATCTAATCCGCATACGGTATTGATAATATTACGTGTATATATTTATGTAGTGTTCAAAAGTACGTTGTAGAGAAGTTGGTGTCTCGAAAATTATATTACAAATTATTAAAATTCGATACCGAAGCAACTTTCGAGGGGCTGTGTTGTATTGATATTGAGACAAGTGAATATATGTGTTAACAGAAACGATGTTCTAAGTAGGGCCATGTGCACAATGACTTAATGTCGTTAAGGTAAATATTTACTTGTAGTTGTAAGGCAACAGTCAAAAATATTTATAGTGTTGTACATAATTATACTTAGTGTTAAATTAAGATCATCTCGTTGTGCACATGGCCTTTATGTTATAATTATGTTCTCGTTCGACACGAGAGCGGTGTATTGAGCATTCTTGCAATTTGTTCTACGGGTATTAGTTTCCTACTAGATGTAATGTTTTATTTTCGATGTTTTTAATATAATTTAATGTCATAGTAGTTGTTCTGAACGTTTTAGCGCACATGATTTATAATTATTGTATGTAATTATATATAATAAGGCTGTACTGTTTGTTGATTATTATTATTATTTTATTTTCTTTAGTCTTGTTCGAAGTATAGGGTGTAGGTATAAGGAATCAGTGTAGATGTGACGGTATATTTTTTTTCCAAAGAAATTATTGGTACAAATATAAATGTGTACAAATTTAATGATAACTTTCGATTAGAAGTCGTAATTTCATGTTGCAATGTTGTAATATTGGTAGTTAGTGTAACGACAGGCGGTCTGCCATTATCTACCTCATGTGACTATGGTTACTACGTCAGGGTAAAGAGCCAAAGTTCTTGGAAATATTTTCTATAGTTTGTCTCCTCGGAGATAACGTACAAGTGACAGGATCGTATTGTTATTGCCGCGTGATCATTAGTTTGAGACTGATTTTTATTCGTTATGTTGGTCACCGCTCGTGCGGTGCCTGAGAGCACTAGCCATGCGCTGGCGTGTATGCTTGTGTTCCTTCTTCACTTACTACCAAACATCTCTGCGACCCACCAGACGATAAGAGACACATTCATACACGCAGTAATACTATGGTTGCAATTAATTTGAGTTCCTATTTAATTAATGATTTTGAAATGTTGTTTTGCTTAGTATTGTTTATAATTATTAGTTAGCGATGTATTTTTCAGTGCCATCACACACCACAGACCAATCCGTAGCAAAACACTAGTTAATATTGATGTCTACTAAAATATTTATGTTAGAAACTATTACCGATCTACCTCATGTTAAATCGAGATACAGGTATTGTTAAGGATAAACAAATTCTTTAACATTCATAGTAACTTAATTCGGAATTATACTGTACTTGTACAAAATATTATAAGATATAAATGTGACATAATTATGGTACGACGATTATATATGTATTTCTTTATCAATGTCCAGTACATAATTATTAAAATAAAGAGATGTTTGTTATTTAAATCTTTTTTGTTATTTCAAACCCTGAAACAATTTTATTTTTTTAAGGGCTGATTTTTCAATAGTCAGATAATTTTTATTTGAAGAATAAATCTGACAGTCTGACAAATTTTCCATACAAAGATTGTCAAACCTCAATATTTATTCCTCAGATAAAAGTTATCTGACTATTGAGAAATCAGCCCTTAAATATCTTGAAACCCAATCAGTTGGAAATCGTAATACTACAGTAATTCATACAAATGTACCTCAATCTTCATAATTTTCAATTTGCCAGACAGGCCACTTCTAGATTCTAAAAGATAACAAAAAGAGAAAAAGGCTTCGAAACTTTTCAGTGGCCATCTATCGACCAATAATATACAGGGTAAGTGTTCAATAAAACTAATTTGTTGTTAGTGTGCGATAGCTCGTTGTATCTACTAAGTAAGAAAAGTGTGTAATTTATCTAAGATCGGGCGTAAGTAATGAGTTGTCGCACTAATACACTCACATCGCTGCGTCGTATTCACGTGATACGCACGCAGACGCACCGCGTCCCTCTTTCATGCTCAGGGTCGAGCCACCTTGTATGGACGCGAGCGGCGTGTTCATTTTAAGTGAGTATTTTTTGGTATTTTGTTTGATTACTGTTAAGATTGCAAATGATACAGACCAATTAAACAACGATTAAGAATTGGAAAAAAATTACAAAAATAAGATTGGGACCAAATTATGAAACTTTACTGTTAAAGATACCGATCGAAAAATGGAGAACAAAGAAAACATGTTCTTAATTTTTTTTAATGTACATAGTAGAAATATAAGAATTTTAACTTAAAACCAGTGGGACTTGTCTTGATCAGTCCTAAAATAACTCAACTTAATTTTCTCCATACACTAAATGTCCTTTGCGTTGGTACAATTTAATTTACCCTAAAGGCTCCCGCAAATAGGCGCGACGCGACGGTACGAGTACGACACGATCCTGGTAGAACAATTTCCATGAAGTTTTCATAGAAATTCTTCTACTAGAGTCGAGGTAAGATTCCCCGACTTTAGTAGAACAATTCTAGACGACGTGATCTATTGGTAACATCCCTACTAATATTATAAATGCGAAAATAACTCTGTCTGTTTGTCACACATTCATACTCTACATATTATAGTAACTTATCATATAGTAAAATGTGTAAAATTACACTACTGTTCATTATCCTAAAAAAAATATGTTAATGGCTACGATATAATTATATAAAACTAGCTTTAGCCCGCGGCTCCGCCCGCGTGGATGTCAGTTATCGCGTAAAAAGCAGCCTATGTCCTTCTCCATATACCTGGCTATATATCTGCCAAATTTCATGACTATTAGTCGTAACTCTGTCTGTGTGCTAAAGTAACGCTTTCACGCCTAAACCGCTGAACCGATCGTCATGAAATTTGGCAGAAATTTAGCGTGGGATATGAAGATGGACATAGGTAACTTTTTACGCGATACCCGACATCCACGCGGGCGGAGCCGCAAGCGAAAGCTAGTATAGGATATATTTAGACCAACACTTCAGTGGTCTACCTGATTTGTCGTCGTTCTAAGAAGCCATTCTATAGCGTAATATTTAAATTCATAGCATAATTTTAAGAGTGTAACATTACAAAATAGCTCTCAAACAAATGAGGGTGAGGGTGTACAATAATGAATGCAGAAATACGACTGCGTTTGCAAAATAGTAAAAATTTAATGGGGTTTTTATGTCAACTGTACAAAATTTTATTCAAGGTCTTGGTTTAACATAAAATGTTGAAGAGATGGATATTTTGATTGAGCGTTTGAATGAACAGCTATGCCTTCTCAGGGACCATAGTAAACCGTAGATCTACGTTGCGTTACTGTTTTTACTAAAGAGTTTTATTAGGTAATTCACGTTTCTGAGTGTGGCCGTAATCTTGAGCGCTTTTATAATTTCTAACGTGACGATATTAGTGGACATTCACACGGACGTAATAAAATCGCGACGGCATATTTTCGCGCTCTGGATTTTTAACTGTCGGTGTTAAACCGAACTTTGAGACTTCAACATAGTACATATCAGTACGTTGAAAATCGAACAGTGTATTTTACTGATTGATTTTAAACTCTCGGCGCTTAGAAGTTCGTTGAGAATCCAGACCGCGAAAAAATCCCACCGCGATTTTATTACGTCCGCAGGAACGTAGGCTTATCGTGGACATGCACGTTAGCACGACAACACAGGAAAGTAAAATGTATGAATGAAGTGGAGACGCTTTTAAATATCCGTCCACGACAACGTTATAATGTAATTGGGATGAGTGCAGGAGAATGATGATGATGATGATGATGCACCTTATTCCATACATTATATGGACGTGTACGTGCATGGCTACAATAGTATCGTCACGATAAAAAATATAAAAGGTTTGCAATTTGAATGAATTCGATTTTATTGTCAATTTAATCCATTTGAAAGGTCAGATACCAATATCCGGTAATGTTATTAATGATAATTTTTATTATTTTAATATCTAAAATGTTATTTTAAGGCTCTCGTCATTATAACTTTAGATATATTCATCGGACAGAATCGCAATTAGTGACAAATAACTTAACCTTTATGCTGCTACGGCCTACGCGCTACGGGCTACGGGCTACGAGCTACGGTTGCTACGAGAATAAACTTTCTCCTTGAAAGAGACTTTTGCGTTGAGCTATTTATGTGTGTGTGTTTGGAAAGGCCCATGTCCAGTAGTAGTCGGATTTTTAGTTCAACTATGATGATGTAGTCGTAGAATGTACATTCACCAAAAGAGATAAGTAACCAGAGTCGTAACATATAGTTGACGTTTAGTAAACAATCGATGGTTGTTTTCGAATGAAATTTAAATGAAGTGTTTGGTTCCTATTAACTAATCATTTATGTTTTCGAAAACCTCTGTCGGTTTCTTAAAATTTCCATTATATTCGACGATCCTGTTTGCTTGCAGATGCAAGCAAACAAACAAGACCACAAATGTGGTGACCGTATTTATATGTGTAGAAATAGAATTTGTATTGAGTATGAGTTTTGTTGTTGGGTTTTCTCCATCAGCAGTCTCTCAGTTCAGTAGCAGTCTGGTGTCTGGAAAGGCTCGCCCCCTATTATACACCGTGACATTTTAGTCGTCTTACAAAGTTGGCCCTCTCAATGTATCCGACATAAAATACCTACAGGCTCGATCAATTTTTTTTACCATTAATTAAGAAAAATAATCAATTCTTTAGAATTATGAAACACCCTCCCTGTTAATAATGTTTACGTATCAAACGGTAGAAGATTTCTACCTACCTTCCATAATACCATTACATTTCATAATTCATTCCATCTCCATAACAGAGTGTTCAAAATTTCATCATGCGTATTTGTGAATGATATTTTTTTTATATTATTATTCATACGTCCAAAAATATCACTTTTTGTTTAATAAATGATTAGTAGTCTTTGGATACATGAAGTGGGCTACCGTTGTAAGACGACTGTCACGGTGTATAATACTTATGGGACTTAAATTTAACTGGCGACATGTAGGTCTACTATGGGTCGACTATGGGTCCACCTTTGGGGATCACGAAGAATGAATAGTAGTTGTAATAAAAACTCGTATTCACCAATAACTTGGTCATTCCCAAGTGATTAATGGTGTTTATCCTATCAGCTATAAATACAATATGTAGGGCAAGATAGAGTCGTAATTCAAGAACCGCCTCACGCCACCGCATAGCTGGGAGACAAACGCACCGGAATCCGGTTGGTATTTATTAAATTAATCGTTCACCCCGCGCCCCGCGACCTGCCCCCCCCCTGCCCCCTGGCACACCGTCACACTCCACGATTAGTTCGTGTGTTTCTTGCGAAATATCCTTTATAACTATTACGTGGGTGACGTATTGTGCCGACTGTTTGATTACAGGTGGAAATCACCACAGACACAGGCGGAGACGGAGTAGGAAGTATGTGTTTTAATTGCTTCTTCAATCAGGAACTTAATTTAGGTTTACGTTTTATAAAAGGACACTAATTTGCATTTTACTACCCACTAAAAAAAGAGTAAAATTGGTCAATTTGGACACCACAAAGTACAGATAACGTTACACTGTACAATAAGTTTCCCTTATCAGTGCAGTATATATAACTACGCTATAACAACCTCATTCTCAGACAACAATAAAAAGGCGTTTTATCAAACATCTCAGTGGTATCTGTTCAAAAAGAGTACGTACAGTCGTAAGTTATCTATAAAGTAAATCAAGATTAATAGTTAAGTAATAGGCATGTTTGAAACAGTAGTCGCGAAACGTCCGGGTCCAGGACGAGCGGGCGAATTATAATTTATTTGGAGAAGTGGCAACGAACCCCGCGCTCCCCGCGCAAGCCCGACCTACCCTTTGCTTTCGCCCTTCGTTACGGGCGCGCACTCCAAGCGTTGTAACTCGGGAATTTTTGTTTTAGAATTTCAGAAATTTGAAAATGGTTTTGCGTTTTATAAAGTTAGTAATGTTTGGATTTTATTGTAGTTGTAATACGTGTAGAGTTTAATGAGTTTTAAACTATTATTTTGAAATGGTAATTAGTTTCCACACATGACTAAGTGATAAAATGTTCAACGATTTGATTTCTGTGAGTAAGTCTTTACAAACAGTTCTACACGTCAATAATTACAGTAAATATAATACGCCAATTTGGTGTTTTTTTTTCAAATCTGTTGATTTTTGTGAAAAATATTTACTCATCAATACTTATCATGCTCATTTCTTTACTGAATAACAAATATGTTTGCTACCTCAAAAGCTAGATATGAGCACTATCTTAAACGGAGGGAAAACTAAAAACTTGAAAGTTTGACTATCTAACTTTAGGATAAAAATGTCTGGTTCTCTTTAGATGGCAGCCATGCGCTTCTAAAAATAATTTTGAGAATAAAAAATACAGCTGCAACTGGGTAGTATTCGATGTCAAAGGCGAAATGCAAACAAATAGACGGACACATAAGTTTAAAATAGGTTCGATTGTTGATTACACAAGTACGTGAGTATAAAAAACAAGATAATAGCTTATAGAGATATGAGGAAAAGGGTGTAAAATTCACTCATGCCCTATTGAAAAGGGAGGATCCTACGACCAGGCGAGTGTTGTGTGTGGTGGGCAACTGCCCGACGGACGGTTGATGTCGGGATGTTGTATCTATGCGAGTCGCGCGTTAAACTCTGATTGTACGATGCAGGATTTGTGTGACGTGAAGTTTTATGTAGTTCGCCTGTGGCGTTGTAGATGGCACCACATCACTTTTTGTGTTTTTTCAAGTCTTTGATTTTGTAGTTCGCATGTGGTATTGTAGATGGCCGCCACAAGCTTGCAAAGCACACTAGGTATGCTAATCAGCTCCATCGGTTAAAATAGAGTCAGTATGCACAAGTCATACTGCAGCCTGTCTTCGGACAGCGAATAATGTGGTCGAACCTGCCTATCATTGTTTATTTTGCTAACACACACAATCAGCTTAAAATGTTCACACTGCTGAGACACAGGCCTCCTCTCTGCGAGAGGGAGTGAGCCATAATCCACCACGCGGGCCCAGTGCGGGTTGGCGGATGTCACATTTCTTAGAATTGTTGTTTCAAGGACATTCCTTCACAATGTTATTTTATTTAATTCTGTCGAATATTAAATTGATCATTAGGTACTTATTTAATCACTTGCCATAACGATATGATAAAAATGTACATAAAAATAAAATAAAAAAAACAAGACGAAAAAATATAATTAATTAAGCTGCAACTCTTGGGGAGTGAACTTTATACTTTTCTGTTTTTTCTCTAGGTAGGTTGCGTTCAAAGGAGCTGGCGGGGCGCGGGGCGAGGTGGCGGGCCCGCGGGGGGGGGGGCGACGGAATTAAGAGGGAGGAGGGGGGCGGCCCGCCCTGGATACTGAGAGGAGTTTTAACCAATTAATTTTGTTCCTCAACGCAAACTCCGCTATATAATAAGGTATAAGTAGGCATTAACTGAGGCGCGCCGATAGCTAGCCCGGCCGGGGGCGACTGCGTCGTCTCCTAGCCTCTTATAACGATGTTTTATTTCTTGTTAAGCTCTCTGTTTCTCCACTTTTAATATTTAATGGCATTTTCATAGCTCATTTTTTATAGCGCACTTACAAATTCCAAACATTATTGATGTTGTTTTATAGCAACGTGCTATTATCTAGCCAGAGATTTAAGTGTTGCATGTTATTAACATATTTACACTTGTTTGCTCACAAGTTACAAAATAACGTTTTATCAGGCAGGAAGTTGTATTATTTTAATATTGGCCAATCAAGAAACTGTACCAAAGTACCCAATGAATCCTACAAAACATCCGTATTCTTTCACTTGTACTTACGCTTGCTTAGTAACTTGACATACTTATATGTAACAATCGCGGTACCATATGCACCACCTGTCTCTCGTGAACAACATCGGCTTTGTCTAACGAACCATATGTCTCGCCGCTCGTGCTCTACCCACCTCCTTTCCGTTCCTAAGATATAAATACAACAGTACACGTCTTATATAAAAAACAAAAGTCTTCTCCCTTAACCAATCCGTGACTAAACACTGAAAACTTGTATACCCCATTTACCAGAAGCGATGAGATTTAAAAATAAGATCCTTCACAAAAACACTAGCGATCGCGCCTTGAGCTCGCGCCTCGCGTCAATATGACGCACTTAAAAAACAATTCTTAACAACGGTATTGTGTTGTTAAAAAACAGGAACGCATCACCCGAAAAAACAAACCGCAGAGTACGGTTAAAAAACAGAATGCAGCACGCGAGACGGCGAGACACCCTTTCCCTTTTGCGACGCGAGCTACATTTTTTCAAAGTGAGGCGAGGGTTGAGTTTTTTACCGCGATGCCGTACGTATAAATTAATAACTGAACGTGCTCATAATCTGCTGCGAGCGAACACTTTCGGCTTTGTTATTATTGTTTTTTTTTTGTCATAAGTTATCATTCATTTGTTTTTGTGTGCGGTTCTGCGGTGGCGGAAACGAAGCCGTCTATTGATTACGTCCGCGGAGACAGGTGCTGCACTTTGTTTCCAGAATGCACATTAGTGCGCTGGCGCAGAAATAGATAACAGTTGTGAGGTTTCAGATATATAAAAAGAAAAGGGCATTTGCAAAAGGATATTTAATTATAACTAAGGTAACAAAAGAATCAATTACGACAATTGCATATTTTTTGTCATCTCCAAGTGCAGAAATGAAATGAAATTGTTTATTTTGTTGTTTTTTCGTTTATTTTGTTTTGTTGTTTTTGTTTATCGGAATCATTTTTACACGATATACTATAAAAAAGCTAAGTAGATGGAGTCAACATTTCCTATGTGATACTGATAACCCCTGAGAAGAAATGGTCAAAAAAAAAATCAAGGGACAAAGTCTTTTTTAAAGTCCAGACTGGATTTAGACTAGGAGAATCTTAGTCAGATCAGGGGAAAACAATGTAGATTAGTGCCTTTTGGTCTTTGGAGGAAAGAACCACACAGATGTAAGTAGACCAGGCCAGCAAGTGCAAGTATTTGTCAGTAATCGTGTAGCTCAACTCAGCACTTGAGGAGCTCTACGACTTGACGAAAAATACCAAAGAAAGGACATTTACGTAGGTAAGCCGCATAAAGTACTCAAACTGAGAAAATAATGAAGACGATTGCAAATATTGTAATACTTACTGGTTAATTAAAACCACGATTGTTAACTTATTACCTATTCACCTTATTATGTAGCTGATTCTTGTTTGAATGACTCTAAAAATATCTCGATGGGTTTGTCAAATACCTTTTGGAACATTCAGCCAAATGGCATAAATACCGGAAGACATCAGGAAGGATGGACTAATAATGTCGAAGGCAACAAAATGGTTTTTGTTCACATTCCGAAGCCAAAATTTAACGCTGTTGCATCAAAACACACCGACACATTTTTACCCGTTAGTAAAAGTCACGCAAAAAGTTTGAAGAAACGGTTACAATAACGTAAAATGACGGTAAACTTAAAACCTACATGTATGTTCAAAATTTCAGCAAATAATGACGGTTTTCATTCAGATCACATTCACTATTGTGTGGTTTGAGATGAATTTTTACGTGAGTTGCTTACGTTTATTGTTTTGTTTTTTGTTATTTATATCTGCTTGAGTTTACTTACTATGTTTCGCTGGTATATATATGGACGTGTGCCACCTGACATATGGCAAATAATTTAATTTTATGTTTTGTGTTTAGTAATGTTAATTACTTACCTATTATTGTACAGAATCAAGTTCTTCTAACCTAATAGACAACTGTGCTGCTGGGGAGTTTGTTGCGCCACTTCTTCTTCCCAGCTAAAGCACTAGAAAGTGGCGAAGGACGGGCGTTTTGGGGGACTGTCTTATGTAATTTAGACCTGCAAAAAGTGCTGACTCTCAGCCTAGTTTGAATAAATGACTTTTGATTTTGAATTAAAATTTATCAATCAAGTACTTTTTGCCTTTGTGGTTGTCGAAAGTATTGTATTTGGTAATTCAGGCTATAAACTGTCTATCTTGCAAATTACATAGAAATCCATTTAGCTGTTTGCGTTACTGAGTAACAAACAAACTTCCACATGTATAATATAAGTGGACAAGTAAGATTTACTCATGTTCACATATCTACTTCTATTTAAACAAATGTGAGAATCTTGTTTGGGTTAATAAAAAACATTGTAAGAAAAGTGAGCAACATTTGTTTCTTACAATTCTCAACAAGAAGATTTTCGTAGAGACTAGAGTTTCTCGTATTCCGATTAAGTTACACTAGTGGACATGTTTTATTTCTAACTAGCCTCTGCCCGCGACTTTGTCCTCGTATTTTAACATAATATTTCTTGTTTTAACATAATACATATATATCCTATAACACTCGGCAATACAGTAGCTTCTTATTAGAGAAAGAATTTTCGGAATGAGATCAATATTTACAAAATTTTATTTTTTCTATACATAAGTACATACATACATTCAAATAAATAAAATTGAAGTTTCTATTTGTAATATCAAAATAACAGCTTTTAAGTAAATGCAAATGAAAGTATATACGGTACCAACATACCCAAACATTTTTTTTTTTAATTCAGTGTTTGTTAGTTCCAAAAAATCTCCGAAAAGGCTCAACCAATTTTGATGAAATGTGGTGTGGGGATACTTTGAACCCTAGGAAAGTACATAAGCAACTTGTCATCGACATACCAGGCGGGCGAAGCCGCCGGCAGCGGTAGCTAATTTATATTATGACAAATGAATATAGACGAAGAATCTATATCATATCTTACTATAAAAGTACATTTAAATAAAAGAGTATTGCAAGATCTATATTCTTTTATTTTGATACCTACTAGTGAAAGTATTCAGTACAATGCTACATTTTTTATTGACAATACTCCTTACGAATGTCACAAAAGAGTCAAAGGACAATTTGAGTGTGAATATAAGAAATCGTGTGGAGCTAAGCAAATATAATATGTGAATGCATTGGACACGCATTGTGAGATGAATCTATGCACGTGTGGGATGCATTCGAGCAGTTTTTTGCATAGATGACAATAAATTATTGCGCTCTGTTTACCCTTTTTTGAGGGTACTTGAATGTATGGAGCTTTGTAGGTGTTATATAGATATTCTTGAGACATGAATGTATGAATTTTACGCTCAATCGAGTTTCATTAGAACTCTAGTAACAAAAAGTTTAGACCTACGTGGAAGTTAACAAGATAATGAAAACATGAAATTGTATCGGTTGACATAACCTACAAGCTTCTACTATTGAAGGTATGTTTATAGAGGTAAAACATAACAGCTTATAATATTCCTACTGCCGGGTTACGTTAGTGAGAGGGAGTGGGCCGTAATCCACCACGAGGGCCCAGTGCGGGTTGGTAGATGTCACATGTACTCGGGTTCTAGGTCATGCCGGTTTCCTCACGATGTTTTCCTTCACCGTTTTGAGAGCAGTGGTGATGAAATAATTTACACAAAGTAAAGCGCCTGCCTGGGTTCGAACCTACGACCTACAACTCGTACTAAGTCGCGGCTGTTACGACTGGGCTAAGCCTGCACTCATAGAGGTAAGATAAGCAACTAAATTATGCTAAGTGCATCTGCGATCGATTTTTCTAAGCGTTTCAAATAACAACATTTTATTTATTATTCTGGGTATCTACTTTAATGCCGCGCATGGAAAAAGGCCTTTGTTTAAACTTTGAAAGTGTTTACAATATTTTCCATACCGACCACAATTCGATTATTTATTTCATTGGCAGTTCAAGTGTGTATGATGACACGGTTTCGACCCGCCACTCGAGTTTGAAGTAACCTTAAAAAAACTTCCACCCGCGCCTCGTCACGCAGCAGCATTTATTTTCATAGTCAGTTCGGGTAACCGCCGGCCATTGTCACTACGACGTTTGATTATTGATTTTTACGCTAAATGTCCCCTTTTTGGAAATTTCTATTCAACGCAATTATAGCTTCCTTTAACATTTTTGATGTATTTAATTGACAACAAAAGGACGTATCTGCTGTACAATGTCATTAATAACCCGTATGTATGGAACTTGTCGCGATTCACGTGATGTTCATTCATACAGAGACTGGAGCGTCTCGCGGGGTTGGTTATGAGTTTCGCAAGTCATTTTTATTAAACCCTACTGGCATTATTTCCTTTTCAAAATCTGGGAGATTGCAGAATAGGTACCACAATGGTAGTTGGACAAGCAAAAAATCAGCTATTTATGTATGTAATACCTACGTATTCATTCTAATGTAAAGCTAGTCACCAATATAATAAAACACAGTATATAAAGATGGTAAAAATACAATCTAGAACAAATCATGTTGTGCCAATATAATAATAATCAGCAAACAATTTGTAACATAAGCTAACATTTTTTGTCAATTAAATTTTGAACACTAAAGAAAATATTAACAGAAAATCATTGTTATTGCCGTTTTAATATTAGTTATGCTTCTAACCTGTTTGAACTTATATGCAAGTACAAACTTATTTATTATTTTAGAAATACTATCAACATGTGGTATAGATTGTTTATTGAGCAATAGATCTACTATTTAGCGGACCACATAGACCATGTCCTGCCCGAACGTTGGTTTGCTTGCTATTACTAGATCGCAGCGCCACCTACCGGGTCCAACTGTGAATCTAAACTATCCAGGTACCCACTCTAACACACACACAAAACTAGGAGGAGTTTAGTGACATACACACGTACAGAAGAATGATTTACATAAAAATAGCTAATAGACACCTCCACGACAATAACCACAGCAATACACAACTCCCATTACTACAAAGAAAAGTAAACACATACTTTTCCCAACACAGATTCCATGAACATTGCGGCAACAGTCAACACAGACCGATTACCGCAATAAGAAAGGAGTAGAGAATACACGCGAAATTGTTTACAACGAAGACGTAATCCTTTAATCCGTGGAGTATCACTCGCGGGTATCAGAGCGGCATTTTAGTCCTCAACAGAACCTAATTGTCACTGAAATCGTATACAGGGTGCGTTCCGAAAGAAGCCACACAAAAGAGTTTGTTTTCGTCCGCTTAGCATTAGTTGTTTGTGTTGCCGAACAGTAGCCGTTGGGTCTGTTTGCATTTAATCTGTTTGTAATGTCCTTTCTTCCATGTTTTCATAATAGAGACAAAGGTCCATCGGAACGTTACATCAGTTACATGCACAGCGACAAACATTACAATGAGGTTTTTCGTATGTCTTATTGAATTGTATTCAGAAAGGGTGCTGATTTAAGGTATTCTAAAGTAAACACACTATCGAGTAGGAAGTAATAGAATCTATTTGTAATGCTTTTGATGGGGTTATTTTAGACCTTCGTTGTAGATAGTATAAAAGAAGATTGTCTGTATCTATGTATTTGGCAATGCGATAATAACATCACGTACCATATCATCATAAAATTTTCTGCGATCTCGATTTCTCGAAATTTAATTACGCGGTTATAGGTAGGTACTTAGGATAGTCTATAAGTTTTATAGATTAGGACAATATGCAAAGTCAGCTGCCGAAGTTTTTTCCAACTACGTTGGGGTCGGCTTCTAGTGAAACCGAACTAGCTGAATACTAGTATTTTACATGGAGTGACTGCCTACCTGATCTCCACAACCCAGCTACTGAGTTACTGGGTAATACGATAGCCCTCGATAAGGCAGGTTGTCAGACTTTCCGGCTTCTGACGACCCGTAACTGTCAAAGATCCACGAATAACGTGTCAGGACCAACGGCATAACGTACTTTCCGAGGCACGGAGAGGTAATGGTATGTAAAGATGGTCACCCATCCACGGACCAACCGCTGCCAGCGTAGCTTTACCTGATCGATCTACCCGTGCAGCTGTTATTACTTTAGCCACAAGTCCCTTTTACTTTGTTGCACAATGTAATAAAATCTTGAAACTGAAATAGTAAATCTGCGCTCACATACCTACATGTTAATTAATTAAAACAACAATCTAATCAAAACTAATTATTGTAGGAAATCGTATCAACTGACTAATATTCTCTTGGGTTGTTCTTAAATTCAATAAAAGATTTGTTTGAATAACAAACGCGTCACCCGAGCCGTGACCCGCTTTCGGGCAGAGCTAGAAATAATTAAAAAGAACTCTTAAAAACGCCTTGTCTACTGTTGAAACTCTATCTTTGCGAAATCAGATCTCGGCCGGCTCACTCTCAACTTACGGAGAAAAAGATCCCAAGTTTTTTTTCCTTTTTCTTCGTAAAAGTAAGGTGTAGGTAAAACGGGGGCGGTACGACAGCTGCCACTAATTTTAGAATCGCGAATGCGGTGTGCTCCTAGATGGGTAGTTTCTTTACAAAGACCCTTTGAACAAACTTAATCACTTTAGATAACTAATTATATGTAAAAAATGTTCTGCTCATCTGGAACTGATAAAGGTTGTACCAGCTGTTTATTGCATAATCATTTTCCTATAATGTTCCCACTGTTGGGATATAGACCTCTTCTCAGTGAGAGGGAGGGTGCTGGTTGGTAGATGCTCTAGTACATGCCGGTTAACTCACGACGTTTTGCTTGATAGCAGTAGGTAATCATGAAATAATTTACATAAAGTAAAGGGTTGTCTGGGTTCGAACCTACGATCTACAAATTGTAAGTCACGGCGGTTGCCACTTGGCCACCACAGCTCTCAGCTGTTCATTACCTACGTGTAATTATGATTAACAAATAGTCTAGGTGTCTTGGACTAGTTTTCTAGAAGGTTTTTATTAACGCTCTAATTCCATCATTAATTAATCCCGCAAGTCTATGTTGATTTATTAATAAGGTAGTTATACGTGTACATAGTATAACAGTAATGATACTTATTATTATTTATATTGTAACATCTGCCTTCATGAATTTTGTTTGAGCCTGGACTTTTCAAAGAAATGTAAATTTTCTTGAGACTTACATGATATATAGGCTAGTAGACATAAAATAATATGAACGTGTATAAAAAAAAAAATCAGCATCGCCATACATGGACCGCGATTCAGACGTTTTTTTAAAATGTATTTTGGTAGGTCACATTACCTACATATTAAAGAATATCACCACCCCATTTCTTCCCGTGGGTGTCGTAAAAGGCGACTCAGGGACCTACTAGAGAATGGGCAGCAGCGTTCTCTATGCGTTTTACCACCATACTGCGATCGTCAATTCGCCTGCCAAGCGTGGCGATTACGGCAAACCCCACCAAAATCCTTGGGGGAACCTATATCCAGCAGTGGACGTCTTCGGCTGAAATGATGAATCAGTTCGATAATAATTAATGCATTACTTAAAATGCCTGGTTGTTTAATTTAACATTCATCATCTGTCTAGCCTTTTCCCCACTATATTGGGGTGGTTTCACGGTCAAAACGGGTGCAGCTAAATACCAGTATTTTACATGGAACGACTGCCTATCTGACCTCCACAACACAGTTACTGGGAAATATGATAATACCCATTAATAAGACTGGGTGTCAGACTTTCGGGCTCCTGACGACCCGTAACGACTGTCAAAGATCCACGAATGACAGCCGGGACCAACGGCTTAACGTGCTTTCCGAGTCACGGAGTGGTCTTGGTATGTAAAGTTGGTCACCCATCCACGGACTAACCGCGGCAAGCGTAGCTTAACCTGATCGATCGACCCGTGCTGCTGTTATTACTTAGCCACAAGGCCCACTATGTACATGCTACTGACGCTACTGTTAAAGCTTATCAGAGAAAATGTTGGATATGCTACTTGATCTGGCCTCCTATTCTCTGATCAATGAAAAAGTTAAGTATAATTTCATGATTAATATCGCCCTTTAGAAGTGAATAAAATAATATGTCAAATACCTTAATATGCTTGTCGGAAACGTGCAGGTTGTACTAATGGAAACATCGATTGGTATTCATACGTGAACAGTTATTGTACCTATTGTACAAGTGTGATGTCACGTCATATATTAATAAGTAGGTACTGTAGTAAAGTTACGTGTCACTTGTAACTTAGTGTAACTTACGTGGTTATTATGTAGCACAAAACCATATGGGTCAACTGAACCTACTGTTACCTAGTTACCTGAAAATTAATTGAGGGATCGTAGTTATGACGGCCAGTCTTACCAAGGGGTATCGTACCCAGTAGCTGGGTTGTAGAGGAAAGATAGGCAGTAGTTCAATGTCAAATACTGGTAGCCGAAACCAACATAGTTGGGGAAAAGCTACCCTGATGATGATCGATCTATCCATATGGCTAACAATCTTAATCATACAAACCCTGTGATACACGGCCATACTTCGTTCCACTCAGGTCCAATTCGGCACAAGTTCATATGCGCAAAAAACGAGCGTCGGGTAGCATAAAGGGGCAACGTTTTTTTTCTTTAAAAGAGTTTTAACAAAAGATTGCTAAACAGCACTAGTAACGGGCTGCAACTTGATAACCCTTAACACCTTGATCAATGTGGGTTACAGTGTTGGTGGGTTAAACTAAATAAGTACCGGTGCAATGCTTTTTACACATTTTGCACAAAAATGTACGGCTGCTGCGCTGAAAGATGACACCATCCGCCCGCTTAGTGTTGACTGTATTGTCATAAAGGATACAGTTGAAAAGTATCAAAAAATTGTGTTATGTTTAGCTTAGCTATTTTCTGAATTTTAATCCAGAAAATTCGATTTGTGTTTTATTTTTATGACATGTTATCTTTTTTGGGTTTGTGTAAAATACTCAAATCCAACATGCATTGACACACGACAAGAACTTCAAGAAACATACTCTTTTCAAAACATAGTGGTTTAAAACTAGTGATTTGCCAAATCGATTATTAAAATCAAATGTCCGAATGGATGAACCGAATCGGCACGTCACTATTTAAAACACCGAGTTAGGTATGCCCTAGATCAGACAAGCGCTTCACAGGTATCTAGGATCTAGACAGCGTTGCACTCGAATATACACACCCATTCACATGTAGTCCTGTTTTGTATTCCAGTACTTCATTGAGATCTGACCGCTTTCATGATGACGTGTGAAGCAGCTTAGTGTCTCGTCTGTGATACTGATACAGGGAATCTGTTGAGTACGTGACGAAACAGTTAAGCTGTAATAACTGTAGGGAATTAATATGCTGCTAGCCTTACTGCTACGAACGTTTAAAGTGTTCACTGTTAAATTAGGTTACACTGACATAAGCTCGAAATTTTTCGCGCCATATTTTTTTTGTCGTCTTTGCACACTTATAATACAAGCCTTCGTAGTAGGACATATTTATTTAATTTATTTCAGGTACACCTTGTTTCAACGTCAGTAGGCCAATTCTTGTTGATACAAGAATTAAATTTTGTGGCTCTAAATATCTACAAATATGTAGGCAGTGGAACTGTAAATCGTAGGTTGTAATGAGTGCTTTTTAGCCCAATTTCCTACACTGGCACAGATTACTGGAGATAATATATTGAAAAGTATTTAAAACATATTTTGGTTTTTTATTTTTATTATTCTCGTTTAAAAACCTGTTTCTTTATTAAACAAAATTATGGGCAAAACGATGGTTCAACAAGTTCCATGAATTAAACGTTCAACTTCAAGTTCAAGATAACTTAGTGTTTTCACTGAGTTATCTTGCATTGCTTTTGCAGTCTCAAAAACTTGAAAAAAAATGTGGCTATATGTCAAAAGTGTGATGTTTTTTTTAACATATTGAGACTATTATATTAGAATGCTAATGTTCCAAATACGAATCGTCCCTCAGTTTAAACACATACAAATAATGAACGTACGACTGCTTTGCTCCTAGAGTTATTGCAAAAATATCAATATACACACTGTATATGTATTTATATTAACTCAATGTTTACATTCCTAGACTCCACTGTGCCTCAGAAAGCCCGGTAAGCCGACCCCGCCGCCGGCCCGGTTCCGACTGCCATTCGTGGATCTTAGCCCGAAAGTCTGACAACTAGTATTACCAAAGGCATCATATTACCCAGTAACTGGGTTGTGGAGGTCAGATAGGCAGTGGCTCCATATAAAATACTGGCTTCTGGTAAGCCTGTAATCCCACCCTATCATAGTTGGAAAAGGCAAATTGATTGATATAATGACACGATCTTTCGTTTCTTAATAAAACCGTTCCAGTAGGGTAAAGCAATGTGAGGCAATTTATAAAATCGAACTAATTTCATATGACATCGCCATGTTGCTGCATGAATAAAATAGTGCGACCTTGAACGACAGTAAAAATCAATAGCACATGTGTCTACAAGTGCACCATTATGCGTCAGCTGATCTCTTGTTAAAGGTCAATGCACTTTTTATTGTTCTCCATGCGAGCTACATACAGAAAAAACTGCATCACTAAAAACAGCGTGTCGGTCCATTGTGAAAAAATTCAACCCTACCGCTGAGTCGCGTGGCAGGTACCTTACCCCATACAACCCTTTATAAAAACGCTTACAAAAAAAGCTCAGGGAAGCGAAAGGGTAAAAAAGGGTTGATATTACGCATGCGCCCCAAGGGATCAGTGCCCTCGTTTCTCATTTTAAAATTTCGAAGTGCACATTTAGCTCTTTTTAAATTACATTTTTTTCGGCTCGATTATTTTTTTTTTCTTTTCAGCCCTAATTTATGACAGGGTAGCAATAATGAGGGTTAATAATTGTGAACGGCGTAACTTATTACACGAATCAATACTTAGACACATTTTAGTAAGCACAAGTTAGTTATGCAGGGTTAGCTTGACGCTTTCTATGTCTACTTACTCTATGTCCACATTTCTCGGGGAAAACTGTCCACAGTTTATACGGAGACGTCGTTTTTACTGTCTACTCTTCCAACGACAAAACGCTTGTTTACGGTTCTCGTGCTAAGCCTGCTGGACTCGGAAATAAAGTCCCTTGAACGCCTTTACCCTCCAATCCGTGGATCCTAGGCAGCTATAAAATATTTCTTAATTAATTTTAAAATTGCTTCTTTCACATTTATTGTACGTGTTAATTGTAGGTGATTTAATTCAACCGAAGTGAGTCTGCATTTTTGATTATTTCACCAGAATTTTCACTCTATTTATGCATGTACAAGTTTTAAATTGATTGAGCACAATAATCCTATGATCTTGAACTTGAAATTTAGGGCAGTGCGGTTTCTAATATCAAGAACATCTTGAGCCATCACATACTCATTGATGGCTCAAGATGTTCTTGATATTAGAAACCAATTCAATTCAATCAATTTTTGTGTCTCAATTCATGGTTATGGCTGTTTGTGCAGCTACAAGAAGATGTTTACCGAAATAAATATTTCAAAAAGTGTAAAAAAAAACAAACGAGTATTGTTACATAGGTTCATGTAATTGGTGGATACATAGTTTGAGACACGATGTCCCAAAATTTTCATCACAAAACACTTTAAAAGACGTTGATTTCCGACTTAAAACATTATTAAGACACGGCCCGCAGCTATAATACGAACAAATTCAACATTAACGACAAACATAGGTAATTCGATAATAACACAAACATTTGAGGCGAAAACACGCACAGAGCTACCAAACGCGGAGCGAACCATAATTAACAAAGATAAATATCGTTTATTACTGTTAGGAAAGTCGATTAGAAAAAAACTACCCCTTTCACCCCACAATTTGTAACCCGTACAGTGGGCGCCGCGCCGAGCCGACCGACACGCATAAAAACTTACGACGCTCTCGCGCGTGGAGACGGCTTTCTTCGTAGAACTGGCGTAGCAAAGCTTTAAGAATATAAGGAGATGCAAACATCTCATTATTTTCTTAAAGCTAGCAAGCAAAAAGCTCAAACTTCAAAAAGTTTAAGCTGTTTACTCAAAATAACTGTCACATTCAATATCGAAAGTCGCGTGGAGAAGGATTTCTTCGCAGAACTGGCTTACTCGTAGCAAAGCTTTAATAATTTAAAGAGTAGTCTGAAGTTTCCGATTTTTAATTAAAAAACAAATATGTACTTGCAACTGAGGAAGGCTTTAATTAACTGTGACTAACATATGCAACAATAGTATAAATAGCGTGGTTCTAAATACGTACAAATGTGTACGTTGTGTAACTTGTAAATCGTATGTTTTATCGATGCTTTCTATCCCAATGTAGGAAGGTACAAATTACTAGAGATAGTATGTTTAAAAGTGATCAAACATTTTTTTCTTAATAATATTGTTTCGATAACTGCTTCAAATTAAACAAAATTATGGACAAAACGATAGTTCGCCTTGTTAAAACGATAGTTTATATTGACGAACAAGTTCCGTCTCCACATTACTTCCCCTAGGAAAAAATGTTACAGTTACATAACGCTTTTCCATAATAATAGAATCATTATCGAAAAACAGAAGAGCGGCCAGCTGATTTATTGGATGATAATGGCCGCTGTCATAAATAGCTTTTTCTAATGGACGTTTTTTATGCGTGTGCGCACACACCGGGCCGAACACAGCTTTTTATTAATGCACTCTGACTAATTACGTATGCATGTTGTTTTTTTTTTGGTTTCTTCATAAAAAGCTAGGATTCACCTTGTATTATAATGGAAAAGTAAACTCGATAATCAAGCGTGAATTTCTATGATAAGGGAATTCTTTAGAAAAATAATGAAATGCTTCAAACGTAATGCTTTGTTTTAAAATGTCCTTTGTGAAATTTCTAGTAATGTTCACATAAGACTTGTCAGAATGTTCTATGGTGTTGGCTCTATTGTTGTCTCTTTGTAGGTTAAACTCATTTGAACCTATAACAGCTGTTTTCTCAAAGCTTTTTAACGAAATTAAATGAGCAAAGTAATAATTGTAACAACAACTTTCGTAGTTTCATAGCACATTGAATCTCAACCAAACAAACAACGATTTGGTAAAAAAATAACAATTGAATCTCATCGATGTCACTAACATGTGTTGACCGACCTTGACAAATGCACGAGAGTTAAATCGTACAGTGCACGACTCGTACACTGTGATTTATGACGATCGCGAACTTCAAATATTAGCAGTAGCCCGTCGTGTTCGCGTGAAGCGTGCCCGATACATTCACCACGCGCATAATTTCCTCAACATTTCGTCGTGACTTAAAACGACTTAAAAATTCAGCGTTTCCCCGTTGAAAAAAAGAGTTAATATTGATCGTAGATTTCTCGTCGTGGGGTGCAGCGGCCGGCTGAGTCACCCCACGGTTTTTTACTCACCCTAAGTTATATTTTTTTGTAAAGCCCCCCCCCCCTCCACCCTCCGGCCCGCTTTAAAGGATGAGTAGTCTCTATGGAAACGGCTCGATCTAATTTATAGGCGGGAGAAAGTACGGATTGCTTAATTAAGAATTTAAAATGTGTCTGCTAAGTAATTAATTATAAATTTTCAGTCCGCCAACTTAGAGAGCGAGATAAAATTATTTTTTGTAATGACGCACATTTTCTGCTATAGAGGCAGTGAGAATTTAATTAACGTAGAACAAAGAGCTTCTCTTGGAATGAGTATGACTACTATTTCGTGGGCCTTTTCAGATTTGTATAATAGGTAGAATTTTAATATCGTCAAATCACGCATTTTCTGGATAATAGATTCCAATCTCACGTAAAAGACCTCATTAACCCTTTCAGTGCAAAATACACTCTATACGTTTCTAAAATCTACCAAATTTGTTAAAATACAACTCATTTCAATACATTATAAAATGGTTCAGTAATACTTGTATCGAGACGTACTCCGACGTATGACGTGTGGGTTTATGAATACGCAAGGGTTGTTTAACCGAGCGCCGGCGAGGGCACGCGCGTTTCAAAAAACTGTGGGTCACGGCCGCGACTCGCGACTCAGTTGTCGGGTTTTTGTGGCCCTGAGCGCGCGTCCCACACACCGTGCAGCGCCCGCGCAGCTTTTACTACAGCTACAAGTAGGTAAGTTGTATTTTTTTAAATGATATTTTTATTATTAGGTACTTTATTGAATACATTCGTCAGTTTAACCACGTCTCACTACGAAGTCTGATTAGTCAAGTATTTTAATAACTTTGATTAAACTTAAGCAGTCTATAAGTGTGCCAGCTTGACAGCCTTCAAAAAATAGTACGCCAACTCGATTCCGTATCAGTTTGTAATGAACCCCAATTGTAATTGTAACTAGTTTAGGTATTGTAACCAGATTAGTTGGAAGGTTTAAAGAAAACATTAGTAATTTGGTACCTAATAACGTAATCTAGAAAAAAGTACACCGAATATACCTTAATTTCCAAGGCAAAACCTGGGAAATTAGGGTATTAGTTTGAGCAAATATTTATTTATTTATCGCCGTAAGTCTTGTAAGTATAATAAGTAACATAATTCCTACTAGTTCCCCTTGATATTACCCTACCTACTAATGTTGTATTGCACCCTTTTGCTCAACGGTTTTACTACAAAGAGGATAAGTACCGATGACAATTGTCGATTCTGCTCTATTGAGCAATTTATTTTTATACGTTTTTGACACTCCGAAGCTTCGTTAATCTGTTCTTTTATTTGTACGCTTTTGATAAAAGCAACAATTAAACGTTCACCAGTTTATGGATTGAACCTATAATTTATTTGTAATAAAAATAACTATTCATATTGTAAGTTTAAAATTACTTTAACAAAATCGAATTAAATTTAGTGAAATATGTGTTTTATGCATTAAAATCTTTTGTTTCTCAACTTCCGATTTGACTAGAAGCACAAACAAGTTATTAAGTTTTGCTTCAGTACCACTACGCTAACACAATAACATTAATGTACGAGATTTGCTGATCATAATAATTAGATCTCGTGGGTTAGGCGAAAAAAAAACAATGGCGACAATGCTGCCTAATGAGCCATAAAGAAGAAAACGATACGTAGAGCAGCGCGTAGACAAAAAAGGGCGCGGCAGGGGGTGCGGGCGGCGCGCGGGGGGCGCGGGCGGCGGCGCGAGGAAATGGCGGGAGAGCTAAATTAATTTGCGCGCTCCCGCCAAACAAAGGCACGCTAATGGAACGCGCCGAATGGAAAAAATGCCACCGTCCGCTCTCCGGCGACTTATTTTTTTTTTGTAAATACAACCTTTGACTTTCCCAAATGAATAACATTACACCCGTCGAAGTTTGCCAGCGCTTGCTTTGTCCCGATTTAATGAGGAAGAAGAAAACGCGATACTCACCACGCGTTCATAATTGTTCACTCAAAACAAACTTAGCTTCTGTTTTAATTACTTCGAGTGAAAAGTTTTGTCCAAGAAAAATATTCTTTTGTTCCCTGACATATTTCTTAGAGCAAATAAAGAATGAACACATTTCTCTATCTTGAATGTGGAGTTCGAAATAAATTATTGGAAAGAAAAGAGCGTCTCATAAACAAAACAAATAAAAATCAATTATTGAATGACCACAGTTAAATAATTATAACATGTGTTCACATTAAACATGTGAACAATGAAAAACATGTGACATCTTCGTAGCGCGTAGCACTTTCGTAGCGCGTAGCACTTTCGTAACGCGTAGCACGCCAACAAAAATAAACTTAACCAAGTTTACTTTTATCAAACCGTTGGAAACTTTTTTTACAATTTCTACTTAAATTATGAATCCCTAATGAATATGTTAATCATCGTGGACTTTGTGAATAGTGTGTATGTGAGCTGAACAATGGGAAGGTTCGAGTGAAGCATTTGGTCAGACATTGCTGTTTACATGTTTATTTTGCATGAGTTAAACTCACATTAGAGTTGAAAGAGTCAAGGTAATTGCCTCCTTAGGTTCCGTAAAGTCTGTCAGTGTTGATGTGCACTTGCCAAGTCACAAAAATATTTACTGAATAATAATTTTGTAGAGGCACAAAGCGTAAACGGCGCATTAACTTCTAACTAAAGGTGTTCATTCAGAGGTGTGATAAGATAATCGCATTAATCGTACATGTCAGCCGCCGCTGGCGAGCAGACGCTATCTCGAGTCGCGAGATGCCGGAAACAATGAGCGATGATTATCTAAATGTACCTGTTCGGAGCGGCTTTTTGTCGCAAGATGATATTAATGCGCGTGCCATTACTCCAGCCGGCAGATTTATGTGCTCCCAATTAAAAGTTGCCACTGCTGAAGACGTGAAATTAGTGGAATTCCCTTACATTTATCAAGACATCAACGTTGCCTCGCGCCACGCGAAACTTCCCAAATTTAAATTAGAGACGATTTTTACAGCTACCTCCCCGTGGGGGGAAGAGGGGGGACGCTACCCTTTCCTTATAACGAGGAAGGCCTCATGCATTTTTATGTGCTTCTTTTTTCGCCGGCGTTTTAAACAAGGGGGTGAGCGTGGGGTGCGCCGGGGGGTGAACTTTTTTATTCGCGTCTTGATAAGTTAGGGTTGAAATTAGACGTTCGAGTTTCGTTCGCGGAATTCATAATGACGAAAATTAATAAGTTTTCTTTTGAGGGTCCTTCGAACTACGGCGGTCGGCGAATACTTTTAGATGCGTGTATAATATTGTACCTATTCTATCACGCTTTTGAATGTCAATGTCTGGATGACCGAGCTTTGCTCGGTTCTTTTTTTGACGTTTCCTAAAAATGAAACCTAGCTAGATCGATTTATCGCCCCCGAAACCACCTGCATACTAAATTTCATGAAAATCGTTGGAGCCGTTTCCGAGATTCCGTTCCCTTTTACCCTTACACACGCTGTCTACATCTCTTTTCTGGAAGAAATTTTAAAGATTTTTTTAAGAATTCAATAGAAATATCTCTTCTTTTTCTAAAAATAGGTACAGATACCAATTTTTCTGTTCTAATCTTCTTGTTTGTTTATATATGTGTGTACTTATATGGTTAAATAAATAAATAAATATTTATATACAAGAATTGCTCGTTTAAAGGTATTAGATATTTTATAAATATTTTAACATTATTGTTGTCCAGGGGAAAAGCTACAGTAACGTTACGTTTCGCAATGAAGTATGGGAAAAAAAAACGATCAAAAACTATAATTTCCACAATTAACATCATGGACACATCTGCGTAGCCGTTTCTAACTATATTTTGGTCGGCTTCCAGTCTAACCACATCCTGTAAAATATAAGGTTTGTACACCGAGCAGGCATACTGATCATCTGATCTCCACAACTCAACCACTAGGCAATACCAATCAATCTACCTGATCTTTTCAAAACTGTGTTGGGGTCGGCTTCAAGTTGCAGCCTGATGCAGTTATATACCAGTATTTTACATGGAACGACTGCGTATCTGACCCCTCAACACAGTTACTAGGTAATACGATACCCCTCGGTAAGACGGGCTGCCAGTGTTTCAGGCTTCTGACGACCCGTAACGACTGTCAAAGATCCATGAATGACAGCCGGGACCAACGGCTTAACGTGCTTTCCCAGGCATGGAGGACTCTTGGTATTTAAAGGTGACCACCCATCCATGGACCAACCGCCGTTCGCGTACCTTAACTTGATCGATCGTCATGTCGATGTTATTACCTAGCCACAAGGCAATACTAGGCAATACCAATATCCAAAATTCAAACCTGTAGAAAAATATTTATTTGGATAAAAAATTAAAACGAACTAACTAAACAAATAAATACAAAAACAAAAGGACACTTAGGCATCCAAGTATTAGTCCCCATCGCTGACGAACACAACAACCTGTAGACGGTTTTAAGTTTCCGTAAGTTATCACTCTTGCTGGTATTCGTATGATCGATTGGATCAGCGTAGCCTTCGTGTTACGAAGTAATCAAATAATATTTATTTTGGGGTCTCCAAAATAAATATCATTTGCTTACTTCCCAAGTAACTATGACCAACTTGGATGAAACGCTCGCCGGCCGCTGGTCACAGTTCTATCCTAACCTTTCCCATTTTTTAAGGGCACCTTAAAAAATGGTTGCTAGTGGCTAGCTCAGTTACTGCGGCCAATTGTGAGGAAAGACCAGAATGTTAAAAGAAGCATTTTTTATAAGTGCACTATAGAGGAAGCACAAAGCTTATTTACAAGTTCATAATCTAAAAAATCGTACATGATGGTCAATATGTTTTTAGAGGAACAGATCATGAACAGATATACTTATCATCATCATCATATCAGCCGAAAGACGTCCACTGCTGGACATAAGCCTGCCCCAAAAGGGGAGGATTTGCCATAATCGCCACGCTTGGCAGGCGGGGTGGCGATCGCAGTATCGTGGTCAAATGCATAGAGAATGCTGCTGCCCATTCCCTAGTAAGTTCCTTAGTCGCCTTCTACGACACCCACGGGAAGAAATGGGATGGTGCTATCCTTTTACGTCCGGCACCACACGGAACGATATATACATATATGGCAGGTCAATATAAGAGGTTGTCGCCTGCTTAACCGGACTTGCCAAGTTAAATATTCCCTTTTTTGTTTGACATATTTTATCCTGATCCATGCGTCATATTCGTGAAAAGGTGCCGTCAGTTGGGACTGGTCATCTCTTAGCTGCTACGGCTTATTTGATTTTTTAATTATTATTGTTGTGTTTCTATTTGTTGTACTCTGAACGCTTTTAACGTCGACGTCTTTTTTACATCGTTCCCACATATAAATTAAAATTCAACATTCAATGATAACAATATAATTTAAAAGAGTGTCCATGGAGTCTCTAGCCGTTCTTCTCCATAGGTACCTACTACGCTTTAGAATGGGCAACAAGCTTCATATTTCTGACTTACTGACTAGTTGACAATTCAAAAGTGCCTGTAAATGGTTTAATTGAAATAAATGGTTTGAATTTGAGTTTGATGCATACATAAACTCACGCCTTCTTTCCTTGGGGTAGGCAGAAACTATGGAACACCATCTGCTACGGTTTTTACTGATTTCTTTTTATAATTGTTTAAAAAACGACGAATTAAAAAATGTAATCGTAAGAAACCTTTACAGCTACGAAACGTTCTTGCTCATCTGTGTTCACATTCAAAACATACGTAGTTACTGTACATATGTATGATTATCTCCAATCGTTCGTTATCTGGCGTGTTATTCTAATCTCGGTTATCTTTTTTCTTTATGCAAAATAGTATCGGGGGTGAGTCGGGGTGAAACAGAACGGAATATAATAGATACAGTATTAATATCTCCTTTCTCAGTGTGCTGCCGTCGGTTTACGTCTTCCTTTTAATTATTCAATAAAATCTACGCAATCGAATGTAAATTAAGGATTCGTTACTTTTTTCTTCAGTAAATCCACCTACCTTTGCGTTATATTTGAAGATCATTCTGTAGTATGGAGGTTGTGTGCGTGACTACTTGTAACTGTTGTTAAGCGATTGACAATTAGGGATAACGGTATGATGAAATACACAAATAAATAGGTGTTTTGTAAGATTATCAAAATTACTTCCTTATTTCGACGCGGTGTACCTACTCATGACACATTCGTAATTGTTGTTATTTCAAAATCATAATAGATGTTTATATACGATTAAGTAGGAAGGTACTGTCACGACGAAGTATTATAATACTTATTAATCATTATTATTATTATTTTCACTCGTTGGTACCCACCTAAGTGTTGAAAATATTTTCAGGGACATCAAAGAAGGAGCTTATATCGATGAAAATAGACGTAATGGGTAATTGAAGTGTTTTCCCCACGTCAAGCATTAGTGCGGTAAGTAACACGGTCGGACACCGGTGTCGAAGGCTGTCAGCCGGCACCGGACGGCCGGAGGGCCGGCGGGGTCTGGGGGACGTGAGCCCGTGTGCACATGGGGACACTTGTTGAGCCTACGTGTGGGCATGCGCGCCTCACCTCGCGACACATGACCGACACACACACCGCTTCCTGTTTACTTACACCACCTCCTTACTCAATTGTGACATTGAGTTTTGATGTCAAACACAACATTATTACAAGTTAATGTTATAACAGAATAAAATATGAATAGTCAAGCATATTTATGTAAGAACTTCGTATTTAGGCATAGCTTATTAAATATAATGAGTACGGAACTTGATCGACTTAAGTTTAATAAATCACGAGACATAAAGCATCGAAATTCTTTTCATAACAGCCCATTTCCGCAAATGAATGACTATTATATTTCATCAAAAGTTAGAAATTGGAGAAATCTACGAAGCACCGTGAAGTCGGATTTGTGCAATTATAAGAATAAAAGAAAGTCATTAGTCCAATCAATCTGGGCGGGAGGCGAGCGCGGGCGCGCGGCCGGACGCTCTCGTATTATAATTCGCGTCTAATAACGTCGTTAACAACGCACATTAAAACAAAACAAACAGCGGTGACGGGAGCGAGAGCGGGCGCGGGCGGGCGCCATCCTTCCTCGAATCCGTGTCATTAATTTACGTAATGCGTAGGTACGCGCTATCCCCAAATATTTAAGAAGCCTCCTCCGGGAGCGCCCGCTCCTCCACTATCCCCCTCCCGCGCCGCCCGCCACCCACAACCCGCCTGCCGAGAATTATGGCGGCCGCCTTGTAATTATATTTTTTAATTTATCTTCCTTAGCGAATACAATGGAGGCGCCACCCCGCCACCGGAGCGCTTCTTTCTCATGCTGAATATTGTATCAGGCCGCTGAAAAAAGGAAAGAACGCTTTAATTACAAGCGAGAGAGCGACCGGCATTACGCGCTAAATATTTGATGTTGTCTCTTTCTTCGGCCGGTCGGCGGGCGCTCCGCGGGGCGGCCGCGTCCTCAATAATTAAAACGCCTATTAACTCATTCCTCTTCAGGTGACCCCTCATTACGTCCCGAATAAAAAATTTCGAACACACCGTATACATAGTGATTGCTGCCAAGTGCCACCCCACTTAATTAATCCCCACTAAAGTATCACTATACATTCACTATTACGTTCCACTTTTGGTATTATCAATCCACCGTGTCCAACGTCCCAGGTGTACAATTCTCAAACACACTTTATCAATCAGGTTTCTTGAAGTTTTAATTACTAGTTACATAAATCCTTTTGATATTTTAAATACCGATCGATGTTACAATACGGATGTAGAAAAGCTCCGTACTGGGATTCGTTTGCTTTTATCATCTGGATGGCGTGTGTAGCAACACTGCCATGAATAACAGCTGTTATGTTCAGGACGGACGACAAAATCTGACGGACAAATATAAAGACACCTCTAGATTGCAGTACAATCACAATAATTAGAACCTAAAACACTCGTAGCACAGTGCTACGAGCGTAGCAAAGTGCGTAGCACAAACTTAATAGCATATTCATATTTTGAAGTTTCCTTAAGTTTTCTTTTTTAATTCATAGACCCGACGTACATTGTTTAAATTTGACATCAATCTGATTGAAGAAATTAGCACTCTCTCAGTAATATCTAACGATGTTGCTAGCAAGACCATTATGATCTACGTACAAAGATCAAAATACCAAGCCTAGACCAAACTTCAATACGCATATGTAACTGGGCAATATTCACCCATTGAATCAAACATCCACACGATTATAAAAATACATGTGTCAAGCAGAGGGTACACGTTGATTTATAAGTGAACAACAGTCGCGAATGAAGGCGGCTTCCGTGGCGCGGACACGGCCGTGCAGTACTTAGCGCGAGGAGACAAAGTATAAAGTAGCACCCCAGCCACCCACTGAAAAACGTCTCTAATATTCTTTTAGAAACGGTGGCATTTACGGGCTATATTTTATCCTGAATTTGCATACGCTCCTTTTTCGTACCCGTCCTCTATTTTATGGGTGAGTATTTTTTTCATCCGGGGGTTAAGATACAAAAGGGTAAAGCGGGCCCCGCGCTGATAATTAAATTGCACCGGAGCGCGGGAGCGCGGGCGCGCTGCTAAAACTGTGGCCCACAGATACTTTGTAGTCACCCTGCCGATGGCGGCTGGCACCCACACCGGCGCGGCGTTTTTATTATAGTCTCACGACACATTAAACTTGATGATTAAATCATTAATATTCTAGAGCAATGATGGTGCCTTTGTATATTTGTATTGCAACTGATTACTATAAATTTGTTGCAGTAGACCAGTTACATTAAGTTTGGTAAATCATAATCGTAATCCGATAAGTAGGAGCACTGATGACCCTGAATAGCCCGCGTCTGTTTATATCTGTGCATATTTAACAAATTAATGATATTCAAATTGGAGGAAATTTTTCATGTCCTAACAGTCGTGATAATAATTTAACTAACAAATTAGGAGAAATCTTACCCTGCTCTAAGTCAAATTACCATAATTGCTAATCAAATGTTGTAGGAGTAGCCGCGTCGGCACGGCCGCTCGCTTTGTACTAATTACAAATTCTAATTCCCTCTCTTGTTTCATAGGCCCTTTGAATTTGTAAATTATTGCTTTTGCCTTAAGCTATCAAATGAATTCTCAATTCTTGGTACTGTAATTATATCTTGGATTCTTAGTACCCATCCAATGAAGTGTTTACAAAGCCCTACGTTGGGAAATATTTCAAGAGTGAGGAGGCTGCTAGGAAGATTCCCTGAAAATGTAATTCTTATATCTACTTACATAATTTTTAATTAATTAGTTGGTGTAACAACGTTTTATCTCGAACGATCTTGACAAACGTCTTTAAAATTATTCACAGCGTAGGTATACCTTGTAGGTGGATATATTATTAATTGATTTTATGGAATTATACATTTACGTAGCTGTAGGTAGGTACACTGAAATGAAGAGCTTTTTTTACAACATTTCGGGGGTGTTCGACCCACGACGTTCCCCCGAGCCCTGCTTCGGTCTATGGTCTTGTATATTAAAATTTAATGCTGATATTTAACCTCTACTTAGAATGTTACAAGTTACAATGAAACTCTTTCATTGTACGGGCAATTTAAACTTTAAACGCGACAAAGTTACATTCCTCATTATGGTACTCTCGTAAAAGCAAGATTGTAAAGTCCTCTTTGTTTCATAATATAAAACGTGGAAGCACGGTATCAAAGTGTCCATTACACAGTTATGAGATATTTTCGGGAATTACCATTCGATACAATGTTGCCTACGCAACATAGAAACGTACGTAACACTGTTCATATTTGTATACTTAAGCGTTTTACCAGGAATCAATGGCGCAATAAAAAATTAAAACATGTAATATAAACTCACTCAATACCTATCAGTTATATAAGCTCACGAAGAGGCTGTAATTTGTTTGAAGTGCTATAAAGAGGATTTTCTTGAAAGGAAAAATAACTCGTCAAAAAACTTAATATTAAAACATTTTCTCTGTATAGGTATTCGAAAGCGACGTTGCGAACGATTTTAATTCTATCACAAGTCTACTTATAAATAACACCGGCTCCAATTAAAAGCGCGCGACAGCTTTGAAAGCGGAATGAGGGAAAGTATAAGTACCTAGGTGGGGAAATGTGGCCGTGTTTACGGAAAAGCTCCTCCGGCAAATATTATCGCGAGACGAGCGCGATCAAATATTCAGTCGGCGCGCGGAGGCGGCGGCGCGGGCGCGGGACGCAACCCTCTCCAAGTTTCAAGCCCTTCCCTTTGCACGCCCTACACTAATTACGTTTAGAGTTCTTAAGCGAAATTACTTAGGCCCCTCGCCACCCGCGCCCGCACCGACCCGACCCCCTTCCGGAAATGAGGCGCGCTGGAAAAACAAGAAAGAGGAAAGCGTTATATAAGAAGGTCGCTGTCTTTCTGAACGTCCTAAATCTGGCCAATCTCTAAAAGATGTTGATGTAATGATTTTTTTCTTCATTTTCGCGAGCCTTCTCTGTTCATGAGCGGTTGCTAAGTGAAAAGCAATTAAAGCACGGGCGAGTGATCTCCACCCCCGCCGGCCCGACCGCCCCAGCCGCCCGCCGCCCACCTCGACACTCATTCGATCAACAAGAAAGATATTATAATAAACACAATTATATGCATTCACAACCATAGCTGTCCACTGACCAGCGTCTGACGAGTAGCTACTCGGTGGCATGACTATTACTAACTCGTAAAAGCGCATGTTATGATGCAAGCACACGTGTTGGCGTTTGCTGAAGTGGATAAAGGAATTCAGAGGCACATGTCGGATAACCTGTTGAGCTTACAGAGCTACTTCAACTAGCCACACACCCACATAGCTAGTGTATAGTGTGGTGTAATCTCACACTTTGTGGAAACAAATATTTCGCGCCAAAACCAGTTTCGATTCATCTGGTTTTGGTCCTATAATTAGAAACATGAAGTTTTTACGTGTCATTGGGTAGTTTTCTCTTTATTGATAGTAATTGTGTTCCAATGTTTCTTTATCTCTGGTAAAACGGATTAAAAAAAAAATCAGAAATAAAAATTGGTTTATGGAAATTTCGTTTGAAAACATAATTAATTCAGTTTGCGGCACATTGTGGAGCGAGCGCCGCACGTCAGCGGCAGTCGCGCGAATTGAGCGAACAACTGCCGGCCGCCCGACACCGCGCTTCCGCACCTTTCATGTGCCAACGCACAGTTTAATTTCCTAATTCTCAAAAATATTCCAAAGACAAGACAGTCCTGGCAGACTTTATGATCTAATAGGAAGCCACCGCCGACGCCAACACACAAACACTCGCTACGAAGCAACAACAACGCTGTATAATTTCCTGTTTTACTAAATAGCTTTGAAGCTGGTAAATGGATTTATATGACAGTTCCTTTCAGTTCGTCATTTCGTTATACCTCTTATTAGTCTCTTTTACATTTAAAAATGCTTACAAAAAATCTGCGTACAAACCTTCGAGCCTTTTAGCATATGGTATCTGAAACTAGGTATCTAGGTACCACATGCGAAAACGCTCTATAACTATGTGACACTAACATTTTCCAAATTCACTGGTATCCACCGAAAAGTACTGTAATGTCTTTCTATACAGATAGCTAAATCGGACGTTCTCAAAAATTCCAAAAACTGCGTTTCTACAGCATCAAATTTAGTTCAAATTTTTCCAACAGTATAAAAATATCAGCAATCTTTTCCGACTAATCAACAATGTTAAAAACTCGACAGTGTTAAGATTTACCACCAATTTAGCTGTTTTGCGAGTTTTATTATAAAGAAATTTCCTCGGTGTCCAACGGCTTAAATTAGGTAATGTAGATGGAGAATAGCGTCGCAAAATTACAAAACAAGAGAGGGAAACTTGCGGTTGTTTAATGAGATTTAAATAATTAATGAGCGTGCAAAATTGGTTTCTTTTTTCAGGCAGCGGAGTGCTTCGGGGGCTACGATGAAAAACAAGCCATAATTGCAACCCCGACCGCCGCGCGACGGGGACAAGCGCTAACAGCGCTTCGCGCAAAATATTACCCGGCGAGGGAGCTTTCCGCCGATCATAATTTATAAAGTAAAACTTTTAATTGCTATCGTTATGAATCTTATTATTGCACCAATTAAACTTATAAGCTACTGCTTAAATATTGAGAATTAGTAGCCAATTAACGTTACTCGCCTATATAAACACACTTGCAGGAACCTTGCTTGGTACCCTTGCATTAAAGTATAGGTTCGACTTTATCTATTGGTTTTTCTTGTCGTTACTACTTTATTTAGTCGCAACTACCTTAATTATTATTATTTCCTGCTCACCGTTACTAAAATAACAGTTATTTCCAATTCTTTGTCAAATATTTATTGAGCCTTGATCGAATTCTAATTCTAAAGAATCAATAGAAGTCCCTACCTACTGGTTTTCTTTCCCACATCAAATTTAACCTCACTGGGCACTTATTTATACCTATGTGCAAACGTATAAAGATCTTATCAAATGTCACATATCTACTGAACAGTAAATTTTCGTTATTTCCCCGAAAAGGGCACCCTAGCACATTTACATACCGTATGATGTAGGCTCACTCATACCGATTGGTTACAAAAGCGCGACCGTTAGTCGAGATTCCAGATGATTGATTCCAAAATAATTTACTTGTAAAAGTCTTACTTTTCACCAAAAATGCAACTTTCAGTTCGTTGACTTTATAATAATGAAATCTTGCTATCGCAATATCTAACGGAATATGTAAACGGAACAATGTTCTTATTCAAATGTGTGTGATTGACATCTCGCCGGGTGGTCAGCCGGCGGCCCGACGTTTTGCAAGATTTGCCTCCCTTCGTCCGATTCGCCCTACCGAAGCTATTGTAAATCTGACCACGATCAAAGCGATTGTGATCAAATCCAAAAACTATTTAAATTTCATTCACCACCAGAAGTTATTTTCTACAATTTGCTGGGAATTTCCGTTATGAGTGAGGCAACTGTTCCGATTCATTGGCTGTCATGTATTAGGTAACTGGTTTTTAATATAAATTGAATGTGGGGCAAGGTTAGACAATTAGAGCTATAGAGAAACTCTGATGTAGTTGAAACCTACTCAAGTTGGTGAACGTTCTGTTAAGCATACTAATTCTTGAGGTCTTATCTTCTTTTTACCACCTGACCCTGCCACTAAAATTTTGTTCAGACACCTTACGGTGGACTTAACCCAATAAAGTTCATACCAATAACTACACAGCTACCAACCAACCTATTAAAATCACACCTCTAATTTAAACGAAGCCATGAAGTAGTGCACTCATTACCAAGTGCAGATGTTCGTCCCCACTCGCGTGCGGTACTTGTGCCACCCCACCAAAACATTATTGTCAGCTTTACATCACAAAAAACGCGCCCAGATTGTTTACCTCACTTTTTACCTTTTTTAAAACTACTGTTTAGCTTTTTATAAGTATTTTTGTCGCTGAGCACGCGGCCACCGCCTTTATAGAGACATCATTCAAGCGTTTATAGATAGGTGCGCGATCTATTGTGATGAGAGACGCCAAGGCTATTCATTTTTAATGTTTATTTAAATACAAATAATCGGTCGATTTGTTGAAGACCTCGATAATTAGAATTTTATTGGTATCAATTTTTTTTTCAAGGTCTGTTAACTTAGGGACTTGTTTTTATGAAGAAGAGAGAATTTTACATTGGATGAATGAATGCTAATTTTTCTATACTTGTTGGTGTTATCGGTCATATGTTAGCAATTTACTTACCTGACTTATTGTAATATCTTACACAGTAGGGTACACCACCTAAACGGAGTTGTAACTTAAAACTATGATACGTGTGGGACAATTTCACTTCGAAAGTTTCATTTCCGTTCTTCAATCACAAGTTCCTTGCTAGGCAGAGCATGAGCTTCGTAGAACGCTACAGTGAATGTGTCGACTAAGGGCCCATTTTCTGCCAGGGGTGCGGATTGTTCGAAAGAGATACCGCGGCCCCTGGAACACAGGCAACTGAGGGAACACGGGTGGGTTTTAGTCAGTAAAAGTCTGACACACCCGCTCCCAAAACCAATAACTTCTCCCGCTCCACCCAGAGCGGGAGAAGTTATTTGATGATTTCCCATCCAAAAAAAGGGACCATTTTTCTTTCCTCAGATAGACAACCACATAGCTTTTAATGCGATGGAAATCAAGATTCTTATTTTATTTTTCCATGGTCAGATAGTAGTTGACTGTCGAATAAATCCTTTAACGGAGGAATATAGTTGCTGCCTACTTTAGGGCCGGATAGTGTTTATCTCCCCGATAAGTATGACGTTTTAGGGTATGTTTGACAGTTTTGTAGCGACACTACAGAAAAGATACTTCGCAAACAAATATCTTGAAACACAGAAAGTGAAGTGGCGCCATCTACAATGCCATATGCAAACTATGCAAATCTGGACGTCACATAAATCCTACATCGCGCAGTCAGAGTTGACCACGAGACTCACATATATACAACAACCCGACCCTCAACTGTAGGGCAGTTGCCCACCAGACACAACACCCGTCTGGTCGGAGGATCCTTCTTTAACAATAGAGTATGAGTGAACTTTACACCCTGTTCCTCATACCTCTATATTGGTGACCTCGGGAACGAACGTCAGCGCAGCCTTTGTGCCACACTTCAGCGTGACGTCATCATCATCATCATCATCATCATCAAGACCACTTCCTCAAGCTTTCATGCAGCGAGACAGATAGCCAGCCAGCTTCAATGGGTATCCCTGACCACCAGCATGCAGTGGAAGCACATTCCTGGTCAGCACCCTCAGCCTCAACAAGCGACCACGGTACCACTACTCTTCGACCAGTCGAGAGCTCGATCTCCCGGTCGACAACAGCAGTTTAGCCACATCGCGGAGTTGTAACACGACGCACCGGACCAGCGCCGGCCCCGACTCACTAGAGTTCGCACCACCGCAGACAGTTCCGTCTCACCGCGAACTATGCGACACGCGGTTCCGATCCACTGGAACCACAGCTGGGCCCTGGCAAGCAACACTGACTCAGCCCACTTTCGACCTCCGGTCTCCGGGGGAGAGTGATGTAGCGGCACTACAGAAAAGATACTTCGCAAACAAATATCTTGAAACACAAAAATGAGGTGGCGCCATCTACAATGCCACATGCGAACTACGCAAATCTGGACGTCACTTATATCCTACATCGCACAGTCAGAGTTTAGCACGTGACTCATATATATACAACAACCCGACCTCAACTGTAGGGCAGTTGCCCACCAGACACAACACCCGTCTGGTCGGAGGATCCTCCCTTTTCAACAGAGTATGAGTGAACTTTACACCCTGTTCCTCATACCTCTATAGTTTCATAAATTTTGTGCGTTTTGATAAAACGACATAAGTACAGTAATTTGTTAAGATGATGTGTTTGAAACAATTGACGACTTAGCAATCGAAGAATAACATAAAATAACAAGAATAGAAGCAAAAACGAAAACGTGCGAATAGGTATAAATGAAGTACTGAGGTACCTATAGTGACTATAGTTGTCACAGACTGCCTCGTTGATAAGGTCGCAATCGTCTATGCTTGAGGTCCTAGATGTGCCAGTTTTCGTGGGAAAAGGTGAGATTATCATACATTTCTAATCTGATAACAGATTAGAATTGTATGAAAATCTCAGCTTTTGGTCGGAATCTTCTGCTCATTCATGGCTATGACATAAGCGCACCATCTAGTTCATAGGACTCACAGTCACAACATAGGTAGGTACCTAACTGGCAAAAACATAAATTTATAGGTAGTACATCTTTACCTATCTTTTCGAGGAATAGAGGTCAAATTAAAAATTTAGCAAATGCTGTCAAAGACACTGTTGGAAGTTTAAAATTACATAAACAAGATTTCCTGCTTGCAAAGTAAAAAATACAATAAGTAGAGGAAGGATGGAAAAATACCATTTTAAGTAAAGACTTGTTGAGACACAATAACGGGTGTCATTCAATCAAGAGGTATCGCGACCACAAAGATTTGTTTTTGTGTATTGCAGTTTTTGCGGACATTTTTATTAAAACTTTGTCTTTTCATTTCAATGGCGACGTGACTTGTTATTTTATTTCCAGCCTTTTTTCCTCGAAACTGAGATCATGTTTTAAATGACGGAAAATTGTGTTCTACATTCAAATTCTTTTTTTTTGCCAGTATGTAGATTTACTATGTATTTATATTAATGCGCGAAGCAAAAACTTTGTACCCCTTTTTACGAAAATTATGTGGACGGATGAATAGGTATGCAATTTGGCAGTTAAAGTTAAAGTTTATATGGAGGAGGAGCGCAGAAAGCTAATATTTTTGTACTTGCTTTTGCCCGCGGCTCCACCCGCGTGGATGTCGGTTATATCGTCAAAAAAGTAGCCTATGTCCATTGTCCTTCTCCATATACCAGGCTATATCTCTGACAAATTTCATGACGATCGCTTCAGCGGTTTTATGCGTGAAAGCGTAACATACATGGGCACGCCGCAATTGCGGCGGTAAGTCCCCTCTTTGAGGAGTGGCTTGAGAGGCGGCATGGCGTCCTCACCTTCCGCCTGACACAGGTCCTCACCGGACATGGCTGTTTCGGGAGGTTCCTGTTTCGGATAGGGCGGGAGGAAACGCCCGGGTGTTTCCATTGCGAAGATCGCCCAGAGGACACGGTGGAGCATACGGTGGAGGTCTGCCCAGCTTGGGCGGAGCAACGCCGTGTCCTCGTGGAGGTGATCGGCGGCGGCGATCTCTCGCGTCCGACCCTGGTCCAGGCCATGGTACGGAGCGAGAGGGCATGGCTGGCAGTCGCCTCCTTCAGCGAAGCAGTTATGCTCGCAAAGAGGGAGGCGGCGCACGTGAGGGAGATGCAGTACATGCGCCCTCACAGCCGTGGCCTTCGCAGGAGACGCCCTGGGCGTCGGGAATCCCAGGCTGATTCCCGGCCACCGTAGGCACGGGCTTGCGGACGGCGAGTAATGGGTAGCTCGCTGTCCGGTAAGGACCAAGCCCGGGTCGACGGCGCGTTGTGTTCCACGCGCGCCTCAAAGAGATGTCAGCAGCAACTGATGGGGCCCGCAAGGGCCGATGCCTGCCGGGGGTGCGGGTTGTTCGAAAGAGATACCGCCGCCCCTGGCACACAGGCAACTGAGGGAATACGGGTGGGTTTTAGTCAGTAAAAGTCTGACACGCCCTCCCGCTCCACCCAGAGCGGGAGAAGTTATTTGATGATTTCCCACCCAGAAAAAAAAAGAAAAAAAAGCGTAACATACAGACAGAGTTACTTTCGCATTTATAATATTAATATATATAAAAAAGAAAAGATTTATAGTATATTATGATACAAGGGAGCTAAGTTGCTCATTATACACGAAGCTGTGGGTTGCAGCCCAAGCCGTAGGTGAGGGCGTAAATCAGCCGACTGTCTAGTGAGCAAGATCCTCACGATTTTAATACGCACTTTTTCGACAAACTTGCGAGGAAAAAACAAACAGGTATTGCATAAATCGTTTAATTATTCAAACAATTGGTGAATGTACAATTTTCAAAACGATATTGGATTGTTTTTGATGGCAATTTCACAGTTTGTGTTACATTGGTACTTGCTACTTCTTTAGTACCTTCATTTACTTCTTGTGTAAATGTCGGCGACTAAGGTAAATCGTACAAATTACTGGAAGTAGAAGGCACCAAATAACTCATGCTACGAGATGTACATGGTTGTGGTTCGGGGCAAAACTTTTTTGCCGTTGGCGCAAAATTAATGGCTTGCGTTATTTTATCACTGATTGTCGTTTTGTTATGAATTGAGTCTTCTATGTACGATTCAGCGGCTGCGTCAGAACGCCATCCGCCATGTCGCTTTAAAGTTAGTTTATCAGCCCCCGAATCAGCTAACATTGTAGCCAACGTTCTTCTGAAACTGTGTCCAGTGTAAAAATCGGCCTCACACAAACCTAAATACTTCGCTATTTCTCTTGGCATATTACCAAATTTGTTAATACCGATTGCTTGTGCATTTTCCTTTCTGAAATTTTTGGAAAAATCGGTCATTCTTTGTTTTTGTTGAACGGAGATCTTGGTATTTTTTCACTATTTTACGAAACGTTCCTTGGATTGTAAAAGATCGTGGAGTCTTGGTTTTAGTCTGGGCAATTTTGACAAGAAGCATATCTCTGTGGGTTTCTACATCTTTTGCTGTAATATTATACAGCTCTTGTCGTCTAAGTACCAATAACACCGAATATTAAGGCAACCTGCAAAAAAATCAATTAATTAGTTCTAAGAAGTTATGCTAAGGTTACGCACATAAATATTGTAGATACTTACGTTTCGATTAAAAATATTAATCGTACCTTTGTTGCTAGATACTGATTATCCGGAGCCTCATTAAAAAACTTTTCAACGTCGGCTTGTGACAAAACTTTAGATTTCCGACCAATATATCCATCCGAGCGTCTCTTCAAAAATGCCATCAGGTTACAGTACGTTTTGATATCAACACCATGTTTGAGCTTGACCATGCTTCTTAACATAGAATTGATGCACCACAGGCAGCTGGGTTTGTATGTATTAGGAAGGTCAGAGAAATACGCCAAAAACACATTTTCAGAAAATGACTGGGTTTTTGGTTGCTCTTCCATTGTAGGAAACGATCGTAAGCAGCTAAGTACTTTTCTTTAGATTTTGCAGGCTTTCGTTTGCATTTTGTGCTGCATTTAGTATTTCTGGCGGGGTTAAATCTATCAATTGTTCATCTTCTGTATTAAAACTTAACATTTTTACAATTATTTACCACACAGCAACAAATGCGATACAAACAAAATATGAAAATTATGGGAAGTAGCGCCATGAGTAGCGCGCAAGTTTTTTTTTGCACGCTCCAAATGTAACGTGATTGATTACTTAAAGTCATACAGCCTACTTCAAAATTATAATTTTAGTGATATAATGCAAAAATGTTATAAACAAATTATTGTGAATTATTAAAATAATTTGATAATAATAAATGTTTTTTCGTCTTAATTAGGGACACATTTATTTATTCCAAAATTGTACATGGATTTTCAGCGGCATAAAACCTTTTTGTTGTTACAAAAAAAAAAACTGTGTGAAGCAAGACATGTCCGTCAATAGTGCAGCGCAACATATTTTTAACCCGATGCAATATCCTATATTTCAGCGTCGCTTGTCTCGCCAGATAGTTTTGGTGTTCATTCGATGTCACTTATCTGTGCTGCCACTTGTACATGCCTTCCGCAAAATATCACATATATTGTTGTCATACCACGTTACTCACAAATGTGATCATAATGCTGAACTGCGTCCCAATTGCGTAACACACTATCAATCAGAATCTGAATAATTATGATTTGGCACTTGTTTGCATATTTAAGTTATTGCGTGGAAAGATCTTGAACCCGGGTGTGCTGAAGAATGTGTGAACGTGCCGGATAATTACGCGGGGCTGAGACGAAAACCGCGGTTACTGGCGGCGCCTCGCGGCCGCACCAACCTGCTAGGTAAAGCACCTTTGACGCGCGCCTTGCATACACTTAACGAAATCGCGGAAAGGGTGGATTTATTTACCTGTTCTCTGAATGAGTTCACAAAAATTACTTTACATGTGATAAGCTGTAATGGAAAAAATATTGTTTAAGACCACGCTACCGATTTGGGGCAACCTATAATGCCATCTGTGTTGGGAATAATAATTGGAGCGTGCAAAAAAAAACTTGCGCGCTACTCATGGCGCTACTTCCCATAATTTTCATATTTTGTTTGTATCGCATTTGTTGCTGTGTGGTAAATAATTGTAAAAATGTTAAGTTTTAATACAGAAGATGAACAATTGATAGATTTAACCCCGCCAGAAATACTAAATGCAGCACAAAATGCAAACGAAAGCCTGCAAAATCTAAAGAAAAGTACTTAGCTGCTTACGATCGTTTCCTACAATGGAAGAGCAACCAAAAACCCAGTCATTTTCTGAAAATGTGTTTTTGGCGTATTTCTCTGACCTTCCTAATACATACAAACCCAGCTGCCTGTGGTGCATCAATTCTATGGTAAGAAGCATGGTCAAGCTCAAACATGGTGTTGATCTAAATCTTTACCACAATTTAATGATGCTTATAGTTGTCACAATATTATGAACTTTTTTGACGTTCATTTAAATTTGAAGCCTGAAAGGGCCAATATATTAATGAATTCGACTGTACGTAAGGCGTGTTCGTAAGGCGTATGCCTTGGTAAGACTGGTTGTCGGACTTTCGGGATTCGTCACGACCCGTGAAGACTCAAATGATCCACGAGTGACAGCCGAGATCAACGGCTTAACGTGCTTTGCGAGGCACGTCTTGGTATGTCAAGATGGTCACCCATCCACGGAACAACCGCGGCAAACGTAGCTTAACCTGATCGAGTGACCCTTGCGGCTGTTGTTTTAGAAGGTAAGTGTGGATTGAGGATGAACGAGTTGCCTTTCAAATGGGTTCGCTACATAGATGATCAAATTATATTACAAGAGCTGGGAAGATTGGTCAGTTAATGTGGAAAGGAGTGAATACGAGACGTAAAGTGAACGGTGGTGGCCGTACACAATGATGTGCTGGTGCTTACGTTTAATTAATAAAACATTTGTCATAAAGAATATCACGACTGTTTTCCTCGAAGGGTGTAGTACCTACTTATACCTAGTACACCTCCTCTTTTAGTTCCATGAACCATGTGCACCTAGTGTACATTCTTAATTTATGAAAAATGCGAGTCGCTTTGCCCAGAACATATTTCAGGTGGCTATCAAAGCGCAGGTGTTCGTCTAAGGTGACGCCAAGGAATTTTATCTCGGGCACAAACACAAGGTCAGTGCCGTCCATTCGAAGCTGCGCGGTTTTCGTTTTAGGCGTGAAGGTGATGACTTGCGTTTTTGCCGGACCAAAGGTCGGCTTGACGCGTTTGCTCCATTTACTGATGTTAGCGAGGGTGCTGTTGGCCAGTTGTTTCAATGTTTCGGGAGTATCCGCCGTAACGTCCAGGACGTCATCCGCGAAGGCTTGCATGTGGCAGCCCGATGGGAGTTGCATGTCCAGGAGCTCGTTCCGGATCAGGTTCCATAAGACAGCACCGCACGCGGAATCTTGAATGTAACCCTTTATCAGGGTTTTACGCACTCGAACTCCCGCGTGGTCCAACGTGGCGGTTCTATCCTCTACGTAGTTCTTGATCAGCCCATAGATATTATGCGGCGTTCCGATATGTTTAAGGCGATGCAATAGAGCAGGCCACCAAGCGTTTTCAAACGCCGCCGTAATGTCAAGTGAAATAGGTTTTGCAAGTTTGTTGTATTGTTTGGCATAGTGTACGTGATTCAGAGCTGTATGGATAGCTTGGGTGATACTTTTTTGCTGACGGAAACCGAATAGGGTATTTTCCAATTTATTACAAACTATTATAAACTGAAGATTGGGACGAAATATTTAACAGAAAAATAAAAATAAATTGATTTATATCCTTGAACTCAATTAAAAACGATTAAAATCAAATACATTTTTCGTTGTTTTGATTTTACCGCCAAAATGCTCCTTACGATGACTTTTAAATCACGTGACGACCACTCGTGACGTCAGATTTGTGTAAACGGCACCGGTACAAATACTTTGTGTGGCGCAGTTTTAGAAGTATTTGTGCACAGAGGCACCGCACCCAGTAATACCACTTTCTATCCATTAAAAATCGACAGTTGTTTACAACTAGGTACTTTAGTTTACACAAAGTTGACGTCACATGTGGTCACGTGATAAAAAAAATGTCGTTAGGAGCGTTTTGGCGGTAAATTCAAAACGACGAAAAATATGTTTGATATAAATCGTTTTTAATTGAGAAAATGGATATAAATCAATTTATTTTTATTTTTCTGTTACATATTTCGTCCCAATCTTCAAATTAAAATTGTTTTCAATAAATTGGAGAATACCCTATTGTTGAGGATTTAGTTGGTTCCCCACCTATGGCGAGCCTAAGACCAAACCAGAAAATCCAGAATCCTAGTTGCTACTGGGAAATTCCTGATGTAAAATCCCAATGACACTGTGAGCGACTTGGGAATCGAACCCTGGACCTTGTAGTACAGAGCAAGTAGAGCACCAGAGGATAGGCTCCGAAAAAAAACGAATCTGTCGGGCATTTGAAACGTGGGCCAGCAAGGAAAGTAGCGAATAAAACAGTCGCTTTCAAATTGACGGTAAATGATTTGATACATGGCTTTTTAACATTTCACGTAAAAGCCAATAGTTTTTATTGTATCAGCATTACCTACATTTGTTCCGAATTGCTTTATAAGATTTAGTTTAATATTTAGGATGTTAAAAGCTCAATGTTAAACGACTTTCGTTGCTGACTTAGACTCCGACCGAATGTCATTTTCAGTTTTAGAAAAGTAGGGATGAAATTTATTGTGATTCAAGTTTAAACGATTAAAATATTGAAACCGCATTCCTTTAATTTTTATCCAAGAAAAACATACATAATCAGCTTAAATAATGTTCCCACTGCTGGGACACAGGCCTCCTCTCCGTGAGAGGGAGTGGGCCGTTATCCACCACGCAGGCCCAGTGCGAATTGGTAGATGTCACTTGTCTTCGAATTTTTGGTTCTAGGACATGCCGGTTTCCGCACGATGTTTTCCTTCACCGTTTTGAGAGCAGTGGTGATGAAATCCATACTATTTTACTACTTAAATATTATAAACGCGAAAGTTTGTATGTATGGATGTTTGTTACTCTTTGACGCAAAAACTACTGAATGGATTTGGATGAAATTTGGCACACAGATTATAACCTAGAATAACACATAATATACTTTTATAAAAATTTAATTTCCGACTTCCACGCGGGCGAAGCCGGGGGCGGAAGCTAGTAATTTAAATAAAATAAAGCGCCTACGACCTACGACTCGTAAGTCGCGGCTGTTACCACTGGGCCACCACTGCACAAACGCCAAACAAAAAATAAAGTTAGGCCGAAAATGAAAATCAGAGCGAATCTCGATTTTGTTGACGGCTGAAATAAAAAAAAACCGTTTCGTTCGAACTCTATTCACTGTACAATCACGAGCATAGAGATATTACTTTGGACTGAGGCTTGGCATGGCTTTCATTTTGACATTGATACAACATTAATTGAGTTATTTACGTTGTTGGGTAGACAAATCTTTCAAAGTATTATATACCAGTCCATCTACCAATTCGCACTGGGCCTGCGTGGTGGATAACGGCCCACTCCCTCTCACGGAGAGGAGGCCTGTGTCCCAGCAGTGGGAACATTATTTAAGCTGATTATGTATGTTTTTCTTGGATAAAAATTAAAGGAATGCGGTTTCAATATTTTAATCGTATAAACTTGAATCACAATAAATTTCATCCCTACTTTTCTAAAACTGAAAATGACATTCGGTCGGAGTCTAACAGTCAGCAACGAAAGTCGTTTAACATTGAGCTTTTAACATCCTAATTATTAAACTAAATCTTATAAAGCAATTCGGAACAAATGTAGGTAATGCTGATACAATAAAAACTATTGGCTTTTACGTGAAATGTTAAAAAGCCATGTATCAAATCATTTACCGTCAATTTGAAAGCGACTGTTTTATTCGCTACTTTCCTTGCTGGCCCACGTTTCAAATGCCCGACAGATTCGTTTTTTTTCGGAGCCTATCCTCTGGTGCTCTACTTGCTCTGTACTACAAGGTCCAGGGTTCGATTCCCAAGTCGCTCACAGTGTCATTGGGATTTTACATCAGGAATTTCCCAGTAGCAACTAGGATTCTGGTTTTTCTGGTTTGGTCTTAGGCTCGCCACAGGTGGGGAACCAACTAAATCCTCAACAATAGGGTATTCTCCAATTTATTGAAAACAATTTTAATTTGAAGATTGGGACGAAATATGTAACAGAAAAATAAAAATAAATTGATTTATATCCATTTTCTCAATTAAAAACGATTTATATCAAACATATTTTTCGTCGTTTTGAATTTACCGCCAAAACGCTCCTAACGACATTTTTTTTATCACGTGACCACATGTGACGTCAACTTTGTGTAAACTAAAGTACCTAGTTGTAAACAACTGTCGATTTTTAATGGATAGAAAGTGGTATTACTGGGTGCGGTGCCTCTGTGCACAAATACTTCTAAAACTGCGCCACACAAAGTATTTGTACCGGTGCCGTTTACACAAATCTGACGTCACGAGTGGTCGTCACGTGATTTAAAAGTCATCGTAAGGAGCATTTTGGCGGTAAAATCAAAACAACGAAAAATGTATTTGATTTTAATCGTTTTTAATTGAGTTCAAGGATATAAATCAATTTATTTTTATTTTTCTGTTAAATATTTCGTCCCAATCTTCAGTTTATAATAGTTTGTAATAAATTGGAAAATACCCTATTCGGTTTCCGTCAGCAAAAAAGTATCACCCAAGCTATCCATACAGCTCTGAATCACGTACACTATGCCAAACAATACAACAAACTTGCAAAACCTATTTCACTTGACATTACGGCGGCGTTTGAAAACGCTTGGTGGCCTGCTCTATTGCATCGCCTTAAACATATCGGAACGCCGCATAATATCTATGGGCTGATCAAGAACTACGTAGAGGATAGAACCGCCACGTTGGACCACGCGGGAGTTCGAGTGCGTAAAACCCTGATAAAGGGTTACATTCAAGATTCCGCGTGCGGTGCTGTCTTATGGAACCTGATCCGGAACGAGCTCCTGGACATGCAACTCCCATCGGGCTGCCACATGCAAGCCTTCGCGGATGACGTCCTGGACGTTACGGCGGATACTCCCGAAACATTGAAACAACTGGCCAACAGCACCCTCGCTAACATCAGTAAATGGAGCAAACGCGTCAAGCCGACCTTTGGTCCGGCAAAAACACAAGTCATCACCTTCACGCCTAAAACGAAAACCGCGCAGCTTCGAATGGACGGCACTGACCTTGTGTTTGTGCCCGAGATAAAATTCCTTGGCGTCACCTTAGACGAACACCTGCGCTTTGATAGCCACCTGAAATATGTTCTGGGCAAAGCGACTCGCATTTTTCATAAATTAAGAATGTACACTAGGTGCACATGGTTCATGGAACTAAAAGAGGAGGTGTACTAGGTATAAGTAGGTACTACACCCTTCGAGGAAAACAGTCGTGATATTCTTTATGACAAATGTTTTATTAATTAAACGTAAGCACCAGCACATCATTGTGTACGGCCACCACCGTTCACTTTACGTCTCGTATTCACTCCTTTCCACATTAACTGACCAATCTTCCCAGCTCTTGTAATATAATTTGATCATCTATGTAGCGAACCCATTTGAAAGGCAACTCGTTCATCCTCAATCCACACTTACCTTCTAAAACAACAGCCGCAAGGGTCGCTCGATCAGGTTAAGCTACGTTTGCCGCGGTTGGTCCGTGGATGGGTGACCATCTTGACATACCAAGACGTGCCTCGCAAAGCACGTTAAGCCGTTGATCTCGGCTGTCACTCGTGGATCATTTGAGTCTTCACGGGTCGTGACGAATCCCGAAAGTCCGACAACCAGTCTTACCAAGGCATACGCCTTACGAACACGCCTTACGTACAGTCGAATTCATTAATATATTGGCCCTTTCAGGATTCAAATTTAAATGAACGTCAAATAAGTTCATAATATTGTGACAACTATAAGCATCATTAAATTGTGGTAAAGATTTAGATTCATTAATATGTGACTGCTTGTTCTCATAATTTTTCATGTCATTGCCTTATGCACAGCATATATTATGGAACCGTTCACATGGGGACATATTTTTGATCTATAGGTTCTGAAGAATTTATTGAGCTATCCAACGCTCACAATATTTTGAATCTTTGACAGTGCCAATATATTAATGAACTCGACTGTACTCTCCAGTAACGTTGCTTCATGTAAAATACTAGTATTTAGCTGCATCCGGTTTGCCTGGATGCCGGACCTTGCGAACAGGCTAGGCACATGATGATGTAGGCATATAGTATGTGGGTAAATATGTGGGTATGGACACGGCCGGTTTTTGCCGATTCCTATAATTGTGTTCGTTTCAATGGCGCGGCCAAGGCGTAATTAAAAAAAAAAATTACCAAGATTTTGTAAAAATTTGTAAAAGTCGATTCCCAAAACCATAAATTTGTCAAAGTTATGGTTAAAAAGTTGTAAGGGTTTGAACGTGGCTGCGCCATTGAAACGCGGAGAAACGCGCGGCCACGGAGATCTTTAAAACTAAACGTTGCAGAGACCTGAAATGTAGGTAAATGATAGATTGAATATGTAAAAAATTTGTAAAAATATAGAAAATAATCCTAGGTCTACATTTTAGGAGCTGCAACACTATAACCCCCATGGCTGCGCCATTGAAACTGTGAAAAACACGATATCGCCGGTATCTCGCTGAAAAACATCGTAGACGTCTGAAGTTTTTTGTAAAACCTAGATTTATTGGTTACAATTAAGACCCTTGTATCTTCACCAATAATTAAGCAAAGACCTCATAGCTTTGCATAGTGGTCCCTCCCACATGGACAGCTATCACAGGTAAAATTATCTTACGAATTTAAGTTAGGCAATAAAAATGCTACCATTGGTAAATTGGGATGGAGCTTATGAAGACATTGTTTGGTTTACGCAGCCTTTTGTTATTATAATTCGGGGTAGTAGCAGAATAAAAAAAGCAATTCATATACAAGAAATCACTTATGGTTTATTGCAAATAAAATGCAACGGTACAATGAAAATGAAGATAATTAATATGCATGATATGTTTAATATAAAAAGCCTTAATACTGAAGTAATTTTACTTTCCAATTACACTTTGTTGTTGTGACTTTTTATCACTCAAAATATTATATTCTCTAGCATCGGTCGGATTCTTTCAGGATTTATATGAGCACACAAATCAAGACAAACAATACGGTCCTATAATGTTCAAATAAGAAAAAAATACTTAAAAGCTTTCATGGCAAATACAATAATTTTACCTAGTTTAGCCTACGCTTTAATTTTAATGAACAGTGTGTAAAAAAAAATTAACCCAAACCTTATCCGTATTATTACAAAACGCGATCAAATTTTAGTTCTAGCCTAAAGCTCTGAGCCAGTTTTTGCATTTCCAACTTTGTTTCGAAAAGTTCTGAATAATAAAATGACACCTTAGCACCGGGCTAAGTTGTCAGTATTGTAAAAAGAACTGCATTTCTATTCTATTGGGTTCTTAATTCAAAAACTGGCGAGGAGGTTTAACCCTGATCTTAATAAAAACCTTGTTTTGTAATAATTGGTGGCACCATATTGTTGTATAATCTGAATTAACTAACTGGTTGTATCCATTTTAGGATACGACCAGTTGAAATGGGTGGATATAACATTTTAAACTTTTCTTACAAAGACACATTCAGGTCAAAATATCGCAGGGTAATCGACAATAACATTTTATAGAAATATATTTAGTACTTCTTTATCATTAATCGAGAAAATTATCTAACTTACCCACAGCAATTATTGTGCAAACTTATTGGGGACGCTTTTTTGTTCAACAGAGGACATTATCCGACTGATATGTTGGTCATTACCTAACTCAAAAAACACAGACCTAAGAAATGAGCTAATTATATTAATCGAAACCCTCAATCACTCCGTACAAATGATAACATAACTAATGATAAACAATCTAATGCAAAGATAAAACTTAATGAAAATGCAAATGAAAAAAAAAATGCTGAATCTATTAAATACACGTTCGGAATGTAAACAATTCCATGGATAATAAAATAATGTTTCATGAATAATCCAAATAAATAAGAACATAATACATTGTGAATTATGAAAGGTAGAACACCAATCCCAGTTTCGCTTATATTTAAAACCATCAACAAAATAATTTAAAGACTCTCCCTCACCAATAGCATAACTGTCTTTCATTTATATTTACTATTGAATAATTAACAGTATTTTATCCTATCAAGTATGTACAGCAAAGGCATCATTAATTTGTGTGTTCTGTATAAAATTGACCTAATTTAATACTATTATACAACACTGTGCACGATGTCCACTTGAGTTTTATTGCGCAAGTTAACTAGCACTGTGGAAACATTCAGAGCAAGTCGACTTGTTTTTGAATGGTACCTTGGTAAGGCCCGGACTACACCAAAGCGGGGAAAGGCAGAGATGTTCGAAGCAGAGAGGAAGAGGATGCTTAAAAGACTCCACTGCGTGGCGTGCCCCATTGAGAAGCATAGATCGCATCTCCTCTCGTCTCCGCTGCGCCGTGTGCCAGCTTGCGAGGCATAGATCGCATCTCCTCTCGTCTCCGCTGCGCCGTGTGCCAGCTTGCGAGGCATAGATCGCATCTCCTCTCGTCTCCGCTGCGCCGTGTGCCAGCTTGCGAGGCATAGATCGCATCTCCTCTCGTCTCCACTGCGCGGCGTGCCAGCTTGCGAGGCATAGATCGCATCTCCTCTCGTCTCCGCTGCGCCGTGTGCCAGCTTGCGAGGCATAGATCGCATCTCCTCTCGTCTCCACTGCGCGGCGTGCCAGCTTGCGAGGCATAGATCGCATCTCCTCTCGTCTCCGCTGCGCCGTGTGCCAGCTTGCGAGGCATAGATCGCATCTCCTCTCGTCTCCGCTGCGCCGTGTGCCAGCTTGCGAGGCATAGATCGCATCTCCTCTCGTCTCCGCTGCGCCGTGTGCCAGCTTGCGAGGCATAGATCGCATCTCCTCTCGTCTCCGCTGCGCCGTGTGCCAGCTTGCGAGGCATAGATCGCATCTCCTCTCGTCTCCACTGCGCGGCGTGCCAGCTTGCGAGGCATAGATCGCATCTCCTCTCGTCTCCGCTGCGCCGTGTGCCAGCTTGCGAGGCATAGATCGCATCTCCTCTCGTCTCCACTGCGCGGCGTGCCAGCTTGCGAGGCATAGATCGCATCTCCTCTCGTCTCCGCTGCGCCGTGTGCCAGCTTGCGAGGCATAGATCGCATCTCCTCTCGTCTCCACTGCGCGGCGTGCCAGCTTGCGAGGCATAGATCGCATCTCCTCTCGTCTCCGCTGCGCCGTGTGCCAGCTTGCGAGGCATAGATCGCATTTCCTCTCGTCTCCACTGCGCGGCGTGCCAGCTTGCGAGGCATAGATCGCATCTCCTCTCGTCTCCACTGCGCGGCGTGCCAGCTTGCGAGGCATAGATCGCATCTCCTCTCGTCTCCGCTGCGCCATGTGCCAGCTTGCGAGGCATAGATCGCATCTCCTCTCGTCTCCGCTGCGCCGTGTGCCAGCTTGCGAGGCATAGATCGCATCTCCTCTCGTCTCCACTGCGCGGCGTGCCAGCTTGCGAGGCATAGATCGCATCTCCTCTCGTCTCCGCTGCGCCGTGTGCCAGCTTGCGAGGCATAGATCGCATCTCCTCTCGTCTCCACTGCGCGGCGTGCCAGCTTGCGAGGCATAGATCGCATCTCCTCTCGTCTCCGCTGCGCCGTGTGCCAGCTTGCGAGGCATAGATCGCATCTCCTCTCGTCTCCGCTGCGCCGTGTGCCAGCTTGCGAGGCATAGATCGCATCTCCTCTCGTCTCCGCTGCGCCGTGTGCCAGCTTGCGAGGCATAGATCGCATCTCCTCTCGTCTCCACTGCGCGGCGTGCCAGCTTGCGAGGCATAGATCGCATCTCCTCTCGTCTCCGCTGCGCCGTGTGCCAGCTTGCGAGGCATAGATCGCATCTCCTCTCGTCTCCACTGCGCGGCGTGCCAGCTTGCGAGGCATAGATCGCATCTCCTCTCGTCTCCGCTGCGCCGTGTGCCAGCTTGCGAGGCATAGATCGCATCTCCTCTCGTCTCCACTGCGCGGCGTGCCAGCTTGCGAGGCATAGATCGCATCTCCTCTCGTCTCCGCTGCGCCGTGTGCCAGCTTGCGAGGCATAGATCGCATCTCCTCTCGTCTCCACTGCGCGGCGTGCCAGCTTGCGAGGCATAGATCGCATCTCCTCTCGTCTCCGCTGCGCCGTGTGCCAGCTTGCGAGGCATAGATCGCATCTCCTCTCGTCTCCACTGCGCGGCGTGCCAGCTTGCGAGGCATAGATCGCATCTCCTCTCGTCTCCGCTGCGCCGTGTGCCAGCTTGCGAGGCATAGATCGCATCTCCTCTCGTCTCCGCTGCGCCGTGTGCCAGCTTGCGAGGCATAGATCGCATCTCCTCTCGTCTCCACTGCGCGGCGTGCCAGCTTGCGAGGCATAGATCGCATCTCCTCTCGTCTCCGCTGCGCCGTGTGCCAGCTTGCGAGGCATAGATCGCATCTCCTCTCGTCTCCACTGCGCGGCGTGCCAGCTTGCGAGGCATAGATCGCATCTCCTCTCGTCTCCGCTGCGCCGTGTGCCAGCTTGCGAGGCATAGATCGCATCTCCTCTCGTCTCCGCTGCGCCGTGTGCCAGCTTGCGAGGCATAGATCGCATCTCCTCTCGTCTCCACTGCGCGGCGTGCCAGCTTGCGAGGCATAGATCGCATCTCCTCTCGTCTCCGCTGCGCCGTGTGCCAGCTTGCGAGGCATAGATCGCATCTCCTCTCGTCTCCGCTGCGCCGTGTGCCAGCTTGCGAGGCATAGATCGCATCTCCTCTCGTCTCCGCTGCGCCGTGTGCCAGCTTGCGAGGCATAGATCGCATCTCCTCTCGTCTCCGCTGCGCCGTGTGCCAGCTTGCGAGGCATAGATCGCATCTCCTCTCGTCTCCACTGCGCGGCGTGCCAGCTTGCGAGGCATAGATCGCATCTCCTCTCGTCTCCACTGCGCGGCGTGCCAGCTTGCGAGGCATAGATCGCATCTCCTCTCGTCTCCGCTGCGCCGTGTGCCAGCTTGCGAGGCATAGATCGCATCTCCTCTCGTCTCCACTGCGCGGCGTGCCAGCTTGCGAGGCATAGATCGCATCTCCTCTCGTCTCAGCTGCGCCGTGTGCCAGCTTGCGAGGCATAGATCGCATCTCCTCTCGTCTCCGCTGCGCCGTGTGCCAGCTTGCGAGGCATAGATCGCATCTCCTCTCGTCTCCGCTGCGCCGTGTGCCAGCTTGCGAGGCATAGATCGCATCTCCTCTCGTCTCCACTGCGCCGTGTGCCAGCTTGCGAGGCATAGATCGCATCTCCTCTCGTCTCCGCTGCGCCGTGTGCCAGCTTGCGAGGCATAGATCGCATCTCCTCTCGTCTCCACTGCGCCGTGTGCCAGCTTGCGAGGCATAGATCGCATCTCCTCTCGTCTCCACTGCGCCGTGTGCCAGCTTGCGAGGCATAGATCGCATCTCCTCTCGTCTCCACTGCGCCGTGTGCCAGCTTGCGAGGCATAGATCGCATCTCCTCTCGTCTCCGCTGCGCCGTGTGCCAGCTTGCGAGGCATAGATCGCATCTCCTCTCGTCTCCACTGCGCCGTGTGCCAGCTTGCGAGGCATAGATCGCATCTCCTCTCGTCTCCGCTGCGCCGTGTGCCAGCTTGCGAGGCATAGATCGCATCTCCTCTCGTCTCCACTGCGCGGCGTGCCAGCTTGCGAGGCATAGATCGCATCTCCTCTCGTCTCCGCTGCGCCGTGTGCCAGCTTGCGAGGCATAGATCGCATCTCCTCTCGTCTCCACTGCGCGGCGTGCCAGCTTGCGAGGCATAGATCGCATCTCCTCTCGTCTCAGCTGCGCCGTGTGCCAGCTTGCGAGGCATAGATCGCATCTCCTCTCGTCTCCGCTGCGCCGTGTGCCAGCTTGCGAGGCATAGATCGCATCTCCTCTCGTCTCCGCTGCGCCGTGTGCCAGCTTGCGAGGCATAGATCGCATCTCCTCTCGTCTCCACTGCGCCGTGTGCCAGCTTGCGAGGCATAGATCGCATCTCCTCTCGTCTCCGCTGCGCCGTGTGCCAGCTTGCGAGGCATAGATCGCATCTCCTCTCGTCTCCACTGCGCCGTGTGCCAGCTTGCGAGGCATAGATCGCATCTCCTCTCGTCTCCACTGCGCCGTGTGCCAGCTTGCGAGGCATAGATCGCATCTCCTCTCGTCTCCACTGCGCCGTGTGCCAGCTTGCGAGGCATAGATCGCATCTCCTCTCGTCTCCGCTGCGCCGTGTGCCAGCTTGCGAGGCATAGATCGCATCTCCTCTCGTCTCCACTGCGCCGTGTGCCAGCTTGCGAGGCATAGATCGCATCTCCTCTCGTCTCCGCTGCGCCGTGTGCCAGCTTGCGAGGCATAGATCGCATCTCCTCTCGTCTCCACTGCGCGGCGTCCGGGCCTAAGTGGTACCCTTTCCCCCCGCCCCTATCGATATCTGAAATACCAGACCACGGGACGCATGGGATTCCACCACCAATATAATCGTTGGCGACAGTAATAGGAATAGCTGTATCTCACAAACAGCTGTACTACTACTGAAGCTTTTAAGAAGCTAACTTGCGCAATAAAACTCGCCATCACTAACGGGACAGTATGCACTATACAGTTAGCGCCACGTTCATACACATCGAGCTTTACACTACTTCAGGGATCTTTGGGCATTCGAATAAAGATAACACAGGGGGGCGCTGTTGGTGCATATTTGTCATACATTTCTACAAATTGTATTATGAAATGTGTTGAAAAAACAAGATGGCGGTGATCGTTCCGATGTTAGCAACACAACAAAAGATCCTTCTACAGCTATAGAGACTGCCACATAGGTCTCATACCTGTGTGGCAGTCTCTCTTTTAAAACTCGATGTATCATTGTGGCTGACGTATAAATACAGATTCGTCAGCAAGTATTGATAGATGCTAAGTACTCGTTGTATTTCTTCTCCTGAGCTTGTTGCAGTTTCTGCAGCTTCTTCACGAGACCTTTGCTGAGTTCCTTACCTTCGTGGTCGTGTGTTGGTAGACCCTAGAAAATAAAAATTGTTGTACTTTATAAAATGAATGAAATTTGCGGTAGGTGTTGACTGGCAGAAATCCTCACGTAAGAAAAAAGCGTCATCACCCTCTCCATGCGACCTTCTCTCTCTCTCTTTCCCTCTGTCCCTATTATATTATACACGAGTGTGTGTGTGCGTGTGAAACTTAATTCCTGACGGTGGCCCACCGAGCGCACACGTGAGATGGTACCTTCAATCGATATCTACTGATGAACATATTCAGTTTTTAACACATGAGGATACGAAACCCTTTCGAAGATGGTGTGAAGAGGTGAGTTATTCCACCATTGAAAAGGACAGAACAGTGACATTGTCTAGCTGGCCACTGTTGTTAGGGGCCTTACAAACTTTGTATAATACATATTCATAGTGATGTTCACAGGATAGCAGTGGCCATACGTGGCCACTTTGCCCTAAAGCTTATGATCGCTTACTTCTGTCAGAACATATTGTTTTATTAGAGTAGGTGGCATACGGCAAGGCTATCGTCAATTTAATGTGACGTCACAGCCATCGACGTACATGTCACATAGCGGACGTTTAATACGCTTCCAACGATACCTCAACTGTCAAATTGTGATAAGAAGTTTTAAAAGTAATGTGGAAACAAATACACACGCGCGCACGCGTATCGCGTTTAGATGTGGATTCATACATACCCAAATACAAATTGTATCGTGTCGTTGGTTCGTTCGTTCTGGGCATTGAAGTAGCAAAATCCCAAGATCCACAATGAGCGTCTCAAAAACGTCCGCATAAATATGGCACAATAGTATCGTCAGTCATCTTTCAGTCAGTCTTTTTGGACATTGCTTTGTGAAAACCATTTTAAGTAATGCGTGTAAGGTTGAATTTGCAAAAAAATGTGTCTTATCATAACTATAACGGCTAAGGTATAATTGGGGACAGTTTTGAGTGTTACTTTAGCTCGAGACTCTACATCCTGGGTTTTTGTATATCAATAGTTCTGGGTATCGGGGACCAGCTGGGGTGAAATGTTTTGGAATTTGGATACAAAATTATGACCCACCTTTTTGGTTTGTCGTAGTCGGGTAAAAAATGACAATCAAAAAAAGATACATAGTAGTTACCTTATCATCAAACTTGGAATACTTGTCGGCCTCCTGCTTGAACATTTCTCCAGGCGGTATCTTCTTCAGTTCTTCCTTAGCGCGCTGCGCTTCCAACAATTCTTGCTTCTTCTTCTGCTTTTCCGCTTCTAGTCTGGCCTTCTCCTCTCTTTCCTTCATTATCTCTTCTTTGCTCACCAGCTTGACTACTGTACGATCTACGAGTGAAAATATTAAGACGATTAAGTATGTACATGCATGGTGGCAGGGACATCGACGCGCAAACTGTAACCATGATTTTTAGCACATGATTCTACGCATCCTGCACAGCGTAAAAACGATTCTACTTAAACCCCTTTTGTGTGAGTGTAAACTTGTCTCCCTAAGGACCTAACCTTTTTATTTAAATAAATATTTATGTCTACATGTTTCATAATTATTTTTTATACTTTATTAAAAAGAACTCAGTTCTTAGTAATTCATTACAATCTAGTCTATAAGACTAATAAGCAATTTTAATCTAACTTAATTTTATACATGATGATTATTTTAAAACATAGAATAGTGTCCTTTGTACTTTACACAAGTCCGTTCCACTTTCTTAGAGTCTGATATGATGAAATTATAAACACTTTGTTCATGTGTTATTATGTGTGTCATTGTCACTATTATTTCTACACTTTTTACACTACACTAACTCAAAAGGTTTTGTTCGTTTTAGTCTGCGCACTATATTTGTTTGGTCTAATAGCTGAATCGCCTCGATGTTCACATGTTGATGGAGTCGTTGTTCATGGGCCTCAGCAAATTTTTGGATTATGTTGGTGACTGGTTCCATTTTTAGGTCACGATGGAGGTCGTCATTTCTTATGTACCAGGGAGCATTAACAATACTCCTGAGTACCTTATTCTGGAATGTTTGTATAATTTTGATGTTGGTCGGTTTAGTACAGCCCCACAGTTGGATGCCATATGTCCATATTGGCATAAGGATATGCTTATATAATAAAATTTTGTTGTGTATCGATAGACAGGAATCCCGTCCAATCAACCAATACATGTTTTTAAAACGCATGTCTAGTTCCTGTCTTTTCTTTTTGACGTGCGCTTTCCAGCGCAGTTTCGCGTCAAGCGTTATGCCAAGGTATTTGGCTGTATTTGCGTATGGTACTTGTTGGCCATTTATGAAGACTGGATGGTATTCAAAATTCCTGTTGGTGAAATCAATGTGAAACGACTTTGATTCATTCAATTTGATTCTCCATTTTTGTGCCCAGTCATGAACTTTATTTAATAAAGCAATTTGTACCTTTTCGATTGCTTCCATATGGCATGACCCAGTAGCCATAATGGCAGTGTCGTCCGCAAAGGTTGCAATAGTATTATTTTCTAGCTCTGGTATATCATACGTGTACAACAAATAGAGCACTGGACCCAGCACACTACCTTGAGGCACGCCAGCTTTAATAATTTTTAGCTCAGAAAAAGCATCTTCGTGCCTTACTCTAAACATTCTATTTGTAATGTATGATTGCAAGATATCGGCAAAATCATTAGGCAGCATTAGTCTTAGTTTGTATATCAAACCCTCATGCCAAACTCTATCAAAAGCTTGTGCCACATCTAAAAATACGGTGGAGCAGACTTTTTTATCTTCAAGCGTTCTCTCAATGATGTTGGTAATTCTATGTACTTGGTCTATTGTTGAATGTTTCTCTCTGAAACCAAACTGGTGGTCAGGGATCAGGTTACTCTCGTTTATAATCGGTTTTAGGCGTTTTAAAAATAATTTTTCAAATAGCTTTGATAGTATTGGCAACAGGGAAATGGGCCTGTATGATGATGCTTCGTGAGGTGGTTTACCAGGTTTTGCAATCATAATCACTTCGGCAACTTTCCATGGCTCAGGAACATGCTTTAGCACGAATGCAGCATTGATAAGCCTGGTAAGCTTAACGATGGCTTTACGTGGCATATGTTTTAGGATTTCACCCGTAATAAGGTCATACCCTGGGGATTTCTTTTTTAAGCTTATGATTTGAATTTCCTTTGCAACTTCATTCGGGGTCACAAGCTTAATTCTCTTATCTTGCAGAATATTGTCAAACTGCTGAATGTTTCATAATTGCACCTGTCTGTGTTGCAGACAGCATTACCCAAAGGTTGAATGGTAGATGGCATTTTTTTTTCTTTTTATTCATGGTCTAGCAATTTGAGTAATTTATGCGGCCTAACCAAATGTCCTTTCTTTAGTATTGTTTGTCGAATCGTTGGGGTCCTTATATTCTGAGTTGAGCTGCATGATTTCTGATAAATGCGTGCCGCTGATTGGACAGGTCCACTTAATATGTGTGGTTCTTTTTTCAAAAGACCATCTCAGACATCAATCTACATAGTTTTCACATGATCTAACCAAGATTATGTTTAGACTTTAAAAGAGACTGACTCAGAACTCTGAGTTTGTTTTGGCCTATCTTCTCAGAATAGTCAGATAGGAAACGCCGACCTCATCTAGTTTTTAAAATATGACTGACGGGTAAAAGTGTTTGTACAAACCTACTTACAGAAATAAAATGATTTATCATTTATGGCTGCTACTGCCACTGATCTTAAAACAGTGAAGGAAAACATCTTGATCGTAGTAGAATTGTTTGTACACCAACCAGCATTGGGCTCGCGTGGTGGATTACGGCCCACTCCCTCTCATAGAGAGGAAGCCTGTGTCCCAGCAGTGGGAACATAAAAGCTGATTATGCTTATGCTACCACTTATGGCAATAAGACCGGCACTGTACATTAGCGTGCTCGAAATATCCAATGAATGATAACAAAGCTAACGGCAGCAGGCGGCCTCACCAGGCTTGTCCTCCAGGCGCACGCCCAGCGCGGGCAGGTCGCGGTCCCGCAGCCGGTCGCACAGCGCCAGCACGGCGGCCGCGCCGGCCGCGCGCGCCGCGTCGCGCACGCGCGCGCGGAACGTGCTCAGCGCTTCTAGGTATGGCATCACTGTCTCTTCCAGCTGTGGGGACGGAAATATAATGTTATACGTATTCATATTTGTATTTGCCTTCCAAAATGTGAACAAGATCAAGATCTTACAATTGCTTGAAGCTAAGGTACAATAGGGTATTACACTAATTTTTGAAAAGTGTCTTAATTAGATTCTAATCGATTAGTGCCATAAAAATGCATTAAAATTTTACATTTTCAAATTTCACGCGTAATTCGACGAAAACGCTGGACGCAGTGGACGCCATATTGCTCTGTGGGTATGTGTATAGTTTAAAAAATTAGTTATTTTTCTACTTATCGTTGGTTTGCTGTTCCTGAATGCAAAATCTTATTTAAATAAAAATTACTTTGGTTACGAAAATAATAAAAGTACAAAGTTGCTCAGTTGACATGCCTTATGACGTAATAACATGGCGGCTACTATTTCATGGTGTTCAAAAACAGATTAAAAAACTGAAATCTTTAAATGGTATTTTAAAATTTATTTTGTTGTTTCATGAATTAAAACTAACATTTTCCGACTGTATTTTGCCTAAGCTATCTCAATAATATATTTTTAAATTAAAAAAGAAAAAAAGGAAAAGTAAATAGGTAACTAATTCTTAATAATAATAATAAAATTAGGATTCTTAGATCACATTAAGTTAATCGTCAGATATGTATGCTGTGTCACTTCTTGTTCGGTTATTCTGTGCTACGGTGTCCAATTTATCCAACCGCGGGCGTAGCGAATTACTTTTACGTCAGTCATGAATCGCAGCAGTCGCGGTCATAAGACGTGCGAACAGGACAGTGAGCATTCATTACGGGATTTAGGATATAGTCTCGTGTCGACCCACTTCTACTTTTCATGACCACGCTAGCCACGAACGTTGGTTTTTAGTATAATAAAATGCAAAACAGGAGAAAAAAATGGAGTGGTTTTATAAATCGTTTGGCACGCGAAATTACTGAGATTATTATAAAACTCATCTCTGAACGCAGAGGGCATAATGTACAGACAAAACCAGTGAAGGTATGCGCTTCGGTAATGTTCGTGTTTCCGAATTAGCACGACACTTGGCGCCGCAGAAAAAGCCCTAAGTTTTGTACTGCCGCGCTTTGCAGTAGTGCGCACCGATTATTGCGTGTTTGTATGGAGTTTTCTCTCTGCCTAGTTACTTACCCTGGTTGCAACTTGTCATCTGTCACTTAAAAGTTTTTTAGCAATGCATAGAGTTTATTCATCTATAATTTTCTAACCATGGTAATACAAAATACTTTCATCTAGTAACAGCTCTACAGGGTCAAATTAAATTACCTAGCGAAACTCTACGGCCGTAATTGATATCGAATTTTCTATATCTAAACACTATAAAGTAAAATAAAATATTATTTTGATGTATTTTTCGGGGCTAAACGACTGCTGGTAGTTTTGTTACTTGAAATTGAGTTACGACAGCCGGTTTTCTTTCGTTTTATCGTGTTTAGATATCAAACCCCATCAAATCTGTGAAGTATACAGAGAGAAAAAAAAATTGTGGCACTCCGGGAGTGCCGATAGAAGTGAAAAATTGAACAATTACGTGTGTATTTTTTGAATCGTCAGGAAATAGTTTTTGAAATGTCAGATTAAACAACGTTCAACGTTCAAAGTACGTTCAATATTGCTCGTTCGTACGTTCGTGTTGTCAGTGATGTCGGTAACAGTGCCGCGAGTTCAATTGTTTTTTCCCATCTCAAAAAATACCCAACGCGCCTAAAGAAGTTTTCACTTCAAAAACATATTTTTAATCTGATATTTGAAATGATTACACCAACTGCGGTCGATGACCCCACAGCAAAAAACCATCAAATTTATTTATTTATTTTATATGTTTAAATATCAACAGCCATCACGTCTGCAGAGTGTCGCTAGCTAATTTAATTTGACCATGTACATTCGTTCTCATCATAGTGCGTTCGTAATTGCGAAGATAAACGATGATAGCCGAAGCGCATACTTTTCCTGGGAGATTGTACTCTATGTGAAAAACAACATAAGATACTCACGCAGACACTGTTGACATCAGCGACAGGGAAGCCGATCCCTCCCCGCGGCCCCTCCACGGCCCCGAACACGTGCAGTATGTCGGTCACGTACTTGGCCGCCGCCGCCAACAGCGGCGTGCTGCGTGCGGTGGTGTTGCGGAGGTACACGTGTGCCGCACCCACTAGCTCGCGCAGGGAGTCGAGAGCGGTGCGGGTGTCGATGTTGTCTGTGGACAAATTAAATGGGCATAACAATCAACACACCGTGAAATGATAAAATGGTGATAGCAGAATTGTTTGTACAACATGTAAAATAATTAACGCAAGACCTCATACGCCCCATTAGAGTAATGGGTCGAAAGCATAAACAATAACCAATATTTTTTTTTTGAAGCTAACTGTTATTTTTAAGAAAATCGTGCAGAAAACAGCCCGTTTTACCTATTACCTTTGATTAGTTCGAAGCCCGAAGTAAGAATGAACCACAACACTACTATGTATATTTTTTTATATATTTGCAAGTCCGGAAATCGTAAATTGTATGACAAGGGAGCAAAATAATATTGTTACGGCGAGGGCGCTATTTTAAATCCAGAGCTAAGAGAAGGATACTAGAATAGAATCCCGAACACGGGGAGGGATTCTAAAATAGAATCCTGAGCGTAGCGAGGGATTCAAAGTACATCGCCTGAGGGAAAAATATTTTTGCTCTCGAGTACTGTACTTTTCATCTCCTTCTATGAGAAAATAAATAAGAGACACTTTTAAGTAATTAATGAATAAGTTTAATAAAAATAAAAAAAATAATGTAAAAAGGGTAATTACAAATTTATATTTGATACACTAGCGCAATTTTGAAAATTTATTGTGAATGTTTTATTTGGGATTGATATAGTTGTGGATTTATTTATATTTTGAGTGTGTGTAATCTCAGTATCTGGCTGGTGCTCAGGAAAGGCACTGATTCCTTTGATGTAGAAGGGCGAGGCGACAATGGTATAGGCGAATTATCTGCAGCTCTTAATTTAATATTTTCTACAATGCGGGTGCTGAGTTTTTCTTTATTTTCGATGGAATCTTCGATGTAACCCTCTGCTACAGAACTGGATATCCACCCTCCGTGCCGCTTCAAAACAGTAAGGTCCGCTCCAGAATCTGCCAAAATTGTAGCGGACGTACGGCGAAAATAATGTCCTATATACAGCTTGCTATCAGGCACCTTCAAGCATGCAGCAATTTCTAGGGGCATTGAAGATATTCTAATTTTTCCTATAACCTTTAAAGCACTTTCCATTTTGATACCTAATGAAAAATCTATTAGATTTTATATCAGAAGAACGCAGGCTCTGGTATTTTTCCACAATTCGTTTGTACTCTCCGCGAATGATGAGCGATAGATCAATTTTTGTTTTTGTGTCAGTTAATTTTACTAAAAGTAACTAATCTGAGTGATTTTCGATATCATCGACCGTTATTTTTATAAATTCGTTACCACGACAAGCTCCATGTACCCCAAATATTAAAGCCACCTGTAACTAAACAGTAAGGGATTCAGACGGGTGGGTACAGCACGTATACGTACACGTTATAAAACACTCTGTTTATAGTATATAATGGAATAACTAAAAGATACTCACTTTTATGGCGAGAAAGTCCTTATCAGGTGCGTCATTCAAGAAAGTTTCAACATTTATTCCGGAAAATGCTTTCGATTTCTTTGGTTTGTGTCCTTCAGACAGTCTATTCAGATAAGCTACTAATTTTGAGGAGCTGTCAATTTTAATATCTTTATTGATATTAACTGTAGATTTAAGCATTGAGTATATTATACACTCCAAAGAGTAGAAGGTTGTTTCGTTATGGCTAATTCGAGAAAATAGGCCAAAAATACACTTTCCGAAAATGTCTTCGCTTCTTTTCTATTTTTCCATAGTATGAAATTGTCATAGGCCTTTAAATATTTTTCCCTGGATTTCGTAAGTATTAAATTTTGTATGACGTTATTAGCCTCTATTTTAAATTTTTTTTTAGCTACCGCGCCTCCCCGCACCGTACAGCCAACACTTACAGCCAGTAATTTATACAATTTGCGTTCGATTTCAATGAACGATTCATGTTCGAAATTCAAATCTCATTACTGCCCGCTAAAAGTTCTAGTGGAGAAAAGAGCTACTTTGCTCCCCGCCTAAAGAGGAACAAAACGACACTTTTCGAAAGGGATGAAATAGTACATTGTATGACAAATAATATTTTTACGGCGAGGGCTCCTGTGCGTAGCGAGGGATTCAAAGTACATCACCTGAGGGAAAAATATTTTTGCTCTCGAGTCATATACTCTACTTTTCATTTCCTTCTATGAGAAAATATTTCTCCCGGGATTTCGTAGGTATTAAGTTTTGTATGACGTTATTAGCTTCTATTTTTATTGTTTCAGGAGTTAATGCACTATCACTTTCAGAACTCGACGCAGAACTCATTTTTTTGCAAAATACAATAAAGTCCGTACCGATTACAAGAACAGGGACGTAAATCGTGCGCTTTTGCTTTTTTTTTAGTTATCGCGCCTCCCCGCACCGTACAGCCAACACACAAATTACTGGCTGTAAAGCCAGTAATTTATACAATTTGCGTCCGATTTCAATGAACGATTCATGTTCCAAATTCAAATCTCATTACTGTCCACTAAAAAGTCTAGTGGAGAAAAGAGCTACTTTGCTCCCGCTTACAGAGGAACAAAACAACACTTTTCGAATAGGAGGGATGAAAAATGAAAAATGATGTATTTTAGGCAATGGTTTATTGCCGTGTCGTCGAGCTCTCCACTCTGTTATTGCTCCCCGCGGTAACACCTACTAGGCGCCTAGATGCGATGGAACCCAGACGTGATATCCGGGATAATAATGAAAGCATTTTATTAACAACTGGTTTAGGATCTGTTTATAAATAGAACGCGTCTGGAATCATGTGATGTGCTTTGCCACAAAGCAGTATTTGGAAAAGCTTTGCTAGATATACAATGGATAAAGTCTATTGTCTTTTATTCTTTTTCTGATTAACCTGCTGTGCTGCAGCCATCCTCTTATCTTCATGAAACAAGTCAATTTAATTCCTAACTGTAGAATGGATGATAGAATCATTTACTCCTTTATTTTTAAACAATGCTTGAAGAGAAGTTTAAACGTCAAAAATTTATGGTAAAATAGTCGCTACTCATTACTTAACTTTAAGCGACGTTAAAAAAATACTAATTTATTCAAACTAGGCTGAGTGTCAGCACCTTTTGAAAGTAAATATTACTTAAGACAGTGCCAAAACGCCCGCCCTTCGCCACTTCCTAGTGCTTTTGCTGGGAAGAAGATGTGGCATAACAAGTTCCCTAGCAGCACAGCTGTCTGTTATTAATTTAGAAGAACTTGATTGTATACAATTGTAAGTAATTAACATTACGGTAGGTACATAGAACATTAAATAAAATGATTTGGCATAAGTCAGCGAGCACATAAATTTATCAACTTTTAATTTACCAACAGAAGATTCAAAACTATACTCAAGCGGATAATCTAGTTTATTAATAGACCCACTAAATGCACATGTATAATCGGTTTGAGCTACTAACCGCACAGCGCTGCATGCACTTGTTCCTTGACCGCAGTCAGTTTGTTGGACAGCTGTAGCTCGTCCGCGTCCCACACGCCGCCGCAGCCCTCGTCGTAACCACTACGTAACGCGTCCTTGACGGTTAAGAAGAACTCCTGAAATATTACATTTTATTTTATGAATTATAGAGTTTTGCAACATTTAACCGCAAACACAGATTTAGACAACCTTTGTTTAAATGAGATTTTTTTAAATACTTAGTTTTGAAAGATTCTTGTTTAGTTTGAACTTTTAGGTATCTACAACGCTATCGCGCTATTTATTGCGCTACTAGCTATTATATACAACGTCCCACAGTTGCCCACCAGACACAACACTCGTCTGGTCGGGAGACCCTCCCTGTTCCATAGCGGATGAGCTTAACGCTTTGTTCCCCATACTTCTATAGATTAGGACTTAGACGACAAAGCGTATAAAGAATGTGGATCCTCTCTGAGCAGTTTTATTTCTTAATTTGGCAACATCGGTAACAATTATTCAGTCTTGAAGTATCTTCCAAACCTTCCTGATTCGGTAATACTTATTCTTCAGTAAGTCTATTTAGGGCTTAATTTCTAACTAAATCTTTTATCTAATATTAGTGGCTCAACATATTTTTTTAAGGGTTGTGTCATGAGGAATGGATGAAAACCTATTTTAAAACTTCGTAATTTTTGAGTCAGCAACTGAAGTTTGCTTGAATGGCGTGCAATTGGAGTCTACGTCCAGCAGTGGACTACTGTGTTACTGTTGATGATGATGGGTGAAGTTTTAAAACAATACAATTATGAAAATAAATGCATACTCACATTAAACAGCTTCTCAGTCTGTATCGCCATATCCATAGTATTACCGGAATAGTCGAGGGTTTCCTTCCATCCGTGCATGAGGAAGCCGATCCTCAGTTGCCTGGCCGTGTGGCGGCGCAACGCATCGGATATGGTGACGAAGTTCTTGAGCGACTTGGACATCTTGCAGCCCGCTATCGTCAGATGGCCTGTGTGGAGGAAGTAGTTCACCCAGCCGGGTTGGTCGAAATGGGCCTGGGATGAGGAGAACATTATATTAGCATTTTTAAGGTTCCGAACAAATGAAAATCGGAATCTTTATAATTTCACTTTCTTGTTCGGCTGTCACGGGTTTTTCTCGAAATCGATGCAGCTTAGGAATTTGGAATTATTAGGTCTTAGGTCTCTATTGATACACTTTATACTAGAGATGCCACGAATTTTCGGCAACTATTCGGTATTCGGCCTATTCGGCCACTTTTTTGCTATTCGGTATGTGGCCGAATAGTGCGTACTATTCGGCCGAATACCGAATAGCAAATCATGTAAAAAAAGACACGTTATTTTACTCAAAATTATGTATTTATTTCAAAATTATAACATTTTAGTACTTAAAATTAATCAGTGGTAAGTTGTGATGGATAAAAACGAGCTTTTCAGCATTTTTTGGTAGCAAACGATTGCGCTTTTCATCGTAAACGTTACCAGCCTCAGAAAATAACCTCTCACTATAAACGCTACTTCCAGGCGAAGAAAGATAAACTTTTGCAAATTTCTAAGGTTCGGGTATTGTTTTTCGTTTGCTGACCACCACTTGTAAGGATCGGCTTTCCGATCTAGGCGAACTATTTTCAAATAAAAATCCAACTCGTTTGCCACAGCATTCTTCTCCACGTCCTCCTCATCATTAGCATTTCCCATATTATCTGTAGCGACTTCTTCAAAGCAGTTCCAGAAACTGTCGTGTATTTCAATTTCAACAGTCCTATCATTTTCATTCAAGTTTATTTTCTTACGCGCTGGAGAAGAATTGTCATCGGTACTACTTAGTTCATCACAACTTTTTTTTAGAGCTTCTAGAAGAATATTTTGTCTTGCTCTTTCTGCTTGAACCAATCCTAGAAAACTCGTTTTAAATCGAGGATCCAGAAAAGTAGCAACCAGATATTTGTTTTTATCATCGAAGCTGGATCGCCTTTCTAGCTCGGCCTGCAGTGAAGATCTCATCGTGACTATTATTAACTGTTTATTATTTTCACTACAAATCTCATAATATTCCCGTATGGGCGATTTTTTATTAACCGGTGTCATTTTATGAGCCTTTTGACGAAAAAACAATTGAAAATGAACTAAGGAACAAACTTCTTAGCAAAATAGTAATTAAGTTTCACATAACGTATTGTTTATAAACTAACAAAGCGCTCCGTGACGCGATTTACTCGCAATTGAAACAAATACAAACAATGTTTGCTTGCACCCCGCCCCGCGCGCGCGCCGTCGTCGCCTGCCGCGCGAACGCAACGAGAAAAACAGGTTGTGACTTGTCTTATTCCAGCTAACGCGCCCCCACCAAGCATTCGGCGGCCGAATATTCGGCACTTCGGCCGACAGCGTTGCCGAATATTCGGTATTCGGTATTCGGCCAATTCACTATTCGTGGCATCATTACTTTATACGGAAAAATTATAGAGGTTTGCAACACAGTAATATTACTGAAGAAATAAAATTAATACCAGAAATAGGTGCTTACACGCTTTTGGCCTTTGTTTAATTTTTATCAAATTAAAATTGCTACTTAGCTGAATACAACACATTGAAAATCATTTTTTTCCTCGATATTATATCACTTATGATGTTCAGTTTAGGAGCTAGCGCAGGATTATTATTTTTTCTAAATGCAGTCATTATAACTGGCCAGCAACCGTTCTATTATCTACTTAGTACAGTTTGGTTCGGAACCTTACCTGTGTGAGCCCGACTCGCTTTGGGCCGGCCCAAAGCGAGTCGGGCTCACACAGTAGTTTCTTTTGTAAGAAAAGCGGAATTTGATATGCATTCAAAATAAATGGAAAAGCGACGATGTATTAAATATCATCTTCGCTGTGATCTGGCTATTCTCGTATTAGCCCGTGATATGACCAGAAAAAATCGACAGAGTGGGGTCTCTTCAGCCTAATTTGCTGTGTTTCTTAATATGTAAGTTGCCTTTTCGTATGTGGGGCCTTGTCGATGTCCGCCACAAGATTAATCCCTTGTAATATGTGATTAAATAGACTTGCCATATCCTTTAAGAATATCATGGTAATTTAGAAGATTCTTGTTGAAATATTAATTTAGTTATAATGGCGGATTTTATGCCACCTTTTAACTCACCTCACTTTGAGCTAACTCATTGTCATGATGAGGGAACTTAAGGTCGACGCCCCCGGTATGTATGTCCAGCTTGTCCCCGAACACGTCGGCCGCCATGGCGGAGCACTCAATGTGCCAGCCCGGGCGCCCGGCTCCCCACGGGGATGTCCACACCGGCTCACCCGCTTTGCTGCGCTTCCATAGAGCGAAGTCGTTGGGAGACCGCTTTTCACTTGTGTCGTCGGTAAGATCGCCTGAGGAGTTAATACATGTATTTTTAGGACTTTACGTCACCTTTTAGCTTCTCTACTGAAAACCATGTAAATGGAGTGACTACTAGGTGCAAATCTTCATCAATAAAGTAGAATTTTCAGTACGCACAAATTTTGGGGATCGTAAAAACTACTATTATGAGAGCTGCAATGTTTTCTTAATTGATAAGTTGATAATAGTATCGAATAAATTTTCACCAACCGGTTGTTATATATATTTTATATAAAACATATAAAACTAGATTTTTCAACTTTAAAAAACAGCTGATGGCATGATCGTAGAGATTAGTTGCTTTACTGAAAAATGATAGGGAGGACTTCCCCAACCAGGGTAACCCATTTTTTTTCACTGGTCAGCAGTTTGGGTTTTGGGCCCAACTTTGTATGAAACGTGACCACTCCTTTGCTTGTAATCATTTACAACCAGAACCCTGCCAAAAAAGTATACAACATATTGAGAATGAAAAGATTTGTTACCTTCTCCCTCTTGTAATGATTTCGTATCGCCATAAGCTTCAGGAACTAATCTGGCATAAGAATGCTTATCTTTGCTATCAAACTCGCATACACTGAAGTAAACGGAGCCATTTGATTCGTACGCAAGACCATTATCTATTATCTTCTCAATGAACTTTACTATCTGTGGCACATATTCACTTACTCTCGTTAATACGTCTGGCGGTAATACCTGTAAGAAATTGAAGATTTAAAATATGTGTGCATAAGAAAAATTACATTCGAAAAGATTTCTTGAAATAAACAGATTTCTATCAGAACAATAACTTTGCTATTCACTATAAATATTGTAATATTAATGTTTATATTATATTACATAAGTTATGTCATTTAATGCTAACTTTAACAGAAGTGCATGAAAAAGGATCCTATTTTCCTATCCTCCATAAAGGAGCTAATTTTGTGAGAAACTGGTGCCTGAGGTACTTTTGTATAAAAACTTGTATTACAGGTAGGGTTTGGGTCCCGGGAAGATACGGAAAGTCCCGGGACTTCGAGACACGAGACGCGTGTCTCAAAGTCCCGGGACTTTCCGTATTTTTAGTTGTCTCGAGTCCCGGGACTTTCGGGTCGAGACTCGAGACGAGACAAGATTATCGAAATTGTTATGTAATCATTTTTATTTTCATATAATTGAAGGAGCCTAGTGCCATCTGTTAGTTTAATGAATAATTACTGGATCTACTACGCAACTGTTAACGCTCTGATTTTTTTTAAAGCCTATTCTTTTAAATCAGCAAAGAAGTCTAGTTAATGTGTTAATTGATTATTTAAAAGACTGATTTATAAGTCTGTTTTATTATTTATATTTAGATTATTTAATTATAAAACAAATCTGTGATTAAGAGAATTAACAATGTTGTAATTATGACCAATGTTTTTTTTTTTGATGGTGAGAAATCATCAAATAACTTATCCCGCTCTGGGTGGAGCAGAAGGGCGTGTCAGACTTCTACTGACTAAAACCCACCCGTATTCCCTCAGTTGCCTGTGTGCCAGGGGCGACGGTATCTCTTTCGAACAACCCGCACCCCTGGCAGGCATCTGCCCTTGCGGTCGACCACCCAGTTGGTGCTGATATCTCTTTGAGGCGCGCGTGGAACACAACATGCCGTCGACCCGGGCTTGGTCCTTACCGCACAGCGAGTTACCCATTACTCGCCGTCCGCAAGCCCGCGCCTACGGTGGCCGGGACTCAGCCAGGGATTTCCGATGCCCAGGGTGTCTCCTGCGGCGACTAAGGTCGTGAGAGCGCATATAATGCCTCTCCCTCACGTGCGCACCTCCCTCTTCGCGAGCATTACTGCTTCGTAGAAGGAGGTGACTACTACCCATGCACTCTCGCTCCGTACCATGGCCTGGACCAGGGCCGGATGCGAAGGATAGCCGCCGCCGATCGCCTCCACGAGGACACGGCGGTGCTCCGCCCAAACCGGACAGACCTCCACCGTATGCTCCACCGTGTCCTGAGGGCGATCTTCGCAGTGGAAACACCCGAGCGTTTCCTCCCGCCTTATGCGAAACAGGAACCTCCCGAAACACCCGTGTCTAGTGAGAACCTGCGTCAGGCGGAAGGTGAAGACGCCGTGCCGCCACTCAATCCACTCCTCCAAGAGGGAACTTACCGCCGCAATCGTGGCGTGCCCAATGACAAATGATTAGATACTAGAATTACTAGATAATAGTAAATTTATTAAGTATTAGTATGATTTTTAATTAAGTTCGTTTTATAACTATAAGATTTTACTGCTTAAAAGTGAATCTGTGTGTGATTAAAAGAAATAAACAAAGCAATTATTACAACTGAAATGAACCAATGTTGATTTTTACAAAAAAAATCCTTTTATACGTTTCACCAGAAATGAACTCAATTAAAATTCTTCAAAAAAGGCTTACCCCTCACAAAAAAAAAATCTTAAAAGAATCTCGAAGTCCCGGGTCTATCCCGGGACTTTGATTGTACGCTGTCTCGTGTCCCGGGACTTTGAAATTGTCGGGAATTCCCAAACCAGTGGCCCAAGTGTGAGTTTTATTTAACCATCTCAATCAAAAGCATCGAGCGCGTTTGGCGCTCTGATTGGCCCTGGATTGGTGACGGACCAATCGGAGCGCCGAACGCCCTCGATGCGTTTGATTGAGATGGTGTAGATGGCCCTCCCGCGGCTAGATGCCTTTTATTTGGATACACAACATAATAACAATACATACCTACAGGATACCTAACTGACAGTAAATTTAAGAAAGAATACTATAGCCTGTCCGATACCACTGTACCGCGCCTTAGGTATGCGCGGCGAGGCGGAGTACGGGACGGACAATTTATCGACTGCACTGACGAATCAGCAGTCTGTACCGCTCCCCCGTCGCGCGCGCCTAAAAACTGCCTTAAAAACTAACTATAATTTAAAAATACTCACATTTAGTGCTTTCATGTCTTTATGAAACTCATTTTCCCAATACCTAGGCAGTGCTGTGAATATAGCATTATCAGTAACTGTGGCCCCAAACTGGTTGTCCAGCCATTCTGAAATAGGGCTTTTAGCAGACTGCAGTAGTTCACACTTTGCATTTGTGATCTTTGCTTCATCTTTGCCTTCCACTGCTGCTTTCAGAGTTTTCACTGCTGAAGCTATGCTGTAAATATGATTTCATTACTTCTGTTGTAAGTGTTAGTGTAGTGGTACTGCCAGGGGTGCGGGTTGATCGAAAGAGATACCGTGACCCCTGGCACACAGGCAACTGAGGGAACACAGGTGGGTTTTAGTCAGTAAAAGTCTGACACGCCCTCCTGCTTCACCCAGAGCGAGAGAAGTTATATGATGATTTCCCACCCTCAAAAAATAAAAAAAAGTGTAGTGGTAGTGTGTGTAGTGGAAGTGGTAGTGTAAGTTACAACCAAATGCAACCGGTGTGCGTAAATGAACCGATGTAAATGAAGCACAAGGAGTAAGTAAGGATTGGTAAATAAGGAGGTGGTTTGTACTTTGGAGCTACGGCGTTTTGTAGTTTCTGCCAATCCCCATGGGAAGTTGTTATATTTATGTATGTGATATTGTATTCTACAATCCGCAAATGAGTACTCTGAAGACCACCCTTATTGCATTTGGTATCAATGTACAATTTTTATCACGCATGTGCGTAGCGCGGGTTACTGTACTGTGTTGTTTAGATATTGTTATCATTTTAATTAAAGTTTTCATTGAGAATTTTTTTAAATCATTTTGTTTCCAAAAACATTAATGCAAATATTGATTATGAACTAATTGGCTATTTTGTTATCTTCTGTCCAAGTACTTAATTAAATGTTTGGAATTTCCTTAGTTTAATCCAATTTTTTTATTATACAAGGAAAATGAGTCATATTAAGGAAAGGTGTTGCTAAATGGCAATGTTAACTTAAGATTATTCACAGTATGCATCAGTGCCATACTAGGGTGGAAATTATTTTATAACATAACTGGTACAAGTATGATATACTATGCTGATAAGGACTCGCATGGTACTTAGGTTGCTTATCTAAAAGTAGTAAGTAATAAAACCAAAGCATTCATTTAATTTATGCTGCACTGGGGCAGTGAAGAAATGCTGATAAAGTTACTTGTTATTTTTCTTTAACCTGTTTATTTTGCTATAATGTAAAAATCACTTACCAATCTAAAGTTTTTTGCATAGCATTCTTTTTATCAGGGTCAGTGGCTTCTTTAACAATTGTTTCATAGTAATTCACTACCGATGTTGCATCATCTATAATACAATTCAGACTTTTCTTCTCTTCAATGTATTTTTCAAACAAATGGTGCTGTCTTGCTCTCTTTATGATCTTGTCATCAATATCTGTGATGTTCATTACATAAAGGATGTCATAGCCAAAATAGTTGGCCATTACTCGCCTTAATATGTCAAAAGATATGTATGATCTGGAATTGAAAGTAGACATTATTTTTGATTAAATTAGATAAAAATAAACATTAAAAAGCAAATTAATCATTGTGTAATGATTACATGTATTTGACCATTTTCTTCAGATAGAAAATCAATTCCTAATTATACAAAACTAAGATAAGTAAATAATTCTACCAGAGGTATGCAAAAGGTTGGACAAGTCAAAGCATTTAAAATAAAATTGGGAAATGAATAGCTTCATTTATGGAGTACCTATTTTTATAAAAAAAAATGTTAATTTATGACTGAAAATGACACAAGGTGGGTATGGTATGGTATCAATTTCAGTGTACACGCTTTTAAGATCCTTAAATCACAAAGGGAACATCAGTAAAAGGAACTCATAGTACCTGGCATGGCCCATATGGGAGGCGTCGTACACCGTAGGTCCGCAGCTGTACCAGTTGATACGGTTACCATTATTGCACACAAATTCTTCCTTTTGTCGTGACAAGCTGTTATACAGCTTTAGCACTGGCCTCTTCTCAGTTTTAACCGGTGGAGACCAACTGGGTTGACTTCTCTTCGACATTGTAAGTTTTTTCACATAAAAATATCTTCTAAGAATTGTATATCACTAGTGCATGCACTATATTTGATAATTTAGAAGAATCTTCATTAAAATCTTAAGTAAAAACTTAGAAAAAACGTTTTTCGCCACGTACTGAACGTGATGCATGACTCTTTGACACTTGCAGCACAATTTATCTCTGACAGCCAAGTCAGAAAGAAACCATCTGTGTGATTTTGTTTTTGAGGTTGACAATTGTAGGGAAGCCCATTAAAAAATTAGTAATTCAAATTGATTACATGACTAAACATTGAGCATTTCTAGTTATGAACTAATGATGCTGGTTTCTACAGCTCCTAATAAGCAGGAGAGTAAGCTTGGGAGAGTACGAGATTGTCGCGATTATTTCTTGGGTGACCAAACAAAGGGCTCATTCGAGTTTTCCAAACAAAAGAGTAACAAAGAATTATTTTTTATATGTGGTCCAAGTACAAAGGGTCCAGTAGTGGGGTATTGAGTTAAGACTAGATTCAGTATCTAGAATAGTCAATGGATAGTAAGGATTGAAAAAATATTCAAAAAAACGTATTTTTTTTATCAGACATTTGAAGATGAAATTCTGAAAAAGCTTGATTAGTCATTTACTATCTGAAATTGTAGATAGTTGAACATTTATTAATAATCAAATAAAATGGCGAAATGCAATTTTTTCCTTACTTTACAAAACTCGTTATGTCTCGGAAACTAAATGCCGAGAACTGGACCCTTTTTGCTTGGACGCCCACAAAAGGTTGCAAATAACGTCAATCCACAATACGTTGCGATTTATGGGTACCTAGTAAGAGCGTCAAATTTAAAAACCATTAGTTTAAATACTCGACTTGAATAGACATATAGTCGATTAAATTGTGTACTACAGAAATAACATTGAATTATTGTGAATTTAGAAGCAGAAACCTAGGAATACCATTTATTTCTTTCATTCTTACACGAAACAAAGGCGTAAATGTCAGTCGATTAAAAGAGACAAAACTATCGATATGTGTTAATTTTAGTTGCCTGTGAAACTCCTTGTTGATTTGTGAATGTGTGTGTTGTGAACAAAAATAACTATCTATCTCTATATATTTCAACGCGTTTATCTGAAAGTTGCGACCACTGTACTCATAATTTACTTAATTTTTTGTGTATTTTGTATTGTTAGTCCAAAACACGCAATTCTTTCGGACAACATGGCTCTCTGTGTTTGTAAATGCCTAAATGTAACGCTTGAAGGTGATAAACTTGAAGACAATGTCGATATTGGGAAACTGGAGTTAACATCCATGGAACAAAGGGATATTTTTTTCAGTGAGGTACCGTCAGTAAACATGTCTTGACCTTGACTTATAGGAAGGGTTTTTATAGCTTGTTATGTTAAAACATGAATGAAACCTCACTAACATCTCTGTGATCACATTTATTTTGATATTATTTTGTATGTATTTTATATTTAATACACAAGTACATGTGCGGTCGGCACTATATGGACTTGTTTACGATCATAATATTGATACATCATAATTAATAACTATACTAAATCCGTGGTTTATTTTTAGCTTTTTATGTTCTAATCTCATTTTGTTGCGTTCCTGTTCTGTGTACAAAACAGTATCAAAAAGAATGTAAACCAGTTTTACTGGAACTATAATTTATCATGAATATTTAGTTCTTTATGTTTTAAAATAGTTGTTAATAATCTCATTTTGTTGTTGTAGAAACTGCTATCATGCTCCCTAGGCAGCCCTAAGCTTCAGGTTGCTCAGCCTGCACTGGTGGAGCAGCGTCTCTTGGGCAGGTGGACCATACACTCCTGCCTGGCTTGTGGTCAGCCCACTCACGCCATATCACATGACAAAAATGGACCTTATTCATTGCTTATTTGTAAATCTAATCAGGTCAGTGTTAATTTCAGTGTCAAATTACGGTCAGTCAGCTGAAATGTAGCTAATGATTGATTTATTATGAAATAAAAATAACTGCCGTCTGCTTTGCATCTAAAAACTACCTATTTAGTACATACACACATGTGCTTTTATTTAGTCATTGAGATTGATTTTGTGGCCTTGCTGATTATTTTATAGTACAAACAAAATAAAGTAAATGTATAGTAAAAACGGGTTACTTAGTAACTACGCACTTTTAAATTGTGCATTATTTTAACAGCTACAAAATCACTCAATTTTAAAGCAACATTTGTGATTAGATTGCTCATACATAGCATCAAGCCATTACCCTGAAGGCTTGAGCAGAGGTGTACTTACCTATAGTAAAAATAGAAGTTATCCTAAGTCGTAAATGAATAAAAACACAAATGATCTACAAGTTACAATCCCCTGATGTATATTTGTTTTAGTAGCCCTCTATGTTTCTGTACTAATCTGTGTTAAAACTATAATAGAGCATGTTTGCATCACAATCTTATCGCTAACAAAGATAATTCTCTGTCCCTGACTTATGGATCCACCTGTTTATGTTACAGACCACACAAGAGCGGATAAACAATTTGAAAAAATCAAACAACTATTCGCCAGTTTTTCACTTACTAGTGCCAGAAGTAACCAATGACATTGAAATGAAGGAAAATGTGGATACAAACAACTTTATAAACTGTGATAAGAACGTCTGGCTGCCGACTCAGCAGGTTATAGGCACTCTCAGTAAACAGATGAATCAGACCCTGCAGTCACAGCTGGAGGCGGTCGAGGAGTCTGTCAGACAGTTCCGAGATCAGAAATATGCAGAGTTTGAAGCTTACAGAGAGAGAGCACAAAGAGACCATAAAATTTTAGCTAGGTATGCTGTTTAAATATTAAATTGTAACTTGGCAAAACCTCTAAAATCCCATGTTTATTTATGAACTCCACCATGTAGTTTATGTCGAACAAACCATCATGTATTACGGCATCATCAGCAATAATGTTCCCAGTGCTGGGACACAGGCCTCCTCTCTGTAAGAGGAAGTGGGCCGTAGTCCACCACGTGGGCCCAGTGCAGGTTGGTAGACATGTCTTCAAATTATTGGTTCTAGGACTGCCGGTGTCCTCACAATGTTCTTCTTCATCCTACTGTGTATTTGATCAATTTGGTGATAAAATACACAATGTAAAGATGTAGGTCTAGTCTAGTTGTCGGTCTTAGATTGGAATCCAGACACGCATGTCTGGGTTCGAACCAAAGACCTACAACTCGTAAATCACGGCCGTTGCCACCAGACCATCGCTGCTCTAAAACCAACCTATATTACCTACTGTAAAAGTATGAATGTTAACAACAAATAATATTTTGTTACAGTATCATAAGCAAGGCGCGCAACATCGTCGATAGAGATGGCTGGCGTATCGACACAACCATTGACAATGGTCCACCCTCCCCCCACCTACCTCCCCTACAGAGACGACGACTGTCCTCTATCAAAGATGCCAAAAAAGTCTCACAGACTATTGTTGAGGTATTTATTTACCATTTATAATCTAGCTAGCCTCTAAAAAAATATTATTGGCGAATAATGTTTGATTGCTTTGTATGTGGAAAATAAGGAAGTACTCATATTAAGCTCACAGTGTATTAATAAAAAGTTTCAACATGAAAACCTGTTTACCGGACACTATCGCCTGCCACCTGACAGGTGTTAATAACACTCTGTGGCCTAAAATATCACAAGTACATATTTAATTTCAGCTTAAGGATTTTTTCTTGCACCATCTTTGTATATAAAAAGTATTGCACAATTAGTAATGTTTTTTTGTAGAATGTTCTATTATCCTACTATGATAAAGATAATTGCTATTAGCAGTATTAATTTACAGCTCTGTTTATTTTGTTACCATATAAGCACCATAACAGAGGAAAAGTACGCGATAATTGATAATATTGTGTTTACATACAATGGTATATTTTAAGTAACTGTGTTATGTTGGCACGTGTGACCCAATACAAATGATATAACTTACTTTTATTTTACATGTGCCATTCACACAGCTTTGTTAATTTGTTATGACACCAAACTGAAACTTCTTTAGGTTTCGTAGTCAATGGCGTGATTCTTTTTATGTTGTTTTACGCATGTACCATAAATAATCCAAGTAGGTACCTACTTGATAAAAATAAAGCATGGAATATTTGGCATAAATATTTTGGTGATAGATAATGTTTTGTTATTGAAGCCTTTCAACATTATTCCTTTATGTTTACAGCCCAATAGGAATATGCCGCCCGAAGAAGATTCATTAGATGCCGAAGATCTTTTTGACTTAGAAGGTTTTGACTCACGGAATAACATGCTCTCTGATCAAGACGACTATGATTCTGATCGTAAGTATGGTTTCCTCAGCAAATACTAATCTTAAGTAAAATACTAGTATTTTACATGGACCGACTGTTATCAGAGCTCCACAACCCAGTTACTGGGTAATAACTACTATTCGATTTTAAATATGTTTTGTGTATTTAAATCACAAGTTCGTATGTAGATAAGGCACATTTTACGGTCAAAACTTGGATCGGAATCACCTTATATTATAAAAAGCGGCCAAGTGCGAGTCGGACTCGCCCATGAAGGGTTCCGTAGCAGCAAGTAACGAGCGAATTATAATTATTATTTACTTAGGCACCTATTACAGATTTATTATTAGAAAATAATGGTTCACGGTTTATGCATAAGGTTGTATGTTTATGAAATTAAATGTTTTTTTTTTAATTTTTATATTTGAGTTGTTTGAATGAAAGGTAAATTGCGGTTTACGGTTTATGACGTATTAAAAACTACTTACTAGATCTCGTTCAAATCAATTTTCGGTGGAAGTTTACATGGTAATGTACATCATATTTTTTTTAAGTTTTATCATTGTCTTATTTTAGAAGTTACAGGGGGGAGGCATCCATTTTACCACTTTGGAAGTGTCTCTCGCGCAAACTATTCAGTTTAGAAAAAAAATGATATTAGAAACATCAATATCATTTTTGAAGACCTATCCATAGATACTTCACACGTATGGGTTTGATGAAAAAAAAATAATTGAGTTTAAGTTCTATGTATGGGGGAACCCCCAAAATTTGTTTTTTTTTTCTATTGTTGTGTGAAAATCTTAATGCGGTTCACAGAATTCATCTGCTTACCAAGTTTCAACAGCATAATTCTTATAGTTTCGGAAAAAAGTGGCTGTGACATAAGGACGGACAGACAGACAGACAGACATGACGAATCCATAAGGGTTCCGTTTTTGTGCCATTTGGCTACGGAACCCTAAAAATCGATTTCGCGAAATCCCCTGTTCTGACAATGATGTTTTGTTGACGAGTGAACTGAAGATTTTGAATGTCTGACACTTACGCTAATGGCATTCTTAAGGGAGAAAGTGTTAGTTGTTTTATCCAGGCGAGCAAAGCATGCCTAGCGAGCCTTGAATGCCAAGGCAACCTAACATAAATATTTACTCTCGACCTTACTCGCGAAATGCCCCTTCCGAAAACACATAAGGCTACACTATAATCACGCCCACGATTAGTTACTGGTTCTTCGTATATGTTGAGAAATACATGTTTCCCAATAAAACTGTTCCGCAGAAGGCAGTAACGACGAAGGCATCCACATCTCCCGGCCGCGCGGCGGAGGCGTGGACGTGATCGCGCGCTCTCTCCCCATGAATATGCCAAAGTTCCCCAACGAGCGCCCCTCTCACCGGGACTTAGATGATGATGTAAGAATTTGTCACATTTCTAGTGTTGTTCCTTAAATTCTGGTTATTTTTCTATGTTTTCAATAGCTAAGTAGGTTTGCCTGAATGTTTTCTGTGTGTTCATCATCTAATTAAATATTATTTACCTTATAAATAGGACTATAAACGAAAGCATGCGGTGCGTAGTATGTTAAAGAAAGCTGCTCACATATTATATGTTGTAATAACGAAGGCCTGGATTTTCATACAGATTATTTTAAAAGTATTGTGTGTTGGTTCCAGGACGAGCCGCAAGACATAGCGGCCAGTATCAAGGCGCTGGCGCGCTCCGTGCACGGCGACGTGTTCGAGCTGCCGCGCCCGCGCTTCTCCACCCAGATCTAGGTCGCCGGGCGCGCACGCCGGGGTCCCAAACGTCCGCGTAACATTTGCTCCAAACGCCATACGCGGACAACTCCCGCTTTACAACTAAATCCTTCAAAGATATCTCGTCGAGTTGTGCATGACTAGTGTGCTTGAGTTTTACATACACTTGCCACACATGGGTGCTTCATATGTGATCACAGTGACCCTAAATCCAAATTATGTACATTACGTTTGACCTAACAACTAGTGAGAACACATGCTACATTTTACAAACAGATTTAATATGGCAGCTATGTAAAAATCCAAAAAGCTTAACGAAATGAATATTTGGGAGCCCTTTAATATTATTGAATAAGGTATAAATATATGAGAACGAAAGTAGAATATAAGAGGCTATAGAATGTTATTATAAGCAGAGTAACTATTAAAAAGATAAACACCAAATGGTTTCTAACGCAGTTTACTAATTATTATATAATTTAGATGCAGGTCCCAACAGTAGGTACATCATTATGAATTATTTAAACTATGCCATTTTACGAGTTTGCGACATTTTTTATATCTAAGTAGAACAGGAAATCTATAATTGTGATGCAGGATGGGTGCAGGATGTTGATATATTTCGATATATCCATGGCTAGAATATAATTCATAAAATCATAAATGACCATCAATTAAGGCAAAGTCAATTAAAAGATTTAACAAATGATGAGGTGAAGTATAGTGCTATATTTCGTGCTTAATGTTCGAACGCTTATTGTGACGAGTACATATAATCTAGCCATGTAAGAGTTTAATAATCGATAAAAAGTAGAGTTGTGACAACATTATGTTAATTTAAAATCAAGTCGACCTAAGATAATAATGCCATATAAATGTGAAATAATTCTTGTCGACCTTTGGTACCTATAAAAAATGAATGTCCGTGCGAAAGTTTCTTGATGTCAGTGAGTATTGTTAAATGTATGTAAATATAATAAAAAATTTATAGATGACAAGTAAATATAACTACGAATTGTTAACATCTAAGTCATATCCACGTTAATAGACTTTTCTATTATGTTTATCTGGTGTTATCTTAATAATAAGTGAAAAGTGTACAAAAATATTAATACCATGCATTTCTTACTAGTCTTTTAGGGTCACGAAATAATTTTTCATTGTTAACATAATTTTCAGTCGGTAGTTTATAAAATCGCATACATAATGAATCATAAATGTACATAAAGAGATCATTGTTATAACGTTGGATAATGAATTAATGATACATTAAAAAACTTTTGAAAATCATTTATTTTTGTATCCAATATTTTGAATGTTTATGTAAAAGGTTAACAGTCAGAATCAGGAGTAGGCTTCGGTGACGCAGTGGCGTCTCGCTCTTTTGTAACGTTTACTTTCTATAACTTCGTAGTATTTAAGTTAGGGTATATTACGTTTTCTTATTTCGTGTGTTAACTGAACAAGCGAATCATATTTTCAGCGTCTTCCAATAGCACTGATTTATAAAAGAGAAAGATAATTTTTTAATGTGATGTCTATTTGAGTCAGTTGTTTTTATTTAGCTAAAACTATTAAATTGTTTCATTGGTGTGACTTTTATGAGATGGACCTTGATTGTATGTATTAGAAGTATGTAATAAATATTGAACGTGAATATGGCTTTATTATTTATTGCTGCGAAATTCAAATTTTCTTGCGTTTTATACAATTTACTGGTCAGTCTTATGTTGTATGTTGAACAAAACATGATGTGCGACCGTAACACGTATGTATTTATAACATTTTATTCGTTAACATTAATCAATACAACTCTCTCAGTTATTTTTTTTTATGAAAACCGAAGAAGATTTGAATTTCGTGGGCTACTTTAGCGTATCCACCTTAAATAAACATTCACATACATATTTAAAGTGAACATAATATTCATATTTCGTACATTACTATAATTAACTCTGACTGACCTATTATCACATATTATCGTCGACGTCTGTCGTTGATATGACAGCCGTTGCCGTGGTTACGGCGTCACAACAAATGTTGCTAAATTTTTATAGACGTGTTGTATCAGAGACGTGTTTCTAATTAGTAAGAGGAAGAATGTTAAGTTCGCGTTATTATAGCGCATCTCGGCTCGGTACCGACGCGAAGCCTCGAACTGCGATGGTAGTGGACGAAGATGACGAATTGTACGCGGGGTTCAACGATGTGGCTCCTGCCCTGGACACGCGCAACTTGCGAGAAGACCAGGACTTCCAGGAAACTCTCCGTACTGCCGGCATCGGGAGGAAGGTGCCTAGTACAAGCAGAATGGGCACAGGGGTGAGTCTGAATTACTGTTGACCGAAGATAACCTGCAATGTGCATGACGACATATAGTAACATAGTTAATATTTATAAAATAATTAAGAGTATATACATAATCTCGCTCAAAATATTTATATGGTCAGTAAATATCTGCTTTGAACTGGTGGGTAATAGATAACTATTTGAAACTCCATACTTACTTTATACTTACTCCATATAGATATGGAGTAAGTATAAAACAGTAATTACAGAACAGAACAGACCTATTTATAATAAACTAAAAGGTCTTATAAACTTCACTTTATAGCTACCCGACTGCCAAGGAAGGATTTTTTTTTGTGGTGTATCCATGAACCTAGCCTTTCGCTCAGTGGCGAAAGCACCATAAAACACATTGACATATGATAAAACATGATTCCTACCGGCTTCCCTTCGGTGATTCGCATCTCTACCGCTTTTGAAAAATGGCACGTCATAGTGTCGTCAATTGTCGATTTTTTGAAACCGGCCTCGTTTCGGCTTCTCTCTTAGAAAAATTGACACCTCGCCGCTGCTATCGCCTACTTTCCCATCAATGTCATTGTTATGAGTTCAGGACCTATGTGTCTATGATACAGATCATAGACATAGAGAATGGACTACGCGTTCCGTATTCAGTTGTGCAGTGAATACAGACCGAAAAGTACGAGAGAGACAAAGCGAATGTGCGGCCAGTAGTTGTCTCTTTCTAACATGTTATTACAGGCTTGCAGAAAAGAGACAGGTATTGGCCGCACAGTCGCTTTGTCTCTTTCTAAAGAGTGGTCACTTTTGTGAAGATAACGCTCAGTCCATTCTCTATGTCTATGGTACAGATGATGCGCATGGGCACAGTGAGCGTCCGCGGCAACAGCTCCCGCGCTGCGACGGCCGCGCGACCTGTCACCGCCGTGCGAGCTGCTGGATACACTTCGACTACCAGAGATATCCCTACCAGGGATGATGTTAAGGAAGATAGGTATCTATGATATTTTTTTTATGTGTGGTGTACACTGTAAATATAAGTAAGAAATAAATTAATAGATATATTTTGTAGTTTGTTCACGTCAATTAGATTTGGGTCGTTGCATGACTTCTCTAAAATGGGGTTGCACTATTTTAGGGGCTGGTGTTTGCCGTCTGTTGGGACAGGGTAACTCAAACCTGCGATGGCTCTTTCTTCTAAAGGCCCTTCCAGAGATTGCTGTGCATTGAATTGCTTACTCATCTTTATCTCATGCAGGGATATCTCTCTTGCAGGGACTGCAAAATGAGATCCACGCGCAACGCGTACCACGGATTCAGACAACTCGGTATATCATTCTGAATACCCTACGTTATTTTTTTTTGTTGGTTGTTTAAAAAATATGCTATTCCATTCATTTGACTGCGTAAGTATTGCACTTTTCTATGAAAGAGCTGTTTTTATTTTCGATAACTGACGAAAAATTTCAACGCAGGGGAATTCAGAACCGTGTGCCGAATTCAAGGTTTAGTTCTTGCGCGTCGATGTCTCTGCCACTCTGTATAATGTTTCGACTTTTAAAGAGACCATGACCGTTTCTTTCGGGTTTCTTCTCAGGGAGCTGTCAGCTAGGAAATGCCGGCGATTTGTAATTTTAAAATATTGACCAAATTGACTTGTAAAAGTGTCTTAGAAAAACTACTTACATAAATAACCATTTTGCCGAAATACAGGTTTTGCCTAGTTCGGCTACAGATGCTTAACTCATTTGTACTCAAAACTAGCCTATTTTTAATTTGTACAATATGTTTAAGTTTTTTGAACTAAATATAAATAAATAAATAAATAAATAAATAAATAAATAAATAAAATAAATAAATAAATTTCATTTGCTAATCGATAAAGTAAACCAAAAGGATTAAATCTCTCTAAAAACCTTATCGCACGTACTGCTTACAGTATCGAAGAACGGGTTAAACAAATGGAAGCGCGCATAATGACGCTGGTTGAAGATTCGTGCATACTGAGCGCACGAAACGACCCCGATGATGAAACCGCGCCGAAGAAGGAAGTCGATTTGGGGCAGGTGAGTCATGCTAAAGTCTACTTTATCAAGTGGCTATAAGGGTGGAACTTCATGAGTTTATTAAAATCTATGTAATGTACGTAGGTAATGTTATAACAATTTTCTGATCATTTTGTAGGCTTTAGCCAAAGCACAGGAAGCGTCGGCAATGGAAAGACAATTGATCCGTATGCAAGAACAAGCGAATGTTGGTGATACACACAATCTGGACCTGACTTTTGCTGTAAGTATTTAGATCATTTTTCATGTGACAAATCTTCATGTCTCTTAAAAGCAGTGCATGCAGTTTTTTGGCACATGTTTTATTTAAAAAAATACTCGAGTATGGCAATGGTCGTTATGGATCGTCAGAAGCCTGTCAAAAGTGTTACCAAGAGGTATCGTGTTACCCAGTTACTGGGTTGTGGAGGTCAGATAGGCAGTCGCTCCATGTAAAATACTGGTATTCAGCTGCATCCGGTTAGACTGGAAGCCGACCCCAACATAGTTGGGAAAAGGCTAGGCAGATGATGATGATGAGTATGGCAATGGACTGGCCATTTAGTCCCCTTAAATACTACCCACCAGTTCTTCCCACAACACTTCTTCATCAATCTACTCAGCCTATTGTAGTCCACTGCTGAACATAGGCCTCTCAAATGGTGTGCCACAGCACCCTGTCTTCCACCTTCCGCATCTACTTTGTCCCAGCCACCTTTTTGAGATCGGCGGTCCATCTAGCTTGGGGGCCTCCCACACTACGCTTGTCGACGCGCGGTTTCCATTCCAGGACTCGTCTGCTCCACTGGCTATCGATCCTTCGACAAATATGGCTAGCCTATTGCCACTTCAACTTCCTTACTCTTCAAGCTATGTCGGTAACTCCAGTTATTTTCCAGGTGACTTCATTTCTGATTTTATCTTTTAAAGAAACTCCGAGCATTGGTCGCTCCATAGCACGCTGAGCGTTCTTCTTCATACATTTTAGTAATTCGAGCAAAATTAAATGGTTTCAGGTGCTATGTAATCTGGCAGGGCAATACGCGCTCAATGAAATGTATACAGAGGCATTAAACACATACCAACTACTTACGAGGAATAAGCTGTTTCCACATGCCAACAGGCTGAAGGTAATGTACAGAGAGAATTATAATATTTTGTATGGTCATGAACTGAGAGGTTACAGAAGATAATACCATTCTTGGTGTAGGACTTGTAGAAGTATAAAAAAAAAAAATCTAAATCAGGCAAAACCTAAAATAAAATAAATAGTTATAATTATTTTATGGAATATATTTGAATAAAATTTCAAAAAAAAATGTAATATTCTCGTCTTGAGAGTGTTCAAAACCGCGGCAATATACCGCGGGCGTGATGGCCGCGTCCTGGTTCTGCATCTATGTGAAGCATTATTTATTTTTGTACGGTAAATGTTACTAAATATTTCTTATGCATTTAAAGGTGAACATGGGAAACATTTACTTTAAAATGGGAGAGCACCCAAAAGCATTAAAGTTATATAGAATGGCGCTAGACCAGACACCAACAGCGGAGAAAGACTTGAGGTAAAATATCCCATATTCTTGCAGTTGAGAGCAATGAAGGTCTATTTCTATTTTTGGGAAATTATAAATTGTGAAATAAACGTCTTTACTCGCAGAAGATTAATTCAAAGACAGCTGTCAGAGTACTTGACATCTGTTACAACAATAGACATTTTAATACTTAATAGCTAGCGTGAAAGCTGAGTGGACTCTATGAAATGAGGTTTTAATACATGTGTTCAGTTTTCCTGGGTTATTTTGTTTTTAATTTACACGTTTTCTTTGTCACTAAACAAGGGCAGAAGGGGATCGCCACTAAGTGAAGTGCAGTACTACCAAGTTTTTTAACCGACGAAAAAACGGAGGAGGTTCCCATGTCAACGCGTATTTTTTTTTAATGTATGACCACGCATACATTTTTACAGAGTTGTCCGATTTTGATAATTCTTTTTTATTGGAAAGGGTTAACCCCGAAGTTGGTCCCATATAAATTTGAAAATAAAAACTCTAAGGGTAGGAAAACAGGGGATGCTTGATTGTTCACTCACAGATTTTAATGCAGAGTTGTGTATTACAAAAAGTATTCAAAAATTAAGCCTGTAGTAATTAGTAGATTATAGCCACAAAAAATTATAAAATAAAAACTTTTTAACAACAAATTAAACCTCCGAAAAAACTGAAAAATAATAAACCTTTTTTGCTTAACCTTAATAACTAAGTTCGGAAGTCGGTGACTTTGGATATGTATTTTATTTTTATGTCACCAGTCCGAACTTAGATATTAAGGTTAAACAAAAAAGTTTTATTATTTTTTGCTTTTCAGTTTTTTCGGTTTTTTTTTTACTATTTCACCGACCAGCAGCTATCTAAGAGCTAGATCAGTGAGGCCTATGCCTCACTTGTCTACTCATGGTTCATGGAACCAAATCATAAGCTAGAGACTTGTGTTGTACGCTCTTCACCACCGATGATCGAAGATGCTTTTATTAAAATAGTCTTTGTTTAGGATGAAAGTGATGCACAACATCGGTCTACTTCTGGTGCGCATGGGCAAGTTCCGAGACGCTGTCACAAACTTTCAACATATTATGCATGAACAAGGAGACTTTCAGACGGGTGAGTGAGAAATACATTTTCAGTCTTGAATTCTGGATGTGGGTGTTCATCTACTAAATATTCATTCATTCACTCACTGACACAGACAACGCACAGCATAAACCGCTGGGTCTAGAAGCATGGAGTTTTGCACAAGATTTCGCTTACGAGCACTAAGGAAGGATTTAAATAAAAATATCCCCCTAAAGGGATTAAATAGGGGATGAAACTTTGTATGGAAGTTCGTCATTTTCGCTAGTTCTGTAATACTTTTATTTTAATGGAAGGAAATACATTCGCCTTGAGTAAAATATAAATAATAGATTTCGGGGCTTGTGGCTAAGCAATAACATCTGCACGGGTCGATCGATCAGGTTTAGCTATGCTTGCTGCAGTTAGTCATTGGCTGGCTTTAGTGCCTCGGAATGTACGTTAAGCCGCTGATCCTGGCTGTCATTTGGGGATTTTTGACAGTCGTTACGGGTTGCTAGAAGCCCGAAAGTCTGACTACCAGTCTTACCGAGGGGTATCGTATTACCCACTAAGTGGGTTGTGGATTGTGGAGGACAGATAGGCAGCCGCTCCTTGTAAAATATTAGTAATCAGCTGCATCCGGTTAGATTCCAAGCAAACCCCAACTTAGTTGGGAAAAGGCTAGGCAGATGACATTTTTGGAGGATAGATGAGCGTCCTGAAGGTTCTGATCTAATTTTCTCATGATGCTATTCCAGGCCTGCACCTAGTGTTGTGTTCAGTGGCATTGAACGATGCTGAAGGTGCCAAAGCAGCATTCCACGCGATGCTGGACGTGGAGCCGCCTACATTCCACCAGGACATCACTATTGATGACGTAAGCAGTCGCTCGAATAAATTAAATATGTTATTCTCAGGAAGTACCTAGTGTATTTTGATGCCATGTTTTTTCTAAATAAGGACATAGCTTACTTTTTTTTATAGTGATATTTTACTGTACCAAATCACCCATAGGGTCCTAAATTAAATGCAAAATGCCAGAAGATAATATGTTTTTTGTATGGGAATATATAATTATTTTATTAACAATACTTGTACGACCCATCATGTGTGTGCGGATGTAAATGTAGTACGAGTATGTATGGAACCGTTGCCATTGCAGCATTGTCGGGGTACGGATGTAAGAAGCTACCTGGCGCCGCAGAATTATTTTCGGAAAAATGATGGCGTGGCCATCAAAAGTTTATTTCGTGGTGTCTGACAGACGTAACGTCAGCGGCATAGGGTTAGATATAAGTGCAGGTTTCCTCACGATGTTTTCTTTCACCGGTGTCAGTAATGTCCAAGATTAACTTAGTAACTGCATATGAATTTAGAAAGATCTTACAATACTTACCGGGGTTTGAACCCAGAATCTCGTGCATTAGAGGCGAGGCCTGAACCATCACGACATGTTGACTGATAGTTTACCTATTTCTTCTTCATAGGAAAACGACGCCTACGAATGTGTAGTCCGTGACGTGGTCCGCGGCGACCGGTTGTCGAGATGGTCGCGTCGAGGCGCCGCGCACGCCGAGCGCTGCCTGGCGCTGGCTGCGGCCGCTGCGGCCATGCAGAGGCCCGGCTCCAGGGGACCTGACTCGGGGTGGGTATCAGTTTACTATTGGACGATATGGTCTGTTCCACATATGTATTATTATAAGCCTGTGTTATCCCCACTATAGGGCAAAGGCCTCTCTTCCCTCTTAACGAAAAGGGAAGAGCGGGTTCTATTTACTTAATTTTCATCAGATATTTTTGGTACGCCACAAATATCGAATACAAATCAATAAATTAATTCAAATCTTATTTTCTCCAGCACATAATGAAGAATTCGTTCTTGCAATACGTATCTAAATGTTTTTACAATAATACATTGATGCTGTGGAGACTGAAGCTTGTACTAGGAATGTCCATGTAACACTTGTAACACACTACATGGACTTTCTTGCCCGTTCTTCTCCATAGAGATATACATTTTGGAATGAACAACTATAGTTCGACTTACGTATTCAGTAACTTGACAGTTCAAAGAAAAATAATGTTACCATTCTAAAACTAATAGTATTGAGCAGTGGCGTGCAGTCCATGAAGACAGAAAGACACTGCCTACCCTACCTAAATCAGATAAATATTTAAAACTAATATTATTTTATTAATAAACAGAAATATTTATTCATAAATCAGCTCCACCTGTCGAGCATCGGTCGTATCATTAGTATCATCAATACAAAACCCGTTCGTTCGTACAATTTGACGCAACTTCGCATTGCGATGCACTAGCGCCGCTGAGTGCTTCGGGAGAGACACAAACTATTCGCGGCTTAATGTTTATATGTGTGCTTTCGTGATCACTGTGTGCCACATACGTGGAACACAATGTAACAATTTACGCACACAACTGTACAGGGTAGTCACTGGCTTTTGAGGCGACGAATTACGAAACTTTCCGAAGTTTTCCGAACATAGTTGGCTATGCGACTATTGTTAAAAGTAGCATTGTTTCACTGAATTGTCGCTACATAAACTACCATTACTTTTTTGTCATATTATTTTCATATTCCGATTTCCGACGCCATTGTTTGTTTTGATTTATATTTATTTGTTTTGGTTGTGAGCTATGGATAGCATGTATTTAAGATTTTAACGTTGATAATAGTGTGAAAAATAGATAACATCACTGTGAAAGTTGTTCAGGTGGTGTGTGTATAGAGAAAAAAAAGAATGATGCATTTTCAAAACTGTGAAAAAAAAACAGTGATCGTGAAAAGTAGTTGTACACCGGATTCGCAATTAATACAAACTAAAGGTAAAGTCAATCATAAATTCAATACACAACAATATGATTAATTTAATTGCCTCACAGGTTGCATGCTGTAAATTGCTGTGTAGGTACAGCAATCAGTTATTCCTTTTTTTTGCCTTTTTTAATTTCTGCCTTCCCTGTCTAGAAAATTTGTGAACGCCACTGGTGTTGAGGTAGTGAACGATTTTGCGTAAAGGGCGAATGATAAAATGGTTTAATTTTAAATAAAACCATTTTATCATTCGGTATAAAACTTTTAAAATTAAAAAAAAAATAGTGTGTATCATGTTTTTAAGACAAGTTAATAAATTTAAAATAAAAAATGCATGTAAGTACATTATTTCAAGTTCGTTCAATTTTGTTCATTCTTACACCACCTCACTATCTTTTTTTGTCAAAATCTGGTAACCTTTCAACTGTCAAGTTACTGAACGCAATTAAAAGTCGAACTACAGCGTCAACTTTCTAACTGACCGACTCTTTGACAATTCAAAGTGTTGTGTTGAAAATATATGGTATAATTGAAATAAATGTTTAGAGTTTTCGCCAGGCCTCCGAACTGCCCGAACAAGTCACAGTTATACAGACATTTACTGATAGATGATAATCGGTGATCGGAGTAGGTAGATTGATTTTACGTACTCGCATCATGAATAATCATAGAAATCATAACATGGATAAGCCTTTTTTCCGGGATTTCATTTTGGTACTTACGAGATTTAATCAAATATTGTGAAAGTAAGGATTTTAAACTACTACATTAGACATTTATAGAATGCGATAGGATAAACATTTAAAATTGTTTTTTTTTCTGATTTATAAAGTAATAAAGTCAGTCAGAGCTAATATGCTGGCCCCCAGGGAGAATGGACGCAGATTGCTCCCTCATGGAGCATTGGACAAAACTGCATGTACGAGTAGTGCGGTCCTGATCCAATATTATGTTTATATTATTCTGTTTATTTTTGTATTCTTTTGCTATTATATTATTTAAAAAAAACATTTACCGACCTATGGATGGTTATGATAGATACAAATAATATTATTGTAATTTATCTGAAATAAATGAAAATTGAATTGAATAAAGTGAATCTTACTGTTGTGCGTCCATTCGAAACTTACATAATATGACTGATGTACTAGTTATTTCTTGTAAGTTTATTATCTGCTGCTTGTAATTGTGACTATTCTTTTCTTGAATAAATAAATAAAAATATATTTTATACTTCTTAATATTTTTTCGCATTCAATGCAATAACTTTTTATGAAAATATATGAAAACAGGTGAAAATGAAATAAAAAGTAGTTTAGATCAAAATCAACATCTTTAATGAAATAACACAATTGCCAATTGTATCATAATTATTTTCAATCTTCATCTAAAACATTTTGTTCATTATCCTGACTCTCTATACAATTAAAATAAATAATCATAAGTTTTTTAATATTTTCTAGTATAAATCTATTTCTTTTGACGTCCAAGATCCATTTGTATACAGAAAATGATCTTTCTACATCTGAAGATGTTAATGGAGCGTATTTTAAGAAAAGTGTTTGATGATTTGTCTCATTTTTTTCAATTTCCTCACTACATTCCCTAATTGAGTCTAAATCGGGGTTTCTCTCCATGACTTGTTCAATTTTATTTTTTTATATTATCTGAATTACATGACTTCGTCAAATGCTAGAAATAAAATAAGTTTTTGTAATTCTTTTATTGATAGTTGTATAACAGAGTAATTGTTTTTGATGTAATTCAAATCGTTCTGTAAGTTTTGTTTTTCTAAAATGTTTTTTGCGTTCCGAATAGCAATAGCATCAGAGCTGTTTAAACAGGACAACAGGTCTTTAATTTCATTAAAATGTTGAGCGTAGTAAGATGCTGCCTCTGTAAGTTAGGGTATTTATCTTTTAAAATTTTAACTCTGATTGGGGCTTTTAAAATAACTTTCTCAACATTCGCTATTAAAATATCTACATCGTGATATTCCAATCTTATTTGCTCAGATACACGATAAAGAGCGTGCACTAAACATCTAAAATAAAATGTATTTTAATCGCATAAGGTTGATTTTAACTAGACTTTATATTAAATTATGAGTAAATTAAAATTAAGTAAGATTTTATTAGAAAACAAATAAAACCGTACTTATCGATTTTACGAAACACCTCCATTTTTAAGATTTATTCTCCTATAATTTTTGCGCTGCAAAATGGAACAGTTCGGCATAGCTTCGGAAAAATAAATTTGTCGCGAGACTAGCAACTCGACGCGATGTTAGAACACGACTAGGACCAATTAAGTGTAACAATGCTTATTTGTGGCACGCGTGCCACGCCTACTTTGCACTTCCATGTTTTCTCTGTTCCGTGTTCCGACCCACCAAGTTATTTTGCGGTATTTTACTTGCGACGTGAGCGCATGGTCATTGTACTAGCAAATATCTAGTTACTGACTCATCGCATCTAGGATACTCTGCTCTAATTGGTTGTTGCATCGCGTTGTGCGTACAGAGTATAAAATAAAGTGCCAACTACGTTTGTCGAGTTATTCCTACTAAAGTACTCCAACAAATCGGGAAAAGGATAGGTATCTATTTATATATAGTATATTGTTCTATTGTTTTTATGGTGCCGGTTCCGTATGGTGCCGGATGTAAAAGAATAGCACCATCTTATTTCTTCCCGTGGGTGTAGTAGAAGGCGACTAAGGAACTTACTAGAGAATGGGCAGCAGCGTTCTCTATGCAGTTGACCACCATACTGCGATCGCCAACCCGCCTGCCAAGCGTGGTGATTATGGGAAATCCCCCCTTTTAGGGGAGCCTTATGTCCAGCAGTGGACGCCTTTCGGCTGATATAATGATGATGATTGTTTTTATATAGTATACCTATCCTTTTCTTGGAGTCGTTGCAATGTCCACCTCTTCTATCCTTTCCTGTTTCTCTTCATTAATATTAAATAGGTACATATATATATAATGCGTGCCACGAAACATGTGGCTTGACCCGTGCTGCCCTTGCTCTTTCCGCCACCCGTTGTCGTGGACAACCGTGCGTCAGTAGGATAGCGGAGAGGTAAGTCCCATCTTTCGTCGCACGCACCACAGTAACTATTATTAATAGAATCCCACTTTACGTTTGCTACTTTTTACTCAAGTTGGTAGTAGCAAAAAACGATGGCATGGCTAATGCCATCGTTTTTTTACTATAGAAGGCCGATCACCTATATACTATTAAAAACAGAGCAAAAGGGTTAAACATTTCTTATTCACATTGATGTTTTCTTTATTCTGCACATTACAACATTTGAAATTCCTTAAAAAATCTTAATAATTTCAAAATCCCGGAATCCCGGACGCATATCCATACGTGCCAGTTCATTGACCCCAAATCAATCTACCAACTCCGATCAGTGATGATAATATAGAGATGGAAGATGTAAAAAAAAAGACCGCAAAGTATTGTATAAATGTATCAGAAAACGTACCTATTCATGGGAATTCGTACTGCCGCTTACAAATTAAGTGCTTTGCTTGAATATTTAAAGTTTTCGTCGGTGTAATTTTTGTTAAAATTTAATAAACCTAATGAAACAATATTTGTTGCAAAAAGTTGTGAGATTATAAGTTGATACCCTATTAATACCTAGAAATGAATGATTGCATAAATATTTAACTATTTTATTATTTACTATTTATATAATAGGGTTTGTTGACACTTTCAGATTGTTTTGGAATAGACCACAGACTCTTAATAGAAAAGTTAACCTAAAAATAATTAGTTGATAGTAACATAAGCTGAGCTATCACTTAAGTATGCCTTCTAAAGTTTACCAACTGGATCAATCGATCGGTCGCTGTCAGAATTTCAAAATGAATAAAAACGTTAGGAAAATGATACTGAGTGAGCATTTGCTTCTATTTACATTTGTCTTTATTGTAGTACACTTGCAATTGCCACGCACCCTAATCGTGGCTCTAGATATATTTTTATACAAGATTTAATTTAAATTAGCTACCAAAACTCCACAGACAAAATGGGTGGACATCTAAACTTAATAAAATAGATTTTTTTTTAGATTAATTTTGGGTCAAAGACTAGGTAGTTCTTTGAAATAAGTTTTTGTTTTACCTTATTTAAGTATATATAAAAATAAAAACCCATCACATCTGTGGAGTATCTATGGCTACCATACATATAAGAAAGGAGATATGCCCTGTAGTTGAAAATGTATCGGAACCCGGTGTCTCCAGTTTGGCACCTCCACATGCCACTACTAATCATGCAGTTCAGTAGGAGCAATATAGATACGAAGTCGCGCGACTTCGTATCGCACACCCGCAATTCATAAAACAGAACGTACTACACAATCAATTATAAACCTTATCTCACCATTCACAGAGTGCATTTACCACGCACCGTCCAACTTACACAAAAACATCGGTCGCTATCATTGTGCTATACAAAAGCATTTTACATACACGCTAGTGATTGACTAAATCGGAAAGTTATCGATTCTCACATTTATTACTGTGCTAAAAAAAAAATGAGGTCCTGAAAATAAAATAAATACATAACGATATGTCGAGAAAGAATTTTTAATAATTTTATGAACAAAGTGCAGCTAAAAATAATAATTTTGGTAAATTAAAAAAATCGGGTTACGTTGGTTTAGGCTGTTATCTTTTCAGGTCTTCTGGGTTAAAACCACTGAACAGAAAATACATAGAAGTGCCCCTACATTGGCTAAGCACGGGAACCAGTGTCGCCGAACTCACACATTTGCATATCAAATTGTCCATTACACTCATAAAAAACAGTGATATGATTGGCCACAAATTACAAACGTAACTTTTACAAATCATCTTCTTATTGCTTTCAAAAATTAAGTCTTATTACAACGAGTGAAAGTTATTATTATTTGACATGACGCAAACAACAAAGATGTTTTTCGTCTAAAAACCTTAAATAGACCAATTTACAACGAGTTCAGCTACTCAAGGCTAGATGGCGCCGTAACCAATTCATTCTATTCAGAACGCTAGCGCTTTTGAAATAGAGTCATATTCGCATGCACATGTAATCTCTTTTACTACTCGGTTATAGATGTAGACAGATATCGATATTTTAATATTGATGTTACGTATTTTATATTTTATTCGGGTGAGCAATGTAATTATTGGTTACCATCCATTATTAAGCATTTGTATAAACAAATGCTTTTCCATTATTAAGCATTTGTTTATACAAATAATAATGGAAAAGTCTTAGTAGGTATTGCTTTGTCCTTCAAATATCTATATCCTTTCTTTAAAATTTGTATATCCTGATCTTCGAAATGCTCTGAACATATAGTGCTTGATTTAGTTTTTTTTTTTTTTTTTTTTGGGTGGGAAATCATCAAATAACTTCTCCCGCTCTGGGTGGAGCGGGAGGGCGTGTCAGACTTTTACTGACTAAAACCCACCCGTGTTCCCTCAGTTGCCTGTGTGCCAGGGGCGGCGGTATCTCTTTCGAACAACCCGCACCCCCGGCAGGCATCGGCCCTTGCGGGCCCCATCTGTTACTGCTGACATCTCTTTGAGGCGCGCGTGGAACACAACGCGCCGTCGACCCGGGCTTGGTCCTTACCGGACAGCGAGCTACCCATTACTCGCCGTCCGCAAGCCCGTGCCTACGGTGGCCGGGAATCAGCCTGGGATTCCCGACGCCCAGGGCGTCTCCTGCGAATGCCACGGCTGTGAGGGCGCATGTACTGCATCTCCCTCACGTGCGCCGCCTCCCTCTTTGCGAGCATAACTGCTTCGCTGAAGGAGGCGACTGCCAGCCATGCCCTCTCGCTCCGTACCATGGCCTGGACCAGGGTCGGACGCGAGAGATCGCCGCCGCCGATCACCTCCACGAGGACACGGCGTTGCTCCGCCCAAGCTGGGCAGACCTCCACCGTATGCTCCACCGTGTCCTCTGGGCGATCTTCGCAATGGAAACACCCGGGCGTTTCCTCCCGCCCTATCCGAAACAGGAACCTCCCGAAACAGCCATGTCCGGTGAGGACCTGTGTCAGGCGGAAGGTGAGGACGCCATGCCGCCTCTCAAGCCTCTCCTCAAAGAGGGGACTTACCGCCGCAATCGCGGCGTGCCCAGCACTGGGTTGCGACAATCGCACTTTCCACGTCGCCATGAGATCCTGCCGGAGCTCTGTCCGCCGTGCCGCGATTTCCCGCGGCAGGTGCTTGATTTAGTTGGCATCCAGTTTTGTCTTCCTGTAGCTTCTATCCATTTCTACTTATTAAAAGAATCTTGGGGAAAACTGAAATATTTAAATACTTTTTTACTTTTTTTGAGGTCTATCTATACAGAAGTTAATGTATTACGATTAATATTACGTAATATTATATTCATTAACTATTACCTGCTGCTAGCGACTACGCCCGCGTGAAAGTAGAACATTATACTAAGGGAACATACTTTCGTGACGTGGTCTACCCGTGTACAAAGTTTTATTGAAATCCGTTCAGCCTTTCGAGCGTGAAGAAGTAAGAAACATACAAACTTTTGGCTTATAATATTAGTGTGATTAGCAACCCGCACCGCACCTACTTCGGACGGATGCAGGCTACGTGTTGTTATAACCTCGAGATTTCTGTGCAATCTTAGTTAGACATACATTTTCTGGATGATGGTGCCAGCCATGAAATGAAGAATTAAAAATAAATAAAAATTATCGATACCGACCTACTTTACGGATGTGTCCCATCCCTAATTGAGTAGCGTCGAAGTTACTAGAATTTATGTTATGATTTCCCAGATGACGACCAAGTGCATTTAGACTTTGTGTTAATGAACATAAGGTTGTTTATAGTTTGCATTGAAGTCATAAAATGTGGTATTGTCATTAAAATCAAATATGTTAAAAATTAACAAAGTTTAGTACTTACCGATGATACGATACACCTCCACCTACATTTTTTATTCTGCTTTCGTTTTTGCAGGTCAAAACCGCATAACAAGGCATAATTTGTAATATTTCGCGTATTACTGACAGAACCAATCGCGACAAGTATCTGACGGCGAATAAGCTAAATGTTGCGCATCTCGGCCTAATGCTGACACGCGCGCGATATATGAGGGGCAGTTCCTCTACTTTTCTTTATTCCATGGTTAAAACGGTTGACAAATTGAAGAATAAACTATAATAGCAATGTATTCGGTGGGCAACATTGTTGTCGATAGCCTACGTTAGTGGATGTGTACAAGCACATCATTAACTGGCCGCAAGACGCAGCCGCCGTACTACGAGACCCAACCGCATAGATCGCCTCCTTCAGCGAAGCAGTTATGCTCGCAAAGAGGGAGGCGGCGCACGTGAGGGAGATGCAGTACATGCGCCCTCACAGCCGTGGCCTTCGCAGGAGACGCCCTGGGCGTCGGGAATCCCAGGCTGATTCCCGGCCACCGTAGGCACGGGCTTGCGGACGGCGAGTAATGGGTAGCTCGCTGTCCGGTAAGGACCAAGCCCGGGTCGACGGCGCGTTGTGTTCCACGCGCGCCTCAAAGAGATGTCAGCAGCAACAGATGGGGCCCGCAAGGGCCGATGCCTGCCGGGGGTGGGGGTTGTTCGAAAGAGATACCGCCGCCCCTGGCACACAGGCAACTGAGGGAACACGGGTGGGTTTTAGTCAGTAAAAGTCTGACACGCCCTCCCGCTCCACCCAGAGCGGGAGAAGTTATTTGATGATTTCCCACCCAGAAAAAAAAAAACCGCATAGATAAAGTATAGTTATGTGAATTTTACACTGCTGGTCCAGTCACATAGTGACACACTTAGGAAGTGGTTAAGTAGCAATGTATTTACTGCAAAAATAAAACAGTCGCTCTGATATTTGAAAACAAAAATGGCTTATGTTTAAACGCCTACCAGAAAAGTACCTATTTTACTACCTACCAAAAAATTCGAAATACCTGCCAGAATGGATAAATGCTCACTAAATTGTGTTTCATAAAGTATCGTAGAAATGAACCTATTTTCCTTTTTATTCTATGCCATAAAGATTTATAAACGCCTATAAAGTTAATTTCAGACCAAATAAGTATTTTATATTACCGCTAGATAAATGTTACCAATATTTTATTTCACGACTTTCAATCTAGTCATTTTTACTGAGGCAAAAAGCTAACGGTCGATTGTACAATGTTTTTGAATATCAACATGCAGGCAACAAGCATTATTTCTGTCACGGCTTCGGCGCTGCGGGGTTTGGGCGGCCCCACGCGAGCTTATCGTCGCAGATGGTTTTAACGCTCACCACCGCAGCTTCGGCTTGCTGCTGCCTCAGCCGCGGCGGTGGGCATTAAAACCACCAGGGGCCCAAGTCTGCTATTTTTATAAATTCGTCATTCTAACACGATCCCATTGTCATTTTGGCAAAGTTCGTAATCTGCTAAATTCATAATGGTCGGTCAATGGTCTCGTAACTGGGCACGCCACGATCGCGGCGGTAAGTCCCCTCTTTGAGGAGTGGTTTGAGAGGTGGCATGGCGTCCTCACCTTCCGCCTGACACAGGTCCTCACCGGACACGGTTGTTTCGGGAGGTTCCTGTTTCGGATAGGGCGGGAGGAAACGCCCGGGTGTTTCCATTGCGAAGATCGCCCAGAGGACACGGTGGAGCATACGGTGGAGGTCTGCCCGGCTTGGGCGGAGCATCGCCGTGTCCTCGTGGACGTGATCGGCGGCGGCGATCTCTCGCGTCCGACCCTGGTCCAGGCCATGGTACGGAGCGAGAGGGCATGGCTAGCAGTCGCCTCCTTCAGCGAAGCAGTTATGCTCGCAAAGAGGGAGGCGGCGCACGTGAGGGAGATGCAATACATGCGCCCTCACAGCCGTGGCCTTCGCAGGAGACGCCCTGGGCGTCGGGAATCCCAGGCTGATTCCCGGCCACCGTAGGCGCGGGCTTGCGGACGGCGAGTAATGGGTAGCTCGCTGTCCGGTAAGGACCAAGCCCGGGTCGACGGCGCGTTGTGTTCCACGCGCGCCTCAAAGAGATGTCATCAGCAACTGATGGGGCCTGCAAGGGCCGATGCCTGCCAGGGGTGTGGGTTGTTCGAAAGAGATACCGCGGCCCCTGGCACACAGGCAAGTGAGGGAACACGGGTGGGTTTTAGTCAGTAAAAGTCTGACACGCCCTCCCGCTCCACCCAGAGCGGGAGAAGTTATTTGATGATTTCCCACCCAGAAAAAAAAAAAAGAAAAAAAAAAATGGTCTCGTAACACTACTAACTTTGAACATTTATTTATGCCCGATTTAATTTATATACATTTTTACATATTATTGATTAGTTTATTAGTGTTAAATTTTAGAAGATTACCTCCTAAGTTAGTCATTCATTTGTCATTATGTACGAGATTACCAATAAATGCCGTTTCTTTCAATGGAGTGTCAGTGGCTGACCATTGGAAAATCATGACGCCATTATTTTAGTAGATTGCCAAACTTGTCAAAATCAACAATTATGAAATCAATGATAGACCGTTCTGACACTATTGTAATAGGAGACTTGAGGCCCTGCTCCTCAGCTCGCGGGCCGCCCCACCCCTCCGCGCCTACGCGGGCTTAAATTACACTCTAGGGGTAGGACAGACAAGACTGCGTGAAGTCGATTTTACAGCGATTCGTTTCTCACAAGTTTTGTAGCACAACATATTGATTCAGGTTGGATAATTTGATTACACTAAAGCTATTTAGAACTGTGTGCTAACATTAATACTCATTTTAACTATTAATTTTAGCACACAGTGCATCGCATCTTACTAGAGAAGATTTGGTGAGCATTTATCCATTTTGGTACGCAAAAAGAATAAATACAACACACATATTTTATTTGGTACTTAGTCTTAGACTCTAAAAAAATATTTTGGTGAGCATTTAAATTGTACCCAACTAAATAAAGGCAAAAAATATTATACGATTTGTTGTTTAACATGATTTTAAAGACAAATATACCTAGTAAATTACTTGTAATTACATATGGCAAGTGATTCCATGATTTATATGGATTCTGTTTTGGCTTCGGTTTTCACAAAAAAGCACTGAACAACACGGTGTTCTTGTAATTTATCAGGATGACGGTCGAAAGCGCACTAGTTCGCGCCTTCGCGGAGACGGCCATTTGCCGATGACATGCACAGTTTGAGCATGTCGCGCGGTACCATACACGCCCTTGCTACTTCTCCCGTTTTTTTTAATATTTATATGATGGCTACCTAATTGAATTCGACGTTGTATGTCGCAGCGGCATGTCATGGTGTGTGGAAGCCCTCCGCGGCTACAGCGGCGGCGCGGCGGGCGCGCGCTTGGAGCTGGGCGGCGCGCTGGCGGCGCTGCGCTCGCTGCGGCCCGCGCCCGCCGCGTCCGCCGCGCCGGCGCAGCGCGCGCTGCAGCGACTGAAGGCGGTGGCGCGCGCACACCCGCACGACCGGGTGCTACGCGCTGAAGCTAATACTGACGCTGCTTTTGTGGCTTATGCTGTGGGTGAAATGTTAAAATGTTCATTTTGTAATGCACAGTCACATTCAAAATATAGGTATTCGCTCCCAAAATGGAATCTGCTTTACTGACTCAGCATTATACAGGCTGGATTTTTGAAACGCTGCAGTACGGATAGGAACTTTACGTTAAAGCTACAGGAAAACGGTCTTAGGAGACTACTTAACTTTTTGAGAAATTTTAATCTGCATTCACAGACTGTAAAAAAAATCAGTAAAAAAATAATGCTATTTGGATCTTTATTACCAAGTAATGAAATATACTTTTCTATGCAATAATCTGCTCAATGTCATAGCATTAGAAAGTATAAGGTAAAGATTTTTAAAACTGACGAAATTTAAAAAGACTAGAATGTATCAAAAATCGTGCCGTCAATCGTGTAACAGCAAATTTAATTGACTAAAAAACAAAGGTCTGTGTTAGTGTGACGATTTTGATGGTTATAATTGTGAAAATACATATTTGTTACGGTCGTGAATAATTTTTTTTTTAAATATGGCCTGCCACTAACCTCCAAATTACAAAAAACTTAATGAAATTAGAGTTTCGCAAGCTACCTTAACACATCCTCTTTAAAGAGCAAGCACAACTTCGAGCAGCGCGACCCTCTATTCTATTAGCGATGTTCAATAACGAGTCTCGTTTTAATACTGTCTTAAATTTCATTAGAATTTAGTTATAATGAGATACTGGGTTGAGTATTGTTTTAGAATATGCAACATCAGTGGGTGCAGAAACAAGAGAGAGTTACGAGTTCTAAAATATAAATCAATTCTGCTCTTACAGATGGGCAACTGGTCGGAAGCCCGTCAGCTGAGTGAGGCAGCGTCCCGCGACGACCCGTACTCCTGCGCAGCCCGTGTCACCAGCGCGCTGGCCAGCGCCCGCGCGTCTGACACGGGCCCGCTCGCCTGGCGCGACGCCGCCGACCAGCTATCTGCCGCCACGCATCTCGACCCCGCTGATCTTATAGCTGCACATGATCTGGGTAACTGGCGTCGATAACTATAGTCTTAAAACATAATAGTCAATAAGTGACGTCACCAGCGCGTTAGCGAGCGCCTGCGCGTCTGAAGCGGGCCTGCTCTGAGAGGGATTCGTGATAGTGTAGTTTACTTTTTAATTTCATGTAACCTTTAATTTGTTTTCTATAACCGTGTCAATTCCTTTTTTACTGATATTGGTCGTAAACTAGCCTCTCAAGTTACTCCTCACCCAAGATCGAACTATAATGCTAAAACCCCTCCCCTAGAAAAGCTGATCAGCACCTTGCGGTCTGATTGTGCCACTGGCTACGACAACATACCAGCTAAAGTACTGAAACAATCGTGCTATTGATACTGGAACATTTCCCAACATCTTCAAAAAAGCTGTCGTGCACCCCATTTTCAAGAGTGGAGACAGAGCCAATGAAACAAACTACCGCCCATCTCATCTCATCTCCGTACTAAGCTCCTTATCTAAGATCCTCGAAAGGATACTTAACAATTACCAAACAACAATTCTCGTTGCGTATCTGTCTAAGCTCAAAATCATTGCAGACAATCAGTACGGTTTTAGACCAGGAATGTCAACGGAGGATGCTGTAGCTGACCTTACCAAAACCTTAGTTAACAACCTGGATAAAGGCTGAAATGTTACGGTATCTTCCTTGATTTATCTAAGGCATTCGACACGGTTTCTGTTCCCATCTTGGTCTCGAAAATGGAAGGCGTTGGGATTCGTGGCCTCGCATTGGATATATTTAAAGATTATCTCTCAAATCGTACTCAACTGGTGAAAATCGACTCTACAAAGTACAAAGAGTGATGATAGATTTATCAGCTTCGGTGTTCAACAGGGTAGCATCCTCGGGCCTCCTCTATTTTTGCTCTACATTAATGACCTATGCCTTGCCGATATTCCAAATTGCAACATATTCACGTACGCCGATGACACAGCGTTGATAGTCTATGATACTGAATGGGACAGTGCAAGTAAAAGGGCAGAACAGTTGCTCCGCTTCGTGAGGGAGTGGCTCTCAGAGAATCTACTTACCCTAAACGTAGCAAAGACCAAGATCATTCGATTTTCGCTACCTGATACTGTAACTCCTCCACCGGAATCAGGTCAAATTAAAGCCCACATTTGCTCAGGTGAGGCTCCTAATTGCAGCTGCCCATTTCTGTCCCTGGTCTCAGACACAAAATATTTAGGAGTCACATTGATTACAAACTTAGCTAGCAACCCCATATCGAAACACTATGGACAAGGATCAGAAAACTAATTTATATATTTAAGGAACTCAGGCACTCTACTGATCCCGATCTAGCATTGAAAGTTTACCAGAGCCTTTGCCAGTCCATTATTGGAACGAAGTTCCTTATCGCGCGTTGCGAAAGGGGGCTAGACGGAAAAAATTAAGACCAAAAGTTGTAACGACACTTTTTGCTACATTGTTGTAAGCCGTACGGTGTGTGCGTGTTTCTCTGTTTGATTGATTGATTGATTGATTGATTGATTGATTGATTGATTGATTGGTTGATTGGTTGGTTGGTTGGTTGATTGATTGATTGATTGAATGAATGAATGATTGATTGATTGATTGATTGATTGATTTTTTGTAAGCCGTGCGGCGTGCGCGTGTTTCTCTTCAGACAGAGACTAATATTTATGTATATACATATATATATATATACGCTCTGTCTCTGTCTAAACCGTGCATATGTATAATATATGTACACTTTTTTTTATTTTATTACAATTCCTTCACTAATTAATCGCAGGGACTTCCCGACCAATCAACTTTATAAAGAAGCCAAAGTTTTGACTGTAAGACAGCTTTTTGTGCTCCGCGCTGTGCTGCGGAAACACTCTACGCTTCATCTAGATTTTGCTAAGCTGAAAAGACGCAAAGGCACTCCCGTGTGCGATTTAGTCCAATGCCGTTCCAAGTTTGCCAGCCGACAATATGCGGCAACTAGCTCTAGACTGTATAATAGAATACATAAACTTATGCCTATTTACCCCCAGACTAAACATGAAGTTAAATCCAAACTTACAAATTGGTTGCAGAAGTTAACATATGATGAAACTGAGAATCTTATTGCAATTATCTCTTATTATAACTAAATACTGTATTTAAATTAAGGCATTTTTGTTTAATTTATTTTGTTGTATCTATAAGTACTTGCATGACAATTAATAGCAGTTGTATGTCATTATACCTGGAGGAACACTGACTCCTAAAACACAGGCTTCTGGCCTAGTTGAGGAGTCACCAGTTCGCCCTTTAATGTGACTATTGCTCTTGACTTCGATCACGCCCGATGGAAAGCGATTGATGAGATATATGATGGAACGAGCGTGCCTAGAAGATAGGCATCTTCTATTTTATGCTCTTTTTTATGTTAAGTATGTTTACAACTTTGTCTTTAATTATTGAAATCAACAATGCAACCGAGAGTGTGATCAAAGTCTTTGCATTCATTCTAATTTATTATTAATAATCTAAACTTTACTACAATGAGATAGGAGTTACATTATTGGTTAGTTTTACATCAAAACTGACCATGCTAATTTGATCGTGAATTTGCTACTTAACAGTCGTCTAACATCAAATGTCTGCCTCAGCATTAGCTCTGGAGCGAAGCGGAGACGAAACAGCGCTGGGTGGCGCCACAGGTCGCTGGGCGCTCGTACGCAGCGCGCCCGGCGCCGGCGCCACGCTGCGCGCGCTGGCGGCCGCCGGCCTGGCGCGCCGGCACCAGGCCGTGCATGACGCCGCTGCTGCGGATCACTGGTAAACTACCTCAAGCACGCTACATCACTTCTCCTTCCCCCGAAGGAGTCGGCAAAGTGGCACCCATTGTACAGTCGCGAGCATAAATAATATACGCAAGACCTGAAAGTAGTTTGTTCCTATTTGACGACTGAATCGATTTGAGTAACTTTTAATAGGGGTATTTTTTTCAAAAGTTGTTCGTTTTGCCAAATTAAAAAAAAAATCCGAGATAATTTCATCATTTGTCTACGGAGTGTTCTAAAAAAATATTTTTAGTTTGTTTACGTAAGTCAGTATAAACCTTTTCTCGGCAGAGGATGTTTCATAAACATTTGGGCATCTTTCGATGCTTTGTTACATGGAACATATAATAGTTTAGTCTTCTTCTGCCTAGCCTTTTCCCAACTATCTTGGGGTCGGCTTCCAGTCTAACCGGATGCAGCTGTATACCAAAATCAAAATATCTTATTTCACATAAACCTGCATGGGCACTTATGAAACGTCAGAAGCTAGGTGCACGTTTCCAATTTGATTTGTCGCTTCCTATCGAGAAGAGCCGGCAAGAAACTCCACGGTTACTCTTTTAAAAATAATTGGCTATCACAATGTTTTCAAATTATAGTATTAACAGGTATGGGAGGACAGTGCAGGCCAGTCAATAAGTACCAGGTACTTAGAGGATTGAAAATACAGAAAAGAAAATCGTCTACAAATCCAAGTCTGCAAGGCCTACAACGTTCTCTCATTCACAATATGTAAAAGAATCTACATAAATAAAATGAACCAAGTGACATGATTCCCATGACAATCACTTAAAAATAGTCGATATTAAAATTGATGTATAATGTCAAATAATGACGAGAATATGTCAGACACTGTAAAAAATAAAACGAATAAAAATTAACATTGTAATTTGGGAGCAGTTAATAAACTCTCAAATAGTTATGCTGCAAACAGGTACCAGTGAAGCCACATGTGTAGAAGGTATTAATGCCAAACTTCCCTGTCTTCAACGTAGTCTTTTATCATAAAAAACCTAGCTAGATCGATTTATCGCCCGCGAAACCCGCTGCATACTAAACTTACAATACAGTAATTACTCGTTTAAAGGCTTCGATCAACAATAGCAACATTGTTGATCAAAGTTTAAAGGTATTAAGTAGGTGGTTTTAAATTACTAAGGATAGTTCGGCAATAATATCTGGGCTCATGATTTATTCATTAATAAAAGATAGCAAATATACCAGTGGTGGTCATATAATTAAGAGCGCTTATTTAAAGGGAAGATCTTTGTAATTGCATGTATTTTTTTGTATTTCCCTCGGTATCGCAAAACTTTTCCATACTAGCGGTACATTCGTTGATACACATGATTGGCCAAAAAAAATTAGATAAACTATAAACATTCGATCTGAACCTAGTATTACTACTTACTGGCTGGTCACATAATAAAGAACGCTGAATAGTTTAATTCTTATTCAAATTTAAATAGAGAATACTCTGTGGCTCTGTGGCTGTAAATGATAAATGATTTTATTTCTGGTAGTAGGTGTACAAACACTTTTACACGTCATTAAACATTTTAAAACTAGATAAGGTCGGTGTTTCCTATCTGACTACTCTGCGACGAAAGGCCGAAACAAACTCAGAGGTCACAGTTTCTTTTAAAGTCCAGACATAATCTTGGTCAGATCATGTGAAGACCATGTGGATTGGTGTCTGAAATGGTCTTTTGAGAAAAGAACCACACAGATTGAGTGGACATGGATTGTGGGTTGTAGGTCACCATTCGTATAATTTTGGCGCCATTTAGTGCTGTAAAGTCTTTGCTTCATATGAAACAATGGGGAAAATAAAAATTGTGATAAATCTACAAGGGAAGTAATAATACGACTTCGCGAGAAAAATTGATCTCATAAAACGACCATCTGCAATGCTCAAAAACGATGGTTTTCCACGCTATGAAGCATGTGCCACGTATCAAACTTCAAACGTTCCTAAACAGAGAAAGTCAACTCGTCGAGATGATCGAAAACCGTTCGTTTGGCAAAACAAAATCCTTTTAAAGGGTCTAATGATGGGCACGCCACGATTGCGGCGGTAAGTCCCCTCTTTGGCTGTGAGTTGAGGAGTGGCTTTAGAGGCGGCATGGCGTCCTCACCTTCCGCCTGACACAGGTCCTCACCGGACATGGCTGTTTCGGGAGGTTCCTGTTTCGGATAGGGCGAGAGGAAACGCCCGGGTGTTTCCATTGCGAAGATCGCCCTGAGGACACGGTGGAGCATACGGTGGAGGTCTGCCCGGCTTGGGCGGAGCACCGCCGTGTCCTCGTGGAGGTGATCGGTGGCGGCGATTTCTCGCGTCCGACCCTGGTCCAGGTCATGGTACGGAGCGAGAGTGCGGTGTTCAGCGAAGCAATTATACCCGCAAAGAGGGAGGCGGCGCACGTGAGAGAGATGCAGTACATGCGCCCTCACAGCCGTGGCCTTCGCAGGAGAGGGCCTTGGTGTCGGGAATCCCAGGCTGATTCCCGGCCACCGTAGGCACGGGCTTGCGGACGGCGAGTAATGGGTAGCTCGCAGGCCGGTAAGGCCCAGGTCGACGGCGCGTTGTGTTCCACGCGCGCGCGCCTCAAAGAGATGTCAGCAGCAACTGATGGGGCCCGCAAGGGCCGATGCCTGCCAGGAGTGCGGGTTGTTCGAAAGACATACCCCCTGGCCCCTGGCACACAGGCAACTGAGGGAACACGGGTGGGTTTTAGTCAGTAAAAGTCTGACACGCCCTCCCCACCAAAAAAAAAAAAAATCATGGACACATCTGCGTAGCCGTTTCCAACTATATTTTGGTCGGCTTCCAGTCTAACCACATCCTGTAAAATATCAGGTTTGTACACCGAGCAGGCATACTGATCATCTGATCTCCACAACTCAACCACTAGGCAATACCAACCAATCGAGCGGGAGAAGTTATTTGATGATTTCCCAGCCAAAAAAAAAAAAAATTAAAAAAAAGGTCTAATGAGCTGAGAAAGGAATATTGTGGTGAAACCCTTTAGCAATCTTGGCACGCACTATTTCGAAGGCGTTTGATAGGAGAAAAGTTGTACGGAAGGATAGCAAGGCAGGTGCCATGTTAAAACGGTGCCTTAAGCAAGTCCGGCTTGCATTTGCAAGAAGGTATGAAAACCGGATAGTAAGTCAGTGAAAAAAATGCTCTTTTTTCTGACGAGACAAAAATACACAGGGTACACAGGGCACACAAATAAACAGGGTATGTTCTGATGGAAAACGATATGTACGACGCCCTCCGAATAATGCTTTCGACCCTAAGCACAAAAAAGACATTTAAACCATGGTGGGGTAATGTGGAAATTTGAGTGTGCTTTTCTGGACTTGGTGTTGGACCTGTTAAGCTGATAGAAGGAAACTTGGATCAATTTTCCGATACAAGAATATACTGGAAGAAACAATGTTACTTTATGCTGAAGACGTGCTTCCGGGTATTTGGACATTCCAGGACGACAATGATCCAAAGCATACTGCACGCACCGATAAGGAATTTCTCACATCGCAATCAGTTTCTATCTTAGATTGGCCAGTTTACAGCCCACACCTAAACCACGTGAGTAACCAAACGGAACAGAGGCAAAGCTTCTTAAGAACGTGCAAAAGTGTTACCTATTTTGGTAGGGTTGTCACAATAGGTGAAGATAAATTAAACAAAACATTTGTTAAATAGTTTTATTGTTCGGTATGATAGAATACTGCTTACTCTAATTTTTTTTTAAAATAATTTATTGCTTCTTTTAATGATGTGTAAAAAAAGGATCATACAATAAAATAAAGGTACTTACTTGAAAAAATAATAATCAAATATTTACTTATTATTGTACTCCTTGGGATAATCAAAGTATGATATATTTTTATGTTTTCTAGTATTATTCATACAATACAGTACAATATACAACCATTATTAACAAAAAAAATACCACGTTTTGACATTAACCGGTGTAGGCCGGAAGATGACTTTTGACGTTAAGGAGCCGTCAAGTCCCGCGCCGATATCTGACAGCTGCCTTGCTCACAAAAAAAGGTCCACTCCTCAAGTTTTTATAATATTCCAACTTGCAACTAATAAAACAAACAACGTGCGTCACACTAACCCTGAGATTGTCAACTGGCTGTGCCAGCGTAAACCGGTTTTTCCAGTCTCGCCGAGTACGCGATAAGCGGCCAGTGGTCACGCAAACATGCCCCGCGTGCTTGTAGTACAGTAACCGATTCGTGCGGTTGTATGAAGCTTTGCCTCTGTTCCGTTTGGTTACTCATGTGCCTAAACCCGATAGAGCATCTTTGGTGCGAAGTCAAGAAAAAGGTTTCAAATCGACGGAAATTTAAGTGAACTGTACAACGTTTTCTTTGAAGAATGGAAGTCTATCTCTCTTTTTGAATTTATAGAATCAATGCCTCGCCGGTGTAAAGCAGTAATTAAAGGCCGTGGACATGCTACTAACTATTAATTTTAGTTTAGTTTTAAATATATTAAATTGCTTGTTTTTCTTTACGCACTTCACATTAATGTGATTTATTTAGTCTAAGTTTCAAATAAAACAACTCTCGATCAGTTTCATAAATCGTTCTTAATTATTTGTTCAGCTTCGTTACTATGAATTTGTTACTATAGAGAATAAAGTAAATTTAGTTTATTCTATATTCCTAATCCCGTTGGCTCTATTCATGCGGCTATTTCATAACATAACTAGTTACTTCTAAAAAGGAACACAACTACACATAACGTGATCAAGATAAATAATCTGGAACTTCAAATCGTTCTTAATTATATGACCACAACTGCATGTGATCATCTATGGAAGGCTTATACAAGTAGCGGCACAAATATGCGACATCGAAGGTACACCAAAACTATCTGACGATAAACGCAATGCCAAAATATAGGATATCACATCGGCTTCAAAAACCAACCTACTTATGAGTGTATGACCTCTCAGAATGCATAAATATGCAACATGTCTTGCGTTATCACTAACCTACTCATGAGTGTATGACCTCTCAGAATGCATATATATATGCAACATGTCTTGCGTTATCACTAACCTACTCATGAGTGTATGACCTCTCAGAATGCATAAATATGCAACATGTCTTGCGTTATCACTAACCTGCTCATGAGTGTATGACATCTCAGAATGCATAAATATGGAACATGTCTTGCGTTATCATTAACCTACTCATGAGTGTATGACATCTCAGAATGCATAAATATGGAACATGTCTTGCGTTATCATTAACCTACTCATGAGTGTATGACCTCTCAGAATGCATAAATATAGAACATGTCTTGCGTTATCACTAACCTACTCATGAGTGTATGACCTCTCAGAATGCATAAATATGCAACATGTCTTGCGTTATCACTAACTTACTCATGAGTGTATGACCTCTTAGAATGCGTAAATATGAAACATGTCTTGCGTTATCACTAACCTACTCATGAGTGTTGCTCATATTTAAAAAATACCTACGTGACTTCCTACTAGCAACCTGAGCATCACATTCTTAGTCATTTTAAATATCCTGTCTAGACATAATTAATAGGAATTGTTGAATTTTTCAGGATATACAACGGCAACATTATTATTTAATGGTATAATAAAGTATAACGTTTATGACATTTTTCGAGAACTTGAGTTCCCGGACCTTTAGAAGGAGTTTATTTTTGTTACGTTTGTCATTTAAGGAGAACCTAGTCGCGGGCTCGAACTCAATGATGGACCTGGCTAAACAGCACGCTGTATCACCAGGCATCGTGTCCTACAGAGGTAGTATCAGTGATGAGCATTTAGAAGCTAGTCTATACGTACAACATTATTGAGTGAGATGCAGGATCATTTATAGTACAACGGGCGCGTAAATAATTAAGAACAGTCCTTCGGAAGATCGGGTTTTATGAAAAAACTACTGCATAATTCAATGACCAATAAAGTTTATTGTAATTTTAGATATTTGAGCTTTGTCGGTACCGACTTGGTTCTTCAGATTTTACACTTCTTTTATTACTTAAACACGCCCAAAGTTAGGTTAAATTAGTAAGAAAAACTAATCTTTGTTAGCTCCTAACTTTTTAATGGCTTTTTATTTTAGTATTCTGTTTCCGTACAGACAATATTAATAATGAGACAAAACCATAGCATGTTTTATTTTTGATGTACATTGTCAAACAGTGGAGTAATACACTCCCGAAGTTTGTAAGGAAAAAAATTGGACTAGATTCACCTTAAGCAACGCGAGTGAATTTCTCTTAGTATTTTTGGTCGTTTTTCTGTTGATCACCACACAAAAACAGACGGATTTTTTTTTTCACTTTCGCCTACCTAATTTCATAGTCAATACGGTATAATACTCACCTCAAAGTAAGTGAGTTAGGTAAGCAGAATAGTCGATTTTTTATACTGAACTGTCCATAGAAATATATGTAGTTATGCTTGTGACTGTGCATCCACATTTGCCAGTTGCTTTGTTCGCAACTGTTGCATCAAGATCTGTGAACTGTGTTATAGACTGTCGTAATGCTGGTCCTGCTCCACAGCCACCTGGGCATAGGTACTAGTTAAAATTGTAATATTTGAAAGAGAAGCTTCCCTTTTTTTATTTTTTTCTGACATTACGAATATTTTTGTTCATAATATTATAATTTTTGTGACTTTACGAATGTTTTATTTTTGCTGAAACAAGTGTTAGTTAGTATATACTTCAATATATATTAAATGTTTTTTCTTTCTTTTAGGAAATCAAATTTTATTAATATTTCAAAAAGATTGCAAACTATAGTTTTGTGTAATTTAGAAGCATTTTGTTTAAATTTTATAAATGTGAGTACCATGCATCCGTTTATTGTGTTGTTATGATGTACGTTTTTTTTTTTTTTTTTGGGTAGGAAATCATCAAATAACTTCTCCCGCTCTGGGTGGAGCGGGAGGGCGTGTCAGACTTTTACTGACTAAAACCCACCCGTGTTCCCTCAGTTGCCTGTGTGCCAGGGGCGGCGGTATCTCTTTCGAACAACCCGCACCCCCGGCAGGCATAGGCCCTTGCGGGCCCCATCTGTTGCTGCTGACATCTCTTTGAGGCGCGCGTGGAACTCCACGCGCCGTCGACCCGGGCTTGGTCCTTACCGGACAGCGAGCTACCCATTACTCGCCGTCCGTAAGCCCGTGCCTACGGTGGCCGGGAATCAGCCTGGGATTCCCGACGCCCAGGGCGTCTCCTGCGAAGGCCACGGCTGTGAGGGCGCATGTACTGCATCTCCTTCACGTGCGCCGCCTCCCTCTTTGCGAGCATAACTGCTTCGCTGAAGGAGGCGACTGCCAGCCATGCCCTCTCGCTCCGTACCATGGCCTGGACCAGGGTCGGACGCGAGAGATCGCCGCCGCCGATCACCTCCACGAGGACACGGCGGTGCTCCGCCCAAGCCGGGCAGACCTCCACCGTAAGCTCCACCGTGTCCTCTGGGCGATCATCGCAATGGAAACACCCGGGCGTTTCCTCCCGCCCTATCCGAAACAGGAACCTCCCGAAACAGCCATGTCCGGTGAGGACCTGTGTCAGGCGGAAGGTGAGGACGCCATGCCGCCTCTCAAGCCACTCCTCAAAGAGGGGACTTACCGCCGCAATCGCGGCGTGCCCAGCACTGGGTTGCGACAATCGCACTTTCCACGTCGCCATGAGATCCTGCCGGAGCTCTGTCCGCCGTGCCGCGATTTCCCGCGGCAGCGGAGTTACGCCCCGGCGTTTGGCCTCCTCGCGCCACTCCCAAGTGAGCGCGAGGACGTTTGCCTCCAGATCCCATGGCGGTAATCCGGCAAGGAGGCCCGCCGCCTCACCGGAGATCGTGCGGTATCCCCGGATCATCCGGATGGCCATGACCCTATGGGCCGCCTTCAACCGGCGTGCTGGTTGGCGCCTCAATGTAGGCGCCCACACCGGCGCCCCGTATAGGGCCATGGCCCGCACGACCCCCGCGTAGAGCCTCCGGCAGGAGGCGTTTGGCCCCCCTAGATTGGGCAGGAGCCGCTTCAAGGCAGCCCCGGCCCGCTCCAGTCTGGGAGCCAAACGTCGGAAGTGCTCCGCGAAGTTCCACCGGCTGTCGAGGACGAGTCCTAGGTACTTCATCGTCGACTCGACGCCGATGTGAACCCCTCCCACCGTTATCTGGGAACCCGTCAGTGGCGCATTCCGAGGACCGTGAAACCACATGGCCTCGGACTTGTGCAAGGCCACCTCGAGTCCCAGTTGCCGGATCCTATTTACGATTGTCGCAACCCCGTGTGTCCCTAAGTCGGCCGCCGCCTGGTACGACCTCCCTTGCGCCAGGACCAGCGTGTCGTCAGCGTAGCAAACTACGCTGACGCCGCTAGGGAGGTCGGCGCGCAGCACCCAGTCGTATCCGATGTCCCTCCCAAGTGTGCGCGAGGACCTTTGCCTCCAGATCCCATGGCGGCAATCCGGCAAGGAGGCCCGCCGCCTGTTATGATGTACGTTGACTTGAAAAAGAATGGCAGTTGAGAGTATGTCATGCTCACATAAATGTCTCACTGATGGTGGCGCGTGTGTTGGATCATTCGGTTCCCTACAAAATGGTTGAGCTGGATGGTGCTGATCCACGCGTCAAGTTCGTGAACGGGCGCGGTCGGTTGAGACTGGTCATCTCCTAACTTCCAGGGCTTATTTTTATCTTGTATTTAGAATTATTTATAATTATTTTTTTTACACTGTTCTCATATACAGAAGCAACAAGAATAATGTTCCCAAGATTTTGTAATATTCTACTTGATTTTAAAAGAGTGTCCGTGGAGTTTCTTGCCCGTTCTTCTCCATAGAGATCTACGTTTTGGAATGGGCAACTAGCTTCAACTTACCAACTGATCGGTTTTTTGACAGTTCAAAAGTGCCTGTAAATGGTTTAATTGAAATAAATGCTTTGAGTTTGAGTTTGGGTTTGAGTCGATAACTTTTATTAAGGTTATTTTTAGAGGAGTATTATATTTAATGGATATGCTCAGGGATGGTTTGCATTTAACTCGTAGTACGAAGTCTACAAAGTATATATAGTAAAATACGCATTAGACCACGTTCGCCTGGACGTTAAGAGCTGGATCTATGCCGTTGACCTTGCTCGATTGGGCGTTACCGATGAAAATGCCCCGCGCTGTCCCCGCAAGCCCCTGGCAACAATAAGGCAAAAATATGTATTTCCCTCGTGTAGTTTACAGCCCTCGCTTACAGCTGGGGCCGTAAATGCGCAATCGTGGATTTGGCCTCTTGTAACACAATGTACAGAAGCCCACACCTCAAGCTATCCCAAACTGTCAAATTTTCTCAATTGAACATGAACATTCTTTTGTAAAAAGTTGAAAATTTTTCAAAGAAATTTGACATATTGGCGTAGCTTGATCTGCTGGCATCTGTACTATTAAATGAGTACACCAACGAACAATATTGTGAACCAGAAAAATAGCGACTATTTTAAAATTCAAAGAAATTTATCTCCTCAATCACATTCGATTTGGTTATGGATCACAATATATATTTTTTTAACTTTTCCCCACATTAGGAATTTCTCCTGTGTTGTGGGTGCGTTTACAAACATTTAAACTCACTCACACACAACAGCCAGACCCGGAACAACCACTTGTAGTTCATACAAATTTTTGTTCCGTGCGGGAATTGAACCCGCGACACGCAGTGCAGTCAATCGCTTAACCACTGCGCCAACCGTACCGTCATTTATTGTGAACAGCCATTTTACGCACGAAATTAAAAACAAATAAAACTATGTTATTTTTGCTCAGAGCGTTAGCGTCTATCCGTGACAGTGGTCACCAATGCACTGCCGCCCGTCGCCCGCAAGAGACCCCGCCTCAACGCGTATCAAGTTTTTTCGAAAAAACAACCCATCTTGATTTATCAAACACAATTAAAATAAAAGCCGTATACTAAAATTTGGGTGATTAAATTGTCTTTTAGATGGTGAAAGTTTCATGGAAATAGGTCCGATAGTTTTTGCGTGATTATCGTTATGTCCGCGATAGACCTTACTTTACCAATTAATTACATTATGTAACAGAAATAGGATTTAAAATATTCACATATCAAACGACAAAAAAAATTGTCTAGTTTAACATATATTTTTTCCAAATACATGAGACAAGCCGTGTAGGCGTGATTTTCAGTTTAAAGTCCCTAAAAGTCATCTATCTCCGCCTTAAGATATCGCGGCGGGATTTAATCGCGCACTGGATTTTCAACTCTCACTGTGGAACCGAAAATTGCAAATCTAACCGAGTGCATCCCAGTTTTTCAAAAAAACACACTGTTCGATTTTCAACTCTCGGCGCTAATCAGTGCGTTAAATATCTAGTGCGCGAAAAAATCCCGCCGCCTTATCTTAATGTCCGTGCCACGGAATAATGAATTTCATTACTTACTTATTTACTTACTTTTTTCATTACTCCGTGGTCCGTGCCAACGTGGATTTCGTCTTATTAAGCTCCATAGTTCAAAGTTAAATAGGTGCTGTCTGTAATTTAGACTACATAAAGACGGCTTGAAATAAAGTTAAACTCAATTATGCTTTAATCTGCTCTGCGTTAAATAATTACTATTGTTTTAAATAAAACCGTCTAGGTAGGTTTGTTTAATGCCTTAGATCTATTTATCATATATCTATACTATCTTATATCTATACTTTTAGGTACAGCCTCATCGGCAACTGGGACGCGGGAGTGACCTGTGCGCTTGCACATCTACACAGTGAAATGGGTGACACACAAACTGCCAAACATCATTACCAAGACGTAAGCAAACATTATTTTCTATCAAGTCAATCAACTCACTCTATCGTAGTGTCCTGCCGGTCATAGGACTCTCCCAAATTGCGTCACAGCACCCGATCCTCTGCATTTCGCATCCAGTCCCACCTTTTAAAGTCGTTGAAATTAGGTCAAAGTAGGCAATAGGTTTCAAAAGTCAATGATATCCTGTAGTCCGCAGTAGACGAGCAATTCCAAGAAAAAAGGCGTTCTAAAACATTTAAAAGTGGAACACATCGTTTATTCATTCAGTAGGTATTCGAGTACTTATAATGAGTCTAGAACGCAGTACTCATCAATGACGACTGTATTAGAACGTTCTATATTCAATCTAGAAAATCGACTGCGTCGTACCTAAATCGGCAAAAGTTCAGAGAGCCAACTCTACTAAAATTGGCCTTATGAAAGTCTCTGTGATCAGTCAAAAATTACTCTTATTTCCATGCATTTAAAAACGTTATTGATATTGATTGTCGCTGAGATGAGATTGTGACTAGATTTTAAACGTTTTTAACTATAGGAATTTAACTTTCAAATCTTGTATCAAGTCAGAGAGAATTATAAAAACTGCGAAAATGTACTAGCTACTATCGAACATTCATTCCCGAATTCAGAGTTTCACCTATGAATACAAAGAGTCTTTCATATTCACAGCCCCTTTTACATCTTACTTCCAAAAATGTTAGAAAAATATTCGGTTAAACCGTGTCACATAGAAACCGTCGACCTTGGCGTTTATAAATACATTATTCACTAGCACTCACATAAATAGATTTTGGATACCCAATCTACTAAAAATGACCATGTATTAAAGTCAAAAGTTGATTAAAACTGCGTATAAGAATATTAAAGGTAATTAAAACCAAAAAAACAGCCACTCTTTTTTAACAAGCCCCAGATCATTTACGAGAGAAACCATCAAAGCAGTCTTCTTTGCCCTCGGCGTTTCTCTGTCCTATGGCCTCATGAAAGATCTCACTTGACAGTGAGCGGAGCAGCCAAAAAATAGGTATTCTCGTATGAAACGATTGATCACATTCGCTAATGGAATAAGCGCATTAACTTCATACGAATAAGGTTCATATTAGTATGAAACGAGGGGCTTGTGGCTAAGTTATAACAGCCGCACGGGTCGATCGATCAGGTTAAGCTACGCTTGGTCCGTGGATGAGTGACCATCTTTACATAACGAAACCTCTCCGTGCTGCGGAAAACACGTTAGGTGAGCCGTTGGTTACGGCTGTCATTCGCGGATCTTTCGTGTCTTAATACCCGTAGTAATCCTTCACATATCCTGGTGTATTTGGATCGGATGCAGGTAGAAGCAGTGTGGCCATGTGAGCTGTCTGCGCTGGAGTGGCTGGCCGGCGAGGCGCAGCCCGACGTAGCGCTGCAGTACTACCGCCGAGCAGCTAGACTGCAGCCCAGCAATGTATGTACTTGACGTTTGTTCTTAGACGATCTGGGCCCCAATTCTGTATCGTTACAATGATTCCCAGCGAAATCTTACTACGTTCAAACTACGTCAATATCGTTTTTTTTAAACCAATGTAACGGTAAATAATCGGAATGTCATATTATTCTGTATGTTCCAAGACAATTTGTCGATATTATTAATACGACATTAGCAGAATTCGTGTATGATTGGCGTGGTTACGAGTAAGGAATCGTTAAGTGGTCATAGTGAATTCAGGCCCTGTATGGAGATACCTTGCTTCATAAACTATCAGAGAAAACGCATCTAGTAAAAACTGCTAAACGTAGTAAAAAGGTAAAAAGGCTAGTAAAAAACAAAATTAATAAATAGCAAGTTAATACAAAAACAGCAAATCATATTATATTTACTACTTATCGTAGAACATCCCATTTTCCGAATCATTGCGTCAATTCAGAATTATTCTGTACAACAATATAATATTAATGTATTAAAACAAAGATAGTAAAGTAATCTTACTTTTGACCTTATATTTATTGAAAACAACACTACTCTCAGTATTACATTCATTTGAGAACGATATAATAGTAAACTAATATATCACTAGTACATAGATACTTTATTTTCTTTATTTAGCTCTAATGACTGCTTATTAAAAATGTAGCCTCCTTTTCGAGAAATACTCAAAAACCCTACTAGCTCAGTAAGAACCTATCTAAACCACCCAAAGAAGAGAATCTGCTCTATAAGTAATAGGTGTAAAAGGGTTATTTTTGCGCCATTGGCGCTGTGGGTAGCGCAAAATATTTAACGCCCTTTCCGTTCGCACGTAAAGTGTGATTTTTCGACGCGCCTGGGATGCACTATGTTAGATTCTCAACGCTCGGCTCGACACCGAGAGTTGAAAATCGAATGTGCAATAAGATCAGTCAGTGCGAACGTGGGTAGCTTCTAAATTCACAATGATTTATAATAACACTAACGACACGTCCCTGCTTCGCACGGTTTTGACTACCTAACAAATTGTCGAGATTTTTGTGAAAGGTTAATAATAGTAACGCTTTATACACATAAATCTTCCGGAATCAATGATCTAAATGGTGGTGTAAACTGCATCGAAATTGATTGCGTAGTTTAGAAGAATAATACGGTCACACAGATATAGACACAAATGTTACAATAGTATAGATTTGCTAAAAGACATCAACGACCGATTCTGCACTGAAATATAACATATCATTACTCCTGTAATCCCTGAAGGGTTAGGCAGAGGTGCGCCTAAATCCCTCAAAATAGGATGTCCCGTAACTTAGACCTATAACATCTAGTTTCTCGTAGCCACAATGGGGTCTTCTGATGGGAGCTTGCCTGCGTGCCAGCGGCCGGTATCAGGAAGCACTCTCCCTGTACAAGAAGATGAACGCTCGGTTTCCTGACAACGTTCAGTGTTAGTAGAGTTTGGTAACTTTGTATTTGATTACGTTCTTGCTTCTTCTTACCTACTAGCCCCTTGCTTTTTCGCACCTGTGCAATATTATCTACTGATGTAGCGACATATTAAAACATCAAAATTGCTGTAGTAAATCTAAGTTAAATATTATGTAACTAATTTAATGTATGCACATAAACCTTCCGGAATAATTTAATTTATAATCCATTGTGTAGATTAGAAGAAAGGTTCCATAACTTTGATGCAGTACATACATGATCCTTCTAGGCCCAAAGAGGTGAAAATTACGTCGATTTAAAAAAAGGGCTGTTCGAACTAACGTTTTAAGGTTGCCTGGAAGAGATCGCAGAAAGGCCGCCCATTTGTAGGTATTGTTTTGTAGTATTAAATGATTTTTTTGTTATAGGTACATTAGAATGATATCTATACACACGATCAAATGTATGGAACAGCTGATTCATGTATCTACCGAATCCACAAGAAAAGATTGTCTCACGTTGCTTTCTTTTTAATAAAACATGTCTAAAAAGTGATTGTCTTAAGTGCTTGTCGTTATAACTTATAAGCAAAGCCGCCTTGTTTCCTAAATACATCCTGTGTGGTGACGCCATTAGTTGTAAATGTATTAAAAAATCAATAAACAAATATCCGTGCAGGTTTGAAATTGATAGTGAAGCTGTGTGGAGACCAGGGACTGTCCGAGACGACCTCGTGGACCAGGGAACTGCAACGTGCACAAGCCAGGGTGAAACAGAAGGAGCAACATGGTTAGTTATTGACTAGTACTAGTCATATGCAACTTCGATCTCAAAATCATTTGCAAAACTTAAAATTAAGACGTATTGTTGTAAAAGTCATAGTCACTAATCCATCATTATTTTCGATCTAAGACCTTGAGAAAGTTTGTTGATTTCGTTAAAAAAAATCATAAGAATTATCTACGACGGAAAAATACTACGCACTCGTGTTTGTGTAAGTGTCAATGAGAAATTTTAATGCGCATGTTAGTATATCGTTCGACAAGCATCGCAATAAGTCTTATCTAAGAAATTAGATCAAGTCAATGCAGTGTATAACTGTGAGCCCCAAAATTGTAGTGATTATTTTGTTTCAGTATCGATTACGTCAGCCGGGAGTGTCTCCTCGGGGGCCAGTGTATCACCCATCGATCAAATAAGAGGTCAAACATACGAAATCCAATGAACCAATTGCTACAAAATATTGCACAAGCTTTCTGCCGTGACACCATTTATTTGTTTTCCTTTTTATCGGAGTTATCTTTACAATTAGGATCGCGGAAATTCCAGAAAAAAAAATGTGTATCGCTACGATTTGTTTGTTTTTAATCGTTTTTTTTTATATTAACGTAGTGCTACCTGTTTAGGTGATTCACATGGATTATTTTAATGCTATGATGCACACCTTTTTTGAACAACACTTCTGAGGACTCATTCATGATTCTTGCGTATGATTTCAAAGGTAGAAAGAACATGCTGAGCTGCGTTGACGTATAGCTAAGTCGCGTTTTCGACTATCACCTTCTAAACAACGCCACAGGGCACGTGTATTCGCGGAATCGCTGCTTCATGAATGTTTAATGACAAGGGAAATGACGGTATGACGTTTGTGTCCAACAGGCGCCAGCCGCGTGGACAGCGCGGGCGGCGCGCCCCCCAGCGCCTCGCGCCGCGCCGGCAGCGGACACAGCAGGACATACGCGTACTATTGCTAATATTTTAGCACATGCAAATTTTTTATTCATTTACAACATTTGCGTCAGTACTTTCCTGAACTGCGAATTTTTAAAACTGTAATGAAAAAAGAGCTATACTTACATTTGACCCTTAGGTTTTTGCTTATTGTTCGGTCATTTTCATATGAGCTTAGTTTACGTGAGGATTCCGGCGACTGGCGCCACATTAGACGCGAAGCGGTTCGCGTCTAATGTGGTCCTAGTCGCCGGATCCATTTAATTTTAATATTTTCGTCCGGCGACTGGGGCCACCCGTAATTGAATAACAAAATCTGTTGTTAAACCCAAAAAAAAAACAGTCAAACGAAAAGTATTTAAAGTACCTAAGATTTTTTTTAAAGAACTCATTTATTCGAAAACCTCATTTATTTTTATCTATAAAAATAAAACAAAGTCGGGTTAGTTACGTCATTTATAACTCAAGAAAACAAAAAAAACTAAACTAAACTCACTTCACGGGAAAAAAGAGGATAATACATTTTGAGAACACTAGAAAACGCTCGGTAGGAGCTCACCTAACAAAGGTAGGTGTTTCAGCTAGTAAACGCTTTATGCCTTTGACTTTGAAGTACCAGGTTGTCATAACTTGCTAGGAGCTTACCGAACATAGGAGTAATCATATTAAAAATAAACAACGTGTTCCATACAGTAAGTAGTAAGTATTTTTCTTTAGTTATTACTTTAAATAATTTCCCGTTTGACTGTACTGTTTTTGGCTTGAACAATAGACGTTTTTATTCATTTATGGGTGGGCCCAGTCGCCGGAAAAAAATATAAATTTACGTGAGGACTTGGTAATTGGCTTTCTGGTGACAATTTTTCCCTTTTTTATCTGTTTTTATTAGCTGTAAGTCATCCATGTATTAAATAAATAAATAAATAAATGTATCCGGCAACTAGGACCTCGGTTCCAGGTAATTGCGGTCCCAGTCGCGGGAATTCTCGTTTCGACCTTAACATTGACTTTCGCGTAATTTGCATGGCTGTACTTAAAATTGGGTTAACATTCAAGGTGTAAATTGCCGTTGTTAACAAATGAACCTCTTTGGTGAGTGTAGTGAGAACGACACTAACGGCTTATTAACGCTATTGCGCACCAGACGTTTATACTAAAAAAAACTCAGACTGTGGCGCCGCGGGGTCAATCGTCTGAATATTTATTGGGTTGATTCCTTAATGAATTCAATTCATTCAATGCGTACTTAACGTTTTGTGAAAGGCAATCACTGTCACAGTCAAAAATAGTGTCGTCTGTTACAGTAGGTACGACATAACTTTAATGGAAGTAGCTTATCGAATGACCAAAACGAGGACCTAAGAGTAATTGCTTTTTTTTGGTCAACTCGTGTCATTAAACGTTCTTGACTCTATAATTTAGTTCTGCACGAGGTCCTATTCAAGTCGCAGTAGTTGAAAACTGATCGCATTTTACTTTACTCCAACTTACGTTTGCTCAGTAAACGAGGCGTCACATGCTGCCAGCAACACTGCAACGTTTCATGTTACCAGCAACATTGACGTTACGGGTCGTCAGATGCACGAAAGTCTGACAACCAGTCTTACCAAAGGGTATCGTTTTACCCAGCAACTGGGTTGTGGTCAGATAGGCAGTCGCTCCAATAAAAATACTTTTATTCAGCTGCATCCGGTTAGACTGGAAGCCGTACCCCAACATAGAGAGGAAAAGGCAAGGCAGATGATGACATAGAGTTGTGTCGTAAGTACCTAAATACTACTTATATCATATTTTTTATCCAAAGGTATTCGACCACGCCAAATCAGGATGGGTTGCAGCCAGTCAGCAGGTCCATAAACCGTTCGGATACCAAGAAGAAGCATATCGATGAATATGACGACGATCTACCTCTGCCACCGGAATAAATAAACTTTTATATCACTTTCATTTGTAACTTTTAGTAATAAATTGCAATTTATACGGACAGCTTGGTTTGATTTCCAATGATGGTCGCTACCCAACATCCCACACCCCAACACCCACCTGCACCTGTTATACATTTAGTTTATTTTTAGGCACTACTAAACCATTGCATGGGAAATATTTCTACTGTGGCTACAATTTACAAGTTTTAAATAAAATAAAATATTTATTTATTTATTTATTTATTTATTTATTTAAAACTTAAACTATCATTACAGGTTTACAAACCTAATGCGAAATATATAAATGATGACAATTGATTTTGCCAGTTGTGCAGCACTTAGGTACCTACTTATCGTAGGCCTTAACAAAAAAACCTTTTTTACAGTCGACTGAAGATGCACCTGCATAATCTGTAGATCACGCTACAGATAAATGCAGTAGCGGATTTAGGTTTGATGGCGTCCTAGGCCCAAAACAATATGGCGCCCTTTTTCGTTCGTAACAGTATACAGGGTGTTTGGCAGAACGTTGAACATACGAAAATGGTGGATAAGTGGGGTCATCTGCTACTTACTTAGCCCTAATTTATTTGGCCCTGGCCAAAAAAAATTAAGAAATAACTCTTAAAGGTTTTTTTTAATAAAAGCAATTACATACCATTAGAAAGGTGTGGCACTAGGGATGTTTTGCTAGAATTGGAACTCCTCAATCTTTTTTTTTTAAATGTAAGTTGAAATTAAGATTTAAGTATTTTTTACATCTTTCTGTAAGTTTGAGGACTCATAACTTTTTTCTAGCTAACATCTAACAAAAACATTGCCTGTTTTACCCATTTTTAGTAAAAATTACACTAAAAGTGGTGAAACTAGAAGAAAGCAAGAAAAAATTAAAAAAATATATCCAGGGGCCAGGGTCACATAAATTAGGGCTGAGTAAGTAGCAGATGACCCCGCCTATCCACCATTTTCGTTTGTTCAACGTTCTGCCAAACACCCTGTATATATATAATAACTAGTTTAAATTTTTTCTTTCATTAGAACCTTCTCCTGACAATAACAAACACAACAAAAAAGAATTAACAAAATTGGTCCAGCCGTTCATTTTTTTTAACACATCAATTGAATATAGAATGAATAATAAATTACTTGTAATTGAAAAATCAATTATTTTTATCTGATTAATCATATAATAAAAAAATCTTGCTTTCGTTCGGGCGAAAATATCAATGACCTCCTCATACTTAATTTCTTGAACCAATTCTGCCTCAATGGTTAGTAATGCAAGTGCATTGAATCTGTCTCGCTCCATACTTGCACGAAAATCGATTTTTAATTATAGTCTTAAAAATTTTGCCGCCCCTCAAAATTGGCCGCCCTAGGCCCGACTCCCACGGGCCTAAGCCTAAATCCGCTACTAAATGAGTACTAAAACTGTGTGACTAGGATACGTCACGAATGATGATTGTCTTGGAAGTAGCGAGTTGCCTACGAAAAAATTTAATAATCTTAACCTTGGGGTAGGGTGAACAGAACTTATATTTATAAGACATCTGTAGTATCGCCACGTAATTTAAAGATAGAAGTGGCGATTTTACCTATCACGAAGAAACATAGATAAGTTGGTATCTGATGTATGTACTTACGCGACAGAAGTGACGTCACGATACATACCTACTGGTTTACATGTGAACGAGGCTTTAGGGATCCCCAGATATTCGACTTTATTGTTATCACAGCTGGGCACCGTTAATCAAATAGTTAACTTCGTTAATCGTTAATCCGCTACAAAAAAGTTAGCTTCATTAAACGTTAAAGCGTTACATTTCGGAAGAATTAACGCAAGTTAACGTTAATTGTTAATCCGTTAATATGTGTAAAATTGCATTTTTATATCGTTGCTAAGTAATGAAATGATCAAACGAAACAAATTTCTTCGCAGTTTTCTCACTCGCATGCGCCGGCAAAATTTATCTAGTTTTGTTTTTAACCGACTTCCAAAAGAAAGAGGTTCTCAATTCGTCGGAACCTTTTTTTTATGTATGTTCCCCGATTACTCAAAGATGACTGGACCGATTTGGATTATTATTTTTTTGTTTGAAAGGGTATACTTCCAGGTGATCTCATGTCTGTCTATTGTTTACACCACTTCGTAACATAACATCACGCCGGGACGCTGTGAAGGGGTAAGAACATGTGAACCACTAAAAAGTGAAAAAAAAAAAAAACAACCGACATCCAAAAAAAAGACTAAAAAGTGAAAAATAACTTTAATTTCGGAAGGCGGTGACAAAAACTTAAAATACATATCCAAAGTCACCGCCTTCGATATGTATTTTAAGTTTTTGTCACCGCCTTCCGAAATTAAAGTTATTTTTCACTTTTTAGTCTTTTTTTTGGATGTCGGTTGTTTTTTTTTTTTGAAAAAAGTTTTTTGTTTCACTCGCTGCCACGCGCCGCCCGGCACTTGTCGTTTCAAACTAGTCTGAACCTGCTTTTCGCGCCGCGCCGCGGTGCCGTGCGGTAAATAGTAGGCATAGGATTAACGATTAACGGACTTCGGCATATTAACGGAAGTTATCGTATCTGTTAACATTTTTGAAAGTTAACTTAAAAGTTAATCCGTTAATCAAAATGTTAACTTCGTTAATTAACGATTAACGGATTAACGAGTTAATGCCCAGCTATGATTGTTATCGTTTCTAAAATGTTTAATAACTATGCAACTCAGTGTTTCTAAGTTCCAAACCGAATACGATAATTTGGGATCATAACTATGCCAACGTCTCTGGTCATCCCTTCAAGGAATACGTACCAACGTTGTTTTTTAAGGTTAAACTGATAGTCTCTTATCCTTTATACCTCGCCATGATCGCGGACGTTAACTTCGGTATGCGGAAGCCAGTTTAGTCATCAACCCGGTAATTGTAATCTCATTGTACTCTTCCTCTTTACCCAAATTTAGACTAATTAATTTTATCTGTTATACGTAGGTAATTAATACAGTACCTACCTAACCTGAGCCTGATTGCGACTGTTCTCTAGTCAAAGTTACCTATGACTTTGACTTGAGAATAGTCGCACTAAGGCTCGCGTAGGTAGGTATTATGAGAAGATCTGTAACTATGTACTCCACTCTGTTTCCCTCACAAGTTCTCTATTGTTGGTCTAAGCCCACGTTCCCACTAACGTAACAAAATTGCGGGGAGTTTATCGCGCACTGGATTTTCAACGCACTGCGTAGCGCCTAGACTTCAAAATCGACGCGGTGAGACTCACTCACGCTGCATTCTGTTGAATTCTCAATGCTCGAGTAAATACCGAGACTTGGAAATCCAATGCGCGATAAAATCTCGCAGCGATTCTATTACGTCCGTGTGGACGTCAACTAATGCATTGAAAAGTATATATATATATATTCGAGTCGGCATGATTCGACGCAGCCGCGCGGCTTGTCACATCTACCAACCCGCACTGGGCCCGCGCAGTAGCGGATTTAGGTTTGATGGCGCTAGGCCCAAGACGATATGGCGCCCGTTTTCTTTCGTAACTTTAAGGCTAAAAATAAAAAATACTTTTTATAATCTTTTTGTTAAGGTATTTCGGATTTTAGTACTTTCATGATTTATTATTTTAACAAAGAAATTCTACCCTTGAAATGGTACTATATTTAGATTGTAAGAGCGCAAGAAAATAAACTTTAAAATTTGGTCTTACAGTTTACAGATAACCCAATCGATTTTTAATTTACCTAAGTCGTCTTAAAAAAATTTGGCTCCCTTCAAAAGCCGCCCTAGGTCCGGGCCTCACGGACCTAAGCCTAAATCCACTACTGGGCCCGCGTGGAGAATGTATGGATGACGGCCCATTCCCTCTCACCGAGAAGAGGCCTGTGCCGTAGCAGTGGGGACATTAAAGGCTGATTATGCTTATGGGCGGCATAATATATTTATGTAGGTATATTAAATTAGCCGAATCCCGCCAATTCGAAAATGTTTGTGTTATGTTACGAAGTCTTAGAATTAGAAGCCTTACTTACGATCTTATGCATAGTTTCGCACAGAACAAAAAAACTCAATTATGTATTCGTTCTAAAGTTGACCCAATTTGCATGTTTTTAAACATGGTATTTGTATGTTTGTGTCAGTAAATGTTTTGTTGCACACATGAGTGTGCAGCTGTCGAGTAGGTAGGATTGTTTTTACATAACAAACTAGTTTTCCTATCCGGTATAAAACACATTATTTATTTATTAAAACTTTATGCGCAAGTAAAAAAAATACTGTACAAAGGCCGACGTAACGAACATGACATTATGAATTGGAAATAAAAAATATCAAATTAAGTTTAAAAAGAATGTATTTATAAATATGAAGGGATTCATACAGATTCTTACTTTAGACTAGAAAAATGCACGTTAGCTTACTTCCTCTTTCGTTATGAAAACTTTTAGGTAAAAATTTATGTGCTTTACCATATTAGATGCACTGAATTAAATCTTGAAACTACATCATTTACAATATTTCAGTACATTAATCGGTAATAATAGTTATCACAGGAGAACCTTTATGAAAACACAACAGCAGTGTAAATTACATTATCATTTTAGAGCGGTTTTATGAATATCAGAATGGTTCTCCAACTACCTTAGATAAACTTAAATCGGCTGATACGCTACTCGAACAAAGCGCGCGGTCCTTCTGAACCAACTTCAATTGACCCCCTACACCACGGAATAAAAAAACAGTGGAAGTGCCCACGCAGCTATCACGCGTGTCACCGCGTGTGTCACAATTATGCGGAGAAATATGTAAGAGAATAACAACCTTCGTCAGTTGTAATAAGTCGTAATTCTGTATGGACAACAAATAAGGTTTTCGTCAAAGTTGAATTTGTTGTTCATACAAAATTAAGACTTATACCATCTGATGAAGGTTGTTGTTATTTTACATATTTTCCGCATAATTATGACACGCGGGACAGCTGCGTAGGCACTTCCACTGTTTTTTCTATTCCGTGCCCTACACTTAGTCACACGCGGACCATCGTCTAAACAGCACATGTCGATACAGCTCAATAATGCCTTTTTTGTATGTAAATACGCATCAAAATGCCTTCATGTGTGTTTAGTAAGTGTTCTAATCACTCCAGAAACAAAAACAAGATACACGGGATTACTTTTCACGCATAAGCACAGCCAAAAATGTTAGTTTGTTGAAATTTATAATTTTATTTATTGTTTGCTTCGCCATTTCTTGAGAGCGAGACAGATAATACAAAAATCTCGTAAAAATTCCGCTGCTAACGCGGTTGCTCTCTCACAACTGTCGATCTCTTACAAACCACATATCACAGATGTGTGAGTTTTGTTTCGTGTTTAGCGATTGCGACGTTAGAGCGTACCGTATCTACCGCTTAAGTTGATCTAAACCAACCACTGTATTTGTCTTAATGCGTTGTTTTCAAGCGTTCGGACACTACACCGCGGCATGCTGACGTCTAAACTTAACAAGATACAATTATATACAGAGTAAACTTCGGCTTTATATAAATTAAACGATAATATCACATCATTCTACAAGTCTGTCGCTGTCGGCGGTCATGTTATTGTCATTTTACGGCGGTTCATATAATTTTTTGCAGAAATTTTCTAGTCTCTTGTTTTGCTACGGAATGACTCACATTATTAATGGTAAAACGGCATTCTTTGCTAGTTATTTCTATATGAAAGCTAAATTATATTTACAATGTCCTAACTTCGACTAACCCAATATTTTTATAACAATTAATACAGTCAAAATTTTTATTGGGCGACTTATGTTGGTTTTACAATATCACCATACAACATAACTATATAAGGTCTACAATGTTCTCGTTTACTTCACTTGATACTTCAATCACATGTCACAACTGAGTGAAATAATACCTATTACTTACGTCCTCCCGAAGATAATAGATAATGAATAAATAAATAAAATAAACACGTACACGCTGATAGCTCCAACACGATAACAATATAATTAGGCGAGTTTTCGTTGTACCAAATGCGCAGCATTTATACATTCTTCGTCTCTCTGTCCAATGTAAGCTTAACTTATCAATAAACGTTATCATTTAAATAATATAATTTATCGTCCACACAATTTAGGCACAGAAAGTTTTCTGATAATTCCTCAGCACAGGACAGTTTCTGATATGTAAATTCACAGTAGTTGTCTCTCAGTGAGGTGACAATTAAATAGTCAATGTTCGCACGACGGCATCGCGCCCCTACTCAACACTATGAAATAACTTTCGCGTACGGGTGCTCTATGTGGCCATATTGTATCGCCAGCAACGTGTCCTTCACCCGCTGGAATACTGGTTGCGCCTGCGCCATCGTTGGGACTCGGATCTCATGTTCCAAGAAGCCAACATTGCTGATAGGACTGATCACCACAGCCGTGCCCGCACCGAACATCTCTAGCAACTGAAAGCAAAACAATGTATTAAACACTCGAAACTATTCAATTAAATCACAACATGAAATCTAAACGCTGAAACATACCCGTCCTTTCTTATTTAGCTCAACAATTTTGTCCATGGTAAGAACTTCTTCCTTGACGACCAAGTCTTCCCACTGGCTGGCTAGCTCCAGAATAGAGCGACGAGTCACTCCAGGTAGGATGAGACCATTCAATGGCGGAGTACTTAATTGTTTATCTGCAAATATAATATTTCCATTGTATAATTCTCATCAAAGTAAAACAAAAAACACAAGTGATCTGGAAAAAACGTTGGAACTGATGTTACTGACCCTAGTTGTTGCTTCAGATACGAGACAAGAATTTACCGGTCAAAAGGTCAGAGGGCCGACGCACCAGATAACAGGACAGTATCAGCCAGTCCCACGGATATCCAACCATTAACCGCATGATCGTACTTTATTTTTTATTGTTACAGACAAATAATAATGGAACAAATAATTGTGTTTATTGTTATTACCTCCTTGTTCATTGACGTAAACTACGAAGATGTTCATAGCGCCGACTTCGGTGAGCTCGTGGTTAGGCCCGAACAGCCACAATACTTGATGGTGACCTAGTTTAGCTGCCCGAGCTGTGGCCTCTGTAAACATAATCAGAACATGAATATTCCCGATCACACCAGTTACATTCAGTTATTGATAAACTAATATGGTTCAACATAACAGGTCTATGAGTGCATAGTGGTCAAACATTTATGCAAAAGTATGGAATTGCGTTTTGTATATTAAAACAGTATATTTTGAAGTTTGGTAACAAAAATATTTTAATCGGCTTCGGCGAATTTATTTTTTTCCAGACGAGAAGACATCGATGTTCAAAAAACGAATAGAATTACTGCAATTAGACCAAACTCACCAATCGTGGGTCCATAGTTTGAGCCAACTTTTCGGTTGCCTACACCTCCGGGGAAAGCTCGCACCACATTGGGGTCTGCGTATATTGACACGGCACCGTCGGTACCCGTCTTGTAGTACGCACTCACGGGACTAAGGATCACGAACAATAGCGCCGTTTCAGGTGCCATTATGCCGAACGTTGGCTGTTGGAATTATAATCACTTTTAATCAAATACGCTAGTAGTAAACATTTTATTATTATTTTATAAAGTCAAGAGATTGTACCTCCTTTAAAGATAAAGATATTGAATTTATGCTAATTGCACTGTATGAAAAATAAAATGCTATGCATGCAGATTTGCATTCATAAAATAATTTAATGACAAACGATATTAACATCGGATAACAAGTTATTTCAGTTTTTGTTTCGTCGCTCCGGTGAGGGCTTTTTCGAAATACCTAATTTACCTATTGCTTAGGTACAGTAAGCAAATACCTTTGAGCTGTATCGTTAATCAAAGTTACCTTGAACTAATATCACGGGTACTCAAGCGATAAAAAAACACGTTGAAAAATAAATTAGCTCATAAGTATTTCTTGATCATTATCAAAGTGCGATTTCTTAAAGCGCCTATGATCTGTATTTATTATTTACTAGCAGCGCTCCGCGGTTTCACCCGCGTAGTTCCCGTTTCCGTAAGAATACGGGGATAAAATATAGCCTATGTTACTCGGTAAAGACGTAGCTTTCTAACGGTGAAAGAATTTTTAAAATCGGTTTTTAAAATTAGTCTTTAAGTTTATTCGTTACATACAAAAATACAAATATTTCCTCTTTATAATATTAGTGTAGATAAGTAAATAAATCTATTCAAGCATTATTAGTGTTTGATTTCAGCAAATCTTTATTGGCCAAAATTTTGTTATAGTAAAAAATATCGGTAGGTATCACTTTTTATTGTTCATGTTATTATAAAAATTGCAAATCAAGCGGCAGTATTCAGTGGCGTACCTAGGGTGGGGCAGGCGGGGCACGAGCCCTGGGCGCCTATCGAAGGGGGGCGCGGAAGTCGCAAATAAAAAATACTTCAAAAAACCATTTCATACGGTTATGCTAAGAAATCTGAAGAGCTACTTGAGTTTATTGTGCAATAAGAGGATGAAAGCGTATTTCGAAATCTGCCCATTTCTATAAAAAATCTGCTTATAATTGCAGCATTGCAAGTTGTGAGCGATTTTTTTGCAAGTTGAAATCTTTGTTATTGAAGGCTACAATTGGTCAAGAAAGGTTATACGACCTAGCTTTGCTCATTGTAGACCGAGAAGATAATTTACGAAGTGGCGCAAATGTGATGCGTGCCCTAGGCGCCATTTTCTATCGGTACGCCCCTGGCAGTATTTAATAAGCAGAGATAACAACGTAAACGTTGAACGTTAAATGCAGACTTGAAACGTGACCCAAACTGAATATCCAAATTATAGCAAATTAAGATAAGTGAAGTCGAATGTTTGTGCCAATATATCGTGCACACCACACGACTGAAAACGTGTACTATAGATAATGCTGTAATCTGAAGCAATATGTTTATAATTACCTTCATAAAGAAAAATAGTCATCAGCAAAAAAATGCTACACTTGCCATCAATAAAAAGAATTGCAACATTAGTCAATAAAGTTCTAAATACATGAATGGTTAAATAATAGTAGTTTATGAAATTGTTGCATAATACCTAGTTCTGTGCAGTTTCATACACTACTTTATCTACTCTCATACACTAGGATTAAACCTACTAAATTAAATATCAAAGTTAAAAGAGTAAGAAATTGTTTTGTAATGCTATAAAAATGGCGCGCCCCAGACTATGCGTTCCAGTAAAAAAAAAAGTTGTTGTAAACTCCATGGTGATAAAAAAGTGTTTAATTATGATAGTAAGTATGTCAGTAAACCAATGGATTCTTTCAATTTCGTGGTTGTACTTATCAATGAAATGTAAGCAAAGCAACTAACAGATTTTTTGCCAAAAGCAAAAATACATGCGAGCCAAACTTGGGGCAAAAATTAGTTTCGAAACAAAAGTAAGTGTTCATTATGTTAGATAAGAGCGAGCGATACCTACTACTTGACAACAATGACCGATCTGTAATATTATCGTCCTTCAGTCTATAAAAAGATAAACGAAATATCGATCGAAACATGTAATATGCCTTCATTTACGTATATTGCCAAGCGAAGCGCCTTGAACATAATACGAAAACATTCACCTATGTCCGTCCAATGACACATTAAAAAACAAAATTGATAATTATGGCATGATTGAACAAATCTATTCGCGATATCTCCGAATTTTACGATAACATTGTTGTTTGCCAAATTTTATCAATAAGAGGCGTTAGTAATTATAAAAGATAAGAACAAGTGGGCTACATAATTTTCCGCATGCGCACTGATTTTATTGCCACCATTAAAAACCTTAATGCTTACTTCTGATTGAGTTATATGAAGATATGCTTACCTACTTCAAGTGTCCAAAAGCTTATCTTTGAAATTATTTATTTAGTGGATAAACCAAGAATGAAGTTTTATAACTCTGTAATTTATATCATTATTGTGGCTTTATTTTACTATGATTTGGGATCTAAGCTTTACAGCCTGATACAGCTAAGCACCGCATTTTCCAGACATCTTCTCAACTTGTTACGTTACTAAAATCGATTTCTCACTTCTTTAAATTTAATCATTTCATCATATCTGACAGAAACAGTATTGTTAATTAATTGAATAATCCTCTTACCTCGGTTCCTATTAACGTAGGTCGTATATATAAAGTGGAGGTTTCTGAATGAGGTACCCACTCTTGGTCTATTTGCACCAGCCTTGATACACATTTAATTAGCTCTTCTCCATTAAAAGTTGGTAATCCAGATCTTTGTGCTGCTAAATTCATCCTTTCCATATTCAATTCTGGCCGAAACAATCGTATCTTATCATCGACCCCCCTGTACGCCTTCAGTCCTTCAAACAACTGTAACATATTTATAATCACTTTATCTCCTTGCACACACACATGTTTACACATGTAAACAGTAAGGTCCCTAGTGACATCATTCGCATATATTAATGTAACAATACTGTGTTGATAAAGCGTATAAATGACATCAATAAGAGCAATAATTCTAGAAATTGTAAATATCCTTCCGAATCATAAAATACATGCAATTTGTTTTCGCATGCTTCCTTTATCTCTGTTACGAAAAGGACTGTTTTGAGAAAAAGTTAAGTCCCTGTTTTAAAAGAGGTTTTGACATTTAGGACATGTACTGCTCTAAGAAAATGTATTTAACTAATGAATGTGAGTAGCTAATTAACATACTTGTATTGCATAATGTAGCGCTTTGGCAGCGGGGTGCAAACTCAAATTTTCAAATGGCATTATCTCTGGTTTCTGCCATCCGCCTAGTTGCTTGAAGAAGTTTATTTTGAGCATATGATCGCTGAAAAATTTGCCGAAGCCAAGGTCTGTCACCTCGGGCTTCGGGTTGAGTTGGTACGGAGCCGCAAGCCTCACTTGCAAGTCCTCGCGCTGAAAAATATATGACCAATTAAACATCGAACTGAGCACTGAACTCTGCTTACGTAACTAAAGTGACTTGTACTTTATTTATTTACTTTAACTGTTTTGTAAACTTATAGATAATGTTCAATGTTAATAATTCATTGGGGAACTTTATTATAGTTAGTATCGCCTCGTTGCTTAGTTAAGGCGTCAATCGATTACATCACATTTAATGTGTTTAAATTAGTAAACATTTAATACTGTAACAGCACAGTGTAACATCGTCGTGGTCGGTCACGTGTCAATTGGCATGGTCGATCCGAGTCAATACATATATCATGCCATTCCCTCCTGACAAGTAGATAGACGTTTAGAAGTACAGTTACATGAGTGCAAACAAACAAGATAAAGGTTCAAAACAGACATTTGCGACGTAGGTACATTCGATTTAAAAACAATACATTAGTTAGAATTATCTGGTTTCATGTTGTTAAATAAATTATATACGTCAACAGCTGCGTAATTAAATTATTCCAAGAAATATACAATACATTAGTTGAATATAATTAACTCGAAAGAAAAATACTATCATCATGATTTTGCTATTTGATTATGACATTGAGCTTAAGGTATTTATTACAAATGGATAAGTTACACCCTTTTTAAACGGTTTTATTTAGCTTGCCCTGTTTGTTGTTGTTTTTTGTTTGTTTGGGTCAAATTTAGTACTTGACATTTTACGCCCTTCCTGTTGGCAGATTGATCTGATATTTGGTACACTCATTTAGTTTTGATAACAATATACTTAATTTAATAAAAATAAAAAATAAAACTAAATAGAATGAGAAATATTGAGTAACGAAATAAAAACTAAAAACTTGAAAATAAAGTAAGTAATTTTTTTTTTTTAGTTAAACGGTTTTAAACCGTGGGGCGTAGCGTAACCTGAGTAAATGTGTTTCACGCGCCCCACGATTTTATTTTACCGAATTATTTTTTAGCTTTTAGTTAAAACCACACAACTTAAAAAAAATAACTTATTTTTTTTATTGCAAAAGTAATAAAATTAGATTTTTCTCTATAAATCTATTAATCTTCAATTATGTTTCAGATATTCGTAGATACCTTTTTAAATTCTCATTAAATTGCCACCAAGCTTACCTTGAACGAGATTTCAGGCGTAATATGTGGGCGGGGCTTCTCAGCGGGCGTGGCCATAGAGGGCGCCACGTGTTCCGGCTGCGCTAGCGCCGCATTCTCTTCCAATTCCTTGTAGCGCAGCGAAGAACTGCAGTAACGAACCATTTGCAACTTGTGCTGGTTCTCGAAAATCCATTTCACTAATACCTGCAGAAATGTACATAAATAAATAACATTATAATTGTAATGAACCAATTATTTAGTTTCGCTATTGTCGCTTTCGAGACAATACAATTATTTACCTTTTATCGACCCCGAAAGGTCCCCTTTCTGCCTACTTCCCGTTTACTCAGGTTATGTAATGGCTAGTTACAGCATGGTCCTTTTAGCACAGAATTAAATCATTTGGAATACTTTAGTATTTTGGATATTTTTTAGGTAGTGGAATGCAACTGCATTGGAACTCCAAAGGATAAATTTGCAGAACATTGTGCTAGGCTTGTATCGTTCTAAGTAGTTCCATTTTATTATTCAATTATTTAATTCCTTCAAACTCAATGACCCCCTTGTCTTTTTACCGTACACGATGTCTTAAAAAATAATAACTACGATAAACAACCGGTAAGTATGAAATTCACTCTACAAATTCTCGTATTTAGTTTAGATATTAAAATATATTAATTAAAAGAAAGTAACGTTTTTAAAGTAGGTAGGTGTAATACACCGTCTCCTTAAATAATAATAATAATTAATTACAAAACAAAAGCTTACCTGACTGCGGCGAATAGGCATCTTTATCACTAAATATTAACACTTAACACAATATATTGTTTTATTATATTGATCACAAAACACTTCTATAAAAGTACTGCAAATAAAAGTATTTTTTACGAATTAGTGTGCACTCCTCGATATAATGTACATTCACAACTTGCCTCAAGTTAACTGACTTCACTGGATCAAAGCACAAACATTTAAACAGCAAATGATAAGATTGTGGCTGACCTGCGTATGACGTGCTCATTCATAATCAACACAAATTATAAAATATTATTTGATAACGCAGTATTTAATCAAAATAAAGATTACGCACTGAGAGTTATTTATTTGGCGGTGCGACGTGTACGCGATTGGCGAGCGGCCGGCGATTCACACAAAACTAAGGAGCACCACTGCGTACCTCCTTGCGGCGGCGTCGTGAGGTTGAGTGAAATGGCTGTATTAGGTCACCGAGCTTCCATGCTCATACACATTTAAATGAATATGTTAATACCCCTGGCAAATAAATGCTTATTTACGCACGAAACTAATTTACATTAAGAATTATTCAACATAATAATACATACACACTCGAACTGACAAAAGACTAAATCGTCCAAATATCTATAGACCATTGTAAAGGTAACAATTATAATACAAGCAGTCGTCCGATAGGATGTTCGATTTTTTCATGAAAGTGTAATCTGCTGTGTGCGACAATACGGACTAATGTAGATTTTTTTTTACGTAGGACAAGTCTGTCTCCAGCATTGACGTGTGCAGGAAAAGCGTCTAAAAATACTATTTTGTTTGTGTCTAACCTAATGACGCTATGGAAATACGAGGTGGACGTCATAAAGTGCGTTATTGCTTTATTTTTGTGGTTAACAATAACCGAATTGTGAATTTATGACGCAAACCTATTTCTAAAACAAAACAAACCAGTTTCATGTTATCAGCGTTATTATTAACTACCAGACAAATACATTAACATTTTATGAAGAAAATAATCTAAAACTGCGTAACTGCATTTTAAGTCTAAGAAGAATCAACAAGTAATAAAAAATAAAATTCATCTACAACATTTCTATGTAAGCATTCAGTATAAGTTGGGCACCCTCAGAGAAACTTTGTCTTGGTTTTGAGCGTGTTTCTTCAGCATGTCCATAATTTCATTGTCGTATTCCTTTGGTGTGGGCTGCTTGCCGACCATCCAGTAAAACAAATCCCAGTCGTTGCTCACCGTATTGATGAGGCGATCATACATGAGTGTCTGCTCTTCAGTCAGCGATTCTAAGTACTTCTTGGCGAAAGTGCTCAGCAAGAGATCATTCTCCAACATACCTCTCTTGCGGGATTGATACAGGAGCCTGAAACAGTAAAAATTGTTGGGTTATTATTGGACATAAAATTTGAATATAGAGAGGTTAAACCAGAAAAGGTATGCACTTCGTTAATCATCGTGTTTCCCAATTAGCACGTTCGTCGCGCCACAGAATAACCCCCCACAGAGGCAAAGCTTCTATTTTTATTCTGCCGCACTTCGTGGTAGTGCACTAATCGCGCGTTTGTATATCTAAAGCTTTTTCTATTAGGGTACGTACTCCTGTCGTAGGTCGTCTTTCAAATGTTTCAAAAAGAGTTTTGCATTTGCATCGAGTTGCCAATCTCTAATCAATCTAGGCATGGTTATCCTACTAATATTTTAAATGTGAAAGTTTGTGAGTATGGATGTTTGTTACTCTTTCACGCAAAAACGGCTGAGCAGATTTTAATGCAATTTGGCACACAGTTCGTTTGTAACCTGAAATAACACATAGGATACTTTTTATACCAGTACTACGTTCCCGTGGGATAGTTTTCGACCTCCAGGCGGGCGAAGCCGCTGGCAAAAGCTAGTACAAAATAAATAAGTACTTCCATGGTTGTTACAGCTTTATTTCCGACGATAAACGATGATTGCTGAAGTGCATACTTTTTCTGGGAGACCTGTTGCTAGAACCACTACAGCGTCTACAGCCTATTAACTCTGTACGTGTTTGCGCACGCGCAGATCAATTATCCTTGCACGATTATCTCTAACTGCCATACTACTGTTTCATTATGGTTATAAAGACTTCAATTATGTAACAGGTAAAATATAAAAAGCTTGTCGCGTTGGACAAGAGAACACGTAGCGTATGTGTGATAAGTTCTAAAACCTCCGATAGTACAAAAATTGGGTTTTTGGCCAGTTGCATACGTGTCGAGGCGCTACACTGGCGTCTCGCCAGTTATCTAAGCGCTCTTCTTTTTTTGCCCTGCGTAGGGATTTCCTTATTGCGTAACTCCAGGCTTATTTGCAATATGCAATACATAATCAATAACATGTTATGATACTTATTTTAATAATTACTCTCATTATTATTACACAGAACCACTGATGAATGTATACATTTCGATTATAATCTGTTGTATAATCTTGTTCAAGAATATATCGCAGACATGCAATGAAAACAACTATCACGTTTTAGGAGGCTATAGCCCAATGGTTAAAGCGCGCACTGGCGAGCAGGAGATCGATAGCTCAAACCCACCTCAAACCCCACTTGGCACTAGTTGTTCTATCGATAAACAGTGCAAGTTGAAAGGTAACTACTATAAATTCAAAATATCTAAGATAGCAAAGTTTATAAGGGGTTAATTTTTCAACCTTTATTTGTACATTGCCGGAAAAGAACCGAAGTTACCGACATAGCTTGTAGAGTGAGCAAGCTGAAGTGGCAGTGGGTTGGCCATGTTTGTCGAAGGACCGATGGACGGTGGAGTAGACGAGTCCTGGAGTGGAGACCGCGTATCGGCAAACGTAGTGTTGGACACCCCCCAGCTAGATGGACCGACATCCTTAAAAAGGTGGCTGGGATAGACTGGATGCGGAAGGCGGAGGATAGTGTTGTGGCGCAGCCTGGGAGAGGCCTATGTCCAGCAGTGGACTGCGATAGGCTGAGTTGATCGATTTGTACATAGCTGTATTGTAAATAGGTAGTCTACTTCGTAATTGCTTTACCACCCTGAGGTTGAACGTCACTTGCACGTCATACAACATCAGCGTATATTTTTATGCGATTACGGCGAATCTAAAAGCAAGTTTGTATTTAAGTATATTACACCACTAGCTGTTGCCCGCGACTTCGTCCGCGTGAATATTAGTTATCGCGGTTGGATAAATAATATTATTATGTCCTTCCTTGAGGTTTAAGCTTACTCTATACTAAACGCCAAAATCGACTTTAGTTTAGCCGACCACGCGTCTGAGCCGCGCTGCATGGTACCTCGCAGAGCTACCGGGCGGCGGCCAGCGCCCCTCCCAGCTCCCCTCGCCCGCCGGTCAGCGTCTTGCGCGTCTTGCGCGCGTGAAACCAAACATACCTATTTAGTTGGGGAGTTATTTTAAAATCATGATATCTCCTAAGATGTTGATTGACATCAAGTGATGCCAAGGACAATTTTTTCACAATTAAATATTTTGGATAAGAATTAATATTATTGCTTCCACCAGCGGCTTCGCCCGCGTGGAGTTCGGAAATTATCCCTCGGGAACGTAGCACCGGGATAAAAAGTATCCTACGTGTTAATCCAGGTTATAAACTACCCGTGTACCAAATTTCATTCAAATCCGTTCAGCCGCTTTTGCGTGAAAGAGTAACAAACAAACATCCATCCATCCATACTCACAAACTTTCACATTTATAATATTTGTAGGATAAAACTCCTTCGCAAATAATGCATTAATTTTGAAAAAAAAAAAATGATTAAGTACTACAAAAATGGTTATAGTGAGTCAATCTTAAAAGATGGACATAAATGCCGTCGCAGACTTTTTTTTTGAACTTTTAAAGAGGAACAATTCCATCATAAGTACATGATTTTTGCGTAACTTAAACCGTTTACGCAGCGCACGCAACGGAAGCTCTCAAAAAGAAATAATTTTTCCCGTTTTTGCAACATTTTCCATTGATGCTTCGCTCCTATTAGTCGCAGCGTGATGTTATAAAGCCTAACGCCTTCTTCGATAAATGGACTATCCAACACAAAAATAATTTTTCATTTCAACCTGAGATTAGCGCGTTCAACCAAACTCTTCAGCTATATAATATTATTAGTATAGACTAGCTGTGCCCGCGACTTCGTTCGCGTGCATGTCGGAAAACAATAATGTGTCGCTTAGATGGTGTAGGTACCACTCCTCCTTTAAAAAGGAAGAATCTTCCAATCTAGCCTGGTAGGAATCTACCACAGCTTTCGCATGCAGTCACTGCATCTTCAGGGTTTATAATGTTAATGCAACGAAGTCTCACTCAGATTTTTGAGAATAAATATAAATCAAAGCGCCTGGTCGAGGCTCATTTTATAATATACCTATGTGCACCTGCCGTACTCAATAAATTGACTGCGCGTCCGGTTGAGTGTTCTGAAGCGTTATTCCACGTTCCCACGGCCCGCTTTCTCACAGGCCCGTACAGGAGCGTGTCTTTTAGCTTTGTTTATCAAATGTTGACCACTGAATAAAACCACAACAGTGGGAATGCTCGGCACGGACTGCGGTAGCCCTCGACGGGTAACAGTGCAGTAACACCTAGCGCCACCTGACAGTTAACAGCCCGTGGGACCGCGGCGTTATCACGATGAAGAAAGATCACGCTGTAAAAGTGGGTACTGACCGGCGTCACGGGGCAAAATGCAGCTAACATGTTAACAAGCGAGGTATTCGTGCAGTCAGTACGGCAAAATATGCGAGCAAGCAACCCTGATTTTAGCACATGGCGTAACGACATGCTCGCTGCGAATGTTACATTACGCTACGTAACGTCGGTCATTACCCACCTTAAGAACGCAGTTGAAAAATACATTCAAAACCAGGCAAAAACCTATTAAATTGTCAATATTTTATTATTGTGGTTTCTATTGTTTCTATGTGTCCTTTGTTGGAGATACCAAATAGATAAGTAAATGTATTGTTAAACTTGTAAGAAAATGCTTCTCTGTAAGCGATGTTGCTCGAAAGAGCACCGACATACCTACAGTTGCCCGTGTGAAAACCAACCTATTTACTGAGATCCACCAGTAGCCATGGCCGTAATTTTGGATTTTTATTTCCTGATTTTAACCACCAGACCTCCCTCGAAAACTAACATCACGAAAATTTGTACATTATTTTTTACAACTCTCCCCCAAAACTCCCAATAAATTATACCCTACTTTAGGATGAATACTACTTATATGTACATATTATGTGTCCATAATAGGGTATTACACCCATTTTTGAAAAGCTAATAAACCACTAAAAAATAAAAAATTTAATGAATCGATTAGTGCCATAATGTCAGAGGGTATGACGTCAGTTTTCTGTGTAAACCAATGCATTGATATTTCATATGATAATTGTTTATAGTTTATAGTATAAAAATTGAGTTATTATCTACTTATCGTTGGTTTGCCGTTCCTGAATGTAAGATATTATTTCAATAAAATTTACTTTGGTTACGAAAATAATAAAAGTACAAAGTTATTCAGTTTATTAGTTAAAACAGCGGTATGACGTAATAACATGGCGGCTATTATTTCAGGGTGTTTAAAAACAGATTATAAAAACTGAAATCTTAGAATTGAATTTTCAAAATTTATTTTGTTATTTCATGAACTAAAACCAACATTTTCCGACTGGTTTTTGCCTAAGCTATGTCAATAATATAATTTGTAGATATTTTCTCTATTTATAGTAAAACACCGTATTGGCTTCCGTCTGCGTCTTCAAAATGATGTCCGAAGCAGTTTAAAAAAGCAGACATCTACTTGGGAAACACTGGTCGAACAATTAAATTTAAAAAAAATAGACTGCGTAAAAAGTGAACAATATTATCGATACCTTTTAACCATATGGTAACACCCTACCACAGGATTCTAGTTTCTACCTAGCGTCGTTCTATCCATAGATCTATGGATTTTGAACAAAATCAATATAATTGACTAGATTTTAAATGAACAAAAGGGTTTGATGCAGAATGTGCACTTGACGCAAAATGTGCACTTCTCAAAATGAGCACTACTCAAATTGACCACTTCTCAAAATGAGCACTTTTCAAAATGAGTGTGAATTTTATCACAATGGGTCAAAATATATTTTTATTATTTAATCATAAATTCATAACACACCATTCAGGAATATAAAAATCTTCGAAAATAACAACACGTAGGTACATTAATCATTGTACATACATATGACACCACTGTTCCAATTAAATGTACTTTTTTATATTAGCTGTTTTATAAAACTATTTACGAAATAAATACTGACCGACTTTTAAATTGCTACATTTGGTAGGATAGTGTTTGCTGGTAAATAATAATCAGTTGTTTAAAACTTTATTCGCTATTTGTGATAAAATATAGTAAGAGAGGTAAAAATTTAGTATCGTTTGGCAGGAGGGGTGAGTGGGAGTGGAGGGAAAGGGAGGGGGCGTGCCCCCCTCCTCCCTGGCACCACTCCCATGAAAAGGTAACTCACCGTTTCCGAGAAAAATGATTTTTTGTAACCTAACATCAAAACACTTAAAAGTTGCCTAAAAGGCGTAGTCAGAGCCCCGATTCGCGGGGCTCAATTGTCTAAAAAAAATAAACCATGAAGGGGATGGCGGGATCTGTCTTCGCTCGCTTCGTCCGCTCACTAGACCCCGCCATCACCTCTAACCTAACCTGTCCGAGTCGGGGTGTCCCAAGTCCCAAGCTCGCTCTTGCATCCTAAGTTCTCCTAGTAGCTAGTCGGAGCCCCGCTTGGCAGGGTCTGTGTTCGCTCGCTTCGCTCGCTGTTGCATCCTAAGTTATCCTAGTAGCTAGTGCTCCCACTACACTACACTAACTTTTATCTAAGCAGGATTTTTAGGATGATATAAAAACTTTTTTTTTACGTTCCGTTTTATCGATTTTGCACGATAACACCACAAACAATATATTGTGCCAGTCAGATTTGGTTGCCAATTACCCATTTTAACGTTCCATTTTCGCTTTTAGCTGATTTGAGGTTTTTTTTTTTTGACGGTGGGAAATCATCAAATGACTTCCCCCGCTCTGGATGGAGCAGGAGGGCGTGTCAAAGTCAAAGCATTTATTTCAAATAGGCACTTAAAAAGCACTTTTGAACGTCAACATTTACATTAAAATAAAATTTATTCTAGTCGGCCGTTCCAAAATGAAGTTTTATATGGAGAAGAATAGGCAAGAAACTCCACCACAGTATTACAATATTTCCTTATTGTAATCCTGTGACTCCACCGTTACTCTTTTAAAATGCTTTAACTACAATATTTAACATACATTCATTGTATAATTATGTTTGAAAACGATGCATCCAGAATAAAATTACCCCACCAAAATAGGTAAAAAAGAATGAAATTGAAGCAATTACAGATAAACTAATTTTAGTATAGATACATGGTCCACTAACCATACTAACCCAAAATATTCGTAGTATTTTTAAGAATTTTGACAATTTTAGCATTTTTCTACAGCGTTTAGACATAAACTGGGACGTTATTATCTTAACCGAATGTTGGCTTTCCAAACAATATAACACACAACTAATTCCGGGATATAATATGTACAAAAGTAGCGTCAACCACAATCAAAACGATGGGGTGATAGTTAATGCAAGAAATCATCTCAATGTGTCGATCGAGGAACCGACTATAGGTAGGACTGTAGTAGATTGCTTAAGATTGGATCAGAATTCGCAATACTTGCCTTATATCGGCCGCCTCTTTTAAAGATATAAACGATTTTACTTTCTCTCTAAACGACACCTTGCAGAACCTATCATCTTTTTAAAATACCATTTTAATTGGAGATATTAACATCAATATTCTTCCAGAAAGTGCTGACGCGTCCGCTGAGGAATACCTTAACCTATGCGCGTTCCATGGTTTGCTGCCCACTCACACGCTTCCCACACATCAAAGTGGCTCCTGCTTGGACCATATAATACTCAAATCAAATTTTCCTACACTTACCCTTGTAATTAATTCAACAATAACCGATCACAGTGCTAACCTACTTATTTAAAATTTTAAATTGCCTAAACTGGTCACTCGCACAATTTCCAGTATGAACGTAAATAAACTTGAAGAAGACTTACGTAATATCGACTTGGCCCCAGTCTACGATTCCGCAGATCTGCAGTTTTGTATGTTGTACCTAATTAAAAATGTGCAAAATGCAATTCAGAAAAACACTGTCAAATATCGGTTAAATAACAAAAACTACAACATAAAGCCATGGATCACGACAGGACTCATTCGTTGTATGAAAAATAGAGATAAACTGCATATGAAAGCTAAATCTAATTCAGATAATTTAATTTTACAAACGATTTATAAACGATATCGTAACTTCTGTAATGATCTCCTAAGAAAAGTAAAAAGCAACTACGATAAAATTGCACTCAAAAAGGCTGGTACAAATGGCAAAAAAATCTGGAATTTCATTAAAAATGCAACTTATAGCTCAAAACAAAATCAGTCATCTTCAGGTCTGTTACAAGCACACTCATCACAGTTAACGTCTGCCAACATTGCAAATAATTTCTTTGTGAATGTTGGAAAGTGTCTAGCTGAAAAAGTTCGGAGCAATCACAAAATCAAACAAGCACACCATTTACGTGTAGCACTATCTTTTCATCCTTTGCGTTGATAGGCACTGACGAGGCTGAGGTAGAAGCGATCACTATGAGTTTGAAAGATGCATGTGCAGTTGACTGGGATAACATATCTAATAAAACTATTAAACAGTTTAGGCACATTTTGGTACCGCCACTAACTTATGTTTTCCAAAAATGCTTATCTACGGGTCTTTTTCCCGAATGCTTAAAAAAAGCTGTTGTAGTCCCTGTTTATAAATCGGGCAGCAAAGATCAAGTGACAAATTATAGACCTATTTCCTTACTGCCTTCTATGTCTAAAATATTAGAAAAAATCATAAATAAAAGACTTCACAAATACTTGGAGGATAAATTCATTTTATCGAAGCGGCAGTATGGATGTAGGCTTGGAAATTCAACAGACGATGCCGTACACCATCTGACTAACTTCTTAGCAAAAGAACTTGATAACGGTAACCACACAGTAGGTATCTTCTTGGACCTCGCCAAAGCTTTTGACATGGTTTCTATTTCTATTCTGTTGCACAAGCTTGAAGCCATAGGTATCAGACGCACCCAGCTGAAACGATTTAAAAGCTATCTAGAAGACCGTACCCAACGTGTAAGGATTGGTAATGTTCTCAGCGATGAAAAAAAAACACGTCTTTCGGAATACCCCAAGGAAGTATTTTGGGGCCTACCCTATTTTTGATTTACATAAATGATCTTTGTAATCTAAACCTAGATCACGGCCAAATTGTTTCTTATGCTGACGATACTGTCCTTCTATTTTCCGCTGACTCAGAAAATAATGTCTACAAGCTTGCGCAACACGGATTCAATATTGTAAATAAATGGCTTCAACAAAATTCACTAACGAAGAAGTTATTTATAATGGGCATTGTATTAAAACAACACACAGCTTTACCTTACAGTACAGGATATACTAACAAAAGACGTAAAAATATAGTTTGTCCACAAATTATAACTAAACATGCTTTTATATCCAAATTTTACCTGTACCTCGGTCCTCCCTCTCTCTATAATAGACTTAACTCGAAAACAAATATTTATTCCCTGAACTACACAAATTGTAAGAGAACTCTCAATGATGCTCTCCAAAGTATGTCTTACGAAGAAACAGAGAATTTACTGTGTTAAAAGAAATATTCATTTATGTTAAGTATTTATCAAACTTAGAAACAAAGAGTTAAGCTACTCAACATTTATCTAATTATTTGTCTATTCTCAACTTTTGATTATTTATTAACTTTTATGGACTATTTTAGCTCTTCTTGCCTGAAACACAGGATTACCTAGGTCAGGCACGTAAGTCTTAGGAATATAATTTACATTGAAGCAAAAACTCTACATACTCTTAAGCCTTGTAATTTTTGTATAAATAAATATTATTATTATATTATAAATATTATGGTGCTCACATATTTACAAACATGGTAAAAGTAAGTATACAATTTTCCTAGAATATTAACAAGTAGGTAATCAGTCAGTGTGTGAGTTAAAGTAATGACTTGACTGAGTGTAAATCAATGACATAAATATAGTTAATTAGTAATTACATAATTCAATTAGCAACCAGTTTGATTTGTCTAGACTCTAGAGTGTCCTATGGAGCAGGACCAGCATGTTTTCAAGCATTCTTATCTTGGATATAATCCTCTAATTTGTAATATGCTTGTTTACAAAGTGTACTTTCATATGAGTTTTAAATTTCCTTTCATTTAATTGCAATACATCACAAGGTATTTTGTTATAACATTTAACACAGTACCCCATAAAAGATGTATGTACTTTAGCTAATCTGAAAAATGGTTGATCTAATTTGTCTTTGTTTCTAGTATTAAAATTACGCGTATCACTTATTTTATTAAAATGATGTAATTTTTTTCTTACATACATGATATTTTCATAAATGAATTGAATGAATTCAGGTACCGTCATAATATTAATCCTTTTATTTCCCTGAGAGATTCGCGGCGACGTAGATTATAAATGGCTCTGACAGCTCTCTTTTGCAAAATAAAGATGAATTTAATGTCAGCAGCCCGACCCCACAGTAAAATGCCATACGACATAATGCTGTGGAAGTAGCTAAAATAGACCAAACGCGCGGTTTCTACATCTGTTAACTGTCTGATCTTTCTAACAGCATAAGCGGCGGAGCTTAGCCGCCCCGCAAGAGATGTTATATGAGGTCCCCATTCTAATTTCTCGTCTAGCGTGATTACTAGGAACATCGTTTGATTAACAAATTCCAGTTTTTCTCCATTCAATATTCACATTCGCTACTTCTAACATTTGGTAATTTAAACCTAACGAATTTGGTCTTTGTGCCATTTAGTACCAAATTATTTACTGTAAACCAATCTTGTACCTGAAGAATTCACGTCGTCAAGATTTTGTGACCGTCGGTCTATTTTAAATATCATTGATGTGTCATCTGCAAATAACACCATCTTCGGTTGATTTAAGAGTAAATAGAGTAAATGAACTAAAAAGAGGAATGGACCCAATATTGAACCTTGAGGAACGCCCATTGCCATTTTAGACCCTAATGAGTTTATGCCGTTTACTTGAACTTTAACTTTTCCGTCTTTCAGGTATGATCTTAGTAAATCAAGAGCTGTATTTCTTATCCCATAGTGCTCCAGTTTCAGCAGAAGTGTCTCATGGTTTACGCAATCGAACGTTTTGGAGAGGTCGCAAAAGCTTCCAATGGCATCTTTTGCTTCTTCCCAAGCGTTAAAAATGTTCTTTATTAGGGTGACACCAGCGTCAGTGGTACAACGCCCTTTGGTAAAACCGTACTGTTGTGCATGAAAGATGGCATTTTTATTTAAGTGACGTAACATTTGATTGAGAATCAACTTTTCAAACACTACTGAGAATTGGCAGAATTGACACAGGCCTATAATTGTTAGGTTCTTTACTAACACCCGATTTGAACAAAGGAACTACTTTACTGTGTTTCATGAGATCCGGGAAGACGCCTTGGTCTACACTGGTGTTAAATATGTAAGCTAAATAGCGCGCAATGGTTTCGATAATAGCACTACAGACTTTTACAGACATTCCCCAAAGATCTTCTGTTGATTTAATTTTAAGATCTTTAAAAGCTTTTATAACAGCTTGGGGGTTGGTATGCTGAAATCTAAACTCCAAAGAGCATACACATTACATTACATTACACTACATGGAATTTAAAGTCTTCAGTAGTTTTAACAGGAATATTAGAGAAAAAGTTTTGAAATTCCTAAGCTATTTCTACAACTGAGTTGATGGAGCCATTTGCAATCTCTAAATTAAATTCATTATTACGCTGTTTATTTCTACCTGTTTCATTATTTGTTATTTGCCACGTTGTTTCAATTTTATCATCAGCTTATTTTATTTTATTGCTAATATAAAGTGCTTTAGCTAATTTGCACACAACTTTAAAAGTTTTTGAATATTTTGAAACATACTGATCAAAGCTTGTATTATTCATTTGTTGCTTTAGGCCATAAAGTTCAAAAAGTTTTTCCCTGCTTTTACGAATACCTGGAGTAGCCCAAGTAAAGCCCGTGTTTGTGCTTAGTTAATTTTGTACATACATTATTTTATTTCTACCGACTGAAGATGTCGCTAAAGTATTTTAGTTTTACTTAACAGACAGTTACACCTTTGTTAAATTTACAAATGATTTTTTTCTCACCTTGCCTTACGCGTATCCAATGTTTGAGGTTTATCAACATCATATTGAGGTATTTCAATGTAAGAATAATCAAAGTCCACTGGTTTGTCACTCATTCGAGCAACACTGGGAAGATTTTTTGCTAATTTGCAGACCTGGAACACCAAGCAAAGTAATAACATTGAAATATAAATCATGAAGGTAAAAGAAAATAGGATATGTACATACTTAGATAATTGCAAGTACGCACTACAATATATCAAGCTATTTACATTTTCAGAATCAGCTCAACTTGTAATTGAAATGTGTAGCTCGATAATTACGTTGTTGTGCCTGCAAGTCATATCTGTTAAATTGTATGATGTAAGAAAACCTTCCCCAGAGTGGTTAAGAAAATTGAACATAGATTCTTAAAGACAATGAGATAGGGATACTGCAAGACAAAAGAGATAAGAGAAACATTGGTCTTGTTTGCTCTTATTACCAGATGTAACAAGTGTGGCCTTTTCTCATTATTCTTGCTATTTAGTGAGTTGCTTATTGGTGGAATAGCTGCACGGGTCGATCGATCAGGTAAAGCTACGCTTGCCGCTGTTGGTCCATGGATGGGTGACCATCTTTACATACCAAGACCCCTCCGTGCCTCGGAAAGCACGATTTGCCTTTACTGCATAAATTCATTTTGGAACATGCTACGACTTAGGAGAAACATTTACACGAAAGGTTGTAAGCTTAGATTACTGGTTGTAAGGTTATAATCTTTTTTTAGCACACACGTTCAGGTGTACGTTGAGGTAGAAAATAAAGCATCTCAGCCGATTAATTTAAAAACCGAATGATGGTAAATCATAGCTAGCTATTACTCACAGCAATAACGGATCTTACAGGTCGAAACATATTGTTTGTTCTTGATGAACAAGTAGATGAAGGAGACTAGTTTCTCTGGCTTTCGATTTTCTCTCACTCTTGAGAAAATTAGAAAAACAAAAATAGATCAATCTTTAAAAAAGAACGTGACTTGACAGTGACAGCTGTCACTACTTGAGGGCAAACATAGGACACTTTCCGAATTAGAAAATAATATTATTATACTCTTTGGCTGTGAGCGCTCACATCAAAAATAATTATGACAGATAAGAACTATCGTTTTTGTCATCAATACGGAACGCTCGTGAACGCGCTAACAGTGTTCACTCAATGTTAAAACCTATTTACACCATAAATAAAACTTGTATATACCACAAACTTCATAGCACTATATCTAAGTTAGCTAAAACTACGCCATCAATCAGAACAAGAACATAACAGCACAAGTGTCATTTTTGACGGCGCTCACTGTGATATTAGTATATCGCATGGTCGGCGTAATCACAAGATGGCGCATGTCATGACGATTCACGGGACATCGTTATCGCGCTCACGCCATTTCGGAACGGGTGTGAGCACGCTCAAATCGATATTATCGTAACCTTAGAATAATAACTAAAGATCGTAACTCGGACCGTAGCACAGTGGAACGAATGTATGGGAGCGGTTGGACGTAGACATGTCCGAAAAATAAGAGTAAAATTATGACAAACTAATGATGCCATCTTATTCGATTACTTAATGCCTTCATAAATTGTGGTGATGAATTTCTTCATAACTCCCATATTTCGGGAGTAATTTGAGAAAATGTGAAATTTTACTATGAAAATGAGTGTATCGAGCTCTCTCCCTCCTGATTCCGGGCTTGTTTCAAGTAGCGGTCTCTAATATCGTAATGCTATTACTAAGAGCTATATTTAATACTAAGACACATAGTGCGCCAAATGTGCACTTTCTGGGATAAAAGGAAATGAAAATTTAAAAAAAAAAACGTTTTTTCCCCATTTGTATTTACTTTAAACCGCAGACAGACTTATTAAGAGGTCTATAAATATATTATATATATATACAGAAATATATATTAACAAAAATATTCACAAGAACTGATGAGAGTATGACTTTTAAGTAAGTTGATAATAAATTACCTAGTTTCATTAAAAGTACAATAAATAATTAAGATGTAAGCTCTAATTTACTAAGTTACACATTTTAAAACAATAACATCATTTAATTATCTTCGTCATCATCATCATCATCAATTAATTCAAATTCAGAATCGATGTCCGCTAAATCATTTATGTTAACAAATTCGATATCACTTTTCTCAGAATCCGTAAGCTCATAAAATTCCTTAAAAGAAGATTTTTTTACAAACTTATTTCCTTTTGGACGGATACTTGTAACAAGTGGATCAGAAGACAGTAAAAGATTGTGCATAATATCTTCATTGCATGAGATACTGCTATGCTTTCGAGAATGCCCCTCTCTATATTTTCTAAAATCTTTATTTCTAGCCTCAGATGCCTCTTCGGATAGAAAACCAATGGGCACAATTGACATGTTCTGAACTATGTCTGGCCCATGCATTAAAATTTTATGAAGTGAAGAAGGCATATAATACCATGGGTATAACTCCACGTAAAGCTTAGCAGTATCAAAGCAGAACTCTCGGAATTTAGTTACGTTGATCTTCTCTCCTGATGAAATACACTGCAAGATCACACAGATTTTTCTTAAAAGCATAGCATCTATTCCGGTCAGTTCAGCAGATTTAGTGTAGTTTTCAAAAAATCTCCTTGCCGAGTTGCCATTGTTGGTGGATCCACTGCCTTGTTTCACAACATCGAGAAGTAAGCCCGTTTCTCTTCTTACAGCCTCTTGAACTCTTTTCTTCCTGTCATCAACTTGCCTTTTTGCTATATCACCCCTTACTTGCCATGATTTTATGTCTAATTTGTAGGAAATGTGTAATAAGCATTCCATTGAGCGAATCCAAGCGTGAAGGGTGCTTAAGCTATATTTATACATGTCCTCGTTTGCGTGTTTATCTTTGATTAACTCTAAATTATTCATTTCTTTAGGACAAGCCTTGCATATGTCACACACTGAAGCTGCTGTATTGGATATAATGGAATGAATTTTACCATCAATCATTGTCAACAGCAGTTGGTGTTTGACACTAATTCCATCAGTGATGGTGGATGGAGTTAAGGCTTCAATCTCTGCTTCGATTTCAGCCATCTCTCTCTGCACATTTTCTTTGGTTTCCTTTATAAACTTAAACAATATTGGCCGGCAAAATGAAGTGGAAGATGGTCGCTCGTTTTCCCAAATTGTTACACCTTTTGAGACGAGCCGCAGTGGTACAAGACTAATCATAAAATTACTAGCAAGATCGATTTGCTCATCTTCACTCGTCCTTTGATGATAAATGCTTTGGCTAGATGATCCGTCAAAACCCCATTTGCTGGTCAATACGAGCTGTTGATTGGGATCAACAGGGGTTTCTAACGACCTAATAAGTCTTCTTGAGGTTAAATCCATCAAGGCTTGTAATTTGATTTTTGCAGAGCTCTCTGTAACTGTGAGATCTTCTTTGGCCGGATAGCACTTAATTTTTTCTTTAACCAACATGTAGTAACTCGGGTATTGAAGAGCTCCTTCTTGAGTGTTGAAATCCCGAAGAGTGTTATAGCGCCATTTCGATAAGTTCATCGATACATAAAGAGCCAATGCCTTCAAAGGGGATATTTCCCGTACCTGAATTGATTTACCTTCAATGAAGGCTTTGATTTTTGAGGCCTCTTCTGGATTCTCCGTCAAGTATTTCATAACATAAGCTGTATCGCTTTGTCCTGCCTTTTGAAGCGCCCTTTCGGCCGAAAACATAATTTCAGCGCTGCTACTGCTGCATGAAAGACTATCTTCAGTGCGTCTTCTTTTTTGCCGGTTACTAAGGTCCTCAAAAGATTTACGAGGACTAGGATGTGTACAAGTTGAAGCATCAGATTTAGCAGGAGAAATTATGGGCTCGATGACGTCACTTATATTTTCTGTAGAAGGTTCCATATTTTCATTCTGTAATTCCGGCCATTGAATTGCAGCCTGTAGCCAAATCTCATGTTTCTTCCGAAACTTATCTGTGCTTCTTCCAGATTGTGTCCATTTTGCATAAATGCGGTAGCAAAATCGACGACACCAGTCTTTTAAACTTGTTTCAGCACTTTCACATAACTGAACACAACTGTTATCTTTTAAAACACTGAACAAATAGTTAAAGTCGCGTAAATCTTTATGTGCGCGTGCGCATAAAGCAACGTGAATATCAAGATTTGTATTAAAATTTGGAAAATACATTGCGAGATTAGCTTGGATACAACGAGGTGTAAATCAACACTGATTTTAAAGTTACTAATAGTGACCTATTTATATAAAATCCAGGTATCCCAGGTATCCTTTGTTAAATATTGCAAGGTAATTAGTTATTGTGATAATTAGTAAATGATGTATGCTAAATTAGTGTATTAAGAGCCATTTAGTAATTAAATAATAGCAATGTTCTTATCAGTAATCATTAGTGCATCAGTTTTATATGTAAACCTTAAGTCCCTAATTATATATCCTAATTAGCTTATATCTTCTCTAATTGGCTGCTCAGAAATGTTATTGTAATAAGGTAAACCTTTAGAAAAACGGTTTTAATCAACAAAATAAACAAAAAATAAAAAAATTGTGTTATAAAATAAACATCACTCTTTATCCCAGAAAGTGCACATTTGGCGCACTATGTGTCTTAGTATTAAATATAGCTCTTAGTATTAGCATTATGATATTAGAGACCGCTACTTGAAACAAGCCCGGAATCAGGAGGGAGAGAGCTCGATACACTCATTTTCATAGTAAAATTTCACATTTTCTCAAATTACTCCCGAAATATGGGAGTTATGAAGAAATTCATCACCACAAGTTATGAAGGCATTAAGTAATCGAATAAGATGGCATCATTAGTTTGGCATAATTTTACTCTTTTTTTTCGGACATGTCTACGTCCAACCGCTCCCATACATTCGTTCCACTGTGCGTAGCCATAAAATTTGCAGACTGCCCATGGATTGAAGTATGTACTTTTGGCCCTGAGCAAATATAAAAAAGGATATATTTCGACTTCGCTACAAGTGTCCCTAACTTCCTTTGGCACGATTATACCCCTTATTTTTCTGCATTTTTTGACATAGCGCACAATGCGCTTACTTGTGAGATTTTAGGAGAAAAAATAAATAAAATGTGTTTTTAGAATATAAAAAGGGGTTTTAATCTGTTTTAAATTGACATTAGGTACATACTTATCGGTTATAAATAAATTATATGAACAGAAATGTAATAGCTACCGGTTATAGGTTCTCTATGAATGAAGGGATATGTTTGACGCGTGCCTGGCGTATCTTATTTTTCAGTTCGGCTTCGAAATATTAGCGAGTAGAAATCTGTACTGTACAGTAAAGTAGGTACCAACAGTGTCAGCAAATTAATACATCAAACAAATACAGTGTCTTTACAATGTGCGCATATGTTGGAATCCGTGCTTAATTTATCGCTTGAAAAAATATTTTAAAAAGTCTAAATATATTTTTTAAGGACTTTTTCGTTACTGTGACCCCAGTGTAAACAAAACGGTGTGACCATTAAACTAAATGATCTGTTGCGATGAAACAAACTCCATAATGATTGGAAGTGATTAGGCGTCCTCATAAAATGAAAATTGTGGAAAAAAAAACTACCCTCAATTGAAAATAAACATAATTTTTTAGCAAACTTGAGAGTGACTGCCGCTGTTGGCTACTGTGACCTCAGTGTAAGCTGAGGGCACAGTAGCTAACAATATAAAAAACATCCTTAAAAAATATTTAAAACAATTTAGATTTTTTCAATATTTTTCTGGCGATAAAATTAAGCACAGATTCCTTAATTTTTGTATGTGCACAACATAAAGACTCGCATTGTAAATTTGTCCAAAGCTTCATACTGTACTGAGCCATCGTAGATGAACAGCTCGGCTGGCATCAGTACATAGACCTCATCATGACTAGGTATAATATAACAGGTATCTGATGATAACAGACTGTTACTGAGACAAACAAACTGAAGTAACAGCTACTGTTCCTCAAAATAATAAAATCCCTAACTCACGATAGTCACAGGCTTTTCTCTTTGCATGCTTATGACAGTTACCTTAGTTAGAATTAGTGACACTGTGACACCCTGTTACATCATCACTAGTTCTTTCCTTTTCTCACATATAGTTTGTTCCCACATGTGAAATAACAGCCTGTTATTTTGTAACAGGTTTTTGGAACTGTTATTGAACTGTTATAAAATCATAATTCTATGGTTTTCAAAATTTTCTTTTATATCTTCATCATATCTTCGATTTCCTGATAAATTTGCATCTGATTTTTTTTATGTTTGATAGTACAGTTCTGAAGAATATATTAAGATAAATATTAGGTGCTACTTACAAAAGATGTCCGAGGGAAAAAATAAAATCGGGCATATTTGTTCTTGTAATATAGCAAAATTATTTTTGTTTCGCCTATAGAATTCCTATACTGTCAGTAAACTGTAAAAACAAATGTTCAAATATGTTTACATACATTTATTTTTTGAAAATCCAGAACAATCTAATAAAAATTCTAATTCTGTTTTGAAGTATATTTAAGATCCGGGAGTTCTCTCTCGCATTCAAAGCAGTGCATGCTATCGATTGGAAGAATAAAAAAGCGATGTCCGATTTTTGTGTGCGTAGTCCCAGCGGAGTGTCGAATTTCATAATTTCAGTTTAGCAGATATTTGTATGACGTCATGTAAATGTGTATGGTAAACATAAATTTGTGCATCCAACCATTGGGGAGCTATTCAACAAAAACTGTTTCCGCTGGGACTACGTCATCCTAGCGGCACTGCTTTTTCATAAGGACGTACAAGAAAAAAATTGAATTCAATTATTAGTGTGTAACGAGAGGTAAATGTGTATGTTGAAATGAAATTTGTGTGTCATTAAACTGCGGATATACTCAAGTTTCCGCTGCGCTGACGTTTGGCTATTTGATGAAATCCCTCTGGACCCTCCTTTGGAAAACGTACGAGAGGTCGCATCGAAGCCAACTCGCAGAGGCTCCTTATACAATTTAGATGGAATGAGGCACCAACAGCCGATTATCCCTGTATGCCCTGTGCAAATGCAACCAATATCAATGGTATTAATACTTTGTTACTGTCCTTAACTAATAAATACTTTTAAGAGTAGGTACCTACAAAGTTAATGCAGTTGTAGTATTTTCTACTAAACTATTGTGTACGCACCTGTACGAAACTATTAAACCGAATAACGATACTATAGTGGAAGTTTTAGAACGGTAGCTCTTTATACTGCAAGGCCGTCTTTTCGTAGCCAGTCAAACTTGGTCGGTTTATCCATGTATTACGGTTGCTCTGGTATTTTTATTATATCTCTTTAATTATTTAGTGTAATGAGCTCAAATTTTACATGTGAATAGTAGCATTAATACACTAAATATTGGAATATATTTGATCCTTCTTTTCCTTTAAAAATTCCTACAATCGGATGTCATACAATATAGTGGTCCAGCCGTAGTAAATTATGCCATTGCTCATTAATTACAAAGAGCACATAAATGAAACTTGCCAAGGCATTGTAGACTCTTACTAGAAACAAATAAACGTTATAAGTTAGGCTCTAGACTTCCTATTTTAAGTATTTGGACCTAATAACCTTATTTTACATTTACGTGTATATCTGTGGTGTCTGGGAGAAACCTGATAACTCCATTTTCGTCATTTTTTAGTTTGGTACTGTATTGTTATTAAAACAAATCATATTTTATTTTGGCCTATTGCTGATAAGTGTAACTATCATAGGAGTGGGAGAATCGTAGCGGTAAAAACGTGACTATTCATGATTTTTTATTAATGGTTTGGTACAAATTCGATAACTAAACTAGTCATGATATTATCAAACGCAAAAAATAAAAAAAAATGGTCTTATTTCTGATAACTCCCACATATCAGCTCTGTATCAATTTTTTTTTTAATTTTTTTATGATTTTGTAAGTAAAACTGACTCCGATGATGGTGATGGTGACGATAATATCCCATTGGCTTTATTATGTAGAAAGAGGAAGAAAGGTTGTGGTCCTTATCCAAGAAAGCTACGAAAGGAGCGTACGGAAAAACGTCGAAAAGGCGAGGAATATGTTACTGCAAAAGGAAAATGTATACCTAAGCGTTATCCGGGTGAATTTTCAGATAATTGTAGGGCAAAATGTCAACAAAAGCTTGAGAAAATTAATTTGAACCAGCTTTACATTGACTACAGGGAATTACCGTCTAGAAAAGCACAAAACAGATAGTTGAGTGGATTAATTAAAATTAAACCAAAAGAGCGTACAAGAAGAAATTCATTTATGAAAAACAGAGAGGTAACAGTTATTTACAATATAGATGGAACTGAAGGAAATATTTGCAAAAAATGTTTCATGAAAACATTTGGTGAAGGCAGAGGTTTTATAGACGAAATCGTAAAGAAGAAAAAGAACAGCTCATCGGCATCTGTTATTGTAAAAGCTGATCAAAGAGGTTTAAGGGATCCTGGAAATAAACGTTCTGACCATGACATCCAATACGTCAAAAACTTCATCGACAAATTTCCAGCTTATGAAAGTCACTACTCCCGACGCCATACGAATAAAAAATACCTTCATCAGGATTTGAACATGAAGATATTGTACAAATTGTACAAAGATGAATACGTGAAAGACAATGGAGAAGAAGGATTACCGCCAGTAAGCATTACGCTGTTTCGTAGCATTTTTAAAACACTCAATTTGAAATCCAAAAAACCTTCAAACGATACTTGCAAAACTTGCGATTCGCTTACTCTTCAAATTAAAACTTGTGAGGATGCTAATGAAAAACAAAATTTAGAAGAGAAGAAGACTGTTCATCAAAGTAAAGCTGAATCACATTATAATTCGAAAAGAGAGGACAAGGAATTGAGTAAGCAAAGTGAAGGAAAAATTGTTGTTGCTGCATTCGATCTACAAAAATGTTTAGCGACTCCTTATCTATCAGCTGGAATATCGTTTTATAAAAGGAAGCTATGGACTTTTAATTAAACTGTTCGTAACATCACAGAAAAACGAACGCACTGTTTTGTTTGGTACGAAAGTATCGCACAAAGAGGTGCGGATGAGATTGCATCATGTTTGTTTCGATTTATTATGGAGCTACCAGATACTGTAGAGCAGATAATCTTCTACTCAGATACCTGCCCAGGACAAAACAGAAATAATATTTTACCATTAATGTTTGCATTAGCTGTCAATCGAAAAACCAGTTTAAATGAAATCCATCACAAATTTTTAGTGCCCGGACATACGCATTTGGAATGCGACAGCGATCATGCAGCGATAGAAAGATTTATAAAACATCATAGAGTTTCAATTTCTGTTCCACAAGATTGGGCAAACATTATCCAAATGACTAGTCGCAGATACACAGTCCAAATGATGACACAAGAAGAGTTTTTAGGATTTTCTCAACTTTTCAAAACAATGTTTATGAAAAGAAACATTGATACCGATAAAAAACCTTTTATTTGGAACAATATTTTTTGGATAATGTGTTCTAAAGACTCTAATGATGTGGCTTTCAAAGAGTCTTTAGACTCAAGTGAACCTTTTAGATACTACTCATTTGTTAAAAGGGGACGGGTATCATTGGTTGCTACTTTGAGCATACCAAGAGCATATTCGAGTCCTTTACCTATATGCTCAAAAAAGAACCATGATATTATAAGTTTGCTACCTTTTATAGATCGTGTTTATCATAATTTTTATAAAAATTTGAAAACCTCAAACACGAATCCTGACTCTGTAAGCGACAGTGACGAAAATTACGAATAAACTATATCACTAATGTTCTACTAACTTTTGATTTCAATATGTTAACTCCATTGTTTTCGATTTAATTAGTTAATGTTAATTTGGTTAAAAAAATGATAAGTGCCATTAAAAATGAAACGGCTGTGTTTTTAGTTTTCGTTAATATATTTTAAAAAAACTGATTAATAAATAGTTACTGCAGCAGTGGTTGGCTTTTTCTACTTTACCTAATTTATTTATGAATTAAACTTGAACCTTAAAATTCTTATACTGAAAAATTACGTTTTTGGACTTAACAGGTTTCTCCCAGACACCACAGATATCTTCTGAAGGGTATATTTTTACCAAATTTTGTTTTCACACACTTTATACACAAATTCAAAGCAACGTGTGTAAAAAATTACAACTCTGCACTAAACTGTTTTATATGATTTTCATCAAATAGCCAAACGTCAGCGCAGCGGAAACTTGATTATCTCCGCAGTTTAATGACACACAAATTTCATTTCAACTTACATTTACCTCTCGTTACACACTAATTATTGAATGTAATTTTTTTCTTGTACGTCCATAGAAAAAAGGAGTGCTGATAGGATGACGTAGTCCTAGCGGAAACAGTTTTTGTTGAATAGCTTCCCAATGGTTGGATGCACAAATTTGTATTTACCATACACAATTACACGACGTCATACACTAAATATCTGCTAAACTGAAATGAAGAAATTAGACATTTTTCCGCTGAGACTACGCACACCGATTTTTGAGGCATTTATCTTACTGTGCGTAGGTATAACACTTTTCTAAGAAACATCAGATATTTTTTGATACCACCCTGTATTAGTCCTAGTAATATCTATGGGCTTACGTGTAGGCGTCTATGTACATTTAAAAACCTTACCGGTTGTGGCGTGCACAGAATTTTTAGACAGTGCAGGCAGTTTTTATTTTAAAGGCAAAAAAAAACAGAACAACCGATTGCTGTACCTACACAGCATGATAAGATAAGATAAGATATTATGATAATCATTCATTTGCTCAAACATGAGTACAAGACATACAACACAAATGTTCAGCATGCAAGAGATTTGCATCTGTGAGGCAATTAAATGAATCATATTGTTTTGCATTGAATTTACGATTGACTTTACCTTTAGTTTGTATTAATTGCAAATCCGGTATACTACTACTTTTCACGATCACTTGTTTTTTTTTTTCACCGAAAGATAGTTATTAAAATACTTGAACAACTTTCACAGTGAATTTTATCTATTTTTCCACACTGTTACCAGTCTAATAAATCGTACAATCGTCCAACGAAGACGTCTAGACGGGGCAGTCGTGCGGGGCGTGAGGGGCGAGACAGGGGGGAAAGGGCGCTCCCGAACTGCGTACGCTACCGTGTTAGTAGTTCGGGAGACAACTTTCAGGGCTATCGTGTGTCAATTTTTTTTTTTTCATGCCTACGACGTGTGTTGTGAAAGATTGCAAGTCGTCATCTTACATTCAATTTTCGCGCACGGATGAAAGGTAAACAAATAAATATTGTTTATTTGATAGAAAGACAATACTTGAAAGTTCCTCGAGCCCTGGTTTTTGACGCTGGTGACGCCAAAAACCGGCGTAAACGGTGGACGTACTTGGAAGTACCAGGTACTCGTCGATTTTGCAAGTATGACCCACCGTTATTAAAATTATGTCTAAATATTTTCCGTCAACAGGAAGATGGTCAAATTTCAATTACTTGACCCAAACAAATAAATAAACAAACAGGGTCAGCTTAATAAAACTGTTTAAAAAACGATATTTTGATAATTGTTAATTATTGTTTACAATAATAGAAACGTTTTACCTACCAATTAATTTACTTACCTTATTCGAAGCTTATTTAATGAGATAGGCTCTTTTTCCTGTATTGCTATCTCTTTTTAATACGTCACATCCACTTGGCAGTGGCAGGGGAGGCTTGTGAAGCGAGCCTTGCCATTTCAATTTCAATGAGAATAATTACCAGACAGAGTTTGACTATAAGCTTCGAATAAGGTAAGTAAATTAATAAGCGTTTTATTGGTAGGTAAAACGTTTCTATTAATTTGACTTGACCGTTATTCGAAGCTTACCTATTTAATTAATGAGACGTGTTTGTTATCGCCTGGTGGAAGTGACGGAGATGCCAATGTGAGAGTATTTAGTATGATTTTAGCATAGTATGAATGTACTATTTAATAAGTAATGTATGTTTATAACACATTTGCTCGTAAAGGGTCTCTTATTACACCAATTTCAATATCGTAATGTATGTCATTACTCACTTGTGCGTTATTGTAATGTAAAACGCACGGTTTATCAAGATGCTCCGTCTAAAACGAACGGTACTTTTTTTAAATCTTAGCAAAGAGTTTTTGTCAGAAAAGTGGTCAACATTTTATGAATAAAATTAACTTTGAGAGATAAAATATAAAAAAATAAACATTTAATTCTTTAATTTAATTAGTTTTGACAATAAATTACAACCATTTATCTGTACTTAACAAAAACAAAAAAATATTAATTTACTTTATTAGTTATACTGGCTGTTTTTGTGCCTTTGCCTTAAAAAAAAAGCGCTGACGCGCGCGCATCGCTAATTTGTGAACAAGTAATAATCAATTTTACAAATTGTTCAAATTTTTCTAACTGCTTTAACAAGTGATTAAAGATTTACTCGTTTAAGAAAGTCCGACTTTTATTTATTTCCTCGCAAATATGTTATAAAACGTCGTATGACATACGTGCGCTTTGATAATTACAGCCTCTGCTTTCTTGTAGCAATATCGCCTCGGCTGTAATTTTCAACTTACCGCACTTATATCATAATGTACTATTAAAACCAGTGAGTATTTTATCATGCAGATAGGTTCCAAAACGGCTATAGGTAATGAATAAGTAAAAGAAGCTAAAACTCATATCACTGATATATTGAACCAAAAAATAAACATCTTGGGTTTATAATTATTATAATCAATAATCAAATATTTAATCAACTGGATTAAATAAAGCGGGTACTGAGAGTATGTTAACAGCGGAAGGCATAACCTCACGTTTATAAAATTTGCAAAAGGTATTTTGCGAACGCCAGTTACCTCTAGCAAGAATCTCATCCAGAGGGTAATTATCGAGCCAATTTTTAGAGGCCACAGCTGATCTGATACTCCCAGGAGTTGCTTTAACACCACTCTCCGCTAATAAAGACTTAAAAACTGAATTCTTACATCTTATCAGATCGATTCAAGCTAATAAATGTGAATCGAATCCCCGACTTTGTACAACCGCAGGATTGGCAGTGCAAAATCGACCTCTCGCAAGCGTATTTTCATTTGTCTGTGACTCGCGGACACAGAAGGTTTTTGCACCTAATTTATCGCAACGAATTGCTAGAAATGACTTGTCTACCTTTTGGCCTCAGCACAGCGCCCAAAACTTTTGCTACGCTCACAAACTGGATAGCTCAGACTCTCAGGCAACGAGGTGTAAGAATAATAGTGTTTCTAGACGATTTCCTGATTGCTCACCAGGACGAAAACAAGCTTCGAAGTCATGTGAGTATTGTGCGCGAAACTTTGCAAACATTGGGCTGGCTAGTCAATCACGAAAAGTCGATTATCACACCGTCGAAAAGACTAGTGTTTCTAGGAATTCATTGGGATCCATGGTCAAATCGCAAACGACTTCCCGACGAGAAGATTCCTGTATTGTTGGACAAAATAGGCCAGATGCTACAAAAGCAACGCACAACACTCAGGGATCTTCAGAGTCTCGTGGGTCTACTAAATTTTGCCAGTTTTGCAGTTCCGAAAGGAAGACTCAACTTTCGAGCGCTTTTGAACCTACTGAACCAAATCTTGAAGTCAGATCGCAGGACATTACACACCTTACCTCAGGCTGCTATAGACAATCTAACGTGGTGGCGCCAGAATTGTCAATATCCATTTCCTGACTACGGATGCGTCAGACATCGCATGGGGAGCTCGCCTGGACAATCAGCACCATAACTATGTGAGCGCCTATTAACTGCTTCCAAATTACAATGTTAACATATATAATAATGTACTCTGTGAATGTTAATTTTATTAATTTTATTTTACACTTTCTGACATATTCTCGTCATTATTTGACATTATACAACACTTGTAATATCGAGTATTTATTAGTGATTCTCATAGAAATCATATCACTTGGTTTAAATAGGTTGATTTTACATATGTAGATTCTTTTACATATTGTGAATGAGAGAACGTTGTAGGCCTACAGTTTCTATTCTTTATTTTCATTCCTCTAAGTACCTGGTACTTATTGACAGGCCTGCACTGTCCCATACCTAATATCACTGTAATTTAAAAACATTATAAAAGCCAATTATTTTTAAAAGAGTAACCGCGGAGTTTCTTGCCGGCTCTTCTCCATAGGAAGCGCCAAATTGGAACCGTGCACCTAGCTTCTGACGTTTCATAAGTGCCCTTGCAGGTTTATGTGAAATAAAATATTTTGATTTTGATTTTGATTTTGAATCTGTCACTCTCGGGTCTTTGGTCAGAGGCCGAGACGAATCTCCATTGCAACCAAAAAGAAATGTTAGCAATCCTAAGAGTTTTGCAAGATCACTGTCAGCTCCTGAGGCACAAGACGGTTTTTATTCAGAGCGACAACAAGTCAGTAGTCGCATATCTCCGTCACGAGGGCGGCACCAAGCTTCTCGGCTCCTCTCCTGGACTTAACCTACAAAGTTTTCCAAATCGAGAACTACCACATTCACATGAATGTCTTTCACATACCCGGTATATACAACGGCCATGCCGATCATTTGTCGAGATTTCGGGTGAGTCCAGAGTGGCATCTAACTCCAGAATGCACGAACAAAATATTCTCCAAATGGGGGGTTCCACTGATCGACTTGTTTGCGTCCAACCAAGCGCATGTAGTGACGAATTACGTGTCCTTGGATCAAAACGACGACCAAGCCCTGTTTTACGACGCGTTCTCCCAGATGTGGAATTAAAACCTAGCGTGGGTATTTCCTCCACCCTTTCTGATCCCCAAGGTCTTGAGTTATCTCAATCAAGCACAGGGAACGTACCTACTAGTAGTTCCACGATGGGAACGGGTTTTTTGGCGACCCGACATCAAATCGCGTGCCCTAGCAGCTCCATTCACTCTATATCACCTAGACAAAGTCCTGATCGACACGACAACGGGACTACCTCCATCGAACGTCCACGACATGACTCTGGAAGTGTGGAAATGTGGGGGTGGTCTGAGACGCTAACATCCTGGAATAGTAGTCAATTAGAACTTCTTGCGAAGTCATGGTGGCCATCTACTCATAAAGTTTATAGCGTTGCTTGGAAGAGATGGCTAGCTTGGTGTGGAGCTCACCAGGTTAATCACTCGACTCCAATAGCAAGCGAATTGGCGAGATTTTTGTCTGATCTCCATTTAGTTAACAAATTATCGTACAATACTATTTTGTTACACAAGTCTGTGGTTTCTACCCTTAGCAACCCAGAAACATCCGGCCAGTTAAGTTCGAGTGTCCTGGTACAACATATTCTTAAATCTATAGCATTACATAGACCGATCACCCAAGCCAAGGCTTCAGTTTGGAATATTGACGAACTCGCTGTTTTTCTAGAAGGAAAACGAATTGATGAAAATAATATTTTTCAGGTGCAGAGACATACTGCTACTCTACTTCTCCTATGCTCGGGAAGACGAATCCTTAACGGTTTCAACGGTGTGATAATCGACTTTTCGTGATTGACTAGCCAGCCCATGTTTGCAAAGTTTCGCGCACAATACTCACATGACTTCGAAGCTTGTTTTCGTCCTGGTGAGCAATCAGGAAATCGTCTAGAAACACTATTATTCTTACACCTCGTTGCCTGAGAGTCTGAGCTATCCAGTTTGTGAGCGTAGCAAAAGTTTTGGGCGCTGTGCTGAGGCCAAAAGGTAGACAAGTCATTTCTAGCAATTCGTTGCGATAAATTAGGTGCAAAAACCTTCTGTGTCCGCGAGTCACAGACAAATGAAAATACGCTTGCGAGAGGTCGATTTTGCACTGCCAATCCTGCGGTTGTACAAAGTCGGGGATTCGATTCACATTTATTAGCTTGAATCGATCTGATAAGATGTAAGAATTCAGTGCTTTCAAGTTGAATATTGGTCGAGTCGAGCCGTCACCTTTGGGAACAAGAAACATCGATGAAAAGAAGCTTGGCGAAACTACAGATCGTTCTAGAACTCCCTGTTCCATCATTTTGTTTATTACAGATGTCATTTCGGTAGATTCTGGGACAGTTAGGTTGGTTTTGACAACACTTGGATGAACAAGTGGTGGCTTCTGACGAAAGGGTATGCGATACCCGGTTATCATTTTTAGAATGACATCTGGAGCATTCATTTGTTCCCATTGGTCTCGAAACTGTAGGAGGCGGCCCGAGTCAATACTTACGTCGTTTGATGTCATTACTCCGCTGGGCAGACGAAGACGCGCGCCTCCGTCCGTAGTTTTGATTGTTTTGTCTAGCATTCGACCGGCTTCGAAAACAATTTCGATTATTCGGTGCGACCGAATTATATTGAGCAGTACGGCCATGAACACCTTGCGGAGGTGGGGGACCGCTGCTGCATCCACTTTGCGGAGGTGGGTTGCGCATTATTGTGTTGACAAACCGGAGCTGCACGAACAAAACCCTGCGCGGGCTATTATAAGGCTCTGACCCCTGCGAGGGGCCGCGAGACTTTTTTACATCCGCCTGCGAGGCAGAAGAAGTATTAGCCCTTTGCAACGGCCAAAAACATTTTCTTACGCCACCCGCTTTTTCGATAGCAGCAGTAAACTTCTCTGTGTTGAACAGGTTTGTACATGTCGGTGGAATTCTCTTTAAGCAGGCCTTCACCAGGGGGTCCTTTGCCTGTTTAGTGACACAATCTCTCCGCATTTGGAGAATCTCAGCACGCTGTCCACAGACAATCTGTAATAAATCTGAGGAACACGTATTATAGTCCCCTGTGGAGAAAACCTCATTAACTTTTTGAAGCAACGTGTCATAATCGAGCGAGTTACTATTCAAAATCAAAATCAAAAGTCATTTATTCAAACTAGGCTGAGAGTCAGCACTTTCTGAACGTCAAAATTACATCCCAAGCAGCACGCAAGCGTTTTCAACATCAATATAACAGCCTATTTAGAGCTTAGAGTTCTTTTAGAGACTTACAAGAGTGTCAAAAAATTATTCAATCTGTATTAAGGGATCCGCGAAAGCTTAGGGTATTTAAACAGAATATGAAAACTTCACTATACAGCTTAATGACCTTCCTTACCTAATGGCAAACTTCTCGGATATAATTTTATTCGCTGATGACACCTCTCTTATTTTTAGAATAGATAGAAAAGATACGGATGTCTTACATGTCAACGATAGTCTAGCTGTTCTCTCGAAATGGTTTGCGGCTAATAATCTTTTACTCAATGCAAACAAAACTAAATGTCTTAAGTTCTCATTACCAAATGTACCCCAATTAGGTCTAAATTTAAAACTTGATGGCAAGAAACTAGATGCTATTTCCGAAACTGTATTTCTGGGAATTACTTTAGATTCGAAATTGCAATGGGGTGCCCACATTAGAGCTCTCTCAAGTAGACTAAGTTCAGCTGCTTACGCAGTAAGAAAAATAAGGCAGTTGACTGATGTAGCCACAGCTAGGTTAGTATACTTTGCTTATTTTCACAGTATTATGTCTTATGGCGTTCTGCTGTGGGGATCGGCAGCTGACGTAGATTCAGTTTTCATTTTACAAAAGAGGGCAATCCGCGCAATCTATAAAATGGGGCCTCGCGAGTCTCTAGAAACAAATTCAATGAAATTGAAATACTAACTCTGCCTTCTCTTTATATCGTAGAAAATATCTTGTATGTTCGCAAAAACTTAGGTCTTTTCAAAAAAAGATGCGACTTCCATAATCTAAATACACGTAGTAAAGATGAAATTGTGATTCCAAAATTTAGATTAACTAAAACTAGCAAGTCATTTCTAATAAACAGTATCCGGTTCTATAACAAGTTGCCAAAGTCGGTTACAGAACTTAGCGATGGAAAGTTTAAAACTCACATCAAACGTGTCCTTATCAAAAAAGCATATTATAAGATAAAAGACTACGTTGAAGACAGGGAAGTTTGGCATTAATTCCTTCTGCACATGTGGCTTCCCTGGTACCTCATTAACAGCATAACTTTGTGAGAGTCTATTAACTGCTTCCAAATTACAATGTTAATTTTTATTATTTTTATTTTTTACACTTTCTGTCATATTCTTGTCATTTTTGACATTATACATCGCTTCAAATATCACCTATTTATTAGTGATTCTCATGAAAATCATGTCACTTTGTTTAAATAGGTTGTACTTACTAATGTAGATTCTTTTACATATTGTGAATGGAAAAACATTGTAGGCCTTACAGACTAGATTTATAGACGATTTTCTATTCTTTATTTTCATTCCTCTAAGTACTTGGTACTTATTGACAGGCCTGCACTGTCCTCCCATACCTATTTTCACTGTAATTTGAAAACATTGTAAAACCCAATTATTTTTAAAAGAGTAACCGTGGAGTTTCTTGCCGGCTCTTCTCCATAGGAAGCGACAAATTGGAACCGTGCACCTAGCTTCTGACGTTTCATAAGTGCCCTTGCAGGTTTATGTGAAATAAAATATTTTGATTTGATTTGATTTGTATTCGTGTCAGTTTGGGTACGCTGGTTCCGATACTAATGAAGCGTTATACGACTTCTACGGGTTTTTTTTCTGTGAATCGTGATCGTGTGATCGAAACCGAAAGTCGTTCTGCCGTTGGCCCGTTGGTACTAAAGAGTGTATCATTTTTGCGATTGGAACATTTGCATCACGATCACTAAAATGAACCGAAACACAGATATGTTTCATTTGGCTCATTTGGATCATCGGCTCAAAGAATATTATTTAACATTATAAGCAAAAAACGACCGTATAGTATTTGATATGTAAGCGCCTTAGTGGTCATTTTTAGGTGCATGGATAACGACAAAGAAAATCTGTGAGAGTATGAGTGATAACACAGAAAAAAAACCTGTTCATCCTGTTCTTTCAATTTATTTTTATATGGTTTTGGCAGGGAATAATATTTGGGGATAAATTACGGACTAGGGGCTAAATCATTACATTCGGGCTGAACAAGAAGAAAAAGGGTTAGATCTAGCCCCGAAGGGGCTAAATTGGCATCACTGTGAATCGATGTGATGTGTTCTGTGGTGTTAACTAGAGCTGGATAACTCTTTACGGAACCGACTCACTGATCCGGATCATTGAAGTGATTCAAATGAATAATTTGAAACATGTTTTAGGTCTGTGCTCATTACGAAAAATATCCGCGCAACGCGTCGCTCGCGAGGCGACGGAGCAGTGAGCGCGCGAGAGAGGGAGACTGAGACACACTGAGTTTCTTCACTATGGACTCGCGAGTCGCGTGTGAGTGGGCGACACAATTACAATCTATACAACTCAGAAAGAAATACCAGATGTGTATCACTCATACTCTCATAGAGCGGCGAGACGAGCCGCGACACGCGTGTGTAATGCCGGCTCCTCACGCTTGCCAAACCTCGACAAATCATCACAAATTCAAACGTGTGGATAGAGCGTTTGCCTTGGCTTGTGTAGACTTGCAAGCGTGTGGACATCGCTGTTTGGATCACCTAATTTATCCAAGCATTTGTATAGGTGTGTAGCTTGTGGAAAGTGGCAAACGTGTGGATACACTAAACGGTGCGCTCGTGGCTCGCCTCGCGGCTCGTCTCGCCGCTCGCAGCACTCGCGTCGGAAGCGGTTTTTTGGGCACGAGTCAAAGGGGCTCGTGAGGGAAGCGCGCGTGGTGTTTACGCCCGCGTTTGGTCTTTATTCGGTTACAAACGTTTTGCCATGCCGGTTGTGTGGATGCAATGGATTGGTTTTGAAAAGACACGTTACGATCCATAGAAGTATTTGAAAAGGAGCGGATAATTTGGGATCCTAAGAACAAAAATCATAAAAATCAACAAAAAGTCAATGATGCTTATTTGTGTTTGTTAATTAGTTGCGTATTAGTAGACGCTCAGTAAAGAAGGAGTTGATGCCGCTAATACTTTGACGTCCTCTATAGTCGATAGTTCGAAAACAACTAAACGCGAACGAGGCGCGAGAGTGTGAACATGCATTGATTATCTCGACCTGTGGCCGAGACGAGCCGCGATGCGAGAGTGTAAACGAGCCGTTACATTTTACTATGGCAGTGCTATCGTCTGCGAACAAAATGATTTGTTGTTGTGTCACTTTTGGCAAATCATTTATATAAAATTTATTTCTTTATTGAATGACTATTTCATGAAATAGTGGTATTTGAACTTTTGAAACACATTCTAAAGTCCAGAATTTCGCAGGATACTGGTGCATTTTTTTTAACGGAATTAGTACTTACTAATTCCTTGCAAAACCCCGAAAGTTGTAGTGTGGTATCATTATGGTGGTAAGACATGCAGTTGCCATGGTAACAGTGTTTGTGTTGTGTAGTTTGTTTGCAGTTCAATTCAACTAGACTAATTAATTTTGAGGCACTGTGAATTCAACTTCCAACAACAAACTGCAGCGAACTCATACAATCGTCTTTTAATAGTCTTTTACTGATTGAGAGTGATGTAATTTGCATAGAAGAATTATTATTGTATTTTTATTCGTTTTGCTGTGGTAAAACATGTTACCGATACGTGATTTTATATGTAGTACTATTGGTAATTACACTTCGGTCTTTCCCAAATAGATCTGGACTTTCCTATTTGAACATTTAACATGATCGTAAACGAAACCTACAGAGTATATCAGCAAAAACCTTGTTCTTGTTTGACTGCTAAAATAGATAAATTTCGGTTTGTTTAAAACAGGGCCTGTTAAATCCCGTAGAAATGTATCTGTAAAGCTTTCACTGCCATGCAGTAAGAACAAATTCGTTTCTACATTTTGAAGATTATTATATCTTCACGTTAGGTAATCTACCTATTTTCTTTTTATTTTGTTTCAGAACACTATTACAACAAATTGGATTTGAAATTGGATGAAAATTCAGAAGATGCATTATCCGATTTCATCAACAACCCACAAATACTGATAATACAAGGCTACATGCAAAATGAAAATATAATACTTCATACTAAAGTGAGTATTTCCAGTGTAGATCTTAATTTTATGATACTTCAGTAAACCACCAGATCTAATAAAAGTACCTACATATTATTGGATTTGTAGATAGTGATAATATTTGAAATAGGATTTGTTTTAAAAATTGAAGATAATTGCAATGTTTTCTTTTTATATAAAATTACCCAACATAATTTATACAAAATTCCCACAGAAATTCCAATCAGTTTCACGAATTTTTTACTGTTCCTATCGGTTTTTCATAGTTTTATTTTTTTAGAGCTAACAAAACAAAACCAAAATTATTCAAATTGGTTCAGATGTTCTCGAGTTTTGTGCAACTAACAAATGTCAATTAATTTTATACATTCAAATAGATATAGATTATGATTATATACAAGGGTTTTTGCCAGATTGGGCAATTTGGTTTTGTTGATAAGAAATTTCCCATGGCAACAAATAAGTTTAGCACTAAACAAATGTTATCTTTGATTCAAACAACTAAAGATGTTAAATGCACATTTATTTACTTTCTGTTTTTCCCACTAACTAATTTTCACTTTCAGATACAAGATAATAAAAACAAATCTATAGTATTTTACAAAACCTCTGCACAAGAGTTATTAAAAGACAATGCTGTACACTATATTAATATATTGACTCTGTCTAATAACACAGCAGAGTCACTATATCAGATTTGGAGACAAGTCTACAAACCGCTGTTGGCTGCAGTGAGTACATAGATAATTACTTCTAAACAGTTTCATCTAATACTAGTACCATTATTATTTTCATACGTAAGAAGCACAAGATTGGTTGTTGAGGCAATACTTGGTGCATCTCTTTTGGCTGGATGATGATGATTATTGTTGGTCTATAAATAAGGTTTTAATTTTCAGGGAACTGACTTATATTCTAATAAACTACAAAAGAATCTGTCAGATCTAGAATCTAACTTAAGGATTTTGGCCCATGGAAGAGGGAACACTAACATAAATGGTAATAAGGTTTCTTATTATGTAAAATCCATCTATCAAAGCTTGTGGCATTCATAACTTTTAATAAATTATCCGCATACTAGCACTGTTTTGAGTAGACATGTCCATCACAAAAAACAGGGGGAAAGATAAAAAGAGTCAACATATAATCGCAATGCTGCAGTAAATCAGTAACAAAATTTACAAGTCTACTAAAGGAACTGCCTTTAGTAGACTTGTAAATTTTGTTTTGACATTTTCATGATGTCCTTTTCGCACAGTTGTGCTATCAATTCAAGATGAACTGGAATTCTGGAAAACATTGGGACAAAAGAGAGATGCTAATAAAAAGCAGAAGGAGGCAGCATCAACTTTTTGTGAACTTTTCGAAGATGTATTGGAAGAAGTAAGGTAATGGGGTATTTTTTTAATCATAATATGTAATCCAATCCTAGTTTTTCTAACTCATAGTGACATAGTTACTAGATGGAGTATGGTTACGATAATGTAGGTAGATATCTCTGTTCACATCGCACAGAACACTTACAGAGACATTCATAACATTCCTTCCATATGTTTTCAGGACTATACATTCGAGCCCAATGGATGAGATCCGAGAGTCAGCAGAAAACATAGGTGGAATTCTTGATGATATTTGGCGGGTCACTACCTCGCCATATGCTCAAGATAGGATGGTTCATGTGTTTGATATTATTGGTATGTTATGCATCATTCAATACCCCCCTTACTACACAGTTGAACTTGACACCAGGTCCTCAAACTAATGGATTTATCTATCTTTTTACATTAATTTCATTGCACTGCGCTCTCGTTTAGGTTGCGTCGTTTAGATACCTATTGCCTGTTTATATATCAGTGTTCAAAACTTGTAAGTAGGTATTTTATAAAATTGTTTTAGGTCATGAAATATGTTCAATTATACAAAAGACAGTGTCTATCGATGATCTTTGGGAAGTCAACAATGGAGCCAAGGATAGTGAAGTACTAAACCTTCTAGCTGACAGTTTTAAAGTGATTCAGACTTGGAACAGTGCCTGTGAATCGTTAACTGAAACATACTGGCCAAACTACGCACTTCATGCGTGGAATGGAAAACCTTATACGCCACCGTTTTGTTTGAACTTTCAATATAGGTTGAAAGAGGTTAGTATAATTTTGGTATAATACATCATTGTAGCTATGAGTTTCTTGGCTATCTATTGCCTTTGGCTCCAATTACAAATAAAGTTTAATGAATAAACTTACGCGTTATTTTACATTTTATTTTCAGATACACGACATCAGGTCTACGCATTGTCAGTTGAATAAATTACTTTCAAACAATGAAAGATCAGAACTGCAGACTCGTCAACTGTTTGCGCCTTTTGAAAGTTAGTTTCGACTTTTCTTGCTCTGAAATACCTTGTCCTAACTAATTAATGTTTCTCTTAAATATACCGTCGTATTTATTTGTAGGTATTAATATTTGGATGTGTAACGGGCCGAATCCTGGATGGGATACAGCAGTTTCCAAGTTCTCCACAAGTTTACGTCCTGCTGAAACAAAAGTCGCTGAAAAGTTAAAACCCAGATTGCATAATATGTCTACTAAACAGGTAAAGTAAGACTAACGATATTTTAAAAATCCTTGCAATGTTCCAAGCATCCGGACAATGCATTTGATATAAATAACTTATTGTTTGGTCCTGTGTTGGTCCTTTACAGATGCTGTATGAATTCATGAGATACAGTGCACTGATAGAGCGACCTCTCGTAAAGCACGCTCTCAACAACGAGCTAGAGATATTCGTGTCATCTCTCATATCAATGCTGAAGAGTGTGCAAACTCAGATGGACGCAGATGAGGTGGATGTCCAGATGTACCAGCCTCCTGAAATGTCCACTGTCGTACTGCAAATACAGTGGGCTAAACTCACGGAAGCGAAGGTACTTGCCAAAAGGCATAATAGGCTATCATGTGAGCTTATTAAGTTAAAATCGTGATAATTTATTAAAGCTGATTATCATATCACAAAGAAGAGGTGCGGGTCAGGTCAGGATGTGGACAACAACATACGCGCCCGACCCGCACCCGTTGTCTGTGTGTTTTAAGCTTAGGTAAACCTATACAACATTCCAGGTGAAAGAAATCCAAATATGTGCGGAAAAGTACTTGAAAGAATTTGATGGTAGTTCTGAATTGCATAGTCTCGCCACTAAAGTATTGAAAGATCTCAAAAATATGTATACACAACTGCATGAAGAGTGGTGTCGCGATCTGCAGGTGATTACAATAAAAATTATATTATGCTGTGTTTACAATTATGTGTAAAAATATATTTTAAACTTGGGCGTAATTCAAACGTTTTCTTCAAAGTATCGATTGAAATTTTGAATTATTTAAGAAACATGATAGTCACTTTTGAATTTGGCTCATTGTAACTTTTTGCACGAGGTTGTTTTATTACAATGTATTATTAAAAACTACAATTAAATATTCTTTAGGCGCAAGCAAAGAACGGGTCCCTTCAAATTTCTACAGACAAACCGGTAGTAGAATTCAGCGGTAGTACTCGTCTGATGGTGGTGAACTTCAACCCAGGCCTGGTGCGCGCTGAACTAGAGGCGCGTGCGCTTGCAGCGATGCACCTGCCGCCGCCGCCCGCTGCAGCTGCGCTCGATGTGCTCAGCACTGCGCTGGCGCATGCACGGCCGTTGCAACAGGTATTTATTTGCTTTAAACTAGACGCAAAGAAAAAACACAAACTAAAGAATACAAATTGTGGGGAATATATGCGCCACGCGCCACATACATGCAAAACGCCTATCGATCAGAAATGCTGAGGACCTATGCGAGTCAGAGCAACAGCGCTGGTATACCAAATAATTTATTTACCTTTGAAACTTAAACTCATCAACAAAATATCGCACTATGTGTAAATAATTTTCCTAGTAGGTATTTACTTTCATTCATGTGAAATCACTTTTGTGACAGTATTGAAAAAAATAAAAACAAAACATAATTCAGACTTTGTGTTGCGTTTATTTCAAGCGTCATTTTCTAATATCTTCATTTTTCCAGGTGGCATCATTCCACAACACTCTGGGTGAGCGCATGATCCCGTCCACCCGCCCGATGATGTTGCAAGCAGCACTGGACTTGTCCAACTTAGTCCAGGATCAGAAGGCAGTTTACTGGGACGACGTCGAACAACTATCTAACTACACTGAAAAACTCAAGAAAATTGTCTTGAAGTTGGAAACTCAGGTAGGTATTGTTCGGGCGCCTCCGACCACTTGGCAATCTTCGGGTGCTGTCGTGAAACAGTGGAAGGCGGCGAGAGGAGCGTCATGCGGGACGCGGGCCGTCGACCCACTTCACGACCGATCTCTGACGACGGCACGCGCGCGTACTCCATAGTCTTACCAACCTCAGATTACTATCTGGAATATAATCTCTTAAGTTACAGTTAACTAACTGCCTTTGAGTTAGTCGTTAATTAGGTCTCTAACAGGTATCAAACAGATATTTTTTCAAGTTCACCCTCCTGTTCTCCCGCTTTCGTCTTTTGTCTTCTTACTGCTTATGCATTAGAAATATACCTAAATGTATTTTTTACTAACTTACGTTGACCTTCTTCTGGAAATAGCCTCCCAAAGAAAGATAGTCATAATCAGCCTATAATTTTCCCATTGCTGGGACACTGGCCTCCTCTCTTTGAATAGGAGTGGGCCTGTTATCTACCAAGCATGCCCAGTGCGGGTTGGTAATGTCACATATCTTCGAGTTTTGATTCTAGGACATGCCGGTTTCCTCACGATGTTTTCCTTCACCGAGAGCAGTGGTGATAAAATTATTTACACACAGTAAAGCGCCTGCTGGGCCAGCACTGCTCCTAGAAAGATAGTATGTAACTATAATCTTCCATAATGTACGTGGTTCTTTTTATTTCAGAACACTTATCTAACTGGTCAACATGTAGCAATCAGAAATATTGTCCAGAAGCTTATCGAGACCGAACTTTTGGCCAAGCAATCTGAATGGAAGAAAGGTGTCAAAGAAATTAGAGATATTATAGACACGGTGGGTATTCCGGTAATTTTAATCAATCGTAATTTCCGTAAGAGGTCAGTAAGAGTCAGGAGCCCTTTCTGACCCCTTTGGCTCTTTTGAAATGGACCCAATAATGCGTATACCTATTGCAATTGTTACGTTTTGACCTAGTACAACATCCCTTCTTCATCTCACTTACATAACTACCAGATAAGTTTGGACAAACACCGGTTAGTCAAACGTCATTGATGACTTTTGGCGCATCTTTGACCCTTATTGTAGAAGTACGTTTCAGAGAGACAAAGCATTACAATTTTCCGTCTTAACTTTTACAAGTCCAATACTTCACACTGCAGTTTTCTACAACATTTGTTTTAGGCGGAATCCAACGGTTACAAGAACACTGAACTGTGGCGATCTCATTGGGACTGGCAGCTGTACAAGGTGCTTGAGTATCAGTACATAAAGACACTGCTTTCGCTGCACAAGCATTTTCCGCATGTCAAAGTTGATCTCGTGTTACGGTAATTATTACAAGTTTTTATTATACTTGCTTATTGGAGTAGGTATAGTACTATTCATAGAATATTTCAAATACGACAGAAAAAAGTCACAACTTAACTTATTACTTAATAGCTTTTGCCAGCGGCTTTGCCCGCGGTACCCAATTAACACAACGCCTTAAAAAAATATACACCAAAACCTTCCTCATGCATCACTCTAATCTATTCGTGAAAACCGCATGAAAATCTGTTCAGTAGTTTTATTGAATTTATCGCGAACATACAGACACAGTGACAGACAGGCGCGGCAGGGGACTTTGTTTTATAATATGTGATTCGTAGTTTGTAACTGCGACGGTCCTTTTAAAGGTCTGAAAAATGTATTAAATATATCTGCATTTTATATTTTTAGGTAGATTTAACCATTCAAAAGTGTTGTGGCAGTATCTGGGGACAAATTGTGTTTGCATACACATCTGCAGTAGGCTATCAGAATAGTTACGCGTGAGAATCGTTCCGTGTAACACTGAATATTCTCTCTACAGTACAAGTGCGTACAAGTACCTTTTACAAGTACACCGTTTTTTTTTGACGGCTTTATTTAAATACTAGCTAGCTGGCTTCGCTTACGTGGATGTTGGAAATTATCTACTGCGAAAACAAATAGCCAGACAGTTTTAATCACGAATCAATAATCGCTTAATGAATCTGAAACTACGATCTCAGACCTAATTTAAGCTAATCATCAGTTAATGGCAAGTTGCCCTGTTGACCTCTTTTATCTGTTCATGGTAAATAAACAACGCACATTACATCAATCAATGTACCTATTACGAAACATGTTTATAAAGAGGAAAACATTCATATCTGTCGTATAAGTATGCTTTTAGTTTATACTAGCTTTTGCCAGCGGCTTTGCCCACGTGGAGGTGGGTGTAGTATACATATAAACCATCCTCTTGAATCACTCTTGTCTATTGATAAAAACCGCAATAAAATCCGTTGAGTAGTTTAAAAGATCTAAGCTTCGATCAATAATCTAAGCGTACAAACAAGAAATGCGACAGTGTTTTTAACCGACTTCAAAAAGAAGGAGGTTATCAATTTGACATGTTTATATTTTTTTTTTAAATGTATATTCGGGCATAGCTCCGTCATAAATAGACGGATTTGCAAAATTATTTTGTTCGAAATGGGTATATTCCGAAAATTTCATATAGATCTGGTGATTCGTTTCGGAGACAGACAACGGAACTCTTCAAAAAATGACAGCAAATCAAACGCGATTGCTGCTATCGCTTATATATGCATTTTTTTGATCCCAAGGATGATGAAATTTCGATTCGGTGTGGGGTACCCCACACCGATTCGAAATTTCAGCCAACACTGTGTGTCGTTGTATTTCTTTGTGTCTGATGTTCTAGTTTACCCTGAGGCGGTGACAAAAATTAAATACATATACAAAGTCACCGACTTCCGAAATTAAAGTTATTTTCACTTTGTAGCGTTTTTCTGGAAGTCTGTTTTTTTTTTGGAAAAAGTATTTCACTTTGTAGTGTTTTTCCGGAAGTTGGTTGTTTTTTTTTTGGAAAAAGTTATATACTATGTAAAGAAGATTCACGTTAGTGGGTAAGCTAGAATATCAGACACAAAGAAATGCTATGATACACAGTGTTGGCTGGACCATATTTAATTAACTGACAACGCGACATATGTCAAATTTGGCATAACTGTTATCATATTAACTAATTTATTCAACAAGTGCCTGAATAATGAAGCAGAAAACGATGAAACAACGTACACAATTTTAGGTTTTGTTAAATGGGCCCCTGGTAGCAGGATGGAAATGGCCGGGGATCTAGCTAAATACCATTTGGGGATTCCAATGTTCAGCAGTTGACTGCTATAGGGTTTTTCTGGTTGGGAAATCATCAAATGACTTCTCCCGCTCTGGGTGGAGTAGGAGGGCGTATCAGACTTTTACTGACTAAAACCCACCCGTGTTCCCTCAGTTCCCTGTGTGCCAGGGGCCGCGGTATCTCCTTCGAACAACCCGCACCCCTGGCAGGACTGCTATAGGCTAAAATAGTTATGATAATAAACCATGATATTAATATTAACTTTCCTTTCTAGCAGTCAGAAGCGACTAATAGATAATTCATGAAGTCATCTTAACTTATTTATTCATTAATTCTCTTCCTGTCCGCTTAAAATTGGTCTAGGGGTTAGGTCTAATGGCAAATGCAATATTCATATGTTGCGGTCAGCTATAGTAATGTTGATTGGTTACACGAATGATTCAATTCTCAGTAACCATTTACTTGCTGAGAATCGATTCAGCCGAGTTATTAAGTAAACAAACCAATTCGAATCTCAAAAATTTGATTTCGTATCATTAAATCAAAATCAAATCAAAATCACTTATTTGCATAAATAAGGTACAGAAAGTTCTTAAGATATTACTCGATCACTTATTATGCCATTAATGTCGGTGTGCAAATTTACATGCTTAAATACGATTTTAATAAATGAATTAATAAAGTTGAATAATGCATGTGATTAGTAAATTATAATTAAATTAAATTAAATTCGGATACAATGATTAAAATCGGACACAATTATGATTAAATACCACGATTCACAACTTACATTAAATACACACAATACAGACAAAAAAAAATACACACAATTCACAACTTATAATCTAAAAACTCAAGTACACTGTAAAAGCATCTACAAATATTAACGCACTATAAATATTTATCAATAAGAATTTTTGTTAAGTTAAGCTTAAATTTAAAAAATGGAAGTGGTTTTATGTTGCTTGGTATTTTGTTAAACAATTTGATGCACATGATATAACTATTGTTGTACGTGAGGGTTTTTTTTTTTTTTTTTTCTGGGTGGGAAATCATCAAATAACTTCTCCCGCTCTGGGTGGAGCGGGAGGGCGTGTCAGACTTTTACTGACTAAAACCCACCCGTGTTCCCTCAGTTGCCTGTGTGCCAGGGGCGGCGGTATCTCTTTCGAACAACCCGCACCCCCGGCAGGCATCGGCCCTTGCGGGCCCCTCTGTTGCTGCTGACATCTCTTTGAGGCGCGCGTGGAACACAACGCGCCGTCGACCCGGGCTTGGTCCTTACCGGACAGCGAGCTACCCATTACTCGCCGTCCGCAAGCCCGTGCCTACGGTGGCCGGGAATCAGCCTGGGATTCCCGACGCCCAGGGCGTCTCCTGCGAAGGCCACGGCTGTGAGGGCGCATGTACTGCATCTCCCTCACGTGCGCCGCCTCCCTCTTTGCGAGCATAACTGCTTCGCTGAAGGAGGCGACTGCCAGCCATGCCCTCTCGCTCCGTACCATGGCCTGGACCAGGGTCGGACGCGAGAGATCGCCGCCGCCGATCACCTCCACGAGGACACGGCGTTGCTCCGCCCAAGCTGGGCAGACCTCCACCGTATGCTCCACCGTGTCCTCTGGGCGATCTTCGCAATGGAAACACCCGGGCGTTTCCTCCCGCCCTATCCGAAACAGGAACCTCCCGAAACAGCCATGTCCGGTGAGGACCTGTGTCAGGCGGAAGGTGAGGACGCCATGCCGCCTCTCAAGCCACTCCTCAAAGAGGGGACTTACCGCCGCAATCGCGGCGTGCCCAGCACTGGGTTGCGACAATGGCACTTTCCACGTCGCCATGAGATCCTGCCGGAGATGGAACAAGGGTTAGACAATCAAATGGTTCCTTGTCCGTGTGTTAATCTTTTTGAGGCTGACTCTATAAATTAACAAACACTTCTTGTATTAAAATCCATCCAGCTGTTAGGATGCTTTGATAGTATTAAGAATTAAAACATTCAAAGATACGCGTGAAAAATATAACGTTGTCTTTGCTGTCGCGCAGTTGGGTAATAATATTTACCTTTCCATTACGCTTTCAATATTCATTATACAATATTTAACTTAAACACTTTAAAGTGTGAGCCAAAGACTTATCATGGTATTCACTAACCTTTTCAACTTGGTATTCTCCCTTTATGAAAGGACTTCCCGACATAAGTTTCTTCCATAGAGAAAGGAGCGACTTTAGTGGTGTTATATTATCACTCTTGTTGATCAAGGTAACCGTCGAGTTTAATTCTGAAATGAGAATAGTAGAACTACTTGAACAGTCATTATAGGGTATTTGACTACTATGACGATACATGAATTAAGAACAACACGGTTATAGTAATTTTTCGTGATTATTTCATTAAATACAAACAAAACTACTATTTTTTCAGCCAAGCACTAGATCGTTGGTATTTATAATGATTTTTAACATTTACTCTTTAATAAAAACATTTAATCGTACTAAGTAATGCAAATAGAAAATAATTGACGGTATGCCGATTTTCTTAAGTAAATCCCAAAATAACTGTAAAAAAATAAATACATACAAACTTGTAAATAGGGAACGTGCACGAACTATAGATGGCAGCACAAATCGACATGAGAGCCACGGTGTGGTACGTGAGGGTGAGATTTGTTTTGGGTTGATACAACTTGTTAGTATTATGAGATCGAGGGGCATAATAGCTTGTCGCCTGCTGAAAAATACTCTTATGTTTAAATACAAATAAACATGATTCCAAGATATAAATGCACGGTAATGTTAGTATTATATATTTTCTAAAGTAAGGTCGACAAGACTCTATTTGTTTCAGCCCAAACATAGCCCTTAAACATTTTTTTTGCATTTCAAATGCTTGATCAATTTCCACACAGCGACCCCAAAGAACGATTCCATACCGCAAAATGAAGGATATATAGCCGTGGTACGCAGTAATTGCGGCGTTTCGAGATATCTCGTAGCTAATACGCCTCAGAGGATAAACAAAACTATTCATTCTACCGCAAACGTCATATACATGTTGTTTCCAGGAGCATTTATCTAAAGATATCCCAAGAAATTTTACTGAATCAATTTCTGTCAGGGCTACCCCTTTATATGCTACATTTAGGTCTAAAGGTTTTGATCGGTATGTATGAAATTGCATAAAATTAGTTTTACTAATATTGACCCTTAAATTGTTAGCTTCTAGCCACTCTATAGACGTTTGGAGAGCTGTGTTTATTTCCTGCTCGTAGGTATTTTTATCGTTGCCCTTCAATATAATCCGCAAATAGTACACACTTATGTTTAAATATATTTGGAAAGTCGTTTACGTAGAGCAAGAACAGCGGTGGACCTAAGATACTGCCATGTGGCACGCCATAACTATTTAACATAAACGAAGACTGAACTGACTGTCGCTTTTTGGTTGTAGCATTGTAACCTGAGATTTCCACTGCCTGTACTCGATCAGATAGATATGACTTAATTACTTATGTTAAGTATATTTAAGTTACTTTGTCGCATTAGATTTATTATGATCTGTAATGGCAAAGGAAACATGTCGTGAATAAAATTTTGACTTCAGCCAGGCGTACGCTTTTCCTCTGACTCCGTATCTGAAAACTTTATCTAACAAGCGTTCATGACTGACATGATCAAACGCCTAGCTCATATCCATAAATAGCACTGAAACAGGAATTTTGCTATCAATAGAGTCCGTTATTTTATTAATCACCTAATATCACTGTAATTTGAAAACATTATAAAATCCAATTATTTTTAAAAGAGTAACCGTGGAGTTTCTTGCCGGCTCTTCTCCATAGGAAGCGACAAATTGGAACCGTGCACCTAGCTTCTGACCTTTCATAAGTGCCCTTGCAGGTTTATGTGAAATAAAATATTTTGATTTGATTTGATTTGAATTGAAAGGCTGCTAAAGATGTGCTTCTATTTTTGCGAAAACCATTTTGGTCATCATTTAAAATTTGGTGTTTTTCAATGAACTTTACCAATTTGTAATGAAATACTTTTTCAATTTTTTTAGAAAATATAGGTATAAGTGTAACGGGCCGGTAATTGTCCATTTGAGTTTTATCACCTTTTTTGTACAACGGTTTCACTATTGATTTCTTTAATATATCGGGAAATATTCCTTGTTCTAGTGAGAGATTGATAACATATAAAAGAGGATCCAGAATCATATTTATTGATAATTTTACAGTGTCAGTACGAATTTCATCATAGCCACTCGCTTTAGAATCATTTAGAGACATCACAATTTTTTTACATCCATACCGTCCAAAGGGTTCTGAAATATAGAATTGCCGCTTGAATCGATATTTCCCAAATGGTTTAAATTCATTCGTTGTTCTAAGGCCGTTGTAACGACCGCGACTTATGAGTTGTAGATCGTGGGTACGAACCCAAGCAGATACATTACTTTGTGTAATCAATAGAGATCGGATATTCGCAGGCATATTTACCTAAAGTTAATTTTTGGTTATGAAAGTATGAAACGGCTTTTAAAAACATTTTTATGCTAGGAACACCGGGAATGCATAACTAGTCAGGTGCGGTAGATGGAAGCGACTTCTAAATTATTAGCATTGCAAAACTATTCAGATACATATTTATTTAGAATTCATGTTTAAGCCCCGATGTAAATATATGTATGTAGGGTGTAAGGGAGGGGGTGGTGTGTTAGTAAAAAAAAAACATAAATTAAATAAAGATTATTTCGATACAAAAGCGCATTCCATATTAGCCAACATTGCAACTTTAGGTAAATATGCATCCATGGATCATGGATCTATGTATGCATGGTGAATATCCGATCTCTAGTAATAAAGCACCACTGCGCTCAAATCGGTGAAGGATTTCTTTACCGACATGAGGAGTTGTAGGTTGTAGTTTCGAATCCTGACAGGCGCTTTGCTTTGTGTAAATTTTTTCATCACTATTGCTCTCAAAAACGGAAAATATCGTGAGGAAACCGGCAAGTCTTAGAACCGAAAATTCGAAGACATGTTACATCCGCCAACCTGCAATGTATGTGGGTGGTGGATATTGGCCTACGGCATTACACACTGAGGAGGCCCGTGTCCCAGCAGTGGGAACTTTAAAAAAACTTTTTCCAAAAAAAGCAACCGACTTCCGAAAAAACACTACAAAGTGAAAAATAACTTTAATTTCGGAAGGCGGTGACTTTGGATATGTATTAAATTTTTTTGTCACCGCCTTCCAAAATTAAAGTTATTTTTCACTTTGTAGTGTTTTTTCGGAAGTCGGTTGTTTTTTTGGAAAAAGTTTTTATTTTTCCATTTTTTAGTTATAGTACCTACCCCACTAATTCGAAATTTCATCATCCTTGGGGTCAAAACAATGCATATTTATGCGATAGCAGCAATCGCGGTTCATTCATTGTTGTTTTTTGAAGAGTTCCGTTGTCTATCTCCGAAACGCATCATCAGATCTGTATGAAAATGGGACCACACGGGAAGTACGAGCTTTCAAATAAAAAAAGAATCATCAAAATCGGTTCACCCAGTCGGAAGTTATGAGGTAACAAACACAAAAAAATAAATAAAACATACAGTCGAATTGAGAACCTCCTCCTTTTTTTGAAGTCGGTTAAAAAGGGGTGATTATGCTTTGTTTTTAGTATACTAATACTTTAGGAAATCCATTAAATCACTGATACCGTGTGAATTACATTCGTTAATATAATAGCCCTTAGTAATTGCCCTTTACGATGACACATCATCACTCTTATGACACTGACATAAGGTTCAAATTAAAATAACCATCTTCTTCAGTGGCTACGCTGTTCGCGTGCAACCAGCAATAGAAGAGCTTCGAGTGCAACACTATCATCAGCTGAGGCGCCTTGTCTCCATGCCAGCACAATTCGTCGGTCTGCAGAACAATATTACTGACAAACAGTCCATCTTCGCTGCCATAGTTGATAAGTAAGTGACATTGTTTGATTGTCTGTATTTAATGATCAGTGGCTGACTCGTGCTAAGGGCTAGCGCGTACAGCGGTGCTGTGTACGTACGTATAACAAACGCAATCACGGGTCCGCACACTGGCGCTAACGAAGGGACGTTTAAAAAAAAAACTTTACCGATCAGTTTATCAGTTTATTCAGTTTATTTAGAGCATCCCTAGGAGGCCTTAATGCCTATTATGGTCTACTTTTTTGCAAGAAATGAATGTTTACGGGCATATCTAAAAAACCAATTTGGATAGTAGGTACTGCTTGGTCAGTTCCTCGGTGCCTTTTTTCACTGCAGTGCATGGTACTTCATATATCTCTATGCAATACAAAATACGTGAGGTGGACTCGCCACAAATTTGCAGCGGGAGGCCCACTGTGAATCAACCGCATGCGTTTTTTTCATCGCAGTGCGCTCACTTCTATGACATTTCATAATTCACAGATTATACGGTAAAAAAACGCTCGGCTGTGCGCGCTAGGCCTAAATGCCCGTTCATCTGGACCCTTGATGATCTGAACAACGCTTCAGACGCCGCAATAAACGTGGCCACCTACTGGCCCAACCAGTATAAGAAAAATAGATGCAGAGATCTCTACAGTTGCACGCTATAAAATAAAATCTGTACAAATTTTTGAAATGTGTATGCAACAAGTAGTAGAGGGGCGTGTCATCTTATTCTAGTAACGAGGGCGACGGTAGAGATCTACCACCATCTTATGAAAAAAATATGTATGTTTAGGTTAAGGTATTTATCTATGGCCCTGTGTCGCCTGAAATAAATGGATTATAATAAACTAAACTATTTTTGCAATGTCAAGGCATAGCTGGCTGGGCAACAAAGCAGTAACCCAACTCGAAGCAGCCCTCTCATCCCTGGAGGCGTCATGTGCGTCGTGGACGCGGCGCGCGGCCCTAGCGTGCGTGCCTGACCTCGACGCGTTATGTAAGGAACACCTAACAGAGCCGATACACTGGGAGAGCAACTTTAAAGCCTGCAAGGCGTATGGACAGGCAGTCGCTAAGATGACTTTGTGAGTTGAAACATTTTACAGCGTTTATTTTTGGGATAGGGTGAAGTCGAAACCAAAACAAACTGGTATTTTCGTTTTTTATAAGGTTTAATTATGAATGACCACCACAGAAAATCTTAATAATGAGGCAATAGAAGTCGCAAAGACGTGTGACCTTGTCGCCGCGCGTGTGCCTCGTAGAACACAAGTGCGTTACATTTGTTTTCCTATATTTTCTCAACATAACCATCTTTTACACTATTATTCAAAGTCATATCTTTTTTGTTTAGATTTCTTTTTATTTATAATAATCAGTATTATATACAGTAATTAATTTAATTTAATTTATAGCGGTGTGTACCTGCAAAGATATCCATAGGTTAGGTTAGAACTGTGACCAGCTACGCGCGAGCCGAGCGAGCGAAGCGAGCGGTGCCGCGGTAGCGGCCGGCGAGCGCTACCTTGAAATTGGTCGCGAAATTTTTCTAAGAATTTTTTTCATAGACGAGCACATAGCCCCCAAGACGACACTCTGACCTGAATTTCATTCATTGAAGACAAAAATCAGTGAAACGACCTTTAATCATTCTAAACATCACAAGAAATAGTTTAAAAACAAACCTTTTCCTTCAAAGCATCTGGTTCATGATTATGTTCTTGGTGCGGTCCTTCCAGTAATTTATACTTATTGACTTCCTTATCGAAAGTGGTGATTAATCTCGCCTTACATTTATACTTTTTGTTGCTTTTTATATTCTTATATAAGCTATCCACTGTTATTCGGTTTTTTTCATATATATATCCATGTACTCTGTCTAATTTAATCCTCCGCGACTAGTTTTAAATGATTTTAAATAATTTTCCTCCATATTAATAAAGCATTAACACAAACATGCACGTAATGATACTACACCGACATGAACTTAGCAATAGACACAACTCAGTACGTTATGTAAAGCATACCCCCAAATAATAATCATACCCTCAAATTAAAACTATAAATATCATCTTCTACCCACATATATTTTTTATTACACTTGGTAAATGTTTCTTTCTGAGTGTGAGTGAAAATATTATGGTAATTATGTTTAGGGATAAAAGCGTTATGATGAAAAACAGTAGGAGTTTAAATATATTTACATTAATGATATTATTAATTAAAATTTTCGGAAACATGAGTGTTATAAAGATCGCCGGTAGCACTACAAATAGTATGAATGAAAACTTTAGGATCAAAAATTTTAGGAAGAGTGATCATTCGGATTACAAATCATTATGAAGAACAATTTCGGATAAAGAACTTTAGGTGAGCCAATATGGACCCCTCTTTCATGGCACACTAACAAAAAACTAATTATATGCGGTGATTTCAACATTGATCTTTTAAAAAGACTAATGTTTAGAGCAATTCAAATATCTTATAACGGGGTACAATCTCAATTTTGAAATAAAAGTTCCAACAAGATTAGGCAGCGGAACTTGCATAGAAAACATAATTCACAATGTACGAGGATCAAAAGAAGTCTTAGAGCTGACGGTATCCGATCATACGGCACAACTTTAACGAAGTCCAGTTAGACAAACATGCATATTAAATTAATAGTTCTCAACTAAACAAGATTACTCAAAAGAAAATGTTCCGAAATTCATAGACAACATCAAAGCTATCACTTTTGCTGACGTATACGAGGAAAGCTAAGGCATTCAAGTTGCTATATGATTTAAGTTTTCCAAATATTAAAATACGAATATCGTATCGACTAAAGAAAAGCAAAATGGATTAGTCGTGGCATTAAGATTTGCAGTAAGAAAAAAAGAGAATTGCTGTGGAAATACCGGTCATTACCAAATAAGCAAAATAAAGCAAACTTTAAAACGCATTCAAATCCGCTGAAGAAAGTTATAAATCTCACTCAGAGAGCCCATAATAATCGTTTCATACATTCAGCTCAGACTCTATGTAAAGCAACTTGGGAAGTTATAAACAAAAATAAGAATAAACATAATTTGCCAGACGAAACCATAATAAAAACAAGTCAAATGACAAAATCTTAACTAATCCTCATGAAATAGCACAAGCTTTTAACGATTACTTTGTAGATCAAGTGAAACCACTTACTAATTTAGACACTAAAAAAATAAACATAAAATAAACAGTAGCATTACTTCCATGTTGATGTCGCCTACACTACCACCAGAAATTCACCGAATTATTATGTCGCTAAAAAATATGTCTAGCACTGGGTATGACGACATAAGTACAAGTATTATAAAACGGGTATCCACAATAATTGCCCCTGTGTTGAGCCATCGAATCAATATATGCATATGCCATGGTTACTTTTTATACGGTTATATTTCCTGCTACAGACCGATAGCGTTAGTACCGATTTTTTCAAAAAATTTCGAAAAAGCAATATATTATCAACTTACTTCATACTTTGAGAAAAATTGCCTATTCGTTGATAACCAGAAAGGTTTTAGGAAAAACAGATCTATTGACATGGCCATCTATGATTTCTTACATATGGTTTGCGGCTGAGTAGATAAGAGACTACCAACTCTGGCGCTTTATATGGACATGTCAAAAGCTTTTGATCGCGTAGACTATAAAATACTTATAACTAAACTTAACGCATACGGAATAAGAGGAAATATATTATATCTAATTTAATAGAATCTTATCTCAATCAATAAGTAGAATTAAAAAAAAAACGAAATAGTGTATAAATCTAGCCAGAGAACGGTAAATTATGGAGTACCACAAGGTAGTGTACTCAGGCCGCCCCTATTTATTGTTTATATTAATGACTTTCCGACAACATCATCGTGTCCTATGACAATGTTTGCAGATGACAGCACATTACTTTTTAATAGTGACGAGGTAGCACGTTAGAGGCTGAGATTAATTCTACCTTACTATCAGTTGTGAATTGGCTGCAAAATAATTATTTGGTTATAAATCTTGACAAAACAGTATTAATGAAATTTCAACAAAGAGTAAATTACAATCTGGAATTAAATATTAAATACAAGGACAAAATTATTAATGAAACGAATGTGACTAAATTTCTTAGACTAAACATAGAAAACACTTTAAAATGGAATTCACATATTGACAAAGTATGCAGTAAGCTAAACCAACATTCCTATGCTTTGCACATGTTAAATAAAACGGCTAATCGAGCAACAGTCTTAACGGCGTATCATGGTCTAGTAGCCTCAACATTGAGATATGGAATTATATTTTGGGGCAATGCCACGGGTAAAGATATGGTATTTAAGTGTCAAAAAACGTGCATGAGATCTATATATTATTTGCAGACAACAGACAGCTGAAAACTGTTTTTAAAAAATTCGAAAATATTAACTATGCCGTCGATGTACATCTATGAAACGTCTATGTTCGTCAAAAATAATTTACATAAATTTGCCCGAGTAACTAGTCAGCGCCGTTGTGATCGGTTACAAACAGTCGGATCTTGAACTGCACTACACAGAAACAGTATTTTTTTATGGCTCCAAAGGTCTATAATAAATTACCGAAATGTATAAGGAGTGTAGATAGTGTCCGTAAATTCAAAAGTAAGGTATATTCATTTCTTATAGAAACAACGTATTACTCCATCGAAGAATTTTTAAACGATAAAATATGACATTACCACCCCTCTAATGTAATTTATCATTGACATGCATGTAAAAAATAAATTATAATGGATTAATTATTTGTTCATACATTTAATTGACATTACCTTTAATATTATGAAATATGACATAATTATCCCTTTAATATAATTTACCATTGACAGGCATGTAAAAATAAATTAAAATTGATTAATCATATATTAATAATACATTTAATTGATATGGCTTTGTATTGTATAGATTCAGACTTATAATGTACAAAAAAAAATCATACTTATATTTGTACATCAATTTCATTGGTAGGACATAGATCTCAACTAAAATGTAAACATAAGACCTATAATGTAATACCTGTGTTCACAAATAAAGATTGATTGATTGATTGAATGTAAGTACTTAATTTTTTAATAATGTCGCTTTTAATAAATATAGGCAAATCAAATGTTTTCACCACCACTACTACGATTATCGCAGAAAAACGATTTTTTTCTCAATTCAATAACCATTAATACTTAATTAAGCTTGTTCATGTCTACTATTACAACTGTTAAAGCAGCAATGAAATTATAGTCAAATTATATGCAATAAACAATATCGCCGCGTACGTAAATTTCAGGAACACGCCGCATGAGTTCGCCGCGAATTAGTGACGTACCAATACTATTTGGTATCGATCATTTATTACGTTTGGCTTAATACCTAGTTTTACCGAAATAGGAATGAAATATCATTTTTCGTTAAATATTTAATGATTACATCTCATTATGTATGTTTTCCTCCTATCTAAATTGTTTATAAAAAGTCGTTTGGGAACGATTATCTGTTAATTAGTACTTTTAAACTTCTTAAGAGCATTCTCCCCACGCGGGCTGGCAACGGTGCATTTATAGCGGTTTTTCGTGATTATTTCATTAAAAACAAACAAAAGTAAACATTTTTTCAGCCATGCACTAGATCGTTGGTATTTTTAAGTTTGTATGCTACTTTTTACAGTTATTTTGGCATACTAATAATACTTATAAAAATACTACTTATAATAATATTATAAAGCTGAAGAGTTTGTTTGTTTGTTTGCTTGAACGCGCTAATCTCAGGAACTACTGGTCCGAATTGAAATATTCTTTTAGTGTTGGAGAGCCCATTTATCGAGGAAGGCTATAGGCTATAACATCACGCTAAGACCCTTAGGAGCTAAGCAAAGAGACAACGTCACGAATACGAAGTACTCGCACGGGCAGGCGAGGTGAGCGACGGGGTGGGTGGGTCGGGGACGCGAACGAAGTCGCGGGCAGAAGCTAGTTTGGTTATAAAAATTGACATACCGTCAATTATATTTTTTTTAAATTACTTAGTACGATTAAATCTTTTTATGAGAGAAAAAAAAAATATTTAAATTATATATATTATTAATTAATATTTTAATTATTTAATTATTTTTTTTATAATTATAAATACCAACAATCTAGTGTTTGGCTGAAAAAAATTGTACTTGTGTTTGTATTTAATGAAATAATCACGAAAAACTACTATAAATGCGTTGTTGCCAGCCCGCGTGGAGTGAATGCTCTTCATTCAGAAAATTTATAGGAGGTAGGCTAATTATTGTTATGTATGTGGGTAAGTTAAAAAACAGTGCGTTGAGTGTCCTTGTATCATTGCCGTGTTCCGTATTTTTAATTTTTTTTATGTCAAAATAATTAAACATATTAATCTATTGTAAGGATAGTTGATTAAATTCGATCGCTGAGAAGCCGGGAAAGAAAAAGATAAAGAAAAAAGATACGTATTCATATTATTTATGCATCTGTTTGCTACTATTACAGGTTTCCAAAAATTCCGTATATTAAAAGAAGCGCGTCGAGGAATGAAACCTTTTAATAAATTAGTTATCTATTGTTGCGAGACTCCTTGGCGATTAACGCTAAACGGAAAATTATCGATATGAGCATTACGAGCTTTGCACTGCACTATTCCTAAGTGAGAGTGAGCGCGCGGTATCATTCTCTGCTTTTCGCACACGTTTATTATTTCTTACAGGGGCCGCGCCTACCGACATTATGCGTTTTTAGAAAATATTTCGTAATGTCATTGCTAAAAATTAAATTTTTGTTGCAACAATGCAAAATGCATGTGTAGGGGATAATGTGTATTTATTGATTGTCTATATGTTGGTAGCTGCGAACCGGCGACACGCGTCCCAGTATTAAAAGACAATGTATAGGGTTTCTATTGCCTTATTGTTAAGATTTCTGTGATTATCACCCTGTATAATTTTGTACCAAATGATAGCGTTTCTCTTGAAAATATAAAGTTTAAATAAATAATCAAATTAACTTTCAGCGAGGACGAAAAGATAGAATGGATATCAGTTGGTACAACAACTTTACGACGCGAGTTTGAAGCACAAGCGCGAAACCTCTGGGGGTCTCTGATGACGTCACTAGTAGCCAGTTGTAGATCAGATGCAGCAAAGATAGATGCGTTCGTGGCTTCAGCAGCTGTGATGTTGGAGAACCAAGCTCTGCCAAAAAATGCGAAGGAACTTGCTGAAATGAGTGCTACACAGCAAGCCTTGCAGCAGCAAATGCCCGAGGTAAGGATAAACATGTTGTTGAATTATAAAATCACGCCTGTAGCCCCAGATAGGTAAGTTAACAATTTCGCCAGTTATGTTTAAGTCCCATATAACTACGGGGCGAGCTTATTGCCATCAATCGGGCAAAAATCCAGATTTAAAGCTTAAGTACAGTCGTTTTAAACTGTACGATCCCGTGTCACGTGACTTTAATGAACATTGATATAACGAATAATTACTTTATTATGATCATTAACGCTGAATGCAAAGACTATACTTACACAAGATTTGTTTTAACTATACAGATGGAAAATACAGTAGCGGCGCTGAAACGAAAAGGTCATATGCTACGAACGTGGGGAGGAGACTCGTCCGTGGATGGGACGATGAAGGAATGGCAGAAGATACACGAACTGATGCTGAGTCAACAGAAGATGTTTGAACATCAGGTAAGAACAAAATAGTAGGCAATAATACATTACTCAATTGTTGCTATGGTAAAATGAGCAGGCTGTTATAAATAATACAAAAAAAAAATACACGAACCTACATGGACATGTATGGAACTTCTAAGCTAGGTGCATGGTGCCTATTGATCGTTTCCTATGGAGAAGAGCCGGCAAGAAAGTCTAGGGATACCTACTCTTTTGAAAATAATTGGCTTTTACATACGTTTCAAATTACAGTATTTTCTCTTTTTTCTTTGTCGCTACATTTTTATTACCAACGACATACCTAACAACATTTTTAATGAATTCCTCCACTGAGTCCCAAGTCACAGGAGTAAACCTAATTTGGGCGCAAGGGGATCTGTGTTTAAGACACTACTTCTGTATGTGTCTGTAACAACGATGTTTCTTGTTATAAAATAATTAATTCATTTATGCAATAGGTTATGGGAGAACTGTGTAGACTTTTAACTAAATAGAAAATGGTCAACAAATTAAAGCATCTAAAGGCTGATTTTTCAATAGTCAGGGTGTCTAAAAAGGCCACTTTGGCGGCATCATAATAGGATAATATTATGAATCATATATAAATTCGTAAAATGGTCACAAACTGACAATTCATATTATGATCTGCGTACACAGCACGCAATTCATCTGTTTGGCAGCTTTGTTTTGTATGGAGATTCGTAAAATGGTCCACAAATTATGAATTGCTTTATTGAAGTTAAATGTCAAACAGCAGAATCTTAATGGAATTCAGAAAATGAATCACTTTGAGAGGAATTGCTCAATGTGACGTTTTTAGGCCCCCTGATAACTTTTATCTGAGGAATAAATATGTCGGTTTAACAGCTTTTGTATAGAAAATATGCCAAACTGACAGATTTATTCTTCAGATAATAGTTATATGATTATTAACCCTGAGTCCTACAACGTTTTCCACATTACATTATATTTACTTACAGGCTGAAATAGTAAAGTCAAGTTTGGGCGGTGAATGGGAGAACTTGAACACCAGTGTAGAAGCGTGGACGTCGCGGTGGACTCAAGCCAAGCCGCGGTTAGACGACACTCACGGGGTAAACTACGCCGAAATGCTCGACAGATGTCGCTCCGTGTTCGGGGCGCATGAGAATTTGAACAAGTTTGTTGCAGATAGAAATGAGCTAATGTAAGTTTGTTATACCGATATTTGTAAATATTACATTTTTGTAAAAAGTTATGGTATGCCCTGCTTAAAATTATCTGTAGTAAATTTTTGAATCGGTACTGTTCTTGGTTATCTTCACCTAGTAAAAGATCTCAGTAGGTTTTTAAATTTCATACTGCCTCGTTGGTCCAGTGGTTTCGTTGGTTTAGTCCTCCTTGGTCGCAAGCGCTACTGTTAAGCATGAGCTCCTGGGTTCGATTCCCAGGTTGGGCAAAGTGTTATTGTTTCTGGAATTTCTCTGTAGCAGCAACCCAGAATCTGTATGTGTACCTGGTTGATGGCAATAGGCTTGCCTTCTTAAAACATGGAACTTAAACATAACTGCCGTAATTTGGGTGTACTATAGGTACAGCCACGAGCATGTGTACACACAATATACACATAAAATATTATTTTCATTATAACATAAAATTACAAGGAGAAAATTGATAATTTTAAAAGTTGGTAAACGTTTAAATACTGTACACCCCTGCCCAACTCTTCGGAAAAAGAAGGTGTGATGTTATGTATGTTATGTATTTAAATTTTGAATGGGCGTGTATGTTTTGTATACGCATTTCTGATAGACGCTGTATTAAGTTGTTTTTTTTTTACAGAAAAGAGTGTGAAAAATTCCAAATGAATGTAGAACTATCCGACACATGGGATCACGCTGAAAAGCTCATGGCAGAATACGTCAATTTGTGGACTCCGCTAAAGGAGTACAATGAAGGTATTTGTCCCTATTTGGAAGAAAATATACACTACAACACACATACACGAAGTCAATATTATTATTTTCCTAAAACATACGTGTAATCCGTGCAATCCCATTCACATATATATTTTCCCTTTAGAGTTCGAATCCATCGCAGACCAAGAATGGATAGTATTCCAGAAGAAGATCCATTTGATAGAAGAGTTTTCTGTGAAATGGAAAGGACGCTTGGAACCATTCACTATGGTTACGTTGTACATACAGCAGGAGTTGGAGAAATATTCGGTAAAACTTACTCCCAACGAATACCTACTCCCAAGTGCCTTATTTTTAACCGACTTCAAAAAAGAGGGGGTGTTAATTCGTCTGTACATTTTTTTTGTATTTATTGTTCCGCGATATCTCCGGCAATTGTGAATCAATTACGAAAATTCTTTTTTTAATTGATTAAGAATGCCCTAGGGTTTTTTTTTTTTCTGGGTGGGAAATCATCAAATAACTTCTCCCGCTCTGGGTGGAGCGGGAGGGCGTGCCAGACTTTTACTGACTAAAACCCACCCGTGTTCCCTCAGTTGCCTGTGTGCCAGGGGCGGCGGTATCTCTTTCGAACAACCCGCCTGAGCTGTTGAGAGAGATCGAGAGGTTCTATGGACAGCTGTACACGTCAACAAGCAACCCCGTTACGAATCCGGCAAACGACCCAAGAGCCAGATTGACCCGATACTACACCGAAGACATCCCGGACGTTAGCCTGTAGGAGATTAGGATGGCTCTGAAACAGCTTAAAAACAACAAGGCGCCGGGTGATGACGGAATTACGGCCGAACTCCTGAGGGCCGGCGGAAAACCCGTACTGAAGGCCCTCCAGAAGCTGTTTGATTCCGTCATACTCAAGCGCAAAACGCCACAGGCATGGAACATGGAGGTGTGGTGGTACTTTTCTTTAAGAAGGGTGACAATACCCTTCTTAAGAATTATAGGCCCATCTCACTTCTGAGCCATGTCTACAAGCTGATTTCGAGAGTCATCACGAACCGTCTCGCGCGCAGTTTTAACGAATTCCAGCCTGCCGAACAAGCCGGATTCCGTAAAGGCTTTAGCACCGTAGACCACATACTTACGCTGCGGCAGGTTATACAGAAGACCGAAGAGTACAACCTGCCCCTCTGCTTAGCGTTTGTGGACTACGAAAAAGGCTTCGATTCGATCGAGACTTGGGCTGGACTGCAGTCCCTTCAACGGTGCCAGATCGACTATCGGTACATCGAGGTGCTGAAGTGTCTGTATGAAAACGCCACTATGCCAGTCCGATTCCAGGACCAGACTTCGAAACCTATCCTTCTGCAGCGAGGTGTGAGACAGGGAGACGTTATCTCTCCGAAACTGTTCACTGCTTCACTGGAGGATGTCTTCAAGGTTCTGGACTGGAAGGGGGCTGGCATCAACATCAATGGCGAGTACATCACTCACCTTCGATTTGCCGATGGTATAGTTGTCATGGCTGAGACCATGGAGGACCTCAGTGCAATGGTTGACGACCTCAGTAGAACTTCCGAAAGAGTGGGTCTAAAAATGAACATGGACAAGACAAAGGTCATGTCAAATGACGATCCCCCTCTCATGACGATCGGAGGCGCTACGCTCGAAGTTGTGGACGAGTACGTTTACCTAGGACAAACTGTCCAGTTAGGTAGGTCCAACTTCGAGAAAGAGGTCAATCGTCGAATCCGACTCGGCTGGGCAGCGTTCGGGAGGCTTCGCAATATCTTCTCGTCCCAAATACTGCAGTGCATCAAGACGAAAGTCTTTGACCAGTGTGTGTTGCCAGTGATGACCTATGGTACAAAAACGTGTTCGCTCACAATGGGCCTTATCAGAAGGATTAAAGTCACCCAAAAAGCAATGGAGAGGGCTATGCTCGGACTTTCCCTACGCGATCGAATCAGGAATGAAGAGATCCGCAGGAGAACCAAGGTAACCGACATAGCCCGAAGAATTGCTTAAGTTAAGTGGCAGTGGGCAGGGCACATTGCTCGCAGAACAGATGGCCGATGGGGCCACAGGGTTCTGGAGTGGCGACCGCGTACGGAAGACGTAGGGTGGGAAGGTCTCCCACAAGGTGGACCGATGACCTTGTGAAGGCTGCGGGAATCCGCTGGATGTAGGAAGCACAAGACCGGTCGAAGTGGAGGAGCATGGGGGAGGCCTATGTCCACCAGTGGACGTCTTTCGGCTGAAATGAAGATGATGATTGATTGAATACAGCTACAGTCTAACTGTCTAGTTTGGGTATCTAACCTAGCTGTGGGTAATATGCTAAACTACTTATGACATCTCGAGTCACAACTTGAGATGTAAATGTGTATGACCTGGATGATAAACTATTTAATATTTATAACTGCCATAGAGAGGAAGGAGATTTACGTCATGATGGTCTCACTATAGCCTATGTCATCATCATCTGCCTAGCCTTACCCAACTATGTTGTGGTTAGCTTCCAGTCTAACCGGATGCAGCTGAATACCAATATTTTACAAGGAGCGACTGCCTATCTGGGCTCCATAACCTAGTTACTGGGTAATACGATAGATTACCCCTCGGTAAGACTGGTTGTCAGACTTTCGGGCTTCTGACGACCCGTAACGGCTGTCAAAGAGCCACAAATGACAGCCGGGACTAATGGCCCAGCCTATGTAATTCATAATTATTATACCTACAAATTGCGGATTTTCCATACTCTCTCCTACATCGTATTGAGGCCGCTTTATTTACGTCTCAAACCTGTCGTTTCGGCGTGTTATTGTTAGCGTGAATCTAAGTGTCCCACAATTGAGTACCACCTAGTTATTTATATCACCTTGGCGTATTGCAGCTCACAAACATGTCGAGCTAGTGCAATGACATCATTACACATATGTTCAAAACTTTAGACTAGACTTTGGTGATATCATCAGCATCCATAGCATTGTACACGTGAATTTTATTTTGAACATATTTTGGCAATTTTTGCGTAGCTGGAGGTTACAGAAACCTTTAGGAGCTGTTGTTGAATGTGTTTCAGCTGTTATGCAGATGGTAATAATGTTCTCAAAGATTCAGAACTCTTCTCAACAAACCGACTAAATAACAATACTCACTGTTATTCCAACAGGATTTGGCTCCCTTATTAAAATATCTTCGGGGCAACGAGTTCACCGAACGACATTGGCATGAGGTTTTCAGTCTTCTGGAAATGGAGTATAAGAAACCGGATATGTTGCAAGTCAGAGATCTTTTAACTGCTGCTATGAACATCAAGAAACATATCAAGTCCTTACAGGTAATTTATAGCCATCAGATACTTCTTCGATATTGTTATTTCAGCTCTACAACTAAAAGTACTGATGTTACAAAAAATCCGTATGTTTTCAAGATGTTCTTGACGCCCGAAACGTTGGTATAGCAATAACAGGTTTGATTTTTGTTAGTATGGTTTGTAGTATTGACTTAAATAAGGAATTGAAAATTGTGACCTGTGTCCCACGAGAATATATGCTTCACAAAATCAAATAAAAATTTATAATTTTTTTATTAATAAACTTGCGGCGAATTCTACCAAACTTTTAAAAGTAGTACTTAGTAGGTAAGTATAAAAGTTTGGTGGAATTCGCCACGCAACCGGCGTGCGCATGTGACCAAAGCCTGAACGTAAACGAAACAACTAGAGTATGTAAAGATCGTAGCAGGTTTTAGTTGTGTAGGTTCTGTTTACGGGAAGGGTTTATGGGAAGAAAGCGTGCTTTTCCTCTCGTCTGTTAGGCAAGCTCTTGAGTCTGATAACAATAGAATTGTAAAGTGTGTGTTGAATAGAATTGTGTTAAATACCTACTTGACACTTGACAGTTTATGTATGTATGTACTAGTCTTATTCTGAGAATGAATTTTGTCAAAAAACTGTTAGATTTCAATAATCTAGAGATAAAAGGTATCAGACTTTTATGCCTACCAAAGTAGGTAACATGAGCCCATAGAAAAAGACATTAGTTTGCTCTCTACTTAATAACTTCTACTTATAAACACTCAGTTGTCTGTCTTGTTTTGATTACATTACGCTTATAACTTTATAGAAAATCTGCACAGCAGCATCCAGCGAGTCTGCAATCAGGAACGCTCTCAACGAGCTAGAAATATGGTTCGCGGGCGCTCGGTTCAATATTACGTACTACAACGACAAAGCGAAGCGACCCACACCTATCGTGAAAGACTTTAAGGAAATACTTAGTAAGGTAAGTTTTGTGGATGCCCATTGTTTATTCGTTTCTTTCTAGCGAAAATAAATTTAGCTGCATCAGTGGGATCACGACGCGTGGAGCGGCTGTGCAACATGTTCAGTTAGCACGTTCAGTTAGTTCTTGCATGTGAGGTAAAATAATGGAATATCAACCCCAACAGTTTTTAACCGAGTTTAAAAACGAGGAGGTTATCAATTCGACATGTTTATATAATTTTTTTATGTATGTTCGGGCATAACTCCGTCCTATATAGACGGATGTCCAAAAACCTTTTTTGTTCGAAAGGGGTGTATTCCGAAATGGTCCCATTTTTCATATAGATCTGATGATAACTTTCGAAGACAGACAACGGAACTCTTAAAAAAATTACAGCAAATCAACCGCGATTGCTGCTATCGCTTAAATATGCATTGTTTTGACCCCGGGGATGATGAAATTTCGAATTCGTGTGGGGTAGGTCACTGAAACGTGAAAAATAAAAACATTTACAAAAAATAACAACCGACTTCCGGAAAACACTACAAAGGGAAAAATAACTTTAATTTCGGAAGGCGGTGACAAATAATTAAAATACATATCCCAAGTCACCGAATTCCGAAATAACAATAAGTAATTATTTCTTTGAGAAATTGAAAAGAGGTTGTCTTTGAATAGGTGTCATGGTCTTTTGTCCCAAACTCAAGCGCATTATTTCATTGAAATCCACAACTCGGCGAAAAAGCACGAAAAAAAATACGTGGATGAATACTGTTTTCATTTATAAAACAAAGGTTCTACAGTACGCGTCAGCGCAGAACTTACTCTAGTGTCTCGCTCTGTCAGATTCCACCTCATAGTTTTTGTTTCATCTTTATAAAATTCCTTGAAACCGCACTTTTTGCCGATGACGTGTTTTGTTCCCAAGGCTAACCTTGCCCGATAAATGGCTATCATTATTTTATGGGACATGGTTTTAATTTCGTTCCAGTAATATTCAATTTCTACGAGCTATTTATTGGTCTCTAGGACCTTAGGTATTAACGACCATGAACTTACTATATAAAAACTGTTTAAAAAAAAAAAACAAACGACTTCCAAAAAAATCTTTAATTTCGGAAGTCGGTGACTTTTATGTATTTTGATTTTTTGCCACCGCCATCCGAAATTGAAGTAATTTTCACTTTGTAGTGTTTTTTTGGAAGTTGGTTGTTTTTTCTTTTAAATTTTTTTTATTTTTCACTTTTTAGTGGTTCATATGTGGTTACCGCTTCACAGCGTTCCGGCGTGATGTTATGTTATGAACTGGTGTAAACAATAGACATGAGATTTCAGCAATTCCAGTCCATTTACCATCATTTATTGAGGAGTTTCGTTGCCTATTTCCGAAGTTCTTCATCAGATCTTCACCAAATTGAAATGAGACCACTCCGAGAAAGTACTTTTCTAAAAACTACTCAAATCGCTTCAATAATATTTGAAGAGTTTTCTCTATTACTCCAGGACCTTATCATCAGATCCTGACTTAATGATCATGGGACCACCTGGGAAATATACCCTTTCAAACAAAAAAAAATCCATATCAGTCCAGCCATCATTGAGTAATCGGAGAACATACATTAAAAAAAAAAAGGGTTCCGACGTATTGAGAACCTCTTCCTTTTTGAAGTCGGTTAAAAATACATCTCATTTCACCTGTTTTCACTTGTATTCCAAAATAACAACAGCAAATTAACTTATTTGACATAAGGTTTGTCATAAAATGAACACGCAGTAGTATTGTAGTACCTAAATCATGAAGATGATGATAGCAATATCCTTCAGAAACCCTGGTTTCTCAGCCAGCGTGATAGCTTTAAATATTTGCTAATAATCAACAATTATGTGTAGATCGAGGAACAACAATGGGTGGTGTCATCGCTGTCGGGCGGCGCTAATGGCTCGGACGCATGCGTTGCGTGGGACGCACGTTTGAGGGCGGCGCGGGCGCTACTACGTGCCACGCATCACGCACAACGCAGGTTTGTAACAACCCTAAAGATCCACTGCAATCGCTTGTACCTAAGTTATACAAATACATAAGTTATATAGGGTGAAACGATGGGCAATATTATCTACCTATTGTGTCACTCTGTGTAATCTATCTGAAAGGTGGAATACAGGTTATGCCCCGCAAGGAGAAGTGACTTGAATTTCTTAGACTTAATTTTCTTCTTGTAGTTAAATATGCATTTGGAATTGGATTCTAATTATGATTTAATGCGCAAGGAATACTGCCAGTATCTTAGCTGTGTTCGTATTGCTCGTGTGATAAACGAAAGCGAATTGAATGACGCAATAAGGTGCAAGTATCACCTTATTGCGTCATTCGATTCGCTTTCAGAACAAATACTTTAGGACCACATCTTTATCTTTGAATTGTTATTAATAAACAATTGCACGAAAGAGGAGGTCTAACTTCCGTAGCACGAAATCCGTAGTTTCGGCCGAAGTTACGGGCCATTCCAACTCTGTATCACCTACGATAAGATTAGATAAGTTTAGGGCCCGACCTGAGAATGAATGACATCACGATTTGACAGTTGTCCAAATGTCCCCATTCCAAATGTGGTCTTATCGGACCAAAAAAAAATATCGGTTGTAGGATTCACTTCGAAGAATCGGACTACTTTCGGACGGGGCCGTATCTTCGTTGACGGAATAAGAAAGTAGGCCCTCTGGCAGGGATTACGAGGAAATGGAAAATAGACTAGACTCTCGTGTGACTGGTTGTGGCTAGGAATACATGACGGCAACAAATCAACCACCAACATGGAGGTAGGAGGCCTGTATCCCAGCAATGGGAACATTATAGACAGACTAGCTTCTGCTCGCTACTGCGTTCGCGTCAAATTTCTTGTTGCCCCGACCTACCCCGTCGCTTCGAATCGCCTGCCCGTGCGAGTACTTTGTATTCGCGACATTTTTCTCTTTGCTCGGCTTCCAAGGGTCTTAGCGTAATGCTATATAGCCTATAGCCTTCATCGATAAATGAGCTATCCGACACTAAAAGAATATTTCAATTCGAACCAGTAGTTCCTGAGATTAGCGCGTTCAACCAAACTAATTCTTCAGCTTTATAATATTAGTATAGATAATGCTTGAAAAACTTACTTAATTCTTAATATAAAGTTAGAATAACAACACAAGAACAGATACAGTCAATTGTCATAGATAAAAACGAGTAACAAAATCGGTCGGTGCAAAGGATTTGTTTCGCCGTAAACATATGGGCGACAGATGCGCCAGCTATTTTGACCGACTATTCCGCGTAGTTCCCGTTTGGACTGCTCTTCTATTTTTGTGTTGATTATGTAGTTTGTTGTTTTGATTATGGTATAGAAATGTTTCAAAGGCACTTGCAGTATACATTTTTAAATAGCCTTGTCCATAACTATATATGTTATTAAAAAATACAAATTTTGATTGTCACCAAATTAACATTTTTTTTTTGTTAATTCAGTTATTACAAACAGAATTAAAATCTAGCAGAGTTAATTAATTACACTGGTAACATTATCTTAAAGTTCTGGGGACTCCCTTCCGTTGCATCACTCGAGTGTAGAGCTAACTATATGTAGGTAATTTAATCCAAATACGTATCAAGGCGCACTGACATACGAACTTGCACATTTTACAATAATTATAGCAGTGCTGTGACAATGCTTATCTGAGTATTTGCAACTGCTATTATTATTTAATTGAGACAGAAAAAATATTACATGGGCAAACTTGACGCTGATTTTCAGCCAAACAAAGCGTTTTATGTAGAATTATATTGGCGGCTTGTTTTAAAACCAAACAAGCAAATACATGTTTTTAAATCATTGTCATAAGAGCGGCTTTTGAGTTGCCATTTCTCTATCTTATCTTACCATATTTGGTGAAGGCATATCGGTACAGATGTAATTAATGGGAACTTTTAAAACCAACATTCTCATTTACGAGCAGGTCCTGCCTATTTAATTGCTGACTGACCATACTAAGAATACTAAAATCCCATACATAGAAACACTAATTACATTTAATACCTTGGTAATAAACGAGCAAATGGCTGTTGAAAGTTTCTACATAGAACGCATGCCTCACCATTACCTTGTAGCAGGCATAGGTAGACGTCTGGTTAAGTGCGATTCGGTGAAGTAGTATCCAGTAGCCAGTAGGCCCAATAAATGCAATGTACAGTTCTATCTCGTTAGCATTATCACTCTCGTCTACTCACTACAGCGACCATATAACCCATGACTCACTACATGACTGGATCTTCGCATAATCTATATATTAATTCGTGAAGCAAAAAGTGTTGAACCCCTTTTTACGAAAATTAGGCGGATTAGGCGGGAAGTTTAGTATGGACTAAAAAAGTATGGACTGAAGAAAGCTAATATTTGTTAATTATGGTTGAATTTCGAGCACTTCACGTCCACTAGCTCTTTTAATTCGTCGATCTACTTGCTTAAACTAACTAACGACCAGCTTTTAAAGTTGCGTTGCCCAATGGTGATAAAAGTTTCACCTTTTATGGTCAACGATCGTTAAATCACAACAGGTGATAAAGAAGAATATACTTATATGTAGACTTCTCAATAGCAATTAAGACAGCTATTGGTTATAGCGTAGTATTGAATTGTGCTGACACCGTAGAATGGAAACTCACCACGCGCCTACTGGCATGTGTGCCATGGTGAAACAAAAGCAAGTAGATTTCAGTTAGTTGTTACTGTATGTAAGATTGTACAGATTAGCTACTGAGGATGTAAAGCTGTTTCGATAACACGGGGTCGCTGTCCTGACTCCAACATCGCTGTTACAAAATTAGGCGACGTGCTATAAAGATAATGTGTGATTTAATTGCCTACCGAAACAAAAACTCAGATGTAAAGTAATATCAATAAACTTTAGGCATGTTATGCTTAAAAATTGCGAACTGCGAATATGCGAACAAAGCAGTTTGTTCTTTTGATTTGCCCCGTGATTTTTCATATCGGTTGTCCTAATTTCTATACAAATTATTATCAAAACAAAGATGAGATCAACTTCCATTACAGAAATTGCTTCAACATTATTTAAATTGTTTTTTTAGTGCACATCATGACATTTCTCGGGACTTTGAGGTTTCGGACCTTTGAAGCCTTACGAGAGGCCGAAGCGAACTCGCAGAGGCTCTCTACACTACACCCTGTAAAACTTCTCATCAAACAGCTGCATCCGTAATACTAGGGATGCAGGAGCTGGTCTCAAAATTTTCGCTTTTTAATGTCTTATCTACTGAAAGTCCAAGTCCAACCGCGATATTATCAGGAGTCACTGATGCCAGGTAAAAAATAGGGGAACAAATAGAACGTAGTAAAATAAAATTACTGTACGCTTTGTTTATTATATTATAATGACGTCTTACATTTTAATCGGTTTTTATTCTTAGACCATGTCTAAGGTAAACTTGGGACATAACTATTCTTAAACTAATTTTATGACATCATAAAATATAATAGTACCATCGTTTTATAATAATTTAATACCTATTAGGTTCGCTGTAACAAGCCTAATATTATCTAATGAAAGTATTCTTGTATCGCCAGGGGAATGCCACACGATCCATAGAGCCCTTTCTTTGGCTTCGGTCAACGACGTACGCAGTGAGGTAATACGTCAAACGAGAATTTTATGATTATTCTGTTCCTTTCCGCACCATAAAGTCTGTGGATAATTTTGGAACCGTCATCCCGTTTGATATTTTGTTTCGGTAGACCTACGTAATGCTTGAATAAAACAAGTTTTTGGACTTTCTTGTCCTACGCCAAGTTATATGCTTACCTACCTTTGAAGTTCGTTTTAGCCTAGATATTTTTTGCATGTCACAAACAATCAATTTCCATATCATAGATACCGAAGAGATTTAAGTTGGTAGCCGCAGTAGCAATGACGAATGATGTTATGATGAAATCTATATGAAAATCGGTCTATAAGCCCTCGTCGGCCAGCATGGCGCTATTGCACGGTCGAGGGGTTTTAGGTACCATAAAAATAAATATAAACCAGAATGAAATGCTAAAAATGACGATCTACGTGCGGCAACAGTAAGATAATAGATTGGATCAGTAGCCAAGTGTTTATCTTGTGTGAACTTTGACACCATAACTGCCTTTTGAGAATGAACCCTTATCGGCGGGAAAGCGTTCATTCACAGCGTCACTGTCGTCTTTATGATTGTTAACAGAATTCTTGTTAATTCCTTGTTTAATTTATATTAATACTAGCCTTAATTCTAAGCTTACATTTGTTCAATAGTACCTAGTCGTGATAGCAGCGAATTTCAATTTGTTAGGTGATATGATAGACTGAATTATATCTGGAGCATGAGGCACCTAAATTAATTTTGAATGTAATATATTACGATTTCCTCGTTGGTCTAGTGGTTGCAGGCGCTACTGCTGAACATGGGGTCCTGGGTTCGATTCCCAGGCCAGGCAAATAGGTATTGGGTTGTTCTATCTGAAATTTCTCAGTAGCAGCCCGGAGTCTGGACGTGTGCCCGGCTAAGGCAATAGGCTCGCCCTATTACATGAAACTTAAACATAAGTTTAGATATTATAATTTTAGAGGATTTATAGCGTTGCGTTGGCAGTACTTACCTACATACTTACCAAAATCTCAAATAATTCGAAGTTGCGTGTTAGTTTTTGCTTAATCAATGTAAATGTTTCATGAAACAGATATTTGGTCTCAATGGTGATACTATAATTGGACAGAACGGTTTCTAGTCTTAGCTCTGATAAGGGGTTATCGTTGAAACTGTTGAAATTGTTACAAGTTATCTGACTAGCTAAGAGGCCGTTGGCTATTAAATTTAACTCTCCCGGCTATGACGTCATTTTATGTATCATATAATTTGAACATTCTTTGTTTTCGTGACTAAGAATTGTCGCCTTTATCAGAATTATTATTGGCTTCCTGCCTAAGAGGCTGCAGACCAGATCAGGAAATCATAAAAGCTCTATCTATGTAGTTTTCTCAGCTTAAAATAATATGTGATCGGTATAAAATTGTAAAAGAGCTGTGTAACAATTTTGTTGTACAATAAAATATATTTTATTTTCTACAATTTTGTCAGGAAGAAGCGACTCATCCAAAAGCTTAACTTATTTCAACAGCTTGTTCATCTATGCTTTGGCTAGAAAATGTCCACGAACGGAGACAGCTAAAGTTTCAAACAAAGCAATAAACTTTAGTTACTTCCTTCATAAACATTTGCGGTATGACATTTACAACCCCTGTCTGAAACCCGGTGTTCCATCAAATGTCAGGCTGACATTTTTTTACTTAAGGTCGTCCCTTTGTCTGACTTCTTATCCATATTCTCCTAAGTAACATTTTTTTTGTCACTACAGATTTCCATAATACTTAGAGAAGTAACACATTGGATGAATATTCGATTTGATTGATAATACCTAATTACTATCTAGAAGTGGTTAGGTGTCTGTGTGTTCTCAGCCAGAAAGTGCTTAGGTAAGCATTAACTTGTCCATCACTTCATCACTTATACTACTTATTGATATTATTATGATTTTTTATTTCGATTTTCTACATTTTTTGTGGCCTGTACTGTGTTGTTAAGGGGAACCTAGTCGCAGGCTCGAACTCACTGACGGGCCTGGCTAAAAAGCACGCTGTCTCACCAGGCATCGTGTCCGACAGAGGTAGTATCAGTGATGAGCAGTTAAACGCTAGTCTACACGCACAACATTATTGTGTGAGATGCAGGATCATTTATAGTACGACAGGCGCGTAAAAAATTAAGAACAGTCCTTCGGAAGATCGGGTTTTATGAAAAAACCACTGCATAAATCAATAACCAATAAAGTTTATTACACTTTTCGATATTTGAGCTTTGTCGCTGCCGACTTGGTTTTTCAGATATTACATTTCTTTTATTACTAAAACACGCCCAAAGTTAGGTTAAATTAGCAAGAAAAACGAATCTTTGTTGGCTCCTAACTTTTGAATGGCTTTTTATTTTAGTATTCTGTTTCCGTACAGACAATATTAATAATGAGATAAAACCATACCATGTTTAATTTTTGATGTACATTGTCCAACAGTGGAGTAATACACTCCCGAAGTTTGTATGTGAAAAATGTGGACTAGGTTCACCTTAAGATACTCTTCTTGATTATTCTATTTTTATATGTAAAGACTTGTTTTAATTGCAACTGGCTGCCAGTCACAGTCTATTTTTATTCTGCTTCCTTTAGGTCTAAGTCTTCCAGATATCCTACTGATATTATAAATTTGAAAGTTTGGATGTTTGTTACTCAATCACGCAAAAACGGCTAAACGGATTTGAATGAAATTTGGCACACATATAGTTTATAGCCTGGATTAACACATAGGATACTATTTATTAACCCGGTAGTACTTATTTCCGACTTCTACGCGGGCGAAGCCGCTGGCAAAAGCTAGTAATAAATAAAAAGCTCCATCATAAGTAGGTAGTGTGGAGAAATCATAATGAGACCATGAAGGTGCTAATATCGTTGAAGTTTCTAAGTAGCGCATCATATTAGGTCAACATTTAGTATTGTGCAGGAACTAAAGTGACGCTGTTAATTACTTGTATGTTAGTGGGTACCTATGTAGGTACAAAGTAGGTACTTTACTCTTAAAACTCATACAAATTACAAATGATGTCATTCAAGTTTCACTTAGCTTGATCATGGATAATCTTAATCATCTATACGCAGATAATTACGCTCTTCTCCGGAATCTTGGCTCCCTTTCCGGTTTATAACGTTCAAACGTGGTCTCTTTAATGTGGTGATATTAAATCCATCGGAAGATCTGGCGTTAACCAATTAGGAATTCAAAGTAAAACAAGAAATACTTAGTCTATAAACTGCAGATAATTTTCAATTTCTTTGTTATTCTAACATATTCATAGTAATTTGGGTACACTGCTATACAAATTAGGGTTGTCAATGAATTTTAATACGAAATATAGGATAATATTTTAACCAGTGCGCAAACCGTAACCATGTTTTCAGCTGATGATTCTATACTCCCTAGCGTAGAAATTTTTCGTCTGACAAACAAAAAAAAAGGACTGTTCCATACGTTTTGACCGCGTAGGTATTGCACTTTTCTATAAAAGAGCCGATTTTATTTTTAATAACCGATGAAATTTTTTAACCTGAACCAAGTCTAGAATAATAAGCCGAATTCCTCGTTACAATTTGCGCACTGGTTAAAATTTTATTCTGTGTAGTGTTTTCTAATCCATGGACTATATAAACATATTATAGATAGCGAAAAAAAAAATGTACTTGTGTGTTTTTTAATTTTATTAAATACATGTTTTTTTTGCTACTTTGGACCTTTATGAATAGTTTTTTTTTAGCCTATTTACTAAACTGCTATAAATCAATGATGTTTACAAAACACCTTTATTCCACATTTTACGAGGTTTACATTTTAGCGCTACTGCGCGAAATAATAATGAGCTGATTTATGTTCGCATATCTCGACGCAATGTATGGATCAGCTCATTTTATTTCACAATTACAGGGTTGATTCCATTGTAAAAGTTGTTCATAATGATGAGTACAATGACCCTTTTAAAGGATTAAAACGATCAACAAATAGCTATGCACATTCGGTTGACAACCCTAATACAAATAGAGGCAGCAAACCAGCTGAGAAGCTTTGAAATAAACAATTCAAGCGTTCACAGATTCTCTTGTGTTCAGTTCACTAAACAATTTGAGGGCCCCGTCACTTCACAACTCGAGCTTTATTGTTTTGTATTGAGCCCCATAGCAGCCTGTAGTTTCGTGCTGTAGTAGGCAATATTCGTAATGTTATGGAACTATTCACATTTTTAGTCTCTGTTATGTCATGCTGCATTAGGTCGGTATCGTATTTTTGCACCTAGAGATGCATAAATACGATATATACCTACATAATATGCCTCTTTTGCATATGACTCTACCTAAATTTAAAACATGCTTTATCAAAGTAATTTGCAAGGATTTTTTAATAATAAAATGTTTGTATGTTTTCGGTCTGGGTGGTCGGTCATTTAGATCGCGAATGTATTATCAGCGGCGGATGTGTAGGGCGGAAGGCCGGCTCTGACGAACCGAGTGGCCGTATCGGACAGCAGCGTGACCTAACCAAAGGGATCTCGTATGTACGCATTTTACTGTCCATCGTACATGAATATCAAAACCACAAAGTAAATATCGGCTATTATTGAGGATAAGACAGTATAAAGTTATAAGTCCGTATTCCAAGTTTGCTAATAATAAACAACGTGGTATTAAAATACCCCTAGTCGTTAGGTGAGATTACAAGGAAGCCTGTTGCCATAATAATGACCAAAACAAAAAGCGCATCCCGAAATGCGATGTTATTTTTGTTGCTTAGTGCCCGTTTCGGAGAACGGCACGAGCGGGCGTGCGGGCGGAAGCGGTCGTCGCCTCGCACAGGGCCGCATTCCACGCCGATTTGTACCTGTTTCTATCAGCGTGAATACCACGAGTTTTATAACCTCACTTAATTTCAGAAATCATGCAACAACTACTTGAAAATGAAATTCTTTAGAATTTTGCTCCAAAAAAGTTATCATGGTATAAAAACAATCAATTTTGGACGCAAAACAAAATGTTTGGCTTTCTTAAATAACTTAAAACTGTCCGATACTTATATTAAGGTTTATGCGGCCTAAAATGTAGTTACTAAATATTATTTCAGAGTAAGTGCTGTAAAAGTTACCATTGGAACTTATGCTCATAATAAAATGTTTCGGTGGGCAGCCGAGTGCGGTCCTGTGAATGTAGGGCAGCGGGGCGGCGGGGGGCGCGAGGCAGCGCGAGAGTGTCTCGGCCCAAAGCGAGCGGCCGCCAGTGCAGTGAGCGGCGCGCGGAGAGCCCAGACCGCGTCATGGCTCTACGCGCTTTGTTTATCTTCTCGGCGCTTATCGCCGGCGGCGCCGCCGTGTACAGCAGGGAGCGCGACCGCCTGCGCGCCGACCCCCGTCTTTACGACCGCTCGTGTGAACTAAGTTCCTGCTACCCGGCCACAGGCAACCTGCTTATTGGCCGTGAATCAAGACTCTTTGCATCCTCCACGTGCGGGGGACAGGGTCGTGAGCGGTACTGCATCGTGTCGCATTTGGAACCGAAGAAATGTTTTTGGTGCGATTCGACCAACAGCACAATTCACAACCCGTTTCTCAACCATCGGATACAAAACATAATCTACAAGTACTACCCGGGAACGCGAACGAAATCCTGGTGGCAGTCTGAAAATGGAAAAGAAAATGTGACGGTACAACTCAATATGGAGGCGGAATTTCATCTTACGCATTTGATAATACAGTTCAAAACTTTTCGGCCAGCAGCTATGTTAGTAGAGAGATCTTTCGACTTTGGGAAGACCTGGCGCGTCTATCGATACTTTGCGCACAATTGCGACGAACATTTCCCAGGCGTTCCAAAGCACACACAGCGTTCTTTGACAGAAGTGGTTTGTGAATCGCGTTACTCTGGTGTATCCCCATCCACGGAAGGTGAAGTGATATTTAGAGTGTTGCCGCCTAATATAAATGTGACCAACCCATACTCGGAAGAAGTGCAAAACTTATTACGTATGACCAATCTTCGAATAAATTTCACAAAACTGCATACTCTTGGAGATGATAAACTGGACAACAGAGCGGAAATTCAAGAGAAGTACTATTATTCTATTTATGAAATGACAGTGAGAGGTTCTTGTTCCTGCTACGGGCACGCATCCCGTTGTTTACCAATGCCAGGAGTGGAGTCCAAGAATAATATGGTACATGGACGCTGCGAATGTACTCATAACACCCGTGGCTTAAACTGTGAATATTGTGAAGACTTTTACAATGATCTTCCATGGCAACCAGCTGTTGGGAAAACTTCAAATGCTTGTAAGAGGTGTACATGTAATAATCATGCAACAACTTGTCATTTCGATCCTGCTGTTTATAATAAAACCGGTAAAATTAGTGGAGGCGTGTGTGATAACTGTCAACACAATACTATGGGTGTCAATTGTGAACGGTGTAAGCCTAAGTTTTATAAAGACCCGAACTTAGATATCCAGAGTCCAGACATATGTAAAGCTTGCGATTGCGATCCTGAGGGCACCACAGATAAAGAAATCCTTTGTGATGACGAGACAGACACCGCTAATAATAAAACTACTGGTCGCTGTCTTTGCAAGACGAATGTCGACGGCGCCAGATGTGACAGATGTAGCGATGGATTTTGGAACTTTCAACCTAGTAATCCTGATGGATGTGAATCGTGCACCTGTAACAACTTAGGTACTATCAACGAAAGAGGTTGCGACGCTGGAAATGGAAATTGTTTCTGTAAACGACATGTTACTGGAAGGAATTGTGATCAGTGCTTGCCGGAGTTTTACGGTTTGTCAGATAGTGATGATGGTTGTCAATCTTGTGACTGCGACTTAGGTGGTTCATTAGACCGGGACTGTGATGTGATAACAGGACAATGTAAATGTCGGCCAAATGTTTCTGGTCGTCGTTGTGATCAACCTATTCAAAACTTTTTTGTCGGAGCACTCGACTCTATTGTTGTTGAAGGTGAATCGAGTCAATGCGATTCCCAAATTGATGACAATGCTATCCAAAGTCAATTGTGTCACGTTGTCATTAGGGAAAATTATCCAGATGGTAGAAAAGAGACCTGGACCGGACCTGGCTTTATGAAGCTTCCTGAAACCAGCACACTCGTTTTTGTTATAAATAATATAGAAAAGAGTATGAATTACAATGTCTTAATTAGGTATGAACCGCAATCGTCTATAAGTTGGGAAGAGGCAACTATATTAGTGAAGCGACCATTACCGATTGATTCAGACTCTCCATGTGCAAATGTACGACCTGAGGAAGACACCATAAAGACCAACCTGCCAGCAAATCAACGCAGTGTATTGGTGAAACCGGCAATATGTTTGGAAAAAGGCAAAGAAACCGAAATTCGTATTTATTTAGGACGTCAAGACAGCCGTTCTCCAAATTCAAGAGCTTCAATTTTAATTGATTCTATTGTTCTTATCCCATCTTTTGATGACCTTCCATTTTTGACAAATAATAGTTCCATGAGAGAAGAGTTCGATCGGTTTAATTGTGGTGATCCCTATTATTACGATCTGAATAGAGAAAACGTACCTGAAATTTGTAAAAAGTATCATGCGAGTATCGGATTCTACATAAGAAATGGATCTCAGTCTTGTCAGTGTGACCCTACAGGGTCTAAGAGCCATCAATGCGATCAATATACAGGTTATTGTCAATGTGTAGAAAATATTGTTGGAGCTCGATGCGACCGCTGCGCTCCCGGTACCTATGGATTCAGCAAATTTGGATGCAAGCGTTGTGACTGTAACAGTATCGGATCTCTTGATAACTTTTGCGATGCCACAAGTGGACAATGTAAATGTAGAGCCAATACGTATGGCCGAGCGTGTGACTTGTGTCAGCCTGGATATTTCAATTTCCCCAATTGTCAGCAATGTGACTGTAATGGACACGCAGTCGAATGTGATGACAAAACAGGAGCATGTAGAGAATGCAGAGACTACACGGAAGGACACCGTTGTGAAAGATGTGTTGAAGGATATTATGGTGATCCTCGACTTGGTATCGACATACCTTGTAGATCATGCCCATGTCCAGGAATAATAGGCGATCCAAATAAGAGCAGTCACGCAGACCGGTGTGAATTAGACCCCGATACAAAGGATGTAGTCTGTGAATGTAAAGAAGGCTATGCTGGATCACTGTGCGATGTTTGTGCTGACAATTATTATGGAGATCCAATTAGAGGTACTTGCGAACAGTGTGAATGTAACGAAAACATAGATATCACTAAACCTGGCAATTGTGACCCTTACACTGGAAAATGTTTACAATGCCTTCATAATACTGCCGGTGACCATTGTGGACTGTGTGCTGAAGGATACTATGGAAATGCTTTAAACAAGACATGTTATCAATGTAACTGCTCTGAGTTGGGCACTAACTTCACAATAGGAAATTGTGACGGGAACACAGGTCAGTGCCCTTGTTTCCAGAATGTCATGGGTGTGAATTGCGATCAATGTACTGAAAATCATTGGAGAATAGCTTTAGGAACAGGCTGTGATCCATGTGAATGTGATCCTATTGGGTCATTATCACCGCAATGTAATCCATACATAGGAAAATGTGAATGTAAACCAGGCCACGGAGGCAGACAATGTGATCAATGTCAAGAAAACCATTGGGGTGTTCCTAGCATTGAGTGCTATGAATGCGATTGCGATTTATATGGTTCTGTTTCACGCCAGTGCATGCGAGAAAATGGCTCATGCATTTGCAAACCAGGCATTGGTGGATATAAATGTGACATGTGCGCTAGAGGCTACCTAGGTGAGGCGCCACGGTGCTACGCCTGTGGTGAATGTTTCGATAATTGGGATCGACTAATCGATGACTTAAGTTCGCAAACAGAGTACGCTATCCGCAATGCTAGTAAAATCAAAGTAGTCGGTGCAACTGGAGCTTACACAAGAGATTTTGATGAAATGACTAAAAAGCTTTCCGAAGTAGAAAATATTCTTGACAGCGCGAAGCAAGGAAAAACGACAGTAAAAGACTTATTGTCTAATGTGACCACCCTACAAAACTTATTATCTGAAGCTGACGAGAAAGTAAAGCACAGCAACGAAAATCTTAATGCTCTTACGTCTAAAATCAACCTTGGTAACGTTACTCTAGAAGGTCTAAGAGCAAGTATCGAAAACTTAAAGGGAAAAACTACTGACTTAGGAAATAACGCAACCAAACTACAGGAGGCTAACTTAGAAGGAGCTCTTAACTTGACCCGTGAAGCTAAACAAAGAGCTGTCGAAGCTGCTGACGACGCTGAAAATGTGCAAACTGTAATCGCCAATACTGATCGACAGATTAAAAATACTGACCGTCTCATTGAAATGCAATACGCTAACTTCAATAACACCCAAAATGATAATGAAAAAAAATTAGATGACATCCGTGCTCAACTGTCCCAGTTGGAGTCACAAATGCCTAAATTAAATGAAAAAATGTGTGGTCAAGCAAGTGATAGTTGTGATATTTGCGGTGGTGCTGGCTGTGGAAAATGTGGTGGTATATCGTGTGACCAAGGAGCCGTTACTAAAGCAGAACAAGCTTTAGATTTTGCAAACAAGACCGAATATCGAATAAAAGAACATGAACTCACTGCAGAGGATTTGTTTAAATTAATATCTACAGTAAAGCAAGATACCGTTGATGTCAGATCCAGAGCAAAAGACCTTTTTAGCCAAGCGTATCAATTTAAAACTTCCGCAGAAAGAGTAACAAATGAAAGTCAAGATTTAACTGCTGAATTAAAGGTATTCCTATCGAATACCTCAAACACTCCTGCAGACGTCAGAACTTTAGCTAATGATATACTTAATTTGTCTATAAGTATAGAGCCCAAAGAAATAACGGAATTGTCTCAGCGTATCAATTCGTCAGTATCACAATTGACTAACATTGAAAACATAATTGCCGAAACTAAACCAGATTTAGAACGAGCTAAGGCTTTGAAACTAAACGCTACCACCATCAATAAAGCAGCTAATTTAACTTTGGAGATGGCAAATAAAGTTTTGGACGCTTTAGATGAAGCACAAGCAGCCCAAGATGCTGCAGAAAATGCAATCGATAAAGCTAACAATGACATCGAGGCAGCCAAAAATGATTTAGTTCCTATAGCCACAGAAACGGAACAAGCACAAAAACAAGCCAATGAGACAAAAGATGAAGTTGAAGGCCTGCGTCTAAGACTTTCTGATTTACAGAAAGATATATTGAAGATAGAAAGTGACGCAGAACAGGTGAAACAAGAAGCAAATGATGTTGTTAGTCGCGCTGAATTAGCTGAGCAATCAGCACGGCAGTTAAGGCAAGATTTCAAGCATTCTAATATGTCTCTTGCTGAACGTGCTAGCCAGACTTCAAATTCAAGAGAAAGAGCGCAACTTTTACTAAAACGTGCTACAAAGCTAGCTAGTGACACTCAATCGCAACTTAAACTTTTAGCTAACATGGAAGTATTGTATAACGATCACAACGAACAGTTAAATACATTAGAAAAGGAAATAGGCGAACTCAATACGCAAATGAACTACTACCTATCTGAAATCACAAAACGGTCTGATAACTACAGGTCTTGCACAACGTAAATAGGTCATCTATAGTTTTTGTCGTCGGTACCTATTATAACTAAGTATACTTAAACAGATATTTTCCGAATGTTGTTACTGTTTCCATTTGTGCCATAATGCTGTGAGTTTAACAGTGTTAGTCATTGCTCGTTATATTGATATATTATGTAGTTTAACTACATTTTGTCTGTATTATATTGCAAAGGAGTGTGGGTTGTAAAAAACAAAAGTAAAATTATGTGTATCTCAATATTTCATTACTGTACTTACATGAAACCTCGGTTTAAAAAATATTTTGTATTTGTATGGAAATAGTAAAATTTTAAGAATACCTTATGTAAAAGCTTACAAATTTTAAAGTTCTTTTAAAAAGATTAAAACATTTTTTTCTCATGATTTTTAAAAAGTTAGTTCAGTTTTCCCTGAAAATCCGCAATTCATGAGCTATTTGAGACAGACATGTTCCATGTTTTTTCCAGTGATTGGCACTCACAAATTATGTGTAGGTATAATAATAATTAATATCAGAATATATATTTCCGAAAATAATTAATATCATCAATAAAATTAGCGTTATTTGATTGTAAGTATAAATGTATTTTGTATCATTATTTAGACAACTATTCCAAAGAATTACATTATAATTTCTAATGTGTTGACATAATGTGGGGATAAAAAATGTAAATTTACATTTAATTCAAAAGAAAGAAATAGGGTTCTCTACAACTATTGTTAATTATAGGTAATTTATGAGCATTATATTATGTTTTGTGCTGTGCTGCCATAAAATAAAAATATTTTCTGTGTGTCTGTATGAAATAATTAATTTTGTATGTTTTGTAGTATAATATTAATTATATATTTACCGTGAACTAATTGTACTGCCAGAGAGGTATATTTTACCATCATAAGTATTTTATAAATACGTATACATTATGTAGGTCGTTGTGTAAACTTAGATATGAAAGAGCTTTTATTGCTGTAATGTAACGTCCTTAAAGATCTGTATTTTGAAATGCCTTTTATTGAGTAGATATTAGGAATAGAGCAAGGGATTTTACTTCCGAAAAATTGATCCCTTTTTGCCTGTGCTAAGTTCAGAAAGTCTTGAATAATTTTTATATAAATTAACATTTCACTATTAAGTTTACACGGTTCTTTTAGTTTATATTGATATTTAAGTCTCAGTCAGTATGGCTGTTATAGCATGCATTTAAACGAGATTGTTTGATTTGATTCCATTTTTTAGTCATTATATATTGCATTTGAGACGCTATTCTATATTTCCATAACGATATTGTAATATACGAGGCACCAATACTTAATTGTTAATAAAACTTTGCCATAAATTGTTTTTTTTTTCATTTACTACGCATTTAACTTACAACCCTTATAGGTACCTTGTATGTAACTAAAAACTTTATCTAACTAATTATAAATAAAGTGGTTGAATGGAGCATCAGTACATGTTGATTAGTTGCTACATACGTTAATATAGCTTCTTCATACCTCCTTATCAGCATGTTACAATGTCGCAGGTCAGAATCAGAACATTTATTATGTGATAATGATAACTTTTTTAGCTACTCTACAATCTATGATCTATTTAAACCATACCTACTTACTTTATTTCAACAACCTATGTAGTTTTATTGCGTAAAACTTCAACAAATGAACTATTGAGCATTCAGTGTAGGTCCCCTAATCTAACTTACCTAGTTGTACCTATACCACGGATTCTGTCTTCCACTACCTAAATACTTTTTATGAACTCCTTTACGCACACATGGAAATTGCAATGAATTGAAAATCTATCTTAAAAACGTCAATTTGTTAATAGGAACAATGAAATAAACCCATCTACCTGACCATCTAAGCTACCTACAGTAGGAGCTTAGAGCCTGAGTCGAGGTTTAGACAGAGGTGGTCACAGCATAGGTAAGGGTGAAAGAGACAACGCTCTACAAAGCCCAACTTAAATAATTAACCTATCTTCTACACAACTGTTTTACCCGCGGTTTAAGGTATGATTCTCAGAGCTATTCAAATTTACCTAATTGAGTTATTAGGATTAAAATGTCGATAAAGATTACCATAAACTAATATAGGGTAACCCAACAAGGGCGCCGGATTTAAATTTGCCGCCATTTTGTTAATACGAGTTTTACGGTGATTTTTTTTGACAATTGTCCTGTACAGACCAGACCACGTTTAAGAATATGGAGAAGTATTCAAACCAACAACGTTTTATTATTGTAAAAAAACACATTACAAAAATCGTGAAAGTTTTGCGAAAACAGTTCGTCAATTCGTTCTTTTTTCTTTGGGGCTATGTTAAGGAAAATGTGGATGCGAATAAGTATGAAACAGTTGAAAATCTTGAAGAGGAAATACGGCGAGTTATTGGTGAAATACAGCCACATTTATGCGAAAACGTTATTCAAAATTTCCACAAAAGAATAACCCTGTGCCGGAGGTTTCGTGGTTGCCTGATGTATTTCACGTTTAAGTAATCGGAACTATTTTTCTTTATGTTGAAATGAAAATGTTTGCTAAGTTCAAAAATAAATGTGTTTTTCATTAAAATTAAATCCGGCGCTCTTGTTGGGATATCCTATATAAACATCTTAGTCAGAGGCTGCACCGATGATTATTAAATAATAAATAGCAGTAACTTGGCTTAGTCAAAAAAGCCACACATGATGAAAGTAGCGGACAAATACTAGGAACGAGCAGAATCATAAGTTTAGATCGTTATGAAATGGACTTTGTACAACTATGAATTTATTGTAAAAACACTGACTGTCATCATTAATTTCTACACCTTTCCATGGATCTAGTTGTAGCAAGGTAGAAACAGCTGACTTGAATTAAAAAGTCACAGTTACGTTTTTTTTTTTCAAACTGGTAGTGAGTTCCTCTTGCCTTCTTGTTATCTGCGAACAGAATCTATGGTACTGAGTGTAAGTTTATGTATTATTTTCCATTACAGATGGTTGTATTTAGAACCGATTCTCTCCAACGACGATGGTGAATTAGGAGTCAAGTTCCGCAAAGTAGACCAGGGATTTCGACAAGTGACTAGGATCTTGGAATCAGATCCGCGATTATCTGCACTTCTCCAATCCTCGAGACTGCAGCCCATGTTGGATTCTATTTCGGAGCAACTTCTAGCTTGCCAGTCAGCGTTAAATGTTTACATTGATGTAAGTAAAACGAATGAAACGATTTAAATAAATAATATGTTATCATAATTCGCAGTTTCCGGTTTGCAAAGTTTTAAACTGTGAATAATTGAACAGCATTTACAACTAGATGAAGTTAATAGTCGCGAATCAGGTTTTGTTACTTGTACGGATAGGCAGTTTTTATTTACATGACGTCATGTACCTACTCACTACGCTGACTCAATAGGCATAAGTCTGCCTTCCTATTTGATACTTACGTTTTGTAGTACCTACTTTAGATCAATCAAAAGTCCTTTCCATTTATAAAAAAATATACACCTAGTTCATAGGTACATAACATACATAACATAACATCACGCATATATTCCCCAAAGGGTTTTTTTTTTGGGTGGGAAATCATCAAATAACTTCTGCTCTGGGTGAAGCGGGAGGGCGTGTCAGACTTTTACTGACTAAAACCCACCCGTGTTCCCTCAGTTGCCTGTGTGCAGGGGTCACGGTACGGCACGGTCAGGGGGAACGCACTACCGGTATAAAAAGCATCCTATATATTAATCCAGGTTATAAACTATCTGTGTGCCAAAATCTAAATCCGTTCAGCCGTTTTTGCGTGATTGAGTAACAAACGTCCAAACATCCTCACAAACTTTCACATTTATAATATTAGTAGGATAAGTAGGATGTCAATGAACCAATAACGTCCAAAAGATAATTTATTTGTGAAACATGTTTCTAGGATAAACGTTCAGTATTCCCAAGGCTTTACTTCCTAAGCGACGATGATTTGTTGGAACTACTCGGCCAAGCTCGCGCCGGCGCTGAAGGAAGGGAAACTGTCATGCAAACCCATCTCAAGAAGCTGTTCCCGGGAATCACAGGCGTGCGTCTCGGCCCCGGGGAGATGTCTATTACCGCATTGTGTAGTCATTACGGTGAAACGTTCCAGTTGGACCACCCAGTTGATATCGATTGCCCAGTAGAGGTATGGTAAATCCAAATGTCGCTCCTAAAATCTCAAATTGTTTTAAGCAACCTCCATAACGGTGAGAACTTAAGAACTATTAAAATATTATACTTTGTACATAGGTATGGTTGAAGAATTTGGAAGCTGAGATGCGTTCGTCACTAAAGAGCATGACCTTAAAATGCATTGTCACAGATTCGCTACAGGAGCAGGATCCATTTTCACTACCAACGCAAATACTGTGTCTCGCTCAAAACATACGCTTCACAGAGCAAGCAGAAAGGGCGATCACCTCAAAAGAATTACATAAATTAAAAGCGAATGTTGAAAAGGAGAATTCATACTACGCTTCAGCCGAAATAGAGGACGAAAGTGAGCGACGCAAAAGGCAGGCACTCATATTACAATGCGCTCATTATTTGTCTGTCATCAGAATTTTGATAGACAACAATATTGTGTCAACTACCGACTGGCTTTGGCAAAAACAGTTGAGGTAATTAACTTGATTTTTATAGTAAACTAGCTGAACCGGCGAACTTCGTACCGCCATATTTTATTTCTCCAGTCGCGACTGGTAAAATCAAATGAGTTGGTCGATTGTTTCGTCAAAGATCTGTCAAAGTCTTCTGTCACATACCTTCAATCACTTTTTGTATTAGATTGTAAAAAATAATTTTGATCAAATCTATATATTTTTTTAAAAATTTCATATATACAAACCTTGTCCTGATAATAAGGATCAAATAAAAAAAGAATCATCCAATTTGAAGTTATGCGCGTACATACATTTCGGCGATTCATTTATATATAGGTGTAAAAAGCGTAGGCAAATATTCGCATTATAATTATTTGCCTACATGCAATTTCATATGCACTTTGAAGTTATTAATTACCTAGTTGTGTCACGTGTTTGTAAATTAAAATTGTGTTTTGCAGGTTTTATTTGCTAAGTTCAAAGGAAGTGGTAGCTAAAATGGGTCTAGCTCAGATCTCATACTCGTACGAGTACCTTGGAGTCAACACAGGACAGTTTGTGCGAACCGAACTAGCTGATGACTGTTTTCTTATTTTAACACAGGTACCTAATTTATTAAATTATTGACATTGCGCAATACCCTTTAAATGCAAGCGACAATTTATCGGTATATTTCATCATCATAATTTATTTTGTCAGTCGAAAGTCTACTGTTGTTCATGAGTCTTTCCTAAACTTCGCCACAACGGCGGGTATTATACTGCGCTGTCTGAATACAGCAGATTCCCGCGACCTTCAATAAGTCGTCAGTCCACCTTGAATGGGGCCTTCCCACGATGCACGAAACTATCCAGATATTTAATTTATTTTCTTCTCAATTGCAGTCCCTTCATCTGGGGTTAGTTGGAAACCCTTTCGGCCCAGCGGGGACTGGGAAGACGGAATCTGTGAAAGCATTGGGTGGCCTTGTTGGTCGTTTAGTGTTAATCTTCAACTGTGATGAGGTAAAATACTAATTGTAACTCTTTAACGTTGGTTAAACAACAGGCGAGCTACTTTATAAACGTGCGCACAAATCAACAAGAAAATAAAGATAGTTGCTACAATTTTTATCTTATGCATATCATGTTTTTAAGACCAGTTATTAATTTTTTTTTCATGCATGTAAGTACATTATTTCAAGTTCATTCAATTTCGTTCATTCTTACAACACCTCACTATCTTTCTTTTTGTCTAAATCTGGTACAGGTCGATCTATAGTCATAAATAATCCAGTTAGACTTAATGAATTTTCTATCTTTCTTTTGAATGACTCTTTAATTTTCCAGGCGCTAGACGCAGTGTGTATGGGTCGCTTGCTGAGCGGCCTAGCACTATGCGGTGCCTGGGGCTGCTTCGACGAGTTCAATCGTCTAGCAGCTCACACATTAGCCGCCGTATCTCACCAGCTGTCTTCATTACTCTCTGCAACTACTGAGCGGACACCTGGGACTGAACCCACGGCACTACTCAATGGGAAACATGTGAGAAAGCGTATTGTTATTTCGAAAATGATCCGATTAATTCTGGATCACAACCGGTTGTTACTAAATTCGTCATTTGGATCGGCGTCACTATTCTTTAAGAATGATCGCATTCTAGTCTCAGTCTCAATGTGTCAAAAATTATATGGGTTTTTGGCATTTGATTGCTGCTAAGATGAGATTGCAAAGATTCTTATTATTCGAATTGGACTTCAGTATCTATGTATTTAAATTGAAAATTTCCCGAAAGGCCTTTATTTGACATAATGCATCTCTGCGATATTTCACCTAAACTGAATTCGAGCCTACTGCGGATATAGCTGCAACAATCTTATCAAATCGTATCGTAATCGTATCAAAATTATTGTTATATCCTAGGCGCTGTAACCTCCTTTAGAAACCACTTTTTCTGAAATTAAAAACAATCTTAAATCATTTGTTTGTTAAATATTAACTAATGTAAAAAAAATCTGAATGCTCAAATATTAACTAATGTAAAAAAAAAAACTGAATGCTTAAATCACGAATTCACGATAATAGGAATTTGTGACGTATGTTATCCAAGGTTGGCACAAGACAATCATATCAATGGAACCGGTATTTCGCTTGAGCTCAGCAAGTCTTCGGTAGTATAGTGGTAAGTATCCCCGCCTGTCACGCGGGAGACCGGGGTTCGATTCCCCGCCGGAGAGAATCTTTTTGCATTATTAATTTTCAGTTCCGGCGTTTACTAAGCCTTTTTTGCCTTTTGGTTATTATTTAAACTTCAATGACAAATAAAATATGCTTTTATTGGTTTTTTCTGTGCATCATCATAATTACACATTACACATTTTGGTAATAATGCAAATGTCAAAACTATCAAATTTTATATACATAAACTAATTTCGTTTGTTTATGTGATAATGATTTTGATGATGATCGATTTTTTGTAGACGTTTTGAGATACCATTAGGCCAGTACGCCTTCAAACATGGAAATAAAAATAGCATGGCTAAAATATTTGCATTTCAAATGTATTAATGTTCTATTAAGACAAGTTATTTATTTATTATATACATTTTATCGTACACCAGAAAAAAGTGAAATAAAGTTGTTAGTTCTTTTAAACATTTTAGGCATTTTAATCAGAGTTTGTCTTCGTGGACTCGATAGATGACTTGAAGCATTTTCTTCAAGGTGAGTGTATCGGAATGGTGCGGGGTGGCCGCTACCATGAACCCCGCGGGGCGCGGCTACGGCGGGCGCCGCGCACTGCCGGCCGGCCTGCAGCGCGTGCTGCGGCCGGCCGCCATGCTGCAGCCGCGCGCCGACGTGCTGGCGGCGCACCTGCTGGCCGCGGCCTGCGTGCCCGATGCCGACTTACTGGCCAAAGACCTGCACAATGTCTTCACTCTCGCTAAGTAAGCTATGTGTGACCTCATACCAATGGATCAGGTTATAATGGCATTTCAGCCAGTCTTCTAGCTTAATTAAAAAAAATGTGATTAAAATAACCACACAGCATTTTCTTAGGGGTTTGCTGGTCACATCAGTGTAGCAATTTACATCTTGCTCTTTCTAAAACGAATTCCTTTAGCTGTCTAAAATTATGTGGTCTGTACAGGTACCTACTGCCCTTCATCATCATCTTGGCAAATTAAGATGACGGGGAGTAGGTAAAGCTAACAGCTTGGCAATATTTTTGCCAACTATGTTGGGGTTGGCAAAGCGAATGCTACTAAATAATAGTATTTTACATGGAGGCAGGCCCCCCAGCCCCAGCAATAACTGCCTTTGCTAATCCTTTAATAATATCTGTGTTTTCAATCATACAGATCTCTACTAAGCGATCAGCGTCACTACGACTGGGGCCTGCGTGCCCTGAAGGCGGCTGTGGGTAGTTGTGCCGCGATGCTACAGAAGCGCGGCGGAGACTTGACCGCTCGCCGCGCCGTAGCTCGACGTGTGCTCACACTCAACAACTTGTCCAAATTGACGCGACATGATGCTCATAGGTAGGTATACATCACATAAACATCATCACGCCTGTATACCTGGAAGGGTTAAGCAGAGGTGTTCCAATAATAATATAATAACGAATGCAGACTCCAGGCTACTACTGAGAAAATCCAGGTAGAAAAATCCAATAGGTACCCCAATGCAGTACTACTCTTACATGCTTTCCCGAAGTATTGGTGCTGACTAAGCTGCAATACATGGTGCATTCAGCATAAAGGAAACGCGACGACCGGTACTAAAGCTTGACACAGCCTCATCGGGAAGTATTTCTCACACTAATGCAGTTGTTGTGTGTTCTAAAGCCAAACCTGGTAAATGCTGACTCACTGTATGAGTTGTTTATTAAACAGTGATCTTTAACACATTTGTACACATCTGAATTCAATAGCGCCTTCTATCCGCAGATTTGAAAATATTTTGTCGTTGGTGTTTGCTGAAGTGCCGACCGAGGAATCCGGTTCAGATCCAATAAATGCAGCTCTTGAATCTACCGTAGATAATCTCAAACTGGTGCACAATAAATTACAGGTAAACAGTGTAATAGTGGTTCAGCTTTACTTAATTGGGCATGCAGATAAACTTTAAACGTTATGAGTTTTTTTTTTGTGTGTGTCACAGTTACAAAAGTGCGTGGAATTGCACGAACAAATGCAGCAACGAATGGGAGTCGTTATAGTTGGCCCGCCAGGATCCGGCAAAACTACAATTAGACGACTGCTAAAATCTGTGAGTAATCTCTTATGTCAATTTAATATGTATAATAAAATAAAATAACTTTGCAGCAGTCTTGTACTTCAATCTATGCCCGACAAAACCATTTTCACGGTTTGTCTGTAGATACATACCATATAAGATTAAAGTTTATGTCGTAGTGCGGACACTTAAATTAAATGTAAGTTGTAACATAAATGATTTTCCAAAGGCACTGGCCCACCAAGGCAAGAACGTGGTAGAGTATATAATATGCCCGAAGGCGATGAGTCGGGAGTGGCTGCTCGGTAACATCGACCATGATACGCGCCAGTGGACCGATGGCGTCATATCTTCCACTGCGCTTGAAATATCTAACCAACCAGCCGGTAAGTAGTTCTGTCGAGTTCATTATATATTGGCCCTTTCAGGCTTCAAAAATATATGAACGTCAAAAAAGTTCTTAATATTGTGACAACTATAAGCATTATTAAATTGTGGTCAAGATTTAGATTAATGAATATGTGACTGCTTTATCTCATAATTTTTCATATGATTGCCGAATGGACAGCATATATTATTGAACCGTTCACACGAGGACATATTTTAGATCTATAGGTTCTTTAGAATTTATTGAGCTATTACTCACACGCTCACAATATTTTGAGTCCTTGACAGTGCCAATATATTAATGAACTCGACTGTACAATATTAGTTTGTCTGAATTTTTGCCTTTAACTGAGTCCAGAATTTAAAGTTATTTTGACGTTATTTTACAAACTGCGATTTCGTCTCGAAATCGAACTGGTAAGATCTTGAAATACAAGTCCTAGAATAAAAATAATTGATCAGGTTTGTAGGGCCTTCTTGAACGCACCTTGTGATATATACTTAAGCCACACTGCCTACACTGTCCTCCTGCAGACCAAAGGCTTCCCCTAAATCCTTCCAGGCATTCTTATCCATGGCCACCTCGATCCAACCCTCGCAATACGCGTCAGATCGTCTCGCCATCTATTCTTGGCGGCGCAGTCCATCCTCAGGCACCTTGTCCTTCGTAGTTTTCTATTGATTAATTTCTTTTCATATTCTTTCAAGACGTGTGGTCTTGGGTGGTGTGCGACGGTGACATCGACCCGGAATGGATTGAGGCACTGAACTCCGTATTGGATGACAACAGGCTGCTCACGCTGCCTTCAGGGTGGAGGATACAGTTCGGTTCTAACGTCAACTTTCTGTTCGAGACGCATAGTTTGGAACACGCCTCGCCTGCCACTGTGTCGCGTATGGGGATTATATTGTTGAGGTGAGTAGCCAATATTAGCTGACCAAGCGAACGAGTCGTGATGTCCTTTGATAAAAATTGGCCGATTTTAACGGAATCAAGACAAATACGGGGTCTGGAACTATTAGCCGGCAGGTGCGCTGCATGTCACACACCGAGTCTTAAGTGTATTGGTCGACTAGTAATTAAGTTTATAACTAGCTATAAGTTGTTATAATGGCTTTTATATTTCAATAATTTAGATCGCTTATGAAATCAGAAAAATCGACATCAACTATTCTTTGGCAATAGTCAAGCTACATCAAGTCTTAACTACAACATGTAATGTCTGTCAAACGTACCTAATAAATACTTTTACAGTGACGATGTCAGCTGTGATCTGGACGTATTAGAAGGATGGATGCGAAAAGCTGATTTTGATAACGACAGTGCTAAAATGGCGCTGCCGTTGTTGCAACAAGTTATCAAGAAATGTATTCAGTGGCTTACTGATCACAAGGCTGATCTTACTCTGAAACTGCACAACATTACTGTGGTAAGTATAGTGGGAAAATTACGTATCAAAATACGTAAGTTTCTCACTATGTTAAATGCGATAGATGCTAACTTCTAAAGACTAAACTTCCCTTTAGTCTACACTTTTTGATTTTTATCAATTGCAAGCTTGAATTTTGACTGAAAATACTAATACGGCGTCATTTTTTACAGGTCAAACAAATATTAACACAGTTCGAGTACATAGCCCAAGACACAGGTTTCAACACAACACGCGTCAGTCCTGAAGAAATGGTTTACCTTGCCATTGAGCGAAGTGTGGTTGACGTTATCAAAGAAAGTGCTATCGATAGTTTTCATGATGAGGTACGTTTTCGCCAATATCGATAAGTAGACGCATAGTTTCAAAAAGGTTATCGATAACAGCACTACGTTTCGTCACTTCTTCCCTTAAGGTTCATGTATTTTGTAGTAACAAAAAAGGTTATGCTAGAAATAAAAATCTTTGCCATGTTTTAATTAGATCACTTGTAATTTAGCATTACAGCGCAAAGTCAAATTATAAGCAATGCATATGTTAAAATGTAGAGAGCTGCTTCCATACATTTCTCTTTTTTTGGCTGGACAATATCAGCTTTTAGCACTAGTTAAGATCTCCGACGTCACTCTAAAAGCAGCCAAGCGGTTGCCACATGTCAAACGAGTCATGGCACAAATCTACCACCTTGTGGGTCCCAGAAAAGGTCCGGCTCATTGAGGCAGATGGCGGAACGAACTTGACGCTTAAATACAGGATGGGTCCACACTAGCTCAAGACAGAGAGGAGTGGATAATAGAAAGGGATGCCTGTGTTCTGCAGTGGGACAACATAGGCTAATCCTACTATCCTACGATCCTACTAATATTATAAATGTGAAAGTTTGTGAGTATGGATGTTTGTTACTCAATGACGCAACTACGACATAACGGATTTGGATGACATTTGGCACACAGATAGATATATCCTGGATTAACACATAGGATAATTTTTATCCCGGTAATGCGTTCCCGTGGGATAGTTTTCGAATTCCACGCGGGCGAAGCCGCCGGCAAAAGCTAGTAATAAATAATAGTTACGTTCATGGCCGTCATTAGATCTACCTCCCTCGAAACGTAAAGAAACAACTAATTTATTTGTAACTTTTCCTGAACCCAGCTATCAGCACTAATGGGCCCGCCAGTAGCAGCCCCTATGGCTGTAAATGAGTGGGTAACAGACACGCTGCTTATGTCGCGACGTTTAATCGGTTGTGAGCCGACTCTGCGCGCATGCGTGATGTCACATACCGCGCATTTGCTTGTGGCAGGACCTGATGCTTGTGCTAAGAAGTAAGTGTGGTTACCATAACGTGTCCTTTCACATTTATTTTACCTCAGACAGCAACCTACCAGCAACCTTATGCAAATTAAAATAAAGATCACTTTGATTTTGACACTGATGCAAGAAGTAAAATAAATTTGAAAAACTTACTTTTGTAAAAGTGTTTTTACTAATTAAAATTAATTATTAATTCGTAAAAACATATTTACAAAAGTAAGTTTTTACTTACTAGAGAATGAGCAGCACCGTCCTCTGTGCATTTTACCACCACACTGCAATCGCCAACCCGCCTGCCAAGCGTGGCGATTATGACAAAACCCCCTTTTGGGAGAGGCCTATGTCCAGCAGTGCACGTCTTTCGGCTGAAATGATGACGATGAATGATGATGTTTTACAAAATTACGTAATTAGGTTACGTAATTTTGTAGATAGTTGTAATTATTAACTTAATAACAACTATGTTATCTAGCTAGGGTGCTACTTTTATTCAAGCAAAAAAACAATGAATTATGACATTTCCTGCGATTATATTTCAGCCTTTTAGCAGAGTACATAGTAAAGGAATGTAACTCAGCCATCCTTACAATAGACTGCACGCCGATTTTAGAACCAGCTGACATAATTGCAGAGTTGAAAAGGGTAAGTTGAATATTCCAAAACTAAGAATTACAATCTCCATTTATTAATGGTCGTTAATCCACTGTAGATGTGTATTTGTAATGTAATAGCAATCACTGCTCTGCTCGCAGCAAGGTCTATCATCATTCTCCTACCCTTAAACTTGTGTATAACTGTAGGAATAAATACAGTGTATGAATACCCACTAATTAGGAGTTATCTACGCATTCTATACATACATCAAACAAAGTAACATGTAACAAAAATAATGCCGGGGATTATTTAAAGTGTTTCTTAGCTTCCTTAAGCGTCTTTTTACACCCGTTATTATGTTTTGTTGTGCGTTAAACTGATGTCATGTTGTTTGTGAAATGAAGCACAAAACATTGTAAACTAGTAATGCCTATCTTAACCAGTTAAAAGAGGTACAGATCGCGGCACGTAAGTTGAACCAAAATGGCTTTGTTTCAACTTACGTGCCGCGATCTGTAATTTATTTCCAAACTTCAGTACACGTTACATCAATGACTATGCTAGAAGGTGACCTCATTCTTTTTCCGTGCGTGCACTCGTTGCACATTGGTATGTACATGAGGGGCTCAAACTCAGAACAGAGGGGGCAGATACAATGTTCTCGTCTCCGAAGTTGCTCATGAGCACTTTAAGACCGGCAGATCCCTCAACGTTGGCGGGACGAGACGCCGACGTTGAGGCGGCGGCTTCACGTTGCGCTGTTAGTTCTACCAGTCTGGTGGAAGAAGATAATATAGAGTTAGACTCATCACCACTGCTCTCAAAACGGTGAAGGAAAATATCTTTGTTTGGTTCAACTTACGTACCGCGATCTATATTAGTATGCGCATGTATAGAACAACATGGTCCGCTCGGGCGGGCGCGGCGCGAGTGGCGGCAGTCGCGCCACGCTGCTGGTGCGCGCGCTGCATCGAGCTCGGGTGGATGACTGGAAATCTAGCCCCGTGCACTCATTCTTGCTGCAGGTAAAGTCAACACAGCTTTTCTTTTTAACATACCATAACATCACGCCTTGTTTCCCGAGGGGTTGGGCTGAGGTGTACCTATAGTACCTAAATCCACAAGTCGACAGTTGAAGTTCTATATAATAGGGGCGAGGCTATTGCCATCAACCGGGCACAAATCCAGACTCTCGGCTGCTACCGAGAAATTCCAGAAAGAAATACCCAATAACACTTTGCCCGACCTGGACATTGAACCCAAGAACCTGGGCATGGAACTTCACGCTCAGTACACAGACAGGTATCATATTTCTAGGTTGACAGTCCTACTGTCAACCTAGAAATATGAATTTAAGCAAAACTATTTTTATTAAGTAAGTAGTATGTTTTGTTTTTTTTTTTACTGATAGTTAGAAATTTTTGTCTAGGCTGGCGTATTTAAAATTGTAATAGCGAAAAGAAAGACTGAACTAAGTGAAGTAGAGACACATTTGAATGACTACTGATTGAATGATAAGTTTATTTTGTGATATGAAGTAGTTCATTTCCTTCAATCGTTCGCGAACTACCCATGTCTAGGGCTAAGACCGCTTCTCCTACAGAGAAGGCATGAGCATTGATCCCCACGCTTGCTCAAAGCGGATTATTTATTGATACAATTAAATTATCCTGAAGGTTTAAATTGTCCTTGAGGATGGACAACAAATTTGTACGCATTTTCGTGCATGACAACAATCTCAATAAATATCTTTTGAGTTCATTAAAATCAAATTCTTTTTAGTCTAGCGTCCTAAGTTATAAATGAGTGTGGCGTCGTTTAAATAAATAAATTTCATTACTTTAAATTAGACGTTTTTTCACAGTAAAAAATGGCCCATTCTTCATTTAAAACTGAACAGATATCAATGTTTACAGTTGATACAACACAACGGTTTCTGGACGCGAGGCAGCGATGAAGAGGGTGGTACTGGCACGCAGTGGTGCCAAGTTGCATGCTTGCGTGTGTTGGCCACTGCCACCACACTCACCGCCATATCTCCGCGACTTGCCGCAGCGCTAGAGCTAAGAGCTTTGAGGTAATATCATCTTATCAGGGAACAGACGTATTATACAGGATACGATTTATCCAGTGCGCAAACTGTAACTATGAATTCAGCATATTATGATTCCAGACACCCTAGCATAGAAATGCGAAATAGCACTGGTTAAAATTTTATCCTGTATAGGCTTGACGTGGGTGATCGTCATGAACTTGGCCGAATAATTATTTTGTTTGACAAATCTGTCAAAAACACACAATCGTCGGACCACTGAAACGTTTGTGAATTAGTGGAATAAGAACTCTGGTGTTGTGACGCAATCTGGCAGACAATGTCCAGCAGTGCAGGACTGCATCACGCGAATTTAATTAAATATTAATTTCAAACACTGGTTGTCTTTTCAGTGACCCGGATGATGAGGAATTGTCAGAAATAGCAGCTCATTATTTGAGGAGTAGCGTCGACAAAAGTATACCAATGAAGGACATATCAAATCTAGCTGACAAACTTCTCGCTTTGTTTAAAGAGGTAAATATTATACAAAATGCTTAGGTAAAGAGATGAGTTACCAGAATCGTAGGATATAGTTGGAGTTTAGTTAGTGACCGATAGATGTATTCGAATAAAGTTTGATTTACTTGATCGAAAACAAGCAGTTTATTAATCAAATGAGGTTTCATTCGAAAACTCCCATCGGTTTCTTACTAGACTTCAACTATACTATTGTACATACAAAAATTGTGAATGAAGAGACGAAAAAAGTGCTAAAACTTAATAATATTGTTTAAATTTTCCTTTTTCTGTACAGGTGACAGAGTCATTTTATTCCGAAAAACATTATAAGTGGAACGCATCACATTTGAAGAGGCTGTGCGAAAACGTCAAGTGGTACTCTCCGACTAATATTGAACAACTTACCATGGTAATAAAACTACTATTCTGCGTTCAATAAAAATAATAATAATAATCAACCTATAACGTTCCCACTGCTGGACACAGCCCAAGCAGCACGCAAGCGTTTTCAACATACATATAACAGCCTATTTAGAACTTAGAGTTCCTTTAGAGACTTACAAGAGTGTCAAAAAATTATTCAATCTGTATTAAGGGATCCGCGAAAGCTTAGGGTATTTAAACAGAATATGAAAACTCCACTATACAGCTTAAGTATTTTGTGACACTTTAATCTGGTTTTATCGTTAAAGCTGTATACAAGCTGTATTTTGCATGTGAACACTTACTTATTACAGCTCTTAGTGTTATTATAGTATCACTTAAGACTTGTTTCTGTACAATGGTGTATGCGAACTCCATTCTAAAACTTATTTTTATGGCGTAATTGTACACTCTTGTAAATACAGTGGTTTTATGACTTCTGTTTTTGAGGGTGTTTTAAAACTAAAAAAATAAATGACAGCTACAGTACAGCTTTATTTTGTATTAATGACAGTCAATCGGAAAGACTTTACGGTCAACGAAGAGGGTTCCGTAGCAAAAACATTAAACAGGGTTATTAATGATCATAACAGTTATGTTAAATGTGTAAATTTAATTCAACCTTTGGAACATGATTATGACGTTTCTTCATAAAGCAGCGCAAGTAGTTCAAATGATGATTGATTTGAACCATGAGATCTAGTTCTCTTACTGTTTCGTCATATGACGATAATGATAGTCTTTTCACACAGCATTTTGAGGTGGACCAATTATATAAAGGCCGAGATGTTTCATCCTTTACTAATTTGTTGACATCTAATCGCTTTCTTGGCCATCTTAACTTGCCTTTTGATTCCCACAAACTTGGTACAATGCAAAGCTTGTTTTGCCCTTTCTCAGTGGTGCCGATTCTCTTGTCACAAAATTCTCTAAACTAAACTAAAAATCACTAAAATTTAGTTTATTCCTGTCAAACGACGATTTCCCATTCTGAAATTGACTAAAGTGACACAACTTATCTATATTTTAGTTTGACAGCACTAAGATTGTACTGAGTTTTTAATTTAGTGAAAATGGTAATTTTGCTATTCTGTTGTAGTCAAATTCATTATTCTATTCAATTTAAAATTTTGATTTTCGAACTAAATCTGACTATTTTTAATCGCGATTAAAAAGGTGTGGAATAAAATTAGTTGTCAAGAACTAAAATTCACACTGACAACTCGACTTCGGGCGCAAATACAGTACTGTATCTTTTTTTTCTTTTCTTTTGCATATATCTCGAAATTGGTGTGTCCTATCGTAAAAATAATGAAAATTTCGACCCCCTTTATAAAACCCCATACACCTCTAAAACTCAACATGTAGGTAATAATTTTTCATATTTTCGATACAAAAAGTAAAAAAATCCATTTAAATCACGTTGAGGCTGCCCCCCCTGCGCGATTCCGGCTCTAATAAAAATCACGGGGTAGGGCAAACGTGGAGTCACGTTTGTCAAATTCGATTTTAGTTGTGTCAAAATTATTTTTAAATTTAGAGATCTTTTTTTGCAGAATAGCTTTAAGATTCTCATAGCCAAAAGTAAGGAATTTTAGTGATAGTTTAGTTAGTTTAGTTCGGTGTACAACAGAATCGGCACCAGTGGTTGCTTAAATTTTAGTCGGCATATTTTCCTGAAAATAAAGTAAAACTGATATAATACATACAACAAACTAATAATGCTTTACAATAAGTTTACTTAGGTATAAAATACAAGGTCAAATTGAGAATCTTTTCCTTTTTTTTGTTTTACTATATGTAGGTACGTATCATATTGAGTCTGCGTTTTTTATTTCTTTTAGGTAACCCTTATGAGCATTATAAGTTATGTATAGAGCACTGATATACAGCCTAAGTAATAAAAATATTCTATTATAAAGCTGATTAGCAGCCAAAAGCTGTACAATATAATCCATAACTTACTTAGTACAGCTACTCAGACTATAATACACTCCCATTATCGTTTAGGCTGTTTAGCAAATAGTCGCCATTTTCGTAATTTCGAATGTAGGTATAAAACAAAATATGAAACATAATTTAAGGAATATATAATGATTTTCGGCTTGATATGAGCAACTACCCTCACTTCTGTTATTATAACATTGTTTTTTCTTCTAACCTTAAAACCAATATTGACTTACCATATAAATAGTATTTTTCTTTTATATCAGATCGATTATTTTGCTGGCGCTTGAATATTTTGACGGAAAACATAGACAGGTTCACAATAAATTTGAATCCGCAATTTCAATTCACCAATTAACACCTTCAGATATCTAAGTCCAAGATTACGTTTACTTACTAATAAATATTATAAATAACAATGTCGCCATTCATTGGAAAGAATTACATTCATTTTGTGATTCTCTTCAAAAACCTATTTAAAACTATTTTCTCTATAAAGTATTTATAAGATAATATCTGTAGTATAATGGTTTCTTTGTACACCGAATAACAGCTCTAATACAGCTATTATACAGCGCCTCTATGGCTTCTACAGCTATTATACAGCTATACTAGAGCAAAACGCTGTATAAAATGTGCCCATTTTTTACTTATAAGGGCTGTATAAGCGCTTATACAGCCTCTATACAGCCTGAATATACAGCTTCTAGTATAAAATCGAACTTAAATACAGCTTGTATACAGCTTGCAATGCTACTTGGGAGGCCTCCTCTCTGTGAGAGGGAGTGGGCTGTAATCCACCACGCGGGCCCAGTGCGGGTTGATAGATGTCACATGGCTTCCAATTTTTGGTTCCAGGACATGCCAGTTTCCTCACGATGCTTTCCTTCACCGTTTTTAGAGCAGTAGTGATGAAATTATTTACACAAAGTAAAGCGCCAGCCTGGGTTCGAACTCACAACCTATAATAACTCGTAAGTCGCGGCTGTTACCACTGGGCCACCACTGCTCAATAAAAAATAATACCAGCCTATTACTATCCCACTGCACTGCTAAGGTTTTGAAGAGCATTCAATTGCTTGTCATAATATTTATTTCATTGAAAGTTTCGGCTGTACGGTCGGTTTAGTTAACTGCATAGGCATAAACGTAACTTGGTTATGACTTACGGATCCGAAATGTGGACACTCACGGACCGGCTGGTCCATAAATTCAAGATCACTCAGCGAGCTATGGAACGAGCTATGCTCGGAGTATCTCTGAGGGATAAAATCCGAAATGAGGTGTTCCGACAGAGAACCAAAGTGGTTGACATAGGTCACATAATTAGCAAGCTGAAGTGGCAATGGGCCGACCACATTAGTCGTAGAACCGATGACCGTTGAGAACGACGTGTTCTTGAGTGGAGACCGCAGATCGGCAAACGTAAGGTAGGACGCCCTCAAGCTAGGTGGAGCGACGATCTTCGCCGGGTGACTGGTAGCAGCTGGATGAGATTTGCCGAGAATTGAGCTGAATGGCTTGCAATCGAAGAGGCCTATGTCCAGCTGTGAACTGATGTAGGCTGATGATAAGGTTAAACGCATAAGTTTATTACTGGCTTGAAAATTGTGATGTACCTAAGTACCTGAATTTGACTGACATCATTTAACTATGTAATTGTCACATTTTCCAACCTTTCATAGGCCATTAGTGCAGAAGCCAACTTCATTTTCCGAGATAGACTGGTATCAGATGAAGAAAAAGCCATCTTCAGCTCTATATCTAGGAAAAATCTGAAGGTGAACAATGAAGAGATGTACTTCGCGTGCAAGTTGCGTGGTGATGGAGTCTACTTGGAACATACTGATTATAATGACTGGCATCATAGGACGGAGCAACTTATTAATCAGTGTTGTAAGTATTGCAATCATACGTTTTTTTAAGGTTTGGGGCTGATATCACCAAATGGTACCAAAGTCTTAGCCATTCTGACCCTAAAAATCAAAGTTATCCAAACTAACCACTGTTTAATATTCTATGGAATTGTTATGTGATGTACTTTTTTATTTCAGTGTCAGAAAACGAGCACAATGTATTTGGTGAAGCTGGTGCAGAGGTATGCTCTGAGTTAGCGATACTGTGTCCAGCAATGGCGCGATCGGTAATTTTTGATTTTTTTATACCGCTTATTTTTTATTTAATACTAGCACTTGCCCGCTGCTTCACCCGCGTGGAGGGTGGAAAATATCCCACGGGAACGCTCTACCGGGATTAGAAGTACAGTAAGATTAGAAGTGTGTTAATCCACGTTATAAACTATGTTGTTCCAAATTTCATCCAAATCCGTTCAACCGGTTTTGCGCCAATCCGGAACATACAACCAGCCAAACGGACAAAATATCTAAAACTATATTTTCGCCATTAGACTCGTTGCCACACCTCAATTACAATTTAAAAAAAAAACTCAATATACAGTTTTTACTTCTTTACTATTTTTAATATTATAATTTAGAGGTTTGTTTGACTAACTAATGCTGTTGTTAAACAATGATATACTTATCTGTAGTGTTTTAACAGACCAATGGGGGCTTACTGGTGTGTGTGGGCTGCGCGGGAGTGGGTCGCCTGGCCGCCGCGCACATTACTGCGGCCGCTCTGCCTGCCTCCTTGTTTATTATCAACCACCATGCACAATTCAACACGCAGTTTAAAAATGTAAGTTGATTTGATGTTCAATGAGCTGTCTTCGTTTCTCGTATCACCACGAGCTAAGGGAAACATTGTGCCAGGAAAACACCAGTCTACAAAGTTGATAATGGACCTGGACCTGCATGTTCATGTTTTACTAGAAGCTCTTAAGTGTGCGTCGAGTGAGTTGTCTCTTTACTTATCAAGACTATTTGATGTAATATATTTTTGTGTTTTGATTAAACCCATATTAAACCCTATCAGGTTATTAGAGATAAAATTTTGCATTCAGGAACAACGATACACAAACCAACGATAAGTAGAAAAATAACTCATTTTTTAAATTATAAACAGTTGTCTTTTACAATATCAGCACATTTGTTTAAATAGCAAACTGACGTCATACCCACAGTGCAATATGGCGTCCACTGCGTCCAGCGTTTTCGTCAAATTAGGCGCCAAAATTGAAAATGTAAAATTTTAATGCATTTTTATGGCACTAATCGATTAAATAAAAATGTTGTGTTTTTAGTGGTTTATTAGCACTCTAGAATCGAATTAAAACACTTTTCAAAAATTTGTGTAATACCCTATTTAAGGTTTGTAATTATCTATCCCCGGTGTTACCATATTCTCCTAATCAATAACCTCTTCGTTTTTTTAAGACGGTTTAGAAATAAAACCAATCTTTTACTCATTGGATAGGCCCTATCCTCGGCCGCTGAAGGCAAGCGCTCCCTAGCGCTAGTGTGTGAGAGCGCGGCCACGCACGCCGCGCTGGCGGGCGTGGAGGCGCTGCGGCGCGCGCGCGGGCCGCACGCGCTGCCCGGCCAGCTGCTGCCTAACGCTGAACAAAACGCGATCAGAAGTAACTTTTATTTCACTAAATACATTGTACTTAGGTCCAGAATTTTTTCTGGTGTTTTTACTTTTCTCTCTCACGCTCTTTAGGCTCTTTTGAATGCTAACAGATTTGCAAATGAATATCTTATACATTTATTTGACAAGTTATTTGGACCTTAATAAATGTTTTTCAATCATGTCATGATATCACTTTGAATTGACAGTGGCCTCAGTATCTGCGAAGGCTTCCGAAGAATCTATCGATAACGCAGCGCAGAGCAAATAAGTCGTATTTTCAATATAATCACGTGTATATTTCATTACCGTGGCGTCAACGCGGCTTCAAACCCAGATGCAAGGACACTTTTACATCTCACATTTTTTCATACGGTCGATATCGTAACAAAAATACTCTTCTACAGACATAAAAGAAAATCTTGGCATCATAATATGCCTAGACAAGAACCAAGACAACCTATCAGATCTAATGGACAAGTATCCGTTGCTATACAACGATGGCAACGTGGTCTGGTTGGACCGCTGGTCAGATGACACGCTGCGCGAGAGTCCGCGACTGATTGTGCAGAGGTACAGGCGTCTAATGACGAATGACACTTTGCACTTAGACTTGAAACACGATGCACTGTACACCTGGTTGATGAAGGTAGGTAGTGTGTTTGGCACTGTATGTAGTTGTGTATTTGTTATTTTTGTTTGTGTGTGTGTGTGTGTGTGTGTGTGTGTAGGTATTGTTTTGTAAAGCTCGGTACATATGTGGAGGTTCAAAAGACCATATTGGTTTCGTTCGTTTGAATACTTAGTCTGGAGGCAATTTTGCTATAACGCAAGTACATAGTCCATATTACCCACTACGTGGTTAGTGTAAAGTAACTGCTCCAGACCTAGCATAAGATTATTATTTGGATACTACCACTACTATATCGATTTTATGTTATCTAAAATAATGGTTTACTATTATTAATTGGATTTTTAAAACTAAGCTTGAATATTTTCGTAGATGTAAATCAGAAAGACATTAAGATTCGAACACATGTACTGCACAACACACTAGCGTACTTTAACATTTGTGTTTATTTTCACTAGCACATTAATAACAGCTTTGTATCGTTATATTTTTCATTTTCCCCTAATAAAACACATTTCAATTAGAAGTTTGCCATGATTTGAATACGACCGTGCGTTTGATAGTCTGTTGTTTTTTTTTTAAATATTATGACAACTCTATGTTTTAGATTGCTGAAAGAGAATGCAGTAGAAACTTCAAAAGAGCAATTAGACGCATTACCCATAGACGGGTTCGTGAACATTCACAAAAGTATCGACGTGGAATGGAAACGCGCGCCTTGTAGATACGTCAACTTCATCAAGACGTACTACAATATAATTAATAGGAAGAAAGCTGCGCTTATTCAGAGGCAAACTATGCTGTCGGTGAGATGAGATTATTTAAAACTTTCTGTCCTTTTTTAAACGTAGGCCAATCTAGATGCCAACAAAATCTATTTGACGTAACGTGGCAATTAAGAACAAATGACGGCGTTTATTGAAGCGTCAGCTTCTCTTTAATACTACAAAACACCACTCCCTGAAGGCCTAGGAAGGTGTGTTTAGTACACTGTTAGTGAGTCACCCAGCACCAGGTAACTAAAGTTTTTTTTTTTCTGGGTGAGAAATCATCAAATGACTTCTCCCGCTCTGGGTGGAGCAGGAGGGCGTGTCAGACTTTTATTGACTAAAACCCACCCGCGTTCCCTCAGTTGCCTGTGTGCCAGGGGCTGTGGTATCTCTTTCGAATAACCCGCACCCGTGGCAGGCATCGGCCCTTGCGGGCCCCATCAGTTGTTGCTGACAGATGACTGAAGTTGGACTGTGGGTGATGATGATGAATAGGGCAGCATATTGTAATTTAGCCAATTGGACAGATCCACTCAATCTGTGTGGTTCTTTCCTCAAAATACCATTTCAGACACCAATCCACATTGTCTTGACATGATCTGACCAAGATTATTTCTGGACTTTAAATGAGACTGTGACCTCTGAGTTTGTTTTGGCCATTCTTCTCAGAGTAGTAAGATAGGAAACGCCGACCTCATCTAGTTTTAAAAATATGAGACGTGTAAAAGGTTTTGTACAAACCTACTTACATAAATAACCTCATATCGTTTATCATTTAGCCATCAACTGCGCACAAATCCAGCCTCCGGACTGTTACTGAGAAATTACCTTTAGTAATTAATTAATTCGTTTTCGGAATAAGTGTTTTCTTTAAAAACACGTCAGTTATTTGACAAGGTGTAAACCCAATCGATTGTGGTTGGGTCAGTATCAACAATGAAATAGTTACCGATCGTTTAGTTGTATTGTAAATAATAGATTGTGGTAATATTATGCTTGGAAGAAATTATTTACTTAATCCGTTGAAAAATTACAGCAAACTTCGTTGTGTCAGTCACAAACGTCATAGTGAAAATCGCACAACTTTTCATAGTATGATCATTTGATACTATACTTGAACGCTTTCATCTTCCAGGCAGGCGTAGAAGCACTCCGTCGCGCTCGCACAGACGTGTCACGCTTACAAGCGGAAGCGGGACAACAAGAGATAGCACTACGAGAAAAGCAAGCCGCAGCCGCGCATGCCTTACAACAGATCAGCGCCACCGTGCGCGCTAACACCGACCATAAGGACGAGATGCAGACGTTAAAGAGCAATATTGAGAATGAGAATGAGAAGTTGCAAATACAGTAAGACTTCATGTCATTAGCTTATATGAAAAAAATCATTAATTAAATACTTACACATTTCTGCTATCCAGATTTTTTTGTTTCCGTATGATAAAATGATACTTCATGAAAGACACGAAGCGCTTTAAAAAAATGGTCGAAATATTTGGTATAATTGGACTAGTGGATATAATTTGATCAAGTACTAGCTAACCCCAAGACCATTTTTTAAAATGCCATCTAGCCAGTAGAAGTGTGTCTAGATGAATTTCGTCCGATAAAATGTAATAATAAAACCGGCCAAATGCGAGTCGGTCTCGCACACGAAGGCAATCCATAAATCGCCGAAAAAAACATGTTTCTTGTATGGACTCCCCTTTAATTTTTTATTTGTTTTTATTTGTTGATAGCGGAAATACACATTTTGTGAAAATTTCAACTGTCTACCTATTAAGGATTATGAGATACAGCCCGCTGACAGACAGACAGACGGACAGCGGTTTTTTTTTTGTGTGGGAAATCATCAAATAACTTCTCCCGCTCTTCGTGTCAGACTTTTACTGACTAAAACCCACCCGTGTTCCCACAGTTTCCTGTGTGCCAGGGGCGGCGGTATCTCTTTCGAACAACCCGCACCCCTGGAAGGCATCGGCCCTTGCGGGCCCCATCAGTTGCTGCTGACATCTCTTTGAGGCGCGCGTGGAACACAACGCGCCGTCGACCCGGGCTTGGTCCTTACCGGACAGCGAGCTACCCATTACTCGCCGTCCGCAAGCCCGTGCCTACGGTGGCCGGGAATCAGCCTGGGATTCCCGACGCCCAGGGCGTCTCCTGCGAAGGCCACGGCTGTGAGGGCGCATGTACTGCATCTCCCTCACGTGCGCCGCCTCCCTCTTTGCGAGCATAACTGCTTCGCTGAAGGAGGCGACTGCTAGCCATGCACTCTCGCTCCGTACCATGGCCTGGACCAGGGTCGGACGCGAGAGATCGCCGCCGCCGATCACCTCCACGAGGACACGGCGGTGCTCCGCCCAAGCCGGGCAGACCTCCACCGTATGCTCCACCGTGTCCTCAGGGCGATCTTCGCAATGGAAACACCCGGGCGTTTCCTCCCGCCCTATCCGGAACAACTATCTCCCGAAACAGCCATGTCCGGTGAGGACCTGTGTCAGACGGAAGGTGAGGACGCCATGCCGCCTCTCAAGTCACTCCTCAAAGAGGGGACTTACCGCCGCAATCGTGGCGTGCCCAGCACTGGGTTGCGACAATCGCACTTTCCACGTCGCCATGAGATCGTGCCGGAGCTCTGTCCGCCGTGCCGCGATTTCCCGCGGCAGCGGAGTTACGCCCCGGCGTTTGGCCTCCTCACGCCACTCCCAAGTGAGCGCGAGGACCTTTGCCTCCAGATCCCATGGCGGTAATCCGGCAAGGAGGCCCGCCGCCTCACCGGAGAACATCATGGCACTTCCCCCTTAAGGTGAATCTAGTCGACATTTTTTCCATACAAACTTCGGGAGTGTATTATTCCACTGTTCGACAATGTACATCAAAAATTTAAAATGGTATAGTTTTGACTCATTATTAATATTGTCTGTACGGAAACAGAATACTAAAATAAAAATAATAAAAAGCCATTAAAAAGTTAGGAGCCAACAAAGATTAGCTTTTCCTGCTAATTTAACCTAACTTTGGGCGTGTTTAAGCAATAAAAGAAGTGTAAAATCTACATAACCAAATCGGTACCGACAAAACTCAAATATCGAAAAGTTTAATAAACTTTTTTGGCCATTGATTTATGCAGTGATTTGTTCATAAAACCCGATCTTCCGAAGAACTTGATTATTTTTACTTGTCTGTTTTACTATAAATGATCCTGCATCTCACTCAATAACGTTGTGCGTGTAGAGTAGCGTCTAAGTGCTCATCGCAGATACTACGAGGGTCACTCAATAAATACTTAGCCTACAAAAAGTAAACGAAAATTTTGGAAAAGTGGGAATTTATTTTTCAACATAGTCTCCTTTTAGTTCGATACACTTAGCCCAGCGATGCTCCAACTTTTTTAATCCGTCCGAAAAATAGTTTTTGTCAAACTCTGCAAAATAGGCCTCCGTGGCGGCGATGACCTCCTCATTCGATCCATATCTATTCCCGGCGAGTGATTTTTTCAGATTAGGAAACAGAAAGAAGTCACAAGGGGCCAAATCTGGAGAATACGGTGGATGGGGCAGCAATTCGTAGCGTAATTCGACCAATTTGGCCATGGCAACGGCAGACGTGTGAACCGGTGCGTTGTCGTGGTGAAACAGCACTTTTTTCTTCGCCAGATGGGGTCGTTTTTTCTTTAATTCGGCGTCGAATCGGCCCAATAAATCGGCATAGTAAAGCCCTGTAATTGTTTTACCCTTCTCGAGGTAATCGATGTAGATCACACCTTGTGAATCCCAAAAAACGGTGGCCATAACTTTTCCGGCCGATTTTACAGTTTTCGCCTTCTTTGGAGCACGTTCCCCGGTCTGGATCCATTGTTTTGATTGCTCCTTGGTCTCTGGTGTGTACCAGTGGATCCAGGTTTCATCGACGGTCACAAAACGACGCAAAAACTCCGCTGGATTCCGCTTAAACAGCGCCAAACACGTCTCCGATGTGGTCTCACGGTTGCGCTTGTTTTCTGGTGTGAGTAAACGCGGCACCCATCGCGCCGACAGCTTTCTCATGCCGAGTTCCTCGTGAAGAATATGACGCACTGTTCCTTCTGAAATGCCTACAGTCTCAGCTAGCTCCCGAACTTTCAATCGGCGATCTGCCAATACGAGATCATGGATTTTTTTAATGTTTTCCTCCGTAGCAGCTGTTTTCGGTGCACCTGGACGTGGTTCATCAAAAACCGACGTACGGCCACGTGCAAACTCGTTGAACCAATTCTTGACGGTGGCCATCGATGGAGAAGAGTCACCGTACACAGCATCCAAGCGCTCTTTGATTTCGATGCGCGTTTTCCCTTCCAAAAATAGGAATCGAATCACCGAACGATATTGCTCTTTTTCCATTTTTGTAAAACCGATCGACACGTTCGCTTCCATAAGTTGTCAAATTAAAACAAATGAAGGGATTGGAATGAAAATTTGAAAAAAGAATTAAAAAAGAATGTGCTACACTGTGGTAAAACTCTTTTGAAACTACAGCGCCCTCTGGCGATGAGGCTAGGTACTTATTGAATGCACCTCGTACCTCTGTCGGACACGATGCCTGGTGAGACAGCGTGCTTTTTAGCCACGCCTACCAGTGAGTTCGAGCCCGCGACTAGATTCCCCTTAAGTACTAAACTTTATTTCAGGAAAAAAGAAATAGAAGCTGAATTAGCTGCTGTGGAGCCTATAATAACGGCAGCTCGGTCGGCAGTCGGAGATATACGACCTGAATCTCTAAGCGAAGTAAGTGAAAAGTAAAGCATATAAAAAAAATAACCTAAGAGCTGAGTCTTCATTCAATGCTTCTTCTAATGTAGTTAAAATAGTAACGAGTTTGTCATTATGTCACAGGTACGTTCACTGCGAGCCCCTCCAGAGGTTGTACGTGACGTATTAGAAGGGGTTCTGCGTCTCATGGGCATCGCTGATACCTCATGGCATTCCATGAAAAACTTCCTGTCCAAACGAGGAGTTAAAGAGGATATTAGGTAAAGTTTTGCTTTTGTAAAAGATAAAAATGATCCAAAAAACAATAATCATTTTGAATATTTGGTCTGCATTTAGACAATTATTATTGTTAAATCATTTCTTGTTGGTTTTGTCCAGTCTAGTTGCAACATTTTTTTGTTATCTTTTGCTTTAGCCTATACTGTCCGACTGCTGGGCAAAAATCTCCCCCGACTCCTTATAACGATGTTTATTTCCCAGATGCATGGACGCGAGTCAAATTACTTCAAGTGCATTAGCAAGCGTAAAGAAGCTACTAGAGACGCGCGGCGGGTCGTTCGAGCCCGCCACGGCCAAGCGGGCGAGCGCGGCGTGCGCGCCGCTGGCGGCCTGGGTGGCGGCCAACCTGCACTACGCCGCCGCGCTGCAGCGCGTGCAGCCGCTGCAGGCGCACCAGGCCAGGCTGCACAAGTGAGTGGGATACGCGGAGGGGATACAAACTGCCACTTGCTCGCTTCAGATGTAGCTGTTATCCAACGTCCGTTTTTCTGTAAACAAGCGACTTCTTTATGCGTAATGAATTAATATTCCCCGTTACGTTGACCCATTTATTTGCCAAAGATGTAAAAAAACGAAAATTGTGGGAAAAAGTTCTCCAAATAAAAAACCTGGAAGTCCATGTGCTATTTATATATAATAATTTTTTAAATCAAATGACTTGTATAGCAGAAATTCGTATACAATAGATCCTCCCAAGAGAACTAATTTTGTTTTTATAACCTACAGGCGCTTGTGGTGTGATATTACGTAAATTACAGTAATAGTGTGTGTGTGTGTTTATATTATCATATTAAATCAGTGATAAAATTCCCCCACCAATAACTTCGAAATGTAGAGTTATCCCCTATTTTTTCACAAACTTAATACTCTTTTAAAAGTACAATCTTAAATACTCTATGTTGACTTGAATAAACATTTTGGGTCGTTTCTATTTTAAAAAATATCATCATTTCTTCTATTTGCTGTCAGAAACCTAACGGATGCCGAGCAGCAGATGGCAGCACTATCGAGTGGTCTTGCCACAGTCGAAGAACGGGTGGCAGCATTACAAGAGCAACTAGGACAACACACGCGTGACGCTGCCACATTAGAACTGAGACTGATGCAAGCTAATGAAACTATTACGGCGGCCACTAACTTGATAGACCAGCTCGCGCATGAGTACACTACGTGGGAAAGCGATGTAAAGCATACACTGTATAATATAGTTATTACATACATACTTATCGTGTACAGCATATTAGGGTCGTAGCAGGTGGCGTTCTGTAGTTTCTGCCTCCGCCAATAGGAAGAGGTATAAGTTTGTACGTGAAGCATAGATCTAATTTGAAACATATTTCCAACGAAACACAGCAACAAATCAGCAGTTCTTCCTTTGGCGGCGACGCAAACTTTATTCATCACCACGTATGATCTTACATCATTAAAAATTCTGATGAAGAAACCTGAATCTAGGTATTGCTGAACTTGAACCAAAAACTTGAAGACATGTAACATCCACCAACCCTTACCGGGCCCGAGTGGTGGATTTCGACCAGCTTTCTCTCAAAGAGAGGATGCCTGAGTATCAGCAGTGGGGGTACTGCATAGACTATGATTATGACCTGCATAGGCATGCGTAGGGTAAATAGGCGTTTACCCTCTATGTTATATGAATAAATTAAGACACAATATGGGGCCAAAAATCGGACATTAAAAAAAAATTATAGACACTGGGTATGGCCCAGTGTCACTCTCACAATTAAGACGAATCTAACTGCACCTCTCAAGCTGAAATTGATCAAGCCGTTTAGGCTACAGAACGTGCCAAGAAATATACATACATACGTACACTCCAAAAAAACATAACCCTCCTTCCGGCGCAGTCGGGTAAAAAATATGTAATGGATGTGAAATAATAATTTTGTTTACAGCTGGAAAACATATCAATAGAAATATCGCAACTCAATCAGAGATCACTGCTATCAGCCGCATACATCGTGTACTTGCCAGATGTTACCGAACCACAAGCAAGGTACCTATTATTCATTATTATTTCAAGTGTCTTTGACATATCTCAGGACCTTGGGGTCCCGGACCTTTGGAACGCGTACGACAGGGCCAATGCCCGGGAGATAGGGTCGTAGGGTCGCCTGCTACTGCCCTACAGCTCGCCACATGCTGCCCTGCGGGTTTCTGTATCACTCTTGGTCTAACTCCTCACCCAAGATCTGTTCCGACAAACTGAAATCTCTACCGGCACAGACTGTGATATTAAAGCGCGCAAGCGCTACCAAGACGTCAACGTGGAGGTTATTATTAAAACTAAAAGGTTAGTTAGGTTATCTGTTTAAATCTGCTACGGACCAGTTCTTGTTGAAAGAGTACAAAAACTTGATCATATAAAACATAAAAAAACCATATTAAAACAAAGTTTGATTTCATTCGCAGGACCTATGTAACAAAATGGAGTGCCCTTATAGGATTCGAAGACTCGTCGTTTTCTATAATAAACTTCCTAGCGCCTACTGAAAAACAGTTGAAATGGGAAGCAGACGGCCTGCCATCCGATACTTCGGCGATGAAAAACGGTGTTTTAGTTGACCAGGTAAGCATTCCATATCTGATAATGATTAGTTCAAATAAAACCTTCAAAGCATTCGCACTTCCTGAAGAAATAGATAGAGATGTATAGAACACCCACAATTCGCTAGTTTTTTAGTCCCATTTCATAGTGACCTATTCTCATTAGCCGGGCGAATCGGCAAACAAGTATTTAAAAAACCTCAAACACAGTAAGATTGGTCGTATAAGAGCAATCTATACTATATAATATAATATTTATTAATATTATAAAGCTGAAGAGTTTGTTTGGTTGAATGCGCTAATCTCAGGAACTACTGGTTCGAATTGAAATGTTCTTTTAGTGTCGGATAGCCCATTTATCGAGGAAGGCTATAGGCTATATAGCATTACGCTAAGACCCTTGGAAGCCGAGCAAAGAGAAAACAGTCACGAATACGAAGTACTCGCACGGGCAGGCGATTCGAAGCGACGCACACTGGTCCCAAATTAAAAAAAAGTGGACATTGATAGTAGACCGCTGATATTTTTTTTTATTGTTGATACAATGATAACAGATAAGGCAAAAAAATATTATTGTCCTACTTCAAATACTTTTCTGTAAAAAAAATATTTCTTTTTTTTTTGTATGGGAGCGATTACATTTTACTCAATTTCTCAAAAACTTTAAGCGATGTCGAGATGGCAATCACATATGTTAGAAAACTAATAATTCTGAGTATTTGGCTCGAAGAAACTTATTGCTTATCTCTGCGTACTTTCGAGATAATAGTGACAGAAAATAACATTTTTTTTTAATGTTAATTTTTTGCTTTTTTTTAATCATAGCCTTACTTTAGCACATAATTATAATGTATGCGTAATGTCAAATAAGTAAAAAGAGACTTCTCTGTAAAAGAGGTTATGGGGGCTCACTAATGACTGAAAAGCTATGACCTTTCTGAAGGAGTACTTTCATCAGTTCTAAAAAACAATCAAAATGAAGACATATTAAGCTGCAAACATAAAGTTGAATATGTTCACAAACGATTCTGAAAAAATATTATGGTGAAAGATTAATATTTGGGTCTATATTCTCTTGAGAAATCTCTATTTCCTCGTTTTCCAACGAAAGCAATTCATTGTTCAAGATCAAAGCACTAGCCTCTGGAAACAACTGTTTATGTAAACGAGCAAACTTTGGTTTGATATGGCTGATGTAAGGATCTGAGCTAATTAGAAAGCTGTGGATAATGTCTAAATTAGTCTGAACTCTACCGATTTTTCTTGTATGTGCCATTCTAACATTCCGGAAATCTTTATTCCTCGCTTCGGAAGCTTCTTCGGAAAGCATGCCTATGCATGGAATAAAGGAGAAATTTTCACAAATATCAGCACCGTGTATCAACAATTTATGGACACTTGAAGGCATGTAATACCATGGATATAAGTTTACATATAGCATTGCTGTTTCTTTACAATATTCCCTAAACAAGTTGGTATTAATAAGTTGACCAGATGAAATTGTTTGTAAAATGACTGCAAATCTCTTGATTAAATCAGGGTGGATACCCGTTATTTCAGCAGATACTTCATAATTTTCAAAAAACCTTCTTGCCGTGTTACCGTCATTGGTTGTGCCAAATCCCTGTTTTACTATGTCAATTAACAAACCAGTTCTTTCCCGGAATTCTTCTTGTGTCAAATTCTTTTTAATTTCTTTTAACAATTTATCTTCTTTTCGTGCAGCCCACTTTTTGAAGTCTAAGTTGTACGAAATGTGTAAAATACATTCCATACATCTTATCCACATATGAAGCGAAGACAGACCATATTTATACATATCTTCTCTGATGAGTCTTTTGGATACAAAGTCCAAGTCATTCATTTTGCTAGGTGGGGTATTGCAAATATTACAAACAGCTGCAGAAGAAGTATTGGAAATCACAGTAGAAATGATCCCATCAATCATAGTCATGTACAAATCATGTTTAATATCAAAATTATCTACAATTGTGGGAACAAGATTACGAATTTCTTCCTCTAAGGATGCACTTTCCTTCTTTATCAATTCATTTGTTTCTTTTGCAAATATAAAGCCAATTGGACGACAATAGTTTGTTGAAGAGGGAGCAGGATTTTGCCACAAGATAGTACCACTCTCTTCTTCCAAACGAAGCGGAACCAAACTAATCATGAAAACTGAAGAATCGTCAATTTTAGTGTCGGAGTGTGACTTTTGTTTATAATTACTTTGAGAAGATGACCCGTCAAAACCCCATTTGCTTATTAGTTTTAGCAATTTTTTGTCGGCAGAGTTGTGCTGAATTGTTTTTAATATCCTATTAGTTGTCAAATCTAGAAGCGATTGAAGTCTTATCTTAGCATCAGATTCAGTTACAGTTATGTCTGACTCTGGAGGATAACAAGTTTTTTTAGCTTCCAGGAGCTTTTGATAGGATGGAAGACCATACATTTTCTCTGAAGCAAGAATAGTTCTTAAATTACGATATTGCCATTTTGACAAATTTGTTGAGGTGTAAAGCGCTAACGTTTTATCATCTGGTAAACACGGTTTGTCAGTCTTTTTAGCGAATAGTACATCATATACCATCTCACATTTTTCCTTGTTTTGGCTGAGTTCGTTTAATATAGCTGCTAATTTTGTTTTTTTAGACTCTTTTAATTTGGCACATAAAGCATAAACTAATTCCTCCTCTGTGTGATCTAGAAGTGTTAGAGAACGCCTTTTCTTCTGTTTATCAGATATATCAACAAATGGTTTTTTACTTGTACCATAACTTAATTGATGAGTATCCACTTGCGTTTCGAAATTTGGAATTACTTCCTCGGCAACTTTAAAAATGCTGCTTAAATCGATATTTTGACATTTTGGCCAAACTATTTGGGATTGTAACCAGTCTGAATTTTTGTTAAGAAAGGTCTTTTGAGCTCTACTGGAAGCAGACCATCTTTTTGAGATATTACTTGAAAAATTACGACAAAATAATTTAATATTACTCAAATCTTCGGAAGACAATTCAACACCAATACGTTCAATAAGGGCGTTAAATAAAAATTCGACATTTTTAAAACCACCTCCTGATTTAAGAACAACGTATAAGTCTAAGTTGGTGACAAATGCGGACATATTATAATTTTAAGGAAAATTGAAAACAAATTAGAATCAAAGATATCAAAGACAAAGTGACTTTGATTTTAACAAAAAAAATTACGAAAACAAATTCGACGAAAGAAAGACAAACAAAAATTATTTGATTTTAAAATCCAAAGATTCAAAATACAACAATAACAAAACAAACAAACAACAAGCATTTCTTCAAGCGCACAGAAAAAATAAGGACACGTCTTATCGCAACCACATTTAGTTGTACACTGAGTGAGGTGTACGCGCGCGATTCGTGACCGTATTACGTTACGTCATGAGAGGCGGCCATCTTGTTATCCCGGCAAACTCGCGTCGAAGCTCCATTTTGCTGGCCAGCGGACCTATTGCGATATGAGTAAGGCTATGATTAAAAAAAAGCGAACAATTAACATTAAAAAAAATTGTTATTTTCTGTCACTATTATCTCGAAAGTACGCAGAGATAAGCAATAAGTTTCTTCGAGCCAAATACTCAGAATTATTAGTTTTCTAACATATGTGAATGCCATCTCGACATCGCTTAAGGTTTTTGAGAAATTGAGTAAAATGTAATCACTCCCATACAAAAAAAAAAGAAATATTTTTTTTACAGAAAAGTATTTGAAGTAGGACAATAATATTTTTTTGCCTTATCTGTTATCATTGTATCAACAATAAAAAAAAATATCAGCGGTCTACTATCAATGTCCACTTTTTTTTAATTTGGGACCAGTGTGCGACGGGGTGGGGTCGGGGGAGCAAGAAATTTGACGCCAACGAATTTGCGAGCAGAAGCTAGTCTCAAATATATTTTAAGGAACAAAATTACTGGTTACATGAAATTCTTGTAAATAGGTAAATTAAATTATAAAGAGCTATCATTTCGTTGCAGTTTTTGGAAAGTCAAAAGTGCGGATTCATTCCATTGATCGTGGACCCCGACGGAGAGGGTCTGACTTGGCTAAAGAACACGCTCGCAGATTCGCAGTGCGACTTCGTGTCGCAGCGGAGTGACAAGCTGATGACCACCGCACAATACGCCATCAGGTAAGCTTTTAGATTTACTGCTAATGTCTAACGCTAGCTAATTGTCTAAAGCTAGATGTCTAGCTAATTTCTAATGTCAAGTATACTCCCGGACTCCGAATCTGCAAATTTTTGTTCGAAGGTATCTTTCAAGGCTTTATGTTTGATGGTGTCCCTCAAACAACAATTTGCAGGGTCACTCGATTCAATCAGGATCCGGACTTAGCAAAATTCCTTAGACAAGATGGGTATCTATATACAGTATAGATACCCATCTTGTCTAAGGAATTTTGTAACAGAAACCCTATTGCTATCCTTAAGCATTAAAGATAACAGCTGGTATAGAATCACACTATACATAGTTTCAGCTCAAAATAAAACACTCTTAGAATTGATACCAAATTTTCGGTTTCATGTTTCATAAATTCAAATCATAACAAACGTGTCACCGCACTACGTAGGTCAATAACTTTCCACACAATGACTATATAGCCTCTTGACTGCTCATAAGGGCGACTCAGGCTCACGACACATAAATGAAATTGCATTTAAATTAGATGACGATACGAGGGGCCATTTTAGTTGTGACCAGTTATTGGATTATGATACCTATTTAAACATTTGTGCATAAATAAAAACAATATTAAGAGTTTCTGCTCAATTAAAATGTGTGGGAAAACGTCTAAAACATCCAGCTATAAAAATGATGGCATAACTTTTCATTGGTAAGTAAAATATATTTATAATTTGATAATATTATGAATAATTGCAGGGCTCAAGCTAAACTGTTTGTTTACGTAAAATGGCGCAAAAAAGTATACCGCGTTGATGTCTTTTTGAAAAGTTCCTTTCTATCATTAGGGTATTGTCAATACGTCTGTCTCATTATATTTTGTACAATGCTGTAGTGTTGTGACAACTTCAAGTCGAAATTGATGATAATTTTTTTTATCGATGTTTGGAATAGTAATTTAGTAGTCTATGAGTACTCACAGTTTATGCGTCAAGGAAGGTAGGTGGAGATAAAGTCCGAGCGGAATAACGAACACTTCGGTAGGTTATACTAAGACGATACTTTATTATTGACACACTACACACTACAAATAGAAAGAAGGATAAGCTCAGGAAAAAGCACAAGCGACGCGAGCAAGCGGATATTCTTAGTAGCGTTAATCACGTATCGATCGCGCAGAGAGCGGGTGACGCTAGCCAAGGCGGTGCATCGACTGACTGGCCGGTAGGGGGCGCGGGCGCGCGGTGTTGCGTACGCGTCGCGCTCGCCGGCCGAACCGGTAACTTACTGACGTCACTAGCCATGGTACGTGTCCACGGGACGACGCGCAAATTCACAACCCTTGATATTGTGGTGTCTTGATGAATGTGTGTTGAGTGTTTAGGTTTTGTATATATGTGAATATTTGTACTTATTGATATGTGGGAGCTGCCCACAGTAAAAAGTAATTTTATATTTTAGATTTCGAAATATTCCGGAATTGAAAGAATTTGAATTTAATTTATGAGAATTTATTGTTCTTTCCGACAGGGATTGACTTTGCCATTATTTTCATCATTATTAGACATTCTTTAAATTAGTCGATTCAATTTGCTGATTGATTTAATTGAATTTAACTTAAAGAAGACGTCAGTGTTTTGTTTGCACCCAGTTAACACTCTATCAGTACAGTTTAAAAAAATGTAGAATTAATGAACGTCGATTTTATCGATATCGTTATTATTATTGCAAAACTGACTTGCGAATCACTATTTCTACAACATTCGTCCTGACATTGTTGCATCGGCCAATCACAACCGCTGTATTTTCTTCGTCCCCCGGCCCGCAGTGGTGAGTCGTGTGTCTAGACGAAATCGGTTTATCAGCTCTCAAGTGGTTTAATTCTCTTTCTTTCCACGTTACTTGCCAATATCACGATAAACCTCTTCCGAGTGATGTGTTTATATGTATTAAAAATTCTCATAATTTCCGATCATGTAGATATAGGATTAAAAAACCCTTCCAATATCGTTTGATATCATCCAAAGAAGCCGTGCCCTTGGTATGTATATACCCTTTCCGTTACACGTTGTATAAACATGATAAAACGTTGCGTGTTGTGCAGACTGGGCCGCACGCTGGTCATAAGCGACGTGGACTGCGTGCACTCGTCGTGGTGGGGCGGCGCGCGCGGCCTGCGCGGCGCGGTGCGCGTGCTGCTGCAGGCCCGCGCCGCGCCCGCGCTGCCGCCGCACGTCGCCGCACGACTGTCGCCTGTCAACTTTACGCCGACGTTACATGCTCTTACTGGTCAGTTATATGATAGCTTAGAAAACAGCTGGAACCGAATCGATTAGACAGTAACATAATGGCGGTATAATGGTTCACACAAATGCTTCTTTACTGGTGACAATTTTCTTTTGTAACCTTTTAGACCAACTCGTCTACTACGCCTTGCAACAACAAAATCCAGAGGTGGATGAAAAATCCAAAGAAATCAAACTAAAGAAAGCTACTTTACAGAAACAACAACATGAATTGCAGGTTTGTCGACTACATATTACAGCCATTTTGTCTCGCATTTAAATATCGAATTTCATGATAAATTGTATACATTATGAAGTATCACTATGCACTGTCAACAGGAAAATCTCCTCCGTGAATTATCAAACAAAGGCGATATTTTGAAAGACGCGGGTGTGCTTGCCTCTCTAAGCAAGACCAGGGCTACTAACGACACTATAGTTGAAGCTTTAGCGGCCGCTCGAGAGGTGGAACAAGCGAGCCAGGCCGCTTGCCGGATGTATGAGAGTGCGGCCCAACGCGCGGCCATGTTAGCCCTGGCCACAAATGGCCTGGCCATACGCTGGCCACTCATTGCGTTGCCCGTTGATGCAGTGCTCGATGTGTTCGTTGATGCTGTGAGAAGACAACCTGTAAGTAAATCAGAGATTATACCTAAAAGAAAGATAACTATAGTTGTATACATACCGAAGACCATACATATTTTCTTCTGCCTCCTTTTTTTGTTTTGCCTTCTGTGATATTTTTAAATATCACTGATAAAAACAGTGGCACTCCGGGAGTGCCGACAGAAGTGAAAATTGGAACAATTACGTGTGTATTTTTTAAATTATCAGGAAATATTTTATTGTGCAGAAAATACTTTTAAATTAAGTGTTTTTTTATTCATTATTATAAACTACTACTACAAAAACGATATTAGAATTTTCTCAACTAAAACTAACTTTTAATATAAGTTAGTTTTATGTACATTATACAGAGGTGTCGGTAACGGTGTCGCGAGTTCAATTGTTTTTACCCATCTCAAAAAATACCCAACTAAAGAAGTTTCCACTTTAAAAAAACTCTAAAACTAAAGATACAGAATCGAGAACTCCTTTCGTTTCATCATCATCATTTCAGCCGGAAGATGTCCACTGCTGGACATAGGCCTCCCCTAATTTGGGGGGGCTTGCCACAAACGCCACGCCAACCCGCCTGGGTTGGCGATCGCAGTATGGTGGTCAAATGCATAGAGAACGCTGCTGCCCATTCTCTAGTAGGTCCCTTAGTCGCCTTCTACGACACCCACGGGAAGAAATGGGATGTTGCTATTCTTCACGTCCGGCACCACAAGGCGCGTTCTTTCGTTAAGTCGGAGAAAATGACGAAAGTATGTGCAAAAACCTCTGAAAATTTGTACATTAAATATTCCAGGATCAAACAAAAATAAACAACGCCGAAGTGGTGAAATGTGTCACTAGGAAAATTGTAGAGAGAGTCCTGTTGAGTCTGCACAAGAAAGATAAATACGTAGTCGTTCTATACCTACTAAAGCAAGTTTATGAGGATTTGATACCAAACGAGGTAAGGTCCCTCACTTCATACATAGTAGCAAGTCTTAACAACAAACCCTGTGTTAATTTTCCTGTTGTCTCGTTTCCAGCTATGGCAAATATTCATAGGTAATCACGACCTTGATGAGACTGGTGATGTTAATGAAATTAAAAGCAAACACTCTTGGATACCACGGGACTGCATCAAGAAAATTGCTAAACTGAAGGTGAGAACATAGAAATAAACTTAGTTTTTTTACCACTGGAATTTATAAATAACTAGCTTTTGCCAGCGGCTTCGCCCGCATGCAGGTTGGTGTATTATACATATAAACCTTCCGCTTGCATCACTCTGTCTAGTGATGAAAACCGCATTCAAATCCGTTGCGTAGTTTAAAATATCTAAGCGTACAGACACGAAAAGCGACTTTGTTTTATACTATGTAAAGATTTGAGAAATTGTAAAAATCCTTTTTAATGTGTTGCAGGTTGTAAATGAAGATCTCTACAATAGACTGTCACTGCATAATGAAGATTTTTGGAAGGAGTTCCTTCAATCAGGAGATACCAATATAATAAGCAGATTAAAATTGAGCGGTTTTGAAACTGTGGTGGCAGTGGCGGTGACTCGACCAGACAGCGCTTACCGAGCTATTGTGGCTTTTGTTGATCAACTACTGGGTGGGTTCAATATATTAATAACAATAATTTAATTTTCACTTCAAGTTACAAACATCAGTATAGACCTTTTTTTTGGGTGGGAAATCATCAAAAGACTTCTCTCGCTCTGGGCGTAGCGGGCAGGCGTGTCAGACTTTTACTGACTAAAACCCACCCGTGTCCCTTCGGCTGCCTGTGCCAGGGCCACGGTAACGCTTTTGAACAAATCCACAACCTTGGCAGTATTAGGTATAGCCCTGGCTCTTGTACTACAACTTCCTGTATCACAAGAGCCATATTATTAGAGATCAGAGGAAATGTTCTTGATGAAAGGCTCGTGGCTCAGCAGCACAGGTTAATCGATCAGGTTAAGCTACGCTTGCCGCGGTCGGACCGTGGATGGGTGACCACCTTTACATACCGAAACCACATTAAGTTGGTGGAAAGCACGTAAGTCGTTGGTATCGGCTGTCATTCGTTGATCTTTGATAGTCGTTACCGGTAGTCGGAAGCCCGAAAGTCTTACCAACGGATATCGTATTACCTAGTAACTGGGTTGTGGAGGTCAGATAGGCAGTTGTACCATGTAAAATACTGGTATTCAGCTGCATCCGGTTAGACTGGAACCCAACCCAATATCGCTGATAAAAAGTCTAGGCAGATTGAATGAGAGGAAATATTCTTGGTGGTGGTTCTAGTACATTTGAGTTCGTTTGTATAGAGCACTGGCCTGTCTGTACACGTTTTATGTGGCTGGGCTGTCATAGGCTGATCCAAACTACGGCATGGCAATACTGCAATGTTTTCACTGCGAGTATGAGTATCGCTTTTTACGTACAGTTTGTTCAAAATTATTAGAATGGAAAATTAATCTGTGCCGCGAAAACATAAGCATAGGGCCCCTATGCTTATGTCAATGTTATTGTGTGAAATAATGGATCGTTTGAGTGAAAGAGCTGCTTCAGTTAGGTGTTGGGGCCGCGTTAGTGAGGGATTGCGCAACAATTTAACCGGAATAACCAGGTTTTTTATTTTATTTTCATCATATACTTTAGAAATAAATCATAATACACTTACTATGCCTTGGTACAGGTGCAGGCGTGTTGCAAGGCGGTGACCGCGTGGTACGTGCAAGCGTGTGCGCAGGCCGCGCGCGGCGCGTGGGGCGGCCGGTGTTGTTGCTAGCTGCGCACGCACACGATGCCCTTGCAGCCGCTGCTACTAACCGCCAACTCACACATGTAATTATTATATTTACCGAGCTACTTGTAATTTTTACTCAAATTTAGCTGACCACTTGGTCAAAATTACGCTTTGTAACAAAATAAAATAAACACGGAATCAGCAATTAAAGTTGTACAAGGATCCTTTGGGTGGAACGAATGCCGCCATCTTTTTTTTAACACCACAAATCAGTGTCATTTAAGCGTTCAAAACATCCTTGCAGCACTTTATTTGTGTCCGTAGTCAACATATTGGGCTAGCAGATTGATTACATCGTGTCAATCTTGCACCCTCGATGATGCTGTACGACCCTCGCCTTTTCTCATATCATATCGGTTAGTGGGATGTATACTTTTAAAAATGAATAATTCTATTGAAGAAATACTATCCTGTGATGTTGGGAATTGGAGCGAAATGATACCAAGGCGAATGATAAGTAAATACTGTCTCTATTAAAATAATGTTACATGTTTTGTACTGAAATACATGTATATGAACTAATAATATAAAGGTGCCTACATACACATCACACTCCTCAGGGGGGAGAATAGAAAAAGTTTTTATTTTAGATTAATTTAGAAATATAAATTTACGATAGTAGTTCGCAAAAGCGATGAAACGTTTTACGTCGTCTTCATTTTTCTATATAACCTAAGATCACATGGCGACCGTGACGGGACCTTTTGTCTTGTTTGACGCCGGTTGTAAAGCTGACTGCCAGATACACAGATGTAGATATCTTTACTCTTATATTTTAGGTGGGAATAGAAGGCGGTCGGGTGGCATGGGAATCAGCACTAGAGGCATGTCGCAGTGGCAATTGGTTAGCCATTGTCGTGGGCGCTTCGCCCTTCACTAACGATCTACAGGCATTCATCGCAGCGTTCCTTGAGTCGCCGGTAAAAAACTATTATCGAAGCTTTTGTACTGGATTATGTCTGAGAACCTTCTGGTTACGGAGATATTGAAGGTCGAAGTTTAAACTTTTTTTTTCACGAAAACAAGTTCTAAATGATAGTTAACTTTAAATAGGTAATTACCCCCACAAACACAATGTTTAACGTGTGTTACATTCCGCGTTGCCGTAAACAGCGATTTTTCACACCAGAACTAAAAGTGGTCTCTCAGCAATATTTATTTCTCAATTTTACTTAGTTTAATGGATCTTTTTACACAAATTTTATAAACATTGATTATAATCGAATTATTATGTATTTATTTCAAAAATTATGATTAATAAAATACTTTAAAAAATCTTTACAGGCTGACCACTTCCATGAGGAGTTTAGGCTATGGATATTATCCGAGGACCGTGAAATTCCCGCACTTATATCTACTGCCTGCATTAATGTGATACTTGAGGTAAATCAAAGTCCTAATTATCTATATATTAATACGTGAAGCAAAAACGTATCCCTTTTTAGGGTTACAAAGCTTTTTAAGGTAGAAGGCACATGTTTAGATCTGAAAATTGTGAAAGGAAAAAATATTGTAGAGACTTGTTGGTGCCTGTTGATCTTGTTGTTACTCATTGTGGAATTAAAACTAAATATTTTTACATGACATTATACTGTCATGTATTTCGAAAACGCCTGATTCCATAACTTAACTTGTTGGAGTACTTTCGTATTAAAAAGTTGTGAATTTGTTGATTATTAGGCGCCGGAAGGAGTGAAAAACAACGTGATGGGCACTTTGTACGCATGGGGCGCGTATACCGCGGACGCTAACACTGTGCGTCTTCACGCCGCACTCGCGTTATTCCATGCGATAGTTCAGGAGCGACGCGCCTATATACCACAAGGTTCATCCTGTTTTTTTACTATTTAAGACACTTTCTTTCATGGGTTTTGAAGGAAATTCCTAATCTATTGCTTCATGTGTTTGTAAAATTGATCTGCTTGACACCGTAATAATCGCAATGAATGTTGTTGAATTGTCAAGCGCCTGTGTATTACTCATGTTAAAACTGACAACCACCATTTCGACAGCCAGTCGGGAAACATTATCTAGGGCTCGCTGCATTATGATGACTGCGTATCTCGGTCTGTTAAGAGGCCGAGATGAACGCGGCGTTGAAAGTCAACGCCGCGTACATCTCGACATCATCAACATCATCCGATACATCTCGTGTTTAATACAGTTAGTGTCAACTTTTAAACGAATAAATTTCAGTAGATAATACAACGTTCGTGCAGGTTGGTCGCAGTGGTACGCGTGGGAGTGGGGCGAGCTGCAGGCGAGCGCGCGCGTGGTGCGCGGCGGCGGCGGCGCGCGCCTGGCGTGCGCGCTGTACGGCGCGCGCCTGTGCGCCGCGCCCGACGCGCGCCTGCTGGCTGCGCTGCGGCGCCGCTGTCTGGGCGACGCGGCCATGTCCTCGCGGTGGAAACCTGCGCCGCTTACGGTGCCACTGCCGCTCTCGACTTCACTGAGGGTAGGTATAGATAATGCTCTAGGGTAATTGACTACATTTTTAAAATTAGATTCTATGTTCTATGTTATGGGTTTGGTTTCCGCACTTAGTCCTTCAAGTGGACCATTGTGCGTGAGCCATGGCGACCGTCAGTTGATTATTCCAGCCAGCCCACCTCCCTCCAGAAGTTGGCTATAACTCCTGGTCTGTTGAGAATATCCGTGTAACATTTGGGTGTCCCGAGGTTTTCTGTTCTAATCTGGACTACGCCTGTGCATTTGAAGAGCACATGCGCAACGGTTTCTTCAACCCCCACGCAAGCCCTGCACAAGGGGCTGCCAGTTATGCCTATTGTGTAGAAGTGTTTGTTTAGCGGGCAGTGTCCCGTGATGGTTCCAGTCACCAGACGCAGATCCTTTTGGTCCACCAGCTCTCCGCTTGTGTGTGGATGTATTCCTGAAGCCACCTGCGTAATTGAAATTTGAAAAATTAATTAGGTTTCTCAATACCTTAAAAAATATAAAATTCGGTAAAACAAATGTTTTAATATCTCAACAAAAATGGGCATGTTTTAAGTCTTTTAAACTCGATGCTATACTGTGACAGCACTGCTAGCATCTGACGTCCCAAATAAGAAACGCCATAGTACAATGATCGTTTTGCGTAACAAAGATAAAAAAACTTGAAAAGCGAGAAACTTCTCCATTTCTCCACAGATTTTTTTTCACACTTAGCGATTCTTTTTATAACATCTTTAAAATAAGTAATAATTCATGTATATTTTTGATAAAAAAAAGTCAAATACTCTATTCACGAGCGCACGTCATGTCACTGTTATCTTATTGTAATAAGATGTTCGACTGTTCGTCCAATGCAGAATCTGTAACGAGTTCAACTTAATTTAAATCCACACTCTGATAACTAAAATCCGTCAAGTATCAAGACGAAAGCGCGGTGATAGGTACTACACCATTATCCGATAGAGACTGATTTCCTGCAATGTAAATTCTCGATACTCATCATCATAATTATTTTCTTTTATACCATGACTTCATCGTCCCTGCAACCAATGTTCTAAATTCAATCAAATATCATAGTTTCAGTTCTAATGCTCTTTTTAATTCTAAAATAAGACATTGCCTTAACATAACATAAAAGCAGAAGTAGAAATGTGTCGGAGGGCAGAGGTACAGACCTTGGAACTGTAATTTTGTGAACTAACCTTTTACTGTAGTTTTCATCACCATCATTATTGTTTTTGCTGGTCATGTTGTGCGATTACCCTTTGGGTGATAATCAGGTAGAAACTTACAATGTTAACAAAATAATGTTACCTGTTGTAGTTGCCTTGTGAATAAATAAATAAATAACATGCCTGTGGTTGCTCATTATTTAACTGTCATGCATTTTGTATAGATCGTTTGCTGAAGATCCTAAATAATTTAATGTTGGTTCAACAGGAGTACACGGTAGCCTTCGACGCATTGCCCGACATCGACTCACCACAACTTCTAGCTCTGCCCGCCAACTGCCGCGTCGCTTGGGAAAAGAATGCCGCCAACGACATTATCACCAGACTCAAAGGTAGTAGCGAGTCACCGTTATAATATGTATACTAAACTCTTTGATCAACAATATTACTAGATTTCCGAAGAGTGTATCAAAAACGGCCGGAAAAATAAGAGGACGTATAATGTTGTGGTCTTTTGTTTTGCAACCGTGCAAGATCATCGTATCATCACTATCATACCTATTGCTGAATGTCCCAGGACAGATTGCATCAAACAGGATATAAATAAATTAGAACATAGTATTTTTAACCTTACTGCTTAGAAATTATGTTTCATTTTTCCTTAAATATTTTTTTTATTCATTTACTTTACTTTTCAATCGAATTATGTGTAAAATAAGAAAAAATCATAAGTCATCGATAAATTCGTCAGCATCGCTGTAAACGGGAATAGTGCCCAAAAAGCTGGCAACATTGCCACGTTGTATCGATCTTCTAATGGTCAGTTCAGACAGAACGGTAAAATGCCCGAGCCGATAACTGGCTCCGTTAAGAATAGGACCGTATTACTTTAGGTTATGTAGCCTAAAGAAGAAAAAAGAGCAACCGAGTCGAGCGAAAGGGCGTTTTGGGGGGAATGTCTTGTGTAATTTTGACGTTCAAATAGTGTTGACTCACAGCCTAGTTTGAACAAATGACTTTTGATTAAGCATGCGCGAACCGGCTGTGTCGATATTAAAAAAAAATACTGCTTTAGGGTACAGTAAAAGTCGCTCGGGCATTTTTTCATTCCGTCTGAACTGACCCTAAAGTGTGTAAGTAATTCCTACTTTCATATTTTTCCAATTTTATTTATTTTTTCACAAACCCAACTTTTTCTGTAACATTTAAAAAGGTTCATCCCACGCGGGCTGGCAACGGCGCATTTATAGCGGTTTTTCGTGATTATTTCATTAAATACAAAAAAAGTAAATATTACTTTCCGTCAAGCACTAGATCGTTGGTATAGGGAACGTGCACGACGAAGGGTCTGACATCTAGTGGGGCAAATCCGAAGTTTCCTCGGAATCAATACTTGAAATAGTGAAACGTAGTAAAATAATCTCATAAAAGAAGTGAAAAAAAAAACATAATAACTAAGTAAAAATGTATTCTTGTGTTTCTGGATGCTCAAACTCTTAAAAGAAAACTCAAAATAAATCAAATGGTGTGTAATTGTATTACTTTCCCACGGATATTACTTTCCTTGGTTACGTGATTAACAATAAAAGTCGATAAATGCAGTAAAAAAATGTGTGAGTATGAGTTTTCAAAACATTTAGAAATTACTCAATTATGTTATTTGTAAAAATACCTGAGTTTTGTATATAGTAGTACTATTCAATACAAACAAATCTAAGTAAACATAACCTCAAATAATGTTTGTTAGTTTTCGTTATAGCACTATCTGGAGAATTTTAAAAGTAAATTAAAGCAAGATGTGCCTTCATTTTAACACGTTTCAGATAGGCCTGCCTTACATTTGTAATTTGCTCTTCTAATATTTATATTGCAATCAAGCTGAAAAGAAGGCGACATGAACATAAATAATAATATAGACAAAATATTTACGTGCAAAATGGGTTCAGAAAATACTTTACAATAATTTTGACATCATAAACGTTAGAAATAGTCGTTTGAGCTACAATTTTGCCTGTTATTACTGCATTTTCAGGATTCATAACTGTTTCTTCTATATCTAAGACATGTCCGGACTCGGAAGTTTCTGGCCTTTGGACATATTTTGACCACGCTGACGATCATTATTAATCGGCTGGAACCCATATTTTATCATTTTAATTATTAGAAACGATATAAATATAATGTAAACATTAACATAAACATTGGCGGCAACACGATCACAGGTCTAAACAGTTTCTTTTTTTGACCACACCGTGGCTCTCATGTCGATTTGTGCTGCCATCTATAGTTCGTGCACGTTCCCTATTTACAAGTTTGTATGTATTTATTTTTTTACAGTTATTTTGGGATTTACTTATGAAAATCGACATACCGTCAATTATTTTCTATTTGCATTACTTAGTACGATTAAATGTTTTTATTAAAGAGTAAATGTTAAAAATCATTATAAATACCAACGATCTAGTGCTTGGCTGAAAAAATAGTAGATTTGTTTGTATTTAATGAAATAATCACGAAAAATTACTATAACTGTGTTGTTCTTAATTCATGTATCGTCATAGTAGTCAAATACCCTATAATGACTGTTCAAGTAGTTCTACTATTCTCATTTCAGAATTAAACTCGACGGTTACCGTGATCAACAAGAGTGATAATATAACACCACTAAAGTCGCTCCTTTCTCTATGGAAGAAACTTATGTCGGGAAGTCCTTTCATAAAGGGAGAATACCAAGTTGAAAAGGTTAGTGAATACCATGATAAGTCTTTGGCTCACACTTTAAAGTGTTTAAGTTAAATATTTTATAATGAATATTGAAAGCGTAATGGAAAGGTAAATATTATTACCCAACTGCGCGACAGCAAAGACAACGTTATATTTTTCACGCGTATCTTTGAATGTTTTAATTCTTAATACTAGATTAACACACGGACAAGGAACCATTTGATTGTCTAACCCTTGTTCCATAACATTGTATCCACTGTAAAGGTATAAAACAGTACACACGGCTACGCATCAAGCTATAATTTTCCAGTTTACGCTGATCTCGCACTGTACGTACAATACGAGATCAGCTTATACTGAAAATGTATAGATTGATCCGTGTGTACCTATAGACAACTAGCTCAGTGTCAGTTTTATCATACAGTAAACAGATTAGATTCCTTTTAGGCATCGAACTATGTTATTTCAATGTCAAAATGCCTTCTAAAGTTTCGTTTCGATGTACCCCTGCGTCCCTATGCAGTCCGTTTGACGGTATTCGTTATAAATGGGATGTCATATTCACAACATCCCATGAAATGAAATGCCATTTATTCGAACGCGTTAAACTGGCATACCTATTATTAAGTATTGTCATGACAACAATCTCTACTCCAGCATTTGTGTGTAATGTAATAGTTCAGATTAGAGTATTTTTTCTGTGAATTTGCGATAATTACGGTGCGTACTTGCCATGATACAATTCGTAACATTGCAGCAGTAAGTTTGAAAAACCGAACATTGCACATGAACCTGAACGACGAGACATTTACGAATACTAACCGTCCAAACAGTTCAAAAGGAAATTCTCCTTAGTCAGTGCTGTCGAGCTGGCGCAGTGTTGTAACGCAATGCTGCGCAATGAATTTTAATTACACGCGAATTCAAGCACTGTATTGATACAATTCGTAAAATTACAACAGTGAATAAAAAAAAAAGCGCATTGCACCTGCATCTGAACCTATATGACATTTACGAATACTCTTAGTTCGAGCAGTTACAAAATCAAATGCTCCTTAGTGAGTGCATCGAGCTGGCGCAATATTGTAACGCAATGCTTAAAATTAAATCATAGAATTTTAATTACACGCGAATGCCTGGTGCGTGACCACCTTAAAAAAGCCTAATCAACATTCGTTATGAAGATTCTTGATTTCCAAATTTTATGTCAAATCAAAAATCTAGTAACATCACGTCAGAGACGTCATGTATGAAATGAAGAAGACAAGAATATAGTTCTTGTTCTTCTATTTAAAGAAGTCAAAGACGTGTCATAAGGTCATAAGTAGGTACGTTGTCAGTCTTGATTACCTCGTTCTGGAACTATCAATTTGAACATAGTTTTGCCATAAGGTGTATAGATGTTTTAGGACAAAAAAATTTGTTTGTTTTGGTAAAAAAAATTGTAACTATAGTTACTATGTTTGATAAAATAAATTGTATACTATACGGTGGTAACATTGTATTGTTATGGAATTGAGGTTGTAGACAATAAAATGGTACTTTATCTTTTTCTTCTGTTCTTCTTTTTGATTGTATCATGACCATTACGTGGAGTATAAAAATAAAAGGCTCAATAGGATAAACAACACCAAATATTAAAGGAGAAATAACCACGATGGTTGAAAATAAAAACAAAAGGGAAAAACTACAAAAACCAGACTTTAACCAAAAATTTCAAAACAAGCTATAATTTCAAGCAGGCCGATGTGGCATCAAAATTGAGACTGAAATAAAATTAATGCTACGCTAAACTGTGTTGCAATAATATAATTGCATCGAATCGTGTACATTTTCTCCATTTCCAAACGAATGTATCTTTTGGAAGCTACCATCTAGAATCAATTATATATAAATAGCCTCCTTCATAATGAGCAATATGGCTTTACAAAAGGTCGTTCGACTACAGATGCGGGTGTTGCTCTGTTGAAACACATATTTAAAGCATGGGAGAACTCGCAAAATGCTCTTGGAGTTTTCTGTGATCTCTCCAAAGCCTTTGATTGCGTGCACCATGAAACGCTTTTGCGAAAACTGCGTTATTACGGTGTCCATAACGAAGCTTTAAAAGTAATAAATTCTTATTTACAAAATAGGTTCCAATGTGTAGAAATTAATGGTGAAAAATCTTCCAGGCTACCAGTTCAGTTAGGTGTGCCTCAAGGCTCAATACTCGGCCCATTCTTGTTTTTAGTGTATATCAATGACTTATCATTCTATTTAAAGGGTATTTGTGATGTTGTACTGTTTGCAGATGATACTTCTCTTATTTTTAAAGTAGACCGGTATAGACAAGATTTTGACGACGTAAACAGTGCTCTCTCAATGGTTACGGATTGGTTTACGGCAAATAACCTAGTTCTCAATGCCAAGAAAACAAAATGTGTAAAATTTGCCTTACCGAATGTTAGAAATCTAGGTCCCAACATCGTCTTAGATAAAGAGGTGCTTGAAACCGTAGACTCGGCAGTTTTTCTGGGCATAACAGTAGATGCCAAACTTCAGTGGGGATCACACATATCAAGCCTAGCATGGAGGCTCAGTTCAGCCGCCTACGCCGTCAGAAAAGTAAGACAATACACTGACATCGATACAGCTCGGTTGGTCTACTTTAGTTATTTTCACAGCGTTATGTCCTACGGTATTCTGCTGTGGGGCAAAGCTGCTGATATTCAAAATATTTTTGTCCTTCAAAAATGTGCTGTTCGTGCAATTTACCAGCTAGGTGCCAGAGTTTCCTTGAGGGACTTTTTTAAAGATGTTGGTATTCTCACGGTGGCATCACAATTCATATTCGCTAACATCTTATATATTAGGCAAAATATACACTTGTACACTAAAAACAGTGATATTCACACCGTTAACACAAGAAATAAGGACAAACTACGTGCTCCCTTTCACCGGCTTCATAAGGTTCATAACTCATTTATTGGGCTTGGTATAACTTTTTATAACAAGCTTCCCTCTTCTTTGCTAGATTTGCCTTTTAATGCGTTTAAAGCTCAAGTAAAATCCGTCCTTTGTTTAAAGGCTTACTATTCCATCAACGATTATTTAAATGACAAGAATAGTTGGTCGCTGTGATTAACTCAAGACAATGTTTATGTTCTTTCTCCAGAATCGGCGTATCTAGTGACAGGTTATATGCGTTCATATAATTATTATTTTATTTTTTATTGCCTGTCTAACAATTTTTTTTTATAACTATCTATTAAGTCATTAGTTATTGACATGATCTACTCATAACAATATTTTCTATGATGAGTTGTTTTAGGCTTTATTTGGCCTCGACAGTTTTCATTTTATTTGTCGGTATATTGGTATGGCTAGCTGACATTTTGACTAATTATTTAATTAATATTTTGTGTCTCGTAATGTTTATTACTTTGCCTAAGTATGTATAGAATCAAGTCTATCCGACTAAACAGACAGCTGTGCTGCTGGGGAGTTTGTTCCACTACTTCTTCTTCCCAGCTAAAGCACTAGGAAGTGGTGAAGGGTGGGCGTTTTGGGGGACTGTCTCATGTACTTTGACGTTCGAAAAGTGCTGATTCTCAGCCTAATTTGAATAAATGACTTTTGATTTTGATTTTGATTTTATATTTTGTTGTAAATTTGGACGTTCAAAAGTCCATGAATTAAAGTGTGTTTTGAGGTAAATGATTCGACTTTGACGTTTGTCCCGTGCAGCGCGGCGCGGGCTGGTGGGGCTGCGTGTGCGAGGGCGAGGCGCGCGACGCGGCGCGGGCGGCGCGCCTGCTGCACGCGCGCCTGGGCGCTGCGGCGCGAGACCACGAGCGGGCTCTGTTGCATGTCACTACTCACTTTAGTACACTAGCTTTAGTACACTACTTGTCCTAACAGGCATATTTAATCAATGTTTAAACAGCGCGAGTGGTACGTTTCCTGACTTAGTGAAACATAGTAAAGTAGTACCAATTTTCAAATCGAGTGGTAATAGTGATCCCTCTAATTATAGACTTATATCTGTGCTTCCAGGATTGAGCAAAATTTATGAAAAAATCATGCTCGACACACATTTTACACATGTTGTCACATTTTAACTCAAATGGGATTTTACATAGTCGACAGTTTGGTTTCACGAAAGGTCGACGACTGACCCGGGAGTAAAACTCATCAGTCACATTTTGGAATCCTGGGAGAAGTCCAAGGATGCAATTGGCATTTTCTGTGACCTTTCAAAAGCGCTTAACTGCGTTGCGGAATTTGTGGACAAGCTGCTGATCATGTACTTTCCTATTTATCAAACAGGCAGAAAAAGAAAAGATACGGTTGTCTTACATGTCAACGATAGTCTAGCTGTTCTTTCGAAATGGTTTGCGGCTAATAATTTTTTACTCAATGCGAACAAAACGAAATGTCTTAAGTTCTCATTACCAAATGTACCCCAAGTAGGTCTAAATTTAAAAATTCATGGCAAGAAACTAGATGCTATTTCGGAAACTGTATTTCTAGGAATTACTTTAGATTCAAAATTGCAATGGGGTGCTCACATTGGAGCTCATTCAAGTAGATTAAGCTCAGCTGCTTACGCAGTAAGACAAATAAGGCAGTTGACTGATGTAGCCACAGCTAGGTTAGTATACTTTGGTTATTTTCACAGTATTATGTCTTATGGCGTTCTGCTGAGGGGATCAGCAGCTGACGTATATTCAATTTTAATTTTACAAAAGAGGACAATCCGCGCAATCTATAAAATGGGGCCTCGCGAGTCTCTTAGAAACAAATTAAACGAAATTGATATACTAACTCTCTTTGCAAAAAAAAATGCGATTTCCATAATCTAAATACACGTACTAAAAGTGAAACTGTGATTCCAGAATTTAGATTAACTAAAACTAGCAAGTCATAAACAGTATCCGCTTCTATAACAAGTTCCCAAAGTCGGTTACAGAACTTAGCGATGGAAAGTTTAAAACTCACATCAAACGTGTCCTTATCGAAAAAGCATATTGTAAGATAAAAGACTACGTCGAAGACAGGGAACTTTGGCATTAATTCCTTCTGCACATGTGGCAGTTCCTAATTAACAGCATAACTATGTAAGAGTCTATTAACTGCTCCCAAATTACAATTTAAATTTTTATTCGTTTTATTTTTACAATGTCTGACATATTCTCGTCATTATTTGACATTATAAATCAATTCTAATATTGACTATTTATTAGTGATTGTCATGGAAATCATGTCACTTGGTTTAAATAGGTTAATTTTATTTATGTAGATTCTTTTACATATTGTGAATGAGAGAATGTTGTAGGCCTTACAGACTGTAGATTTGTAGACGATTTTCTATTCTTTATTTTCATTCCTCTAAGTATCTGGTAGTTATTGACAGGCCTGCACTATCCTCCCATACCTATTATATCACTGAAATTTGAAAACATTGTAAAAGCCAATTATTTTTTATAACAGTAACCGTGGAGTTTCTTACCGTCACTTCTCCATAGGAAGCGACAAATTGGAACCGTGCACCTAGCTTCTGACGTTTCTTATGTGCCCTTGCACGTTTATGTGAAATAAAATATTTTGGTTTGATAGCTTTAACAGGTGCTCCTGGTTAACCCACTAAATTCAAATTTTCTTACAAGATTTGCAATTTCCAAGTCACTGTCAGATTGTATGTTGATCAAAATATGATTCGCGACTGTATCTAATATGTATATTAAAAAATGATAATCATAAAAATCATCCATACAAAAGTTCAAATGAACCCAAATAATGACTATTTCATGAAATCGTGACATCAGAGGCCAAATTTTGACTAAGAGAGTTTTATTGATGAATTTGATTAATCTAATAATTTAAATTCCGGAAGTTCATATTTGTAACAGTCGCGAATTATGTATTAACGGGGGGTTATCCGAAATTGCCTGTTTCAGAATCAAGATTAAATTATCAAATTCGTATATTTAGGCCCTGAAAAAAATATATGTCATAGATAGATCCTTGTTTGAGGGAAATTAAAGGTTCAAAACACGATTAATTGCAATTTGCTCGATGAAAAAAAAATCCGAAGTAGGGTCGATTTCGAAACCAGTTTCCATCTCATTTTCTAATAACAGCACAAAATTGTGTAGAAATTGCATGTACAATAAGAGAATCGTATTTAGGAGGGAAAATAAAGGTTGAAATTTTTAGTTTAATAGATTTTTTTTTGAACAAACTCAAAAACAGTAAATCGGGCTAAATCGGCTCGCGCTCAGAGTCCTGCGGGACGTCATAGACGGTGGACCTGTGTCAAAATTTTCAAAAACTCGCTCACCCTGCGCCTGTACAAAAAAATCGAATAAAATAATAACAAATTAAATTATGAAATCGGGATAACTCACAAAACATATTAGGTTGGGGAAAAAGTTTCTTCGCATTTTTTAAGAAAATTCAAAACATTTTTTAATAAAGTTTATTTACATTTAACTAAAGTATGTAGGTACCATTTTGTTCGATAACTTTTTGCCATCTTGTAGGTAGGGACATGATCCCATTGCTATAGAAATTTTGGGACTTCTGGTCAAAATACCGCGACAAGTGGTTTTGGCAGTCCACTCGTGATGTTAACCTGACACTGCCTAAAGAATTCTGAAGAGACCGAAACAGGTGGAAATCTGAAGGTGCAAGGTCAGGACTATACGGCGGATGCATTAACACCTCCCAGCCAAACTCTCTTAATTTTTGTTGGGTGGCTAAAGATGTGTGAGGTCTAGCGTTATCATGATGAAAAACCACACCCCTTCTGTTGATTAATTCCGGCCGCTTTCTCTCAACTTCTTGCTTTAATCTCATCAGTTGTTCGCAGTAGAGTTCAGAATCGATGGTCCTGCCTGGTGGTAACAGCTCATAATGAATAATGCCCTTCCAATCCCACCACACACACAGCATCACCTTGTTACGAGTTAACCCGGGTTTCGCCACAGTCTGTGAAGCCTGACCGGCCTTTGACCACGACCTTTTTCGCACGTTCTTGTCATACGTGATCCACTTTTCATCACCAGTTATCAGCTTCTTCAAAAATGGTTCGGTTTCATTACGTCGTAATAAAGAATCACAAATGAGTACACGGTTCATTAGGTTTCTTTCAGTGAGCTCGTGAGGTACCCAAATGTCGAGCTTTTTTGTGTACCCAGTTTTTTTCAAATGCGCCAAAACTGTTTTGTGGTCAATTTCCAGTTCTTCAGCTACGTCGTAACTACTGGTATGCCGATCTTGCTCCACTTTTTCAAAAATGGCATCCATTTTATCCGTAATAGGGCGACCAGAGCGACGTGCATGTTTGACATCAAAATTTCCGGATTGAAAACGCTTAAACCAAATTTGTGCTACTCTCACAGACACTACACTAGGTCCATAAACATCGCAAATTTTTTTCGCGGCTTGCGTTGCATTTTTACCTTTCTGGTAGTAAAATTTTAAAATGTATCGAATTTCTTCATTAGATTCAGTCATCTTGACGGTACGAAAAACAAATGAAAATCACACATTTTCCTAATTTGAATTTGGAATTATGTTCTTTAAAATTTAAACTTTCATTGATACCAAAACCAGCCAGATACAAATAGTATAGCCAAAGAGATTTTATTACAAGTTCATACATACTATAATACGAAAAGACTTTTTCCCCAACCAAATATCTTGTAATTATAGTATTATAGTTTTAATTCATAAAATTGTTTTCGAAAATGTGATTATTTCTAGTAAATATGATGACGTTTAATTGTCATCTTAAAATAGTGTTGACACATTACAAATTAATATCGATAAAATAATAGTCAAGTGAGAGTCGTATGTAATGTTTTATCGTCGTTTATGAAGAAGTTTGTACAAAAGACATTTTTCTAAGATTTTTAAAATCAGATTCATCCATATCAACTATATTTACTCTCCACCGACCTGTCTTCGCTACTATCATCCTACAGTAAACAATTTGTCCGCAGTGTGTAGCAACACAAGATTTTTTCTAGGATCGGTAATTTTATCATATTGGCTCCGAGTGAACAACTTTCAGTTTTGAATACCAAAAGTCACTGTCACTATACGATAAAATATTACAACGTGCTTGAAAAATAGCGCCGTGTGAAGGCAGTGGTTATGCGCTAATAGTATAACTTGGTGCTCATGTTCCCAATCAAGTTCGTCAAAGACGTATCGTATCGTATCTATGCCATATACCTACTTGGATCTATGCCACTTTTGTCTTGGTAAATAGTCCAATGGGTCGGTAATCCGACAAGACCGAGGACGGATAAAAAATATATACAAATTTAATTTTGAAGTCTTAAAATAATAGATTCGATAAATTTTAGCTGGAGCAGTAGGTCACTAGACAATGAAGTACGGCAATTGTTTCTTTAAATGTGCTCACAATATTTACGGTTCTTTATGAGCGGTGTCAAACATCAAAAACAAAAGAATTTGGTTACAGTATAAGCAAAACAGTACGACGATTTTTAGCCGATTCTACTTTATACAAATCTGAAATTCAGGATCTTTGAAAATTCTGCCACTAAAGAAATTAAATAGTGGATGCAAATTTATATGGAAATCTACCATTTTTGTCGCAGAGAAATACCGTCGGGCACACAGCTTGTCTATTAAATCATTTTTTTTAAGTTACTGATTACTAACGTTTAGCCTTAACCTCTGGTTCTGAGAAGCATGAATTCGGTTTAGAGATATTTATTTTCTCAAAGAACAAATTGCACAATGGTTTTTTTTTTGTTTTGGATGGGAAATCATCAAATGAATTCTACCGCTCTGGAAAGCGTGACAGACTTTTATTGTCTAAAACCCACCCGTGTTCCTTCAGTTCAAATTCAAATTCTCAAATTCACTGACAACTAACACTTGTGTTGGATAGTCGCTGGTTGAAAGGTCTGGGAGCATGATTTCGGTTTAAAAACATTTATTTTCTCATAGAACGAATTGCACAAGGGTTCCTATTGCAATGGTGCAATTATTTGTTTTCACCTTACTACCAAAAAACCATGTGTATCTGTAACTAGCTTCTGCTCGCGACTTCTTTCGCGGAGGATTGGTGACGCGGGAGTAATTGACGTACAGTTGTCCGTGTGAGAAGCAGCTAGTCCTGAGGTCGGAACCCGTAGCAATCATAATAATAATAAAGCTGAAGAGTTTGTTTTTAGGGTTCCGTACCTCAAAAGATGAAAGAGGAACCCTTCCCATCTGTCCGTCTGTCTGTCCGTGTGTCACCTCCGATTTTCTCAGGAACGGGTGGCTCTAGCAAGTTGAAATTTATACCAGATACTGAAGTCTATAGTTCGTATTAGGTCTATAAGAATCAAGGTCCTGAGTCGACATGACAAAAAGATATGGGCAAATTTATATTTTTGCGAAAACTTGTAAGTACCAAAATTTACCTTAATATTCAATTTTTTTTATTTTTCGGAATTTTCCCGTTACTTATGCCGTTTAACCAAAATTCACAATTCTAGGTCAACCGGAAGTACCTTATATATATATTCATATGCATGTAGCAAAAAGCGGTTATTTTAATATTACAAACAGACACTCCAATTTTATTTATATGTCTAGATGTATAGATTTTAGTTCTACCATAAAATGTATCTAAAACTAAGGAAAAAATATCGAACATAAGCAAAAATAATTCCGTTGATCAACTGCAATATGTTATACTATGGCATGGATTTTCTGCTAAATGGTTGACAGTTCATCGTAAATAAATACGTCGCGCTGCATTTGGGGGAGGCGGAGGTAGCGTTTCAAAGGCCCACAGGCCGGAACAACCTAGCCTTAATCAACTTGCAATCTCATACTGACCCACAAATTGCAAAAAGCGAAAGCAAATTTGAGTTTCGCGGCCAGTTTCCCCGTATCTCTTATAGATTCGGATTTACCAATACTGTCTCAGTAAAAAAATACACTCTTTGTATCATCCTCCATCCCAATCAATCTGCCCTGCCTTTTCCCAACTATATTGGGGTCAACTTCCAGTCTTACCGAATGCAACTGAATATCAGTATTTTACATGTAGCAAGTGCCTATCTGGCCTCCAAAACCCTGTTACTGGGTAACGTGATACCCCTTAGTAAGACAGGATGTCAACATTGGGCTTCTGACTTCCCGTAACGACCGTCAACGATCTACGAACCGGGCCTAACGTACTTTCCGAGGCATGGAGGGGTTTCGATGTGTGACCATCCAGATCACCCATCCACGAACCAACCGCGGCAGCGTAGCTTAAGGTGAATCTAGTCCAAATTTTTCCCATACAAACTTCGGGAGTGTATTACTCCACTGTTTGACAATGCACATCAAAAATTAAACATGGTATAGTTTTGTCTCATTATTTTTTTTTTAAACGTTGCCCACACTAGGAATTACTCCTGTATTGTGGGTGCGTTTACAAACATTTAAATTCACATACACAAACAGCCAGACCCGGAACAACTACTTGTAGGTCATACAAATATTTGTTCCGTGCGGGAATCGAACCCGCTACACGCAGCATAGCAGTCAATCGCTTAACCACTGCGTCAACCGTGCTGTCAATATTGTCTGTACGAAAACAGAATACTAAAATAAAAAGCCATTAAAAAGTTAGGAGCCAATAAAGATTAGTTTTTCTTGCTAATTTAACCTAACTTGGGCGTGTTTATATATTCAAAGAAGTGTAAAATCTGAAAAACCAAGTCGGTACCGACAAAGCTCAAATATCGAAAAGTTCAATAAACTTTATTAGTCATTGATTTATGCAGTGGTTTTTTTCATAAAATCCGATCTTCCGAAGGACTGTTCTTAATTTTTTACGCGCCTGTTGTACTATAAATGATCCTGTATCTCACTCAATAATGTTGTAAGTGTAGACTAGCTTCTAACTGCTCATCACGGGTACTACCTCTGTCGGACACGATGCCTGGTGAGAGAGCGTGCTTTTTAGCCAGGCCCATCATTGAGTTCGAGCCCGCGACTAGGTTCCCCTTAAGTATGTTATACTCCGGCCCATAAATACTAAATCTTCAATTTTTGTAGGTAAGCGAGGAGTGGCAGATGTTATGGTGTGGTCCGAGTGCGGTGGACGCGTACGTGCGCGAGTTTGGAATGCGAGCGCGCGCCGCTTCTGCCAGACTTGATACTCAACAACTGAAGCCGGACTATATGCCCACAGGTACCGTTTATTAGCCTCCTTAAAAAATAATCACAAGTTATGCAAGAGTGCAATGAACCAATAACTCGAGTTATCATGCCCATTGGACACTGACGCCTGGCATTTTGAGATGAAACCCAAAACCGTGACGGACGCCGCTTCGCAAAAACCTGCGAGCTCACTAGACACTTGCAGGACTATACTCCATTGGTTTAGGTAATTTACTAAAGGTAAACCAATCGTAAAATGGGGTTTTTATAGATGACACTTTCTAGTTTAATAATAAGTTTTATCCAAGTTAAAATTATTTTAAAATGTTACGATATTTTCTTCTTTTATTAATGTAAGACGTTTAATTTTATAATTTATTCTTAAATTACTCTCCGTCGATGCTGGAGCATATTTTTTTTTTGTTTTATTTATATTAAAATGTAATATTTTGTAAACTGTAAAGAGCCCACGCCCAGTACAAGACAGGTTCTCTAAAATTTAGAATTTAGCAACGAATTAGATAAAGTTGATGACAACTGAAGTGACACTGACAGTGACAAGCATACTAGATTGAGAGTGGCAATATTGGCTTCCGCTATATTTCCCTCTCTCTTGCTCTTTCCTTTGTTTGTATCTATCCGTCTCTTTCGCAAATCCAGTTTCCTCACCAAGTGACGGTGAGCCAACTGCGGGCTTAACCGTAGCAGTGAATTGCCGATCATTGTGTCGAAAATATTCACCAGGTAGAAATTAAATTAAGCTTCAAATAAAGTAAGTATTTAATATGTGTTTTAGTTTTAGGTAAAACACTGCTATTAAACATTTGACCGTTATTTGAAGCTTACTAGATTGAGACGTATTTGTTATCACCTGGTGGGAGATGACGCCAATGTGAACGTAGATATAAGCTATTAATTAATAAAACTAGATGTGCTTAGAGGAAATACAATTTAATAATCTCATGAATGTGAACTTTACAAGGAAAAAGAAAATTATCGTTATAATAGGTACTTTTAAAGAACTTTATTATTAAAGATATTATGTTTGAACTTATAGAACATATTGATATACAAATTTTTGAGATAATTTTGAGAATCATTGATAACTTAGAATGATCATAAATGCCGTCTAAAAGAAAGGACTTTCTAAAAACCACCTTATACGATAGACGGATTAAATCTACTTTAATTTATCTTGTAGGACATTATGCAATTATAAACATTTCTAACACTTCTTGAGAACAATTACATACTCAGGACCATGACATCTCTATGTTACTTAACTAATATTACTGAACGTTCTAGATACATTACAACTATAATTGTTTGGCATAAAGGGCATCACTTTTCTGCAGTAATAGCGGGTGAAGGTATTCTGCGGTCGCCAATTACCCCTAGATAGTATTTCATCTAAGAACTAATTGTTAACCTAGTTCATAGAGGCTACCTCAGACCTAAGACTTCCAGGCGAAGCAGTTACTCCTGCTTCTAACAACAGAGACCCACCCCACGATGACTGTACGAGAGGCGATCCTCTAAAATTAAGAAACAGATTATTAAGACACCCTGACCCTGTTTAGACCCTGTACTTTGGTACAGGGTCTAAATTTTCATTAGTAGGATGAGGAGGTAGTCTCCAACCCAACTGTCTATAATCGCCAGTATCTGTTTTGGATCCAAATATTGGCCATAGGATCAGACAATCATTATTTTCTGATAGGTGTTTTGAGTCCACAGCTAACAGAGATCATGAACTCTTCTGCCGGAGCAAAGGAGTAACAGAGTGGCTGCATGTCTACAAGTAGCAAATATATTTTTCGCGTCTATAGAATAACTGCATAAATTCTGCTAGTTTGTCAACGTTCCAAACTACAGATTTTTGAGCTACTGGGTTTTTTAAAGCAATAGACTAGTATATGAGTAACTAAAACGTGAGAACTTAATTTGGCAGATTCGTCAGAGTTACTTAATGTGCAGACCACAGATTTATGAAATAAAATAGTTTTATACGCTAACCGCTCTATTAGACTCAAATCTGCAAGAAAGCGAGCCAAAACTTGACCTGTTGGCTGGAAGGGGTTTAATTTATGCTATTTTGTCCATGTGCGCCATCTATTCCATGCTACTTGATAATTCTTTTTAGTTGATGGACGCCAAGAGGATCTTAAGAGTTGTAACTGAGCTTCATTCCATTCACCTAAGGTCTGGGACCACCCCCACATTTCCATACTTCTAACGTCATTTCACGGAATCTAGGGGGTGCGAGGCCTGTCACCGTATCTATCAGCTGTGAATGCAGTTTCCGGACTATTAATGGAGGTGCTATCGCGCGGGGTTTTCGGTCTCCTCTCAAAAATACTCGCTCCCACCCCGGTACTATTATCAGAAAGAGACCCGACGCAAAGTTGAGGTGAGCTAGTACCCTGGGCACTAGGTAAGGCGGAGGAAACACCCAAGCTAGTGGGTAGGTCCAGTTTTGGAAGAAGGCATCGTGGTACATTGCTTGAGTGTCGTTCAGATCCAATTATACCTATTTCGTTACGACTTTTGCCCGTTCTGACGCAAATAGGTCTATCACCGGAACTCCGAACTTTTTGAATACTTTTTCCGTACTGTACGGGGTAGGAGATACGAGGGTCATTCAATAAATACTTAGCCTACAAAAAGTAAACGAAAATTTTGGAAAAGTGGGAATTTATTTTTCAACATAGTCTCCTTTTAGTTCGATACACTTAGCCCAGCGATGCTCCAACTTTTTTAATCCGTCCGAAAAATAGTTTTTGTCAAACTCTGCAAAATAGGCCTCCGTGGCGGCGATGACCTCCTCATTCGATCCATATCTATTCCCGGCGAGTGATTTTTTCAGATAAGGAAACAGAAAGAAGTCACAAGGGGCCAAATCTGGAGAATACGGTGGATGGGGCAGCAATTCGTAGCGTAATTCGACCAATTTGGCCATGGCAACGGCAGACGTGTGAACCGGTGCGTTGTCGTGGTGAAACAGCACTTTTTTCTTCGCCAGATGGGGTCGTTTTTTCTTTAATTCGGCGTCGAATCGGCCCAATAAATCGGCATAGTAAAGCCCTGTAATTGTTTTACCCTTCTCGAGGTAATCGATGTAGATCACACCTCGTGAATCCCAGAAAACGGTGGCCATAACTTTTCCGGCCGATTTTACAGTTTTCGCCTTCTTTGGAGCACGTTCCCCGGTCTGGATCCATTGTTTTGATTGCTCCTTGGTCTCTGGTGTGTACCAGTGGATCCAGGTTTCATCGACGGTCACAAAACGAAGCAAAAACTCCGCTGGATTCCGCTTAAACAGCGCCAAACACGTCTCCGATGTGGTCTCACGGTTGCGCTTGTTTTCTGGTGTGAGTAAACGCGGCACCCATCGCGCCGACAGCTTTCTCATGCCGAGTTCCTCGTGAAGAATATGATGCACTGTTCCTTCTGAAATGCCTACAGTCTCAGCTAGCTCCCGAACCTTCAATCGGCGATCTGCCAATACAAGATCATGGATTTTTTTAATGTTTTCCTCCGTAGCAGCTGTTTTCGGTGCACCTGGACGTGGTTCATCAAAAACCGACGTACGGCCACGTGCAAACTCGTTGAACCAATTCTTGACGGTGGCCATCGATGGAGAAGAGTCACCGTACACAGCATCCAAGCGCTCTTTGATTTCGATGCGCGTTTTCCCTTCCAAAAATAGGAATCGAATCACCGAACGATATTGCTCTTTTTCCATTTTTGTAAAACCGATCGACACGTTCGCTTCCATAAGTTGTCAAATTAAAACAAATAAAGGGATTGGAATGAAAATTTTAAAAAAGAATTAAAAAAGAATGTGCTACACTGTGGTAAAACTCTTTTGAAACTACAGCGTCCTCTGGCGATGAGGCTAGGTACTTATTGAATGCACCTCGTACCACTCCAGCGGGAGACGATGACGAAAAAGATGGTCTGCGTGACAGTTGTATTTCCCCGGAATATGCTGGATTTTTAGGCTGATTTGGTACTGGTCTAGGACTTGAAAGATCTCTCTCGTGAGCTTCAGTAATGAAGCAGACTTGGTTCCCGTTTCTTAAAAAGGGTACTACAGTCCTGTTGTCGCACTGAACTAGAACGGTTGACTTGGACATGTTTGGCCGTCGCTCTTCTATGGTCCTGATAGTGCGTATCCATTTAGCTGAGCTCCCCAAGCTACATCCGGCTCGTCTGTGGTCAGGAAATGTGATGGTGGTGGGTTGTGAATCCGAGAGGCCCTATGACAATTTAGTAGCCACCAATTTAGATCCTCCTTTACTTCTATAGGTAAACTTCATTGACACAGCCTTCTTTTAGTTTCTTGTTTTGAAACATTAGTGTGTCCCGAAAGTGAAATCTGCCCTTTGACACCACGAACCTGGCGAAGTTTAAAAGTCCTATCAGGCTTTGTACACTTTCAACCTCATAATGTCGTTGTGTAATAGATTTAGCACCTTTTCTCTTATTTTTGAGATCCTTTCGTGTGGCAATGATCTCTCGTTTATCCATGGTTTCCATAGAATACCTAGGAATACGAGGCTTTTGCACAGAGTTGTGACAGATTTTTGGAAATTCGTCTACCACCCTAGGTAGAGCAGACGATCTAATACTATTTAGACGTGCACTCGCAGTATGTGATGGTTTTGGTGAACCACGAGAAAATCGTCTAAATAGACGAGTATTCGAATACCCTCCTCCCTTATTGTCTGTGCCACCCAGTTTGTTAGAGTTGCGAAGACTGGGTGCTGTGTTGAGGCCAAAAGGAAGGCACGTCATTTCTAGCAATCTTCCTTTGTAACTTAGTCGTAGAAATCGTCTGTGTGACTGGTGTATGGGCAAGTTGAAGTAGGCCTGTGACAGGTCGACTTTGTACAGCCAGTCGTTTCGTTGTAGAAAGTCTGGGACACGAAACACATTTATGAGCCTGAATGGCTCCGTGTAAACCCAATCGTTCAGATTCTTTAAGTTGAAAATAGGCCGGTTGGTGCCATTGCTTTGGGGACCACAAATATTGAGGACAGGAAACTCGGAGTACGGGAGACTACTAGCACCTTTTGTGTTATCATTTGCGAAATAGTAGTTGACATTGCCTTGGATACCTTTGTTTGAAATGGACTCTGTGCATTGAGCATCACTAAAAGCGTTTTTTGATGAAAGGTATGCGATAGCCTTTTATTATGCGAAGAAGGGTTTTTGGTGCTCCGAGTTTCTTCCATCGATTGGCATAGAACGCTTACTGGCCTGCTCTGAAGTTCTGTCTGTCAGAACCTGCTTCTCTTTCCTCCTGGGGGATATTCGGTGGCTGAAGTCCGCTTACTGTTATTTCTACTGGTCTCTTGTTTGTTAGGCTGCTGGTGAGTTCCTCGTGAACGAAACCATGATAGTTCTGGCTAGGCCCACGTGTTCCTTTATTGTTGTTGCCGGTTCCCTGGGTGGGATGGCAATTACCTGACCTCTGAGAGGTATGATTGTGTCCACAGCCCTGCGAGGGCTGGAAGCATGGCATGTAATTAGTGCAGCACTTCTTAAATCCTGCTTGCGAAGTAGGTTTGAAGCCACTGGATTTATTCGGAGGTAGGAATGTCTTCTTACACCTCCGTTCTTTTCCAACGTTGATAGCATTAGCTCAGGACTAAAAACCCCACCGTCCAATCAATTGATTGGACCGTGGGATTTTGCGCAAAGCAGCCTTAACAAGAGGATCGCGAACATAATTTATTATTCCGTCTCTACGAATTTGAATTATCTCTGCGCGATGACCGCAAATAAGTTGAATTATATCTAAAGATACTTTATAATATTCACTATCCGAAAATAATTCAGAGCTTTTGTTAAGCAACTGATCGGGTGTTACACTGCCTTTGACATGTGCCCAGGATAAAAGATCGGTCATACTTGTTTGCAATACCTCTCGCTGTTTAAGAGCACAAAAGGCTAGAGCACCATAGGCTTTGTCAGCCAGAGCTAAATGTCGTAAAGAATCATATGGTTTGATTTCTTCATTGATCTCCAGCCTCGTAAAACCGGAACTGTCATTGTGCTTCTGCACAATTCTTCTGGATTTCTGCACTTCCGAACACCTATCCTCGCACCATTCACTTTTAAAATGCTGAAAATCATTTTAAGATTTAAGTTCATTTTCAGGAGCCTTAGGAACCGGCATAATCCGTACTGGCATCATAATCGTACAAAGACCGATAGCCGTTATTATTTAATAAGGAAATTTCGTCATTATTGTCATCTGCTTGCATTTCTGCTGAATGCTGAGGAGAACATGCAGAGTTTCTAACGCTATAAAAACTCGTTCTTTTAGTTCGCTTACTTCTTGAGTTAATTGTTGCTGTAACTCAGCTTCACGAAAAGGGCGGCTTCCTTTCTTTTTTTTTATAGTGACGGCGACGTTTTTTTTATTTGGGTTTCGCTGAGGACGTGGAACAGCTAGGAATACTGGACGAGGAGCTCGAGGATTCGCTTGTCTGGCGTTCTAGACGCACTGTTGACACTTTATTTTGTAACCCGGTTGGCCCCGGAGTTTCCATCGCAATTGGATTACTTGCGCCCTCCATCCTGATTAACATGAAAAACTTCGATTTGTTTATGATTCTTTTTTAACGTACCAACGAGTATGTAAGCGATTAAAAACACAACCGAAATAAATAATCACGAATGTATTGTAACATGAACGATAGAGGTCATAAAAACGCTAACATACAATTAACAATCATTATCAAATCAATATTTCATTTTAAAAAATCTACAATCTTTAGAGCAATGAGGGTAGTTTTGCATTGCGAATGTTATACTCGAACACTTAAATGCAATGCTGGCTAAGGGCAAGGCCGAACGGTTTTTTTTTTCTGGTTGGGAAATCATCAAATAACTTCTCCCGCTCTTTCGTGTCAGACTTTTACTGACTAAAACCCACCCGTGTTCCCTCAGTTGCCTGTGTGCCAGGGGCGACGGTATCTCTTTCGAACAACCCGCACCCCTGGCAGGCATCGGCCCTTGCGGGCCCCATCTGTTGCTGCTGACATCTCTTTGAGGCGCGCGTGGAACACAACGCGCCGTCGACCCGGGCCTGGTCTTTACCGGACAGCGAGCTACCCATTACTCGCCGTCCGCAAGCCCGTGCCTACGGTGGCCGGGAATCAGCCTGGGATTCCCGACGCCCAGGGCGTCTCCTGCGAAGGCCACGGCTGCATTTCCCTCACGTGCGCCGCCTCCCTCTTTGCGAGCATAACTGCTTTGCTGAAGGAGGCGACTGCTAGCCATGCACTCTCGCTCCGTACCATGGCCTGGACCAGGGTCGTACGCGAGAGATCGCCGCCGCCGATCACCTCCACGAGGACACGGCGGTGCTCCACCTAAGCCGGGCAGACCTCCACCGTATGTTCCACCCTGTCCTCTGGGCGATCTTCACAATGGAAACACCCGGGCGTTTCCTCCCGCCCTATCCGAAACAGGAACCTCCCGAAACAGCCATGTCCGGTGAGGACCTGTGTCAGGCGGAAGGTGAGGCCGCCATGCGGCCTCTCAAGCCACTCCTCAAAGAGGGGACTTACCGCCGCAATCGTGGCGTGCCCAAAGGCCGAACGGTAACACCGTTTTAAATAATATAACTTTGCCCATAAACATAGTGATCATGCATCACATCACTGAAACAGTTTTGTGAAAGTTAATCCTACTTACAATTGTGTCTGATGGAATGCACTATAATCACTTTTTTAAAAACAATCGATATTTTAAATGTTCTCTCGACAACCTCTTTTCACGCGGAAAAAGATGCCAATGATCGGCGATTCACTGCCACGGCTAAGCCCACAGTTGGCAGCACCACCTGGTGAGGAAACTGGATGTGCGAAAGAGACGGATAGATACAAACAAAGGAAAGAGCAACAGAGGGAAATCTAGCGGAAACCAGTAGTGCCACTCTCAATCTAGTAAGCTTCAAATAACGGTCAAGTGTTTAATCGTTTCTTTTTGTTTAGTTTAAATTCACTCAAAATACTGCCGGATATCCTGTGAAACGTTTGATGTTTTCATATAAATGCCTAATTATAACCAGAGAACGGATATTCGGAAGCATATTCACCTAAAGTTGAGATGTTGGTTAATATGGAATTCGCTTTTGTATCGTTAACGTCAGATTTTAATGACCAAACCGGACCAAACCATAGCAACCGCACTAATGACGCCTATGCATTCCGTAAATAACGGAACGAAGTGGTCAGATAGTTACGCTGGTACTCGTCATACAGCACGCATATATGCAAGTACGTGACTCACTATTGCATCGGGCGCCGCGGAGACAACACAGTGGAGTCACCGGCGCGAACCGCTAACGTCACTGTTTTAAGTATGCGTGTTAGCATCGAGCCACTTACAATCTTCACAAGGTAACGCTTCTTCAGAACAGTAGTCCATCAAATCATTGCCGAACCTGGCACCCGGATATGCAATAAAATCTCTCATCACAAAGACAGTTTCAATATCCACACCTGTGCACAGGAGCGCAACACTGCCATACGGCCACCCTCGTACCACTCCTTGCTCCGTGTCAATTGCTGATACACCATGGCTACAAAATAGTTTTTTTTTATTGTATTTAGTATGTCCAAATCATTAAGGTACAAAACCATGATTCCTGTAGCGCTGTTATCACAGAGATATCATGTATCTCCTGAATTATGTATTATGATTATGCTTTTGTAAAATTTTAGTATTTATGCTTGTAGCCCGTTCAATAAATAAAACGATTCTAAAATTTGTAATAAAAGGTTTAGCACCCATGAATCACATGGCTATTTTTGTTAACCTTTAGTTAATTAAATAAACCATCGGAGTATAAGTAAATACTTTTTACGTCGCATCCACATTTAAGAATTGCAGCTTTTGCGATACAGAATGTATCATCCAAAGAATATTATGGATTTTGTCCAATTTATCTTGGACATTACTGTTAACGGTGAAGGGAAACATCATGGAGGAACCTGAACTTATCTATCTATAAAATCAAAATCAACAGTCATTTATTCAAACTAGGCTGAGAGTCAGCACTTTTTGAACGTCAAAATTACATAAGACAGTCCCCCAAAACGCCCGCCCTTCACCACTTCCTAGTGCTTTAGCTGGGAAGAAGAAGTGGCGCAACAAACTCCCCAGCAGCACAGCTGTCTGTTATGTTAGAAGAACTTGAATCTATACAATAATAGCATATAATTAACTTTCAACAATAAATGAAAATTTAACTGAGTAAAATTTAAAAAAAAAATGGTTTATGCAGTTAGCAAGTTAAATAAACAATGATATGAAGTAATTCATATGACCTGTCAGTAGTTAAGCTAATTCTGGTGAAAGAACACAAACGTTGTCTTGAGTTAATCACAGCGACCAACAATTCTTATCGTTTAAGTAGTCGTTGATAGAATAGTATGCCTTCGAACAAAGACTTGATTTTATAAAATCAAGTCTTTGTTGTCATTTTAATGCGTTTAAAGCGAAAGTATACTTTCGCTTTAAACGCATTAAAATGTAAATCTAGCAAAGAAGAGGGAAGCTTGTTATAAAAGGTTATACCAAGCCCAGCAAATGAGTTATGGACTTTATGAAGCCGGTGAAAGGGAGCACGTAGTTTGTCCTTATTTCTAGTATTAATATTATGAATATCACTGTTTTTAGTGTATTAGTGTATATTTTGCCTAATATACATCGTGACATTTTAGTCGTCTTACAAAGATGGACCACTCAATTTATCCGTCGTAAAATACCTCTAGGCGCGATTAAAACATTGTTACCATTAATCAAGATAATAGGTACAAAGACAAATAAATAATGCTTTAGAATTATGAAACACCCTCCCTGTTAATAATGTTTTCGTATCAAACGGTAGAAGATATCTACCTACCTACCATTACATCCCATCATTAATTCCATGCAACTGATGGGGCCCGCAAGGGCCTATGCCTGCCAGGGGTGCGGGTTGTTCGAAAGAGATACCGCGGCCCCTGGCACACAGGCAACCGAGGGAACACGGGTGGGTTTTAGTCAGTAAAAGTCTGACACGCCCTCCCGCTCCGCCCAGAGCGGGAGAAGTTATTTGAAGATTTCCCACCCAAAAAAAAAAAAATCATTAATTCCATCTCCATAACAGGGTGTTTCATTCTACGTCATGCGTCTTAGTGAATTATATTTTCAATTTTTTAATTATGCAAATGTTCAAAAATATACTTATTTTTTAAATAAATGATTAGTAGTCATTGGATACATGAAGTGGGCTGCCGTTGTAAGACGACTAAAATGTCACGGTGTATAAGATGTTAGCGAAGATGAATTGCGATGCCACCGTGAGAATACCAATATCTTTAAAAAAAATCTCTCAGAGAAACTCTAGCACCTAGTTGGTAAATTGCACGAACAGCTCGTTTTTGAAGAACAAATATATTTTGAATGTCAGCGGCTTTACCCCACAGCAGAATGCCGTAGGACATAACGCTATGAAAATAACTAAAATAGACTAACCGAGCTGTATCAACGTCAGTGTATTGTCTTACTTTTCTGACGGCGTAGGCGGCCGAACTGAGCCTTCCCGCTAGGCTTGATATATGTGATCCCCACTGAAGTTTGGCATCTACTGTTATGCCAAGAAAAACGGCCGATTCTACAGTTGCAAGCACTTCATTATCTAAGACGATGTTGGGTCCCAGATTTCTTACATTCGGTAAAGCGAACTTTATACATTTAGTTTTCTTGGCATTGAGAACTAGATTATTCGTGGTAAACCAATGCGTAACCCTTGAGAGTGCACTGTTTACGTCGTCAAAATCTTGTCTATTCCTGTCTACTTTAAAGATAAGAGAGGTATCATCAGCAAACAGTACAACGTCACAGATACTCTTTAAATAGAATCATCATCATCTGCCTAGCCTTTTCCCAACTACGTTGGGGTCGGCTTCCAGTCTAACCGGATGCAGCTGAATACCAGTATTTTACATGGAGCGACTGCCTATCTGACCTCCACAACCCAGTCACTGGGTAATATACGATACCCCTTGGAAAGACTGGGACTTTCGGGCTTCTGACGCCCCGTAACGACTGTCAAAGATCTACAAATGACAGCCGGGACCAACGGCTTAACGTGCTTTCCGAGGCACGGAGAGGTCTTGGTATGTTAAGATGGTCACCCATCCACGGACCAACCGCGGCAAGCTTAGCTTAACCTGATCGATCGATCCGTACGATCAGGTTAAGTATATAATAATATAATACTCTTTAAATAGAATGTTAAATCATTAATGTACACTAAGAATAAGAATAAATAAAATATATACTTACTAATCTAAGTATATACCTATATACTATTAATAAACCTGATGAGTTTGTTTGTTTATTAGAACGCACTAATCTCTGGAACTGCTGGTCGAATTTGAAAAATTCTTATTGCCCAATTAATTTGATAGCCCTATTCCTGAGGACTATTGTATAGGCTATTTATCATCACGCTATGGTCCTTATGAGCCGAGCAAAAAGAAAAAGTCAGAAATAACGCTAAGTGAAAACGAAGTGTTAGAGATAGCGATCGAAGGAACAAGAAATTTGACGCAGACGAAGTCCTGGGCAGAAGCTTAGTTAATACAAAACTGAAATCGCCAACCCGTCTTGTCCAAGCGTCAATCGTCAAATCGCCAACCCGTCTTGTCCAAGCGTCAATCGTCAAATCGCCAACTCGTCTTGTCCAAGCGTCCATCGTCAAATCAAAGCCCGTGCCCTGCCTTGATACGATAATAGGTTGGAGTTATATTATTATCCATTAAAACTATATCGTGAACAGAGGTGGACCTGCGCTCATTCCTGCGACCGTCGCGCGTCGTGTGGGCACTCCACGTGCACACAGCTGCGCGCCTCGCCTGCAGCGTGCACGCGCTCACCCTGGCCGTCAAGTGGAACTGGCAGGAAGGTAAGCTACCAGCGTTTCTACCTATGGTCTGTTCCAAAAGTAGCTCATCAAAATATAAACAAATGTATCAGAAAACGTACCTGTGGATGCCTATTTGTAGTGACATTTTCAAATTGAGTACTTTATTTAGTTTATTTAAATACATACTTAAAGCCGGGATTATAATTTTAAATCACTTTCTATATAGAGGTTTTTCGTTTAACAATAACATTGAAGTTAATTTTATAACCTCAGTTTTCGTAGATGATTTTTCAATTGCCATTAAATAATGTGATTTGAAATAATAATTGTTTTAAATGTGGTGAGCTAAGACATTTTAAATACTTATGCATGTGTTAGTAATTCTCTTATGTCAGTTATGCGTAAGAATTGAAACTGAAGAGAGTTTCATGAAACTGATGAAAGCCTAAAACTGTTATCAGAATTAAAATTTAAAAAGCCCCCGACCCAAAAAAAAATATTCTAAAAAGTAAAAAAAAAATATTTTTCTTTTAAGTTGTAGGTAATATGTTGATCAACGTATTGTCAAGTCGAGGGACGGCTAATGAAAATGCTAGGCCACCTCTGTTTAGCGTTTTCTTTGACCGTCCCACGACTTGACAATACGTTGATCAAAATATTACCTACAACTTATAAGACCAATAAATACTTTTTTTTACTTTTAAAGTTTTTATTGGGTCGAGGGTTTTTTAAATTTTAAATTTAACTTTTGTTTCCTGCTTTTTAAACTTAATGTCTCGCTTAAATCTGCGCATCGTTGCGTTAGTTTCCCACGGTGAAGTTTGTTACTAATCCATCCTCATTCGTCGTCCTGATCACCACGACCTATTCATTGAGACCTTTTCAATGAGCCCAAACAATACTTCTGCTGTTTGTTGGTGAGTAACTTGGGTATCCTGGAAATTTTCCAGGTGTTGCTCCAGCATCAGTTCAAGGTTACTTTGTTCGTCTAGTATCATTGAAGTAATAGAATACCAAATTTCGACTTGATCAGACCCGTGGAAGATGGTCTAATCCCTTCACCGACCAGAAAAGAGCTGATAATTTTCAAACGGCTGAACCGATTTTGATGACACCTGTCTAAGAACACTCCCGACTAATTCACCTTTCTAACAAATAAAACAAAATCGAATTCGGTTCATCTGTTCGGGAGCTACGATGACACACACACACACACCCTTGTTTGTGTAGACGTCCATGCGAGGACTATAGTTTTTTATGAACAATCCGAGGACGCTCTGAAATACTGTCTTAACGGCCTCGTACGATATTTTTGATAAGATATAAAGCATCAGAATTCGAAATATTATTTAATGAATCTATTCGTGTAGTGCTGTCAAAACTTTTTTTCCGCCGTTTTTTTATGAACAATGTGAGGACTTCAAATACACTGCTCATTCTTCAAGCCACATCCTTCCGAGGACGTTTGTGTGAGCCTTCCGAGGACCTACTCACCCGCCTGGACATGACAATCCGAGGACTCGTTTTCACACACTCTTCCTTGAGTTATGTACAATGCGAGGACCTTGTGTTATACTTTTCAGAAACAATCTGAGGACTTTTTGAAGAGCCCTATGTATACAAAACGAGGACCTCTACCTAAGTATTTCGTACCTTGACCTAAATATTTTACAAAGTTTTGCAGTATTTTTCACACATTTCTTAGATTAAGTACTATCCGAGAACATTTCTTTTGCCGCCAACCAAATTTACCAATCGACAAGCGTCGCTGACGCCCCGCACCCCGTGAGTGATTTAGTTCTCTGGAGACTTTTATCCGGTGTAGACATGTGCATAATTATCATGGACTAAGGTAAGATCTTTGAACATATTACTATTTAATATATATGATTCAGATAATTTTACATGTATTATTGAAATGCTTTTCATTCAATTAAAGACGCAAATAAAAAAACGAAATTTATGTTTATCGCTTTATAGATTTATGTTACAACGTACGTAAATCATCGTACTAAAAAACAACGTACACATTGTTTTTTAGTACGATAATATCGAAAGCCACGTGGTATGTAAGCGAATAATAATTCGCGTTAACAATATAAATAGGTGTTCTATATTTTAAATCTATTTAAACTATATTCGGATGAAATTTGACATGCGAGTAGTTGGTTGGAGTATAATATGAAGGTGTTCATTGTCTGTCAAATTTAAAAGGTATTTAAGACATTGTTGTAACAATGCAACTACTTTTATTTAATTTGCATTGGTATCTATTTGTGGAAGTTTCTATTGTTTCAAAGTAAATATTATTCTTTAAATCAATTGTTTATTCAAAAAATAAACTTTCTCGTCACTACTCATATTGCTCGAAACGAGACGACACAAAGGCAAAATCTGTTCAAAGAGAAGGTTCTATGCTATCTACCTACCCTGCCTACCCTGCCTACCCTGCCTGCCCTGCCTACCCTGCCTACCCTGCCTACCCTGCCTACCCTGCCTACCTTGCCTACCCTGCCTACCCTACCTACCCTACCTACCCTGCCTACCCTGCCTACCCTGCCTACCCTGCCTACCCTGCCTACCCTGCCTACCCTGCCTACCCTACCTACCCTACCTACCCTACCCTACCTATTTTTTAAAAAAATTCTCTCCGTAACAACCATCCTCGTACTTCAAGGAATATTATAAAAAAAGAATTAGCGATATTGGTTCAGCTGTTCTCGAGATTTGCGCTTAGCAACACATTTAGCGATTCATTTTTATATATATAGATAGCTTCTGCCCACGACTTCGTACGCGCATAACCCGTTTTTTCCCGTTCCCATAAGAATTTCCCGATCCCGTTTAGCCTTCCTCGATAAATGGGCTATCTAACACTGAAATAATTTTTCAAATCGGACCAGTAGTTCCTGAGATTAGCGCGTTCAAGCAAACAAACAAACAAACAAACAAACTCTTCAGCTTTATATAATAGTTATAAGTTATAAGATATGCTTGCTGTAAGCCATTGAGGAGTTGGATGATTTGCAGATTGTTCTGATAGCATCAGGTCCATAATATAAGAGTCCCCATGTAGACGAATATAATAAGTAGAGATCGGATATTCCAGTGCATATAAAATATATAAACTTCGAGGAAGTACGTAACAAAAAGTGGGATATGTAATAACATCTATAAAATACCGAGATTTAAAAATCATGATTATTAAATTTTCTAGTACAGTAGAATCCGTTTATTATGACTCTGGCTATATTGACCAACCGCTTATTATGACGTAATTCACAACGAAGTTTGGTTTTCATATAAAATTCACTATAACAAAGTCGGATACTATGACATGCTTATAGTGACAGGTCGCTCATTGTGACCCATTTTTAATCAATTATGTCGAATTATTGTGACTGACGTGATTCCTTACACCTTCGAAACAAAGGAATACCCGTCAGCGGCCCTATGTTTTGGTAATCTTGACTTCAATTTGTTCTGCAAGCTCGATAATTCGTTTAAAAGTTCGACAAAACATTGTTGTACGGACAACTTTTAATGTTGAGTTATCTCTAATTTGATTCTCTCTATCAAATTAAATAAATAGTAACATAAGTTATTTTTTTCTACAAAATGCTTTGTATGACGTCCGTTTAATATGACGTATTTGTTATTTCCCTTCGATGTCATTATAAACGGAGATGTATGAAAGAACGTATGTATTATATTTAATGTTAGTATTGTATAGTATCATAATACTTTACTTTAAATTAATGTTTATTAAGTTTGAAACACCTTTTTTTATGAATGTAAAAGATATTTATATAAGAGAAATATATACTTATTTTTTTACTTTGCTCTTTTGTTTACTGTATGAAACCTATGAATCCGCAAAAATACTCATACTAGGATACACACTATCTGGTCCGCTTACCATTCCGAGGATCTGAATACACACTGTCTGATATAGCTACTCATCCGAGGGCAGGTGTGTTAAATTCACACATTAGTCCTCGGATAATACTACAAAATTTAACTCGTGTGTAAGGCGAGTGTGTAAAAATCGATGCTGGCGCCGCGTAGCGGTCACACACTGTCGGTGTGTAGATATGAATTCTCTTAATCAAAACGAGGTTTGGGTGACTTTTTCTTATTACTTATACATACAGGTTCAGAATCGCACGACAAATACGATGCAGTGGATAAGTCAATCCGAGGACCCCCGAAAATGTCCTCGGTTTGAAAATGTCCTCGGAAGTTCCTCGTGTATTCAGGTGCATGTCCTCGGATAGTACTTAAAACAAACACACACACACACACACACACACACACATATACACGTGTTTGTATAGACACCCTTACGAGGACCTTGTTAGTCCTAGATGGAACCGAGGGCCCTCCAAAAAACTGGTTTAAATACCTCGTTGGCCTTTTAGAATAAGATAGAAAGAGGCAGGTGAGTAAATCTATAGTGCTGAGCTTATTGGGATAATGCTATCTCAACATTTTTCTGTACGAATTTCGGCTATCATACTGAGGACCTGAAATACACAGCTAAATGTGACCAGCGATGCACATACGAGGACTTTGTGTAAGCCAACCATGGACCTCTTACGGAAGCCCTGCGACGTACTTCCGAGGACGTATTTTTACACAATATTTCTTATAGCTTTATAGCTTGTACAAAGTGCGGACGTTGTGTAAGACTTTATATCAAACCGAAGACAGTTTTTCGCGTAGAACTTGTACAAACCGAGGACCTGGAAAATCTACCTACCTAAAACATTTTACGTGTAAGATAATAATTGTATCAATGTAAGCAGAATGTTCCGATTTATTTCTTACACACTTTTTCTAAAATGAAATACCAAGCGAGGACGAGTCGATGTCTTTACGTTTGTCGGCGCTTCACAAAGGATTATTTATCAAAGAGAGCCGAAAGTAACAGCTTTATTTTGTTAAACACTCGTGATTGTTGCTTTTAACGTAAACAGTAGGGATAAAAAATATTGTCCAACATCCGTATTTAGCTGTATTACTCATAAAAAAATAACAGTAAAGCATTGTGGTAGTGTGGTTGTTTAGTTCTAAAAGACTTTCAGTCAGAGCATACGATATTATTTTCGTGATATTGTGATATCTGGCTACGTGCGGAACTGCGGACCGCGAATAAGAAGGGTGTAATCACTGTGGAGGAATGTGCTGATGCTGCAGCCAAGGTCGTTTCTTCATGAGGAAACTCCTCAACAGTTGATGGCACCGTCTTCAAATTTGGCACACGCGTTATGTTTATCTAGTAACACCAAAATAATTACCTGTTTGTGCTGATACTGCAGCCAAGATCGTTTCCTTATGAGGGAACTCCTCAACAGTTGATAGCACCGTCTTCAAATTTGGCACACGCGTTATGTTTATCTAGTAACACCAAAATAATTACTAGTTTTTGCTGATGCTGCAGCTACGTTGTTTCACTTGTTTCTTCATGAGGAAACTCCTCAACAGTCGATAGCATCGTGTACAAATTTGGCATACGCATTAGGTTTACATAGTAATGCTGAGATAATAACCACGTTTATTGGTGTCTTTATGATCAGTCCTCAAATGTTGACAGATATTTTTTCCAGTCTGTCAAGGAACCACCAAGATATAGCTATTATATGATAATAATAGTATTATTCGAAACGATTCGAACGAATCTGGCAAACGACCCAAGAGCCAGATTGACCCGACACTACACCGAAGATATCCTGGACGTTAGCTTGTACGAGATTAGGATGCTCTGAAACAACTTAAAAACAACAAGGCGCCGGGTGATAACGGAATTACGGCCGAACTCCTGAAGGCCGGTGGAAAACCCGTACTTAAGGCTCCAGAAACTGTTTGATTCCGTCATACTCGAGGGCAAAACGCCACAGGCATGGAACAGAGGTGTGGTGGTACTTACCTTTAAAAAGAGTGACAATACCCTTCTTAAGAATTATAGGCCCATCTCACTTCTGAGCCATGTCTACAAGCTGTTTTCGAGAGTCATCACGAACCGTCCCGCGTGCAGGTTTGACAACTTCCAGCCTCCCGAACAAGCCGGATTCCGTAAAGGCTTTAGCACCGAAGACCACATACATACGCTGCGGCAGGTTATACAGAAGACCGAAGAGTATAACCTGCCCCTCTGCTTAGCGTTTGTGGACTACGAAAAGCCATCAATGCGATCGGGACATGGGCTGTACTGCACTCCCTTCAACGGTGCCTGATCGACTATCGGTACATCGAAGTGACTGTATGCAAAACGCCACTATGTCAGTCCGATTCCAGGACCAGACTTCGAAACCTATCCTTCTGCAGCGAGGTGTGAGACAGGGAGACGTTATCTCTCCGAAACTGTTAACCGCTGCACTGGAGGATGTCTTCAAGGTTCTGGACTGGAAGGGGGCTGGCATCAACATCAATGGCGAGTACATCACTCACCTTCGATTTGCCGATGATATAATTGTCATGGCTGAGTCCATGGAGGACCTCAATGCAATGCTCGACGACCTCAGTAGAGCTTCCGAAAGAGTGGGTCCAAAAATGAACATGGACAAGACAAAGGTCAAGTGCCCATGTAACACCCACTCTCATGGCGATCGGAGGCGTTACGCTCAAAGTTGTAGACGAGTACGTTTAGCTGGGACAAACTGTCCAGTTAGGTAGGTCCAACTTCGAGAAAGAGGTCAATCGTCGAATCCGACTCGGTTGGGCAGCGTTCGGGAGGCTTCGCAATATCTTCTCGTCCCAAATACCGCAGTGTCTCAAGACGAGTCTTTGACCAGTGTGTGTTGCCAGTGATGACCTATGGTACAGAAACGTGGTCGTTCACAATGGGCCTTATCAGAAGGCTTAAAGTCACCCTTAAAGAGCAATGGAGAGGGCTATGCTCGGAGTTTTCCTACGCGATCGAATCAGGAATGAAGAGATCCGCAGGAGAACCATGGTAACCGACATAGCCCGAAGAATTGCCAAACTTAAGTGGCAGTGGGCAGGGCACATTGCTCGCAGAACAGATGGCCGTAGTGGCCGAAAGGTTCTGGAGTGGCGACTGCGTACCGGAAGACGTAGAGTGAGAAGGCCTCCCACAAGATGGACCGATGACCTTGTTAATTTGACACCTAATGTCTGAAGATGAAATTTCTCCAATACTTAAAGCCCCGCATCCAAGTTTCACGAGACGAATTAAAAAACCAAGTTAGAAAACATTTATATTTCCATAATATTGATAAGGATTTTTACGACTCGTCCCAAGAACTATCAATGATATCTAAAATTAGTTCTTCTGAGGTCTTAATTGGATTGAAAGGGAAAGCTGACCACGTAAAAAGAAAGACTTAATTCGTTATGATGACAAATCGAAAAAACTAAGATTTTTCTCACTCTACCGACCATCGAGTGAGAGTGACACTGAAAAAGGAAACCTAGTCAGTAAATAGTCAACAAACAGAATTCGGAATAGGAAAAAAAAAACATTATAAAAAAAAACAGAAGAAAAAAACAGGTAGATGTACACAAGAAAGACCAAAAATTACTACAAAAAAACAACAGAGACGATCACTTAGTTTGGGTGACCAAGATCAATAAGAAATTGATTATATCTTGAGCAAAAGCATTATTAGTTATGAAGAATTCAGTCTACCTTCGATTTTCTCCTTTATACACTGAGAAAACTGACAATCATAAAAGAGGTGAATTCAGCTTAAAGTATGATGAATTCACTCAAAGGACGGAGCATAGTGATTCACCAAAAAGAACGATGATAATACTGATGTTGATGATAACAGTATTTAAGATGATGTGTCACCATGGATTTAGTTTTAGTTACCTACTATTTTTCGATGCCTTCCTCATATATCCAGTTATATCCTATTAGTTTTCCTACAATTTTTCGGTGACTTCCTCACATATTCAGTTATATCATACAATTTTTCCAACTATTTTTCGGTGCCTTCCTTATATATCCAGTTATATCCTATTGTTTTTCCTACTATTTTTCGGTGACTTCCTCACATATTCAGTTATATCATACAATTTTTCCTACTATTTTTCGGTGCCTTCCTCATATATCCAGTTATATCCTATTATTTTTCCTACTATTTTTCGGTGACTTCCTCACATATTCAGTTATGTCATACAATTTTTCCTACTATTTTTCGGTGCCTTCCTCATATATCCAGTTATATCCTATTATTTTTCCTACTATTTTTCGGTAACCTCCTCGTATTTTAGGTTAGGTCCTCTTACTTTTCCTACTATTTCCTCATATCTCTGGTTATAGCCTATTATCTTACGGAGGTCGCCCTCAATAGGAGGATTGTGTTTTTTAATAAACCAATTAATATCTCTATAATACACCAGTGATTAGTTGTAGTTCTACTCATTCTCCATCAGTAGGACTACAACTAAATACTGGTGGATTACACAGAAATTGTTTGGATTATTAGAAATCACAATCCTCCTATAATTGAGGGCGCCACTGGACTTACATGATCCCCTTATTTTTAAGTATCCAATATTGGTTCTTTCCTTTTAAATATTATTAGGTGTGAGCTCAACATTAAAAAAAACTGAAGAACCCTAAACTTGAACCTTAAAAAAATGGAGAGTAAGTAAAAAAAATAGAAAAAAGTACCTTGGCAAGAATGGTAAGAAGGTGAAAAGGGATGTATGTATAAATTAAACAGAAAATTGAATGGTATTTTTATTTCCATAGTATGAATGAATAATTATTATATACTCTAAACATTTATATTCAGTATAAAAGAAGACTGTTTTGTTTAGAAACATCCTCGCCTTAATGATTACAGTATCTATTTGTCGGTCATTATAAAGAATCATTATATACATTATGTTCAATAATTCTAGTTTTTACAAATTAAAATAAAGGTTGAGACGAGTAGAAATTTAATTTACAAAAAATAACAAACTTTACATTAATGTACCTATAACTAAAACATTTTTGCCCTTAAGGTGATTGCTTCAGGGTAGCCGTTTTTTGCAATTTGCAGGCCAGTGCTAGGTTGTATGTTAATTAAATGTTGCACGCGGGTGTAAGTACATAAGTTGTACTACATACGTCTTACACCCGCGTCTAACATTTCAATCAAAACCTAGCACTGGCCTGCAAATTGCAAAAAACGTAAGAAAATTTGAATTTCGCGGGCTACTCTGACGCTTTCACCTTAAAGCTGCATACAATAAATTGGTTATATTATTATAGTAAATATCTATTTTCAAGTAAAGTGCTACTATAAACACTCCGATGAGACTAATCTATCCCTCATACAAATACTTTACTTTAAAATCTATTACTAAAGGTGAACGCACACTTTTCAGAGCCGAAGGAGGCGAAAGAATCGAATTTTAGAATTACTTGTATGAAATCCTATGGAACCTCGCACACTTACCGAATCGGACGAATAAGGTCGTACGATTCGGTGCGGATAAGTGTGCGAAGTTACATTGTACTTCATTTAAGTAATTCTAAAATTTGATTCCTTCGCCTCCTTCGGCGGCAGTAGCATGAAATATTTTAAAAGTCACATCAACAGCCTCAGTTAGTGTTGTGAACTTGTAAAACGTATTGTCACATACTGTGAAGGAGACACCTGACTGGCGGCACCAAATTATAAATGGTTGGAGGCTAATACCTAGGTTTTGAAGCTTTTGGCGACGCTCCTCAATTACCACTTGCACGTCTGCGTCATCATCCACGATGGTCACAAATCCATCCAATATCTCCGCTCGTGAAGCTTGCCAGTCTTTTCTAGATCGACGGGCAGGAGGAATATTAAAGAGACAGCCGAGTAGCAATATCGCTGCTATTAATTTTGTCTCCGGTTGTTCATCTGGAAAGAAAATAATAATAGTATATTTGACACAACACATCATCATTAACTGAGCAAATAGGGAAAAGTATCAGAACAAAATAAAATCTATCTATATAAGTAAAAATGAATTGCCGAAATGTGTGTCCGCCCGCCCGTTACTTCTGAACGACTGCACCATGTTAGATAATTTTTAAATTCTTTTTTGTCTATATATTTTATAACGGGTTCACCGACCCAGGGAGGTCGAGCACCTAGAACTATATAACAGAATCATTTCCTTACCGTCACAAATTGCCAATGTATCAGCTATTTTTCGACGAAGAAACGAGTCCTTTGTGGTGTTAAGCTTCTGCTGAGCAGCTTTTAGTATGTTTTCCGATGAAGCATCCAAGGCGTCGAGGCCCCCGGATTTATCAGGGAACAGTGCTTCGTAGTCATGAGTCAGGAGTCGCCATCCATCACTTGACTTCAGGATAGGATACTTATTGAAGTACTCCTGTAATGTCCCTTCCTCGTAGTACAAGTACCGGAGGCGAGCTCGCACCGTCTCCCGCCACAGGGCACTGACCTCCTGCCACGGACCAGCTGAAGGACTTGACAGCTGCTCTAATGCTGACGCTACGTCCTCCACTTCACCTGCACACAAAAATTAAAACGATTAATAATTAGTACAATGACAATAACGGTTCTTAGATTCAGATATTTTGTAATTTGTAACGAAAATTTATACTAATTCAGATATTTTTCTCAATAATTTTGTTCTTGATAATTTAATTCAATCTGAAAACATAAATTTTCTTGAAAAGGAGTTACCTTCTTTAAGTCCGGTCAGGTCGATTCCAGCGAGTGGAGGGGTGTCTAGCCTAGGACTGGACTTGGAGCGAGAACGTGACTTGGGCTTTTCAATAAGGCCCAACGAAACTAAATGCTGCCGTCGAGCCCTTCTGGCGGTGACTAACCAGCCAGAGATATTGCGCTTAGCCTGGTAAGCATCAGCCGGCAGGTACGGCGCGTAGTATAGGGGTGGTGACTCCTCTTTAAATAATCTGCCAATGTCGTAGGATAGAGCAAGCAGCTGCGAATCTGTCAGAAGTACCGGGTTTTCGGCCGTAATGAGCTTCTCCATAAGCAGCTTGCATAAACGCCCACGCACGTTTGAGGGTAAGGTGCCCGTTTTCTGCCCAATTGCTATTATTTGTTTTCCCTCGACTGATGAATTCAGTATGGTATTCACCTGAAACACAAATAGTATAAGTATGGCATTACAAACTAAATATGCAAGGTAAAAGTTAAAAAAAAATGTCACTAAAATGTTGAAAATACAGGTTCAATACCTACCTTCCATTCAGTATAATGATCAGTTGGAGTCGGTGCCAGTCTAGGCATCATGCATTTAGTTGTTAGTTATAGCTGTCACCAACTCCAAATATATTACTGATCTTTGTGACATATAGTATAGCTCCTAAACGGCCGTCCGTACACACATACAGGACAGGACAGGTACAGACGTTAAACTTATCTGTTTACGCCGGGGGTTAACAATATTGAATGTCAATTTAAATTCCTTATCAAAAGTACAGGATAATAGGCAATAACTTACTAAATTGCTCCCGGTGGACTCTTGTCTAACTGCTTCACCCACTGACGACGACGAGTCCAGTGGTATCACCAGTATGTCACCATCCTAAAATAATATTTACTTTGAGACAATGTTATAATAGTACATGTAACAAAAAGGTGTGATAATATGAGTATGTACGGTCAATTAACCTCAATAATCGTTGAAATAATCACTAAATGTGTCCGAGTGCGACCGTTAACTAACAGGCTATAGCTAGCCCTAGCCGGAGATAACTCAAGGGAAGTGTTATATTTTTTTACTAGTAATCGGTTCAGCATTGCAGGTGTGAACGGTCCTGCCCTCGTCCCTTGATCCGGCCCTGATAAAAACTAATCGATCAAGATCAGGACTGATCCTGGTCTCAAAGAATGTCTATACCAAATTTTGCATCGGTTCAGTGTCTTAGGTATGAAAATGTGAAAAGGTCCTGCCCCAGCCGACAGATAGACAGACAAACTTACTTTCGCATTTATAATATTAGTATGGATGTAATTACAAATTAATACATATTGCTCTTGAACCAAAAAACAGTAAGTACGAGTACTTTTCTACAATTTTGCAGAACTTACCAAATTTTCCTGGTTAAGTCCTGCTTCGCAGTCTTGGTTGAGGATTGAGCTTTGCAGTCCTTCACACGGTGGCAGAGGCTCTAAGTTACAAGGTAGACTAGTTAACAAGTCATTCCTCAGGACCTCTTCAAAGAGTGATGAATTGTAGGAGTTATCCTGAAATTTAACAAGAAATTTAAAAAGGTAATAATAATGTACTTAGTTGGTAAACTAACAAGACTGATGAAAAGTTATGATTTTATTCCACTTTTTAAATAAGTACTGCACCGGTTAAATAAAATAATAAAAGTTAATAAGTAGGTACCTACCTACCTACATGCAAGTAGGAGAATGTGCATTTAAGCGACGCAGGGCATGTGTAAGCAAAAAGTTTAAAACAAAATTTACTTTTTTGAAATACAATTTAACATGAAAACAAACCATATCTTTTGGTTGGTCGCTTTTTAACATGGCCAGAGCTGCTTCAAACCGGAGTCTGTCCCCTATTTGAGGGAACATACTATGTATGTCTTGTTTACTAAGCATCTGCATTGTTGCGATATCAATTCTTTCAGCTGAAAAAAAAGGTAAATTTAACAGCGCCCTGATTGCAGCTGTGAAATGCACTACGTCGCATCGACTTTATAAAATGTAGGTTGGTAGAGCTCGTCTAAGCTGAAATGACGCGCCCCACTACTTAAATTTGTATACGTACACTACGGTAAATGCGGTAGTGGGGTGCGTCATTTTAGTTTAGACGCACTCTACCTATTTGTTTTTTTTTGGGTTGCAGTTGCACATCGAATCTAGTGTATAATATAAATATGAACGTATATCTAGGTAGGTGGGTAGGTACCATACGACAAGACTATTCTTGGTTGGAGTGTACAGCGGCCAAAAAAGTGTTATTTTCGCAAATCGTTTATTTTCTCGATTCTATAGTATGTAACACCTAGAAAGGCTAAAAGTGTCTGGGTGTTTTTTGTCTCCGACCAACCGTTTGTCGTAAAAACGATGTCGAAGGGATCCATAGGTAAGGTTATGTTAGAACTGTGACCTTGAAATTGGTCGCGAAATTTTTTTAAGTATATTTTCATAGTGCCTCTAAGACGACACTCTGACCCTATTCTTGCTAGAAATTAGAATGTGTGAATGTAATGTGTGAGCTCATGCTAGCAACTTACTAGGTAGGTTTGTCAACTTACTTTCAAAACGATCGATGTAGCGTTCCAAATTCCACTTCTTCAAAAGATCACGCGTAGCCATATCCATTTTTGCACTGATCAAACACGTTCACTGGCACTAATGGAATTGTTATTGCTATTAATTAAACGAGTCGTGAGTCGTGACTTGCCGGCTGTAGCGGTGAAATACAAATGGCCGACCGAAATGGCGCGGCGGCGGAATGAAGTGAGAGAGGGAGACCTCATTATATAATGCCGTCACCTTAAATTTGTAGGACATCATTCAAATGCTACTCATAAATGGGTCTCTGTAATAATAATTTAGTAGGATACACATAAAATAATATGACTATATTATTGAACTTTGATGCTTACTCTAAAAATATGAGATTATTTAATCGTATTATCATAGGATTCACATAAAATAATATGACTGTAATATTAAAAAATGATGCTTACTTTAAAAATATAAGTTTAAAGCATTATAATTTAATATAGTACATTAGGGGGAGGTCATCGTATTTTTAGAGATACTTCTTCATATTAAACTATGAAATCTATTTATATTACGGTGACTGTCATTGTGTTTTTTAATTAGAATCTTATTTATAATTATCATACTAATTTATGGGACAGTGGACCATTTTCTATTACATTGTGTTATTATTTGAAGAAGACAATGTTATTTCATAATTACAAATTTTTACGATGACAAGTATCATAATATTGCATTATTTACCCAAAAAATTCGATTCCATCTTAACACATTTCAGTTCTAGCGTAATATTTACTTATTATCAACATATTATAAGACAACGCATCTATTTTAAACCAACGTCACGATATTTTAAGATTATGCCAAAATGACATTTTTCTCAGTGTAATTTTATTTTAATGGTAACACATAACTTGTCTTCTCTTCACACGAGGAAAGCTGTCGAAACGAGGACTAGAATACACACTGTTCGGTAAATCTAGCAAACCGAGGTCTTAAATATACATTGTCTGGAAAAGCTACCTAACCGAGGTCTTTTGTGTTAAAGGTAACAAACACCCTATCTGTTAACTTTAACACAAAACACACTTCCTCGGATAATACAACAAACATAAAATTAGTGTAAAGAGTCTGTGTATGAGGCGACAGTTGGGCACGCCGCGATTGCGGCGGTAAGTCCCCTCTTTGAGGAGTGGCTTGAGAGGCGGCATGGCGTCCTCACCTTCCGCCTGACACAGGTCCTCACCGGACATGGCTGTTTCGGGAGGTTCCTGTTTCGGATAGGGCGGGAGGAAACGCCCGGGTGTTTCCATTGCGAAGATCGCCCAGAGGACACGGTGGAGCATACGGTGGAGGTCTGCCCAGCTTGGGCGGAGCAACGCCGTGTCCTCGTGGAGGTGATCGGCGGCGGCGATCTCTCGCGTCCGACCCTGGTCCAGGCCATGGTACGGAGCGAGAGGGCATGGCTGGCAGTCGCCTCCTTCAGCGAAGCAGTTATGCTCGCAAAGAGGGAGGCGGCGCACGTGAGGGAGATGCAGTACATGCGCCCTCACAGCCGTGGCCTTCGCAGGAGACGCCCTGGGCGTCGGGAATCCCAGGCTGATTCCCGGCCACCGTAGGCACGGGCTTGCGGACGGCGAGTAATGGGTACCTCGTTGTCCGGTAAGGACCAAGCCCGGGTCGACGGCGCGTTGTGTTCCACGCGCGCCTCAAAGAGATGTCAGCAGCAACAGAGGGGCCCGCAAGGGCCGATGCCTGCCGGGGGTGCGGGTTGTTCGAAAGAGATACCGCCGCCCCTGGCACACAGGCAACTGAGGGAACACGGGTGGGTTTTAGTCAGTAAATGTCTGACACGCCCTCCCGCTCCACCCAGAGCGGGAGAAGTTATTTGATGATTTCCCACCCAGAAAAAAAAAAAATGAGGCGACAGTGACACCATCTGGTGGATACACAATGTTTGTGTAAGATTATGAATAATCTTGATCATATCGAGCTTCAGACAACTGTCTCGTATTAAGTATATAGAAAGACTCAAAATCGCTTGCAGAATACGAATCTTTGGTCAAGTCAAACCGAGGACCCTCTAAAAAGTCCTCGGTCGTCGCATGGTACTTAAAACGAACACACACACACACACATACACACAAAACGTCAAACTTAAAACACCCCGTCGTTTTTGCGTCGGTGGTTAAAAATATACTTAGGTACTTTTGGAACAGACATTAAAAATAACTCACCCCACACTACTTCAACAACACTCACATGCACAAATATTCAGCTATTTTACTAATTATAACTATAATTTCATTTTTTTTATTTTTTATTATCTAATATTTCTCTCTCCGATCATTCGTTTAGAATTTTCCTGCTGGAACAACGTTACTCCAACAGGAATCATTCTTTCTGTTTTTTTCCAAAACCACAAAACGCACAAAGATTTAATATAGTGCACATTTACAGCAGATTATGCACTAATTATACGTTCCACTCACATCACTGTAGGATTCACCTTCCTGCTGGAGTAACGTATACGAGTTTATATAGTTTAGCCGTCTCACCTACATTATTTGTATCATAGTTCGTAAGAATATATAATACTGTATTAGGCTATATTTTATTGAGTCCAAATAAACGTTAATATATTGCATGTTTTGGCTCAAACAAATAAATATGCATACCGGTGCACGGCAGGTAGAATGTAACTTGTGTGGCCTGCTTTAATAATAATACATTTCATGCCGAAAGCAAACAGATCCAAGTTTAAAGAACAACTTTTTTAAATTACCTGTGAGCGACATAGAGGTGGGCACCTCTATAACATTATTAGACCCAGTTGTTCACCTTTTTCCAGCCCAATTTTGTTAGCCCCGCATCAAAATCCGTTGTGTAGTTTAGAAGAACAACGCAGTCACTGACAGACACGAAAAACGACTTTCAATTCTTATTTAAATAAATGTTGCAATACTTTTATTTTCATGAAGGTGAGAGTACGCAAGACGGTATAGTAGTGCGTGGTTTGAGACTATGTGGCGGTGCGTGGGCGAGCGGCACGCTGGCGCCGTGCGCGGCCGCCGCGCCGCCGCACGTGCCCGCGCCGCCGCTACTGCTGCGATACGTGCTACAGGTAACTGCTAACTAGCATAAAAGGGAAATTTCCCTATTTTTAAGAACCTGTCAAAAATACCCTCTAATTTACCTACATTTTGACGGTCGATGAAATGGCAGCAACATTTTAATTATCTCTAACTCCAATCTACATTATGGATGTTCTTTTATTAGCCAGGCTCGTAATGGTAGGGTTTCTAAGGTTAATTTACATCACTTGTAGCAATTTCGTTTTAATTTTTAATATCATTTCGTTGGCAATCAGTCTGTCTGTCTGTCAATGGGTTAAGGGACATCTCGCCCACGCAAAAACTGGCCTGCGGGCCAGATGTCAACTTTTTAAAATGTGCATGGGTAGATTCGCCCGGACCATTTAAGTAGAACGGGCCAGATATCTCCTATTAAAATGCAAGGGGATATTTCGGCAAAATCGTAATTTTTTATTTAATATCTGATAAATCTATAAAAACATAGGGACCAAATGACAAATATTTTAACAAAAAAAAATATACAGAGCAAAGTAACCATCATACCAAACTTATAAGTACATAATTAGCTGTTTCTTTGTAAATATTAATGATGAATATTGATGAATTTGACTAAATAATAAATTACATAGTTTTTCAATGCAGTGTCCTACGCTTATTTCTTGATCCACTAATTCTTTTAAAATTGTCGTTATTCGAGTGTTCGTGAATTTAGTGATTTCTTTTTTTTTTGCTGATAAATCCATTTTTTCTATAGAGCACAAAGTAATAGTTTGAGTCCTTTTGTAATTTATCTAATAATGTTGCTATATTTGGTTTTGGTTGAATCTTTTTATTTAATCTCCCATTCCAGGACTCGACACAGCTATTTGTCCTATGCTCAACTTTATAAAAGCACCATATATTAAAAAACGGGGATTTCTTGTCCAGCCATGTGTTTCCAAAATAAATGTTAAACTCGATAATATTACCGATTTGTGCGTTCTCACCCTTAATGTACAACCAGCTATCCATTACCATTTCCTCAGGAAGGTGGCATAATGCCACACAACGTTTAATGTGAGATCAATTTTTTTTTTTTTAATCTAATTTCTCCGCCTTTCTCCACAACCAACGATTAAAATGAAAAGAACAGCCTTGTATTTTGGAAGCTGGGAAAGTTTCGAATATTGCAGCCATTGTGCTAGCTTCGTAATCAAGTGTAAATACGTTTGGTTTAAATGACGGGACTTTGTTTTTCAAAAACATGAACAAAATTTCATAAGTTTTATGTTTCTTATTAGGCAGTAGCGCATATACAGCGGGTAGGATACTATTGCTTTCATCGGTACTATTTAAGTCTACATGTATGGTGTATAGTTGAGTAAATGGTGGCGCTACACATTTAAAAGTGTGTCCTACCCGCTGTATATGCGCTACTGCCTAATAAGAAACAAAAAACTTATGAAATTTTGTTCATGCTTTTGAAAAGCAAAGTCCCGTCATTTAAACCAAACGTACCTATTTACACTTGATTACGAGGCTAGCACAATGGCTGCAATATTCGAAATTTTCCCAGCTTCCAAAATACAAGGCTGTTCTTTTCATTTTAATCGTTGTTTGTGGAGAAAGGCGGAGAAATTAGATAATTTTTTTTTTTTTAGATCTCACCTTAAACGTTGTGTGGCATTATGCCACCTTCCTGAGGAAATGGTAATGGATGGCTAGTTGTACTTTAAGGGTGAGAACGCACAAATCGGTAATATTATCGAGTTTAACATTTATTTTGAAAACACATGGCTGGACAAGAAGTCCCCGTTTTTTAATATATGGTGCTTTTGTAAAGTTGAGCATAGGACAAATAACTGTGTCGAGTCCTGGAATGGGAGATTAAATAAAAAGATTCAACCAAAACCAAATATAGCAACATTATTAGATAAATTACAAAAGGACTCAAACTATTACTTTGGGCTCTATAGAAAAAATGGATTTATCAGCAAAAAAAAGAAATCACTAAATTCTCGAACACTCGAATAACGACAGTTTTAAAAGAATTAGTGGATCAAGAAATAAGCGTAGGACACTGCATTGAAAAACTATGTAATTTATAAACTAATTTATTATTTAGTCAAATTCATCAATATTCATCATTAATATTTACAAAGAAACAGCTAATTATGTACTTATAAGTTTGGTATGATGGTTACTTTGCTCTGTATATTTTTTTTTTTGTTAAAATATTTGTCATTTGGTCCCTGTTTTTATAGATTTATCAGATATTAAATAAAAAATTACGATTTTGCCGAAATATCCCCTTGCATTTTAATAGGAGACATCTGGCCCGTTCTACTTAACTGGTCCGGGCGAATCTACCCATGCACATTTTAAAAAGTTGACATCTGGCCCGCAGGCCAGTTTTTGCGTGGGCGAGATGTCCCTTAACCCCTGTCAATACCCTTTTTCTCAGGATCACGTGTATCAAATTTAAATGAATATCAAATTCATAGTTCGATGGTCCATTCAAGTTTTAATTAAATCAAGCCGTATTTTTTATTACGTTGACTTAGTTAACGCAATAAATAAATACGCGATATATTTTGTTTCAAATAAGTCAAAACCTACAGGATACTTCCCGTTGACCTAGTATCATGAAATTTGGCAAGAAGCAAGGTCTCACAGCCAGGACAAGTACATGAATGGTTTTTTAGAGCTCCAGAACTACGTACCTATACGATATTAATTTCAACTTTATACCTCCACGCGTTCCTGAGAAAAATATCTTGCCAGATAGACGGACGAAAGGAAAACGAAGTGATCTTATAAGGATTCCATTTTTTCTTTATGAGTTACGCAACCCCAATAACTAACATGAAGGTGTTCTATCGTATGCAGGAATCGGAAAGCGCATGTGCTTGGGAGCGAAGCGTTGAAGTGCCGCTGTACACAAGCGAAGCGCGGGAGTCGCTCGTGTTGAGTGCGCGCGCGCCGTTGGCGCAGCACTACGAGCCCGACGTCGCCACGCTGCACGCCCTGGCGCTCTTTATAGCCACACACGACTAAATACCTGTACCCTACCTGCTACTGTTGTAGTATCACCCATTTCAAGGAATGCATCCATTAGTATCGCATAGCATCCAAATAGTAAATGGTGTATAGTGAGTCTCGTGTCGTCTCGCTCCCAGTTTCAGTGACCGCGACTCCCATTAATTATTATAATAATTATTCATTTACTATGTATAGTACCTAGGAGAATTAAATTATTGCTATTATTCTATGGAAGTAAGCTAGCTTTATTAAGGTTTTTGCGTAGTGTTTTTCACGCTTGATTGAAATATAGATTCGTTATGCCTTTGTTTATGCCTAGTTTCTGGACGGATTAGTCTTAATAAATTATGTTCACCACTAATTATCTTTTTTATTGAACTTACTTCAAAGGAGCACCTGTCATATATTCAACAAAGAAATCCATCTAATAAATCTAGTTGGTACCTAATGGTTTCAGTATGGTCACAAAATACAGAGAGTACAGAAGTAAATCAACATGTATGTACTTCACTTTTCATACCTACGCTCGGCGGTCGCGCTACGGTTGTCACTTTGGCTTATGTACAAAAAACTATCTTGGTAGTAGCACTCGTATCTAGGAGTTTGATTTATTGTTATGAATGAACATGAAGATAGGAAATATAAGTAGTTCAATCTTAACTATTTATAATGAGGAAGATGAGCGTATTTTTTAGTTTATATGTACTACAATGGTGCCGATTCTCTTGTACACCGAACTAAACTAACTAAACTATCACTAAAATTCCTTACTTTTGGGTATGAGAATCTTAAAGCTATTCTGCAAAAAAAGATCTCTAAATTTAAATATAATTTTGACACAACTAAAATCGAATTTGACAAACGCGACTCCACGTTTGCTCTACCCCGCGATTTTTTTTAGAGCCGGAATCGCGCACCGGGGGCAGCCACAACGTGTTTCAAATGGATTTTTTTACTTTTTGTATCGAAAATCTGAAAAATTATTACCTACATGTTGAGTTTTAGAGGTGTATGGGGTCTCATAAAGGGGGTCGAAATTTTCTTTATTTTTACGATAGGACACACCAATTTCGAGATATAAGCAAAAGAAAAGAAAAAAAAAAGATACAGTACTGTATTTGCGCCCGAAGTCGAGGAATCAGTGTGAATTTTAGTTCTTGACAACTAATTTTATTCCACACCTTTTTAATCGCGATTAAAAATAGTCAGATTTAGTTAATCAAAATTTTATATTGAATAGAATAATGAATTTGACAACAACAGAATAGCAAAATTACCATTTTCACTAAATTAAAAACTCAGTACAATCTTAGTGCTGTCAAACTAAAATATAGATAAGTTGTGTCACTTTAGTCAATTTCAGAATGGGAAATCGTCGTTTGACAGGAATAAACTAAATTTTAGTGATTTTTAGTTTAGTTGCTGTAGCAGTATTATGCACTCCAGCTAAAGTGTTTGAGTCCACCATTCACGGTAGCCTGTATCCACAGATAAGCGCTCTGTTGTCCGACACGCAGCACGGTTTCCGTCCTGGGCCCCCGCCCCCCGACAACGTTGTCCCCCGACAACGGGGAACTTGCTGGATCTTATGACACAAATAGTACCAACGGTGGATAGGGGTCAACAGGTAGATGTTGCCTACTTCGATTTCAGGAAGGCTTTTGACACAGTGGATAATGAAGTCCTTTTGGCTAAATTAGCTGGTGTAGGCTGTACACCTCACACTTTGTTGTTTTTCGCCTGCTATTTACGAGATCGTTGTCAGTACGTCGACTGCAGCGGGCAGCTCTCTGAGCCCTATTTCACGAGATCAGGAGTGAGTCAGGGCACTAATTTAGGGCCTTTTCTCTTCATTTTAACAGTTAATGACCTGCCGAGAGTAGTCAATAAATCCCTACCATTGTTATTCGCTGACGACTTGAAATTAGTTCTTAAAATAAAACAGGAAACTGATCATGACGTATTGCAGCAGGATATTAATAGGGTACTAGAGTGGAGTCGTAGGAATAGGTTGTATTTCAATGTAGCCAAATGTTCAGTGTTATCATTTACCCGTGCGCGCGACCAAAGTCATTATCAATATTGCATGGATGGAATCCGACTGCAACGTGTCTCAGAGGTTAAGGACTTGGGCGTGCGCTTTACAACTGATTTAAAATTCCGTAAGCACACCACTGATGTTTTTAAAAAAGCATACCGCAATTTAGGGTTGGTCTTACGTCTAGGAAACCAGTTCACGAACATCAGTGCTCTGAGATCGTTGTACGAAGCGCTTGTAAAAAGTCATTTGGAATGCAATGCTGTCGTCTGGTCGCCACATGAAGCCAAGTACAAACTGATGCTAGAACGTATCCAGAACAAATTTGTGAGATTCCTGTACTTAAAGCAGTATGGTGTATATCCAGGGTATCCACTGTTGTATCCTACTCTGTTTGTGCTGGGCATGGTAGGCTATGATAAACTGGAAGTACGAAGGGAAGTAGCTCTCGCCACCTACTTATTTAAGATAATGCGTGGTAAAATACACAACCCAGGCGTGTTACGGACGGTTGGTTTGTGTGTACCTGATGGGTACGTGGGGCGACGGAGGCGGCCGCCCCTGCTATGGGTGCCGCCCGCTCGCACCAACCTCCTGCAGCACGCGCCACTGACGCGCGCCCTGCGCACACTCAATATGATGTCACAACAGATTGACTGCTTCAGTTGTACTCTGAGTGAATTCACACGGGCCGCATTTTTTAAAATTGCTCTTGATTGTTTTTAAATATAATAATTGTGTCTACATTTATAAGCTTTTATTACTATAACTACACTATTGTATTAGGTGAGCCTGTGATGATAGTTGTATGTGTTTGGGGGAATAAATAAATAAATAAATAAAGTTTAGAGAATTTTGTGACAAGAGAATCGGCACCAATACTAATAAATACCTAATATAAATTGTAAAAATATAACAAGGCCACAAAGTCATGTTCGCTTACCTACAACTAACTATTCTGTGTTACGTAATTAGGTACGTTAAAACGAACCATCGAAACACAAGCAAATACCTTGGTAGGTACCTCTCGGAAAGAACTGGTAGCTTAAAAAACGACGATTCACAGTAACTTTTTTTTTGTTGCTCCATTTTTGCACTACACAAACGCGTGTCTCAGGGGATGGCACTAGCGCTTGCACTGGTCCCAACCCGTCCGAGATGTCGTGTCCGTGAGCGGTGTCTATGTGTGCGTTGCTCGAGCGCACTTTGTATGTAGATTGACTTCTTCTGTACTCTCTGTATTTTGTGATATAGTGTAGAACTAAGCTAATTGCACATGACATGGGCTTTTCGTTAATAATAACAATATTGTACAAATGTTACTACGTTTTTTATTGAATTTTACGCGAACGGAGTCGCGAGTAGAAACTACTTGGTCAAATATATAAATGAAATGTTTTGTAAATGATGAACAAAGACACGTTGAACTCGCACGGATTATATCTTCGGTTAGATTCAGGGAATCTAATTTGACAAAACCTCTTTGTTTCGGACTTTGGAAAAAAAAGTATTTTCTTCTTTGTTTCCATCTCACATTTGCTGTCACGTTAGTAAGTTTATTATTTATTTGTTACTCGGATTCTGAAACAATGATTAGGAAAAGATTAAGAAGGACAATGATTAGGAGAAGATTAGAAGCATTAAAAAAAAAATAAGACAAAATTAGACTTTCCATGTATAGATACCGACTTAAGGATATAAATTGAAAGAAACTAAATAAATATAAAACTGTATTCCGATGACTGCCCAGAGTGCTTAATCATTAATTACCGTTAACACTGGAGATTTTTACAAGCTTTTATGGTTATAATAATTACCAAATCATGACTAAAGCCCTCCCGAAATGGTCATTTATTAGCGATTGTCAATATTTACGCGATTGAGACGAGATTATTTATAACGATGCGAACATTGTTCATCTACAAAGTACATTTGAAATGATTGGCAATATTACTACGAGATTGAAACTTATTGATGCGAACATTGTTGGGCTACCAAGTGCATTGGCAGTGATTGACAATATTACTACGCGATTGACACCTATTGATACGAACATTGTTCGTCTACAAAGTGCAATTGAAGTGATTGACAATACTACTACGAGATTGACACATAATGATGCGAAGATTTTTCGTCCGTCTACAAAGTGTATTTATTTGCAGTGATTGACAAATTACTACGAGATTGACACTCATTGATGCGGACATTGTTCGTCTACAAAGTGCATTTGCAGCGATTGACAATAATTACTAGGAGTTTACCTGTATTCACAGTGTTATTGTAAAAATTCTAAAGTTTATACAGGGTTATTGGAAAATCACCAACAACTTCTTAAGAGGTCTGAAATCGCGATAAAAAAATCAGCTGTTCCTTACATTTATGTTCGTGTAACTCATGAAAATGTAGGGAACAGCTGATTTTTTTATCGCAATTTCAGGTTTGGTCCCATGGTAAAAGGTGTTTAAAATGAGTAGTACAATGACCTCTTAAGAGATTGTTGGTGTTTTTCCAATAACCCTGTTTATTCAAATATTAGTACGAAACTTACAATAAGTGACGACTCGGAAGACATCAGTAAGTTTTATGACATACATAAAAGTGGCCACGATGAGCAGGCTCATAACAGCAGCAGTCACGCACACGTAGACGTAATGTGGTCTTCTTCCGAACTCGAAGAATTCTGGTACCACGCACTTTCCTTTAATACCATTTCCATAGATATTGATGAAGCTGGAAATTTTGAAAACAAAATATTTTATTTCACATAAACCTGCATGGGCACTTATGAAACGTCAGAAGCTAGGCGCACGGTTCCAATTTGTCGCTTTGGTCTTCCCCAGTAGAAGAGCCGGCAAGAACTCCACGGTTACTGTTTAAAAAATAATTGGCTTAATTTTAATTTTACTTAAGTTTAAATACGTATAGGTACGTTTATAAGGCTGTCCGCACACAGACTCCTGTCTAGTGAATAGCGGCAACTGAAACTATAAGACTTGACTAGTTAGTCGACGTCCACACGGGCTTAATAAAATCGCGGTGGGATTTTTTCGCGGACTGGATCACGCACTGTTTAGAGGCGAGAGTTGAAAATCGAACACTGTTTTTTTCAACTCTCAGCGCCATAGATATAAGACAGAAGCTTAACGAAAAAATCCCGCTGCGATATTATTACGTCCGTTTGACCGTCTACTTACGAACTTACCCTTCAGCACAAGGACCGCATCTGCTAATAGTCTTGATGCATTCATTTGATACATCCAGCTTTGGCGGCAGCCGCTTCAGAGACTGGCATTTCAAACATTCTTGGCACACATTCGCTTGTGTTTCGCAGAAGTATCCCTCTGAGCAATGTGCATCCTCTTTGCATGATAGCGGTTGTGCATTTGCGACCAGGAAACACAACATCGAGATATACAAGGGCCTGAAAATATGAACCTTGAAAATCTTTGTTTCACACGGTCTCATCTCACTTAATCGAAATTATTAAAAAATGAGGCAGGTACAGACGTCAGCACATCAAACTACCCCAATCTGTCAAATTTCTTTGTTGGATTTTCAACTTTATAACATGTGCCTAAGGATGATGTTCAATAGGCAATCGGCAACGAAAGTCGATTAACATCACTTCATTTTGGTTTAGGCATGTCAGCAATAACAGAAAACTGTGTTTTTGTAACAAAATTCATGGGACTCGCGTCATTTGTAACGATGACGCGAGTCCCATGAATTTTGTTCACCCAAAAGGCTCGTGCAGACTAGCGGACGCGACGGTCGCGCCGCGACACTCGTAGAACAATTTCTATGAAAATTTAATGGAAATTGTTCTACAAGTGTCGCGTCACGCTGTCGCGTCGCGGCTGTTTGAAGAAGCCTAAAAAGTGCTCAACGCGCCTAAAGAAGTTTTCACTTCAAAATAATTACCTATGCCATAAGGCCTGTGGCTTAGCCTAGCCCACGTGGTGATCGGGAATTATCCGACGGAAGCGTACTTCAGTATTTTCATATCAGGAAGCGACGCGCGCTTTACAGAACATACTTGTTGTTACCAAGTGTACAAACACGCTGTGAATAAGCCCGCAAATTTAAAAGTTTTCTCAAATTTATTTTTTTTCAATTTGCCAGTCACTGTCTGGCTACCTAATTATGATTATGTTGAACAAAATTTTAGCGACCGTAATAAAACCCTTTAAGTTCATTTAATTCCATTGAATCAATTTTTCGTGAAATAGTATCATAATCATGTATTTTCAGCCTGGAAAAACGTAAGTAAACATTTGAACTTCGCAAGCTTCCGGAATAATTTTCTAAAGCTGCGTTCGTACGGACATAATAATATCGCGGCCGGATTTAGAAAACTGATAAGCGGTGTACCTATCGAATAATTTTGCGCAAGAGGGGACCGGACAAAATAGTCGCCTTTACCAATAACAACCAAGCATAATTATGTCATTATATTACTCATTAGATAGGTATTTTACAATAGAGTAAGAACTACGATGGCGTTAAGTAGGTAGTTCTACCTACATATCAAAACGCTGTGTGAAGAATATATGGCGATGTTTCGTTGGACGTTCACCAGTAGATCGTGGAATACGTGAATAGTAAATCAGTTCTGATAACTTTTCACAGTTGTCTATTATCATTATATCACAAAATAATGTAAAAGCTGTGCACACCTTTAGGTGACAAGGTCACAATAGTATTAGTTTAAGATATTTTGTATGCATGACTGTTTTTGTGACTGTTGTTGGAGTGCCCTATTAAATAAATAAATAATATAATAGGTACCATAGAGATGGTCAGATGATAGACCACCGGAATTGCGTAACAATCCATTCTTTCATATGTTCGAAAAAAATTGTCTGCTTAGCAACGTAAACAACGCCATGAATGTGTTGGAACTGTCAAAATGAAAGCGATTTCTACTGATAGCTTAAATACGCAGTTAGGCTGGTTTTCCTATCACACTGCACCGCACGCTGACGGTCGGCGCTGATGGGTCAATATGTATGTAGTTATAGGCAGCGTTTTTGAGTCGCGCTGACCGCTCAGCACTGACGGCCGTCAGCGCTGAGATATACGAGGCCGTGCGCGCCGCGCGTCGTCGCCACCAAGCATCAGGCGACGACGCGGTCAGCGTGACAGGAAAACCAGCCTTAGAAATCAACTAATTTAATACATACGCTTGTTGCATACACATTTCAAATGTTTGTAATTGTAAGTAAGTATAGAAATTTTAGTGGAGGGGCGTACAGCTTTAAACAGGTTGATCTCTACCCCTCTGACATCATATATGTAAACAAGTCAAAGAACAGTAATCTACCAAGAGCAACGTGCATCATAAATAAATTCATTCTTAATCATAACATAAAACTATGCACTTTGGTAGGTACCTACAGTTTTGTATTAGTACTACCTACTATATCTAAATATTGATTAAAATCATTAAATAGGATCGATTGGTAATCTTACCGGAGCATTTTTAGGTGGCAGCTTTCTCTGATATCCCTTCTTTTTATTACTGGACAATGGCACTCACACAAATATAATTCAGTATGTAAGACTGTACCTAAGATTATGATAAAAAATATTCACTGATCCACATAAGCAAGGATGTTACCTACTTTTGTTTAGGTACCTACTTTTACATTCTAATAGAAAACGAACGCGCAGATCGAAAGCTATCCCGTTCCTGTGACGATAGTCATGAAACTGATGATAAAAACTTGAAAACCAAAACAATACGTCCTTTGCAGAGTTATTAATAAACAAGTTAAAACTTGCATAGGACAAGCACATTTCAATCAAGTTAAGACATGTCGCACGTGACAATGGGGATTTTCGTTCACAATAAAGGTTCAGAACAATGAAAGCTGTGAACAAAGATACTATTGTAAGGCAGGATAATTCCTTAACAACAAATACCTATGCCTCCTTTTTGAGGATATGGGTATGTAAGACACTTGACTATTTGCGTTATAGGACGGTTCCGTTCACAGAGTACATTTTTATATGAGTATGTTCCGTTTCCAAAAACCGTTTTGTGTTCTGCGACGGTGAAACTGTTTTACGTCCTGGGTTCAAACAGTCTTCGTCGCACAAACCAGTCCTCGAATTACTTGGTGCGATTTTTTTATTTTACGCCTGTAAAAATACAGTCGAGAACGCAATGGTTCAATTAATTATCTATCGCACTCGTTCGTCGCGTCGTCCGTAACTTTTCGCGTTCGTTTACAAAGCAGTCAAGCAGCAGTCAGCAGACAATAAAAATGAACTTTTCGTCACTGAAATACAGTCGATAATCTATTACCAGTTGTCAATGCTGTCGTTCGTCATAGGACGGTTAAACCCGTGCAATCTTATGTTGGTTGACTTAAAGTTCAAAGTCGCACGCATGAACGATGAATTGAGATAATCGCTAAATTTCCTGGAATTCGCACCTTTGAGCGCGTCGCGTGGTTATTATTTCATAACATTTGTTTACATTTTTTTGGGCCAGCTGATTGTTATTGAGCACGCGCAGAAAACTTTAGTAATTGTGTTTTGTTTGCAAATATTTGTAAATTTAAATACGCCTGGTAAAAAGATAAAAATCTGTCCCAGCCAGTCCTAAGCCTGAAAAAGTATGAAGGAAAGTTCATTTCATCTTATACTTAGTAAAGTCGATCGATAAAACGATTTTTGTATTTAGTTAAACATTTTATAGATTTGAAATCGTTGATAGTTGTAAGAACTAACAAACTGCAACTATTTCACTCGACGAAAACCTCGAAAACGCAATTCTATTCCATGTTGGATAAGTTTCGTCGTCCGTCAGTCGTCCATCTCGAAACCAGTTGCAACGACGACCGTTTTCTGCAACCGTTTTCGTCCTCAGGAAAACGGTTGCGTTTCGTTCGTCAAAAATTCGTCAACGACCCACCACTAGCGTTACGGGCGACCACTTCAAGCTCTCCCGTCACTTTGTTTCGTTCGACACTCTCTTTAAACTTCTTGGGAAACTATGCCATAAAATGACTCATTTTAAATGAGTAAACAATTACTAAATTGTTTACTCATTTTATGGCATAGGTACTAACCTGTGTACAGCGCCAGCACATCAACTACATTGTTAATTTACCTATTTTAATATACCTGCCAAGCAGATAGGTACGACTTACTAGTCGGGGAGTTCTGTTCGTCCAAAGCTACCTATTAGTTTATTTCCATGATCAATGACTTTTCAATGAATAAATCAATGACCATGTTAATTATAATGAATGCGTTACCCCCACAGAACTGAAAAAACAGTAGAAGGCGTTTAAGGGGAACCTAGTCGCGGGCTCGAACTCAATGATGGGCCTGGCTAAAAAGCACGCTGTCTCACCAGGCCTCGTGTCCGACAGAGGAAGTATCAGTGATGAGCAGTTAGAAGCTAGTCTACACGCACAACGTTATTGAGTGAGATGCAGGATCATTTATAGTACAACAGGCGCGTAAAAAATTAAGAACAGTCCTTCGGAAGATCGGGTTTTTTGAAAATACCACTGCATAAATCAATAACCAATAAAGTTTATTGAACTTTTCGATATTTGAGCTTTGTCGGTCCCGATTGGTTTTTCAGATTTTTTACTAAAACACGCCCAAAGTTAGGTTAAATTAGCAAGAAAAACGAATCTTTGTTGGCTCCTAACTTTTGAATGGCTTTTTATTTTAGTATTCTGTTTCCGTACAGACAATATTATTAATGAAAAAAAACCATACCATGTTTAATTTTTGATGTACATTGTCCAACAGTGGAGTAACACACTCCCGAAGTTTGTATGGGAAAAATGTGGACTAGGTTCACCTTAACGCTTCATTAGTATCGGAACCAGCGTACCCAAACTCACACGAAAACAAGTTAATTGTATTTTGTAACATTAAGAAATCTTTGGTCTGATTGGTAGTTTATAATTGAATGAAAGTAGGAAATATGTCAGCTGTCGCATAGGTAAGTAATTGAAAATAAACCATAGAATAGTGATGATAAACTCAAACTCAAAGCATTTATTTAATTTAAACTATTTACAGGCACTTCTGAATTGTCAAAAAGCGATCAGTTGGAAAGTTGAAGCTAGTTAGCCATTCCAAAACGTAGATCTCTATGGAGAAGAACGGGCAAGAAACTCCACGGACACTCTTTTAAAAACAAAGCTATTACTAAATTTTAGGAACATTATTCTTGTTGCTTCTGCATCTGAGAATAATGTAAAAAAAAAATATAAACAATTCTAAATACAAGATTAAAAATAAGCCCTGGAAGTTAAGAGATGACCAGTCTTGACCGACATCGCCCGTTTACGAACTTGTCGCGTGGATCAGCACCATCCAGCTCAACCATTTTTGTAGGGAACCGAATGATCCAACACACGCGCCACCATCAATGAGATGACATACTCTCAACCTCCCATTCATATTATTATACTCTTTGCTCTCAACTGCCATGTTTTTTCAAGTCAACGTACATCAAAACAAAATAATAAGGGGATGCATGGTACTCACATTTACAAAATTTAATCAAAATGCTTCTAAATTATACAAACTATAGTTTGTAATCTATTTGAGACATTAATAAAATTTTATTTCCTGAAAGAAAGAAAAACATTTAATATATATTGAAGTATTCAATAATGCCGTGGCTACACCTACGAGAAATGCCATTGATTATCGCGATGTTGGACGTTAACCGTAGGTGTAGCCACAATTTATCGCGATAATATTACAATGGCATTCACAATGCCATTTGACGTTAGGCCATAACTCGGGTGGTGGTTAAGTGTGGCCACTGAATTTATCGCTTTAATTATCAGAATGTTTACCGCGTTGTTTATCGCGATGTTGGGCATTGACATTGGCCGTAGTGTGGGCGCGGCATAACTAACACTTGGTTCAGCATAGGATAGAGTTGTTTATTGTGTACTTTATTTACGTATTTATTACTTTTTCCGTTAAAGTGCACACGGAATAGTTTCCTGAGCAAGTTACGCTACCCGCCGCTAGATGTCACTATAAAAAATACATTCAATTTAAATTTGTATTTCGTTATGCTTATGATTTATATTTGCGTAACGAGGTCATTACTATTCGTCCTCCTCTAGAGAAGTACCACTGTCGTTGACTTATTTATCGACATTCCGTTTTATTTTTATACAAAATACAGTCAACAGCTAGAGTCGATGAATATTATTATGTTTGAAATCAAGTGTTTGTATACATTTATTCTAATACTCCGTTTTATTCTAGTTCCGATTTGTAGAAAGTATAATTAAGAATTTTATTGTTATGTTAACCTACCGATCCAATTATGAAAATAATTCTATTGATAGCAAGAGACACCTGTGGTGTTACTTCCTATCTTATGCGATTATGCGATAGATATTAAATTACGCGATTATTTACCACGGCTACACTAAAACCGCACACAGGGTTAAATTTTTCCGATATTGCATAGAAAACAGACACAAATCTTAATGGTCAGTAACGATAACGGTAATCTCTAATTGAGTAGCTGACTGTGACATGTGCGTAGTTGGAATCTTCACGAACAATTTGTTTGAGTTTAAAAGAAGGTAGACTTTAAAATAAAAACCATAAAATTAACTTTTCCTTGTCTTGTTCAATAAAATATTCTTTTGCAAACTTTCATCGAAATAAAATCAATTAAGACCTAGCGATGGTAATATACATCCATTTGATACATTTTTGGTTCTGCTATCATGTTTACATTCTAAAACAGTACCTACAATAAGGCATGTTTGTATTTTTTTAAGTTCTTTTCTCCGTGGCGGTTGTAGCAAGACTGTTATGCGTGGTGTGTGCGCGGAAGCAGACTTATGCAAAACTCTGCAAAGCTCAGGGTAAGCGGGCCCCGCCTACTTACGACTTCTACTGTTTTTTCAGTTCTATAGTTACCCCAGCCAGAAAATGACGAATCGAATACCATCGTTATTTGAGTGTAATAGTTTTAGTACAGAGGCCCTCTCAAATTTCTTTGATAGTTTTTCAACTTTTTAACAAAAGTAAATAGTTCATGTTCAATTGGGAAAATTTGACACTTTGGGATAGCTTGATGTGCTTGCGTCTGTACATCAGCTTCTGTAATTGTTGCGTAGATTTTTAGAATGATAATTGCTTTCTAGTTATTTTGACAAAAACAGCACCCTAATTGTGTAACACGCGAATCATAATCGGTTTAATTTTGACAGTTCAACAATATTCATTGCGATATTTACGTTGCTGAGCGGACACATTTTTCGAACATATGAAGCAATGGTTTAGCACTCTCTTTCAAAACGAAACAGATTATGATTAATCGTGATTTACGCAAATAGGGTGCTGTTCTGGCTGCAGTAACGTTACCTTGGCCACAAGTTTTGTTTATGAATGGGCACCGTTTAGAAGTTATTTTAGTAGGTAAATAAAATTATGCTTTAATCGGTCCTAGCAATTCGAATAGGATCTTTAAAGACTTCGTGCAACGTTACGTTATCGCTTACCTATAGCTACCTACAAATGTTTGTGAAGTTTCATTACTAAGTACCCTGTAGGTACCGTAATTAATAATATGAAAGGGTCACGGGTCAAAATGAGCGTAAGTCCAACAGTATTGAGATATATCTCAAATTATAGCTTGTAATTAGTACTCTATTTCATACTATGGCAAAAAGTACCAAAGTCGCCGGAGAACAGAGATAGAGCTAATTGAAAATAAAGCACTTTTCTGTATAAATACCGAAAATTTGACTACATGTATCACGTTTAAAAAACTGTACCTACCAGACAGGAAGAAGGACCATTGGTACCTGTGCACATATAGTTTCTATGACATGATACCTTTTTTTTTGGATCGGAAATTATCAAATGACTGCTCCAGCTCTGGGCGGAGCGGGAGAGCATGTCAAACTTTTACTGACTAAAACCCACCCGTGTTCCCTCAGTTGCCTCTGCCAGAGCCACGGTAACTCTTTCAAATAAATCCGCAACCCTGGCAGGCATCGGCCGTAGCGGACCCCTTCAATACTTGCTGACATCTCTTTGAGGCCCGCGTGGAACACAACGCACCGTCGACCCGGGCCTGGTCCTTACCGGACGGCAAGCTGCCCATGGCACGCCGTCCGTAAGCCCGCGCCTACGGTGGCCGGGGGTCCGCTATGGACTCCCGACGCCCAGGCGTGTCCTGCGGCGATTAGGGGCACGAGAGTGCAATCCTTGCCCCTCCCTCAGGCTGTTTGCCTCCTCCTTCGCGAGCAGTGACGGCTTCCCATGCACACTCGCTCCGTACCATGGCCTGGACCAGGGCTGGATGCTAGAGATCGCCGCTGCCGATCGCCTCCGCGAGGACACGGTGGTGCTCCGCCCAGGCAGGGCAGACCTCCACCGTGTCCTCCAGGCTATCCACTCAAAGGTGACACCCGGGCGTTTCCTCCCACCTTATCCAGAACAGGAACCTCCCTAAGCAGTCGTGTCCGGTGAGGACCTGCGTAAGGCGGAAGGTGAGGACGCCGTGGTGCCTCTCCAGCCACGCCTCAAAGATTGGACTTACCGCCACAATTGTGGCGTGCCCAGCACTGTTGCGGCAATCGCACTCTCCATGACGCCATGAGATCCCGCCGGAACTTTGTCCGCTGTGCCGTGATTTCTCGCGGCAGCAGAACTCCGCTGCCGCGAAACGCCAAACGACGGGGCGTAACTACGCCCCGTCGTTTTGCCTCCTCGCGCCACTCCCACATATGCGCGAGGACTTTTGCCTCCAGTTATGATTTAAGGTACCTCGGTTTGGGACGATAAGAGCCCCTTATCGCCCCCGCGCGTCATCTGTTAAATGTTGTCATAGACTGAAATAGAATTTACTTGGGCTCTTTATTTTGATTTGATTGTATTTTTTACATGCTTTTCATTAAAAACCGTTCAAATAACATTTTTTTTTTAATTTTTATTATATCCCTGATAACAATTTATTTTATTATTTATTTCATTTACAAAAAACGATATGTACTTAATGATTATGTTTCTTTCATTTTTTTTTAATGAATATTTTCAAGTAAACCAGTTGGATATGGCTAGGGTTATTTTTTAAATTACGACTCTGGCCTTAAATTCCAACAACTGGCACTAGTTGCAGTTCTGTTGGTCTTACGCCCAGGTTTCATAATATACAGGGTGTGGCGTAAGTAGTGGTCCACCATTCAGGATTCGATGAACCAGATAATTAACTATAACAATTAAAAATTTTAACCATTTTTACCTAAGGGTTCCGAAAATATTTCCTTTTTGTTTTTTATTTACGAAATTTCTACCTTTTATTACAAATTTGTTTGTAGTTTCAATAAAAACCATTATTTTTTCATTTTGATTTCTGTTAATTACTGCTGAATACTAGAGCTATCATGATAAATTATGCTTTTTTATGTAAATTCACCTCTTTTGAAGAAAAAGTTAGTTCTTCTCTAATTTTAACCCGAATTTTTAACATACCATCCAAGTTCAAGGGCGATTTTTGTAAAAAAAAACGTACTACACTGTCAGTGCCCATTTATTTAATAATATGCTTACTAAATACCGATTTCAAAATGGTATCACTCTATCAAATCCTATAATTTAACAAAAAGATATTCAATTTTAATTGAAGCAAAGAAGATTTTCATTAAACTACTTTTTTAAACTTTATTGTGTAAATACTATTACAAAACGTATTAAAACTTAAAAAACTGATACAATGTAACTTTTTACATTTCAAATGTGATTTGTTTTTAAGCACAAACATATCAGGTAAAAAAACCCTGACCCTCTTTTTACCTGAGACATGTTTGTTAACAAAAACCCGTTGAAGCTCTCGCAGTCGAGTTACGCACAATAGGAGTGATAAGGAAAAGATATGGTAGGGTATTGCTATCTCCTTCATTACTAACGTTGAAATCTCCAGATATCTCGAAATGATTTAGTACGATCTCGTCACTCGTGTCGTGCGTCGTATGCGTTTTGTTTTTATTCTACCTGTGTTTACCTCCGCCATTTCTTTACCCCTGCCTGACCCCGGACTCTGTTTAATTTGCCTAATGATTGGACTTGTTGTTTTGGTGATCTCTGCGATATTGGCTACGTGTACTGGTGACTTTGGCTTGCTCAACGATTTGGACAAACGTGCAGTGCAGTGACAATTAAAAAATGTCTCGGTACACACCGTGCGAATATGCTGATATCCATTTTATTTATGGCGAATGCAGAGGTATCGGCAGAGAACCAGCTCGACTTTATCGGGAGAGATATCCCGATCGAAGACATCCAGACCACCGAGTTTTTGTAAGATTGCATAACGCATACATCGAGGGAAGGATACCCGGCACAGGCGTAGACGGTGCAGGTGAAGGACGACCGCGACGACACAACGATGAAGAGGTTATGAATTTAGTTGCAGAAGATCCTTCAACATCGGTCCGTGTCTTAAGTCACAGAACTGGCATATCAACTAGATCTGTACATCGGATACTCAAAAGACATGAACTGTACCCATACCACTATCAAAGGGTGCAGTCATTGCTACCAAGAGATTATCAATTGAGAGTAACATTTTGTAGAGTAATGCTACGCAGAATAAGAGAAGACCCGCAGTTTTTTAATAAAATATTATGGAGCGACGAGTCATCCTGCAAAAAAGATGGATATTTAAATCTACACAATTTGCATTACTGGCAGCTAGAAAACCCGCATCTCACAAGGCAAGACAGATCACAGTACCAATTTAAAATAAACCTTTGGACCGGAATCATTAACGGACACATAATCGGTCCACACGAGCTGCCAGAAACATTAAATGCAGAAAGATATTAAAGTTTTTTGCGAATCGACTTGCCCTTGCTTCTGGAAGGTGTCGTTCCTGAAGTCCAAGAAGACATGTGGCTGCAAAACGATGGCTGTCCCGCTCACTATGCTGTTAGAGTACGAGAGCACCTCGATACAGCGTATCCAAATAGGTGGATTGGGCGCTTAGGTCCAATATTGTGGCCACCACGCTCGCCAGATCTAAATCCCCTAGATTTATTTTATTGGGGTTGCCTAAAAGAAAAAGTCTATAGCAAAGAAATCACAAGTATTGACCAATTGAGGACTAGAATCCAGGCAGCAGCTAGAGAAATCACCGAAAGCGGGTTTGCCCGACGACTAAAACGGTCGTTTATTAGACGTTGCAGAGCGTGTATAGCTGCGAATGGGGGCCATTTTGAACATTTCGTTTAATTTTAATGATTGTAATCATGACAAAGATTAATAATAAATGATAAATTATGTCATTTGTTTTTTTTTTATTCTTTGTTCAAATACCTAAAGTAACAAGTTAGGTCTAGATAACTCTGCAATAGTAGTTTTTTTTAACAAATTGGCACTGACACTGTAGTGCATTTTTTTGCAAATATCGTAAGTATTAACGCAATAAAGTTTAAAAAAGTAGTTTAATGAAAATCTTCTTTGCTTCAATTAAAATTGAATATCTTTTTGTTAAATAATAGTATCTGTTATAGTGATACCATTTTGAAATCGGTATTTAGTAAGCATGTTATTAAATAAATGGGCACTGACAGTGTAGTAAGTTTTTTTTTACAAAAATCGCCTTTGAACTTGGATGGTATGTTAAAAATTCGGGTTAAAATTAGAGAAGAACTAACTTTTTCAACTCTTTCTTCGAAAGAGGTGAATTTACATAAAAAATCATAATTTATCGTGATAGCTCTAGTATTCAGCAGTAATTAACAGAAATCAAAATGAAAAAATAATGGTTTTTGTTGAAACTACAAACAAATTTGTAATAAAAGGTAGAAATTTCGTAAATAAAAGACAAAAAGGAAATATTTTCGGAACCCTTAGGTAAAAATGGTTAAAAAATTTAATTGTTATAGTTAATTATCTGGTTCATCGAATCCTGAACGGTGGACCACTACTTACGCCACACCCTGTATATGTCAATGGGTTTCATACAAATTTGCCCATCATTCTTTAAATTGAGTTCGGGCCATGATGCGCAGCCAAGTTTCTTGGGGATATAATAACTAATAAGTGAATGTGTGTTATATCAATAATTAGTTCAAATGTATAGCTGTAATTTTTCAATGTAATAGCCACACGGGTCGATCGATCAGTTTAAGCTACCCTTGCCACGGTTGGTCCGTGGATGGGTTCTTTACATACCAAGACCCCTCCGTGCCTCAGAAAGCACGTTAAGCCGTTGATCCCGTTCCCGGCTAACATTTGTGGATCTTTGACAGTCGTTACGTGGTGTACGCAGTGGCGGACTAACAGGGGGGCGGAAGGGGCGGCCCGCCCCGGGCCTCCGGTCTTGGGGGCCCCCAAATGCCTCCGCGTTCCCCTGATCAAATCCTAAACAGGACTATTTTTAACTTTGCTGAACGCGTCCAATACGCTGGGGGAATTCCCGTCTTTGTAGTGGGCACTTACTTCCCCAGGAATCCCTGAATGAATGAAGTGCAAATAATTCACTCTTGTACGCCTACATTTACATTCACTACATTCTATTTACGTCGAAAAATAATCATTGGCCTCATTTAAAATATATTACCCATTACTCGCTGTCCGCAAGCCCGTGCCTACGGTGGCCGGGAATCAGCCTGGGATTCCCGACGCCCAGGACGTCTCCTACGAAGGCCACGGCTGTGAGGGCGCATGTACTGCATCTCCCTCACGTGCGCCGCCTCCCTCTTTGCGAGCATAACTGCTTCGCTGAAGGAGGCGAATGCTAGCCATGAACTCTCGCTCAGTACCATGGCCTGGACCAGGGTCGGACGCGAGAGATCGCCGCCGCCGATCACCTCCACGAGGACACGGCGGTGCCCCGCCCAAGATGAGCAGACCTCCACCGTTTGCTCCACCGTATCCTCAGGGCGATCTTCGCAATGGAAACACCCGGGCGTTTCCTCCCGCCCTATCCGAAACAGGAACCTCCCGAAACAGCCGTGTCCGGTGAGGACCTGTGTCAGGCGGAAGGTGAGGACGCCATGCCGCCTCTCAAGCCACTCCTCAAAGAGCACAGCATCCCCCGTCATAAGGGCTCCCACGCGCGTGATGGCGTCCACCTGGAGCGCCCTCTGCGGAAACCAAACTGGCTCTCCGCCAGATCCGGCCCCACCCGCACCACACCTTTCTAACCTATGTACAATTCTGGCTTTCTATACTGGAGGAAGTAAATTTAGTTCAACAATATTTGCAGTCTCCAAAAATGACTCTGGATACAGGAATCACCAAACTAAACGCCTTGAATAAGTATTTAGGAACCGAACGAACCACGATTGTAGACAATGCTACTTTTGGCATAAAAAATACAGTGACGTGGACATCAACATCGAGAAACGAGGAAGACGGAAGGTAAAAAGAACGATGCCGGGTGAATCAGCTCATGATGCTGGATTATCAATTCAAGAAGAAATACGTCGGTCAATGTATGAATGCAAAGACCGATTTATACAAGAATTGTCGACACGATACGGGGCCATGAAACTTCAATAATATTTTCCAAATTATTGAAACAAAGTTTATGCTAGAAGCTTCATATGACGCTCTGGCGGTAGTAGTTGACAAACTGATACAAATTTATAGTGAATTTGACAAGGAGCAAGTTTCCCAAGAAATCAAAAGGTACCGCAGACATGTAAAAGCCACCGATACGAGTACGGACGATTTGGCAGAATGGACCTTCAATTTATAATAAAATGAGACTTCAGTGAATCGTTATCCTGTTTATCGCTTATACTTCAATACTTCTTGACCATTTGCGTCTCGGTTTTTCGAAACTTAAAATAATTAAAAATTATCTTCGATCTACAATGGGTCAAGAGCGACTGGTTAATCTAGCCATGCTTTCAATAGAAAGAAAAATTTGAAAAAAAATCGATTTCACAGAAATTATTGAGGAGTTCAATATATTGAAGGAACGAAAACACATTAACACGCTACAAAAAAAATATATATCTTTGATTTATTTTATCTCATTTTTTTTGTCGATCGATTCGTATTTTATTTGCCTTAGCCATATCCATTCCTTATTGTAGGTATGTATGTTTATTTAGACTAAATAATTTAAGTCGAATTTAAATTTCACTTGCCAGTTTTCAACGAAATAAACTTAAACACTTATTTATACACAAATGTGAACTGAATAAAAAGCTTGAAATACTATTTTTTTTTAAAGCTGGGGGGCCTCATCGCCTTCCGCTTCCAGCTTCACCGCCCCGGGCCTCTGACGGGCTTAGTCCGCCACTGGGTGTACGTTACTCCTTTAGGTATAAATGTTCTGTGACGTTACTCCAGCAAGAAAGTGGCTCCTAGAGTGATGTGAGTCGATCAATGGAACGTATAATTAGTTCGTAATCTGCTGTAAATGTGCGCCAAATTAAAAATTCGTGCGCTTTGTAGTTTTGGAAAAAAAAACGGAAAACCTATTCCTGCTAGAGTACCTAACATTGTTACAGCAGGAAAATTCTAAACGAACGAGAGAGAGTTTGTGCATGGGCAGGGAGCTTATATTTGTGCTAAAATGTGCGGCGAAAATATAATTTGAGCGTCTTCAGGTTTTCGAGTTATTGCATTTCCTGCTGGAGTAACGCTTTGCTGAAAACTGTATTGAAAAGTCAAAACGACGGTAAGTATCATAATTTGACGGCAAAATACAAGAAACCGGCTCAACCCTAAATGTGTAGGTGTAAGCGTTTATGTAAATAATCTTTCGCATTATTTACTTTAAAAAAAACAAACATGTAAAGAACGGCTGGTTATCCGACCAAATTTGATTGACTGCAAAAAGGTGACGGATTCGTACATATCATATCGATGACCTTTTTTATTGGTCTGTTGTCCGTACAATCGCGTCAAACGTTTGTTGGCAATTATATAACCTAATTTAGGGCTAATAAAAATTATTTAATGCACCTTGTGAAGGGAATCTTTTATCAATGATGAAAAACTTTGTTAATATAACTAACCTACGGCATAAGTCAATGTAGCTATGTAGATACTTCATGTCTTTTTTTACTGTTGTGTTATTTGTTTTTTATTTATAGATACGCTATTTGAAATTTCTTTATCTTTTAAAACTTGTTACGGTTATTATAAGCGTCAAGAAGGACCAAATACAGTTTTCAGCGAGATTATACGATTTGTCATTATTTTGGCGCTACGATATTTTTTCGGGTTTTCAAAATAGCGCGTTTATTTGAAAATTATAAATATTTTCTTAAATCTAATTCTGTCATAAATACGCACAAATAAAGAGCAGAGAGAACAGACGCACATTTTTGCAAAATATAAGCTCTTTGCCCATGCACTGTACTCTGTGCCATGCACAATATTTTTCTCTCCGATGATTCGTCAAGAATTTTCCTGCTGGATCAACGTTACTCCGGCAGGAATCGTTTTTCCCGTTTTTATTTTTCCAAAACCACAAGGCGCACAATTTTTTCAATTTGGCGCACATTTACAGCAGATTACGCACTAATTTACCTTCTACTCATATCACTCCTGCAGTCACTTTCCTGCTGGACACTGTTACGGGTAGTCAGAAGCCCGGAAGTGTGACAACCAATCTCTTACCAAGGGGTATCGTATTACCCAGTAAGGGTTGTGGAGGTCAGATAGGCAGTAGCTTCATGTAAAATACTGGTATTCAGCTGCATCTGGTTAGACTGGAAGTCGACCCCAACATAGTTGGGAAAACGCTAGGCAGACGACACATACTTAATAATAGACGAACTGCTGCACGAACTCCGCTCTGACACAGTCATAAGATCATCCAATGCACAGGTGACAAGGCCAGCGACACAGGATGGAAGGTGGGGCCGTTGTCTGTAGGAAATGCTGCATATATGTATTTGAGATCTGAGCCATCTGTGAACCCCTATCGATGGTCCAAATAGGCAATTCCTCTAAGGTTGTCCTGCATTTAAGGTTCTCACACTGACACTGACTAACTGGACTACTTGTAGATGCGCGAAAATGCACTTAGACCAACCACGTGTCAATAAATGAAAAAAACAATTACTATTTACATACAACTTTATTAATAAGATACTAAAATCTCATTTAACTCGTTAATGAATAGTGTAACTTACAACAGTTCATTAATGACTTAACATTAACAATTAACAAAAGAGTTTGTGTAACTTTAATAAGTGCTTCACAGCCTTTAGTTACATCTCTTAAGTAACGAGCATAATATTTAATGTAGGAAATGTATCAGGCAGTGAGTTACAGCGAGTATTTGATTTTGATATTAATAACCAATAAAAAACGATACAATCAAAAATAAAATGATGAAATTACAAGATTAAGATGCATATCGTATCCGAGTAATCAACGTTACGTTATAAATCAGCAGCCGAATTATGGTTTAATAATAAAAGCAAGACATTTTCAAACGTAAAAAAAAATTCTAAAACTGAAGTAGCGATCTCAAACCCTAATCGCACGCATACATGTACCACATTGTTAAAAGTCAAAAACATGCAAAACAAAGTAACTAAAATAATGGAAGAGTTTACGCAAATACAGCACACTCGTATATATTGACGAAGATATTATCACCAATCCGTAAGTATTTATTGGTTTTACATAAAAGCTAAACACGTTTAATTACAATTAAATAAACTGTGCTTTGAAATCAACGATAGTGACTATAAACAAAAACAACATTTGCTAACTTTTAGCACAATATAAAATGGTGCAGTTGGTAAAACCATCATCAATCAGTATACCCAGTTGAAACAACACTTCTTCAGAACAATAACAACAATATTTTACAAACAAAAGTAAAGAATTAATACATTATTTTCAAATTATATTGTAAAGTGAAACATAATCATTTCAGGTCATTTAAACATTTGCTTGAATATTTTACATATTTAATTCAATCACTGTTTGCTTGGAATACATAAAGATTTATTGTAGTATTTAGTCGTATTGATTGTTGCATGCTTCTTCCAGAAAACAAAATTATTCTAAAATGTACCTCTAGTATCGATCTTTGCATGATCGGACCTTATATGCAGTAAAAGCTGTTTCTAAATAGCAATTTAATTGCCTGTTGAATGCAATTAGTTAGTGCATTCAACAGGCAATTAAATTGCAATTAAAAAGCAAAATAAAAAGTTGTACCCTCTAAAAGGTTTCGACGATGCAAATCCTCTAATGCTTCAATTTTATTGTATGCAATAGACAAGACTCTTGCATCAAGTAAATGGGCATTTACTATTTAAATACATATTAAACTAAGTTATCACAATTCATAAATTGTTCATACAATATTCATATGGTCCTCCGTGTAAAAAAAAAAACTCCAAATATGTACATACGAAAACAAAATGGCAATCATATCATAATAGGGATATAAAATAATTCTCTGGACCATTGTTTTGTCTGACTTTCTAAGGGAAAGGAGCATAATTTTTTAATAACACAAGAGTACATTTTCCTATAATACAATTGTCTAGATATTGATTTATCTTATCTTAACCCTTAAAAGCGTTAAAATTAAGATATTATGCGAAATAAATAATTACATAAAACATTGAACAGTAAAATTTTTTAGTTATATCTTGAGCCCAACACAGTTTTCTCTACAAATCCACTATTTAATGCAGTAACATTTCCTAAATTTGATAGCACATCTGAATCATACTAAATACTTACAAGTCTGGTTTCTTAAACGACTTATATTATTATAGTAAACGATCCAAATATTTTTCTAAATTAATATTACTTGAGCAATCAAGTATTAAATAATGTCTTTTCTCTCTCTCGATCGTTTAAGCTACCGACTGTCCAACTATCATATCTAAGATAAATGGCATTACATTATGTTACTGAGATCATGAATTGATCGTACAGATCTCTCACATGACTGGTATATGCACAGGAATACACGCACATAAAACTACATCACAGTAAAATGGTTAAGAATCCTCTTATTAAGGCACCTTATAAACATCAATCTAGCATTGACGTTAAACTAATCTTTTTTTACCTATTTTTAGAAATTTTTTTCGTGACATTTTTTTTATTTTTTACAAAAAAAAAATACAAAATTAAAACATTGTTACGATAAAAGAAAAAATGACAGGTTCTATCTGTTGTAGCGCAGGCTTAGGATCTAGAATGGGACCGACCTGCTAGAACCTAGATAGAGGCGGACAATTCTAGCAGCTGAACCGCGTGGTCATTTCTCCTTACATCGCGTGAACTAATAAAGTATGAGAAGTCGAGTATTCGTGAAGGCGGAGTGGAGCGAGTTACTTGGTGGTGTTGATCTGCACCACGTTGGTGATCTGTGTGATGAAGTAGGGCGGGCCGCCCGCGCCGGGCGAGCTGGGCCGTGGGCAGCTACTGGGCGGGCTGTCGCCACCGTTGCTCTCCCGGGAGTCCTATGAGAACAACATAAAAAATACTACATAAGTAGGTCAAAAGGCTACGTAAGTCTATATTCACACGGACGTAATAACATCACAACGAGATTTTTCGTGGTCTGGATTTTCAACACCCTGTGTTAAACCGAGCTCTTGAGTGCAGCGCGGGTGAGACTCAGCGCGTCAAAATAACGCAGCCCTTGATTTTCAACTAGTGTTGGCGCTAAGCTATGCGTCCGATCGTTGGCTTTGTTTTCGGCAGCGACACTGCACAATGAGTCACTATGCAGTAAGTAGCAGTACGTACCTGTCGCACACATCGCCTCTTGGCGGTGGAGTGTTCCACGAGCGTGGTGTCGCGCGCGGCCGACAGCTGCGCCGCCAGCGCCGCGCCCGCGCTCGATGGTTCGTTGGCTTTGTTGTCGGGAGCGACACTGCACAACCAAATATATTTATTACATTTTTGCAGAGCCTGACCGAATTTCGATAAACGTCAGTTATGACGTTCGCCCTGAAATGTTTGTACCTCACACAGCATAAACGGAAATTCACGATAACACTGGTCCCGCCATTATGATGCGTTATAATGACGCGACCATGCCTGTACTCCAACGAATTATATTATGCTAATCAAACCAGCAGTTAGTACCTCCAAAAATGTTTCGTGACACGTACAGAATAGTAGTAAATGGGTACTAAATAAACGTGGTAGAATGTTTCAATTACAAGAGTTGGTCCCGCCTTAATGACGTTTATGAATTTCGTATACGGGCGAAAAATCCATTATAGGCCATTCTCATTTTCGGACAATTTATCTATCTATTCTATAACTATACAATCTATATCTATCCTTAAAATAAATCTGTACACGAACTGTTTCTGTACATTCAAAATATTTCGAAAAAAAATAGTTGGGGAGGTAACGGATAATCAACAGATGCCATTTTAATCCTTTTCGAAATTTTTGTCTATATGTCGGTATATCGGTTTTCTGATTATCTGTTTAGATGCGTGAATAGATCAAGTATCACGTCAAAAGAACGAAACTAATATGGTTAATCTTCATACTCAAATATTGCATATAACTCGGAGTATATTTTAGTCCTTGTTTCATCACAATCGCTGCGCTCAATCAAAAGATATGATCAATTTAAAGAGTTCAAGAAGAATTTAATTACGTAATGTTGAAACACATAACGACATCTATTGGCGCGAAACGGTACTAACGAATACAATAACCCTAAAAATTATTATATGTAATATTAACACGTCATTCTCTAGAGGTTACTGTGTCTGTGTTATTTCAAAAAGTAATGATACTGATTATTAAAATCGCTCTCCGTTGGTGGTTGATTCCCTCGAATCAAAAAAGCTAAAAGAATTTCAAGTAAAACGTGGTGATAATAACAATTGATGTGGTGTTTTGAGTGATAACTAATGTAATGTTAGATAAATATTTATTAGTTTTAAAAATAACAACTATACAAAATCAATACAAATAGCGGGGAATAAATCTCATTAAAAAATTAAATTGTGATAAAAGTCTCAGTGGCGCCATCTAGCATAATATAGCAAAATTAGAGCGGCTATGAGGAACATCTTCTTAAAATGTTAATCTCCAGCGTCAGTAACGCTATCTAGGATTAAATAGCAAACATACGAAGACAACAACCTGTTTTATAGATTTTCTATCGAAAATACATTTAGGCGAGAGGCGAGGTCCAAAATCCGTAGATCTATGGATAGACCCTTAAATCCGTAGGTTGGCTGGCAATGCGGGGTGACGCTAGATAGAAACTAGAATCCTGTGGTAGGGATATTACCATTTGGATTTAAAGTACCTATCGATAATATTGCCAACACGGTTGGCGCAGTGGCTGAGCGATCGACTGCTGCGCTGCGTGTCGTGGGTTCGATTCCCGCACGGAATTAATATATGTATTGCCTACAGATAGTTGTTCCGGGTCTGGCTGTTTGTATATGTGAGTTTAAATGTTTGTAAACGCACCCACGATGCAAGAGTAATTCCTAGGGTGAGGCAAAGTTTTAAAAAAAAAATCTTCACTTTTTACGCATGTCTTCTGTTTTTTTTTAATTGTTCGACCATTGTTTCCGAAGTAGATGTCTGCTTTTTTCAACTGCTTCGAACATAATTTTGAAGAAGCAGACGGAAGCCAATACGGTATTTTACTATAAATGAGAAAATATCTAAAAATTATATTAATGACATGGCTTAGGCAAAAACCAGTCGGAAAATATTGGTTTTAGTTCATAAAATAACAAAATAAATTTTAAAATGCAATTCGAAAGATTTCAGTATTTAAAATCTGTTTTTGAACACCATGAAATAGTAGCCGCCATGTAATTACTTCATACCGCTGTTTTAACTAATAAACTGAATAACTTTGTACTTTTATTATTTTCGTAACCAAAGTATTTTTTATTGAAATAATAACTTTTATTCAGGAACAGCAAACCAACGATAAGTAGAATAATAACTCAATTTTGATATTATAAACAATTATCATATCGGGGTTACCACTACTCTCAGATTGTTTGGATATTAATAATTTATGAATTTGGGAAAAGTATTAAATTTCCTGTGGGTGCAAGGTGCATTTCTTTTACTTTTACCAAAGAGAGATCTGCCGACCAACAAACAATTACAGTCGGACTCTACATAGTAAATGAAATAACGTAACTGATTTTCCCAGTTATGCCACATACCCGAGGTGCTCTATCTATATACATTTACTTATTTATTTGCTCTCATGCACATCATACATTTTACAATATATTTTGTCGATTTTTGTACAAAAACCCTGTCAGGACACTGCAAAGCACAATGTTGGTTTTCTATTGAGTTTATGAACATTCAAACTTATCAAAACTTGATAAGTTTGAAAATCAAAACTTGATAAGTTTTGATAAGTTATAACTAACACAACACTAAGGACTTGATAAATGGCACACAAACTAAATAGAGCTCCATCTCCAATCCTTTAATAAGTTATGTAACTATGCCAATATAACTTAACTTCGTCATAGCTACAATTCACAGCGGTACAGCGAATGTTTCGCTGTAGACAGTAACAGACTAAGGCACACTTCACCACAAACCACTTAAAGGCTCTCCCCCTCAAACAGGCGGGATACGATCGTAGAACACTTTCTATGAAAACTGTATGGAAATTTAATGCGTTTCGCGCTAAACATATTTCCTCCAACGACAAAAACAGAACGATGTGTATTTAAATCAATTCTGCTTTTCAACATCATCATTTCATCAACAAACAATTGACAGAAACAGAACGAATTAGTGATTTGTAGTTCAATCGGGTCTCCAGGTCCAATCAAGTCTAATGAGAAGTCGACAATCACGCCACCGCTTCAACGGCGACTACAGCAGAGAGATGCCGCCTGCCCTTGCCATAATATCTTACTTGGGGTCGGCATTAACAATTTTTATCTACCAGTAGCGACAAGCGACTCGACCCAACTACAACAATTTTTACACTTTGATAAAACGTCAATATTTCTTTATTTAATTTAGGTTTATTATAAATGCGTTATACGCACAAACCTGCCGGAATAAATGATCGAAATTATAGTGTAAACCGCATCAAAATCAGTTGCGTAGTTTAGAAGAACAAAGCGACTACAATTTATTAACTACTGTGAGAGTCGACTTAACATTTAAAAAAAATAGTAAAAAAAATACCTTAAAACACGCTTTAACAGTAAATCGAATTATTTTTAGTTTTTTTTTTTTTAACTATTATTAATTTTCTTATTGTTAAGTCTTAAAATAGCATCAAAAGTAGTTTTAATCAAGACTCAATTTCTTAGTCAGTACCTACATACATATATCGTATGATACGTATAGTATTATATTTGTATCATTCTAGTGATCCAGGTGAGAACATAAGACCAAAGTTATGAAGTTATTGTATTGTCATCGGTCTTCGATACGGGTGCAATTTTCAAATTAAGTGGACGTCTTGAAGCTGGACAAAATTATGTTGAAAGATTCCGTCACATACAGTGCAATCTAATAATAAAAGCGTGTTAAAAAAAGACATACTTGGCATTGACATCTCCGTTGCTAGTTGTTCCGGGTATCCAAGGGCTCGGCATCGTGTCCTCGTCCTGGATGGGCAGCGTCATGCTCTCCGTGTACTCAGGTTCAGGAGACTCAGCACTACGAACAACACACAAAATATACAGCTTGTCACATAAAACGTATACCTAATCACAACACTACATCAATAAATTAGAAAAGAAAATCATGTGCAGAAATAATGTCTGATAATGTCGATAATAAATAAATTATCACTATTATCTATTGTTTCAAGGACAAGACACCCGGCGGAATCTGAATATGTGTGCGTGTGATCGATATGAGATTAGCGGATGTAGAAGCTTGAGTGAGACGCCTTATCATAAGGATTCCTCAGACGTTGCGATCCTGTGGCCTCATCGTGAATCATGCTTGAAATATTATACGCTTTGCAAAAAACTGTGAAATGGCTTATATAAAAATCCCCGAAGCGCGTCATATTCAAGATACATATGTCGTAGAGAGGCTATTTTTGAATCAATCATGTAAGAAGGTATTATATCACATTTGCTAAAGCAGCACCCGTTTCTTTGTGTTTTATACATAAATCTCGGAGTTTCTTTCAAAACGCTCAATAAGTACAGCTAGCTAGCAGCGTTTTCAGGTCACTTAACAAACCCATAATCATCTCAGGCCACACCAGGCACACGTGAACTGTATGATAACAATAGCAGAATAAATTGGGAAAGGGTTAGCATAAGCGTTCACATGGACGTAAAAATATCGCAGCGTGGTCCTATCGCGCACTAGATTTTCAACGCTCTGCTAGGCGCTGAGAGTTGAAAATCCAACAGTGTGTTTATTAAACGCGCTAGAATGCACTCTGTTAGATTCTCAAGTCTCGGCTCAACACCGAGAGTTGAAAATCCAGTGCGCGGTAAAACCCCGTCGCGATATTTTTATGTCCGTGTAAACATGGGCATAAGAATAGGGTGGGCAGAGTGAAAAGAGTGCAAACTACTTAAAGAAAAAAGTCATACCTACACCTTTTTTCAGCGAAAACACCGAAACCCCAAACCGCCAGAATATGATCAAACATAATACTTAAAAACGAAGAGTGGAATGTTGACGACTGACCTTTTTTAAGTTCACTCCTTGCAAGACCTGGCGTGCAGATATATTCAAGTGAATAAACAGATATATAAATATTACATACATTTTGTACTGTAAAGTTATTCGTCAAGAGAGATAACATGTACTTAGGTAATATCTTTCAGCAAGAATTCTCGTAGCTTGTTTCGAACAAAGAGATTCTCATTTCTTACACAACATTATTCAATTCCTTTGACAAGAAACTTCTTAGGCTAGGTTCGCAGGACAGGTAACAATTTCTTTTTTAAACCGGCTTTTAGTTGCTATATCGCCCTTATAGCAATATCGACGTACCTAGGTGTTGGTGGATCTCGTAGATACGACGGTTTATTGAAGACTCTGGCCGCCTGGTTGCCTGCCGACTCGCGCGCATCTTGCGGCCGAAGAGACGGGCGCTTGATGAACTGTTCGTCTGTTAACAAATATATACTCATCAGTGGCCGTATTGTGAGCTTCATTTAACCATCTCGATCAAACGCAGTGAGCGCATTCGGCGTTCCGATTGGCCCTGGATTGGTGATAGACCAATCGGAGCGCCAAACGCACTCACTGCGTTTCATCGAGATGGTTAAATGAAACTCACACTAGGGCCTCTGTAGTCATCAGGTTAGATTAATGGTACAGTTGACTTCCACGCGGACGAAGACGGGCGGAAGCTGCGAAAACTAGTGGTAAATGAAAGACGCGCAACATGTTTGCCAACAACATTTAACGTTGTGGATATCAATGACGTCCAATAGCGCAACATTGTTACACAATGAATGTTAGGTGAGCCAAATTATGCTAACATATGCATAATTCAGTGTGATACCATAATTTATTAAAAGTTAGATATTCGAATATATAATTTCTCGCCAGCCTCGTTTTAACCTTGAACTCTGTGTTAAAGGATTTTCTATAATCATATCATAAGCAGATTTTAGCAAAGCATTCTTGAACAAACAATGGTGAAATGTGTGCTGCAGTGGCATGCGAAGTAGAACATGACTGACACATCTTAATTTATTAATATAAAACTGTAAAAGCATTGGAAATACCTACATAGGCATGGCAGCGACGCCAAGACTTGCATGTTACAAAATAACCCTAAAATAAAATAGCCTTCAGTAAAGTCAAAGCACTTTGACTTATCGATATTGAAACTCAGGAAACTACCTTGACCGATTCAACCAAATTTCTTGAAGAAGTTTCATGAATGTGATATGGCAAATTTGGGTCACTCGTCGATAAATACGCTAAGACGTTATGTACCTGGTAAAATAACCTAAGAAAACGTTGATCACTTTGTCAATGTTTGAATGGCTCTATCACTTTATGACGTCATTTTTGGTCGCCATTTTGCATCGTACGACATGACGTATGGTCCTCAATATGGTCAAGGTTTAGGTTTAGGTTAGGACAACTTTACCCAGCTATCTGGCAGTGGACACTTGTGAGAAGTATTCCTTCCATTTCCTTACCTTCATTGTAGACAGATGGCTCCACATCCGAGTACAGTGGTGCATGGTATGGCGACTGTGGCAGTGGATTATATGGCGGGGGAGCCTCCGGGGCCGTCGCCGTGATTCGAGCCGTCACTGTACTCGACTGGTTAGAACCTGAAACAATATTAATGGGTTTGTAACTGATCGTCACTGATCTTTTAGTTGAGGGTTTTAGAAGATTGGTCTATTGTAACGGCTTTTGTAATATCAATAACACCTCTTTAAGCTGTAAGGCAATTGTAAAATCTAATATCCAATGAGGGAGTGAAGAGGATCGATGGTACTGCATAGCTACTGTCAATTTGGAGTGTAGGTATTGACTTACAAACGGGTATAGAGTATAGGTGGCTCTTTCCGTCAGCTATGGTAGTAGCATCGATTCTAATAATCTACTGTTCTACTTATCGACTGTCGACTGGAAAAAATGGGCCTCAGTTACAACGCATTTCTACTGCACGACTATCTATAAAATATGATGTTAAAAAGGCAATTCCGTGCACGTGTTCTTTTGCACGAAGTCCGGTTTTTGCCCGGTTATTGGCAATAGGTTCGATTCCTACTGCCTGGCATAATGTATGTAAGTATACCATACATCTACCATCCATCTCTGTCTTACTCTTCTGGGAAAATCGGCGTGGAGAAGATCAAGCCGTACGGAAATTGAAAGTTGAGCACCTACCAGCAGGTTTAAAGATCTCAGGGTAGCGCAGCAGATAGGCGATGATGCCGACGACGAGCGCTAAGAACAACAGCACTCCGAAGCTGATGAGTATCCACATGTAGGAGGGCGTCGGCTCCAGCTGCGAAGGGACGGGCGGCACGCACTCCGCATTCACGTTGCCGAGACGGTCCGCCACCAGACTGCGGGACAACATGCGAATGTGAGGTGACGTCATCCATATTGAGCGTGGAAGCAAGTGCTACGTATCATTTACACAAACGCAAGTCTCTTCCGGTAGACACTTATCAGATGTACCTACGTACAGTAGGCACCAGGCTCGCGGTGGTAACAATACCAGTATAAACTGGCCTCTTATTCTACTGTGCCAGATCAGGTCACGGTTGTGAGCAAAGTGTTATCACCGACGTGCGGTCGACTGTACAAGCTTCCAAGACTATTTCGTTTAAAAATTAAAGTAGTTATATTATACTTATTATGAGTACATATTTGTTTAATTACCTACAGCCAATTACTTGTTAAGGCTAGCGTGGATTGCGCTTCTTTTTAATAAAGGAAGAACGTGTCTGCGATTAAACATTTCCACATTTTCATTTGATTTTTTTTTCGCTCATTTTACATCAATCATCATCACACATCCTGCGCCTTATCATCCAGGTTCTACCCATGACGGCAACAATTTCTTCTGCCCATCTCGCTGCCTTAGACAGACATGCAACCCTTTATTTCAATATTATGATAAAGACCCACAAAAAATCATCTAATTATTTTTGTAGCTATACTTTGTAGGCATTTAGTTGGCAGCGCGATGGCTGCGCTGATATCTATGGTACCCGTGGTGTGTGTGGGGATACACTTCGAGTAGCACTCAAGCGAAAGATCATTTAAATGCTGGTTATATTACAAAATAAATAATCGCAAAATCTATTGAATTATTGATAAGGGTCAGGTTGAGTGAGGCAAGATGAGTTTGTCGTAAGACAAAATCGTACGAAAAACTCATCTTGCATCAAATTCACCAAAAACACAAAGGAGAACTATAGACTAGAATATACTACTTTTGCTACCGTCTAGAATCCACTAGCCATAGTTATCTTTGACGATCGTCAGACCACGGTTAATATTTAAAAAATCGCCGAATATACAACCTACTCCTGTTTTCGAAGCCGATTAAAAAGGTGCTTATTCTTTTTACACAAACGAAGAGTAGGGTAATATATGACATTCATACAAATATCAACTCCGTACGCACGCTTACGCAGTAGGAAGTTAATGAAGTGGTCAGTTCGTCAGCAAATTAGCGTGACGCATCTAACAAGCAACAAATTATCACATAGTCACCGAGCGGTTGCCGATTGGTTTACGGAATTGTATGCGTATAAAACTTGGGACCATGGAATCTGTTTGAAAAAAAGGAAAAATTGCTAACCGTCTAAGTCTACAGAAAACCAGGGTTCCAATCTGCCTGCCGACAGATTGGGAAAAGAAACCAGTTATTACAGTACTAGTTCGATACTAACCCACTGATACAGGCTCCACATTCAGCGACAGACTTGATGCAGGTATTGATAGCCAGTGGTGGTTCCCGCTTCAGGTCCTCGCAGGAGAGGCAGCTCCTGCAGATGTTGGCATCCGTCTCGCAGTAGTTGTTTCCGGAACAATGCGCGTCCTCTTTGCAGTACACCGGCTGAGCGCTTGCCGGCAGGCATAGCACGGCCACGCACAACACCAGCCACCTGAAACAATAAAGAAACAGCTTTTTAATTCAGTCTTAAAAAGGATGATTGAAGAACGAGCAGATCATACCAAATTGATGGTAGAAGGGAATAACCCTTCTACCATCAATTGTTTTATTTTAAACCGTGGGTTTTGTTTTAAAGTGTAAGACGCCGCTTAAAATGATAAACTGTCAAAAGATTATACCTAATTGTCGGTAAGAAAGGTCGGGGTTGTATCCGCAACTCCACGTCAAAGCGCGTATTTTACGTACGGAATTGCAATTGTAACTGTAACACAACTTCTTTCTTTTTCACTTTTCTTCTTAATTAGGTTTCAAGTTTTAGTTTAACCTCAATTGATAGCGCCGCCGCTGACCGATTTCCTTTGCGCGCTCATTAGGTTAGTGGCTTTTGAGTCAGTGTTTAAATTAAAAAGCACAAAGTATTATTTACAAACACCACATTTTTGTCAGCAATTTATATAAATTACCGACAAAAATGGTACGTCATTTAACTTGCAGATTACGAATACGCTTATACACAATTAAATAGGTATGGTTCATGAATGCTGTCGATGATTCGCATTCTATATAAAATCTAAACCGTGAAACCTAATTCCCAGAACGAATCACTACTTTAGTCAGCCTTACTAGAAAATACACTAATAAGTATCCTGGCTGTAAAATATAATTTTATTCGATGTAATGGTTCAGTATAAATTCTGAAGCTTAGAGTGTGACGACGACGTTGCGTCATGTTTGTAATTGTAATACAACGAGCTTCCCGAGTGTGTTTACTTTACGTATCATTTTGTAATGCCTTTAATGGATAAGAGACAATACAATTATGCAACCTCAGAGTATTGACTCTGAGCAAGATAATTAATGACTAACCGACAGGTTGTTAGACAACTGTTAGGCGTAGGTACATCTTTATTCTATACATCTATACAAATAAATAAATGATAAATGATTTTATTTCTGTAAATAGGTACCTAGGTTTGTACAAACAGTTTAACCGGTAGAATGCCGGTAATTACAGAAACAATTAAAAAGCCATTGTTTCCGCGTGGATCTATGTGCATACAAAGGGTTAAACGGTTTTTCATATTTTTGAACTAGATTCCGTCAGGCGTTTCCTATCTGACTACTCTGATAAGGCCGTAACAAACGGGTCAACAGTCTTTTTAAAGTCCAGACAAAATGCCAGATCATGTGAAGCTAATGCAGATTGGCGTCTGAAATGGTCTTTTGGGGAAAGAACCACACAGATTGGGTGGACCTGTACAGTCAGTGCACGCATTTGTTAGTAATCGTGCAGCTCAATTCAGAACAAAGGAGCTCAACGATTCGGCGAACAATACCTAAGAAAAGACATTTGGGTAGGCCACATTAACTACTCAAACTGTCAGACCATGATAAAAACGGAAACATTAGTGCGTCATCCCATACAGTCCTCACATTCACAATAATTAAAATAATACAAAACTTTCTACAGTAACTATTCATGTCAATGTACATTGAAACAGGTGTAAAGAGAAAATACTTTTTCCAACAAACAAAAAACAACAGACTTCCGGAAAACCCTACAAAGTGAAAAATAACTTTAATTTCGGAAGTCGGCGACTTTGGATATGTATTATAATTTTTTGTCACAGTCTTCCGAAATTAAAGTTATTTTTCACTTTGTAGTGTTTTTCCGGAAGTCGGTTTTTTTTAAGAAATGTTTTTATTTTTCACTTTTTAGTTATATATTACTAGCTTTTGCCAGAGGCTTCGTCTGCGTGGAGGTCGGTGTATTATACATATAAACCTTCCTCTTGAATCACTCTATCTATTAAAAAAACCCGCATCCAAATCCGTTGCGGAGTTTTAAAGATTTAAGCATACATAGGGATATAGGGACAGAGAAAGCGACTTTGTTTTATACTATGTAGTGATAGTACCTACCCCACACCAATTCGAAATTTCATCATCCTTGGGGTCAAAACAACGCATATTTATGCGATAGCAGCAATCGCGGTTGATTTGCTGTAATTGTTTGAAGAGTTACTTTGTCTGTCTCCGAAGCGCATCATCAAATCTATATGAAATTAAATGGGACTATTTCAGAATAAAATTCTTGCCCGTTCTTCTCCATAGAGATCTACGTTTTGGAATGGGCAACTAGCTTCAACTTTCCAACTGATCGACTTTTTGACAATTCAAAAGTGCCTGTAAATGGTTTAATTGAAATAAATGCTTTGAGTTTGAGTTTGAGTTTGAGTTTAAACCCGTTTCGAACAAAAAAATAATTTTACAAATCCGTTTATTATATGACGGAGTTGTGCCCGAAAATACATTTAAAAAAATTATTTAAAAAATACATACCTATAAACATGTCGAATTGATAACCTCCTTCTTTTTGAAGTCGGCAGAAAAAAGTAAAATAGCAAAAAATATGCGATGCGACTTTAGTCTGTTGTAAAATAAACCGTTTTAAACCAAATCCCGTGGTTTAAAAGTCCGACCACGTGGGCCGTACATTTATTACGTATTATTTTAAAGTTAAGTTAAAAAAGGCTAATTGAAATCTTTCACAATTTTTTATTAATAAACTAGCTTTTGCCAGCGTCTTTCCCCGCGTGGAGGTCGAAAGTTTTCCCACGGAAACGTACTACCGGGATAAAAAGTTTATTTTGTTTTAATCCAGGTTATAATCTATGTGTGCCAGAAGTTAGTGAATAATTAATATAACCTTATTAGGTCTTATTAGAAGAAAATAGAAAAGAACCCAGAATTGAACCCTGAGGCATATCCATATTGAATGAGGTCCCTAAACTTAATCTTAGTAAGCACCATATTAGGTGGATGTAACATGTTAAATGAAATAAAAATAATGTAAGTACAATGTACTTATTTACTTACTTACATAGGTCATCATCAGTTTGTAATAGATAATCTAGCAGTGTCTATTTAAGAGTTAGCGACAATCATGTGAAATATCTCAATCGATGGTTCCAAACCTACACTCAAAGATGAGTGAGAGATGCGGTTCATACGGCCACCTACGTGCGAGTAGCTCCGAGAGCCGAGACTTGCCACCACGTCACTCGCTTATTCACCGGACTATTTTAATTTATTCTAAATACAAAGCATGCCCGCTAAGGGCGACCTGCCTCAAATCCCAAACTGGAGATGATGCAATAATTATCTTGTTATGTCAAACTCAAAGCATTTATTTCAAATAAACCAATTACAAGCACTTTTGAATTGTCAAGGTCGGTGAGTTAGAAAGATGAAGCTAGTTACGATAATGTATATACTTATGTGATATCATAACTTAATGCCTATTGATGAAATAATATTTTGAGCAGGTCATTGACGCATAGGAATTATTTGGACCCGAGTAGGTAATCGTGTTATTTAAAGTCACAGAGATGTAACGATTTTATACAAACAGATGGATATTGGCTTTTGACCTCATTCGATGAGTTAAGTTTTCTAAACGCTAAACCTGACTCTATTGCGAACTTGCGATATGAGCTGCTTAGATTTTATGGCTCCACATGGGACCGATAATAACTCGTAGAGTAATTAACTTTACTACTACTACGCAATTAAACGACACTACTTTATGATATAAATAACATCACTACGAAAATATGTATAGTAAATCCTTAACATGGATGGCGTGGAATCGCAATTATAAGACACGTGCGGCGAGCATTTAGTTACTTCTATCAAGTTATTTATAATATCGAAGTAACTGAGCGGAACCTAGGCACTGTGGTCTAAATAGTTAAAAACTGAGAATTACAAGTAAGCAGTGATAAGTGAACAGGTCGCAACATGCGCCTATTGTTGATTCTCATTAGCACTATATGTATTACGCACCATTATTTTGCTACCTATAAATACTATTATGATTTGCTTAGTTGCTAGGGTAATTGTGTAACACACTAACAGTAGCAATGTCTTACATTTTGACAGTTCAATAACATTCATTGCGTTCAGTGAGCAGACAAATTTTCGAACATAAGAAGCAATGGAATAGCAATTTCCTTCAAAATGGTTCAGATTGCGATTGAAAGTGTGTTACTCAATAAAGGCGCAGGTCGAGAATCCACCTACTGAGTTAGCTACTTATCGCAGCATTCACAGCTAACGCGCAACAACTATAAAGGTTTCCAAACAGGCGCGACGCAACAGCGGACCCGACTTTAGTAGAACAATTTCTATGAAAACTTCATGGAAGCTGTTCTACCTGAAACGCGTTGCACCGTCCCGTCGCGCCTGTCTGTGGGAGCCCTAACGCGGTTCGCTGCTCCATAAAAATATCCGTGGACTCAAGATTGATTGGGGCTTTTTCAGAGCCCCTTATTTCCCACTTGAATTGAGCTTCCGCTTCCTCAAGTATACATTTATTCCGACTACACAAGTTATCAAATTAATATCTAATCTACTAATTGTTTTGATTCATCGAATACCACATAATAATTGCTTTGAGGATAAACCTTTGTTACAGGAGATCATGCAGTCTTGCAGTTTGCCCTTGAGAGTGAAAGCACCGTTAGACGGATGCGAGGCTTTCAAGGTCTCATCGCAAAAACATATTGTCATAAAACCCATATTATTTTACTCAGTTATTGGTTGCTGAATCATTCAGAAAATCGTTATTGCGGTCGACCTTGAAACATTGAACCAGTAGGTAATAACACGAATATGAACAAGTTCCTCTGTGGGAGGGCGACTGTCTTAATATAACACGCCCATTTTAAGGTGGGACTACCGAAAAGAAAAAGACATTATAGTTGCTGGTAAACGAACTAAAAGCTAAACGCACTGAAAGCAAAAGAACGAAAGAAACAAGTCTTCGAACTTTGAACTTTCCTTCGTGTCGTGCCTGACGCCTGTAAATAGAATGAGAATAGGTACCTATTTAATCCAACATGTGTATGAAATTAACAATCCTTTAAGTCTAGGATATTGCCGAAATAATCTATTGATGTTTTGTATGAATGTTTGCTATGGTACCTACCTATTCGATATTCGGATTTGCAAATCATTTACGGCTGCAATAAGAAATACAGTAAGTCACAGAAAAAAATCATCTTCAAAGCAGTATAATAATTAAAAACTACCCAACCAGCTTCTAACCACTAAGTTAGTACCTACCTGCCTAAGTTCGTTACTGAAGTTGGGTGACAAAATTGTGTTCCTCCCCCAAATGAAAATGAAAACCGTAAATAAGTTCAGAAATCTCAATGATACACCCGTATCATTGAGATTTCTGAACTTATTTAATGCATTTTGAAATCGGTTCATCGGTTCAAAATACTAGCATAATTTAAATACTAATTAATTAGCACGAATCATCTTTTGTTTGCCTTGATTTTTTTACTTGTGTGACAAAAATAAAGATCAAGTCGGGAACTCGCGACTAACCGAACCCATATAATGTATTTATGTAGGTACCTATATTGTTGATTGAAAATATTGAAAGCATACTAAAACATAAGTAATGCTTCAAATAAAGTAATAATCTCCTCCATTGTTTTGAAGTCGATTAAATATTCAAAAGATAAATGACGGTCTCAGAATACAAGACGACGGTAAAGAAAAACAAGTCAAAATGTCAAGATGAGTCAGATTTGCCTATCACTAGATTTTAGACCACCTTTTCTACTGGTCCGAGCGTCAGCAATAGATGGTACAGTACAGCACTTGTTAATGTAAAAATGTAAGCCTAATAAACAATGTAAATAAACGTGATGATTCCTAACAAATATATTCTTATTTGAAATAATATTTTACTCATTCAATCACCATAACCGAGAAGAGAATATGCATCAAATAAGGAAAAAAAAAGAAACAAAGATATACCCAGTATCCAGCCTAACTATTACGTATAAAGCTTTTTATTTTTATTTGGATGCGCTAGTGTTTTGCCTCCAGTTATGTGAAATAGAGAATGAGTCATGGTCCGGTTTGCGAGTGGCAAGCGCGGTGTGATACGATTGAAAAGCAAAACGAACGAAATTAAAAATAAAACAAGCTCGAGAGCAGGATGGAGATGGCTGGCCGAAACATGCACATCGAGCCCTGCGATAAAACGTATTATGTAGCTAGGATAAAGGATAATGAGACTTATGACAAGCTCTACAAGGTTAATATGATTGCGGATGACGCAATACTGTGCAATACTTATTTACTTTACCTTTACTAGACTAAATATAAATAACACTCATTTAACTTTTGAAACACATCGGGACCTGCTTTTTAATAGTTTAATTTGTTTAATGGGCCCTAAACAATTTATTTTCATACACGTTGAGTGTTGTGTGATGAAAATCCCGAGAGCCATCTTCGACTACACATTGGAAAGGCTCGTGGGGAAAAAATACAAATATCAAGCACTTCTTTGCAGGTTTAACAAATTGAACGCGATCCATTGGCACGACAATAATACAGACTTTACAGACAGAGATAAATTGTTATAAAACAAATCGGATTACAGATAAGTCGGTTGTTATTAAAAGTTTTAGAACAATTCTTTCAGATTTGTCCCTGCAGTTTCATCGCAAAATCATAAGCTTTAACCGCCTGCATTGCAAATACCTAAATTGCTTCCGGAATCAAGACAGGGCTGATAGATGGGCCATGTAAATCACGCAGTGCGTTAACTCCTCAAACTGAAACGTATCGGCGTTAAATACCTAGGTATTTCTTTTCATCAGCAATAAAACTTAGATCATCCCTCCTAAATATCTTGCCGGGTGAGGTGAGGTATAGAAAGTAGAAACGCCTGGGAGATCTTCGCCCACGCAGATATTAGATTCGGCGCAACTCTTTACGGAGCTAACGTTTAATAAAGTTTTTACGCATATTTATCTAATAATTATACAAAGCCCGTACTCAATCATGAGGAGAATAATGCATTCCATTGCGCATGAATTGCTCAGCGCTCATAGTCACATAAAAATTGTAAAACAGTGAACTGGCGCAATAAAATACAGCATAAGTTTTTATCCCGTGCGCAAACTATAACCATGAATTCAGCATACCATTCTAGAGCCCCAGCGCAGAAATTTTTCGTCGGTTACCTACCCGCTCAAAATGTATGGGGAACAGCAGATTTTTTTTGTATAACCTCGTGTAGAACAAATTCCATGAAGTTTTCATAGAAATTGTTCTACGGGAATCGCGTTGCGCCAGTTTGCTGGAATATTTGACGAAACCAAGTTTTTTTTCAAGATTTGGGAACATAGCTCTTAGTCAAGGGTTAAAGAGACGCTTTTTATTCTTGAACTGACTTTATTAAAACCAGTATGAGCTAGTTTATGGATGACGCTTGTAGAGTACCCGCTAAGAAGTTAGATGAAGCCCGACGTTAAACTGACAAAGAATTAGATTTATAGAACGGTCCTTGGCTTCTAGGAATCGTTAGGAACTAAGTTCGGTCCGGTTCTTAGTACACAGGGCATGATTATAGCCAATAGTTCGGCAGGGGCCCAGCGGGATCACACGAGAAGGGGTCAATAGTCGCGGGTATAGTACCTACTTTAGACACAAGTCTTGACTTCCTACTTAAAACTAGGAGCTGTTCCTGTTCCACGTAAATAACAGTTCCAAAAACCTATTACAAAATAACAGGCTGTTATTTCTGAGGTGGGAGAAGGAGTAGGTTGTAACTTGTAACAGGTAAAATCGTATATCTGTTCCGCCCGTTCCTGTTCCATGTACACAAAGTAGGTACTGCTCTTTCTAAGGTGCAACACCTATGCGAGAAAAGGAAAGAGCTTGTGACGATGTAACAGGGTGTCACAGTGTAACAGTTTTTATCTCATTCTAATTAAGAAACTGTCATGCCGCGGCCACACTACGGTCAATATCAATGCCCAACATCGCGATAAACAACGCGGTAAACATTCCGATAATCCTCGCGCACACTTGGGAGTAGCGGGAGGAGGCCAAACGCCGGGGCGTAACTGCGCTGCCACGGGAAATCGCGGCACGGCAGACAGAGCTCCGGCAGGATCTCATGGCGACGTGAGAAGTGCGATTGTCGCAACCCAGTGCTGGGCACGCCACGATTGCGGCGGTAAGTCCCCTCTTTGAGGAGTGGCTTGAGAGGCGGCATGGCGTGCTCACCTTCCGCCTGTCACAGGTCTTCACCGGACATGGCTGTTTCGGGAGGTTCCTGTTTCGCATAGGGCGAGAGGAAACGCCCGGGTGTTTCCATTGCGCAGATCGCCCTGAGGACACGGTGGAGCATAAGGTGGAGGTCTGAACGGCTTGGGCGGAGCACCACCGTGTCCTCGTGAACGTGATCGGCAGCGGCGATCTCTCGCGTCCGACCCTGGTCCAGGCAATGGTACGGAGCGAGAGTGCATGGGTAGCAGTCGCCTCCTTCAGCGAACCAGTCATGCTCGCAAAGAGGGAGGCGGCGCACGTGAGGGAGATGCAGTACATGCGCTCTCACAGCCATGGCCTTCGCAGGAGACGCCCTGGGCGTCGGGAATCCCAGGCTGATTCCCGGCCACCGTAGGCACGGGCTTGCGGAGGGCGAGTAATGGGTAGCTCGGTGTCCGGTAAGGATCAAGCCCGGGTCGACGCGACGGCGCGTTGTGTTCCACGCGCGCCTCAAAGAGATGTCAGCAGCAACTGATGGGGCCCGCAAAGGCCGATGCCTGCCAGGGGTGCGGGTGGTTCGAAAAAGATTGTAAAATTATGGCGATAAACTGTGGCTACACCTACGGTTAACGTCTAACATCGCGATAATAAATGGCATTTCTCGTAGGTGTAGCCGCGGCATCATAAGCATGCATAGAGAAAAGCTTGTGACTATCGTGCGTAAGGGATTTTATTATTTCGTGAAGCGGCGGATTCTGTTACCTACTAATTTTCTCCCCTCTTCTGGCGTTTTTGCACCGTATTTTGTTCTACTTTCGTCATCTGCTTGGCTTTTTCCCAATTATGTTCATGTTGGGATCGGCAGATTGGCTCCCAGTCTAACCGGATGCAGCTGAATATAAATACCGACAACAACCAACTTCAAAAAAAGGAGCTTATGCATTCAGACCTTACAGACTAGATTTGTAGACGATATTCTATTCTTTATTTTCAATCCTCTAAGTAGGTACCCGATACATTGAAAGGCCTGCACTGTCCTCCCATACCTATTCCTATATCAATGTTTGAAAACATTGTAAAAGCCAATTATTTTTAAAAGAGTAACCGTGGAGTTTCTTGCCGGCCCTTCCTCCATAGGAAGCGACCAATTGGAACCATGCACCTAGCTTCTGACGTTTCATAAGTGCCCATGCAGGTTTATGTGAAATTATGTAGGTAGTTTATGTACCTATACCGATATTTTTGGCGCGCGGTGGTCTCTTTTACTTTTTATTAACTTTGCTAGGATAGTTTGTGAGTTAGCTTCAATAAAACGTATATAATGTAATTGGTAGTTGATGATGGTATAAAACTTCCTGCCACTGTCTTTACTTAACAAGTAGGTAGTTGTACTATACGAGGGTACCACAACTAAAAAGTGAAAAATAAACAACGGATGTCCAATAAAAACACTACAAAGTGGAAAAAATTAAATGAACTGCAGGCCTAGACAAAACACATTTCTGTTAGCGTTCACGCCAAACGCTACACCAAAATGTGTTTTGTCTCAGGCCTCTACTCAGTTACTGAGTAAAACTCGTCGGGAGTCGGGACTTAACATCCGTTCCGAGGCACGGAGGGTAGGGTTGCCGAGTTTTACTAGAAGAAGTAGAGTATTTCTGATTTCAGAGACAGTAAATACAGAGTACAGATTAATAATATAGAGCACCATTTATTAATTTCCTTTTATGTATTTTCTAGCACTTTTTGCGGTAGGTACTTATCATTTTATATTGATTTTACAAGAATTGTAGGACTCTAAACATCCTAATTCTACGTCAATAGATCAGGAGCAGGAGCAAGGGAATACTTATAATCAATATTTATAAAGTCCTGTTCCTCTCTTCTCGCCACTTCACATTCCAGACTGACAAATATTCAAGTCCCAGAGGAAAATATAGAAAAACCACAGAAAAACTAAATAATTTGTTTCAAAAAAGTCAGTTAATTAAAAAAGATTCGTTGGCGTACTCTATTAGTGCTATAGATTATAAAATACACCCAAAAAAAGAGTACAATACTCTATTTTAGAGTACAGTTGGCAACCCTAACGGAAGGGTCTCTGTAAGAATTGGATGGTAATCTATCCACGGGTGGACCGACCGTGGCAAGCGTAGCCACTCCTGATAATAGCACGTATGATTACAAAAAAATTTCTTACTTTGAAATAATCCAGTCCTTTGCAGTAATTCTAGGATTTTCGCAAAGATTAGATTTTTCAACCTGTAGGGTGTTTTTGCCGCAGTGTCTCAAGACGAAAGTCTTTGACCAGTGTGTGTTGCCAGTGATGACCTATGGTACAGAAACGTGGTCGCTCACAATGGGCCTTATCAGAAGGCTTAAAGTCACCCAAAGAGCAATGGACAGGGATAGCCCTGTCCATTGCTCGGAGTTTCACTACGCGATCGAATCAGGAATGAAGAGATCCGCAGGAGAACCAAGGTAACCGACACAGCCCGAAGAATTGCCAAACTTAAGTGGCAGTGGGCAGGGCACATTGCTCGCAGAACAGATGGCCGATGGGGCCGAAAGGTTCTGGAGTGGCGACCGCGTACCGGAAGACGTAGAGCGGGAAGGCCTCCCACAAGGTGGATCGACGACCTTGTGAAGGCCGCGGGAATCCGCTGGATGTGGGAAGCACAAGACCGGTCGAAGTGGAGGAGCATGGGGGAGGCCTATGTCCAGCAGTGGACGTCTTTCGGCTGAAATGATGATGATGATGATGATGAGGGTGTTTTTTGTTTTAATGTGACACAACAACTTTAAAAACAGTTCTGCTGTGCTCCTAAACAAGAAAAGGTGTTGAACCGTTTATTTATACTAGTGGCTAGGGCCACCCTGAGGTCGAAATTCCACCATTGATTCATTTCAATTATAATCAACAATAATAAAAAATATTAGCTTTCTGCACTCCTGCTCCATAATAACTAAAACTATGCCAAATTTCATACTCCTCTGTCTGCGTGATTTTCGTAAAAAAAGGGGGTAGAAAGTTTTTGCTTCACATATTTTATAGATGATGATAGTAAATAAAAGAACTTGTGGGCTAAGTAATCACAGCCGCACGGGTCGATCGATCAGGTTAAGCTACCCTTGCCGCGGTTGGTCCGTGGATGGGTGATCATCTTTACATACCAAGACCCCTCTGTGCCTCGGAAGGCACGTTAAGCCGTTGGTCCCGGCTGGCATTCCCAGTCATCAGAAGCCCTAAAGTGTGACAAACAGTCTTACTAAGGGGTATTGTACTACCCAGTAACTGGGTTGTGGAGGTCAGATAGGCAGTCGCTCCATGATGAGTAAATAAAAGAACTATGGAAAATTAAATAAATATTTTTGAAAACTTCTAGCAAGTTTAGACCTATAATTGTTACTAACATGATTTCGTTGTAATGTGACGTAGAAGCAGAATAAAAAGAAAATTAATTCTACGAAAGAACAAAAACACTGTTAAATTAATTTGTGTAATATTAAAATTTATTGGAGTACTTATTGTATCAAGTTGTATGATATGCGTCGGATCAGTTTAGACTTTGCATTGCTGGCTATAATAGACCGCAATTATATGTATTGATTGATTCAGTTCCAAAGAAAACTGTCTGTTTTCTTTTAAAGTGAAGTACTATCAAAACTTATAGCTAACAACATAAGAGAAAATATAATCAAGTAAGTAAGTAATAAACAACAAACAGTAAAAAACTTTACACCAATTGTTTAGAAAATGATTAATTATCACAATGCATAAGCAAGTTGGTGTAGTTGATTGAGTAGCTTTGTGTAATGTTGGATTTGGCCACTAAGGTCAGCATAGAGCCAACATGATCTTGATCAGCAAATAAATCACCTTTTAAATATTATATTAAAGTTATAGTACAGGAAATTATTTCCTGACGATTCATAGACTGTTGCATTGACAGTATGCACAAAAACATGGCACTATTTTTAAAAAAAGGTCTTTGTTAAATTTCAGGGAAAACCCCTTAATATGTAGTTTGAATAAAATAATAAATGCCCAAAGTAAAACTTCCACAACCATGAAGGGAGTTCTAAAACTTAAAATGATACATCATTACATGATGACTCATTATCAGTCTTCAAATTGTCGGTGTTAATTAATCAGAAGATGACAAAATATTAGAACCACAATAATAATTTATAAGATTGAAATGTATTTGTTTATTCTAGAATGAAATTACATTTATACTTGACAGTAAGTACATATAAAGTAAGATAAGGCAGTCCTGGCACCAAACTACAAATTCTCTAACTGGATTGTGATTATCTAAGAAACAAACTATTTAACGTTTAAAACTTTTATAACTATTAAAATGTTAGAATTACTAATTAAGTACCTATATAGTTGCTCATATTTCAGATACACATTGCTTGTCAGGTGCACAAGAATTGTCCATGGTTTTGTAAATTTATCTGGTTGAATGTACAGAGTTGTGTGAGAGTTGAATGGACAGGGTAGCTTGATTTGCTGGCCGCAAATCAAGCTACCCCAATCTGTCAAATTTCATTGATAGTTTTTCAACTTTATCACAAAAGAATAAGTATACATGTTTAATTGGGAAAATTTGACAGTTTGGGATAACTTGATGCGCTGGCGTCTGTACATAACGGGGCTCTGAATAGAAATGACAAAACATTTTAAACAAAATAATTATTATTTGTCAATCATTAGTTTCTTGATTCTATTGTTTACGTAGAACACCTCAATAAAAGACTTGAAGCATTTGCAATTTTTTGTCTCCAACAAATTACTTGAAAGACATAATTATATTGCGCAAGGTAAATCTGCATTTGTTGAACAGCATTAAAAATTTCAAAAACGTGGAAGATGACATTATTGCTTGCACTGATATAGTTATTGAGATTGATTGTAACTAACAATAGGTAAGAAAAAGATTACTTTACTATGTTAAGAAAACCACATGTGAAACGTTCCAGAAAAACATAGAAAATAATGTATTAAATAAACAATATATTTATCAGAGATCTAATTTATAGAGCCACTTGAGGTTTCAATTAAATGCAAGTTTAATTTTACCATGGAATGTGTATGGAAAGAAAATCCATACAAAAAGAACAATAACATTATGAGAATATTGAATGAATTCATGCATTCAGAGTGAACAATATATTTTATATTTTGACTTACCTCAACACTGTGAATATCGCCATGTTCCTGTCTGATCCAGTCACAACTGTTTTAGACATGCAAGAAGTACCCAATGTAATTGAGTAAAAACACTATGATAGTGTCGCACACGATATTATTAAATCTCTACTACTTAATTAAAGAATTGTAAAATAAAACTGAACACTTGAACACACGTGTGCTGCGAGTGCTGCATAGTTAAATGCAGTGCGACAAGGCAGTCCTTTGAAGTGCGCAATTGGTTTGTCTTGGAGAAATCTTTTCTGTAGAATTAAAATAGCCGTTCTTGATATGACTAGCCAATTATTCGCAAAATACTTGAAGCAATCGCCACGCAAAGCCGACTCAGCCCACTCAAAGAAAACTTCAGACTGACTGACATTCACATGATAAGTAAACAACAACAACCGAGCGGCCGGAGCGAGCAGACAAGTTCAGACTTGTATTTTTGACTCTCTGTCTTTGTTTGTTTGCAAATGACAGAAAGAAATAACAAGCTTTTGAGCCAAAAGCGGAGGTTTGCCACTAGATGGACCAATCGAAATACAGTACAGCCCGCTCACACTTATTTACCTCTAACTTTGCGTCAATGTAAAATCAAAGTGATCTTTGTTCACATAAGATTAAGGTTGCTATTGGGTCGCTGCTGTCCCTGCTGTCAGTGGTAAAATTACTGTGAAGAAGAATGAACTAAAGTCAAGATTTTTTGACGTAAGATTTTGGTATTACCATTGAATAAAAATATATTAGTCAATGGGCCTTTTACTTTTTTAATTACCCACAGAAGTATTCTAGAGCATGTTTTTTCGACCCGTCTTCCAAAAAATTGTATCTAATGATTGATGTTTTCTACTATTTAAATTTGAAAAAATCGAATACATCTATCAGTTCCCAGGTTCACAGTCTACAGCCTATATATGGGCTGCAGGCTGATTAGCGTCACAAGTTCACAGCCCGCATATGGCTGTCCGCCTATACGATTTCAATGGAGTCTATTAAAGTGAACTTGGAGGGAATGTCTTATCATAAACGTGGACTTGGCAGGATAGATCCTAAGCTGCAAAAAAATGCATGGAACATGGAGAAAAATGTTTATTTTTTTCTGTCAGATGTGAACTGATCACAGAACACTATACGAACGAACTAGTGAATCACAGATACAAAATCTCGGGACAAAATATACTTAGGGGCAATATTTGGAAAGATTGACATAGGCAAAATAAAATTACAACTGTCATTGCCAATCAAAATTCAAATAGAAAGCCCTAGTGTTAACAGCCCATTTAAGGTCTGTGGGCTCCTATAAAGATTTTTTCTAATAAAAATCACCACATAAGTCCACAGCCCACATATGGGTTGTAGTAAAAAAACTACCCCCACCCTAAAAAATGTTCGCCTATTGCTGATAAGCTATCATTTTAAACCATTTATTGCTAAATTTTATCAAAACTTCTATTGGACTTAAGATTGTATTAACTTTCCTTCATACTTTATCTAGGCTTAGGACTGGCAGTAAAATGTTCTAAACGGGCGTATTTATAAGTTCATTTGATCGTATTTACATGATTTAGTTTCGTATATTACACATGTACACTTTTATATACAGCCAGTTCTCACTACTTTTGACTTCCTCCTATTATTTACAGGTAGGTAATGAGTTCTCAGTTTTACACTAGGTATTATCTATTTTAAGTACAATATTAAGCGTAAGACGAAAAATATAATTATTTATTTATTTTATTTATTAAAACTTAACGCACAAGTAAATGCATACTGTACAAAGGCGGACTTAATGCCTTAGGCATTTTCTACCAGTCAACCTTACCTTAACTACCCACAGAAGTATTCTAGAGCATGTTTTTTCGACCCGTATTAAAAAAAATTGTATCTAAAATGATTGATGATAAACTTTAACTTATTTTAACTTTAACTAAATCCGTCAACCAACCAGGGTTGACGGATTTAGTTAAAGTTTATTAACAGGTTAACAGTCCGGCTTTTAGTATATAAAGTATCTCTTAAGCAAAAAAGGTTTTAAATTGTTAAAAACGCTCGCTAGGAGACATCCTAAAGCGACCTCATTCTTTAATTCGCGTATTAACAAAATTCATACTATCGTCATATTAGAAAATAGCATAGCAATAGCATTTAGCATGTTACGACTCAAGAATTCGCATGCTAATGAAATTTATGTGAAATCGCATTAATTGCCATCACTGGTATAAGCTAACAGCACATACAGGACGTCACCTGCTAAGCTAAGATCTATGATGATATATTGATAAATATTTTTTAGATCCCATCGAAGATTTCGCTTCTCTTTTTGCCTTCTGGAAACGTAGATTTCTTTTTCTGTTCGGGTTGTGCTACTACAAAGTACTTACTAATTCCAAGCCAGTGGACCAGTGGTCCACACTTAAGTTAGTGTCAAGGTCAACCTGACCTAAAATAACTTCAGTTCAGTCAACTTCACAGTTCACGCACTGAAGTTGACTGAAAGTAAATAATCAATAAAAATAAATTAACGTATCACATATTACTCTCATTAGCATATAAACGAATTAAGCTGTACTATTCCCGCATACTATAAAAGCCGTAATTTCTAAGAATACTTCCAGTTTAATAGTATTTATGGAACTAGGCGGAGAGGAAACTGCTTCTGGAGAAATGGGACCATCAGACAGAAAATCCGAAACCTCGCGCTTAGTAGCCTCTAATACTGATACATCGCCAAGTTACTTGAATCTCGTATCTAACATATGCGGATTGCTGTTCCTGGGAATAATCATGTACTCCTGTTTCAAAGACGGCGTCTCTCTGTTTTCGTTTCATCCTACTTTAATGACACTTGGGGTAAGTAAAGTGCAAAATAACGAATAATAAACTGTGCGTTATCTTAGTCTTATCTAATATTATGTGTTGCATTTTTTCAGTGGATGATGTTTATGACTTCTGCAATGCATGCTCTAACTCCAGGTGACTTAGCCACGGGATGGATGCCCATACGATTGAGAAGTGCTCGCCATTGGGTCCTTCAAATGTTTACTGGTACTATTGTGTTGACAGGATTCATTGTAATAGTAACTAATAAGTTTCTTAAGGATTCTCCACACTTTGCTAGTTTCCATGGTAAATTTGGATTGGCATCATTCATTTTTATGTTGCTCACTATGTTGGGAGGTTTGGGTGCTCTGAACAGTTTGAACTTGAAAAATTACCTTCCCCCCATCTACACTAAATTGATACACACATCGGCTGGTTTACTGACATTCTGTTTGGGGGTAACAACCATCTTGCTTGCTTTGTTTTCGAGCTGGTGGAAGAACCCGGAATGGGTGACGGTTCTTTGCTTCATTTTGGTTTTAATGAGCATGATAGTCACAACTCTGAGACCCATTTTAAAGATATACATTCGTCTCAGGGAAAGATTGGACATCCAGAATTAATTAATCAAGTTTAAAATTATTATTTTTCTACCAAGATTTATAAATAACAATGATGTGTGATATTTAGTTTAACAATGTTGTAGAAATCGGAGCAACTTAGTTACTTGTTTATGTTGAGGTTCTACAGCCTTGTTAGTGTTAATTTGTTTTAGAAGAGTTTTCTGTTGTTATTATAAATTCTATGGAGCTTTATTTACTTGATACTTATGATTTTTATCCATTATATCAGTCTGTATTTAGACTAATCTATTTGTATGTATAAAACATATTCATCTAAGTAGCCACTGTTAGCAGATTAGATGTAAAAATGTGCATGATGTATTATGAATATTTCTAACCTTTTAAAGAAATGAATGATATCATTTTATTTTATAAGTAATAATTTCTATAATTTACACCTATCCTATTTACAATATTTAAATAAATGTAGGTATAATGATAATAAATGTTTACAATATTTAAAAAATGAAATTACAGGATGTCAACCATTATTTATATAGATGTCCTGTAAATATACTTTTTCTAATATGTGTATTAAAATATAGGTACTTTATATTCTATAATGTTATGCTTTCTATGTCTAACTAAAGGGCACAAGTTTATCTATTACTTATCATTACTGAAAAAAATAAATGTAGGTGCAGTAATCAGAAAAATGAAAATGACTAATTGAAATAGGTAAGTCAAATAAAATCTTTACACTCCCTAATGTCTGGTCATTAAGCTTGAATGTACTTAGTTATTATTTTGTAATTATTGCATCATTTGTACAATAAACTATCAATGGCTCTAACTAGAAATAATTTAGGACATAAGAACTCTTCTCTTCCTGTAGGTTGTTTTCATGACTGTAATATACTCAATGACATTTTTTTTTTAAATGGAAGAATTGGAGTAAATGTTTCAAGCACAAATGGCACAGGAAAAGCCAAAGGCAAAGTTAGTATGATCTGAGAGGCCAAGAGACTGAAAGTTCAGAGCTTAGAAAGCACAGTTTATTCCAATATTTTTTATACTTACATTTTACTAATTGATACCTTTTGATTTCATAATATTTCCTAAGTACAGTAGAATAAATTTATTACCTACCTACTGTAGACATAATATAGTGCCAAATAATCCTTATTATGTGACAAATGTAATAATATTAAACTTAGATACAGAATACTTATGTATGTAGCAATGTGTATCGCGATTTCCGCTTCATGTTCATTATATTATCAATGCCTAAAATTGTATGTACCTATGTATTTCTTAACCAATAAACAGTTGGAATAGCAAGCACCTCGTGTCTTGTAAATTTAGTACCTAACAACCTATCTACTATACTTGGCTCTTTTCTCGGCGCATCCTTCATCAATAAAATTAAGATGAAGAGAAGAACAAGGGCGCGTAATCGTAAATTCAGCAAGTCTTATAATCTCATCCTATCTAGTTTCAGATGCCACTTCAATCGTTGTAGTGTGACCTACCTCGATTTGACCCCAATCTATTACTATACCTACTCTATGGATTTGATCATTTGACTTTATTTAATTATTTCTAACATTATAACCATTGAGTTATAATGTACTACGTACTACATTATAACTCACATGATGATGATATATGTGGCGACATAAGGCGCTTCTTTGTACATACTCTAAATACATGTTCAGGCTCATTTGTATGTACAGACGCCAGCACATCAAGCTACCCCAATCTGTCAAATTTCTTTGATATATTTTCAACTTTATTCCGCATGCTTATAAGGTTCATGTTCAATTGGGAAAATTTGACAGTTTGGGGTAGCTTGATGTGCTGGCGTCTGTACATACTGGTAGGTATGTACACACAATCCTAGTCATAATACATACTGACATAAAACTTCCGAATTTATTTGGTTTTGTTTTTTAATGGCAACACTATTTGTCAAAATTTTGTTTGGCAATACTGATCAACACAACACCCGTCAAGTACCGGCAGGGTTACCATGATACATTTTTACCCTAGCATCAGAAAGAACCACTTTCCTCTTCCCAAAATTAATCCTGCCCTACCTTTTGATACGCGTTGCATGACCACCATAGAAATGGTCGGACGGGGGAATTATATCATCATAAGCATGGCAATGTTAGAACTGAACAGAAAAAATAATAAATAAATCGATAATTTTTTTCTTTACTATTGACACTTGGTGGTAGAAACATTTCTTCTCAAAAAGTGTCTAGTAAGGAGTCTACATCACATTGGACCAAGACAAGAATCTAAATTGGTTTAAAAAAAATAACTCAATATTTTGATCGTTTAAATTTCTTTTCACCGAACAATCTCCTCTGTTGAATTGGTGGTCTAACATTGTATGTAGGTACGTTATTTTTTTTAACTAGCCCACACTGTCCCACTCCTGAGCAAAGGGGGAGGCCCCTAAACCCTCCAGTTATCCTTTTCCAGGGCCACCTTGGTCCAAACCTTGCAATACGCGTCAAGGTTAGAGATGGGCAAATGCCCAGGCATTTTTGGCAAATTGGGAAAATTCCTAATAAGTGCTCATAAATTTCTGTCCTTGGGTATTTATCTGGGCATATATTTTTTGTTTCAAAATTAGCTTGCGAAATTGATATTAGCTATGGAAGGTGGCTTAATTTGTTAAGTTTAGATGGTTAATTCTTTAAGCTGTATTTTATGAATTTGCCCATTCTATTTAAATTAATGTTATACAAAACCAGGTTTACGAACATAAATGTTACGAATTACCCCGGCGGCGGTGGTGTAAAAATACTTGTATCGTGTGAAGGGTGCGGGGTAAGGGATGCGTGCACTGTAATGGTTAGTTGTTTTAAGTACCGTCAACTTTACCAATAAGAACTGCATCACATTATCTCTTGATTACTGCAAATTTGTTACAAATTGTAGATTATTCTACTTCCATATCGCTTCGATATTAAATGACGACAATAGATTTTTAGTTATCGAGAGAAATTTAAGTACTGTTCACACGGGTAAAGATTCTATGGAAAGTAAAGATACCACAGTTAACCGTACCTATATTTACGATTATATGAATTAAATTGTATTTTATTTAAAATTTGTCCAAAAGAACCATATAAAAGTTACAAATTACGCAGCGCCGGGTAAGAAGAACTTATATCAAGTGCATGGAATTCATTTGTAATCTCTCAGAGCACTGTCACATTGACTGTTTTGCTAATCTGGCCCAGTATAAAGCTAAAGAAGGAATTTTGCAGTAAACTAATCACTTGGGAGGCCGCTGAGAAAGTAAGTCCTATTTTGTGATGAAAGGGGATTTGTGGCAAGTCAGTTAAGTAAAGTTGAACTAAAAATTTTGAGATCACCCTGCACATCTGCAGCCACCGAACAATCTTTTAGCACACAGGGATTTATACACAGTGCAAAAGGAAACCGTCTAACATCAGAAAGAGTGGCAGAAATAACCTTTTTATCATATAATTGGAATTTATTAAATAAAGGTGAAAGCGTAAATCGTCTTTCGTTGAAGATACTGTTCCGAAAAGTCCTCACATAGAAGACAAATATGACGATATTATATGCAATGATGCTGCCACGGAAGGTCACATGTGGGATGATATGCAATCTTCACTTATCGAGAATTGATGGGAAGATATGAAACCAGTGGGTCAACTTCACGACAAACAAACGATTTTCAATTCATAAATATAAGCGAACAGTTATACGATACCTACAGTGATTAGGGTAATTGGCCCTACAATACAAAAAAATATTAGTTTGATTATTAGACCCTTGGCACTCATTATATCACGTTTAACGACCCCATATGTATAGGCCCTGCGACTGGGTATTTATTGGACAGTTATAAATGTATGCCCAAAATGCCGGGTTTTTTCCATATTTTCCTGCCGGGCAGAAACACATTGCCCATCTCTAGTCAAGGTCGTCTCCCCACCTCTTCTTGGCCGCAACGTTTGGCCAAACCACTGTCAGCTAATTTTCAAAAATAATTAGCTGGGTAACAGAATGCAAAAATAACAAGACAAACTACATTTTGCCAATGTTTAATCATTTATTTACTTTAGGGTGGAAGCGCCAGGGTAGCCCGCGAAATTCAAATTTTCTTATGTTTTTTTGAAATTTTCTGGTCAGTGTCAGACTGTATGTTGAACAAAGTACGGTTTTCGACCGCAACAGGTATGTAGGTATTTACAGAATTATAGTCATTATCATCAATACAACCCTCTCAGTAAATTTAATGATTATTTCATGAAATGAATACTATGTCTTTGTCTTCATGGAAACGCAAGTCTACGTTGCCGCGCTGATCGCCCCGTGCTCGTGCAGAAGAGATGTCAAGTTGGATATGAAGAACTTTGTCTATTCTTGGTAGAATAGAGATAGAACTGGTCATGTTACGCCTGCAGATGGTATTTCACCCATTTTTGAAAAGTATCCAAATTAGATTATAAAGTGCTAATAAACCACAAAAAAACACATCTTATTTAATCGTTATGCCGTAAAATGCATTAAAATGTTTCATTTTCAAATTTCGCGCGTAATTTGACAAAAACGCTGGACGCAGTGGTCGCCATATTGCTCTGTGGGTATGACGTCAGCTTGCTGTATAAATAAATGCGCTGATATATTATAAGATTATTTAAAAAATGACTCATTATTCTACTTATCGGTGGATTGCTGTTCCTGAATGCAAAATATTATGTAAATAAAAATTACTTTGTTTACGAAAATATTAAAAGTACAATGTTGTTCAATTGACACGCCGTATGACGTAATAACATGGCGATTACTATTTCATGGTGTTCAAAAATCTTTGAGTTGAATTTTAAAATTTATTTTGTTATTTCATGAACTAAAACTAACATTTTCCGACTGCATTTTGCCTAAGCTGTCTAATAATAATATATTTTTAGACTTTTTCTCACATAGAGTAAAATACCCTATTGCCTTATACCCTCTCTAATGCTCAAGTGCTCAACTGCGTATATATACTGTACTCTTTGCTCAACTGCTCAACTATAAGATTTGTGCCTGAGTGAGGCCACTTTCCGAATTAGAAAAATAGCGCTGTGAGCGCTCACATCAATAATTTGCGTTCCGAGTTAGATATCACGATTATGACAGCTAAGAACTGTCATTTTTGTCATCAATACGGAACGCTCGTGAACGCGCTAACAGTGCTCACTCAATGTTAAAACCTATTTACACCACATAAAACTTGTACAGACCATAAATTTCATCTTCTTATTTGATTAGGTGGCGGCTCTAGCCAGAAGCATTATTTATAAGTTAGTTAAAACTATGATACGAATCAGAACATAACAGCACAGGTGTCATTTTTGACAGCGCTCACGGTGATATTAGTGTAGCACATGGTCGGCGTTATCGCAAGATAGCGCATGTCATGACGTCATCTATGACGATTCACGGGACATCGTTATCGCGCTCACGCCAATTCGGAACCGGTGTGAGCACGCTCAAATCGATATTATCGTTACTCGGAACATAGCCTGAGTTGCCTGCTATTGAACATTCTGAGGCCACTTTCCGAATTAGAAAAATAGCGCTGTTAGCGCTCACATCAATAATTTGCGTTCCGATTTAGATATCGCGATTATGACAGCTAAGAACTGTCATTTTTGTCATCAATACGGAACGCTCGTGAACGCGCTAACAGTGCTCACTCAATGTTAAAACCTATTTACACCATATAAAACTTGTATAGACCACAAATTTCATCTTCTTATTTGATTAGGTGGCGATTCTAGCCAGAAGCACTATTTATGAGTTAGCTAAAACTATGATACGAATCAGAACATAACAGCACAAGTGTCATTTTTGACAGCGCTCACGGTGATAATAGTCGGCGTTATCGCAAGATGGCGCATGTCATGACGTCATCTATGACGATTCACAGGACATCGTTATCGCGCTCACGCCAATTCGGAACGGGTCACAGTGGAACGAATGTATGGGAGCGGTTGGACGTAGACATGTCCGAAAAATAAGAGTAAAATTATGCCAAACTAATGATGCCATCTTATTCGATTACTTAATGCCTTCATAAATTGTGGTGATGAATTTCTTCATAACTCCCATATTTCGGGAGTAATTTGAGAAAATGTGAAATTTTACTATGAAAATGAGTGTATCGAGCTCTCTCCCTCCTGATTCCGGGCTTGTTTCAAGTAGCGGTCTCTAATATCGTAATGCTATTACTAAGAGCTATATTTAATACTAAGACACATAGTGCGCCAAATGTGCACTTTCTGGGATAAAAGGAAATGAAAATTTAAAAAAAAAAACGTTTTTTCCCCATTTGTATTTACTTTAAACCGCAGACAGACTTATTAAGAGGTCTATAAATATATTATATATATATACAGAAATATATATTAACAAAAATATTCACAAGAACTGATGAGAGTATGACTTTTAAGTAAGTTGATAATAAATTACCTAGTTTCATTAAAAGTACAATAAATAATTAAGATGTAAGCTCTAATTTACTAAGTTACACATTTTAAAACAATAACATCATTTAATTATCTTCGTCATCATCATCATCATCAATTAATTCAAATTCAGAATCGATGTCCGCTAAATCATTTATGTTAACAAATTCGATATCACTTTTCTCAGAATCCGTAAGCTCATAAAATTCCTTAAAAGAAGATTTTTTTACAAACTTATTTCCTTTTGGACGGATACTTGTAACAAGTGGATCAGAAGACAGTAAAAGATTGTGCATAATATCTTCATTGCATGAGATACTGCTATGCTTTCGAGAATGCCCCTCTCTATATTTTCTAAAATCTTTATTTCTAGCCTCAGATGCCTCTTCGGATAGAAAACCAATGGGCACAATTGACATGTTCTGAACTATGTCTGGCCCATGCATTAAAATTTTATGAAGTGAAGAAGGCATATAATACCATGGGTATAACTCCACGTAAAGCTTAGCAGTATCAAAGCAGAACTCTCGGAATTTAGTTACGTTGATCTTCTCTCCTGATGAAATACACTGCAAGATCACACAGATTTTTCTTAAAAGCATAGCATCTATTCCGGTCAGTTCAGCAGATTTAGTGTAGTTTTCAAAAAATCTCCTTGCCGAGTTGCCATTGTTGGTGGATCCACTGCCTTGTTTCACAACATCGAGAAGTAAGCCCGTTTCTCTTCTTACAGCCTCTTGAACTCTTTTCTTCCTGTCATCAACTTGCCTTTTTGCTATATCACCCCTTACTTGCCATGATTTTATGTCTAATTTGTAGGAAATGTGTAATAAGCATTCCATTGAGCGAATCCAAGCGTGAAGGGTGCTTAAGCTATATTTATACATGTCCTCGTTTGCGTGTTTATCTTTGATTAACTCTAAATTATTCATTTCTTTAGGACAAGCCTTGCATATGTCACACACTGAAGCTGCTGTATTGGATATAATGGAATGAATTTTACCATCAATCATTGTCAACAGCAGTTGGTGTTTGACACTAATTCCATCAGTGATGGTGGATGGAGTTAAGGCTTCAATCTCTGCTTCGATTTCAGCCATCTCTCTCTGCACATTTTCTTTGGTTTCCTTTATAAACTTAAACAATATTGGCCGGCAAAATGAAGTGGAAGATGGTCGCTCGTTTTCCCAAATTGTTACACCTTTTGAGACGAGCCGCAGTGGTACAAGACTAATCATAAAATTACTAGCAAGATCGATTTGCTCATCTTCACTCGTCCTTTGATGATAAATGCTTTGGCTAGATGATCCGTCAAAACCCCATTTGCTGGTCAATACGAGCTGTTGATTGGGATCAACAGGGGTTTCTAACGACCTAATAAGTCTTCTTGAGGTTAAATCCATCAAGGCTTGTAATTTGATTTTTGCAGAGCTCTCTGTAACTGTGAGATCTTCTTTGGCCGGATAGCACTTAATTTTTTCTTTAACCAACATGTAGTAACTCGGGTATTGAAGAGCTCCTTCTTGAGTGTTGAAATCCCGAAGAGTGTTATAGCGCCATTTCGATAAGTTCATCGATACATAAAGAGCCAATGCCTTCAAAGGGGATATTTCCCGTACCTGAATTGATTTACCTTCAATGAAGGCTTTGATTTTTGAGGCCTCTTCTGGATTCTCCGTCAAGTATTTCATAACATAAGCTGTATCGCTTTGTCCTGCCTTTTGAAGCGCCCTTTCGGCCGAAAACATAATTTCAGCGCTGCTACTGCTGCATGAAAGACTATCTTCAGTGCGTCTTCTTTTTTGCCGGTTACTAAGGTCCTCAAAAGATTTACGAGGACTAGGATGTGTACAAGTTGAAGCATCAGATTTAGCAGGAGAAATTATGGGCTCGATGACGTCACTTATATTTTCTGTAGAAGGTTCCATATTTTCATTCTGTAATTCCGGCCATTGAATTGCAGCCTGTAGCCAAATCTCATGTTTCTTCCGAAACTTATCTGTGCTTCTTCCAGACTGTGTCCATTTTGCATAAATGCGGTAGCAAAATCGACGACACCAGTCTTTTAAACTTGTTTCAGCACTTTCACATAACTGAACACAACTGTTATCTTTTAAAACACTGAACAAATAGTTAAAGTCGCGTAAATCTTTATGTGCGCGTGCGCATAAAGCAACGTGAATATCAAGATTTGTATTAAAATTTGGAAAATACATTGCGAGATTAGCTTGGATACAACGAGGTGTAAATCAACACTGATTTTAAAGTTACTAATAGTGACCTATTTATATAAAATCCAGGTATCCCAGGTATCCTTTGTTAAATATTGCAAGGTAATTAGTTATTGTGATAATTAGTAAATGATGCATGCTAAATTAGTGTATTAAGAGCCATTTAGTAATTAAATAATAGCAATGTTCTTATCAGTAATCATTAGTGCATCAGTTTTATATGTAAACCTTAAGTCCCTAATTATATATCCTAATTAGCTTATATCTTCTCTAATTGGCTGCTCAGAAATGTTATTGTAATAAGGTAAACCTTTAGAAAAACGGTTTTAATCAACAAAATAAACAAAAAATAAAAAAATTGTGTTATAAAATAAACATCACTCTTTATCCCAGAAAGTGCACATTTGGCGCACTATGTGTCTTAGTATTAAATATAGCTCTTAGTATTAGCATTATGATATTAGAGACCGCTACTTGAAACAAGCCCGGAATCAGGAGGGAGAGAGCTCGATACACTCATTTTCATAGTAAAATTTCACATTTTCTCAAATTACTCCCGAAATATGGGAGTTATGAAGAAATTCATCACCACAAGTTATGAAGGCATTAAGTAATCGAATAAGATGGCATCATTAGTTTGGCATAATTTTACTCTTTTTTTTCGGACATGTCTACGTCCAACCGCTCCCATACATTCGTTCCACTGTGCGGGTGTGAGCACGCTCAAATCGATATTATCGTATCTCGGAACGTGGCCTGAGGATCAGTTATAGATAACGTCAGTCAGTATCATTGGCTTGTGTTAACATTTTTGAATTCTAAGATAATAATGTTTCAAAATTTTACACAACTACGAAAATAAGAGTAAATTGAATTGAGATTTTTATTTCCACTTTCAAACATTTTGTGGAAAAAGAAGAAAATTGGTAACCCTTTTATGAACCTTCTGATGTCAGATTGGTGAACTTTTGTCACTTTTTTAGTCTATGTTTGCAGTTGCCAGTTTGCACTGTTTGAATTGAGCATTGTTTTCCACATGTGTTTCTGTTTTGATGTAACTGGGGATTAGAATAAATTCGTAATAATCGTGAATATTACCAAATACATTTTAGTGAATTGAAAACAATAGAGAACACAAGGGAGTAATTGTAAGTTTTTTTTACTTTAGTTGTTTTATCACCAAGTAGGCACAGCCACCAAACTTTCGGTGCACATGATTGTTATCAGTTTATCTAACATAAAACTGATGAAACCGAACTATAATTTATATAATTGGTCAAATAAAACACTTTTTGCTCCCAAGTCATTTAAAATCTTGAGAACAGATCTATGAGATTTCTACTGACTATTCAATTCAGACTGATGAAAACATTGCTAACTATTTCGTTACAGGTTGAATGTAAGAGAATTGTAAAGCTTCACCATGGCTCATTCATCAGGTTCCAGCGGAAATCTAAAGAATGGCTTGATTGACTTTACTGCTGGTTCTCTAGGTAAGAAGAAATGTATTTTTATAACATTTAGATTATTTTATAAACATGTAAACTATTTCGAGAAACAAAATTGACTTAGAATGGTTGATTGTCAACCAAACCTATTTTTAGCCATAAATCAGAGCCAAAAAGCCTCCAGTATTCTCTTTAGTTTTTGTTTTTAGAAGTTGTTTTTTTCTGTTACATATTTACAGTCACAATGCTGTTTTTATTGTATACTTATACATAAACTCATGCCTTCCTTCCATGGGCGTAGGCAGAAGCTACGAAATCTCACCTGCTATTATCCTTACATACTTTTTGCTTAGTTTATGTTTATACATCTGGTCATGCACACACTACTACCTGAACTTTCTGGAGAACATCACCAATCATCATCATCATCAGCCTAGCCTTTTCCTAACTATGTTGGGGTCGGCTTCTAGTCTAACCGGATGCAGCTGAATACCAGTATTTTACATGGAGCACTGCCTATCTGACTTCCACAACCCAGTAACTGGGTAATACAATACCCCTTGGTAAGACTGGTAGCCAGACTTTCAGGCTTCTGATGACCCGTAACGACTGTCAAAGATCCACAAATGACAGTCGGGATGAACGGCTTAACATGCTTTCCGAGGCCACGTGAGACCCATCCACGGACCGGCCACGGCAAGCGTAGCTTAACCTGATCGATCGACCCTTGCGGCTAATGTTACTTAGCCAAAAGTCCCTCATCAATAAGAAGAAGAACAGCACCAATAAGGTCACGATATGCCCTCCTAGGGTGGTACCCTATGAATAACTTACCTACTCTTGTTTTTTATTTTTTTATTTATTTTTTCTGATTAGGTGGGATAGCAGTTGTGTATGTTGGACAGCCACTAGACACAGTCAAAGTAAAGATGCAAACATTCCCACATCTTTACAAAGGAATGTATGATTGTCTGAAGGTAACCTTAAAGAATGATGGCATAATTAGAGGTTTATATGCAGGCACTACTCCAGCTATCATGGCCAATGTGGCAGAAAACTCTGTACTATTCGCAGCTTATGGATACTGCCAAAAGTTTGTCTGTAGCCTTAGTGGAATTGAGGTAAGAATATTTTAAAAAATCATTAGCGATTCAATATTGTGCTTTTTAAATTCGGGTTTTCCATCTGGAATTTCTCAGTAATAGACATCTGTCAAAAAGACTGGATTTGTCCTGGTTCTGTGTGGTGCTGGACGTAAAGAATAGCATCATCCCATTTCTTGCCGTGGGTGTCGTAGAAGGCGACTAAGGGACTTACTAGAGAATGGGCAGCAGTGTTCTCTATGCATTTTACCACCATACTGCGATCGCCAACCCGCTTGCCAAGCGTGGCGATTATGGCAAACCCCCCCATTTTTTCGGGGGAGGCCTATGTCCAGCAGTGGACGTCTATCGGCTGAAATGATGATGATGATGATGTCAATAGGCTCACCCCCTATTAAAAGAGACTCAAACATAACTGGCCGGATGTAGGTGTACTATAGGTATACCTCTACCCAACCCTTCAGAAAAACAAGGCGTGATGTTATTTTATGTTTGTTTATTATTTTACTAACATAGTAAAAATTTGTTTCTTTTATACATTGTAGAAGTCGCCCAGTGGGCGAAATCCTATTATCCTGTTATTTAATAATAAAAATGTGAAAGTTTGTGAGTATGGATGTATGGACGATTGTTACTCTTTCACGCAAAAATCTACTGAACGAATTTGGAAGAAATTTGGCACACAGATAGTTTATAATCTGGAGTAACACTTAGGATACGTTTCATCCCGATAGTATGTTCCCGTGGGTTAATTTCCGACATCCACGCGGGCAAAGCCGCTGGCAATAGCTAGTTCAACCATACTTCAATTAAATATTAATGTCTTTCTTTATATAAAAATATTAGTTTTCTACACTCCTTCTCCAACTTTCAACTGTGGTAAATTTCATACTCCTCCGTTTCTGTAATTTTCGTAAAAAGGGGGGTACAAAGTTCTTGCTTCACCTATTAATATATAGATTAAGCTGACCCCAAGTAACGTAAGATGAGGGCAGGCAGAGGCAAATTATGTCTATGTCTTTTACATAATTATGTTTTACTGAGTCTTATTTCACATTAATTTATTAAAAAATATAATCAAAATATTGAATCAACCACAATTCTGTTTTTCTCTCTAACTATGTTATAGAACATTCTAATGGATATCCTTATCAAACTTCTATCTTCAAATAAAAAAGTAGGTTATCAAAGTTCCCTTATAGCATGACATTCTTTATTTTTGATGTACTGATGTTGCTTGTATTTCAGAAAGTAGAGAATTTATCACCATTGGGTAACGCGTCGGCCGGGTTCCTTGCAGCATTCTTCTCCTCATTCACGCTGTGTCCCACTGAATTAATCAAGTGCCAGCTACAAGCCCTGCGGGAAGTCAATGCTCAGTCCTCACAAACTGTTGTACGATGATTCTTTTGGGTATTTCATTTGTCCTAGCTATCTGAATTTAAGCATGCAGTTAATTGTTTGATTAATTGTTGATCAAATTAATGTATTATTTTTATTCTCGACATCCTCTTGGTAACATAATATGTCAACAATATGATTGAATGGTAAATTCAACAACATTCAGATATATTTCGTAAATTAACGCCCTTTAAATCTCAATAAATTAAAATGACTTATCTAATGTTTATGTATGTTATCACAGTAAATCACTTCTTTATCTTATTTGCGCTATATTTTTGTTGCGACCTTCAAAGCAATTGTAATTATTGCAAAGTGATGTTTACATGGAATTTCCTTGGCAGTTAAAAATTTCGCCAATGCAGCTCACGCAACAGATATTTAGACAATATGGCATTCAAGGCCTGTTCCGAGGGCTGGTGCCAACTATCATGAGAGAAATGCCTGGATACTTCTTCTTTTTTGGAGGATATGAAGGTAATTATTTGTACTAGGCACTAGTAACTAACTAACTATACAAAAACAGAAGGACCCGTACTCGTCCGGAACGCTGTCATCAGGAAACGTGCCCAGAAGACTGGCAGCGTTGCCATGTTGCAAGGCAATGCAATTACTTTGGGCAAAAAACGAGCCAGCTCTCTGGTCACGTCAAGTGTCGACCAGTTGGCGACAAAATTCCTGAAAAAGGAGACGCGCACTCGGGTCCCATGAGTTTGCCCCGAGCGTTTCAGTAATTAAATTATACTATGACAAGTTAAAAAGGTAAGGTACCTCAAAAAGTTTACCAAGTTCATCAAACACTGGTCTTGGTCATCGTTCATAATAACAACACCGCTCCGACCCAGCAAACAAATTGTCATTTAAGTTAGGACTTAAAATCAAAATGCATTAAGGGAGATGCGCTAAGATGGCCCGCTCGCCACTCGCATGTCTGTCTTTCCGTCGCCCGCTTATATTAGAAACGTGTGCTTCTCAAGCGAGATCACTTACTAAATTCTGCAAACCGGTCTGTAACATGAAAACTAGTCGATGGCGCGTGGACGGTGAGCTAGCAACTAGTAAGCGGCATGAACAACAAGCTGTTACCAAGCTACGAGCGGTCGTCAGCGGCCAGCGGTCGATTTTTTTGCGAGGCGGTGCCGCACATTGGGGATAGAGCGATTTTTTTTGTTATAAACCAAATGAGACAATTTTTGGACAGAAATGTTTGTAATTAAATTCTAAAGAGACTGACGAAGCCGGATTTCTAATATTCCTAAATAATATATTATAAGCCGATTTCTAACATTCCTAAATAATATATTATATATATTTCTAATATTCATAAATGTAAAAACTTCATAACCCACTAAAACCAAGGTAAAGCGAGTTTACCCTGTTCTTTAACCCTTTCAGTCACGCATTTCAACTAGCATTTGTATGGAAGTGCAAATATACGCTTCCGATGTATTCGAAACGACGAATCTGATGTCAAAAATGCAATAAACCGAAAAACATCCCCTATCGTAGGGTGGAAACAACCCTTTTTTTTCATAAAAAATATTTATTTCTCTAATATATTCATTGTTTATTTCGGATCAGGAAAAAATCTCATGATCCACTAGAGTATAATATAAAATCAGTCATAGTATAAAAAAAAAAAAATTATATTCAATTCATGTGCATTTTTTATAAAAAAATTACAACCTAATTTCGCAAATCGGGCTTCATGAGTGTCTTTCGAATTTGATTTCAAACATTTCTGTGCAAAAATGGTTTAATTTGGTTAATATTTGAGGTCTCTAGGTGGTTTTGAACATTCTGTCCCCAATGTGTGCCGGGCCGTTATTGCGCTGGAGCGGTGCGCTAAAATTAATGAAGTCCTTTAGATTTGACGGAAAAATCAAGGCTTAAAATATCATTTTAATGTTACAGGAACAAGAGAATTATTGAAGAAACCAGGTCAGACCAAAGACGACATAGGTTTTGTAAGGACAATGATAGCAGGCGCAGTGGGCGGTCTCGTCCTGTGGACTATCATATTCCCCTCGGATGTTATTAAGTCAAGAATACAAATATCAAACAAGAGTCAGAAGTTTCTAACAGTTGGATACGAAATTGTACAGAAAGAAGGTATGTTATCTTTTAGTTTATTTGCAAAGATTTGCTTGTCTTCGATATCTCTGGTTGTACAAATGTTTGCTTTCCGTCATACACGTGGCGCAATTAATTGCGTACATAATTGTGTGTGTCCTAAAAAACCGGTCAAGTGCGTGTTGGACCACTCACAAGGAAGGGGTTCCGTAGTCGGGATGAATTTATCCGAAAAACAAACTTAACAAGGTAGTTGAAAAACATGTTCCCCATAAATCGATTTACGTCACGATCAACCAATTTTTTTTTTTATTTTGTTGATATAGTATAATGATATAGTATGTGTAATTACAAAGGATGACGGTCAAAAGTCCAACCGAATTGAAATATCTCCCAAATTATAGCTTGGACTCTATTTCATACTATGGCACCAAAGTCGCCGCAGAACAGAGATAGAGCCAATTGAAAAAATAGTATTTTTCTGTATAAATACCGAACATTTAAGTACATCTAGCATGTTTAAAAAAAAACTGTACCTACCTGACAGGAAGAAGGACCATTGGTACCTGTGCACATATAGTTTCTATAATATGGTACCTTGGTTTGGGACGACATGAGCCATTTATCGACCCCGCGTGTCTTTTGTTAGATGTTGTCATAGACTGCAAGAGAGTTTACTTTGGGACTTTCTTTTGATTCTATTGTGTGCAGGGGCGAAATCACATATAACATGATTTCTACCGGATTCCCTTCGGGGATTCGCATGGGCAACTAATGGCACGTCAATAGTGGTTACTATTGTCAAAAAATATAGTAACACTACGGGTATTTGATTCACCATAACGTTCAAACAACAAAAACGGTTATTTTTAGCTTTGTATTACAACAACAAAACATGTTCTAAAAAATTAACCCGGCGCCAAAACCTCATAATCGGGAACTAAAAATTCATACAACAGCGATCCCGTAATGATATCACTATAGGTCACGTGGCACCGCTTGATATGGACGAGAGCAAGCCGCTGTACAACGGGTAATGACAGAGACAGATATAGAAAAATGCGTCAGCGAGAACGAGATGGAGGAATATTGCACATGTTATTTGGTTATCAGCTGTTCAATTTTATTATATTTAATTATTTACATTCCTATATTAATTTTAGAATGATAGTAAGTATTCTTTATTTATAAGTCAGTAAGTTAAAGCCGACTTTGCTCGGTTTTTCCCTTAGAAAAAATTACACCTCGCCGCTGTTGTGTGTGTGAAACGTAATTATTTAGGTAAACCCGGTGGATATGGCTAGGATTATTTGTATAATTATGATGCTGGCATTGGGTCCCAACAACTGACATTAGTTGCAGTTCTGTTGGTCTTCCCAGGTTTCATACAAATTTGCCCATCATTCTTTAGGCTAGCCGAACAAACACACAATAATATTGTCAATAAAGCACGTATTGTCAATAATATTGTGTTTGTGCGGCCTGTATTGCGGTATTGTTCAATATTATTGTGCAAATCCAGAAATTTAGATTTTGTCACGGCAATATCCGGGGTAGGCAGGGATATTGTCAATAATATTGTCGTGTGCGGGTGCGCGGCAATTATAGTAGAGGTGTAAAAGTAACGAAAAAAAGCGTACCCGTATGATGATGATGATGGTGGGACCCCCTTTTCCGCACTTAGACTCCCATTCGGTCCGGAAGCGTACCCGTACCTATGTATTCGTTACTATAACAATTAGTACTCGTTACTATCGTATCGTTACGTTACTCGTTACTTCTGATACTTCATAACACGCCCTATGTTATGTTAGAGCAACGAATCGAGTCGTATTGCGTACGCGTACAGTAGGTATGACGTCGTGGCGTGGCAACATTCGTAATTTGTAGAAAACATACTAATACGTTACATACCAAACTGCGTAAGGCGCACTTTTCACTTTTCCGTATTTTGAACCAGATTTGTGTTTAAATTCACCGAATAAGCGCGCGCATTCGTAAAACATACGATCAGCAAATGTTTTAATGCACGAATCAGCGATACTTGCGTGAACTGAAACAGTGTAGGTTACCCATACTACGAAAAATGCGAGTAATGAAATGCATTCGTGTGTAACGTTTCGGTACTTAGTACTAGAAGGCGCACTCGTTACTCAGTACCGAATACAGACGGTTTGCTACAGCTCTAAATTTTAGCTGGGGAAATGATTTCAAGGCAGGCGGACGTTCGTGCTTTTTGTTCAAAATGGAGGACGATAACAGTATCCATAGCGTAAATAGTGTTGATACTGTTGATAATAGTACACTCACGGAAACTCAAGATTTATTAATATTTATCAAACGTTGGGGAAAAAAAAGAAGCTTTTTTCTCATCCAGTCCATCCGTTGTTTCTTTCTTGATTGACTTTTTTTAGTTGGTAAAATTAATGCAATACCCAATGCAACGGCCTTTTTTCTTGCTATCCATTATATTAAACGTGCGCACATGAATGTAACTGCGGAGCGACTGAGTCATATCTTATTGTACCGCGAAAAATTGACAATAATATTGCGTAGTGTGCGGGAGATTGATGAAGATTTTTGACAATCTTGTATTGACAATATTATTGGGTGTGTGCGGCTAGCCTTACGATTTTATGATCGTTTTCCTTTACTTGCGTAAAAGAAAACGTCCTAAAATCGTAAATTTTCTGTAAGAACTTGCTTCTTACTAGATTTCACGATTACTTAGGTAAAAGGTACTTATGTATTACTTAGGTATTTAATATTTATTTCCGAGTAACAAAATACGTCACAAGAATGACCTCAATGTTTTATTGCGTTGACTAAGCAGCTTGATTTTTATAGAGCTTCAAGGAACTGTAGACCTACGTATTTGATATTCATTTCAACTTGATACCTCCAAGCGCTTCTGAGAAAAAGGGTATCGACAGACAGACAGTCAGACGGACAACAAAGTGATCCTATAAGTGTCCCGTCCCTTTTGAGGTACGGAACCCTAAAATACCGGGGATCATTTGTCTTACTCATTTCCTGCAAGCCATATTTTTACCATTTTATATGCCAGGGATTCGCGTTATAATTTGTCTATCCCCTTGACAAATGAACGTGACGATCACGTATTAGCGCGACGTTTGCTTATATTAGCAAACAAGGCTTGTATCTGCGGACCGGGGTGACCAGAGATCCGTGATGAACACCGCTCAAAATGAGATACTGAAATTAAGATGCATTCGGCTTCATACGATAATGCGGTTAGCGCGACCCGCGACCGACTCAAAATGAATCCGACCGATCAAAATATAATAAAATCTAATGAGATTTGATTATTGACGCAAATAAGCCTTTATATGGCAATAAGGTGGCAATTGTAACATGTATTTTCAATGAGAACATTAAACATTAACGCAGTGGGTAATATCTACTCACTTGCTTGAGATAATATTAAACGCTCAATAATAATAAGTATCTCGTCATTCACTTTGACCTCGCCAGAATAGGAAGCGATAAGAAACATAATTCAATGAACGCTAATCGTCGTCCAAGACATCGATATTTTTCATCATTCATTATTTATTTCATCAAGATTTTGACAGCACCTTATTTTGTAGCAGTAAGTGCGGTTTTTGTAGTGCAAAGTTTTTCTACTGATAACTTACTGTTGATAGTAGATATGTCCATGACTGAACCTATTTTACCGAGACATGAGCTAACCTTCTCTCAACTCCTATCAATTAATCAATCAACTCGGCCTATCGCTGTACACTGCTGGACATAGGCAAACTCAAACTGTGTGTGTTGCAGAGAGGCCAGAACTGCCCATATTTCGATGGAGTCGAAGGCTTTCTCGTAGTCCATAAATGCCATACAATTAAATAAATGTATACACGCCTACCTACCTACTATGTAAACATCCGGCGGACGGATTTATCAGCAAAACACTAATCTGGATACAACCCTAACCCCAGACTGTCACAGTATCTACCCATTCAACGAGTTTCTGTTCTTGTTACAAGATTGTAACAAAAACAAACTCATTACATTTATAGTTACACTAGCTTTTGCCAGCGGCTTCGCACGCGTGGAGGTTGAAAATCATCCTACGGGAACGTACTACCGGGATAAAATGTATGTGTTAATCCAGGTTATAAACTATCTGTGCAACAAATTTCATTCAAATCTGTTTCGCCGTTTTTGCGTGATTGAGAAACAAACATCTAAACATACAAACTTTCACATTTATAATATTAGTAGGATAAGTAGGATATAAAGTGTCGAGATTGACAGACACATAATACACAGCATAAACTACTGAAGATAAAAATATTATAAGGAAGATTTGACCCTCTTATCTCTTTTATGGCCAAAACAACCTTTGACAAATCGTTTCAACCGAAAGGATTCTTAGAATCAAAACCTTTGTGCAGGGCTATCGGGGGAGTTTTGAAGTTTGTGAGTGAACGAATTTTTAGGTAACGAGCAGCAGCGAGGTGTCAATATTTCTAAGAGAGAAGCCGAAGTGAAGTCAGCTTCAACTTACTGACTTATCAATAAAGATTATTTACTATCATTCAAAAATTTATATAGAAATGTAAAGGTTTAAATACAATAACATTTTACAGCTGAAAACCAAATAAAAATGTGCAAAATTCCTCCATCTCGTTCTCGCATTTTTCTATATTTGTCTCTGTCATTACCCGTTGTACAGCGGCTTGCTCTCGTCCATAACAAGCGGTGCCACGTGACCTATAGTGATATCATTACGGGATCACTGTTGTATGAATTTTTAGTTATCGATTATGACGTTTTAGCGCTGGGTTTAATTTAGAACATTTTTTTTTGTTGTAATACAAATCTAAAAATAAGTGTTTTTGTTGTTTGAATATTATGGTGAATGGAACACCCATAGTGTAACTATATTTTCTGGCAATAGTAGACACTATTGACGTGCCATTTTTCAAAAATGCGAACCACCGAAGAGAAGCCGGTAGGAATCGTGTTATATGGTGCTTTCGCCACTGGTAACGAGTTACTTACCAGATACAATTCCTAGTCCGTGTTATAACAGATATACGGTCTTAAAAACGGCCAGCCCGTCATAATTCTCACAAAAACGCCGACGCCGACGCTGATTTAAAATTGCACGCCCCTCCGCTGCTCGTTGCATACACATTTTAAATGTCTGCACTTATGCAATTTTTTGTGTAGGGGCGTGCAATTTAAAATTGGATGATTTCTACGTGATTATGGCGTTATAAAAGAAAAATCTCCAGATATTTTGAACACAAAGTTATCTTGTGGTTTATTCTTTGGTTTCTATGTAATAACAAAAAATTTTTTGAGAATAATATTCTTACTGAATATTTTTCTCAAAAAAGCTTTTTGAGACGTCAAGACGTCAGAAAATCAAATTTTATCTGAACTTTGGCCGTTCATAATATACTAATACATTGAAAAAGTAACGGAAACAATTTCATAGAAACCTCATACATGTAATAGAGGAGATTCTAAATGAATAACATTTTTCCAAAAACTTCTAAGGCTTTTTAAAAAACACGTATTTCCTAGAATAAGTTTTGTGAAATCTCCGAGCGCCAATTTTCACTCGTTGATATCGCGTTCTCAATCGCTTGCATTGCGTTAGATGAAACAACAAGCTTTTCAGTCATGCTCGCGTTGACGATAGGTACGGACCAGGAAGGGCCCTTTTAACATAATAATATATCTTGTGTTGTTGGCTAGTCTCTGTTGAAAATGGCCGCTATGACCGAAGTTCCGTCCAACCATTTTACTTAATAATGTTTCTGTATTTCCAGGTGCGCTGGCTTTATACAACGGACTCAAACCAACGTTAGTGCGGACAATCCCGGCAACAGCCGCCCTCTTCGTAGTCTACGAGTACTCGAAGAAATGGATGCACCATTCCTTTGGAGACTAACCCATTGGTGATGTGTTATTTAGTGGAATTACAATATTTAATTTATTTTTGAACTGTTATACACTAGGATTCCAAAGAATTTTGCTTGACAAACTGATAAACACTGTCTTGGACCAAAAGGCTCGAATTTTAAATAGAGTATTTATGTATGTACAAAAACGGTCAGCGAATAATCAACAATACATCGCCTCATTTGTTTAACGTAGTTAAATGCTGTTTAATAGTAGTACTACTTGTAAAGTAACTATTTATAACAATAACCATTAGCCCACGTTTGCACGACGTAAATATATCGCTTCGGGATTTTATCGCGCACTGGATTTTCAACGCTCGGCTCAACACCAAGAATTGAAAATCTTAAGTCCGTGCCGACGTGGGCTTAAACGGGGAATTCACTAGACGAACATGCCCGCGGGCAAGTCTGCAGACATGCCCGCCGGACCTCGCTAGTATAGGTCTGTGCAATATTTGCTAGTGTAGGACCGTCACAGTCAGTCTGGCAGACTTGCCCGTTGCTCGTCCGCGCGATCTCTTACTGTAATTTAAATTGAACATAATAATTCCATTAACAATGCATTTAAACTAGCTAGTCCTATTACAACAGCGCCTTTTATACTGTGATGGGCACTGCCCATCAGTGCCCATCACAGCACAAAACGCACTGTTTAGGCATTATTTATCAAATGTTGTAACAATATTCAAGAGCTAGGAGGGCTCGAAGTGATACAAAGTACCATAAATATGAATTAGTATGTAGAATTATACAAATAAATAATATTAATAAATCTTTTCTGATTTTTTTTAAAGCAAGCGTGTGTTTTGTAGGTATTTTAATTGCATAGGTATGGTAGATAGCACAAAGTTACTGCGCTGTTGTACGTGCTCATTACAGTGGATTATTAAAATCACAACGAAACTAGTCATTTCGCAATAAGTAGTCATTATCAACCGAGATCAATATCCTACAGTAATGTGTAGTTGCGGAGGTCGTAATTACCTACTGTCTACCGAATATACAGCATGTATCAGAAATTTGTGTTCACATGAAAGTTTTGTATGGGATAGCTGATTATTTTTTCACGATGACGATGTTGGTCCCATGCCGGAAGTTGCTCAGTTTGATGCTCTGACCCTCCCTTCCCCCCAAAAGTTTTAAGTATAGTAGAAAACTGGGAGATTAATATGATAACATTCGTTCCGTTCGTACACGTTTCCTGTGACCAAAAGCACTGCCGAGCGATCTTTCTCTACCTTGCGCCAGGTGAAGACATATCTTGGAAGAAGTACCTACTGTAGATGTTCAGCAGCAGTGGCGTAACTACTAAGGTGCAAAGTGGGCGGTCAGTTCGTAGTCGCACCTGCTTAGAGCCTCATTCGGCGAACTGATTTCAAGATGACATTTTCGCCCGAGAAACATGAGACTATAAGATTCTCATGCCTGCATAGTAAGCTAGCAAGGTTAAGTTAAGGTAAGAGTTAGTTTAATAGGATAATGGCGTTCTATTTTTTGAGCTAGTAGCCCCCACCACAAATATTACTGTCTTGGCTGGTGTACGAACTTCGTAGCCGGCGAAGCTAGTATTAGTTTGGCTAGTATGCAATAACTACGCGTTTAACATGTTACGTGCATGTATGTTGGTTAGACAGTGAAAATGCTGATGATCTTAACACTAGTTTATCATCATCATCGAACCACCGCCATTTCGACCGGTTCTGTGCTTCTCGCATCTAGCGGATTCCTGCGGCCTTCACCAGGTCATCGGTCCATCTTGTGGGAGGCCTTCCAACGCTACGTCTTCCAGTACGCGGTCGCCACTCCAGAACTTTTCGGCCCTATCGGCCATCTGTTCTGCGAGCAATGTGCCCTGCCCACTGCCACTTAAGTTTGGCTATTCTTCGGGCTATGTCGGTTACTTTGGTTCTGCTACGGATCGTTTCTGATTCGATCGCGGTGGATTTTGGGTGGGAAATCATCAAATAACTTCTCCCGCTCTGGGTGGAGCGGGAGGGCGTGTCAGACTTTTACTGACTAAAACCCACCCGTGTTCCCTCACTTGCCTGTGTGCCAGGGGCCGCGGTATCTCTTTCGAACAACCCGCACCCCTGGCAGGCATCGGCCCTTGTTGGCCCCATCAGTTGGTGCTGACATCTCTTTGAGGCGCGCGTGGAACACAACGCGCCGTCGACCCGGGCTTGGTCCTTACCGGACAGCGAGCTACCCATTACTTGCCGTCCGCAACCCCTTGCCTACGGTGGCCGGGAATCAGCCTGGGAATCCCGACGCCCAGGGCGTCTCCTGTGAAGGTCACGGCTGTGAGGGCGCATGTACTGCATCTCCCTCACGTGCGCCGCCTCCCTCTTTGCGAGCATGACTAGTTCGCTGAAGTAGGCGACTGCTAGCCATGCACTCTCGCTCCGTACCATGGCCTGGACCAGAGTCGGACACGAGAGATCGCCGCCGCCGATCACCTCCACGAGGACACGGCGGTGCTCTGCCCAAGCCGGGCAGACCTCCACCGTATGCTCCACCGTGTCCTCAGGGCGATCTTCGCAATGGAAACACCCGGGCGTTTCCTCCCGCCCTATCCGAAACAGGAACCTCCCGAAACAGCCGTGTCCGGTGAGGAACTGTGTCAGGCGGAAGGTGAGGACGCCATGCCGCTTCTCAAGCCACTCTTCAAAGAGGGGACTTACCGCCGCAATCGTGGCGTGCCCATCTCCATTGCCCTTTGGGTGACTTTCACCCTTCTTATGAGGCCCATTGTGAGCGACCGCGTTTCAGTACCATAATATATCATCACTGGCAACACCCACTGGGTAAAGACTTTCGTCTTGAGACACTGCGGGATGTGTGACGAGAAGATATTGTGTAGCTTCCCTAACGCTGCCTAGCCGAGTCGGATTCACCGATTGACCTCTTTCTCGAAGTTGGACCTATCTAACTGGGCAGTTTGTCCTAGGTAAACATAATCGTCTACAACTTTGAGTATAGAGTCTCCGATCTTCATGGGAGTGGGTGTTACATGGTAATTCGACATTACCTTCGTCCATGTTCATTTTAAGACCCACTCTTTCGGAAGCTTTACTGAGGTCATCGAGCATTGTACTGAGGTCCTCCATAGTCTCGGCCATGACAATTATACCGTCGGCAAATCGAAAGTGAGTGATGTACTCGCCATTGATGTTGATGCCAACCCCTCTCCAGTCCAGAACTTTGAAGACACCCTCCAGAGCAGCGGTGAACATTTTCGGAGAGATTACGTCTCCCTTTCTCAACCCTCGCTGCAGAAGGATAGGTTTCGAGGTCCGGTGCTGGAGTCGGACTGACATAGTGGCGTGAAAACGCACTACACACTACTACAAACACTTTAGTACCTCTATGTACCGATAGTCAATTTGGCACCGTTGGAGAGATTGCAGTACAGCCCAAGTCTCGATCGAATCGAAGGCTTACTCGTAGTCCACAAACGCTAAGTAGGTTAACCAGGGCACCGACGAGTATAAACTCTTCGGTCATCTGTATAACCTGCCGCAGCGTATTATTCTACTTATCGTTGGTATGCTGTTCCTGAATGTAAGATATTATTTCAATAAAAATTACTTTGGTTACGAAAATAATAAAAGAAGTACAAAGTTGATCAGTTGATTAGTTTAAACAGCGGTATGACGGAATAACATGGCTACTATTTTATGGTGTTCGAAAATAGATTAAAAAAACAATCTTTGAATTGAATTTTAAAATTGCTTTGTTATTGCAAAAACTACAACCAACATTTTCCGACTGCTTTTTGCCTAATCTATCTCAATAATATATTTTTAGATATTTTCTCTTAAAGAGTAAAATACCCTATTGGGTAACTATACAACGTATAACATAATTAACGCAAGATCTCAAACACCCCAATTAGAGTATTGATCTAAAAGCATAATACAATGACTAAAAAATTCTCTTAAACAGTCTAACAGTTATACATAGAAAATCGTGTTGACCCTTGCACTGATTTATGCATTTAAAATTGAGTCTCATTCCCTTGAAATAAGATCCAATTCTCTTTGGCTCAATCAGAGGACTTGCGTATATTCGGTAACACCTTGTATAAAACACAAAACAAGGAAGCATAAGTGATATAAGTGCGCTTCAGCCTGCAGTGGAGACGAGCTGCTGGAGGATGGCGGACCCCTGAGGCTGACCCGGTGAGATCATTCCTAATTTTCCAGAGATTCGTTTGCTATACTGCATACGGCGGCGTAGCAAACGCCGCATACGCGCGCTCTGAGAATCACCTCAAGCAATCGTTGTGGACCAGCGTGTTTACACCCACTATAATAGGGCGGGACAAACTAATTCACGCCATTATTCTAGCACAAAATACGGTACCCTCCATGACGCCGTACTTAAAGATCTTACTATTGTAACACTGCAACGAATCCCTCAAATTGGATTGCAAGTGGCCACGGCCACCTTAATTTCAATCGGAAACACGTGGGCCAAAAAAGGTACCTCGAACTGTTAGGTTGGCATCGCACGTTTTAGCTTTACTGCTAAACAAAGAAACTAACCTAAGAAAAAAACTTTTTTCAAAAAAAGAAACAACCGACTTCCAAAAAAATACTAAAAAGTGAATAATAAATTTAATTTCGGAAGGCGGTGACTTTGGATACGTATTTTAATTTTTTGTCACCGCCTTCCGAAATTAAAGTTATTATTCACTTTTTAGTGTTTTTTTGGAAGTCGGTTGTTTATTTTTTTGTTTTTTTTTTTATTTTTCACTTTTTAGTGGTTCACATGTGCTTACCCCTTCACAGCGTACCGGCGAGATGTTATGTTATTAACTGGCGTAAACAATTGACAGACATGAGATTTCAGCAATCCCTGTCCATTTGCTATCATTTATTGAGGAGTTCCGTTGCCTATCTCCGAAGTTCTTCATCAGGTCTTCACCAAATTGAAATGGAACCACTCCGAGAAAGTACTCTTCCAAAAACTACACAAATTGCTTCAAGTGTGCCTATAAAATTTGAAGAGTTCTCTCTATTTCTCCAGGATCCCATCATCAGATCCTGACTTAATGATCATGGGACCACCTGGGAAGTATACCCTTTCAAACAAACAAAAAATTATCCAAATCGGTCCAGCCATCTTCGAGTAATCGGGGAACATACATATTAAAAAAAAAAAAGTTCCGACGAATTGAGAACCTCCTCCTTTTGGAAGTCGGTAAAAAAAAAAGGTTACGACGAATTGAGAACAACATGTGAACCACTAAAAAGTGAAAAGTTTTTTATTTTTCACTTTTTTTATAATATTACATATAGGCTAAAAAACTAAGTACATCAAACAAAAAATAAGAAATAATTAAATCTATTTTGCTCTAAAGAGTAATGCTGTTCGCGACGATGCGTCACTACATAGTTAAATAGTTTGTTTTTGACATTAACGTAGATTCATAGTGTTAAGAGTGATAGTGAAACCAATAAACAGTAGTGACTAAGCGGCTAGTATAAGATAACCGTTAGTACCACCCCTGCAAACCTCATTTGAGTGGGCTATATAGCAGTAACTTATAGTTTTAGTTGCGTCCAGGTAACCTAGTACTGAGACCTAGCCCTGGACGTAACTTTCAATAATGTAAACCTTATAACCGTGCCGGCACTCGTGCGGTCTGGTTGTGTTTTTGTCGCGTATCGGATTGCTATCCCCACTGCGCGAATTGTTGTTTACGCATTATCACGCGCTGTATGTGTGCGCCGGACCTACTGGCTACTCGGTACCGTGTGCCTTACGTAGTGATGCTATGGCTGATAACGTAAGCGCTTCACCGCGCTGTGTTACGCCCATATTTAAAAATGATATACAGAGTTTGCTGAACGATTCGTCAGACATGGATGCTATTGATGATGATGGCAAAAATAAAGAGGAGCATTTAAGAGCGGAAAAGCGAGAAAGAGAGGACAGTACTGAAGACGAAGAGGGTTGGACAGAGGTGAAGGGTAGTAAAAAAAGGATATGTCACGGTAGCAAAAACTCAATAAAAGAAGAAAAGTATGACGTCTATGTTTCTTCCAAGGAACGTCTACCGAAACAGTTTGCAATGGCACGTATTTTAAAAGATAATAACATTACAAAAATTAGCCAAGTCAAATACTTAAGTCCTTTTAAAATACGGGTTCAATTTGAATGTGAATCAGCGGCGCAAAATCTATTAAAGTGCGAGAAACTTTTAGAGAAAGGATGGAGGTTCCAGAAGGCCATGCAGCTGTCTGTTTGCTATGGTCTTATCAAGGATGTAGATCTAGAATTTACGGATGAGGAGATTCTAGAAAATATTTCATGTCCGGCCCCCGCCAAGATCTTATCATTCAAGAGGCTAGACCGTCGCAACAGGGATGAAGGTGGTTGGTGCCCTAGCGAGACCCTTCGATTGTGTTTTGATGATGATCATCTACCTTCATCAGTTCGTGTATGCGATATTAATATAAAAGTTTTTCCATACATACACCAGGTATCCCAATGTTCCCAATGTTGGAGGTCACGCCACATGCGGAAAATGTGCCCCATGAAAACCGTGGTTTGTCCGAAGTGCAGTGGTAACCATGAAAATTGCGACACTTTGTTGTTTACCTGTGTCAACTGCAATGGAAACCACATATCACTCAGTAGGACTTGCCCAGTGTACAAGAAGGAGAGAAGACTACGGGAGATTATGGCTGAGTTTCGGTGAAATCGATGACCAACAGGATAATCAAGGCATGCTTGAATGAAAGAACATGCATGAAATGGTGTGGTCAGCGAAGTAGTTGGATTGTCAAAGGAGTTAAACAGGGGCGCCCCTGTCCCTCGCTTTTCTACATTGATCATCGACGAAGTCCTTAGAACCCTTGAAGACGAAACCCATTTAATCAAACTAGATCAGGACCGCGAAATTTCACTCCCCCTGGTATTATCATTTGCGGAAGACCTTATTCACATTACAGATGGTCTAGAAGGACCAAGAAGGACTAGAGCGCATCTTATATCTCATTTAACCCTTACTAAATAGCGTAGGCCTCCAAATAAACGAAACAAAAACAAAAATTCTAATTAAAACAAACGGCCAACGTAACCCTTAATGGAATAAGTATAGCAACATTGGACGAAATCAAATACCTATAATATAATATAAAATATTATATATATATAAAATATTATATATATATAAATACCTATAATATATTATATAAATATATAATTATAGGCACATACATAACATCCGCATTAAGCAGAAAAAACACAGTTAGAAAACGATGCCAACAGACCACGAGAAACGCCAAATCACTACTGTCACACTAAACTCAAAGATGGACTAGAAGTTAGCTAGACTTATGTATCGAATGGTTATCGTACCTGTACCTTGTATGATATATGGCTTAAAATACCACCAAGGCGACCAGATCAAGACTCAGAAGATATGAACGAGTTATAATGAGAGACTTGATTAACCACGCCAGGAATAAACCAAGAATTAAGGAAATGCACAAATCCTAGATGGAAAAACCGTTACAAAACGCATCAAGAACCACAGGATGTGCTACTTAGCACACGTATTCAGACGGGATAAACGACACCTATTGCATGCAGCAATTCAGTAGGTACAAGGCTAAATCTAAGAAGGTCGGACAACCTATTTACACATGGAACGAAAACCTAAAACAGGACATGAAATACTTCGACATGGGAATCAAGTTTTGGAAGGACATAGGTGGAGACAGAAAAAAGATCAAGAAAGCGGTTAGTAATATCTACAAAAAACCAGAAACTGATACTAGCGAGAACTCGGAAGACGACTAGGAAAACAACAACACAGAAGATAAGAAGCAACGGCATAGAAAAGAGCTAATAAAACAGTTGAACTACCTAAGAAGCTCGACCTGAATCATCATGCCGGCGACGGCGACATCGTGAAAAGATTCTGCCCTCCTATAAATAAATACCACCCGTCTCCAGTAGTCCCGTGCTTACTCATGGATGCATATCCGGTAGGCTCGCAATCCTTTCCTATCCTAAGGGCACGTCTCCCTGACCATTACAGCGCCCCCCGTTCTACTTCTTGATATGCAATGGCCTTTGTAGCACCATGAAGCAGGAGGCTCCAGGGGCTAGTGCAAATCTTGGGGTTCATTTCACGCTGGGATCAGTGCATTTCATTCATTCATTCATTAATCATAAGTAGATAATGAAGGTGAGCACTTAGGTAGGATATTTGAAAATTCATCCCCTACGGTTGATAGTATAGGCGATGAAAGTTTGTATGGAATTAGTAGTTTTTGCTTATGTGAAATCGGGCACACGGCTTGTAAGTATTTCATATTGCACTTGGTACAGAACATTTAAACTAATGTTATAAAGAGGTAAAATTGTTTGTTCATACATAATTATGTAATTTCTTAAAGATAATCTCTGGAAGTACATACCTACTGATCCGATTACAAAAAAACGTACAATTAATAGTAAACTATAGCTATCTTCAACAACGGTACACTTGAAGAAGAATTCAGTACGTTTTGCAACAAATGTCTCTTTGAGATCAGAAACACTTGTAAAGAAGGTATGTAGTAATGTATGAGATGCGTAAGCATCCGTTCAGCCGCGGAAAGCTGAACGGACTCTATACAAAATCGTAGTTTTCTATGGACAAAAGCTGAACAGAGCTGAATAAGTGTGAGTAGTCCCTTATACTTTACTTAAAAGTTATCCGACTACTGAAAAATAAATCCTTACCCGTCTTAATTGAATCTCACTTCCCTGGATGTGTCTTCGCGCAAGTAATCGACTGGCAGGATATAATCCAAACACCATCTGAAAATGACTGGCGCTACACACGCAGGGTGATCACGTTGGAGAAATTCTTATGGGCCATCCGCAGCTTCCATTCTTTCGAGGTAGCTGGTCCCGATGGAGTGTTCCCCGCCTTATTACAATTGAGGGGAGCCTCTCTCGCATTTAGAATAGTGCCTATAATGAGAGCGTGCCTGGCCCTTAGGTACGGTCCCAAAGGTTGGAGGGTTATATTCATCTCAAAGCCAGGTAAAGGTGACTACACTAACGCCAAATCCCACCGACCAATCAGCCTGACCTCTTTTCTACTGAAAACACTGGAAATGCTATGTGATAGGGAGCTGAGAGATGGCGCCCTCCATACCATAACGCTACACGGTAATCAACACGCGTACACCTCAGGTAAGTCGACCGAATTTGCTCTTCATCAAGTGGTCAGTCAGATAGAAGAAACAATACACCAAAAAGGCACCTGCCTGGGCACCTTCATAGACATCGAAGGAGCCTTCGACAAAACCAACTTCTCCAGCATCGGCAGCGCCCTCTTCAGACATGGGGCAGAACAGGTACTAACGGACTGGATTACAAACATGCTTAGCAAACGAGTGGTTCGCCTGGAGGACGAGCAGCAGCTGGCCATGATAGCCAGGGGCTGCCCCCTAGGAGGGGTACTGTCCCCCCTTCTATGGAATTTGGTGATTAATGATCTTATCACCAAATCTTTACAATAAGTTATGCAGACGATCTCGCAATCCTTGTTACGGGGAAGGTGACGGGAACGATCTGTAACCTCACACAGCAAGCTCTACGTATCGTAGAAAGATGGTGCAGGGAATTTGAACTATCAGTGCACCCCACCAAAACTGAACTAGTCGTGTTCACCCAAAAACGAGCATTAGGCCCTTTTCGCTTACCGAAATGTTCAATACAGAACTTCAGTTGGCCAACTAAGTCAAGTACCTCGGGGGTTACTTTGGACAGTAAGCTAAACTGGAGCAGTCATTTGGACAACAAGCTTAACACGGCCTGTATCACCTTCTGGCAGTGCATGAAAATGATAGGTACGAAGTGGGGCCTATCGCCCAAAATTATAGTATGACTGTGCACCGCACTGTAATCCGCCCCACGATCACCTACGGGGCCGTGGTCTGGTGGCCCCGCACCAAGCTAGCTACAGCGTGCATGGCCAAGACTAGCCTGCATGGCAACCACGGGCTGCATGAGGACCAGTCCGACTGCAGCTATCGAAGTCATGCTAGGACTACCGCCGCTCCATCTGTTCATACAGCAGGAAGCAACGATGGCGGTGCGTCTAAAGGCAATACATCTCTGGAGTGAGAAAGACACATAACACACCGCGCTGCTTAAAGGACTCAACAGTGAGTTCCCCATTACGAAGGCAATAAATGACCGGGTGCCCAAATAATTTATCGTAAAAAATACAGAATCCAACTTCAGGAGGATCGACGATGCGAAGGCTTGCGCCACGCAGAGCTGCGAATCTTCACAGATGCATCAAAAACAGGTCGTGGCACAGGTGCTGGAGTCTTCTCGGAGGACCTCAACATACACATTGCCACACCTTTGGGGGTCCATAACACAGTGTTCCAGGCCGAATGCATGGGTATCTCCCTTGCCGTGTCAGCTAAAATGGCCTGGTAAGTTGAAGACCACTGGATCCGCATTCTCTCAGAAAGCATGTCTGTTCTGCAAGCGCTGAACAGTCACACAGTTGTCTCTGGGCTGATATATGAGTGCCACCAGCGCCTCAACCGGGTAGGTAGCCTCAATAACATTACTATTCAATGGATTAAAGGACACAGCGGATGGCTAGGTAACGATGCAGCCGATGAACTTGCCCGGAGGGGGTCGAATACGGCACCAGTGGGACCAGAACCCATCGCACCACTCCCCTTCGGGTATCTACGCACTCTGGTTAGGAAACGAACCAGGGACCAACATCATAAAATATGGGTGGACCTAGGTGAGTGCAGGCAGCCTAAGGAAGCACTCCCTACGTTCGATGCCCGTCTTACAGAACAGGTTCTCCGTCTAACTTAACCACAGCTGCGTACAGTTACAGTAGGTGTAACTGGCCATGGGTCATTTAAAAAACATCTCTTTTTGTCATAGGAGTAACAGACATTCCGCTGTGCAGGTCCTGCATGAAGAACGACGGGACAGCGGCGCACGTGCTGTTAAACTGCCCGGTGGTCGCCAATTACAGGGCTAAAATCTTCGGTAACCCAGGTAGGTACCCTACGTGAGATTGTCAGCAATACCAAGGCGTTGCTGGCCTTTCTCGAGGAGCTGGGGTGGATGGAATGACCGATTCTCCCACCCGTACGCGAAATACGTGCTTTGTCGTGGAGTTGCGGACAACAGTCCTTATTACCTAAATTAACCCTTAAAGATATACTTACCTAATAATCTTATCTAATTCGCGGAGGATGTTTACACTTTTTGGTGCAAACCTGTGTACCAGGCATTTTTGATAAGTCTATGATCAAAACTGAGGGATAAGGCTTTTTGAAGTGTTTTGAAAACAAACTAACCTCAAAACAAGTCAGTCACAACACCACTTACCTACTTATAATTTTTTATAGATTTCGGTCTCATGTCATCTGACGATTATCAAGTACAGAACATTTACAAGTACTCTAGGAAATCTTTTAAGAAAAATAGAAGGGGCTCTCATGAAAACGTTTGTGAAATCAATAATTTCGAGGCGCCAGATACATCACCAAGAAGTGATATTCGCAGCGATGGAAGAATGGACAGTAACCTGGATGCTCCCGGATGTAGTTGTGATATAGACCCCGAGGGTGAAATCGCCAATATTCTCCATAAGAAATGTCCAGTTATTACACTGGCCCAACGGCAACTGGCAAGGCTCTTAGATGAAACAGACAAACTACTGTGCGATAACACGAGGTGTTGCAGGTTGGTAGGTTTAATATACCTAAGACGGCCTTGGTTACTATGTACCGTTGTTAAAAATCGTGAAAGTATACCTACCTAGGTCGAGAATACTATTCTTTCTCTCGTTCTAACCTCATTTTGTTCTGTGATAAAATCCTGATGATACCCTCCGTCAGGAAAAAACGGAGGGTTATATCGGACTTCACCTCAAACCACACGCTTTTTACTATATACTATCATAAGTTGGAGGCCCGGGAGATACTCGTACATTCGCGCGTACCTTCGTCTAGGTAGTTTTAGCCCGCCATACCTCTAGCTGGCCCATCACCCACCGGTGTGTGCGGCCAATCCTATGACCGCACATCCCCCAATAGGCTCCTTTTCGGACCAGACTCAGCACCCTAATTGCGTAAAACATTATCAATCAGAATCTAAATCATTTTGAAGGATAGTGGTAATATTATGTTAATAGGTTAATTGCTTCATATGTTAGGAAAGATTGTCTGCTCAACAACGTAATTAAATAGAGCAATTAGCATTTTTGAACTGTCAAAATGAAAGCTACTTCTATTATGTATTAGTGTGTTACGCAATTACCCTGCTGGTCGAGTAACGACCCCAAGGCCACCTTATGGTGGCTGAGAACCTTTTAGCGCCCTTTGTCGCCCTGCTGGTCTTATGCGGGTGGACTGAGAGGTACGCTCTCTGGGATCTCCGCCTCAACTTTTGTATGCATCATATCCCGCCTAAAAAGAAGCTTCTAGCTTCTGAGCTTGGATGGTTTGAACCAGGGCTGGCTGGAAAAGCACGGATAGGTAAATATATATTATGGTACCTACCTGCCTCAACATTCACTCAAAGTAAGTAATGTGGTACTTAATTGTTTCAGATCTGTATACGACTTCGTGTGTATTTGTAAAGAGATTTTCATGACTCAAGATAAATATCGACTGGTCTTAGGAATGTTAATTGGCTTAGGTTTCATTCTGGGAGTTCTTTTTGGCGCTGCATCTTGTGGATCATACCTCGGCCGATTTAACAGCCCAATCCTTAGTTGTGTCGACAATTATTTTGCTTCCGACAGGTTTTCCAATATCGAGGACACATTTCGTAGCATAGTTTAGTTAGAATCTACTTATTTGTACCATTAATACCTATAATATATACCTACATGTATTTTTTTTATGAAAATCTGTATTTCAATAAGAATATTTTAGATGATTATAGAATAGATACGTACTGCTGCCCGATTCTTTCAATTGAATTCAGTAGGTAAGTACATACCTACCGCAAGCCGCACAAGCCAGGGAGCTAAACAAAGTGCTATCTGGGTACGGGTTGTTCGAAAGAGATACCGCGGCCCCTGGCACACAGGCAACTGAGGGAACACGGGTGGGTTTTAGTCAGTAAACGTCTGACACCCCTCCCGCTCCACCCAGAGCGGGAGAAGTTATTTTATGATTTCCCATTTAAAAAAAAAACAAAGTGCTATCTGCACACGTGCTTACCCAACATGTAGGTACCTACCTATTTCTTATCGTAGATAACATCATGTTATTTAAGTAGGTAGGTATGAAGAAGTTGAGGGTAATTGGACAGTTACAAAATATTGGTTATAAATTAGATCCCTGACGTAAACTTCCGCTTAATTTAGTGCCGTGGAAGACAAAGGCCTAACCAGGTTCTGCACTTACAATGTGAAAAAGGGTGTACGAGCGAATGCAAAGTTGGATAACCTTTTTTATTTTAAGATCAACGGCGGTCTCTCCAGTTCCTGGAGCCATAACACTTGATGCCGCGCTTCTCTTATTCTGCTGCGATTTTCGGTATCTCAGAGTGCACAAAATTAACAATGGATGGATGGTGGCGGCAGGTTACGGGAACAATCTGTGTGCCTTAACTCACTATCATATCTAATATTATAAATGCGAAAGTAAGTTTGTTTGTTACCTTTTCACGCCTAAACCACTGAACCGTTCCCCCTTAAATGTTGCATATAGGTAGGTACGTTGTAAGGTGTACAGAAACGGACATAGGGTACCTTCCATCTTTCATTGGAAAAAAGTAGTATTTTCGAGGAAATCAACAATAATGTTCTTATTATAATAGATGGCGCCACGTTTGTTTCGAATCATGATTGAATTATAGTACAACCCGAATTGATTGTCAAATTCTAAATTAACGCGAGCGAAGCCGCGGGCAAAAGCTAGTTTAGCATAAATGTGTAAAAAAGTACTCTGTGCTATTTAATCATACGTAGCCTAAGCGTAGAGCATACATGGCGCGGTGGACTTTGGATACGCTTATATATTAGCATCTCGCCTCAGGCTAATCAGGATCTAGAACACAAGGCATTAGTATCAACTGTGCTCTAGGCACTAAATGCAAACAAATGAAACAGAATAATGCATTATCCGGTAGAATGCTCAAATTACAGAAACAATCAAAATGCCACTGTGCGTCACGTGGATCTAGGTTCCCAAATACAAAGGGTTTAAGCCACTGGCAAGCTCACCACCAAGTTACAAAATTGTTTTTTTTAATGTTTGACTTGTAACATTAGTGATGATTGCACTATTAGAACAGATTAATAAAAATCCAGGTCAGGTGATAAGCCTACTCATGATCAGTCTGATGGGACGAATGTTAAAAATCAATTAAAACCATAGAGATTTCAGGAAATTTATTCTATTAAACAAATAAAAGCATTTCGCCATAGGTGGAACTAACGGAAAAACTTTCTTAAATAGTATGGTAATTAATGTAATTATACATGTTTTAATACATTATTGGATATTCCAATTGTTTATTTTCAAATATTATTATGTTTATTTAGCAAAGCCCTGAAAATTTTCACATTATAACTCAAGACAAAATTAAATAGCAGTAAACTTACAATAATTACAACACATTTTTAGATACCAAATAAATCTAAACAGTGAAATTATAATACTAAGGCTCCTGAGTTACTTCTCCTCACACCATTCATTCTCCTTACGAACTTGATCTTCTTCAGCTGCAGTAAAATCATTTTTTATATTGAATGTCTTGCGAATTTCTTCTGGAGTCTTACCTTTTATCATATTGGCTACAGTTTTGCAAGTAACATCCAGTAAACCTTTTATGTCTAAGTAGTTGGCAGCTAAAATTAGTTCAAAAAGAGTGCCTTGATCAACTTTCAGAAAATCTGCATCCCATGATGAGATATCATCTGTTCGTTTTTCTTTATTCTCATCATCTTCTGGCAACGGTGGATCATCTTTGTGGTACGTGGCCCACTGAATCACTTTCTTGAGTATCGCAGAATTCACGTTGGGCAAAGGAACTACCTCTTCTTCATCATCTTCCATTCCTAAATCTTCCAACATTGTCTTGATTGTTACCGAGCATTTTGCAATTTCAACATCAACTGTAAATATTTCACTATCCGATGACTGCAGTTTTATGTTAGGCATCTAAAACAAATTAAAAAACTTTATAAACACTAAGGAAAAGTAAGGAAAAATGGGACGCCATTTTACAATGTTCCCAGCTATTTTATAAATAGTGTCTCAAACACATAACAGTATGAGATACGGTAATTGATGAGCATTGTACCTTAGAATTTATGATAGGACTCGAAGCAGTATTGTACACTGGTCGATGAATTTAATGTACGCGAGGATCACAAGTTTTAACCAAAATCGAAAATAGATGAACGAATGCTATCTCATTCAGATTCACGTCACAGATTATACATTTCGTTTCGATTTTAGTCATTTCATTTGACATTTACTAGAGTAGAGACCAGATTAGAGTTTGTATTGTGGAGATAAGCATAATCTATCGATAAATTTTTAATTATTTTATTTGCTGGAATACGAGTCAAGATAAGTTTCAAAGTAAATAGTATAAAGTACTGTCCACGATACAATAGTACTTAAAAGCAAAGACGAGAATAAAAATTTTATAAAAAGCAAAACAAACCTCCTTCAATCCATAGATAGCTAAAAAAAGTGCTTTTTTACATGAATAAATAAATTATAAACATTTGCCTGATAGGAACTCTAAAAGAATTTCTTAGTAGAATTTAAAAAAAACTTTTTTAAATAAGTTAGTATTAGTTCTTTAATGTATGACGGAAGGTGATTGAATAATATTGGCAACTAGCAGGAATAGACTTTTGTGTATCAGTGCTGTATTGAACTTTCTTACTAATCCCGTAGACTTCGGGTGTTAGAAATGTTATTATTGCCGTGTTTTGTAAGTTTTTGAAAAACCCCTGTTCCTCATGCCTTTATACTGAATACCTACTGATGACCCTGAATAAATGAGCGCAGCCATCGCGGAGTTATTTCATCGTGACTGTGACTCATCACTCTCGAGTGGCGAATCACACAGCCAGCCAGCACCCACGGCTTCAAAGGGAGTTCTAACCACCAGAAAAATAGAGTTAGTTTGAACATTGTTCTACGCTCTTTAAGATATCATTGGGTTTTGTTCTCAACCCTTGTACATTGCGTCCCGACTATGGAATCATTCACTGTGCGTGTCCGACACGTATTTGGCCTAAATTTAACCTAACCCAACCACCACTTAGGGTCCTGATGGATGGGGCGGTGGATGTCCCCGACTCCAACGTTCCTCAGGACTTGTTTAGGGCTCGAAGGGGGCGTTGTTCGCTCTCCACTGACACCCAGTACATCTGCTGCGGGTCGGGAGATTGGTTTCAATCTTTCTGTCCCATTCTGCAGCGTCCTTTTGTGAAATTATGGTTTCAAAGAAGGAGATCACTGCATTCCACGACTCGGTGGTCCCAACCATCGAACGACCGATGGCTAGAAGGGACAGGTCAGCTCCGACTTCTGATACGAGGGCATGGCGCGGCTCCTGCCGTGCAGCACAGCTCAAGCAGTAAATGCCGCACCGTGTCCTCCTGACTCCCAACAGAGGACGCAGTGGTAACACTGATTTCTCTGTTTTCGAGACGAATATGCATACATAGAATGGGAACATAGGATGAACTTGAAGTGTCATCTCATTGACACTTCAAGTTCATCCCATGTAAAACTTTTTAGCGAAAGGTTTCAGTCTTAAATTATTTTAAGATACAACATATGCAACCGGAAAGTGTTTTTTTCGCCAAAACGGAACACCCAGGTTTCCGTGTTAAGTGTGTTCTAACGAAGACCAAATCTCATAAATGTATAATGACAAGAGTGTTCGTAATTATTTTTTAAAGAAGTTTGGCCTACATGTATCGGTACAACTTAGTCCAAACATCACTTTGTGTGTGACTCATCTTCTTTAGTTTATAGATTAGTTCCCTATTACACGAGTAACCACAAAGCATAACGCCGTATCGAATGCGCTAACGGTCATTGAGTAAATAATTTGCAATCATAACAGTCTGCGGTTTTTTTAGTCCAGCAAAAATTAGATCCAAATACGGCATTGTGCAGGTTCCTTTTAACTTATAGGAATACTGAACATCACACGATAGGGAAAAGTCCGGCAAAAATATTGCAAGGTAGAAACTTACGCGCTATACTGGACGCTTTAAAACCCGATCGTGAGGCACGTATACTATCGCGACAAAAAACACCGGAAGGTGCACATCGCCAGGTCACGGAAGGGGATAATGTGTGGTATAGGGACTATCGTGGTCCAGACAAATGGGTACCTGGACAAGTCTTAGAGCAATTAGGTACGACTGATTATAATATTCGATCTGATTTTGGAACCAATACCCATCGACATATTGATCAATTGCGGCGTCGTTCTGTGTTGCCGGACACGGCATGCCATCCAACTAGTAATAATATTAGTAGGAAGTCACGAAGCTCACTTGTTTTTCCCAAAACGAAAGAAGAAAAGTCGAGTGAGACAGTCAGTGGTGGTCCGATGCAAGAAACGAGTAGTGTTATTAAGTCAGGTACGGCGGCCAAGACAGTGGACGGTCCACAGGTAACAACATCCAATATACCTTGCGACAGTGATGTGCGAGTCTCATCTGAGTTACCGGTGGTACATCAGAGCCCAGTAAGAACTCGTCAGCTTCCTAAAAGATATCGTTTAGAGTTTGATTAAGATTTGTAATAAAAAACTCTATTTGCTATTGTTGTGTTAATTAAATTGTTGCCATTGTACTAAGTTAAGTTAGATATTGGGTTGTTATGTGTATCATCCAAATATTGTTATTTACTATGTTTTATTTTCTTATTATTATTTCTTAAAAATGTGTTTGTTTATTTAGTGTATAATAAGGGTGAAGATGTTGTGTATCTGGCAACCTTAACGTGTGTCATACACTCCGACCGAGCAGTTAGCTGTCAGTTCACAATAAATGTCTGGTATAGCCCGCTTCTTATTTGAACACTTTTCAGTCCTAGGACTGAAAACTTTTCTAGCAGTAAGTCACCCAAGAGTGTCTCGTTGGGTTTAAGCGATTTTATTTACAATTGTTTGATCCGACTAACTAAACAGTCTGATCGCATACCTACATATTAGATAAAACAAATGAACTGCTGTAATTGAAAACGGTTTAACGTACTTTCGGAAACAAACACGAGTCTCGATATGTAATGGATGGTCATCATCCACGGACCGGCCTCCACAAGCGTCCCTACCTTCAATCGACCTTCAAGTCTGTTATTACTAAGCCACGACTTCACGAGCCCCATATTAGGTACGAGCTCCCTGTTTAGCCAAGAAATCCTGTTACCTGTAACCTCTGTGCCACTACTTTGCTAAAGGTAGCAAAGTAATGGCACAGATGTCAGAAAGACCTTGTGTCCGAAAGACCTCAGGGAAGGCCCTGAGGTCTTTCGGACACAGCCCCACTCTGAGGCCGCTGCCGCCGCCCTTCTAAAATCACCTTGTCCTGTGAATGAAGCCAGAGTTTTTGAGCCTCTTTCTGGATCATGAATTCATGACATGAGAGTGTCACAGAAGAAACCTACTGCTCTCAGTTTTCCATCTTCACTAGTATATGGTAGTACACACGGCTACACATCAAGCTATACATTTCCAGTTTACGCTGATCTCGCACTGTTCGGAAATCCTATACAATGAGAGATCACCTTAAACTGGAAATGTATAGCTTGATGTGAAGCCGTGTGTACGTAGAACCAAATTTCAGCCGCTCGGGACCTATATTCCCAGTTTGAAGATATCAGTTACCCGTACAAAGTCCGGTAGTTTTAATCATGTTTTTATGAACTTACTAATTCCATGTGTAATTCACACACTACTAATAAGAATGTCAATAGTCTGTTTTTTTCTAAGGGATGTTACCACGGAAACATCGATGAAATTATAAGTTACCGTTCTCGTGATGTTACTTTTACTTTACTTACTTGATGCACATCACTAATAATGAATGGAGTGCACGAAAACATGGTTGTTTTTCAGCTTTCCTTGGAGATTAATTTGAATATGATCACTTTGCTTCAGTTTTGATTACTGTTAAATAATTATGAAATAATTTATTAGAATTTAAAATTAAACATTTAGTTATGTATGATTTATGTAAATAACCTAGCGGTTAGCGTCTGAAAGTGCTTCTAGATAGTGAAGTTGTTATTATAATTAATCATGAATTTTACCTACGTTCAATGATTTAAGTAAGTGTTATTAATAGCTGAATATTTTTTCTTTATTACTGAGTATTTTTTTTATTATTTGAGTATTTCCAAAGAATAAAAAACAGTGTCAACATTTTGACGTGTCGGTTTTTGGTTTTCGTGTTCGGCCGCCATGTTTGTCCTTTTATAATTTAGAAATTGAGAGATTAAATGGGTAATAGAATAATACTTTTTACTGCTGATGAGAATGCTGGTATTAGGATTACAGTTAGATACTATTGAAGTATTTCAATCATTATCGTGTTCATCAACATGAAAAAGTTAAGTGTGTAACTACAGCTTTCGCGTCCTTTGTTATTCAGGTATTCAGGATGGTTGTTGGATCAGCGACGTACCCCGGGAGGCAAGTGCTCCACAAGATGCAACCAATGGGCATGACTCCCCGTGAGCTGTCAGAGTACGATGACTTGGCTACAGCACTTATAGTGGACCCATATCTTGGCATCACCACACACAAAATGAATGTTCGATATAGACCACTAAAAACAAATAAAGAAGAGCTGAAGAGTATTATTAAGGAATTCATCCAAACACAAGATTACAATAAAGCATACACTAGACTAGCAAATGGTGAATGGATGCCAAGACATTTTAGCAAAAATAAACACCAACAGAGCAAGCTAAGGGAACATGTTAGTATTATTTTAGTAGACTTCCTAATTTTGCGTATGATTATCTGATTGAGCCTTTAGTGTGTTTAATATTGAGATTTTAAATTTTGTCAACATCATTAAAAAAAAAAATACTAGGATCTCACTGTGACATTGAGTAAAATTTTGTTACCAACTCAATAAGTAATTTAAAAAAATATAAACTTAAATATATATTTTTTTGGTTTTAAAGATTCCTTGCTAATTTTTACATATTATTTTTATATTTCAGATTTATCGTTATTTGCGAGTGTTCGATAAAAAAGCGGGCTTTGTTATTGAGCCCTGTTATAGGTACTCTTTGGAAGGTGGAGTGGGAGCTAAAATTTCAACTACCAAAAAATTTATCAAGCATGAAAGAATTGATTTTCTTGTTGGATGTATTGCTGAGATGACAGAAGAAGAGGAAAAACAATTACTCCATCCAGGAAAAAATGATTTCTCTGTAATGTATAGCTGTAGAAAAAATTGTGCCCAGTTGTGGCTCGGTCCTGCAGCATACATTAATCATGACTGTAGACCGACTTGTACCTTTGAAGCTACTGATCGTGGCAAGGCTTTTGTTCGTGTGTTGAGAGATATTGAAGTTGGAGAAGAAATAACTTGTTTCTATGGAGAGGACTTTTTTGGAAATGGTAACTGTTATTGTGAATGTGAGACATGTGAAAGAAGGGGAAAAGGAGCATTTTCTGTACAAAATGCACACAATGATGAGCAAGCAACTAGATACCGATTTCGAGAAACTGATAATAGAATAAATAGAACAAAAGCAAAACAGTCACAAAAAAATACAAATTGCAAAAACCATGAAAAATCTCGAATATCTAGCAGGCAAAATTCTGACATAGTTTCTCCACTTAGCATGAAGGAAATGAAGCAAAAAGGTTTAACAAAATATGATGCTGAACTTTTAATAGCCCAAGGTTGTATTGCAGATGTTGTAGATGGAACTGTCAGTAAAGAGGCACAAGGCAGTAGAGAGTCTTCAGCTTCCAGTCGAGGTGAAAGATTGCGGCGACGGACGGATAGCAATCGAGGGACGAACGGCATGACAATGGTATCTGCGGCTAACGTCAAGCGACGGGCACCGCCTTCTCGCTGTTGCAGCACCACTAGTTCACGCAGTAGTCGCGACTCCCATACAGGCATAGTTTTACGAAGTCACAAACGCTTACTTGATACCTGCACACAGTCTACTTGTCCTAAACCTAAACACACATCAAAACAAGGTACTGATGTTAAAATTGATAGGAATCTTATTACACCAAAAGAAGAGACAGAGTTGAATGTTTTAGATACAAGTCAAATTAATATTAAAACTGAACCAACACATGATTGCCAAAATGAGAATATTGATTCTGTTGATATTACAGACACACATATAGAAAAACCAGAAAATGATTGTGATACAAAAGAATCTCTATTGCAAAGAACAGAATTTGGTATTCCTACTACTGAAGAAAATATTGGAACTTCTGTAAGCGATTCTAATGTTCAAGAACAAAAGGTTGCTAGTAAATGTGTAAGTGATAATGCCTGTGTGAAAAGTGAGATTTATGATTTTAGAGAAAATGTGAATCCAAGTGAATCAAAAGATAGCAAACAGAACAAGAATCCAAAAATAGAAGTTACAAGTAGGACTGAGGAGTCCAAAAAAGAAACAGATTCAGGACCACCATGGTTGGCAGATAATTCAAATAAAAGTAGTGAATGCCCCTGTACACCTCCACGGCGAGGACTAAAACTCACATTACGAGTGAAAAGGAGCCCTGTAGTGGAGGAAGTAATGGATTGTGGTAATACAACAGAGGCGACTGAGTATGAAGTATTACGGTTAGAGGGCGTTGACCCTGAGACGGCGCGGCGCCTGAAAAAAAGACGTCGGTCTAAGGAGCGTCACCGCAAGCACAGCCCCATCCGTCCTCTGCCTGCAATGAAGCGCTTAAGATTGATATTTGGCAACGAGAGTCGTACTATTGATTTGCCAACTGCTATTTCAGCAGACTGACAGCCGCAACTACCTTATGGTTATTTTTCCACCGTTATTATTCAATTATTAGTTTAATTGACACTGATTAGGATTATTTTATCTAGTATTTATTTTGGTGACGTGAAGTTCTGACATTTGAGTAATGTGTGATAAGCATCAGATTTTAATTTGATGATTCCATGATATACCTATTTATTAAAACAGACATTAAAGTTTTTATTGATTTCATTAGTGCAAATTCATTGCATTATATCCCATATATTATGTGTCAGGCATTTTCACGATCGTCAAATAAGTTGATCTAGACTTAGTATCTGTTAAATAAACTAATGTTATTCTGTTAATACATGTACAAAAACTGGGTTTTGTTTATTGAAAGCCACCAGATGCGACTTATTTGACTTACAGTGAAATAAGTCTTGGTGAATTAAACTGCCATTTGGTAAGAAAAATATATTGTTGCTGGAAATATTTTTTTTTTGTAATTGGGAGCATAGTTCTTACCATTTTTATTTGTGTTGACACTTTGTTGACTTGCTACAGGTAGATCTCATTGCATTGTATAATTTATTTGTTCTTGTATCATGTCTTAATGAAATGTGTATATTGAATATGGTATGGATATTTCGATGAGCATAGTAAAATAAATTCTCTATTTATAGAGTAATAATTATTATTAGTAATGTAGTGGTAAATCTTCAATTTGAACAAGGGTGTAGTGTCTAGACAGGATTCCATCATTTCCAAAGTCAGTGACTCAGAAGATTGTGTAGTATGCATGAAAAAGCAGGCATGAAGTGAGCTTTATTGAAAATATTTTGGATTATGAATTGTTGAAATTCCACATTGTAGAAATTAATTAAATTGGGCTGAATATATGAAATAACATTTAATCCGATTTGGTTCTAATATCGATAAATTTTCACTAGCAAAATGTGAATACCTAATGTTAATATGTACAGTTTCATGTTGATTTTTATTATAGGTATGGGAAAGAAATGTAGCCGCGACAGGTGTTACGCTTGTAAAAAGCTGTTCAGCAGTTGTAGGAAAATAATTTGTATATAACAGTAAAATTAATGATTATAAATGTTGAAGTATTTGAAATACATAAAATTTTGCGACAACTTTAGAGTGTGGGTACGTTTACTACTAAACAGGGGTTCAGTTGAGCAGGAACTAAGGCAGATCCGTATTCACATTAGATTGGCATGAGGAAGACTTAATTTAATTTTACTTTGGTCAGTGTTCTAAGACTAGTTCTATTTATAGACGCGGCAGACTGAATATTCATTAAATAGTTAGCTTCAAAAGGAAAAGGTGTTTATTTCACACACATATAATTAAAGTGGAACAAAGTTGTAGAGCATCATTGATAATGGAAAACAGTCTAGAAATATTTAAATTACATTTGAATTATCATTACTTCTGTTGTTCCATCACTAAGGGGTTCAATGAAATATAAAAGTAATTAAATTCATATTTTTTATTTAGGTAGTTTATCAAGCATATTCAACATTGTTATTACAAACAACTTTATATTGATAGCTACAATGGGTCAATTTAGGATACCCACAGACCTTAATAACATCATGTACCTACCTCTAAGAGTGGTCATTTTTACAAATTCTAGAATAATTTGTGTACTTTATAATTTACAAGTATTGGCTGTATTAGAAAAATGATGCACACAACTTAACTATGTGGCTGGATTCGTAATTCTGCAGTTATTTGTGAATTGCTGGTTTTATGACTAGCTAATGTGATATTCCTCATTGGAATAGTGTATGTAAGAAATCTGTACTTTAGATAAAAACAAGTTGCATATTGTTGACAAACATGAAATATTTTTCATTTCAATAATATTATCACAATAAATTGCCTCAAGTTTCTTTCTAAAATTTTGTTTAATTTTATGTGAGAATTTAACAGAGGGAGGACCCTTATTGATGACAAAATCCACCATCTCCCTAAAAAAGAAACATTTCATGGAAGACAGGATTCTATTTTTATGGGTTTTTATTTTCATTACAAGAGTTCGTTAATCACAATTTACAAATAATCGCGTAATTAATAACGAAAAATTTAGTACTTTTGAGTGAGTTTATTATCAACTTAATGCATTATTGACATTGGTATGCCCATTCTCAACATATAAGCTGTGACTTCTTGCGGGATGGCTGCTGTTGACATTCTGCTTTAGTGTCCATACCTGAAACAATAACATCACACATAAGGGGGCGTCCATTAATTACGTCAGGCAATTTTGGCAATTTTTCGATCTCCACCTTTCCCTCAGGTGAAATATAGTGAGATTTGGCATCCCCCCGCCCCACAATCTCACGTGAGATAGTTCAACATGCGTATTTTTAGTGTAAAAACGTTAATCTGTGCTTACTTATTTGGGAAGGATTTATTTGCTGCGTTTGGCTGGCTCGGCTGGCCGGTGGCGGTTTAACAATCGGGAGCTATTTGTGCTACTTTGTGGCGTTGCGTAACCGCGATAAATATTATTTTCTAGGATTAAGCCAAACCTGTTTAACCCGGTTTTCTCGCAATTTTACATAGTTTTTTTTTTGCGGAAACTAAATAAATATTAATTACGTGATATTCGACTCGACCCCCTCTCCCCCACGTGAGATTCGACTTGACCCCCTCCCCCCCCCCCTAAACGGCTCACGTAATTAAGGGACGCCCCCAAAGGCAGTGCTCAATAAAATTGGATGTTACCATCCATAGGTACTGTTATCATTCTGTATTTTTGTCATCTGATAATGTGAAAGGACGATAACACCACACCTTGTTTCGTCGAGGGGTTGGGCAGAGGTATACCTATAGTACTTCCACATATTGCCAGTTATTTTTTAGCCCCATGTATAGGGGACAAGCCTATCGCTATCTAGCGGGGACAAATGTAGACTCCGGGCTACTACTGAGAAATTCCAGATAGAAAAACCCAATAACAAATTACCCGACCTAGGAATCAAATCCAGGAAGGACCTCTTGCTCAGCAGTAGCGCTTGTTACCACTACACAAACAAGGCAGTATCTTCTTTTTTATTATTTTGTCAAAGATAACCCTGATTGCTATTCCAATAACACAAAGTAATTCTTGAAGCCTCAGTAACCGGCCGAGCTCAAGTGATACTTATGTTCATCAGTAGGTATGTAATGATACAGGGTGCAGGATACCCCAAAATATTCTATAGGTTCTATATTAGGTATCCTTGTCTTTGATTGCACCATGTATGCAGAGTTGCTACATATGCTGAATAAGAATCTTGTAGGTAAAAGATGAGTTCACTATTGGTAAGACTCGGAAGGAGTTGTGAAAACTAAGAGGGAGAGACACCCAGGATGTGAGTTTTTTTTAATGGGATTGAGGAAAATTTGTGCTTTCTCTTCGAAACCAGATCAAATTAACAAGAACAAGGTTTCACAGACCATAGCACATTCTTAATTTAATGTAATCAAAATAAAGTTACTTCTACTTACTTCTGGAATTCCCATTCTCTGTTGTCTAGAGGGCAAACTTGCCTAGTTTTGAGCCAACGTGAGATGCAATGAAAGTGGAAAGCATGCTGAAATAAAAAAAAATGCATGTAAGACGATCTGCCGGCACACGAAGACAATGGAATTTGAGAACTGCCCTTACATTACAGACACCCCAGGCGACTGTGCACTCCTCACTGGTAGCTGAAGCTTGGTTGGCTTGGCATTCTATGCACAAATCCATAATATGGTTACGGCAGATAGCGCAGTTATCGACCACAATATCTGTAACATAGGTATAGAAAACATTAATCAGATGTGTTTTTATGTGACCAATCAGTCGTCAGTTCAACAATGTTAATATCTTTCTTACCCCAAGCCCATAAAGCGACAGCATTCCACTGAAATCGAAATAAAATCGATCAGAAACAAATACAACAACAAAGAAAATATAGCGCACCGTTACAATGAGTTTGCGAAATGTATAGTTACCTTTTTGACTTCAAATCTCTTTTTGTCACCTTTGCCACTACTAGAAGAAGCCATTTCGACTTCTTCTTCATCTACATCCATTACAGAAGCCATATTTTTTCAGAAATACCTTATTTTTTAATTCTAAAATGAGGATTAGTTGTACACAAATTTGACAGGAATGACAAACTCAACCGAGGTTATGTACTGCTATTTTTTTTAAATAATTTATGTAGTGGGTATCGGCCTTTTCATTTTGTAACAAATGCTTTAATTTGAGAGAAATAGGTGTGGTGGATATTTATGGTAGTTACACACACAGCGAGATTAGTGGCCACTCAAAATATCACGTCCGCACACAGATTTACTGTAATTCACGGAATAATTATGTACCTGTAATCTTATTGTTGTACTTTATCGATCTTAATATAAATTACAATATTACAGCGGTACAAGGTTCTCAAGGCGTCCAAAATCGGAATAAACGCTGCCATCTTGTTTTTAAAGTGAGCCCTAGAGTCTGGCCAACGAAAGCGTGATCTGAAAACCGCGGCAAATTCAAAAAATCTTAATGTGGTATCACCAACTATACCTTCAGCTAAATGTTTTGATACTAGAGTATTCTTTATATTTATTCTAATTTATTTTTTGTTTTAATGGCTCCGTTTGGTGTAGTGTAACGGGGGCCTTGACTGTCATGGATGTCAGTTAAAAAACGAGTGTGTAAATTTATTTATTACTATGTACATAAATATTAACCTACTTAACATTCACAGCTCCTTAACTTTTCAAGAATGACTTTAATTTCGTAGACTCCTTGAATATCTTTCAGCTTATCTATAAATATAAGAAAAGATATCATTAAATCGTAAATATATACTAATCAGCCAACATGTATCAAGAGTACCAAGCCATACTAACCCAAAAAATCCGACATCGCACCTAAACATTGTTGTTTTTCTTGGTAAACAACTTCTTCCTCCTTTTGTTTAGGTTTGAACTTACTGATCATAACATGTAGCAGCTTTCGCACGTTACTTTTGATTGTTTTACCCATAATAAAGCAGATATTTTTGAAAAATAAATGTCTTTACAAAATAATAACAAACACAATCACAGACTTTGAAGTACCTTTGACAGCTTAATAATGTTGCCATATTAAAACTTTGAAAATACCCCAGATCACGCTTTCGTTAGCCAGACTCTAGTCATGTTATTTTTATTGTATTGATCCAGTAATGGGAAAGTCAATGAATCACACACATTCTGACAGGCGGTAGAAGAATATTTTCATAATAACGTCGACGCCGCGACGCTTGCTCTGCCCATGAACTGCACAAATAAAATGAGCCACTAGTTTCCTACAGTAGTTTTTTATGTACCACCTTTCTGAGTTTATGATACTGACATGAGGTTAAATGAGGTATTTTTGTTTGTGTGCGAGAGATTTAATTTCTAAAATGTTTGATTAATCTGTCTGGTTACACATTAGATCAGTGGTTCATGCTCACAGCTGTTAATAGTATGGTACAGACGCCAGCAAATCAAGCTATCCCAAACTGTACAATTTTACCTTATGCCTAAGTTATAAACTTGAAAATCTATCAAAGGAATTTGACAGATTGGGGTAGCTTGATGTGCTGGCGTCTGTACATAGACGAGAATAATATATGGTACTTATGGTACTACGTTTGATTCAAAACATGCAGAAGTTGTCAATGCAAGTTGCTTACAGAGGATCTCTAGGTACCTTAGATTACAAGTGCGTATCTGTGCATGAAACCTTTAAATTAAGTAGGAAGCGCCATGGTAGCCCGCGAAATTCAATTTTTCTTACGTTTTTTGGAATTTGCAGGTCACTGTCAGGCTTTTGTTCAACATAATATAGCCTGACACTGACCAGTAATCAGTAATCAGTAATCCTGCGCGAGCTGGCAACGTCGCATTTCAAGTGGTGGCTCCACCCGCGTGTAGGTCGAAAACTATCCCACGGGAAGGTAGTACCGAGATAAAAAGTATCCTATGTGTTATTCCAGGTTACAAACTACCCGTGTGCCAAATTTCATTCAAATCCGTTCAGCCGTTTTTACGTGAGAGAGTAACAAACATCCATCCATCCATCCATACTTACAAACTTTCGCGTTTATAATATTAGTAGAATTTGTAGTACAATACGATAAAATGTTTTTATTTAAGGGTAGACGTTAAAAATAATTATAAATATTAACGATCTAATGCTTTTTTTTTTTTTTGGGTGTGAAATCATCAAATAACTTCTCCCGCTCTGGGTGGAGCGGGAGGGCGTGTCAGACTTTTACTGATTAAAACCCACCCGTGTTCCCTCTGTTGCCTGTGTGCCAGGGGCCGCGGTATCTCTTTCGAACAACCCGCACCCCTAGCAGGCATCGGCCCTTGCGGGCCCCATCTGTTGCTGCTGACATCTCTTTGAGGCGCGCGTGGAACACAACGCGCCGTCGACCCGGGCTTGGTCCTTACCGGACAGAGAGCTACCCATTACTCGCCGTCCGCAAGCACGCCCCTACGGTGGCCAGGAGTCAGCCTGGGATCCCCGACGCCCAGGGCGTCTCCTGCGAAGGCCACGGCTGTGAGGGCGCATGTACTGCATCTCCCTCACGTGCGCCGCCTCCCTCTTTGCGAGCATGCTTCGCTGAAGGAGGCGACTGCTAGCCATGCAATCTCGCTCCGTACTATGGCCTGGACCAGGGTCGGACGCGAGAGATCGCCGCCGCCGATCACCTGCACGCCGCCTACCTCTTCGCGAGCATTACTGCTTCGCAAAAGGAGGTGACGGCTACCCATGGCCTGGACCAGGGCCGGACGTGAGAGATCGATCTCCGCCCAAGCCGGGCAAACCTCCACCGTATGCTCTACCGTGTCCTCAGGGCGATCTTCGCAATGGCAACACCCGGGCGTTTCCTCCTGCCCTATCCAAAACAGGAACCTCCCGAAACAGCCATGTCCGGTGAGGACCTGTGTCAGGCGGAAAGTGAGGACGCCATGCCGCCTCTCAAGCCACTCCTCAAAGAGGGGACTTACCGCCGCAATCGTGGCGTGCCCAGCACTGGGTTGCGACAATCGGACTTCCCACGTCGCCATGAGAACGATCTAATGCTTGGCTGAGTAAAACTGGTATCTACTTTTATGTAGATTTAATAAGATAATCACTGGGCGACCACTACTTTATTTAATTCGGAAAAACAAACATCTTAATAAACAGACAGAAAAAAAGAACAGATTTCATATGTGTAGCTCTTAACGTTATCCACATTTTAAATACTACTACATAGGTAATTATTAGAATTATTTGCACGCGAGTGAAGGTAAAATCCAAAGAAAATTCTTAAATGAAAAGAAAAGTAATATGTGTTATTCTCGTCACAAAATAAAACACAACCTTATCTATTTCTATCTTTAATGTTTTCAGTCATTTTTATTAGGTTGGCAACTATTTAAATCTAAGCAGTGTGTGTGTGGTTTTTTAACTCCAGTTCATCCGTGTCAACGTTGTTGGCTTCCCTCGTCCTTTTGTATGAGTTCTTCCAGATTTCATAGAAACACACTGTGGCTTGAAATCTGTAGCACACGAGAAGCGGGACTGACACGTGCGTAATGAGAGTCCAAGCCCAAACTCCATAGAATTCCATCTGTAAAAATATAATATTAAGTAGATACCTAATTTTTTTTAAAATAACGACAAGTTAACAGATTCGATTTAAATAACACCAGAATAAAAAAATGGGCCATTCGGGCTAAGACTACTAGACGCAATTGGACCAGTCATTGTTTATAAATGAAATGGCACAATAGCGAGAGACAGATTTGTATGTGTACCTATGTCCTACAAATAAAAATCTGGATCAGCTTTTCTTCGAAGGATGAAATTGTTCCAATATTATGTAGATCACATACATTTTCGTGTGATCTGATAAACAAAGTAGTTAAAAGATCGAAAACATATCTGTACCTGCAGAGGATGGAACTCTGCTCTTGAATTTTTCACTCTGTTTATGAGCCATAGAGCGAAGTTACCGACGAGAAGGAACGTTACTAGTTGTCTGCCCGGTCTTTGTCGGCCAGTGCCCGCACAGCGACGAGACCAAGCGTCCAACACTAACAGTGTCTGGCACGAACTTTGAATAACAGCACATAGAGGTGATATTACCCTGCAAATATAAAACTGTTCATAAAGACTAGTCCAAAAAGACTTGATTTGTTTGATTTGAAAATACAATTTTTTACCTAGTTGCTTGCGATTCTCCGGGATATTGCTGAATTAGAAACCCAGCTCCGATGATTTGAAACAAGTAGTACAAGTAGACCCCGCACTGCGTGACCAACAGTAGCGCATGCTCTAGCGGTAACGCTGAGACAGCACGTTTTAGCGGCAACGTGCGCATCCTTTGAATGCACGCTCCCGATCCGATGGTCATTATCAGGAACAGGATCGATTCCCAAATATTTATCTGAACATAACGAAACAAGATGAATGGTAGGCTACACACTTTCCATTTTTCAGATCAGATTTTAAATAAAACGCTTATTATGCGTACCTACCTGCAGTAAAGCTAAATTCATATGTTCTGGTTTTTGGAACAGTCCATTGAACAGCATTAGACTGACAATAGTGCCAGCCAAGACTGCTACTCCCATAAACAGGCCCTTATGTGTGCTACCACAGTCAACAGAGAAATGGTTGCTTGATTTGGCTCGAGCACAGCAATGACGTTCTTTAGCAAGAATAGAAACGTGGTCTTTTATCGGTTTCTGGAAACGAAGGTTTGAGTTAATTCATTGACCTAATTAATGCTCCCAGCTCTGATGCAGATTCTCGGAACCAATTAGAAATATGTATGTGGGGCCTGAAAGTAGGTCGAGGATGCAAATTGACAAGGTAATTCTACGTTGGTAATCGTAGAATCGGTGTTTTACGGTTGTGGAAATACCCATAATAGAAAAAAGTTGAAAACTAAAGCACTTAGAATTCGGAGAGTTCTTAGTTTCTGTCTCAACTGTATTTGGAAAAAAAACAAAGAACTTACCGATCCTGGAACTGTACAGATATCATTCCAGATAACGAGTATGATAATGGAACACAGAAGGCTGTATTCCACACCGCACGGCCTCAAATAAGGGTTGACGCTTCGAATCAGAGGAGTGATCATATCAGACACGTTGCAGGTCCAACTGATATTCTGGGTCGTGACATTCAAGTAGTCTAACGTCAGATTTGATAAATAGCTGTCCTCAGTACCAATAGCTAGCTTTTCTTCTCGTATATAAGTTGTATTTTCCACATGATCCCTTATAAGTATTTTCGAAGGGCCAGTTACGTTGGCGTATCGGATGAATGCTGGGCGGTCATAGGCCATTGCTATGATGTCATCTCGCGTCTCCTGAACGACGACGTTCAGCCATTCACAAACGTTTGTAGCTATTAAGTGCATGAGCCCGAATCTATCCAGCACCACTCCTCGCATTGGATCCAATATCTAGAAACAATAAGCTTGATTGTAAACTGATTGTCTTAATTTATAAAATTATTGGTATATACCTACAATAATTTTATGATATGATGACACACATGACAATGATACATAAATTCATACCTAATCTTCGATAATTGCCTGCATTAAGTACTTAGCTACAGAGAGCACTTTAACGTAATGTCTATCAGATTTTTTTGGAATTCATCCGTTCGGTGGTTAATGAAGGGTTTTTACATTGCAAGCACGAAGAATCAATCATTTTTAAGCATTGAACTAACATGATCACTACAAAATTACGAAAATTTTGTTGAACTTTGCTCCGTTGAGAAGTTAAGATGCGGTTTTTTTTTTTTTTTTTTTTCTGGGTGGGAAATCATCAAATAACTTCTCCCGCTCTGGGTGGAGCGGGAGGGCGTGTCAGACTTTTACTGACTAAAACCCACCCGTGTTCCCTCAGTTGCCTGTGTGCCAGGGGCGGCGGTATCTCTTTCGAACAACCCGCACCCCTGGCAGGCATCGGCCCTTGCGGGCCCCATCTGTTGCTGCTGACATCTCTTTGAGGCGCGCGTGGAACACAACGCGCCGTCGACCCGGGCTTGGTCCTTACCGGACAGCGAGCTATCCATTACTCGCCGTCCGCAAGCCCGTGCCTACGGTGGCCGGGAATCAGCCTGGGATTCCCGACGCCCAGGGCGTCTCCTGCGAAGGCCACGGCTGTGAGGGCGCATGTATTGCATCTCCCTCACGTGCGCCGCCTCCCTCTTTGCGAGCATAACTGCTTCGCTGAAGGAAGCGACTGCCAGCCATGCCCTCTCGCTCCGTACCATGGCCTGGACCAGGGTCGGACGCGAGAGATCGCCACCGCCGATCACCTCCACGAGGACACGGCGTTGCTCCGCCCAAGCTGGGCAGACCTCCACCGTATGCTCCACCGTGTCCTCTGGGCGATCTTTGCAATGGAAACACCCGGGCGTTTCCTCCCGCCCTATCCGAAACAGAAACCTCCCGAAACAGCCATGTCCGGTGAGGACCTGTGTCAGGCGGAAGGTGAGGACGCCATGCCGCCTCTCAAACCACTCCTCAAAGAGGGGACTTACCGCCGCAATCGTGGCGTGCCCAGCACTGGGTTGCGACAATTGCACTTTCCACGTCGCCATGAAAGTTAAGATGCGGTTGAGCACCAATTAGCCAGTGATTAGTAGGTATAATGAAGACTGTAAAATTAACTTTACCTCCCTCAAGACTCAAGCCACAGAACATTTCCCGTATGCACAGCCAAATTCCACGCTTACTCAACGGTTTCTGAAGTTGTATCGATAATTACAGCTATTATACTTACTATAATCTATGTTATGTTGCTAGGGCCGATGATAAGATAAGATAAGATAAGATAAGATAATAATTTATTTGCCCAAACATGAGTACAAGACATACAACACAAATTGTCAGCATGCAAGAGATGTTAATAATAAAATAAAACAGATCGTCACGTTTGCCTTAATGGCATGCAAATATTAGTACAATCATAAAATTTATAATGTCACTCTTAGTCAAACTATTTAAAAATTTCATAATAATAAAAGAACATTAAAAAATACAATGATTAAAAAATAACAAATTGGTGAAACATAATCATAATCTCTCATTTAGAAACTCATTCAAGTTATAGTAAGCTTTATCTGCTAGAAAATTAATAACTTTCTGTTTGAATTGTACATCAGTTAACTGCTTCCAGCTTTTAGGTAGTTTATTATAAATTTTTGGAGCCATGCAAAAGACACTTTTTCGCATAAGTGACGTCCTATATTGATGTAGGCAAACTTGGCTATTGTCACGTCTATTACGAGGAAATCGATCTGCCATGCGAGAAAAGAGTAGAGGGTTGGACCTTAGGAACATTGCATTTTCTAATATATAAAGTGAAGGTAATGTCATGATTTTGTATTTTTTGAAATAAGGTTTGCAACTCTGAGTGGTTTCAAGTTTGAACATCGACCTAATGCAACGCTTCTGAGTTTTAAATATAAATTCACGGTCCGTCGAGTTACCCCAAAATATAACGCCGTATCTCAGAACGGACTCCACCAAGCCGTAGTATGCGGTGAGCAAAGCATCTATACTAACTACTGCTGCCAGTTTATATAGAGCATATGCTGAGGTACTTATTTTCTTACTGATAGTCTCTATATGTGCCTTCCAATTTAATTTATTGTCAATAATAAGTCCTAGAAATTTTATTGTATCAACCTCGTCAATGTTATTATTATTATAGTTTATGTCTGGATTATTAATTCATGTCATGGAGCGCTGACTAAAGTGCATGATTTTAGTCTTATTTAAATTTATTTTTAAATTATTATTATTTAACCATTCTATTATTGCAATTAGTGAGTTATTAATGTCAGTTTTATACGTGTCTCGATTTTTACATGCAATTGTCACTACACTGTCATCGGCAAAAAGGCTCATAGGTTGATTTGTGGACTTAGGCAAGTCATTTATATATAATGTAAACAGGGGAGGCCCCAAAACACTTCCTTGAGGCACACCATACAAAACATCACGTTCCTGCGACCGATATGACTCTTCTCGTTTTGTTGTTATGTTTACCCTACTGACTTCCGTTATTTGCTTTCTGTTTTGAAGATATGACTCAAATAGTTTTAGTATGTTACCCCTAATGCCATATGCTTCGAGTTTTTTAAGTAGAATGCTGTGCTGAACATAGTCAAACGCCTGAGTCATATCACAGAATATACTGCACACCGGTTTATTTTGATCCATATTTGTCATCACTGTGTGTAAAAAGTCGTAAATTGCCATATTAATTGTTTTTTTCTCTCTGAAACCTTTTTGTTCATTGCAAAGGATCTTATTGTGTTCTAAATATGAGTTGAGTTGTTTATGAAAATATTTTTCAAAAATTTTGGATATTATAGGGATGAGCGATATCGGCCTATAATTGACCATCAAATCTTTTTTGTCTTTCTTAAACAATGGTTTTACGATTGATGTCTTCAGTGCGATTGGAAATATGCCAGTACTGATACTCAAATTAATTATGTAACTCAAAGGAGAACATACTACGCCAGCTATGGCTTTGAGTATTTTTGTAGAAATTCCATCGTAGCCTACACTATTTGTATTTTTGAGTGTACGCCAAACGCTACGCCAAAATGTACGTGAATGACATTACCTGCGGAAAGGTTTCGTCGTGTCCTTTCCGCAGGTAATGTCATTCCCAAACATATTGGCGTAGCGTTTGGCGTGAACGCTAACAGAAATGTGTTTTGTCTCAGGGCCCAGAGCGGTAGAAGTCATTTGGCCATTTAAAAAAAGGCAGTACCTATTACGAAAGCGTTATTAACCGTATGTAGGTAGATGGCGAAGGCGGGATCCTGATGCCATATCCAGACTGATAAAATTGTTCTTGAGTTTTTCCGTACAAATTCTTAGTAGCCTGGATATAATATTATTAAGTGACAATAGACTCGCCCACATTTAACATCTGCCTGAAAGCGGTTGGATGCATGTGGGTGTGAGCAAGTAGGTAAGAAAGTACGTTTATGTTCCGGAGAATTCTTTGATTTGCTTATATTTTCCAATAGGAAGAAATCTATACTTGTATGGTTATTGAAACTGGGGCATCTCTAATAATCTCTATTTAAGTTACTAGTTGGACACATCTACCTAATATTTAAGTAGGTACTGTATCTTGACAGTTATGTAGGTGTAATATAGATATGCCTCTGCTTTGCCTGTGCCTAACAGTTCTAGGAAACCAGGCGTGATATTATGTTATGTTTAGAACATCATTAGAGAATCCCCCGAAACCCCCCGAAACCTACACATTTTACCCGACTGCACGACGTCAAAGACAGGGTTATGTTTTTTTCTGAATGCATTCTGCCAAACGCCCGAATACTTATAATCGGGAAATAAGCGCACATAATGAAAACTGTTTGCTTGTTAGCGCTCACCAAAATATAAGCAACCACACAATAGAAAACGTCGTGATGCTTCACTTAGCTGTTGCTGATCTGACAAGTACTCCTACGGTCAAGGTCAACCGACTGAAGCTGATCTCATTTTTTGCTTATCATCATAGAATCGGTCAACTCACTCAAAAAAAACTGTCCTGTCATCACAAACTATGCATATATCTAATCTGTACATGAAAGTATTAATAGTCTGTATAAAAAAAAAGTTTGCGAAGGTAATAGAAAGATAACAGGTAGTCAAAACTTCAAAAGACCATTTCCGACACTGATCTGCATGGTCTTCATATGGCCTGATCAAAATAATGTCAAGACTTTAAAAGAGACTGTGATTGTCAGTTTGTTTCGCCCTTTCTTCTCGGAGTAGTTGGAGAGGAAACACCGTTCTAGAAGTGTTTATTTTTTTAAACCAATTTACAGAAACAAATATAATTTATCATCGACACTTATCATAGTTATACACAGTCCGCAATGTGGTTATCGGGGTTGACGAAGTGACGTCACTCGTGCTGCACCCGACGCGTACAAATATTGTGTGTCATACAAAGTGTTAATTATAAAGTGTCGCAGGTCCACGTATCCTTCCACTATTCGTCATGGAAGGATCACAATTGTTCTTTAAATCCGTTTACTTTTGTACGAGTAAATTCATTACCCGATTGCGGCAAAACAAGGAGAGTGATGATTTTGACAGGCAATGTATGTCTCACCATAGGTTTTTGCTAAATACTAAATATGTCATGTAATTAATGCATAAAACATACAGAGTCCGGTTATACGAAAACCGAAACCGATGTTATTTTTTGTGACCTTGTCTTGTTTATACCTTTCTGCCGTAGTTGGGTTTTTCCATACTATATTCCGGTACATAAGGTTCGCTTCATATCCAACTGCAAGCAGCTAAATACCAGTATTATGAAGGAAGAAATACAGTAAATTATAACAAAAGAACAATTAGATACTCACATCTGTATACGAAAATATGAAGACTGTTTGAGCAACCAAGTACAAGATCCTCAGTGCTGGTTTTATGGCCACGATGGCCATCTGGCAGTCTCCCGAGAGGTCAAAGTACCCTCCAAACTGCAGACACGAGTAGATGATGGAACCAACTCCGAAACCTGCCACACCCATGTGCAGGTAGAAACTGCCGTAACGGGTGCGTATCACGTTTTCTGCAAAGAATTTTTCATTTTTTTTTATTGGACTGCCTTGTTCGTCTAGTAGTCGCAGAAGCTATTGCATGAGGTCCTGGGTTCGATTCTCAGATCGAGCAAAGTGTTGTTGGGTTTTTCTGACATGAATTTCTGAGTAGCAACCCGGAATCTTGATTTTTGTCGGTTGACGGCAATAGTCTCGCCCCCTATAATATGGGACTTAAACATACTACATACGGACTATGGGTACATCTAAGCCCAACCCTTCGGCCAATGCAGGGTTTAAAAAAACTTGCTTCGTTCTTGCAAAGCAAGTTGAAGCAAGTCGAAGCTTGCGTTTTTTTCATATTTCTGTAGGTTATGCCTGGCGTAGACAGAAACTACATGAGAAGAACGCGTCAGTTTATCTAAGTATGTCATCATCATCATAATCAGTCTATAATGTTCCCACTGCTGGGACACTGGCCTCCTCTCTGTGAGAGGGAGTGGGCCGTAATCTACCACTCGGGCCCGGGTAGGTAGATGTCACATGTCTTTGAATTTATGGCTAGAGGACATGCGAGGACATGTTTTTTTCAAGCAGGTTCTAGGACATGCCAGTTTCCTCACAATGTTTTCCTTCACCGTTTTGAGAGCAGTAGTGATGAAATAATTTACACAAAGTAAAGCGCCAATCTGGGTTCGAACCCACGACCTACAACTTGTAAGTCGCGGCCGTTAACACTTGTCCACCACTGCTCCATCAAGTATGTATTTTTCCCAAAAATTTTTTTTTCCCACTTTAGTGATTGATTCCGTCATGATTCCGAAGTATTCATACAAGAATTGGATTATTCTTAACACTTTTGGACTAGGTCACAAAAGTTCATTCTTCATTAATGAAAAACCATTTGCACGAGGTGAAAAAATGAGTACTCACCATCTTTATCTCTTCTAGCTAATCTAAGGTGATAGAACGTATACCCCAAGAACAGCATACTGACTATGTATAAATACATTGTGAACACCTGAAATATTACAAAAATGATAAAATTGCAATACTAAATTCATACATACAGTATTATATTATTAACTCGTTTGACTCTAGTTCGTAGCCCGTAGGCGCGTAGGGGCGTAGACCCCCGTAGCACTTGCTACGGGATAGCTACGACCCTGAGATACTGGAATGCATTAGCAAATTTAGTCAAATCGTGATACGCATGAACAAGAACACTACACAGATTTTCTTAGAAACATATTTATTTGAAAAAATCTTGTAATGGGAAAAAAGTATATTCAACCTAAATTAAATTTTAATTTACTTATACATACTTTTCTCCCCTCTACTAATAAATTTGTGATGAATAACAAAAATAAATAAATAAGATTATGGTTATGAGATGTGTTATGAGGTGGTTTATGAAATAAGTCGTACAAAACACATATCTTCTGAGAAATAGTTTACCAATTTATTTGTAATAGGTCATTCTCATTAGAACTCCCATTACAGCTTGTACATAAAATTAACATATGTAAACTATACTAGGTAATATGTAAATCTATTGCTCACCTAAATATTCTCTAATTTGTTTGTTTTGTTTCGAAAATACAGCTTATCCGCTAAGGATTTCTCATTTTTACCTTTTAATATAATTTTTCGCCTACTTCAAAGTCTTTCGTACTTTTTCAATTGAGAAGAGTGGCTGTGTTGTTATGTAATAAACCTTTTATGTGCCTAGTCCTAAACCTGGACACTATTTTTTTTCTTAAATAATTTACTATCGGGTCTGGAGTTGAATAGTCGTAGAGTAGAGATCAAGTAAAACAATTATATACCAGGTAACTAAAAGTGCAATGCACGTGTATCTTGTTTTAACAATTAAACAAATCGAGCCGCACAACATGTTTTTGATTTTAGCAATATCTATCAATCTTCCCAGCGTTTACCCAACTATGTTGGGGTTGGCTTCCAGTCTGACCGGATGCAGCTGAACACCAGTACTTAGGAAGACTGGTAATCAGACTTGGGCTTCTGACTACCCGTAATCTAAGCTATAAAAAGTTACAATATTGGTACATACTTACATCAGATATAACATTCGTATAAACTTCATTTTGTATGGTGCTCGTTACTGGCAAAGCTATTCCTAATACTATTAATAATTTAGCATAAAACGCTGAGACGACCACGGTCATCGATTCACTGAAACAATATGATATATTGAAACAATTAGCTGTAAATAACCTAAAACACGATGCTTGTGAAAATTAATATGACGCCAACAAAGTTAATGAAAATCGTCGAGGTTTAGGTAGGATGCCATTACCTAATGTATAGGTTATCCCGATTAGGTTTTAGTGAATTGTGTACGAGACAAACTAATTAATTGCATAGTTGCTCTGTTTTCGGGTTTTAGTTTCGAATTTGACGCTACTTTAGGGATTTGTGAAGGCAATTAATTCGAAGTAGGTATAAGATTGTTTGGTTGTAAATTAATTTAACAATACAATGATGCCTGCAGTTGCATTTCAACGGCAGCATTGGTATCTAAAGATGGCGAACGGCTTGTATATTTCTTATATCTTTCTATTTATGCGGATATTATGGCTCCGATATGGAGCATAAGAAAACCTCTTACCTACATAGTCTACATCCTTCTTCGAAGAAATAAGAATAAAAGCTCGGGTACAAACCGGCTGGCATTAAGTTCAATCAAATTGGCGTCGTCTTGAATTCGCATACGTAGATACTCAGGAATGCTACCTGTATACAATTTATTATTTTAGATGTGGTAGCTCAGAACTTACTCGCCGTGAGAGAGTGGCTTTCTTTTGGGAATGGGTGTGGCAACGTGCTCCATGCTGGAACTTGAACTGGCTGGCATCACCACGCTGAGGCGAGGCAGCGAGTACGGTGGGTGTTCTCTGTAAACACAGCTACAAGTTAAACAACGGCTTTAAATTTTAATTATATAACTAGCTGCTTTTCAGCAGTAAATATTATTATCCTAAACAAACACACATTACAATTCTTAAAAGTCTGATATATTAATAGAAAAGAGATAAAATTAAAAAGCTTGCGTAGTTTTTTTTAATGAGTGTGACGAGAAACCTTAACAAGTAATAAATAACGCAGACTTTTAGATATTTCTAGATTACAAACATCCTTCAAAAAGGTATCCACAAACTAATAAACGTGAAACTAAAAGAGACCTAAAAATAACTCACTATCTAATTACACGAAGCCGCTTACAAAATAAACACTGAAAGCAAATTCCGTACATAATAATATTAAAACTGTTAAATAAAGCGGTGTCGATTTAACGTTACACCAAGTTGTTTTGTTTGAAGCGGCGCTTATCTTCTAATAGTGGGTTTTAATGAACCTCCTCGCCACCCTTACCGCCTTGCCTCACCTTTCATCTTCAGGCACCGCTACGAGAGGCTCCGACGGCCGTCGCCAGTCCCTCGATGCATTCTGATTAGATTTATCTTTATTTTTCATCACCAAATCGTTTTAAACACCTTTGAAAACGCGCCTTTAAATAATCCACCTTAAAAGTTTTTTACACAATTTTTGTCTATGATGTTATGCGTCGTAAAGCAAATCACGAACTGCTCAGCATGATACAGAACGCAGCGACATGTCGCAACCGTGTGTGTTAGTAATTAGTTTCTAACTGTGACAGGGTTGAACTTGTACGTATGAATATTTCGTACATTTATTTGTGTTAGAGAACTGATTATTTTGTTGTGAAAAAAAAAAAACAAAACTTGATCAAAAGCATGTGGTAATATATTTTCTAGAATTTTCCGACAAGAAAACCGAAAATAAGATGAATCGTGTTTTCAGTAAATTATAAAGCTTTATGAAATTATTTTGTGAGTCTTTTAAATTGGCAGTTTGCATTTCTCGTTCAGGTTTTCTCGCGGCCGACTAATACGTCTTTGGCAATATAGGTTTTGGAATGGATAATACTGTACTAGCTTTTGACCACTGCTCCTCCCGTGTGGATGTTGGTTATCACATAAAACTAAACTAAGTCCTTCTCCTTATCCTAAGCTATATCTCTGCCAAATTTCATGACGATCGGTTCAGCGGTTTAGGAGTAAACGTAACAGACAGACAGAGTTACTTTCGCATTTATAAAACTAGTTTTTACCCGCGGCTCCGCACGCGTGGATGTCGGTTATCGCGTAAAAAGTAGCCTATGTCCTTCTCCATATCCCAGGCGTAGAGACAGACAGACACACAGAGTTCCTTTCGCATTTATAATATTAGTAGGGGTTGTTTGAAGACGCTAACATACAAAAATTGGTGGGAAAATCTACACGTATTAACGAAAAACGGTTATAGCTGACTTTTTCTCTTTTTGGGGGAAGGGGGGGGCAAGAGAACAGCCTCATCAGTAATATCCTTAATAAACGTTGTAATAGTCAATTTAAGATCTAACTACTTATGGTTGATCAACTGTTTTGTACAAAGGTTGACTAGTCTTTGATCCCTGCAGCTGCTGTAATCAACTTTATGATGTATTATGAAAGAGCGGAGTCTCCTAACACAGGCATTGTTTGCTTAAAAGGAGGCTCCAAACACAACACCCTTTGTTGTAAACTGAAGTATAAATAAAAACATTATTACTATTATTATAAATTAGCATTTCCGATATTCTAAGGTTTAGAGGGGTTTCTCTTGTGTTTCTGATTTTCAGTGATGACGTCATACGCATTCGTGTGACGTGGGTTTTGGTTACCTACTGTATTTTTCCGTGAGAATTTCTTATTTACTTCTAGGACAAAAAATAATTATGAATAGATAAAGAAATTGACGGTGCGATGTACTAAAGTGATTTAAGGTGAAGAGCGGTAAACGTTATTTAGTTAAAGTAAGTTGGTTTGTTTTCCTGGACAAGGTTTTTGTCACCGTAAAGTCAAACCCCGCTTCCCAAAGATTTGATTCGCTAGATTTGCCGTTACCGTACTTAGTTAAAACCTCAAAACGGTGAAGGAAAATAACCCGGCATGTCCTAGAACCAAAAATTTTAAGATGTGTGACATATACAAACCCGGCCCACTTTCTCTCAATAAGAGGAGGCCTGTGTCCCAGCACTGGGAACATTTTAGGCTGATTATGAGGATGATGATGTACTCAGTCACGCGAAAAATGTGACCATACAGAGAAGAGTGAGCTCAGACATTATTATATAGTGTTTCCACGACAATCAATTCAAGTGACTGCGTCATTGTGTTGACACTTGACTTGAGGTGGCAAAACGAAATAGAAACGAGATCGAATCTAACGATTTAAATCTTTACATAGATGAAATGGCTCTTTCTTTAAAAAGCCCTTCCACACATGGCCATAGATTGTTAGACTCACATAAAATCTTAATAATATTATGTTTGGAATTTGAAAGAGACCAATGATCTCTAAGTTTCTTTCGACATTAATTCTTCTCAGGGAACAGTCAACTGGGAAATGCCGGCGCCATCTAGTTTTAAAATATTAATGAACAAAATATTGTTATGTAAACAATTGGCTTAAAAGATCTTCTACCAGAAATGAAAATTTCGTTTCATTTGCCGTTGCTATTATTTTTATGATAGCCGTCATTACGGCCGTTATGTGGCGGCCAGCGCTCTCTGATAAAGTTTAAAAAAAAACTAAAATATTTTGCAGGATTCGTTCAATATAGGTTACTGTTATATGAATATACACACTTACATACTATTAGTAAGACAAACGATAATTAGCGAGTAGCTACGTGGCAGTGGCCGACACGCTTTCTTCGGCGTAGCTAATAACTGTAGATACATCGTGACAGATTGTAATCGTGATCACGTCATCAGAATTGAAGAGATTTTGGAATTGTACCTACAGCAAAATATGTAATGGTCCGGAGGTTGAAGGAGCTGCTCCAAACCTGGCAAGTGCCGATGTGAGTTTTTCAATTTCAATCACATTTCTAAGTAAATTTGAACCAGGTTTTCTCGTGACGAAACCTTGAATTGGAAATAGTTTAAAATTGCAACCAAACAAACGTCGTAATAAGTAAACGATCCCTTCACTAGTACTTTGCCTTACACTGGGACCTAATCGAATTTGAAATGTTGTTTGCTTCAATAATTATATTACTCATGAAGGAAAATGTTAATGAAAATTGCTCAGAAGATGTACATTACATTTTCGTCTTCTATCTTATTTGTCGAGATATGTCCTAGAAAACTGCACGTTGATTAACTTCTCGTACTTAAAAAACTGTCCTACAAATAAAATATTGTCGCGCTAAACATTCATCGGTTAGAGTCGGTAAGATGTTGTCCTCATGGGTAATTAGCGCGGGCGGTGTCACTTTCAGACGGGCCTCCTAACGAGCCGGCCGTATATATGCAGATGCGATGCTGCATAGCTACCTTCGGCTCATCTCTAAGCGATTAATTAGTTCCCTATCTCAAAGGCTCCTTATATGACTTTATTTTTTGTACGATTTCTGCAGATGTCGGGATTTCAAAGTTTTTTTTCAAGTGTGGGTTATTTTAATACTGTTTTTGAAAACGACTAGACTCAAATAAAAGAAAAGTCTACGATGGGAAAAAACTAAAGCTCTGTAACGTGAGACATAAAAAGGCAAGTAGTTACTGACATAATTATGTATAACACAGCTTCCATTTTTATTAACATGTACAAGATTATGTTAAAAAGGATCTTTTATTTTTATTTTATTAATTTGGGAAAACAAACAATTACACATTAAGAATTACAAAAAGATAGGATAGCATACAGAAATGATACAAATGTGAAATCAACCACGTTTTCCACAGATACACAACGAGACAGTTTGGTTGGATCATTGCGGTTAACAATTTTTATTTATTTGTTTTGTTTGGGACAATACTTTGATATTATATACCTATCGTGTAAATGAAAAACTATAATCAAAATGCTGAATTGAAGAACCTTACATAGGAAGCTAATTTAGTTAAGGCAGGTAAATACTCTTGACGTGGTGGTATCCTTCTGCGAAACAGTCATGTCGCAGAAGGAGGCTGCGGAGAGGGAGCGGGAGATTGCCTCCGCTAACCCGATCCGCAGCAGACGCACCGGGCGTCGGCGGAGGGCGGACAACGCCCTCTTCCAGCCCCCCTAAATGGGTCCAGGGGCGACAGATCCGGGGAAATCTGTCGCCCTCAGTAGAGTCCTAACCTAACCAGTAGGTTAGGACCCGAGATGGCGGCGCGTAGTGTTCCACGCGCGCCTCTCTATGACGTAAGGGGGGAGTTTAACACCTCACTCCCCCCCTATCGCGAGGTGGCCCGCAGAGGCGGGCCGGCACTAGCCGGGGATCGCGGAAGTCACACTAGTTCCCGTGATCCCCGGTGCAAGTGAGAGACGGAACACCGGGGTGGTTTTAGTCAGTAAGAGTCTGACAGACCCCTCCGCCCTCCCCGGGGCGGAGGACATCCATGAGGATTTCACCCCGTAATAAAAAAAAAAAAAAAAGGTAAATACTCTTAGAGGTAATTAGCGAGATTAGCGACGCAATTCTTAAAAAAAAAACAATCTTAAGGTGGAAGAGCCAAATTGCCTTACGATTTTTGCAAATTTTCAGGTCAGTGTCAAACTGTATTTTGAACAAAATATGATTCACGAGATCTGATTCAGAGGGTTGTATAGATGATTTTAATGATAATAATTCCTTAAATCCATGTTTGTTACGGTCGCAGATCAAATTTTATCATCATACAACCTGAGGGAGGCGGCGCACGTGAGGGAGAGGCAGTATATGCGCCCTCACGGCCCTAGTCACCGCAGGAGACCTCCGGGGCGTCGGGAATCCCAGGCTGATTCTCGGCCACCGTAGGCGCGGGCTTGCGGGCGGCGAGTTATGGGTAGCTCGCTGTTCGGTAAGGACCAAACCGGGTCAACGGCGCGTTGTGTTCCACGCGCGCCTCAAAGAGATGTCAGCAACAATTGGTGCGGCCCGCAAGGGATCGATGCCCGCCAGGGGTCGCGGGTTGTTCGAAAGAGATACCGTGGCCCCTGGCACATAGGCAAATGAAGGAACACGGGTGTGTTTTAATCAGTAAAAGTCTGACACGCCCTCCTGCTCCACCCAGAGCGGGAGAAGTTATTTGATGATTTCCCACCCTCAAAAAAAAAAAGAACTCTGGCCTGCAAATTGTAAAAAAAATACTGAAGAAAATTTAAATTTCATGTGCTACACTGGCGCTTTCACCTTAAGTGGACTAGAATCAAAGCATTTATGAACTGCTCTTTCAAAAAGCAAACATGCACTTAATGAGAATGAAGACCCACTGTTACGGCGGCTTTTGTGCGTTTGAAGTTTAATTATAACACTGAAAATGGCTACAAACCTGTTGTGGCGAAGTTTTCGTTCAAGAGTGGTGCTTGTCTGTCTGATGGGGTGGTAGTGATGTGACCCATGCTCGTAAAATGACCTAGAGTCCCGTCGGTCAGACGTCCTATTAATGTATGAAAAAAAAAAATGTAACATGAAACTACTATTTAGTTTTTTTAATCGAAGTTTTTGAACGATTTGTTAGTTTGGCTGCAAGGATGATTGTTAGTACTCAAATAGATTTGACTCGACTATAGTTTGATTTTCTTATTTAACAGATTTTTTTTTTAATGTCGTCGATATACAGAGATTTTTACCTACTTAATCGAGTCCTCCTGCACTACGCATTACATAGCAACACATTAGGCTTAGCTAGTGCAAATCTTATGTTTGTGTGCACTTGTAATCCATATTTAAACATTTGTTTCTTTATACTGTGGAAAACTGGTTAATATACATATAGCAAACACGTAAAGCTAGTCTTAGTTTCAGACTTCTAGAGATAATTTCGCTGCGTTTTCTTATCCATGGCGATCTTAGCGACGCACGGAAACTGGGTCATTTTTCTCAATAGAGCTGAGATCGGAACTTAATGTTTTTTTTTATTAATAGCCATTAACGTCCCATTGCTGAGCAACGGCCCCCCTACTCTCTTTCCACCTCGATATCGAGATAGGTCGTTTTGACTGCCAATGGATCGAGAAATTTATAGGAATAGAGACAAGAGAGGGTCAAAAGTTTTAAACTAGTAATAAGCAATATAAAAATTGCACCCTTAACATTTTCAGTGGGCTTTTCCTATGTGGCAACGGTAGCTACTAGTACCTATCTATCTTTGTATGTGCGGCCCGCATCACAATGAAGTAAATAATTAATTAACGAGTATAAACATTTATAAAATTTGAACCACTTTTGAATACATTTTACGACATTATTTAGCAAAATAAATGTATTAAAACGATAATTAATAATAATTTCTTTACATACCATTCTTCATCTTCCTCAATAACGTCGTCCATGATTGACAAGTAAACTGATAATTGTTAGCACTGAACACAAAGACGAGCCTGAAGCATCGAGCTATCTGAGATAGCCTCCTTTATCTTGACACGGGTTTAAGCAAGATGCTCCGAACGTGGTAACGCTTTAATACTTTTAATATGACTGGACTTAACGTGTACATATTATAACGTGAGACAAATTATGGTTTGTTAAATACATATTTTGGTGATTAATTTCATCTGATAAGATTTATCTTGTTTGGCTAGCCTACCTAACTTTATTTTGTCTCCCTTTGACAGTAAGTTGGACGAATCTTGAAAATTATGCTTATCTCGGTCTGGTGATGCACTTTTGGTCTAACTACTGAGCAACTAATGAACAAAATAACGCTAATAATTTTTTACATTTTTTCAATAGTTTTCTTTGTTTTGCTGTTTTACTAAGCAGTGTTTCCAAGCATAAATGAGTTTTGAATTTTAAGAGTCGTAACTGTAAATTAAGTAATTTAAAATAATTACGCTATTTGTCCCCGAGCTGAGGTAAATGAATTATATATACTGACGGGTGATATTGGTTTATGACGAAGGGCGAACAGTGTTAATTGCGTCATCGCGGACAACGGTCATTTAAATGTGTCAAGATGTCTTTATATTAATTACTAGCACATCGCCCGCGACTTCATCCGCGATCCAATAAAAAGAATTTAGCTATGTTACTCCGGAATAATGTAGCTTTCCATAGGTGAAATAATTTTTTTAATCGGTTAAGTCGTTTTTGAGTTTATCCGTAGCTTTTGAGTTTTTCCATTACTTAAAAACAATTTTAAAAACTTACAAACAATCAAATCTTTCCTCTTTATAATTGAGTGTAGATAATAAAATAACCAATAACTACAGCTGGTATTTGTTGTGGCTATGGATATTCCAAAAAAAAAACAACAAAATTTTTTTTTTTTGGGTATCATCATATGATGAGTGATGACGTCTACATTGAAATATTGTATCCGCAAGATAAAAATATGCAAGAGTATTTTCATTTTGTTATCTAAAGTAGGTAGAGCTCATGAATGAAGTTTACTTATCGTTCTAATCCATGAACTGCCAGTCTACCTATTCTGTAAAAATCTCACCGCGAAAACTAAATGATGAGCTTGGAGTGAGATATCATTCCACCTGATGCTAGGGATTGAAACTGCTGACTGCTCACTTCAAGATCACTTCACCTAAGTTTTTACGGTGAGATTTTTGCAAAATACATCGGCTGAATTCAAATTAACTATAACAACATCGAACGATGGAAAATAAATAGGTTATATTTATACACTATGCCAATTTGCTGGTTTATAGCCATTTCATAATACTGTCAACGAATGATTGTGATTTGAATATATGGACATTTTCTGTTGGTAGGACAAATAATTAAATTTCCTGGCTTTAAGTACCTAATTCAAGTAATCAAGTAATTAATTTATGATCACACGCTCACAATCATGGTGCAGGTTGTTCGAAAGAGATACCGTGGCCCCTGGCACACAGGCAAGTGAAGGAACACGGGTAGGTTTCAGCCAGTAAAAGTCTGACACGCCCTCCTGCTCCACCCAGAGCGGTAGAAGTTATTTGATGATTTCCTACCAAAAAAAAAAACGCTTACAATCATAATATTTTTATGTTGATTTTAGAATGTTCTAGGTATTACAAGTTGAACTAGTTAAGGCGCGGTAACAAGCACATTTTTAGGTATTTGACAAATAGCACATCACGGCAACAAATAAGATTCGAAACGGCGTTTTGTTTGACGTTAGTTGAACCGAATGGCCACCAAAATGAAAGTTATCTTGCAGTTTTAATTCCTAGTGTGGGGCAACGTTTTAAAAAAAAAAAAAAAAGTTTTAATGAAATTAAAAAATAAATTATATTATTCTACTAAGCCGTGCAAGCGGAATAATATTAAGGTTTTTTTTTTTTTTTTTTTAAACTTTGCCCCACACTAGGTATTACTCCTGTATTGTGGGTGCGTTTACAAACATTTAAATTCACATACACAAACAGCCAGACCCGGAACAACTACTTGTAGCCACTTTGCTTGCATTTTGCACTTTGCTTGTAACTACTTTCTTTAGTTGATTGAATTTTCTTTATTATCATAACATATAATAAAATATGATAGTTCAGGCACAACATCTTGAGAATATTATGCGACGAAATATATTCTTTAAACTCTATTTTACGATTTACTTTTCATGAATTCATTACACTATTACATGCATACTAATACCTTTTTCTGGCTTGTTATATATACCAACTAGCTATTGTCAGCGGCTTCGATCGAATGGAGGTCGAAAATAATCGCACGGGAACGTACTATCGAGATAAAAAGTATCCTTTGTGTTATTCCAGATTACAAATTATCTGTGTGCCAAATTTCATCCCAATCCGTTCATCCGTTTTTGAGTGATTCGAATCCAATCAAATCAAATCAAAAGTCATTTATTCAAATTAGGCTGAGAATCAGCACTTTTCGAACGTCAAAATACATAAGACAGTCCCCCACAAATACCACCATTCACGACTTTCTAATGCTTTAGCTGGGAAGAAAAAGTGGCGCAACAAACTCTCTAGCAGCACAGTGTCTGTTTAGTCGGATAGACTTGATTCTATACATACATAGGCAAAGTTGTAAACATTACGAGACACAGAACATGAATTAAATAATTAGTCATATGTCAGCTAGCCATGCTAATATACCAACAAATAAAATGAAAACTTAACTCAAGCACAAAGAATAATAATTAAAAATGTAAATAAAGCAAAATACCAAAATAAAAGGCTCCTGGGTTAAAGGGCGTGATAGCTTACATATCCAATGCTGGATTATGTTCACATAGCTGTTACGACCCGAGTTACAACTCGAGGTCACAAATGATAATCTAGGACCATCGACGTAAAATAAATAAATAGGTTAATATAACAATAACAAAACCATGGTCAGCAAGACGACCAGTCACCATAAGCACCACCCGTTCACGAGCATAACGCAAAGATCAGCCATTATTTTCCTCGCCATATTTGAGGGAAGGAGGTAACCCGACCCCCGACGCTACCGGAAGTAATGACATCTACGGGAGCATGACGAACTTGCTGCCGGTTGCTCAGGCAAGAATAGAATCATCAATTGTCGAGGTCGTTAGCTAACCACATAAAGCAATACAACTAATCATAAAAAAATATTGTTATGAGTAGATCATGTCAATAACTAATGACATAATAGATAATAGTAATAAAAAAATACTTAACAGTCAATAAAAATAATAATATATATAAATAATTATATGAAGCCATATAACCTGTCACTAGGTACGCTAATTCTGGAGAACATTGTCTTGAGTTAATCACAGCGACAAACTATTCTTTTCATTTAGATAGTCGTTGATGGAATAGTAAGTCTTGAAACAAAGGATGGATTTTACTTGAGCTTTAAACGCATCAAAAGGCAAATCTAGCAAAGAAGAGGGAAGCTTGTTATAAAGGTCATACCAAGCCCAACAAATGAGTTATGAACCTTATGAAGCCGGTCAAAGGGAGCACGTAGTTTGTCCTTATTATATGATTGAGTAACAAACATCTAAATATACAAACTTTCACATTTATAATATTATATTAGTAAGATACGCATAATTGAGCTTTAAGTGACCTACGTTTTGGCAGCGCTTCAAGGAATTAGAACTTCGTTTGTTTTCGCTCTTTATGCCGACTGTGCATTTTAGCATTTAACTTAAGGGGTAGTTACCTACCCATACCATACCACATATCACCCCACAGATTAAATAAGTATTTTAGAAGGAAAAAAACGACTTATTTTTATTCAATGCATTTATAATGATAAAATAAAATATCTCAGACTGTCAATAAAACAAAGATTCAGGTACGAAATATATTTATTCATCTTTATAGTAGGTATACTTAACACACATTTTTTTTAATAACTAATAGGACCACCATTATCTACATTCATTTCATTTTAAGTATACTGCTTTAAACATTACAACACCTATGTAGATATTTTACATGTTTTACAAATAAAGAATTGACTTTTATTTTGACTTTTTATACAATTTAACGATAAGTATCTTAAACATTTAAGTACATAGGTCTGTTCTTGAAGCAGTTCTTCCAAATCTCGAAGAGGCATATGGTGGAGTGGAATCTGTAGAAGATGGCCAGTGGCATCGACACATGGGTGATGATAGTCCATGCCCAAGGACCGTAGAATGCTAGATGTGCTGGACGGAACTCAGCGCGACTCTGGAAAATAGGAAAATCCTTAATTACTTGTGGCTAAGTACAGTACAGCCACACGGGTCGATCCAGCAGTTTAAGCTACGCTTGTCGCGGTTGGTCCGTGGATGGGTGGCCTCTTTACATGTCAAGACCCCTCCGTGCCTCGGAAAGTACGTTAAGCCGTTGGTCTCGTTTGTCATTCGTTGATCTTTGACAGTCGTTACGGGTCATCAGAACCCCGAAAGTGAAGGAGGAGGTCAAATAGGCAGTCGGTTCATGTAAAATGCATCCGTTTAGACTGGAAGCCAACTCCAACATACTCCGGAAAAGTTTAGGTAGATGATGACTTAATATTTAATACACGACTAAATTATCCAGATCTAAAGAGCTTGTTAGTTGGCTACCACCGTTTATTTTAAACTAGTGTCCCATCCTTGATTCGTACAAGTCTACTAACGTTGCGACATATCGCTCATTGGCAAGAAGGGTGATAAAACAAAAAAATCTGCAATTTTCAGTTAAGTATGCAGGTGAACGGGGGAAATTGTAGGTACTCTTATTGCTACAAAAGCGATATTACGCTAAGCCGCTATAAATGAGGAAACTAGAGAGATTACTTTACGCTCGCTGCACTTTTACAGGTGCTAATAAACTTAAAAGTTGAACAATTGAACAATTTTTGGGCATGAAAATTTAAAAATCATCATGCCCAAAAATTGATCATTTTGAATTATGTCTTTCGCAAATGAACGATATTAAATCAGCAAGATTGCGATGTAATTTCTAAGTTACATATTGATGTAGATAACATAGGTACACATAAACCTTCCGGAATAAATCTTCTAAATGATGGTGAACACCGCGTCAAGATTTATTGTGTAGGTTAGAAAAACTATGCCTAGGTTACCTGTGGGTCTCAGACATACGAAAAGTGACATTGTTTTAAACTGGCCCGCGTAGAGATCGAAAGTTATCCCACTGGAACTTACTACCGGCATAAAAAGTTTCCAGAGTCAATCCAGCTTGTAAACTATCTGCGTGTCAAATTTAATCCAAATACGTTCGGCCGTTTTGCGTGAACGAGAAACAAATATCCTAACATCTAAAATTCAAACATACAATCTTTCACATTTAAAATATTTTGGTAGGATAGGATAAGTTAAGTAGGACTAGCTTCTGCACGTGACTCTGTCCGCGTGAAATTTCTTCTTTTTAACCCTCTTCAAAAAGGAGGAGGTTATCAATTCGACATGTTTATATATATTTTTTTAATGTATGTTCGGGCATCGCTCTGTCATATATAGACGGATTTGTTCGAAAGGGGTTTAATCCGAAATGGTACCATTTAAATTTCAAATAGATCTGATGATGAGTTTCGGAGACAGACACGGAACTCTTCAAAAAATGACAGCAAATCAACCGCGTGTGCGGCTATCGTATAAATATGCATTGTTTTGACCCCAAGGATGATGAAATTTCTAATTGGTAGTTACTATAACTAAACGGGTAAAAATAAAAACTTTCCAAAAAAAAAACAACTGACTATAAAATAATGTCCTATAACTGTGCCAAGTTACTTCGTTTCGGTTAACGTTCTTTCTGACATCTTTTTTTGCTCGGCTCCTAAGGGTTGTAGCGTGATGTTCCAGAAATCAGCTCGTTCAAAGAACCAAACAAACTCTTTAGGTTTATTTTATTAGTGTAGATGTACACTGTAGGTACAGGTATTTCATAATTAAATGGCAACATTCATTCATTTGCTTGCCGAACAATTTCGCTCAAATAACTTAAATATTAAACCGTTCATTTTGGTAATTGAAATGTTATTGATGAAATAGATGCAGCATTCCCTTTACTTACAGCTGAATCAAAGGTATATCGATATTTGCAAACTAAATTGGAATAATTTCCACTATAACGCTAGTTTGGATAGTGTTCGACTTGGTTATGTTTTGGCAATAATATTGGTCGACTTTACGTGTAGGACAGGGTAGCAGAGACATCGTCGCGCAAACTGTGACCATGAATTCAGCACACACATTCACATGATTCTAAAAAGCGTAAAAAAATGTCGACAGGTATCAAAAAATATCTTGTGTTTCATAAAAAGTGCGATTCCTATTGACGCGGTCACAATGTATAGAACAGCTCATTAAAAAAAAACAACCGAAAATATACTTCACAGGGGTGCGGGTTGTTCGGAAGAGATACCGTGGCCCCTGGCACACAGGCAACTGAAGGAACACGGGTGGGTTTCAGTCAGTAAAAGTCTGATACGCCCTCCTGCTCCACCCAGAGCGGGAGAAGTTATTTGATGAATTCCTACCCTAAAAAAAACTGGTTGCGCGTCGATATTCCTGCCACACTGCATAACACTCACATAACATCACGCCTGTTTTTTCGAAAACACCACTACCACCATAATAAATATACCACCGTTTTTACGAAATAGATACAATGGTACTTATAATAATTACCTACATATTATAACCCTGTATTACTTGAACATTATTAATCAACCAAGTATACAATTATTACAGTTACCTTTTCTAGCGTGTTAATGGCCCACATGGCCATATTAGCGACCAGTAGAAAAGTGACGAGCTGTCGTCCCGGCTTATTTCTTCTCTGTTCCGATGTAGTACTGCGACGCCACCACGCGTCTATTATGAATAGAGTTTGAAGAATCGTCTGGAAAACATTAATTTTACAAAATACATATTCATGAATAGAAACAGCTGCATTACAGTTTTACGGGCACAAAAGTTCTAAATAATAATATAGACACGATCACTTTTGTTTTACTTAAGGCAGACAAAGTGTCAATGACAGACAAGCTACCTACGACTTAATTGCTATGGATAGAAATACAGTTAAATATCAGGATTTTTTAATTAAGTTAAATTAGGCTAGTACCTGATTGAGCGATAGGAATTCAGAGAAGAATCCAGTGAGACCGACACTATTCCTCTGGTTCTGTGTGTGATGACTTCCAATGAGACTGAACATACAGTACACGAACATTCCCGATTGGGCCAGAATCAGCAGGAATGGGTCCAGACCTAGGAGAGCTAGGAAATAAAACTGTAACGTAAATAAAAACTATTTGCAATAAAAGTAGATGTATAGAAATTAACATTCTACAATCATCCTAATAATTTTGAAAACGAAATAGACGTAAAAAGATGAAAAAGGTGACATACCCTTTGATTTCCTTTTATAAGCTAACGCTCTCATTTGTATTAAAGCCGTCATACATGCTATCAAAGATAACGAATATAAAATTAACTCGCATACGTTCACTTCGAATATTGCGTCCTGCAATCAAATACGACAAATTAATGAAGAAAAAACTGTTTCCCGAAAATAGTTATACAAGAAATATACGTTACAGTGATAGAATCAGGATGGTGAGCCAGTACGAAGAACATGATTAGAGAAATGATGGTGCAGACGATGATCAAAATGCCAGCGAAGAGCCCTCGGTGAGCGTGCGAGCAGTCTACAGAAAAGTGGTGGAGGGCAGTGCGACTGCCGTGAGGAGAACTCACTCCTAACATACCAGCTGAAATATAATGCAAGGTTACTGTTACTGACCACCATTTTTAACTAACTTTGAAGATATAACAGATTAAATAGTACCAAATTGCTGCAGAATTTTCTCAGGCGTCACTGAATTGTTGCGAGACTTATTTTTGGGAACATCTAATTTCTTTTCAAAATCTTCAGGAGTGCATTTGACCTGTAATTATTTCAAAATTAATAATTGGAGGTTTATATTGAACAGCTGTGTGTCAGCTTTAAGATCGCTATCAATAGGTACCTCTTTCCACATTTCATACAATATGACAGCACAGATTAGAGAGTACTCGATCGTGCAAGGAAATAAGAAAGGTGCAGCATTCTGAAGCAGTGCCCCCATCATATTAGACCTCCTACACGGTATACCATCTCGTTCTAGAAGTGTTCCATTGGCTGGCGCTAGGATCGTGTGTTCTAGATGATGTATTTCATGCTTTGTTTCTTCAACTAACACATATAACCATTCGCATAAATTCGTTGCCACCATATGCATAAAACCGAATCTCTGTATCAGTTTAAAAGTGCCTGATTCTATGTCCTTGTTAGTGAGGAACATGAACTGCATTTGTGCCAGAGTGAGGCCCATTCGTAAAGCCGGTGTAATCACCGACAGAACGGAGCGGCATTTATCCGTCATTTCGAAATATTCACCCAATTCTAAGCCACTATACACCATCGAACCAATCCCGAATGCTGAAAAATAATAACGATTGAAAATCAAATTGAAATTGACAGGAAAAATAAAACTGTAAATAGGAAATGACTCCAATTTACCGATTCCGCCAAGCCTCAAATAAAAACTGCCGTAGCGAGAAATGTTCTCTTTTATTTTTGGTCTGTCTCCAGGTGTAATTTTTCCGTTTCGATCCTCTTTCAGAGTGTCCTCTATAAAAAATAATTGAATACATATAGTTGGTCGTTAAACAACATACATAGAGTTAAATTTTCCGCTACATTTATACGAATGGCTGAAAACGTTAGTGGAATGAAAAGTAAAGAAGGTAATATTCTTTGCGGGCGTAATTATGCAAACAAATGTGATTTTAATGTCTCATTTTGTTAAGCAAATGTGGTTAATTACCTAAGCATGTTGGTAAATCTTATTGTCTGGGAAGGTATTGTGCTCGTTGAAAAGGAATTGGAAGCTCTTACCGTAATCGTGGATGATTAGGTTGACAGCCTTTTGACGCATTATGTTTACGTATTGAAACACTACGAATATTAGAGATACTAAGTAGAGATATAAATAGAATCCCTGAAAAAGAAAAACAATGTTAAGGCTTAACTTCATTGTAATGGAACCGTTAAAATTATACATGATAAAATTTTAACCAGTGCGCAAACTGTAATGAATTGAATGAATTTAATATATCATTCTAGACCCCTAGCGTAGAAAATTTTCGTCGGTTATACAAAAAAAATCAACTGCTTCATAGAAAACTGCAATACCTACGCGGTCTGATTGAACAGCTGATTTTTTTTTGTATAACCGACGAAAAATTTGTACGCTAGGGGTCTAGAATGATATGTTAAATTCATGGTTACAGTTTGCGCACTGGTTAAAAATTTACCCTGTATGGCACGTAAGACTATTTACGGAACATACAATAATCGTGTGATAATATTCACAGTTATATTTTTCCATAATAATATCTACGTTTCAACGTAGCCAACAATATATTATTTTCAAGAAATTATACTAAATGTGGGCTTCAATAGCAAATAAAATAACCAAAGTAGACCTGATAGTAGCCATCAGGCACCCCGCCAGCGATGACTTCAGTGATGGGGAAGGCCAGCCCCAATACCACCAGCAGCTTGCAGTACAGGGCAGAAATCGCCTTGCTCAAAGCTTCACTTTAACCAAATAATGATAGTTGAAGAACTGGAAATGAGTATATCAGAAAACAGATAATTCTCCCTCAAGCGATCGTTATTTCTCCTACAAAAGTTTATTTTGTTTATAATATGTATGTGTGTATCTATGTGCTCTCATTATTTTTCTTAATTAAAAAAATGCTTACAAAATATAAAAGTCCTAAAATAATAATAATAATCTAGAGTATCTTATTCATATTTATTCGTTTTTAGAGCTATTTACCCTTTTTGTTGCACCTGCCATGTTTTGCCTCTTCCAGGTTGACTGGTTTAATTGCTCATAAGGTTTTAAAAAGTTAATAATTTCCAATGCTTCAAAACGTTGTCCAAGGAAAGCTTGATTGAAAACAAAAACTTGAATAGTGTCGTTCGTAGGTCGCATCCATAATCACTAGATGCATTTAGCTCTAAATAGCAATTTGAATATTTTTGCTCTAAGTGGTGCTAATAGTGATTTTGGGGAGTTATCATAACAGCCAAATATTACCCAAAACAGGAACAAACATGAGTATCTAAAGCAACAGTAAGGCAAGCTCCATTCAAAAACATTTTCACAATCTAATTACATTCACATAGTGATGTTTGCGCTGAATGTTCACAGTCCCATTGTGCACGTGTCTATCTATTAACAAATAAAGGGTGCTTTTCAATGGTTTTGACGCGACGGAGGCTGTTCATTGTCTGCGGACTACATGACGCTATCCAACTGAATAATATTCACCTCTAAATAGGTCTCTCTCTGTGCTTATACACAACTAACTGGCTGATGACATCATTCTACATTCTAGGAGAAAATACGGGGTGTGTGGTTGCCGAAATATGTTTCGTGCAAACAGTTTAGAGTCAACATTATTTAAAGTTTGGAGATGAATCAAAATAGAGTTCGGCAAAGGACAATTGAATTAACCTTTACCGTTTCCAATAATACATAGTTCTATAGGTAGGCTGTGAAAACAAACCGCACCTGAATGATATTTTATGAGAGAAATTCTTAGAACTTTAAGGCCGTATAACTCCTTAGACCGTTATCGATCCACGATCAACGATAAAGTTTTTAACTGCGGAAATTCTACGAGGTAAGATATTATAATTCTTTATGTAAAATAGGAAATAATAGTTGAAATAGTGTAAGTTTGCGGTGTGGAGGCCCATGTCAAGTATTTGGATCTTGCGGTGCGATGCGCGTGTGTCGGGGGCATGTGCCGGTGCCAGCTCGCCCTGATTTATCGTAGTGTGTTCCAGCCTTACAAATATTTACTCAAGGATCTTCTGGCGTTTTGATTTATTATTTTATTCTTGATAGCAGGTATGGATATTAAAGATAAAACAAGGTCGTTGGCTTTAGCATGTGGGGTGTAAAAGTTTTCAATTCGTGAAATTCCAGTACATTTCAGCGCAATCATGCTTTTGTCGTAATCATGTAGGTCACCAATATATCAAGCATCCATATACGTCCGATGAATAATTGTATCTACATCCAGTCAGGAATATCGGATAATCAGATCTACTAAGCTAGTTTGCCAAAAATTTTCAAATTACTCGGCTTGATCATTCAATTTATGATTCCGAGAACCGTCCTAGTGGAACTATGACGTCATTTAATAAAGTAGGAATATTAATACTTACTGTCCCAATATTTCGGCGGCGGAGGGTGGAGTGTCGTGTGACGTGGATGCGACTGATGTCCGGGAGTGAGGGGACAGCTCGGACAAGAACCGTCGCTGCGTGGCCGCACACAACGCTAGTGCTTGCGACGGACGACGAAACGCTGCGATTATGGCTGAGGGTCGTCTGTAATAATGTTCAATTTAGTAATATGCAAGGACAACAATCTTCCTTGTCTGTGAAAAACGCTCTATGAGTGAAACGCTCTCGCTGGCCATGGACTAAAGTACAGACTCTTGAAAAAGAGATTATGGTAGCCATAGGCGGTATAATTTCAATATATCTGAAGGATAAATTTCCAACCTTCTTTCTCTAGTGAGGATTCTGCTTTAGTCATAAATGTTGCAACATGGCTGCTGCAAGTTGGGCGGTTTTCTTGCCAGAGAAATTTCATAATAAGTTTGAACTTATATAAAATGGTAATTAATGTGTTAGTAACGATGTTATGTAAAAGTAGCACGGCAGGCAAGGTAGCATTTCTTTGGAACAAAATTTATGGAACATTACTTAGACTATAATTTGGAATACATGCGTAATTTTTGTGGTTTAAAATGTAATAGGTGTAACATAAAAGGTGAATATTTGTTAATCCCTACTAATTAAGTATGGTCTTTTTTGTTGATTAATCTTTTATCTCGGATAAAGTTGATTGGTGTTTTATCCCGGATTTACCGAGAAATCTTCATCTTGGTTTGTTTGTCACATACCTTGTGTTCAAATTAGCTGCAAGTTTAGCTTCTATGTCGGAGGACATTCTGCGACTGTTGGGTTGTGAGTGCGAGTGCTGCACCAGTGGCTCGGTTGGCGTGCCCAGCATGGCACGGGTGCGCTCCCGCAGTTGGCCCAGGTCCGAATATGATGACTCATCACTATATTAAACAAAAATTAAAATTAAAGGTAAACTCTTGGCAGGGTGCGGGTTGTTCGAAAGAGATACCGCAGCCCCGAGTTAACACGAGTGGGTTTTAGTGAGTAAAGGTCTGACTCGCCACTCTGGGTGGAGCGGGAGAAATTATTTGATGGTTTTCCACCCAAAAAAAGAAAAAGGTATACTCGTAGATCTTGTTGGTTTAAGTTTACTAACACAGTTTTTTAAGTGGTTTAAAAAAATCCGATTGTAAACTATTGTAGGTAATTAACACGAGTTATCTGATATAAAACTGTTAGCAGACTATTTTTTAAATACTTAGGTGTCTCTTGCCATTTTTTTCTCCATCAGGGCTTTGCAAAACTGTTAAGCCTCACACAAACAGGCTCAAACTCTAGTTGATCAATTTCTATGAAAACATCATGTAAATTACTCTACCAAAATACGTGTTACACCGTTGCGTTTCGTCTGTCTGCTCTGCAAGAGCCTCTAAATTCGTAATTTTGTGAAAAAGACTAGTAGGTCTTCGGAATCAGGACAGTCAAGTCTAATTAACGGGCACACGCTAAATTCCGGGACATTCCCGGATTTCCTGCCCATCTGGCAAGAATAACTACAGCACGTGAGATTTATCAATAATAAATACTTATACATAAAGTTGTTATACGACAGCGATTTTCTGCCAGGTATTAATAAAATCTTTTCCATGAAGGCTTGTTTTAGTATTGTAGGAAAAAATGGGTTAAATGCTATATATGTAATGCAATATTCAGTGTCTCTGTTTGACGTGAGTGAAATTCTAACTAAGGGAACCAAATATCTAATATGTTGACTGCCGATATCAAAGATATCAAAGTGATTGAATGCAGTTTCGTGAAATCCAACAGAGTATTATCAATTTAGTTTTCCATAGTGTTGCGTTATTTGTAAAACTCGGTTTTTAAAAGTATTGCGGTTTCATAGAGTAACAAAAGGTTTGTTAACTTTAATTTAGATGAGAATGAAAGCAAATAGAATACCGAGTTTGCGCTACACAGTTACGTTTACCATTGGACTAAAATTGGCCAATATAATATCAGTAATTAACTTGGCGTAGTTTCAAGATTATTCCTGTTAACAAACATGTGAGAAGCTATTAAAATAAGTGTCACATACTACTGATAATATTACAAATGTGAACGTTTGTGAAGTTGTTTGGATGTTTGTTACTCAATCATGTAAAAACGGCAGGACGGATTTTGATGAAATTTGGCAAATAGATAGTTCGTAATCTGGATTAACATATAGGATACTTTTAATGCCGGTATTACGTTCCCGTGGGATAGTTTTCGACCTCCACGCGGGCGAAGCCGCGGTCAGCAGCTAGTAGGTTTATAATAAACAGCGGGGTAATTGCTTAATACACTAACAGTAGTAAAGGCTTTCATTTTGACAGTTCAGCAACATTCATTGCGTTATTTACTTTATTGAGTAGAACAGATTTTTCGAACATATGAAGCAATGGATTAGCAATATCCTTCCAAATGATTCAGATTGTTATAACAGTGTGTTCCGCAGTGTGCAGGAAAAGTTACTTAAGTGACTTATTTCGACATCGTGGTAAGAAGACAAAGATTCTTTAGAGATCTATAGATGTCCTAGAATGTTTGAGTATTTTTTTAAAGAAGACTGTTAGAAATATTGTCAGCAAAGATGTATTTGTTTATTTGTCACTACACACAGCAGTCAATCCTTTAGGAATGTGTGGAGCAGACGGGCGTATCGCGATACAAAGCAGTCTATCAAACGTCATAAATATTTTCGACGCTCTTTGCGACTGCACCGAAATCCCTCTTTGTGTATGCGTTTCATACTTCTCGCTCAAATACAGTGTGTTTGAAAATATAACGGGAAAATTGTAACACACAAAAAATGTCAGCCGCGTTGACAGCGTTTGTGTACATAAATGATCATGTTTTCATGGGAAAAAGATTATGAGAAACTTTGTTGAACGCATGGATATTAAGCCGGTTTTAATTGTGCCTGTTTTCATTGTATCATTTCTGTTGGACTGAAAAATATTTTGTGAAACTGGATTATTTCAAAGAATTATGTTATAATTTTTCGCTGCTTTTATTCGCATTTTATTCTACTCTGTTAAACAAAACACGACGTTGCTCTATACCTACGCTTGTCATATACTAAATTACCGTTTAAGCCGACGTTCACACGAACGGTTTTCAACTCTCGGTATTAAACCGATCATTGATAATTAAAATCAAAATCAAGTCAAAAGTCATTTATTCAAGCAAGGCTGAGAGAACTTTTTGAACCCCGCCCTTCACCACTTCCTAGTGCTTTAGCTGGGAAGAAGTGGCGCAACAAACTCCCCAGCAGCACAGCTGTCTGTTAAGTTAGACGAACTTGATTCTCTACAATAATAGGTAAGTAAAATTTACATTACTATACACAAAACATAAAATTACATTATTTGCCATATTTCAGTTAGCACACGTCATTAAACCAACAAAACATAGTAACTAAACTCAAGCAGATAAAAATAATAACATTTTATCTAACACAGTGCATCTCAGCGCGTCCAAAAACACACTGTTCGATTTTCAACTCTTGGCATTAAGCAGTGCGATGACTTCCAGTACGCGAAATAATCCTGACGCGATATTTTTACGTCTGTGTACGTCATTCTCCGTGGTCACGTCGAATAAATTCGAACATCCTGTAACATGAATATTTAAAGAAACGACTGAGCTGCACTTGTATTGAACTATTTCGACTGGAGGGTTCTGAGCGTAAAATCTCAAAAATGTGCATCCGTTCGCCGGAAATGTCTTCCTAAGCTTCATTGTATCCTCACTGAACCTATTTTGAATAACGTCCGCATGTTCAAAATATTGATATTCCAAAAGAATAATACACCTAGATTTTGATATCGTCATGCTTGTGTGTGGGATTTGTATTGATTTACAAACAATACCAGATACCCACTACACTATATCTATTTTGTAATCATGAACATTTTATTATTACGTCTTTTGAGTAGGTAACTAAACTTAATTTGCTTTACAGATATTGTTCTTAATACTTACTTAAAAATGAATATCCTTAAAATAAATAGCAAAAGCGGTCGCACGAGTGCAATATCTAACGCGGTCTTGGCATAAACTACATGCAAGGAGATCCAGTATTTAGATAACAGATAAAACTGAGTCACGAGACAAAGGAAAATGCGGTTTAAAAGAAACTTTAATTAAATGCTTAGCATCTAGCCTTTGTTTATGACGACTAAGGCCTGTCCAGCGGCAGCGAGCCGACGCCGACGTATCCATTTCCCCGCGCTTTTGAAAAAAGAATGCCTTTTCATGTCCAACTCTGCACAATGGAATACTGGCTGACACACGTCAATAGACACGTGCCTGTTCATGTAATAGGACTGGGTCATGTATTTTCAAATTAAGAACAAGGTTTTATGTCCGCCATTTTAATTGATTCTTTTCTGTACTCTTTTTTCACTTTGTGTCTAAAGGCAGCCTTGACTCAGGTATTCGCAAAGCCATTAGTCCTTTTTAAGGTTCCGACCTAAAATGGAAAAACGCACATCACTTTTTGTCACAGAGGTTTTATAAAATAATTATTAGTAGCCACAAATTATATTTCACATTTCGTGTACTCTATTAAGAGGCCGTAACGAAATTTTATAGATTTCGTTTATTTAAGTACTTGATTTTATAGAGGTGATAGTAGGCTCTTTAAAATCACGTAAATAAGCGAAATCTTCGAAATTTCGCATACAAAGTACGACATTACTATACGATTGAAATATTAAATTACCGTTGCCCGAGAATCGAATTCACTACAGGTACTAATCACAGACACTGATACAGGGATAAATCTAAAAGACAGAGAAGCGCTACATTTCATTCGGACCTACGTCAAGGCCTTTATAGAAATCGCTATTCGATAGCAATCTCCTTGCAAAAGTTCTAGCCAACTACGTTTGTGTATAAGGAACGTGCACGACGAAGGGTCTGCCATCTAGTGGCGCAAATCCGAAGTTTTCTCGGAATCATTACTTGAAATTGACACTTCACGTAATAAAATAATCTCCTATATGAAGTGAAAAAAACATAATTACTAAGTAAAAATGTATTGTTGTATTTCTGGATGCTCGAACACTTCAAAGAATTTCCCACGGATATTACTAACTTTCCTTGGTTACGTGATAACAATAAAAGTCGATAAATGTATTTTCACACATTATAAACAACTCTTTATCATATTTTTTTACCTCTTACGGTTTCAAAAAGATCAAGGTGAATATGAAAATAAATACAGCAGAGCAACTAAAAAGGCAAACAATATGTACCTTAGCATATCCACCTAACTTTGTTACTACCTAAAGTCCCTATATATTTTTTCCTTCGAAACACGAGGGTCTCACCTGGTTTTTCGAGACCTTGCCAAGCGTTTGGTAGGCTTCACGTGATCAGAGGGCTGTCTTTATTTATGACCAAAGAATCTGCATTGCCATATAACGTGGCAATGCTGCCAGCCTTTTGGGCACTTTTCCTGTGGACAGCGATGTGGACGAATTTTTTGATGCGTGTGATTCTTTTCCCTCTCTTTTATATACATGTACATGTTATTAATATTATTTAAAGTCTCTTCCTTATTAGGTATGTACATTTTGTACATGTAAAAGGTTTTCCAATAGGGTCAAGGTCAATAGGGACAGCCGATGGCGGCCATATTAGATTGTCTATTGGTGGCAATTTTCGACTAAGAAGTCATTAAATGTTTGGTATTTATCAAGATGAGATCTGACAGAAATCGGGTTTCAACAGGACGGCGCCATCTGTCATACCGCCAGAGAAACAGTCATTTATTGATTTATTGAAAGAGAAATTCAACAGGTTTGTGATCTCAAGATTCGGGGACAAGACACGACCTCCAAAATAATGTGATTTAACGCCCCTTGAATATTTTTTGTGGGTTATGTAAAATCACTGGTGTATGTGAACAAATCAAGAACTGTCAAAGACCTAAAGAGTAACATCACACGCGTAATCAATGAGACAGAGGCCTGTCATTATGTCAAAAAGTCATGGAAAATTGGTCCTCACGTATTCACGCTACCAAATGAAGCTAAGCAATTTAAATGATATAGTACTCCGTACATAATGTCAAAAAATAAGCCTTCAAAAAGAGAACATGTAATATAATTGTAAACAATCACTGTTTTTAATTTAATTCAAATATACCCGGTCCCTATTGAAACACCTTGTATTAAAAATAGTTAACCAATCTATACAAATAAATAAAATTAAAGTCGCAATTTTGGGCAAATAAAATAAAATTTTCATACCTGTCGTTGTCATTTTCTTCGTGCACAGTGTCCATGTCAGTGATGGTGACGCCTGGGTGTAAGTCAGTCGCCTCGCACAGTGGGTTTCTATTGGCTGGACTCATCTACGAAATATCACGATTATCAGGCGGCCTTGTTTCTTAATTACAGTTTCATGACCAAATGCTGTTCACACATCATTTGGTCGGAGGTTTGAATGTTGTATGACAAGATATTTATTTAATTTGTTTGTAGCAAGAACGTTGGAATGATGTGATGAAATACAGTGAACAGTCCTTGATGCGAAACTCAAATGTAAAGTAGGTTCACAAAATTAGCGTTGGTTGAAAAACAAACACCTACCTATCTATAATTTCAAAATATCCTCTAGATTTTTTCTTAGTAACTATTTTCATTGCCCTAATCTTCCACAACACTAGCGATCTCGTCAATCAGAACAGACACAATGTAAACAAATCGCTTTCAGTAAATGTGTTTTTATTTATCCATTTTTTCTTGTAGAATATAAAAATCCTACATGAACGAGACGGACTGTCCTCGGTTAAAGCAAGCTTACACTGAGGTAAGTGAACGAGATATACGTCTTTGTTTAGTAGTGTAGTATAGGTGTATAAGGTACGGTTACGTAGTTATCCGGTAATCCTTTAATGTTTGTTTGTCTATGGCGGCGAGATGTTCCACTTGAGAGCTATACTTCTACTGTCACTGATTAAATTGATGTGAACATGCTGATAGCCAAGTATACATGACTATAATGAAAATATTCTTTCAGACAATGATTTAAATTATTTATGATTATGATTTCAATTACCACACGCCTAAATTAAATGTATAATTTGTTAACTAATAGGTCCAGTTCAGAAAAACCTTATAGTAGCCTTCCAGTAAAATAGGTTATAGTAAATATTTACCATTAGAAGATAAGGCGATCAAGTTGGATCGTTATCTCTAGAAATCCTCTCAACAAAAGTAAGCCTCGAAAAAGGAAATGAAATTGAATGAAAACTTCATTCAATTTGAATATAAAAATCCTAGTGTAACTAAACTCAGTAGCGCTGGCTGTAAGTCGTGCGATCATTGGTTCAGTTATGAGCCCCGGCGTGTGTGGGCTATTTCTTATCACCTTTCTGGTAAATAGCCTGCTAAGTACGTCTCTTTTGTGATTAAATTGCACCTGGGTCTATTATGTGTCTGTTCTATTATCCACCCCTCGCAAAAGAGTAGTTATTACTTATTTATGTAATACAGACGACGCAAGTAAATGCGGGAATTTTTCCATAACTTAACAAAAAAAGTGTGTTGGATTTGAATAGAAAATAGAATTAGGGCTAATAGATTGAAGGCTACGGTACCGTTTTCAACTGTACAGTAGGCTCATATTGTAGAGCGATATAATATAATAATTTATGTATTCTCAATTTTTGTAAATTATTTTTAAAGAGTAACTATAGTGTTCAGTTTACCCGTTTAAATGTAAAGGATGTCAAGAAAATATGAAAAATTCAAAAGATACCCTATCCTCGCATAAGATTCGAATCAAAACTCATAGTTGCCCTCAATAATTCGAAAGACTCAAAGAAGACTGCTGGCCTTCAAGACTAACGTCATGGCCGGGCCCATCAGGATAAAGAAAGAGAAAAAGGCCGATAGCTAGCTGGGTCGATGACATCGTGGGAGTTGCAGGCAATCGCTGGATGCGCACAGCAGAAGATAGACAGAGCCTGCTGGTCATCTCTGGAGAGAGAGAATGATAAAAATAAAATGTAATGTTATGTTAATAAATAAACCTTCAGCTTCATTAAAAGGAAATTGATATTTAAAAAAGAATTGTGTTAATTATTCGGTATAATAAGTTGTAATAAGTTTGCTTAAAAAGGGAATGTTATTATGATTGAAAGCTATAGACATTGTATGAAACATATCCACAGGTAAATATGTATACACTGTATACACATAGGTGTGTAGTGGTTGCCTAGAGCGATAACGGCCCCGAGGTCGTGGGTTTGAACCCTGGTAGGAGCTTTACTTTGTGAAAATAATTTCATCACTGCTACTGTCAAAACGGTGAAGGAAAACATCGTGAGGCCAGCGGCACGTCATAGAAAAAAAATTGAAGACATGTGACATCTATCAACCGGCACTGGGGTCGCGTGGTAGATAATAGCCCACTCCCTCTCGGAGAGAGGCCCAGCAGGGGGAATATTATACTGAGCTGATTCTGCTATACGCATAAGTAGGTGTATTTCATCCAATATCACATCATGCTGTGTTTGTGTTTGTGGCAGTGTTTAAAGGTGAACGATCTAATTTAACTTGCGTTACTTCCAGACGTAGGATACACAACGCGAAGGCTAGTTAAGGAAACCCGATTTTTATTTTAATGTAGTACAAAATGTAAGATTAAATGGTGAGTTTGTTTGTCTTGTGTCCGCCGGGCGGTCCGCTCTAAGGTTGTTAGGTTGTTGAATAAGTTTCTGAATTAAGAGAACTGAAAGTTTTCTCATCTCGAGATTACAGCAAAGTGTTTACCGTTTGGCTGTAGGATGCGGCCGCGGCGCCGACACCCCTCCGTACGCCGCTAGTTACGGGCCACGCAGCGACGCGCGACGTGCCGATATCGACATTATTTATTTATATTAATACATTTTTATGAATTCATTGATAAAATTATATTTTAGTACACAAATAATAGGAGTAAGATATGTTGAGATAGGTGAGTTCTCGCGAGTATTCTTCATGTATAACTTATAATTATGATAAAAAATAATCAATCCGATCACGACATGTGGTTAAATACAGTCATATCAAAAATTTGTTCGTCACTTTGTCTGCTCTTCGTACGACAGAATCTGCTTTATTGACCCAGCATAATACATTGCATCGTAATTTCAAACCCACACTATGATATTTAGCCTTCTTCATAACATGTCAGACCGAATTGAAAATGTGATACTGATTGATTCTGACCATTCTATTTAGAGAATGAGTAGAATGAAAAGATTAAAAGAATGGTATTATATTTCATAAAATGGCCAGGCTACTGGCCATTAAAATGGGTTTAGGATAATGTCAAATGGACATGGGTTAAATATGTATGCAATTTTTTTATCTTTGTTTCCCACGATGTTTGTTGGTTATCCACCAACCCTCACTGGGCCCGCGTGGTGGATTATGGCTCACTTTCTCTCACAGAGTAGGCATGTGTCCCAGTGGCAACATTATATGCTGATTATGCTTGTCTTTGTTCTCAAGTAAATATATAAAGTTTTCTATGCAATAGTTTGCTCAGAGCTGTGGATTCAAAAGGTATTATGTGTCCTTGATACAGGTAAGAATTTTCAAAACAGACTAAGTATTGATGACTTTACTGTATCTACAGTCTATAGGCATACTTATTCGTTAATTGAAGTAGATAAATATTAAATATGGAATGTTAAAATACCAAGTAGGTTAATTTACTAAGAGCGTTGTTCAATTTTGATTGGTTGATCAATATTACCAAAATCGCTTTTTATACACAATTGATTTGTGGACGTATTTTAACGACATTGTTTAATATCTACTTTAGAATTTACAAATATTTCGAAATATAATATCATGTTGATAAGGTGCATCAAGTGGGTTAAAGGCTTGCAACCGTCTGTCATTTTTATCTAGATAGTCCCAGACTATAAAAAAACTTTTTTTTTATAATCTAATCTTTAAGGGTTATTATCCAAAATAGTTTTGTTTGATTATTATAAACCTCACTACTACTGTGTTTTTAGATAAGCAAAACACTCCTTTGGAATGCGATATCTGAAGGCCAATTTTCGTAATTAAAAACGTTCAAAATCTAGTCACAATGTCTTTTTTTTTCCTTTTGGCAATTGTAGTCACAATGTCATCTCGGCGACAAGCAAATGTCAATAACTTGTCAAAAATGTATGGAAACTCGAGGTTTTTTTGACAGAATGAGACTAAGATCAGACTGTGAACGTTCTTAAAATTACGAGATTTGCCCCTGTGAACATGATTTGCTCCACAATTAATTAATTATCCTGGGTTCATACGAAAATACGCCAGCTCATAATGTTACTACTTCGTACTATGCTATGCTCGATTCATATTGGATTGTGATTTTGAATGCTCCAAAGTGTTGAAATAGCCGCGTATATTTCATAAACCTACCTAATTTTCGGCAAAACATCGACACGAGTCACTTCACTAGTGTTAATAATCTAGGTATTTTCATAAAATATTTGCGTGAGTGTATCGCACCTGATGCCAAACGATGTCGCTGCACTTTAAACTTGCCGAGATTCACACAAACAAGTACCACTAACTAATATTGAAGTGAAAAACTTACTTGGACGTGTGTCTTTAAGAATGGATTAACATTTTATGCAGCTTCGTTCAAAAATAGGTAGATCGGTTTATGTTACTTTTGCAGTGTGGAGGAAAAATATGAATGGATCTTGATTTTGTCTTTACCAAAGTTTCGTTATTGGCATTGATGTAACTTTTGGAGACAGTTTTTCGGGACTGTTAAGACAGCATCCTAACTGTCTTAATGATTTAAATGATTGAATTTATGATTATTTTCTTCTTCTTCTAATGCAATAGCCAACAATACTACGTCAACTTCAACCATTTCCAAAAATTTGTACATGTCAACACGGTAGGAATGAAACTATTTGACTAAGCGCAGAAACGGATAAGTTCGCGTACGTACGGAGCCGATCGTATATGTCGACATCCTGCCAGACGCGATCGGCTGTCGCCGCATCCGTTCGTGTCCTTTCCGATCCGATGCGATGCGAGCCGTTTTTGGAAATTATATTTTAACCCTGTTAAAACTTTGATAAAATTAAAAGGGTGAAAGCCTGCATTTAATTGTCTCAACGATAGAAATGTACAGTGATAGATAGATAGAATATACTGAATATTGCTACTGTATTACGTCCTAATTAGTTAATGGTTATATTCTTAGTATGGCAAACTCGTCCAGCCAGTGTGGTAGCTGATACCTACTCGATACAGCAAATTACGGAATAGTATAATTGTACAATTAAATTATGATATTGACGAAGATTTATAATATCAATTTGGTATCGTATCCAATTAAGCAATCTTTACGTATATCGTCTTGAATATTTACATCAGAAGCGATGCAGATCTTAGTATTGTTATTCATTATGTAATATGTACAGCGCTGTACAGCAAAATAAAGTCGACTTTCATATTAAAACTATAGTAACGTACATTATTCCTGGAAAATATAATATTCTCGATAAATCAAAAGGTAGTTCTTAGTACTAAAGATGAATACATAGACTACTTGCTCCGCGTGTTTACTTAGCATACAGGACTGCTCTTAATTAGTTAGCAGTTTATGACGTTACTACGTACTCGTAGGGCTATAGATTTGCAGTTTATGCATATGAGGCCATGGGAGAGGAAATTTTGAAAAAAGAAAAGTAATTTTCTTGAATACACGATTTATTTTAGTGTCTGTTTATAGCTTGTGAGTTACTAGATTCTGAAGTAAGAACTTTGGGTAAGACATCATGTGTAGTACCTATATATTTATAAACGTTGCTTAAAATAAAGTACCGATTAGCGTTTATACGTCTCTGAAACCTCAGCAACGCAACAAGGAGATCATGTTAATTACTCCGAAGAACCACAAAAATGTGCTCTGTATTGCATTGTGTTGTTCAATTTGGATGGAGGTCACTTGCCACTGGCATGAACGCCAGTGAACACATGTGTGACAATTTTATGACATTTTTGGTAGTAAGTACATATTCTGCGCAATAAAACGTGTTCCTAGTCCAACAACCAATTTATATTAGATATATTTAATATATTAAGTGTCGATAGAACGCTATGCACTTATTATCGCCTCCAGTCGTGATGTGTTCCAATTTGCACCCTTCAGCTATGTTCTCTGAATATATATCAACGTGCAAACTGTTTGTTAAATGTTTGCCTATGTAATGGTACTTATGTACCTACGTTACATGTACTTATAATGTAAATAAATATTGTTATACAAGTTTACATGCTTTCTTTGTACTTAAATGTATTTTGATGTAGTTATTTGCAGTCGTTACGTCCGTCTCGTGGCTGTAGATTTATTACAGTAGTTTGTATTTTTCTTTCTTAATAATACGTATGAAGTTATACAGAGTTATTGGAAAAACACCAACAACCTCTTAAGAGATCATTGTACTCATCATTATGAACAACTTTTACTATGAAAGTTGTTCATAATGATGAGTACAATGACCTCTTAAGAGGTTGTAGGTGTTTTTCCAATAACTGTATATGCAAATGAAAGTTAACATTGTATATCCTCTATAGATAAGGATGCAAAACAATACATAGGTAGGTAAATTCACAATTTCACCTTCTTTTTTCATGAAATCAACGCCCAACACATTTTATTTATAAAAAAGTTGTTTCCAGAAATAGCTGATTTATTTTACCAAAAAGAAAAAGGTGTAGACTGTAGGTGTACGCTGACGGAACAGTGTTGGCACTCGCCTACGCTTTTGCTCTAATAATACAAATTGAAATACCTTGCAATCAATACAATGTTTCAATTCACAAAAGAGTGAGAGATTACTAATGATTAAAAAAAAAAACTATTCTGATATTGTTAATAAACTTTTCATCATGTATCTATCGACAAATTGTGTCAAATGTTCCAATTAAATGGCCCATCACTAACATTTCGATACGGAATGTCAACTATTCCAGCACTCACTGGCCGCAGGACCTTATAGGTTTGTCGTGTGGTCTCAGGAAAGGAACGGGTCACTATACATCATATAGTTACCTACCCGTGATTCTAGTAAAGACAATTTAGGGAATTAATTGTAAGTTGGTACTAGTAGCACATGACTGGTCGATGTGGCGACGCCTGGGGCCATGACGCCGGGGGTATGTCCAGCAGTGGCCTTCTTTCCGCTGGTATGATAATGATAATTAGAAGCAGTAATCCACCCTGATATCGATAATATAGGATTTTGGCCACGCAAAGGCAAATTTGCAGGATAAATGCTATTTTTACCCGACTACGGCGAAACCAAACGGAAGCCGGAGTCACGTAATCTGTAGGTATTATTTGTGTATGACTCCTGTTATACTTAATAAACAAAAACGATATGTCATGTTTATACCTTTTTCGTTGTCATTTTTGTCGTAGTTGGGTTTTGAGTTTAACTATAATGAATGGATTTGGTGGTTTATAGGAATAATTGTTGATTTTATTTTATTGGTGCTCTAAAGATACTCAGTTTTTTATTTTAATTTAATGTACTTGAAAACAATGTAGATAAGCTGCTTGTTTTTCAAAAAAATAATGATTTGAAATATAATATGATGTTAATTAATCCACTACAAAAAAAAATCCTAACTAAAAGTATGTTAAAAAGAAACTTACCTTAGGCATTTTTCCTACTCCGATCCTCGTAACTAAAATATTTACAAAAACTTTTAAATATTATTTTAAAACATTATGTCTACCATTCCCACTGTCACGGTCACTGGCTTATGTAAGTTTGAACTCACAACAATTTTGACAGCACTATCACACCATCGAGTACCAATCGAGTATGTACTTATCAACTAGACAGCACGACAGTCACCCGCTAATTGTGTGATCAATTTATTAAACACGACCATCTACATATCTACGTTTATGTATTTACAATTTATATTCTACAATACACGGTGACATTTTAGTCATCTTACAAAGGTGGTCCACTTAATGTATCCGTCATAAAATACCTCTAGGCGCGATTAAAACATTGTTACCATTAATTATGATAATACGTACAAAGAAAAATAAATAATGCTTTAGAATTATGAAACACCCTACCTGTTAATAACGTTTACGTATCAAACGGTAGAAGATATCTACCTACCTACCATTACATTCTATCATTAATTCCATCTCCATAACAGGGTGTTTTAAACTACGTCATGAGTCTTAGTGAATGATATTTTCATTTTTTTAAATTTTGCAAATGTTCAACAATATCATTTAAAAAAAAAAAAAATGATTAATAGTCATTGGATACGTGAAATGGGCTGCCGTTGTAAGACGACTAAAATGTCACGGTGTATAAAGTAATTTTTCTCTAACAAGAACTAAGATAAGAAAAGAAAAACAATTAATTTGTTGTTGAAACAGAATTGATTCACTAACGTTGAATGTAGTATTATAGTTTTTCGTATATATTGGTGACAAACTAATCATAAATCAAATAAACGATACTGTGGAATAATTGCGTACACTAATAATAGACATGACTTTCATTCTGACAGTTCAATAACATTCATTGCGTTATTTACGCTGCTGAGTAGGCGATTTTTTCGAACACATGAAGCAATGGATTAACAATTTCCTTCAAAATTATTCAGATTGCGCTTAATGGTGTGTTATGTAATTAGGGTGCTGGATGTGGTTCTCTAAATGATTGTCAGTTGTTTCGATTATATTTGAAAAGCTTAAACCCTTACCGACGTAAGAGTAAAAAAAATCGAATATGATACTGGCAGTTGTCTTTCTTAGTGATGGTCAGTTGCTCGAAGCAAGTAAAAGAACAAATAAATCTAAGAGTGTGTCCAGACCTGGCGAATGCGCCGCTCGCGAACTGCGTGTGTGCATTTCATGTTCGTACGCAGCCCTTGCGCCACACGCGCGCCGTTCGCGCGAGCTACGCGCCGTACTCGAGCGGCGCAGGAGGTGCGCACGTGCAATCGTGGCGTGCCCAGCACAGGGTTGCGACAATCGCACTTTCCACGTCGCCATGAGATCCTGCCGGAGCTCGTGCCGCCCGCGGTGGGCCTCCCTCGCCCACATATTTAGTTCAAACGTGAAAAAGCTCACGCGCCCCACTTAAGCCTTGCCGGAGTTATACTAGAGCGGCGCACCAAACGAAGGCTGTAACCGCACGCAAGCAACACGCGCGCAGTTCGCAAGCGGCTCGCGAGCGGCCCATTCGCGGCGCATTCGCCAGGTCTGGATGCACCCTAACATGATACTGGCAGTTTTCTCTTTTAATGGTTGTCAGTTGTTTCGATTTTATTTTAAAAGCTTAAATACTAAACGAAGTAAGTAGTATAAGAACTAATTTTAAATGTAATATTTATTTATAATAAGCACAATTACAGCACTGTACTTACAAAAAAAAAAAAAAAAAAATTACATTAAATAACATCTAAAATTGGCATTTCAGTAACCATGCAAACAACACCTATGCATAAAATTGATTTTTTAATGAATATTTGTTTGTTGACAGTTGTAGGTTAAAATGATGACTCTTGTATACCAATAATGAAGCAAAGACCTGTTTCTAAGTAGCTATCAGAGGTAAAATTTGCTTACGAAACGATTTATTTGCCCAGTTTGGAAATAACAAATGCAACCATTGGTAAGCAAAACGACTCGTTTTTGTTTATAGGAACTTAGCATTTGTGATTGTCAATTGTTTTTTTTAAGGCTAAAAACTTAGCCAACGCAGGTAAGTACATGAACGGCTATATGATCAGAGTACAGTCCATCTCTTGCAAGCAAAACACAAGCACCTTTCGATTTCCTTCAATATTTACATGGCGGAGATGAATATGTGTACAGCCAGAGATTGCGTTGTTCGCAATCCTAATAAGGAAACAGTACTGGAACTGTCATTTCCTCTTCAGTACGTTTGTGATGCACAGACAGCCTCACATCCTTAATGTGATTGGATGTCTGACAGGATAAAATCCAATATTGTTCTGCTTTAATTTCCAGGCTTAGGCTGTTGGGTTTGCTAACGATTACTTGGAACTACGGTTCGACATACTGCATGAATTAATTTCAAGAAAGGAACACAGGCAAGCGTTGGTTTTTTTTTAAATTATAATTATAATTTACAGGACGTAGAGGTTTATTTCAACACATGGGCTCCATTTTAACATTTGAATTTTCTAGAAATCCGTTGTTTACCTGCTTACCAGTTTTTACGTGTCTGTACGTACTTATCTATCAATACATCTGTACAATTAAATAAAATTGAAATGTCTGTTTGTAATTGTAAAATATGAAAGTATTTATATACTTTACGCGCGTGTAAGTACCTTATGGTACTTGTAACAAAAAAAGAACGATTTATAAAAATGTTGTCTGTCTCGACTGACGGACAACATTTTTAAATCGGTTTTATAAATCGGACCAGCCGTTTCGGAGATTAGCTGGATCAAAGCGATGTTTGATCCGGCTAATCTCCGAAATGGCTGGTCTGCTTTTGACTGGACTTTATAAGGACTGATGTTAGCGGTAGTAGTTCTTTAATTATCTTTATTCTATTTTACAGGTTTCTTCCTTATGCAGCACGTATAACAAAGGTTCCGTGTGGTGCCGGACGTAAAAGAATAGCATCATCCCATTTCTTCCCGTGGGTGTCGTAGAAGGCGATTAAAGGACTTACTAGAGAATGGGCAGCAGCGTTCTCTATGCATTTGACCACCATACTGCGATCGCCAACCCGCCTGCCAAGCGTGGCGATTATGGCAAAACCCCCCTTTTTGGGGAGGTCTATGTCCACCAGTGGACGTCTTTCGGCTGATATGATGATGATGATAACAAAGGTGTGGTCATATTTATGGATGTGGTACAGACCATCTGATTGAACAACTATCTCCAAGGGACCAACATCGTTGTCTCAAAAAGCCCAAAGTAACGTTCCTAAGTTTCAGCTTATTTTGTCATATTCGTGATAGGCATCTGCCTATTCTAAGTTCCTAATCGTCGCGGATAGTTTGGTTGGTAATAGCTTTGACTCAACTTTCCGTGTATATTTGTTGCTTCCTTCGGTGGCGCTGAGCGCAGTGCGTCCTGCTGAGCAGCCGCTTCCTCTCTTGCCATATCTGCCACCTTTGTCACAGGAAATTTTAATTATCCCCCAATGTCACTTGAAGTGCAGAGCGGCCCAACATCTGGATATGAATTTCCATCATAATCAATTTATTAACGACGGTATGCTCTGCATTCAGCCTACCGTGTCAGGTGATGCAGATCACACGTGCGCAGGATGCTCACTCACCAGCGGATTTATGTTTTACGCGATAGCTAACGAATAAGTTGCCTTGCTGTCGATGAATACGAATCATAGAGGTTTTAGCGACCCAGATTTTTTTATTTTTATTCTATTTTAAAGTTAAATGTTGTGCCGCCCGAGTGAATGCAAACACGGAAGTTGATAAAAAGAAAGAATGAACAGTTTAAGCACCTGTAATGAGATTTACGTAGTTGTTATTGTGAAAACTTTGATAGGTAAGTGCTTACAGGTACTATTCAAGCTACAATCAATATTTTAATGACAGTAATATTATGTACGTAAGAGAAGCAGGGCTTGGAGATCTCAAATGTTAACGATCAGACATCTTGTAAATACTTTTTATCACTCACACCCAATAATTTGGTAGTAAAAAAAGTTTGGTTTTACGGTGGGTCATTCATCTAAAGACGCGGGCGTGGAATTACTGAAGAGCATATTCGCGGCCTGGGAGGAGTTGCAAGATGCTCTTGGCATTGCCTGTGACTTGTCCAAGGCTTTCGATTGCGTACATCATGATACACTCATCAGATAACTTTACCACTATGGTATGAGAGTACATGGCCTTCGACCTTCTGACTTCTTATCTGAATAACAGAATTCAGAGGGTTGATGTTAATGACAAGAGATCTGCAGGATCTGCGGTTACCGTGGGCGTTCCGCAGGGTTCAATTATAGGTTCCTCCTTGTTTATAATTTATTAGCTTTTGCCCGCGGCTTCGCCCGCGTGGATGTCGGAAAATATCCCACAGGAACGTACTACCGGGATTAAAAGTACCCTATGCCTTAATCCAGGTATACAATGTCTTCTCTAACACACCAAAAGGAGACTATCAGGCATTACGATCATGCATTACTTTAAAGTAAGGTATAACTTACGTCTAAGCAAGTATGTTGGCTCACCTTCTCGCACTGCTTGTATAGCATCCGAGGAGCGGCGCGCGAATTGATATATGATTGATGGAGGATAAAAGTTCTAAAACCTAGCAATGGAAACGGAGTATATAACGGAACGGAAAATTACCTACTTGCATGCCAAATTTGAAGGCAACTTTAAAGTGAAAAGATTAGATCCTCTTTATTCTCTATCTTGTGCGAATTAGAAAAAAATCGTAACGTAAATAATAACAGGTACGGAAATGTGGAAAATTTTAATATTATTACTCATTGGATCCCTCATTAGTAAATTATTTTTCTCAGAATTACTAAGATGTGGGCGATGGCAAAAGTTGGGCTGAGCGATGATGAGTTAGTAAGGGTTTTTAACCGCCTAGGGTATGATTTTACAAATATGCCAAAAGGCTTTTCGTACCAATTTTATGGGTAAGCTTTAAAATTTATGGGTTTCCTATACAAATTTTTCATCCCCTATTTTGCCCTCTTCTGGGATGATTTTTCAAAAACGCTGATACATGTAAGTATTAATTACCAACCAAAAGGCTAAATATACATTTTCATGGTTTGAACTACAAAACGAATGGGTTTCCCATTTGTACTTTCATCCTCAATTTTACGCCCTCAGGGGCTGATTTCCCCCACGTGGTTTTTAATTTTGAAAACAAGACAACGGAATGATAAACACCAATTTTCATTGTTTAGACTACAAAAATGACGATTTTCCATACAAACTTTCATCCCCTATTTAACTCCCCTAGGGGTTTTTCGAAAAATCCTTCCTTATTCCTTGTTTACATTTTAAAGGAAACCTCTGTGAAAAATTTCAGCTATCTAGGTTCAAGGGTTTGGGCTGGGCGTTGATGAGTCAGTCAGTCAGTCAAACTTTTTATTTATACAGATAGATAGAATATAAATGACTTGCCTTATAACATACGCGATATTAACAAGATTGTATTATCAATAAAAAAACGTTCTCCACAGACACAAAAAGTCAAAGACAATGTTGATAAAGTAAAAATCTGATAGAAAAGATAAGTACCTAAACATGAAATAAAATACACGTAAATTACAGGTACTAATGAACGGGTATAATGATAAGGACAGATATTTTACATTCTACTGATATTTTAGTACAATTTTATCCATTAAATTTTTTTATTGTGTCAAGCAATATCTTTCTAAATTTTCCAACGGATAAAGTAAATAAATTCAAGTTAGTGAAAGACTTATTAAAATTGCCTGTGAGGTGACGTACAGCTGCCCGTACGTCTGCGTTAGTACGACTAGGAGTGACGGTGAAAACAGGTCGCGTGCGCACCTCAACATGATTAACCTTGTTAAAGGCTTTTCGAAAGTCAGAGTATACAGCGTGCACTTGCACACGAGAGTCCATACTATTTAACAAAAAGTCAGTGTAAGCAATCTTATTAGTTGTAGTAGACCTTCTTTTTACGAACCCGTGGTGTTGCAGTAATATTTTGTTCTGGACAGCCGGATACAACTGATTGTGAACGAGCCTCTCGAAAAGCTTTGACAAGGCCGACAATATAGAAATAGGCCGATAATTTTCAACGTCCTTTTTTGAACACCTTTTTGAACGGGGTGATATGTGTCCGCTTTAAGACTTATGGAAAACGTCTAACGTCATTTATTTTAAACAGAAAGCAATGGTTCACATATGGTAAGAGCCGTCTTATTTAGATATTGTTCTTTTTTTTTTTTTTTTTTAAATAAACGTTGCCCCACACTAGGAATTTCTTCCTGTATCATGGGTGCGTTTACAAACATAGAAAACTCACAAGCACAAACACCCAGACCCGGAACAATTACTTGCAGATCATACAAATTGTTCGTCGAGTCGTTAAGCTGTTCAAGTTCTAAGTTGAGCTGCACGATTACTGACTACTCAGATTTGTATGGTTTTTTCCTGAAAATACCATTAACTAACTGTCCACTAATCTACATTGTTCTCTTACGATCTGACCAAGAAGTCATACAGGACTGGCCGATAAAACCAGTTTTAATAGCTTCAAAAGTATATGATTGGCTCCTTCTATTACGTTCAACAAAAAAAAAAACATCAAACAAAAAACAAAGAAAAAACATTTAATATTCGACTGTCAATTTAGGTTCCAACAGGGACATGGAACCATAGACCAAATCCATAGGCTCGTTAGTGAAATTCAAAATACATTTGAAAATAAGGAATATTGTGCTGCTGCGTTCCTTGACATCTCTCAAGACCAGGTGGTCTTGAGAGATGTCAAGGAACGCAGCAGAATATGTTGCTTGGGAAGGTTCCCAAGCAACATATTCCTAAGCTTGATATCTTAACTTTAGGGATAAGTATTTCTTTGTGCAGAGTGGCAAAGCTGCTGGAGGCCAGCCGTATCAAAAGCAACTACAGGAACCTTTATGGATACAGCTGTGCTGGTGTCCCTTACTGATCATAAACTCGCATCAGCTATGCTGCAGACCTGTTTGGACGACATAGTACTCTGGCTCAAAAAGTGAAGGATAACGAGACCAAATCGTCATGTACAATTCGCACGTCTTGTCGAGTCCAATCAACATCGAAGGAAGCTTCTAGAAGTTGTGAAGGAGTATTGCTGCCTAAGCCAAGTCCTCCAGGTCACTACACACAGCATTGAGAAAGAAGCTGACTGAAGGATGGAGTTGGGTTGGGTTGTGATTGGAAAACTTCGTCAAATCTTCTCGGCGGCAATTTAAAACCAAATAAAAAAATCCTATTTAACATATGTCTTTGAAGATAATGTAGTTCCTATCTGATTATTGTATTATTTGAAATTATAATATGATTTATGTGATGATATACGTACCTATGTAATTGATTTTTTGGAAAATCAACGTTGCTTGTTTTGTGTAACTTTATTTATATTATGTAAATTCAGATAAAAATATCATAAATGAATAAATGACTAATGACTAATTTTGGTAAATCATACCTACTTACGGTAAGTATGTATTAAAATTACATTTAATAAAGTTTGATCACTAAGGCTCATTTGCACCAAAGAGGATTATATGCTTACATTTGTCACCAATTACTGGGTTGTGGAGGTCAGATAGACGATAGCCTGGCGTAAAATACTGGTATTCAGCTGCATCCGGTTAGACTGGAAGCCGACCCCAACATGGTTGGGAAAAAAGAGCAGATGATGATGATTTGGCACTAAACAATATTTAATACATCATTCCGAAACGATTAAACGAATGACCGTAATTGAAAGATGGTTGTAATTAATTTATTGCTAAAGGTATTGAACCACTTGTTATCTACACAATGTTTAAATAAAAGAGAACATAAATCTATAAATAATGCAACAGTGTTTAGATTGTAATGTTTGTTAATATCGCAATCTAAACACAAACAACAAACCTATAATACCATTATGCAAAGTTACATTAACAGTTAGCCTATATTGTGTCCTAACTGCTGAGAAAAGTCCCCTCCCCACATCTTAACTCCTTCTAAACCCCTTTATTCCCATTGTTTTGCCATTTCCGGCCACTGCAAATATGCCCAGATTTGCCACACCATTATCGATGGCGTTACCCTACCTCTCTCAGACGTTCAGTGAGCGAAAAATTTCCCTCCTGTCCTGGTGCATTTGACCACCGATTTTAGTCTGACTGGCTTTTCTCCAGATTTTGCTACTTGAGTTGAGTAGTAGTAGTAGTGGTAGTTGTTCTTAGTTCCATTTAACAGGCTTCTTCTTTATACAGCGTGTATCACAAAGGTGTGGTAATATTGAAGGATGTGGTACAGACCATCAAATTGAATAACTGTCCAAAAATCCGGAGGCTTAACGTACATTCCTTATATCTTGGTTAAAATTTACGGCTTGGCTGTTTTGCGTCCGTCCCACAGACACTCCTATGGGCTTATGATAAGAAATTAAGTCATTGACAATGACTTAATTTTCCATTCCATCAAAAATTCCATTGAACATATGCATGTTCAATGGAATTCATCGTGTGTGTGTGTGGTGTCATGCGACACAGCTTCAACTGAATGGGCCTAGGGCCTATGCTGGCCAAGCCATGCATTTTGACCAAGACCTAAAGTGGAGTTAGGCTTTGTAGACTTAAGGGCTTGCCCCTACATTCGATCTGATATTTTGTTAAAAGTGAAAGCGTTATAGGTTTAGGTTTAAAGATATTTATTCTCAGAAAAAAAAAACAAAGTGAAAATAACTTTAATTTCGGAAGGCGGTGACTTTGGATATGGGTCATCCTCAAAAAAAGTGTACCTTTTTAATTTGTAACTAAACTGATATTTAGGCGGTGACAAAAACTTAAAATACATATCCAAAGTCACCGACTTCCGAAATTAAAGTTATTTTTTCACTTTGTAGTGTTTTTTCGGAAGTTGGTTGTTTTTTTTGGAAAAAGTTTTTATTTTTCACTTTTTAGTTATAGTACCTACCTCACCAATTCGAAATTTCATCATCCTTGGGGTCAAAACAATGCATATTTATACGATAGCAGCAATCGCGGTTTATTTACTGTTATTTTTTTAAGAGTTCCGTTGTCTGTCTCCGAAACGCATCATCAGATCTATATGAAATTGAAATCTATTTTTCTTTCTTTCTTTCTAAATGAAACCACACGTGAAGCACTAGCTTTCAAATAAAAAAGAATCATCAAAATCGGTTCACCCAGTCGAAAGTTCTGAAGTAACAAACATAAAAAAAAACATACAGATGAATTGAGAACCTGCTCCTTTTTTTGAAGTCGGTTAAAAAAAGGTTCCGACGAATTGAGAACCTCATCCTTTTGGAAGTCGGTTAAAAAGACAAAGTCACTTAATAAAAGTTCGTCACAGACGTCATTGCAGTAATTGTTGATACACACATCCAATGCTTTGCAAGCTTTTACAAAAGGTGTAATTTGTCATTAAATATGCAGCTAATTGAGTTATGAATGCATTGAATGAATGTATTGATTAGTATTAATTAATGTATATACATGAGGGTATTTTATTATGAAATTGTGCTCCTTTAAAAGTTTATTTTTTTTGCCAAACTTAGTTTCTCATCTTCGGTAAGATTAGAAAACTAGCTCGGCGACTGCTACGTTGGGTTACTTGTTTTACTTTAGTAAACAATAAGTTAGTCTGTATACTTTGGTTGAGTGCCTTCCGAATGAAAATACATGTATTGTAAATATATGGCTGTCTAATGTTCATTATTTTCGTCTCTTCATAAATTTGGCACGTCGGTATTAAATATGGGTAGTTAAAAATCATTCTTATTATTTTATTTTGTGCGACTTGAAGGCTAGCTATAGTCTTGGTAACCTACTTCATATAAAATCAGTCCCTAAAGAGAGGTACTTTTAAGAGGGTTAGAGGGTGAAAGTTACAAATATCTTATTTTTTTATTGTTTGTGTGCAAATCCTAATCTACATGCCAAATTTCAGCTTTCTGGGACTTCGGGAAGTACCCTAGAGGTTTTATTTTATATACACACTTGCATCGCCCTTTAAGAGAATAGGATGGTGAAATTTACAGATTTTTTATTTTTCTGTTGATTATGTGTAAATAGTAGCCTGCATATCCCAGCTTTCTAGGACTTCGAGAAGTGTCCAGCGAGTGAGTAAGTCAGACAGTGACGAAATCAACGTACATATTTGCGGTATTAATCAGATTCAAAGTATATAAAAACAAGTTAGTGTGTTTTAAAAGTCTGCTAACTTAATTTTATCTACAGAAATTGAGCTCCCTAGCATTATTAAAGCCGAAGCTATGCATGGGTATGAATATACAACGAAACGCTTCGAGAAAAGATAGGTTTTTTTTTTTTTTTTTTTTTTTTCTGGGTGGGAAATCATCAAATAACTTCTCCCGCTCTGGGTGGAGCGGGAGGGCGTGTCAGACTTTTACTGACTAAAACCCACCCGTGTTCCCTCAGTTGCCTGTGTGCCAGGGGCGGCGGTATCTCTTTCGAACAACCCGCACCCCCGGCAGGCATCGGCCCTTGCGGGCCCCTCTGTTGCTGCTGACATCTCTTTGAGGCGCGCGTGGAACACAACGCGCCGTCGACCCGGGCTTGGTCCTTACTGGACAGCGAGCTACCCATTACTCGCCGTCCGCAAGCCCGTGCCTACGGTGGCCGGGAATCAGCCTGGGATTCCCGACGCCCAGGGCGTCTCCTGCGAAGGCCACGGCTGTGAGGGCGCATGTACTGCATCTCCCTCACGTGCGCCGCCTCCCTCTTTGCGAGCATAACTGCTTCGCTGAAGGAGGCGACTGCCAGCCATGCCCTCTCGCTCCGTACCATGGCCTGGACCAGGGTCGGACGCGAGAGATCGCCGCCGCCGATCACCTCCACGAGGACACGGCGTTGCTCCGCCCAAGCTGGGCAGACCTCCACCGTATGCTCCACCGTGTCCTCTGGGCGATCTTCGCAATGGAAACACCCGGGCGTTTCCTCCCGCCCTATCCGAAACAGGAACCTCCCGAAACAGCCATGTCCGGTGAGGACCTGTGTCAGGCGGAAGGTGAGGACGCCATGCCGCCTCTCAAGCCACTCCTCAAAGAGGGGACTTACCGCCGCAATCGCGGCGTGCCCAGAGAAAAGATAGGTAGTGGCTGCTTGTTGTTTTTGGCTCATCTTGGCGGAGGTACTTCAGATCGTGCCCCCAGATCCCAGGAACAAGCTTGACATTGTAGTTGTAAAACATGGTCTCCCATACATTCTAACTGGTATTGAAAGTTTTTACGCATAATATTGAAAGATTTATCGTGTTACTAACTGATTTCTTGTAGGTTTTCCTGTAATCTAATTTCTGTATTTTCTATATATCTTTTTCTATATTTCAAAATTCATATTTTCTTAAATAACTTCGAAACTATGTATTTTAAAACTACATAAAAAATATTTGAGTCCTTTACATTATGCTTTTTCATTTGATATGTCACACGATACATTACGCAAGCCTTTTTTGTTTTCTAATTTGCCCCCCAAAAGCGACTCCATATTGAAAATGTATTTATTTATGATACACCGTCCATGTTTGGGTCCCAGACATTCACACGTGCATCACAATTGAACTTAGTCAGTCCAGTAGATACGGAGGAAATCGACTGTGATACACGGACAGACCGATAGTTAGTACCAAGTATAAGTTCTGACTAAATATTTCTGTTCCTAAGTTTCAGCTTGTCGTCTCGTGTTCGTGGTAGGTATTCTAAGTTACTAATCGTCGCGGATAGTTTGGTTGGTAATAACTTTGGCTCTACCTTCCGTGTTTCGTTACTTTTGGGACTACCTCCCACACTAAACTTCTCCGTCTTAGCCTTTAATTTAAACTAAGTATTATATAAAATTAAAGGATGAAACGATGTTTTCTGTTGGGAACTTAACCTAGTGGGTGTCTAGAACACCCACTAGGTTAAGTGCCTTTTATTGGTTCGTATTTATATAGTATTATTTAGCTAGGTACTTTTAGCTATTAGAAATCTTTTCCAAAGTTAATAGTGCTCTGTAGACATTAAGGTACATTTACAGCATCAAAAGCAGGCCTACATCGTAAGGTAGCAGTGGACTTTTCCTTCTAATGCAAACGTGCTTTTTTTCTTCTACTCGGTCATAGCGGCCAGTCTCAACGGAGACTACCCTTCGGCGCGGCAGATATATATGCACAAGTGTGTGCGCAGAGACAGGTGTATTCGCTCTTCCATCACCCTCATAATCCGATGGGACGGCAATTCTACGCGACCGGAGAGATCAGGCACAGGACTAACCAATTAACGTACTTTCCGAGACACGGGGGTATCACACCGCCAACTTCCTAACTCCGGGCTGCTACTAAAAATCTCCTAATGGAAAAACTCAATAACACTTTGCCCGATCGTGGGTATCGAACCCAGGACATCACGCTCAGCAGTCGTGCTTGCGACCACGAATCCAACTTACTCGAAATAATTAGCGATCATCAGACAAGCAAACTTCAGTTCAATATACTGCTGTATCTGCCATTTCATGGTATAAAAAATCTAGTACCGAAACATATTCATTTGCAGAACTCGTTACAAAAAAAAAATGAATGAGAAATCAGACAACGATTTGTAAAAAATTATAAAATCTTTAAAAACTAAACTAGATAGAAGTCTGTGTGGATCTTGAGTATTTTAGACCTACTACTTCAAACTTAAAGTTGAATATGCTTTAACAACAACACCTGATACCAATGAGTGGAAAAATCGTGGAAAACAATTTTTTTATACAATACACACAAATATGAACCATCAATATCCATTAAATATGGGAGAACCTTTACCAAAGAGCAAGAGATGCTCCAGATTTAAAATCATTCGTCGAATCCATTTCGATCTGACAGCGCGGCCGCTAGTGCAAACTATACCTTACAAAGCTACTAGTACCCACTAGTTTTTCTCTCTAGTAGGTTTAGTGCATGTTCAAAGAGCTTTGCTGTCGGCCGCAGTGTTTGTGAGCCGGTCACGCCTCGCCGTTGCACTGGACTTTTCTAAAAACGTGATTGAAAACAGCATTGACGTGTCCAAATACATATATAGGTATATTTACTGGGCTGAACTAGGATTTTTTCGGATGCCACCAATTCTATAGAAACTATGTATGTAGATTGGAATATGGAAAGGCTTATAAAATCGACACTGCCTCACTGACTGCCTCGTTGGGCTACTGCTGAGCATGAGAGCCAAGATTCGAATCCCAGGTCGGGTTATTGGGTTGTTCTATCTGGAATTTCTCAGTTGCAGCCCGGAGTCTCGAGTTATATCCGGTTAACAGCCATAGGCTCGACACGTATTACATAGGACTTAAACGGAACTGGCCAAAATGTGGGTGTACTATACGTACACATCTGCCCAACCCTTCGGGGAAGCAAGGCGTGAGGCGTGATGTTATATTATAATATCTGAATAATAAATACGTTGTAGGTAGTTACCTAGGTAGGAACTGATTAGTTAAGAAAATTTGACTTTATCGCTGTCGCCATATCCGGCGGAGACGTTTAATATTACTTTACATAAATATTCGTACACTATACACATTTAAATACTAGGTACAGATAAATAGCTACGAACCTAATACAGGCACGAATTTAATGCGAATACTTGAAACTGGTGAAAGTGTTACCTTCACCACAAATTCATGGATCACTCAATTTGTATGTTAGTAAAACCTTTTAGATGCACTTATACACACAATAACATGATGATACTGTCCGTTAAAGTGTATTTAAGTTTAAAAAGCATTGAGCTTTGCATTTTTTTTCTAATTTCGCAACTATAGTCTTCACATATTTCAAGAATTTTAAACACTACGGTAGCGCTTGAGAATGCTAGGAATCTGTACCACAGAGAAACTACATAAAACTGGTAGTTTCTGTTAATTATATAAGAGTGCTTGATCAAATGCTTTATGTTTTATTAATTACATTAACCTTAATACAATATACAAACAAACACTAAAATAAATATATTATGTACAAGTATATAAAGGAAAAAAGGGAAGAGCTCACTGGGCATCAAATAATTCGTTCGCATCGCTATCAGTGAGAAAAGTGTCCAAAAGGCTGGCAGCGTTGCCACGTGGGATGGCAATGCTGATGCTTTGACTTAAAAGTAATTAATTATTAAATGTATCTAGAAAAATGTAAACTTTTAAAACTTAACTGTACCTACAAGTTCATTTAACTAGGTAGGTAGGTAGGTAACACCCAAACTACCAAAATCCTAAAGTGACTGACTCATGTTCAAATAAAAAATATTGAAGAAATCATAAAGTTCCCAAATGAAAAGAACTGTCAATTAGAACACAACTACAATATCTTCTTAAATCTTGTCGTGGTTTTTCCAATTAATTAAGTTAGCGATCAAACCCATGCTGGGGCTACCGCCGCTCCACCTGTTCATACAGCAGGAAGCAACGATGGTGGCGGCGCGTCTAAAGGCTATAAATCTCTGGAGTAAGAGAGACACACAACACACCACACTGCTTAAGGAACTCAACAGTGTGTTCCCCATTACGGAGGCAATTAATGACCGAGTGTCCAAACAATTTATCTTCGATAAAAATAAAGGATCCAACTGCATGAGCATAGACGATGCGAAGGCTTGCGCCCCGCAGAGCTGCGTATCTTCCCGGACGGATCAAAAACAGGTAGTGGCATAGCCACACCACTGGGAGTCCATTACACAGTGTTCCAGGGCGAATGCATAGGCATCTCCCTTGCTGCGTCTGCTATTATGGCCAGGGAAGTTAAGGACTACTGGATCCGCATACTCTCAGACAGCATGGCTGTTCTGCAAGCGCTGAACAGTCACACAGTTGACTCTGGGCTGATATACGAGTGCCACTAGCGCCTCAACGAGCGGTGGACACGGCGGTTCGCTAGGCAACGATGCAGTCGATGAACTTGCCAGGAGGGGGTCGAGCATGGCACCAGTGGGACCAGAACCCATTGCGCCACTCCCCTTCGGGTATCTACGCACTCTGGTAAAGAAACCTAAGTGAGTGCAGGCAGGCTAAGGAAGCACTTCCTGCGTTCGATGCCCGCCTCACGAAATAGGTTCTCTATTTAACTAAATCACAGCTGCGTACAGTTACAGCAGCTGTAACTGGCCATGGGTCATTTACAAACACCTATTTTTCATAGGAGTAACACAGTCCGTTGTGCTGGGCCTGCTTATGTGCTGTTAAACAGCCCGGTGGTCGCTAATTAAAGGGAAAAATACTTCGGTAAACCTACCCTACGTCCTGCCAGGGGTGCGGATTGTTCGAAAGAGATACAGCGGCCCCTGGCACGCAGGCAACTGAGAGACACGGGTGGGTTTTAGTCAGTAAAAGTCTGACACGCCCTCCCGCTCCGCCCAGAGCGGGAGAAGTTATTTGATGATTTCCCAGCCAAAAAAAAACCCTACTCTACATGAGATTGTCAGTTACACCAAGGCGTTGCCGGCCTTTCTCGAAGAGCTGGGGTGGATCAAATAACTGATTCTCCCACCCGTACGCAAAATACGCGCTTTGACGTGGAGTTGCGGACAACAGCCCGTTTACCTATTATTAACACCCAAACTACCAAAATCCTACAGTGACTGACTCATGTTCAAATTAAAAATATTGAAGAAAACATGAAGTTCCTAAATGAAAAGAACTGTCAATTAGAACACAACTACAATTTCTTCTTAAATCTTGTCGTGGTCTATCCAATTAATTAAGTCTAGTAACTAACTCTTGCTAATTTCCTTCGTAAAATATTACCAAGACAGAGAAGATTGAAAGTAATGCACATTAAATGCCGCAAATGTCTTAATTATAATGACATTAATGAATTAATTAGGATTCTCCCTTTTTGTGGGTTTACGGGCCACAGCTTTGCGTAAATATTTTCTAAGCGACACAAAGGGAGGCGCTGATGCCGCGTGAAATTATATTCCGTAAAATGAAGTTGAATTTTTTTTATTCTCCTTTGACGTTCAAAGTTGGCAGAGTTAATTCAATTTATTGTGTCTCTTAAAACGGGACTCCACCGTAATGTTATTTATAGGGTTCACCTACGGCTTGTTGACATGCCTCAAAAAGCGAGTGCAGGAGCGCACCGGCGCGCCTAAGTGATTCGATACACGTTCAATATGTTTCATTAGGGAGCCCGGTGTTCGCTTATTCAATCATATCAACGGCGGCAGAGAGGCGCGCGCGCCGCGCAACAGCGCAACCTTTCCGCACTCCGTTCAATTCCTACATAATCAGTTTTTCCGACTCAGTAATGGTATACACTCAATTTATACTGGGATTTGGCTAGCGAAGACTTACTTCCACAAATGTGTTTTCCGAAGAGCTTTTATTGGCATACTTGGTACGTTGTATATTACGGCAGATAGTACTTTTTCGGTTTCCGACCCCGTCTTCGTATGTGCGATGGGAGACGATAGCTAATTAGGCAAGTAATAACGTTGAAAGTTGGATAATTGTTGCGGCAAATTGTTCCTTCCTCCGGTGGCGCTGAGCGTGGTACGTCCTGCAGAGAAGCCGCTTCTTCTCTAGCCGTGTCTGCGTCCTGTGTAACAGGAAATGGTAATTACCGCCTAATCTCGCCTGAAGCGCAGGGCGGCCCGGCGTCCGGATATGAACTTCCGTTATGATCAATTTAGCAAGCGAAATTGGACGACGTTACGCTCTGCATTCAGCATATCGTGTCAGGTGATGCAGAGCTCACGTGCACAGGACGCCCATTCACTACCAGATTTATATTTTACGAGATAGCTAACGAATAAGTTGCCTTGCTGCCGATGAATACGAATCATAAAGCTTTCAGCGAGCCAGGGAAATTACATTTTTATTCGATTTTAAAGTTAAATGTAGGAAATTGTGCCTCCCAAGTGAATGCAAACACGGAAGCTGATAAAATGAGACGATGAAGAGTTTTTGTACCTGTAATAAGCTTTACGTAGCTGTTATTGTTCAAGACTTTCATAAATTCTAATGCAGTTAGTAGATACAATACAGAGATTTTGATATTCAAGCTGTATGCAATACATTATAAAAAAAATATTTTAATGAAAACAATAAATATGAAGATCAGATAGACTACTAAGCTGGAGCTATAACAACTACTTATTTATTGATATTATACACACAAATCAAGTCACAAACGTATGCCAAAATTCAGCTTAATTGTATGGTAGGAAGAGCATAAAATGGATTAAGTACTTCAAGCTGCAACACATAAAATTCTTAAGTAGGTACTACCAAGTCAAGTAAGAAAAAAATGTATTTTCCGCTCTGCCATGTTCGTACATGCATTTAACCAAATAATTTCCCAAAAAATATTTTTGCAATACAAATAATGATTACTTTCAGTTTTTAGAACTACTTTGCCCGTCCCTAACCATCTTTTTTCTTTCTTTATAGACTAAAAATCTAGAGCGAATCTTGTCGTGGAAAACCTTTTCCCTTTGAGTTAAGTTTTAGTCTTATCGGGTGATGTTTATACAGATAATATTTCTTGCCATAATTGACGTATTTACAATTAAAATCAATAAATAAATACAGTTATTCTTAAAACGCGACACGGAAAGAAAAATAATAAAGTCAAGTCATTTGTGAATTTCCCGAAAACCGTCTAGCTCCTTAGATAATCGTTGAACATACATGGGGGTGTTTCAGGAAGACTTCATTTTTACACGCTTTATATTAGCTTCACTTGTATGTTTGTATGTTTGTTTGTATGTAACCGACTCCTTTGGACGCTATTTTGACCCACTTTAAACGGTCAGATTTCATTTAAACTTCGTAGACTTATCGAGGACCTATGACAATACAATAATTTAAAAAAAATAGAAAAAACACGCTTTTGTAGTTAGCAAAACTAAAAAATAGAAAATAAATAATAGTTAAAAAAAAATAAAAAAACACGCTTTAAAAACCAAACTAAAAAGTAGAAAATAATTTAATTCTATTAAAAAGCGTGGGGTGCTTGATATTAATTGATTATAAAAATACTTCAAAAAGCACCCCACGCTTTTTAATAGAATTAAATTATTTTCTACTTTTTAGTTTGGTTTTTAAAGCGTGTTTTTTTAGTTTTTTTTTAAACTATTATTTATTTTCTTTGGACGTCGTTTCACGGGCCTTCCTGTATGCAAAAGTTATTATATGAAATACTTAGACTTGCCTTCGTTAACATAACCTAACATCACGCCTGTAATCCAGAAGGGTAAAGGGTTAAGCAGAGTTGTACGTAGGGTTCACGCACATATTGCCAATTATGTTTACGTCTCAAGTAAAGTTTATGAGGCTATTGCTATCAATCGGGCACTATACACCGAGAAATTTTAATGGTTGTTTTCCCGCGGCAGAACAGCTTGCCATAAGAAGTACTTTCGAAGCATAGAGTAAAATAAAATAAAAAAGATTTTTTTGTTTTAAAATAATTAAAAAATGTTCGTCAACTCGATAAAAAACTACTCAATAGTAACACTAGAGGTAACTTGTAGGTGCTACTCGAATCGCACGCGCCGCCGACAAAGGGAACAGCGATGCATAAATATTAAAAGCAAAATAAACTCTCGCACGTGATGATTTTTCACAATGGTAAATCTGCCATTTTTTGTTTCTAATGTTTTATTTGTTTATAATACGATTGTATTGCCAAGACAAAACCTTTTCGCTGCGGGAAAACAACCATTAAAATTTCACGGTGTATGCTTGCCTACTATAACTTAAAGTAAATTATAAAAAAAACGAATTATTTAGTTATTTTAACCTAGTGTAAGTATGACCGTAATAAATACGTAAGCCTAATATCTGAAAGCTAGAAGTGTTAAGTTACGAATGTACTATTTTTTCAGATTGTATTTTTTAGAACCCGACAAGTTTGCGCTACGAAAGGTGCGCCTACACGAGCAACTAAAAATGCTCCATTTACATCCTGGTGAATTCTCGTCAACTATGACGTCACGACTACATCCAGCAATTTAGGGCAATGGCAACACGTAGCAACCTGTTGCCAGAGATACGGCTACACAATATCATGCAATATGGAGCAACTTAAAAAAACTAGGCAATACGCCCGTCGTACCCCCGGCGCCTCCGCCCGCCGGTTCCTCTCGCAAAAACGAGACGTAGTTGGAAACGTACAAACGAGATAGAAAGAAAATTGACTGAAAACCAAACCGATTGGATATTCGGCAACTCATGAAATATATGGAGCAATCAGAAGCAATATTCTCGAAACATATCCGCAATTTAATGTTGTTGCTCCAGATTGCTCAACTTAGTTGATCCAGATTGATCCATTAGCGTTGCCGAGCAATAATTGCTCAAAAAGTTTCCTGTGTAAGAACACCTTTAGTGGACGATGGTAGAATACTCGTAGGTTTGGTTAAGCTTTTCGAAATGAGACCCTGCAATCAATATTTGAAACTATTGTAAAACTGTAGTAAAATACCTGTAAATAATCTGATAACGTACAGTCAAAATCAAAATCAAAAGTCATTTATTCAAATTAGGCTGGTGTCAGCATTTTTTTAACGTCAAATTTACATAAGACAGTCCCCCAAAACGCCCGCCCTTCACCACTTCCTAGTGCTTTCGCTGGGAAGAAGAAGTGGCGCAACAAACTCCCCAGCAGCACAGCTGTCTGTTAAGTTGGAAGAACTTGATTCTATACAATAGCATATAATGAACATTTAATAATAAATGAAAATTATATTAATAAAAAATGGTTTATACAGTCAAATAAAATAAACAATGATATAAAGTAACTCATATAAATAATACCTAATAAAAAAATAACAAATAAATTCTTTATTGGCATAAAAAGAGGGTACAAACATAGTGGAGCCCTGCCTCCTGCGCTGGGTAAAAACACCTGTGTTACAGGAGCCAGTGTCTTCACCCAATCAGTAGGTTCTGGATTTTATGCAATATACAACCATTATATTTACAATATGATACCAAGATTAATAATGAAAAAAGCAAAATAGTAGTTACATTCATTATTAAAATAAGTTAAAATTTTAACTAAGGCTAAAATATTTATTTATTAAATAAATAAATGTTTTAGCTTTTATCAAATAAATAAATATTTTAGCCTTAGTTATATTTTTTATTTATTAAATACCGACAATTCGTGAACCTATATAACGACAGTATCCCTTCAATATTGGTAGATGTCATTCATAACTTAAGTTAGAAATAAAGTTATATTCAATACAGTTTATTCACGAATAAAACCGCTGTTTTTTTTTTCTACGTAATGTACAATAAAGTATATCTATATAAATAAATAAATAAAACATTGCCCGCTCGCATCAAAATTGTAAATACCTTCATTTGGCGCAAATCATATTTAATCTTACTATTTATGCTACCAATATTGTAAATGTGAAAGTTTGCATATATCGATTTTTAGATGTTCATTACTCAATTACGCAAAAACGGCTAAACGGATTTAGACAAAATTAGGCAGGCAGGTAGTTTATAACCAGGATTAACAATTAGGGTACTTTTTATCCCGGTAGAAAGTTCCCATGGGAATATTTCCGACTTCCACGCGATCGAAGCCACTCGCAAAAGCTAGTACATCATAGTACCTAATTTCAAACGATTGACAGAAATCATACAAGTGGGCCTAATTGTATTTACAAAATGTGTAAATAAAGACAATTTAAATCAATAATCAATTCAACAAAGATAACAATCTAAAGATAAACCTAGAATACCATTACTATCAATAGTTACATCAACGGTACAATTCTGTCCATGCAGCAAATGATGATCACAGCCCGGATGCTAATGATCCCATTCATAGTCATCTGCATTGATATGGAGCTATTATTACTGGCAACTACAAGGTAGGCTATGCCGTCATCCACCATTTGTCAATGAACCTCATAGTTACCTATTGAGACAGACTTATCACCTAACTGACGCGTCAAATTACGGCTAATTGATTAATGGTATATCTGGACATGGGACTAAACGGGCTACCGATTTGGGAAGACCGTATTGTCCTTACAAGAAACCGGTCAAGTGCGTGTTAGCCCACGCACAATGAAGGGTTCCGTAGAAACAAACTGAAGATTGTAATGGAATAACATATTCTCCCATACATTTAAACTGCAAATGTAAGTTGGTCAGCTATTACTCGCAAACTTGTATAGCCTACTTAGCTGTACTAGTTTTCCTTTTAATTTCGTTATATGTACTATTACTGTGATTTTTTCACATATTCAAAATCAACCATCTATCTGGTTTGGGACACTTGAGTTTAACAAAAATAATGATAATACATTTTTTGAAAGATCTATCCAACTACACCCCACACCGTAGGGTTGACGAGAAACAAAAATATCCCCACTTTACGAATAGAGGAAAAATAAATTCAATATTTTATTTTACCACTTTGTCGGCGTAATTGATATGTACATCCATGCAAACATCACAACGTTCTAGTACTAATAATCTCTGAGCTAAGCTGACGGAAGGACATGGCGAAACTATAGGTCAGGGTTCCTTGTTGACACAAAACCCTAAAAAACACTGGATAGTGAACATATTTTTTGCAGTCGCATATATTAATACGTTTTCATTTAATTTCAATGTCATTATAAAATTCAACTAAATTGTGTCAATATAAATAAATTCCGTTAATAGATAAATGCAAGAGTCGTTTGATTTAACTTCACCAAACATTATTATCATTCAACATAGATTCAAATAAACAAAAAAGTTTCCTTCAACATTTGTGCCGAATTTGCGTCGTGATTGAATTATCATTACATATCCAAATTAAAGAGATGTAAAAGCAAAGTAACCTATCCACTTTCTCTTCGAGAGAAATATATTTCTATACGTAAACATCTTTCAAGTTCGTGTATCTACATAGGTTATTGTAACTCACTTTTCTTCATATTAATTATTATCTTAAGAGCTTTTCATAAACACGGCTAATAAAGTCTTCGATAATAAGCACTATGCATTGATACGACCTAAGAGATTGGCATCCTCTTCCGAGAATAGGTAAATGGCTTTTAGAGTGCTGCGTAAACATTAAACTATGTCGTATATGATGCGGCTAACTCATGCAATGTATACCGTATGTGCTGGACCAGCTAACACATCCATTAAACTAGGCGTTCATGCATCAATCCAAAACAATTAGATTCGAAATATTCAGTTACAGAATGTCATATAATGTTTGTAATTCAGCTATCGGTGTGCCACATCACTGCAGTGCCTGACTCATTCAATGTATACCGTATGTGCTGGACCAGTTAGCACATTTATTAATTTAGGCATTCATGCATCCATAACAATTCGATTCCAAATATTCAGTTACAGAATGTCATAATTATAATATAATTCAGTTATCGTTGTTCCACATCACCGCTATGCCTGCGCTACACAAGTAAATTACTTACACACAGCCTGCCGACGAACAGAAATCAGCGCTTGCCATTTGCACCAGTCAATGCAATGAAATTGTGAAAAAAATCATTTTGATATTCAGAGAGCGAGAAACGAATGGCCACCCAGTTATTGTCGACTTCCATACAGACTCCAAATGGACAGCGCTCGTTCAATTTCGATACTTTTACAACACAATAGGCGGGAGTAAGGCGTGTTCACTCACCTCTCAAATTAAAAAAGCACTTGCACATTCAAAATAAACTATAGGGCACGAGTATTCAGAACGTGGAAATAAAGCTGGGATACATATGTGTACATTTTCATTTCATCGGTTCTTACATAACATTTAATTGCACGATATCCGACGCTGGCCGGTCTTTGCCCTGACGTGAACGGTGTACTCTGCTTGCTGTGTGTTGGTCGCCGCACATTTTGCAGGTTTCGTCGACAACGAACCAATTTAATCACGGTTTCGTCATCTCGAAACCCGAATTATATGCGGCTTCTTCTTAGGAAGTCTTCTTTTTCATTCTTCAGCAAAAGTCGCCAAATTACCTACCTACTCGTACTTATAATTATTTAAAATATTGAAGCTAGCATAGGACTCGAAGAAAATGATGATTACTTTTCTAGGAAAGCAAAACTTACCATGAATTTAATTAACAAATGGATGGGCAATTAATTAATTAGGCAGTGCCCTCGCTTAGTAAACAAACGACTTCAGGACTGTCTTCGCGACCGCGGCGTTAAAATGGTAGTGAAATTAAGGTCCTTTACTTTTAACTTTTCTAGTTTTAGGCTATTGGTGATGGTGAAAGGCATTTTTATCCAAACATCTTGTTATTACAATCATTATTAAACAAGATGGAACTAAACACATTTTAAATAACAAGTTGTTTCAGTTTTTGTGCGCAAAAAATATAAACATTTACATGTAACCAACACACAAAAAAGGCGCTAAGAATAAGTAGGGCACTAACAATTAGTTGAACAAAGAGTTTGTCTCCCCTATCGTCCGTCTGTCGTACAAGATTAACGGACGTTTAAGCAATTCCTCCGCAACAGATGACCAATTGTTCGTTCTCCCATAACGGCAGCTAAAGTTTTCCCATTTATTCAGTGTTCATACGTCAAGTCGGCGCGGCGGCGCGGGAGCGGGAGGGACGTCGCGCGCCCGACGCGTTCCGGCGCGATAAGGCGGTGGGCCCATTGTGGCAGCGTCGGCGCACGTTTCCTCCGTTGCCGTCGAGCCTACCGCATTGTTCCCCTCGTAATGAACAAACTTATTCCCAAGCCTAATGCTGCAAAAGCGCTACCGACTTCCAAATTCGCTCACTTTCACGTTATCTCGCAATTGTCAAGTTGTACCTTTACACTATACATTACACGCATCGCGACAATGTCTCTATAATAGTCCGAAACCCAGCGGCCTACTTTTGTTTGAATAGTGTTAGAGGAGTATTGGATGTGTACTCACATTAGCACAATTTGTGAGGGGTTGTTTGACGAGATCCGACTTCTATCAAGATTGAAATTTAGTTAAGTACTTTATCTTATAAAGTGTAATTGATGTCACGATGTGGTGGTTCAAAGGATATCTATTACACTCGCGGACAAAAAATACGGGTCAGTACGAAAAACTAAAATTACTCTTAAAATAATAGAGCTAACGGCATGAATGAAACTGTATGTTGTAGTTAATTTACCAGATAATAAAACAACACCAAATGTTGGAAACATTACTGGTTTAATTGTCAAAACTACATAAAAAAAACCATAGTATCCATAATATTTACGTTGTAAAAATCATGGTTAGTTGTAAAACTAAAAAAACAAGTAAAAGTAAAACCACTGCGAATTGAATTTATTTACGAATTCGTGCTTTTAACTTTTTTAATTACGTTGCTGATCATTAACCCTTTTATTAATAAACGTTGCTTAAAGTTAAATAATGATTAGCGACTGTTTAACCATAAATTTTTGACGTTTAAAATTTTAAACATCTCTTAACTTTAACCAACGTTTAGGAATATAATACTCCAGGTAATAGTTCATACGACATTAAAAATCTCTGCAATATAAAGTTAGTTTCATGCATGACCCTTATTAATTAGCAACTTAGGGACTACTCATACTTATTCAGCTCTGTTCATATTTGGCCCATAGAAAACAACGATTTTGTATGAGATGCGCACGCATCCATTCAGCCGCGGAAAGCTGAAAGGACTCTATACAAAATCTTTGTTTTCTATGGAAAAAAGCTGAACAGACCTGAATAAGTGTGAGTAGTCCCTTACACGGAGTTACATCATAGATACTTTATCAGACCACGAGTGTATTCAAACTAATAAATAGGCAAATGTTAGAAAATACCAATACATTTCAGGGAAAGTTTAGTGTTCCTACAGCTTGTTCGTTGTGGTAGATGAACTCTTGAATTTGCCTAAACTTACAATAACTCATAGAAATACTATTTAAAATAAATAACACATCAGTCGCGTTATACAACAATCGTAAAATACATAAAGCTAACACCATTCATGAGACCATTCCATTAAAATAGGGTTTGATAAATGATCCATTACTTATGATCATGTAACAAGTTTAATCTACTAGGACATCATTATTTAGCAACATCCGCTAAAGGTTAATTGATCATCTTACATTTCAGTAAACAATCTGTTCACGATCCAAAAGAAAGCTTCTTTAGCGAACGGTTACTATTTGTGTATTTAATTCTGCATTTGAAAGCGTCAATATCAAAGACGGGTGTACGAGCAAACAGTTACGTGTATATTTTTATTAATGGCCATGCAAGGCCTCAGCGGAGCCTCCTGCCTCTATTATCCGCAGACGCTCGTAAGATACAGCCTCCTCGCCCCTCTCTCGACCTACGTATTATGCATTCTCCGTGGCGCCAAAATTTCTTATTCATTCGAATACATTCAAAAATATCCCATAGTAGTAGCTCCATTTTCAATGACAAAAAATTCGAGACGAGCAGCAATAGCTCCGAAGGGAGAAAATCGTATTTCGATCGAAAAGAGGGGCAAATCTTTTATGTAATATGAGATTGTCATCGCGATTATTACAGGCAAATGATCAGTAAGTAGGTTATCTTCTTGCTTCCTTTGGCCGGAATCACTTTATTGGATGTTGTCGGGTACTCACTTTATTTTTGCGATTGTCACCTCTAAGTAACTAGGAAGAAATGTTGTCGTCGTGAAATGGGCACAATTTGAGTTCCACGTGGGGAAACGGTTTAAAGCAGTTGGGGGAAAAGGCGTTAAGGTAATGATTCGGATAATTTATTACATTTATATGGCAAACTCACTTTATTCTGTGTTTTATTCAGCAAAATAAACGTGTCTGTAAGTATAATACTTTTGAGTACGAGTATATTTCCAAAAGCAGTTAAATAGCAGAATGAACTATTGCGCTTTCTTTTTCTTTTACAAGAATCAAAACTTTTATCGTTCGTGGAGTGACATCAATTTGTGAGAAAATGCTTTTCCGTCGCCGGTGACTCGAATTACTCCCAAACAAATGCCTGTCGCGGGGTTGTTATCTTGTAAGTTTACAAGAAAAGTGTGTGCCGTGGAAAAGTTTCCACTACGAGATGATTTTGTAAAATCGTTTCGCAGTAAGAATTTTCCGATAAAATGAGATTGACGACAGAAGCGTAACTCGTAATGATATGTGAACACGTATTTGCAAGTCTTTTATGCATCGAAGCTTTAATTGCAACGTGTTGAAGGCGACAGTAGTTCAGCGATGCTGCGCTAAGGCACCGTGCACGGGAGCAGATGTGCGGAAAAATCACAGATTATTAGCTGGCTCATACGGAACCGGCGGCAACGACATATTCATATTTAAATGTCACGTTGCGACTGCAGCCCCCGAGAGTTAACTCATGTGTGCGCGACGACGCGGTTTCCTTAACTAGGATAAAATGTGCCGTGCTAAAGAATTACATCGTTGTTTTTGTACGGTTTCTTGAGTCTCTCTCTGTACGTCGCGAGCAGGTGAAATTAATTTTACCTTTTATATGAAACAATATTTTGAAACGTTGAAACGACCAACGTATTTTAACGGATTAGGAGTTGAAATCACGTGAAAAATTATTACTATGCTTGTAGAAAGATTGCTCTTTCAATTCTCATACCCGTTGTGGCTGGGTTTTATAATACATGAAACCTTATTGAAAGAGAGCTCAAAAATTTCATCAGCTCTTTGGAACATTTTCTTGAATGTACCTGAACTATCGACCAGGCTACAGAAAAATGAGAGATGGTCCCGGTACTTAATATAGAAAAGAAGACTTATAAAGAGTAAATGTAATGAAATTTTTATTCCCGGTAAAATAAATATTATAAAAAATAGGTGCTAGGTAGCTATTTGGTATAGGCGCCGAGATGTAAATAAATTTACTTTCTAGAGAAAAAATTGTGTTCACAAACTTAATTTGGCGCGAGGGGCAAACGTTTTCCCCGTGTTTTGCTAGACAACCTCAGCCAAGCCTAGACGATAATTATAATGAACGTCGTGTACGTTTAACACCTGAGATGAACGTGAAAAAGAATATTTAGTAAGCAGCACTTAGTTTATTATCTCATTATTTAATCAGTATAGATTTAACTACAAACTAAAAACAATATTTCTTCCAATAAATTACACGAAACGTTATTAAAAGCACAAAATTTACAAATAAGCTTTATTAATTCACAAAACAGAGGTTTTAAAACAAACAAGAACATTTTAGAAGTTCCACAAAAGACTTCAGAATCCTCGACCACAATGAAAATAATAGCTAACAGAGTGCTTTGCCGATAGACAATCAAAACGAGTTACAGAATTACAAAGAATAGGGAGGGATCCTGTCTTAAATTTCCGTAGTACAATACAAAGGGATAAAAATGTTGGTTGCAATTTTGCGGAGAGTCAGCGACTCAATCCCGCGCCGCCGGGGAGCTAAACCGAATTTATGGTTTGTAAATTAAACTTAAATTGGATATTGCCGGGTTATTTTTAAGCATTTGCATTTAGTTGTTCATTAAGGTTGTAATAATCTTTTAATATCTAGCTTGATTGCTTAGACTTTGTATAAATATGGAAAAGTTGGTTTCCTAATCACATCCTTACTTTAATTTTTATTAGATACTAGTTTTTGCCAGCGGTCTCGCCAGCGTGGACGTCGAAAATTATCCCACAGCAATGAATTAAAAGCATCCTATGTGTTAAGTTAAATCAGATTAACTATATATGTGCATCAGACTTCAACTTAAGGAATGACAGTCAAAACAAAACCCGATCCTCAAGTCATAAAATCAACAATTTTTTTTAACTCCCATAACACTTGTAGAAGTAGACAGAGAAATACAGCAACCGGAAAATACCCATAGCGTGGGCAACGATGGTGTCTGCACCAAAGTCATAAAATATGTATCCAAGGATATTTCAGCTCACCTATGCTACATAATTAACTTATGCATTTCTAACGGAATATACCCAGAAAACTTAAAACGTCCATTGTTATTCCACTACACAAAAAAGAAGACAAATTAAAAATGGGGAACTATAGACCCATAGCGCCGATCCCTATTTTTACAAAATTATTTGAAAAATCTTATATAGCCGACTATACAGTTACTTAGAAAAATGTAATAATTTAATAGATGAACAGAAAGGCTTTTGCAAGGGGAAATCATTAAATATGGCCATTTATGACCTCCTGAAAACAATTTTGGTCGCCATGGACAAAAAAATACCAACATTTGCTATCTTTATGGATATGAGTAAAGCCTTTGAACGACTTGACCTTAGGATACTAATGCAAAAATTAAGCATGTATGGCATAGTAGGTACAGCGTTGGATCTCATCTTTTCACACCTGTATAAAAGAAAACAAATAGTACAAATAACACAAGTCTGTCAGAAAACAAGAACTGAGATTAAACATAAGTCAAACTCGAAAATTATAAAATTTGGAGTTCCACAAGGAAGTGTCCTAGGCCCTTCATTGTTCTTGATATATAGCAATGATCTTTCAAACCATATCAATCAACCAATGGTACATATAAAGCTTCAAAATTCTGACACTGCATTCGATATAAATATATGAACTTAATGTTTTTGTGAAATTAAATTCTAATTTTTAATTTATAAGACTGCTTTTAAAAGCTACTATAGACAATTACGTAACAATAAAAAATTAGAAATTGATATACCTTATGGGAAAATAGCGCTAATCAATCTTCTAAATTCTTCGTATGGCATCATTGATTTACAACAAGCTGCCTGATGATGTCAAAACGGTACCTGTTCACCAATTCAAGTCGAAGCTGCACAAATTAATAGTAAATAAATGTGTTTATAATGTCAAGGAGTACAGTTACAGGATAAAAATATAGATAGATACCTATACACAGAGTACATTATTATATACTGGAATACCTATAGTAAGAGAAAACGTACATTGAATAATGTAACAATATAAATAGTGTGACATGCAATAATAATATTATTTGACATTTGTAGTACTTGTTCTGATTTTTAAAATTTTTATTTTTTTATAACACTTTTGTAATGTTATTTTAATAATTATACAATTAGATTATCGATAATGTAAAAATTTGCACTGCTTGTTAGGTAAAGATACAGTGTACTTTATATTTATTAGTAACATCACCTGTATTATACAAATAAATAATTTGATTTGATTTGATTGATTTGATCCGTTCAGCCATTTTTGCGTGATTGAGTGACAAACATCCAAACATATAAACATCCAAACAGGCAAAGTTTCACATTAATATCTAATATTAGTAGTATACTAGGGCTAACTATCTATCTGCATGTGAATATATCAATAAAGATATTTTATAATACGAAACCTGTGACGAAACAATCTCTACCTAGATAAGTCCGAACATGTGACGATGTGCTTTGAGATCGGCCACGTGCATCCTTTTACTATTCCTGGAAGTTTCTGCCTCACATATTACATACACCATCACGCCTGTATTCCCGAAGGGGTGAGGCAGAAGTGTTCCTATAGTACATCCACATTTTGCCTGTTATGTTTAAGTCCCATGTAATAGAAGGCGAGCCGATTGTTATTAACTGTATCCAAATTCAAATGGAAAAATCCTACTAACACTTTGCCCGACCCGGGAATCGAACCAGGGACCTCATGCTCAGCAGAAGCGTTTGTGACTACTAGACCGACGAGATAGTCACAGTTTCTGCCCCATACTTACCTATATTATAAGCACTGAAGCACTTTTGCGTATTTTTTTATCATTCCCTATTTCATAAAATGTTATTGACGTACTATTGAATACAAAAGTCGTTCATCGAGTAGGTAATAGAACGTGTATGTCAAAGCGTGTGCACTCGGCCTAATTGTGGTGGGTTCAGACACACGGTACACCACTGACGTGCGTTTGTAGCACTATGCTATGACAGACTCCGCGGCTTAGCTGACCACTGGTCATACGAGTAATATTACATGTTTGCTGTATTTTGCATACTTGTATACGACATATTAAGAATGTGATTTTTTACTTGTAATTACGCTGCTAAAATTCTGGCCCATTTAATAAAAACGATAAAAAGTTTGTTTAACCCTCGGAACCAGAGAGCTTTTCTAAGTATGTAGTTCAACAACTGTGGAAATTTTGCAAAAAGTGAGGGCGAAGGAAAAAGAAGAAAAACTGTTGAGATTACTTTTGTACAGCGTGTTGACATAGCAAGCTTTTATCACCCTTTTTATGGGGGAGAAATCCCTGACACATATTTAAATAGGCAAACAATACCGCGGCGAACAAACAGAAATAGACATTGAAAAGTGTTATTTTATAAAAAGAAAAATATAACAAGATGAAAATTTTGTGAAATAATTTAAATCGTAAACGATTTGAATTACTTTATAAATTTTCATTTCCTTCTAGGAATAGTAAAGCAAACTTTACTTACTTTAAGCATTTTGTAAGAATTATGTTTTTGAAAAAAAATCAGAAATATCTCAGACTAGAGACGGCTCAATTATGAGATGTGTGTTTGAGGTTAGTGAACGGGTTACTGCTCGCTCAAAAGTAATCACTTCACCAAATTATAAATAACGCTCAAGCATCGAATTACAGGAATGATTCTCGTTAAACAACCATAGAACAAATCTCAGTGTACAAACGAGTAACCGGAGCCGAGAAAATGACACGCCATATTTTAAGTATCGGAGGAAAGTCGACACGAAGGTGACACCTGGAGGAGGAGACAGGTGTTCAGCACCCCTGTTCCGCCTTCCATCGCCCTCTTTATTGATATTACGGTCGACGCATTAACCACTCCACGCGTTGTGTATTGGCTTTCACATGAGGGCACTACAATAAAACTAGATCGTGCGTTGAAATAAACGTGATGGGAGACCTGTCAGCACTCACGAGTATCTATTGTGAATTTATTTTAAAGACCAACGTTAAAAGCACACAAAGGCAACAGAATACCCCTTGTTACTCCATTGGGTTTGTATTAAAATGTATCGAATTGCATCCAATAAACCTGTAATAATATTGCTTATTGTTTCGTTCCGATAACTCTCGCTCAAGTGGAAATAGGAAGCAATTGGCAGAAATGCAACGAGGAAAATACAACACTTTATAAAGATACGAATTGACGGAAAATCTGAAACGGACAGTCTTGGATTAGTGCAGTGCGGGATAAGAATAATAAAAAGATTTCAAGTCGATATTCAAAATGTGGTCTGGAGATCGCGAGCCGGTCGCCACCGAGCCGGTCGCGCGCAGCGTCGCCGGACCGCAATAATGAGAGAGAGCCGCTCCATTACGGATAAGAGAGCTTATATTTCTACGGTACGGTCACCGCGACGATTGCCGTCTGTAATTGTATCCGGTTCGTCTGAACCTTACAAATACGCAGCTCTTAGCTTTAGCTTTTAGTTACCTTTGCGGTAGTTTCAATGCGGAAGCTATAATTTCGTTTAACGATTTAACTCTCATGGCTGTGACTGGACGCTCTGTCATGTTGCGAATAATTGCAGTCTTTCACTTCAATATCAATTAGTTGTAAGTGGAGAAGACTAAAATCTACCTGATGAGTAGTTTCATGTTAAATTAAATGGCAGTCTGAAGTGGGAGTATTTCCTTGGATTGTAAGTTGGCCGTCCACCAGGGATAAAAGTTTCCACGTAGATGGTTCCGTCTACCGCGCACCACAACATCTGACAAACTTAGGAACACTTTAATTAGCATCGCCTACCTTTTACTACGTTAAGTTATTCGTTTGATATGTACTTACAAGTTCGAAAGGGATTTTTTCCTTCCGAACGAAGTTGTCAATTTTTTAAATACTTAAAGTTCGGAGTTTAAGAGGAAGTATGCGAAACATTTAGATCTTTGATTAAATAACAAAGCAGAAAGTTTGAAAGGGACCAGCTAATCAATTTGCGAGTTACAACAAAGTAGGTATTAATGATGTTATTTTATCCTGTTGGAAGTTGATTAATTTAGGCGATTTTGCGTAAAATTTTACCCAATTTTTAACTTCCATGGTTGCTCATGATTTTTTGAAGTTTGTGGTAGGTACGTTCATGCAAAATTCTTAGTACAAAATGTCCTTTTTTAAGCCACAACACCTGTGTTAAACCTGAAAATCACAAGCAAATCGCTACACAAAGCCTTTAAATCCATCCAATGACGTTGTTAAGCGAAAAGTTAAAAAATAAGTTGCGAGTAGATATTATTAAGTTGAGCGCCGTCTACAAGCTATTCGGGATTTCCCTGTAAAGCCGTTCTCAATAGATGGCGTCGGGTAATAAGCTCAGCGATGGGCTATTACGAGGCTGCAAGAGAAATTCGTATCGCACGGAGCCTACGGGGTATCAGTGGCGTGCAACTTTTATGGCGCAGCCGGCAGATTGAACCATGGAAGCCGGTCACAATCGAAATCGATTAGAAATAGCCGTGGACCGACTGTCCGCAAATTACAACAATTGTTCGCGGCGTACATACAGCACTGCGCTGCAATTTTATCTAAAATTTGTACGCTATATGCGACGTGTTATTATTTTTTACTGCGAAATCATGCAAGCCAGTAGAATACATTTGTAACACCTTTTTTATAAGGTGCTGGATCAACTAAGTCTTTGTATTGTGTCTGTGGTTTTTGAAGCGGTTAGAGGGTTCTAAATCAACAATCCCTTTTTCTTCAGCAGGATAAACACGACTTGGCTAATGGTGCGTTGTTATTTCAAGGTTCCGGCTGCGAGTTTGGTATTTCTTACCTGATCTCTCTATTCTTCAGTAATTTTGGTTAGGGCTTAGGGCCTCAAAGTCTTATAAGAAATGCCAATGAATTTTACAAATGTGTTTAGTTTATATCAAATTTTATAAAAAAAAAAAATTAAATGTGCATTATGCTTAATTTTCATAAAATTTCGGCAGGTAAAGCAAATATACAATATCCGTTTTTTTAATAATACAAATTGCCCGCATACTGCCTGAACACTTTGTCACCGCAACCACGATATTTTATGCTGTGGCCAACTTTAATACTGGTTAGTGTATGACAAATAAATTAACACTGAATTTCGGCCTAGCCAATCAAATAACACAATGAACAAAGCGTAGGCTGTCACCGCGTTATCCTGCTCTTAAATGAGCTGCCTGAGATTGCTATAATGTCGCCAAATTTAATTGAATAAGGCTCGCTTACATTTTACGACACGGCGACGCGGCGGGCTAAAGCCGCGGCATTAATCTCCTAGGTAAAATCAATTGCCAAAAATTGTATTTACACAGACGTTACCCGTTCTATTTAAAGCCTTATCTGTCAGGGTTAGGTTATCTTATCGCATGACCGGCTTGTACGGAAGGAGAATCATATCAAAGTAAATTATTTTCTCGTTTACCGTCATTTATGAAAGTGCACATCTCTCTCGTGTAGTTTGAGGCCGGCAATGGATTTTACGTGGCTTCCTGAAGGTTCATTTCAGAGTGACTGGATATGAAGCAGACTTTTTATTGAGAAATTTATAGAGCAGCGTTTAAGAGCGTCACCGTGCAGCCGGAGCGGGCCGGAGCGGGGCCGCCGCGCCGCCGTCACGCCGCGTCCTGTGAAGACATCTCGCTGCCCCTTTATTGCTTGCCTCAAATTAATGTCTCGACCTCAACGAAGGATTTTCTACTTTGTGGGAACGTTTAACGGATTTTATTACGCAAATATTTTATGAAAAAGGAAACAAGTATTTATTTTGATAAATCTTTGGGATAATCCGAACACCCACAGACTAGATTATGATAAAATTGTTTCCGTGAAATGATTAAAATGGTATGCTCGTAAAATATGTGACGTATGGTCTAAAATTTTCATAGGCATTTGAGCTTTATGATTGAAAAGTTTTTGAACGTTCGTGGTTATCCTGGCAGCTGTATGATGTTGGCGTGGGGCCATTGAAGGGGTAGTTTGTCAATGTATTGTTCGTACGATGGCCGTAAGGACTGAGCTGGGGTGGGGTGCGTGTAATTTTCAGATTAGTTTGTTCAGCAAGCGAGGCTGCCGGCGAGCCGCAAATATGCGGCCAATAATAACGTCAGCCCAGCCGTGCCCTGGCGTTCCTGACGCCGGCGACCGACACTAACGAATTCTTCTGCTAAATGGACGTATTAATTTCTGAAGCAATTAATTAGATTAGAAAAGGTGGACATACGATACGGGCTTTGTTTAGCATTTATGGTTTTTGTATAGTTTTCGTGAGGCAGCTTTTCAAACATTTTTTTTTGGAAAAGACATGTACTGTGTGTACCTACGTCTTTTCCAAAAAAAAAAAATGTTTTGCCTACATACTTTTCGGAGTTCAGTTGTTTTGTAGATACCTTTGGGACTTAGTTTGATGCAATCACAAGATGCATTTTCTTTTACAAAAACATACCAACAAATCTATCGATTTCACTGTAGGCGGCGGCTAGCTCACATCTTAAAACAAAAGACAGTCTGTCGATTCTAACCGTTTTCGTAATAATATAGTTCTTGAAAAATAAACAGGCGCTCACCCAGATGTTTATTATCAGTTTCGCTGGCAATAAATAAAGTCGTATTATATTCTTGAGCGGACGATCTCGTAGCTCTATAAATCATTTTTATTGTGCTGTCGAAGGGTCCTCTGTAATGGCGGAGTTCAACGCTAAATTGGGTCGACTCTTACAATAAATAGATAATGCTTTACACTACAGAGCATTAACAGGCAACATGACGCGGAGCTATTTTGGTTAAGCTTTTAGGCGTAGGTTATAAAATTGCTAAACATTTTTAAGCTTGAATGATTAAAATTCGGAGTTTATTAAGGATTTCGTGATAAGCTCTAAATAGTATGAAGTCGCTGTTTCCGTCTGTCTGTTTCTTCTTTTACTACTTCTAAACCACGCAACGAATTTAGATAAAGTTTTCAGTTTCAGTTAGACGATTTCATCCGAAAGTTTTATATCTATACCAATATTATAAAGAGGTAAAAGTTTATGAGTTTGTATGTAGGGGGTAATCTCTGGAGCTACCAGTCGAATTTGAGAAAATCGTTTTTGAATTTGATAGCACAATTCTAGAGTAAGGCTAATTTATTCATTAAATTGTATCTTCCCAAAGTTGTGTTTAAAACCAAATATATCAGCGAAAGAAAAAGAAAGTCGGAAAGAACACTAAATGAAAACGAAGAGTTATCGTGGACGAGTGATGAGACGTGACGTGGCGCGGACGAGATCGCGGGAGAAGTACTAGTGCGTATATGCATTTTTTGTTGTAATTTTTTTTTTGATGGTGGGAAATCATCAAATAACTTCTCCCGCTCTGGGTGGAGCAGCAGGGCGTGTCAGACTTTTACTGACTAAAACCCACCCGTGTTCCTTCAGTTGCCTGTGTGCCAGGGGCAACGGTATCTCTTGCGACCAACCCGCACCTCTGGCAGGCATCGGCCCTTGCGGACCTCGCCAGATGGTGCTGACATCTCTTTGAGGTGCGCGTGGAACACAACGCGCCGTCGACCTGGGCTTGGTCCTTACCGGACAACGAGCTACCCATTATTCGCCATCCGCAAGCCCGCGCCTACGATGACTGGGAATCAGCCTAGGATTCCCGATGCCCAGGGTGTTTCCTGCGGTGACTAGGGCCGTGTGGGCGCAAATACTGCCTCTCCCTCACGTGCGCCGCCTCCCTCTTCGCGAGCATTACTGCTTCGCAAAAGGAGGTGACGGCTACCCATGGCCTGGACCAGGGCCGGACGCGAGAGATTGATCTCCGCCCAAGCCGAGCAGACCTCCGCCGTATGCTCCACCGTGTCCTCAGGGCGATCTACACAGTGGAAACACCCGGGCGTTTCCTCCCGCCTTATACGAAACCGGAGCCGGGGCAGGTCGCTTGTTTACTATCAATTACAATCTAGAGCAATGAAGTTTTTTACAAATATTTGTAAACAGTCGTTACATAACTTACTTACGAACATAACATAACATCACGCCTTGTTTCCCCGAAGGGTTCGGCAGAGGTGTACACCCACATTTCGCCAGTTATTTTTAAGTCCCACTTAATAGGGGACCCTATTGCCATCAAACCGGGTGCAAATCCAGACTACTGGCTGTACTGAGAAATTTCAGACAGAAAAACCCAATAATACTTTGCCCGACCTGAGAATAGAACCCAGAACCTTATGGTTAGCATTAGCGTTAGGGACGACTAGACCAACGCGGCAGTCAACTGCGTGTGTTACTCACAAAATAACATAGCCTGTGATTCCCGCAGGGTTAGGCAGAGGTGAACGGTCTTCATACGAACACCGTTACTTCTACAAAAATCAAGCAAAAAAAAAACAAAAACATATCTACAAACATATCATATCATGCAAAATTTTACATTACATTTTTTTTTAAATTGTTCTCGTACGTTGAATCCAACCAATAAGTCATTTACCATTACCATACCCATTAGTTGCATCAGGAAGTCAATTCAGGTCATCGTAACAAATAACATACGATCCGAACTTTATGAACCAAATCAATATAAAATGCGAACTATAACAAACTACTATTCGCGGTTCACTAGCTCCATACAATTAAAATCAGTTCACAATGTAAGAAAGAATGTTCATATTGAGCGCGGGTGCGGCGCGCGCGCCGGTCCTCGCCTGGAAACAATGAAAGCTTTGACGTTACTTCCGGTAGTTGCGTCGCACGCTATCCACCACGCCTCATTTCATCTTTCTCCTTCACAGTGCACTTCGAAGGACTTTATACATTGGAGTTAGGCTGTATATATGTAAATAGCGCTACACTAGGTGCGAAGATTGAAAAACGAATAAATTGTGGTTCGAAAATGTTATAGTTCTATAATGCATTTGGGCATAATCTACATGCTGTTTTTCTGGTTTTAGAAACATTATGAAGTATATACTTTATAAGGTTTCTAGTTTTTTGCCAGCGGCTTCGCTCGCGTGGAGGTCTAAAATTAGAGATTAGAAAGAGACATATTTCATCCAAATCCGTGCAGCCGTTTTTGCATGCAACTTTCTCATTTAGATATAATATTAGTAGGCTTAAGCCTAACAGAGTTATTTCTGACACTCGAAAAATAAACAATGTTTCCGTCAAAGACCGTACGGTATTTTATAAATGTTAATAATGTAGGTAGTTTTCATTTTCCTAAACACAATATGGCCGTGAAAGAATTGATGTTCATATAACGGTTAAGGCCCCTCACATTGTTAATGGCCGCTCAGTCGCTCGCTATATAAATGCATACTCGTTTAAAATATAAAACAATGTATGTTTATATTGTTTATATTACGCGGTGGGCAGGAGATGTTAACGGGGTGTAAGTTATCGTCGTGAAACCCTCGTTGTGCTACGTGCAACCATTACACCTGTTCTTATATGAATGTATGGATTTGGTAATATTCTTCTTGCTTTGTAGAGATTGAAAAAATATCTTGTATTTGTTTTTTCACACTTTTGTAACCTTCGAAGTACTTCCGTTAGATGAATTGTACATTTAAAAAAATATAAAATTATTTTTTCTTTTACTAAACGATTAGAAGTTAACTTTCTACAAACTGTAAATTACAGTAATTTTATGATATTATTATTCTTTACCAGCGGCTTCGCCCGCGTGTACTTAATGAAAGAAAATTATCCGCGAGAACGTACTACCGGGATGAAAAGTATCCTATGTGTTAATCCAGGTTCTAGTCCATCTGTGTGCCAAATTTCACTCAAATCGTTTCAGCTGTTTTTGTGTGATTGAGTAACAAACATCCAAACATCCAACACACCAACTTTCAAAATACTACTAGTAGGATGAATTATTCTTATGAAATACTATTTTAATATTTATTCAAATTCAGTGACCCAAGTTCTACTAAAAATAAAACAAAATGCCCGGAAATGTACCAATAAATAAACAATACGTTATTGTTCTGGCTCGCAAAGCTCCATCAATGGAAATTGAAAAATGACCGTTGATTGATTACTATCCAATTTAAAAGGGCTCTAACATCTACCCACCCGCCTTTTACTACAACCAGATGTAGCTGGATACGTCTGATAGTTGTGAACGGTTTTTTTCTTTTTTTAAATAATTTATTTTAAGAAGTAGTAGAGTTTGGTAATACACAAATATCCCACGTTTCAACTATCTACCTCCTAATTTATACTTCACTACTGCGCTCGAGGGTTAAATCCGAATAAGTCTTGATCTCGTGGGAGTTTTGGGATAAAAACTGGTCAAAATTTCACTCATGTGCTAAATTTAATCCAAATCCGTTCAGCCGGCGTAACAATCAAACATACAAAAATCATACTGTTTTGAAATTATTTATAATATAATACTTTAGATAATCATCTTTTGTAGAAATTAAATTATTTCCACTGCGATTATGATTATACACTGTGTAGTAAACGATTTTTTTTTAAATTTGCATTCCTGTCACATTACAACGAGTAGTCCCCACTTATTCCGAGTTCCAGGCGACAATAGCCAATTGCATCGCATCACGAACGTGTCTCATTTAAGAGGAACTTTACAACAAGGACGTGTTGTTACTGAAATATCCATTTCGTTTATCGAGTGGTCCAATAAGCCGCTCGATATAAAACTGGTATAAAGAGAGGTTATTTGGTTCCGGGAGCAATAAAGTGGTTCCGTGAGGACAATGGACACTGCACTTGTCGTCTGGCGACGGACGCTCAGTTTGGTCCACTAACTTCAAAATATTATACTTCCGATGCCTCCTTTATGTGGCATTGTCAACTGATAAAATATATTTTACCAATACTTTATTTTCTTTATACCTTCACTGTGGTACTTTTAGTTGTAATATTTATGAATGGCGTCACATTACAAATATAGCATGTCTGTGAACCTGGCAGAGTTAATTAGACCCTCACTAACCCATAGAGGATCAAATAAATAATTATTCCATCTCCTACTCGGAGTGATTAGTAGAAATCTGTTCAGTAATCCATTATTATGTGGTATATTCAGGTATATTGCGGGAAGATCGCATTCTGTTTAAGAGTAGCTGTAAGTATATCAAGTTAAACGTGATAATATTACACCTGTTTCTTCAACATCTCAAGCATGAAAGTACTTAGTAGCTGAACAGATACTATAACGAACCCGTGAGGCGTCTAAGATTACTGATCATGAAAGTGCAGTAAGATTGGGTCTGTTGCGGCGCCACAAATGGCTACGCTGACTAGCTTGTTAGTGAACAGGTTGGCTCGACACAATCACGGCAACCTCAACAAGGCGGCTAAGATTTCTCCCAACTCCAACTACCGGATAAATTCGGCTCTTCACAGCTTTGGTACAAATAAATGATATCTTAGGATATAAAAGACTAGGTAAATTTATCAGGCGTCTCAATAGTTTGTAGTAACAATTTCAAAACTAGCTTGAAATAATGTTAGTTTAAAGTTATTTAGGTGTTTCAAGGTTTGGCGACGTTGCGTCAATAGGAACGTGACGCGAAGATTAGAGATTGATAAAGCACGAAGCGATCTTCAAATATTTAGTTAGTTTTAAAATCACGAATTAATAATCAAAGCGCTGATGCAACAGGCCGTCTGTATTTAACATTGTATTCAAAAACTTTACAAATAGTGGTCGCAAACCAAATAATCCATGCTGCGTGCCATTTAATGGGCACAAAAACCTCAAGTTGTAAAATAAAATCATATAAACGAATATTGCTCAGATAAAAACCAACAAGGCAGTATTTTTGATAAAGCAATTCCAATAAGCGCACGCACGATTACTTTTATTGAGGGGATTAAAGTGCACCGGTCGTGTTACGAAGTTCATTTATGAATGCGGCCGGCCATTGCGACGGGGAAATCTTAAAAAAATCCTCTAAATGTTTCTCTCAGGGTACCTTATTAAGCGATCCTAGAAGTAATTGTGGCAGACTTACAAAGTTAAACGGGCGAGGTAAGCCTCCGACTGTGAACGCTCATAATCGTTATTTCGTCTGCGGACTTTACAAATTGTAACCGGCCTATGTCTGTGTTATTATTAGCCCCTTTAAGTTTTAGATGCGGTTCGCTTTAACAATATTAGTTAGCAGCCTGAAAATTAACTTCTACATTTCGTAGACTTTCGTAGCAAAACTGCTACGAAAGTCGTAGCAAATATTTTTTAAGGAAATATAAAATACTAAAGGAAACATCACATTACATGCTCTGTTTGGGTTCTTTTTTACCCGTAAAGGTGGTTACCACTATTGTTTTTTCAGAGAATATATTGAAATTGGAACTTTTTGCCCGCTAAGAGGAAGAATTTGATTTTCTCTATCTTGGACTATGGTGACGTGTGCTACTTCGATTTGAATGCGGTTTTGTTGGATAAGCTCAACAGACTGCTCAATAATTGTTTTCGGTTCATTTTCAACCTTAGGAAATATGACGATGTGTCGACCTATAGGTCTGAGCTCAAATGGATGCCCATTCGCCAAAGAAGTTTGCGCGCTTTGACTACGCTTTTCGCCTTTCTCAACTCACCTACACCTCCATCTTATCTTGTGTCTCATTTCCAATATCTATGTTCTTCTCACACTAATAATCTGCGTTCTTCTAACAATTTGCGGTCTTCTAACAATTTTCTTCTACTCTGTCCTTCTCATACTTCTGACTTTGTTCATTCTTCCTTTCATATTCAGACCATTGTTCTTTGAAATGCGCTTCCTCTCGATATCAGGACGGCCACCAGTCGGTATGCATTTAACCGGAAATTGAAGAGGTATTTTCATAACGAATAACGTAGAGTCATCTAAACATCTTTTTGCCTTGAAAAAAAAAATATATAAGTGAACATTATAGTAGATATGTATGTTTGTATGTGTATTATAAGTTTATAACCTATTTTAGTACCAATCTTATTTATTATTCATTATGATATAATTTGTATAGTTTTTTTAATCATTGCTCCTCTCAACCTAAGCACCTGCCATCTAATCTCTTCACCACCCTTGGTTGACTGGTAGAGAATGCCTAAGGCAGTAAGTCCACCTTTGTACCATTTTGTGAGCGAGAAGTTTAAAAAAAAAATAATATAATTATATGTGTTCGTCTAGCATGACGCTGGCTATCCTATTTTCCCATGTTTTCTAATTTAACTCTCTGATTTCATGTTTTAATTTTTCTACGGATGCAAACCACTATTGTGAACATTTAATTGGTTCCTATACACCGTGACATTTTAGTCGTCTTACAAAGGTGGTCCACTCAATGTATCTAACACAAAATACCTACAGGCGTGATTAAAAATTGTTACCATTAATTAAGGTAATAGGTACAAAGAAAAATAAATAATGCTTTAGAATTATGATATTTTATAATATTTACGTATCAAACGGTAGAAGATATCTACCTACCTAACATTACATTCCATCATTAATTTCATCTCCATAACAGGGTGTTTCAAACTACGTCATGCGTCTTAGTGAATGATATCTTTTTTAATCATGCAAATGTTCAAAAATATTTTTTTTTATTATTAATGGTTAGTACTGGATACATGGAGTGGGCTGCCATTGGAAGACGACTAAATTGTGAATGTCACGGTGTATATTGAATATTCGAAAACTTGTGATAATCCAGGTCAATGAGATCGCGTTACTCTACAATTACGACTGCTAATTAATGAAGCACGTAATATTTACAAACAACTTTCATTATGTCGATCACTTGTTTGTAGCACGGATATTTTCGCTCCTGTTTCATTTTCGCATAGGTTATGTGTTGTAAGTATATAATTATCTTGAGAAAGTTATTAAATAATTATGGCTTCGGAAGATGTAATATGAGGGATACGATGGCTCTTGTTTGTAGATTAAAATGTTAAACACATTTAAACGTCTACCGTTTTGTTTCTATTTTAGATATTAACTTAGTTAAACTGAAATCCTTTGAAGTCCCATATATATTCGACTATAGATGTAGAACTAAAATATCCATGATTTATCAAGTACTTAATGACATACAGGGAACATTCAGTCCGCAATTCAATTCTTGCCTGACCATCATCCGTCAGATGTCCGTAGCACAAGTTGCCTTTACGGTTACAATTCAAATTGACGTAGTGCGGTATACGATTCGTGGAAATGGTGCAGTTATCGAATCAGAATACATTCAAGAGCATGCATGACACCTCATGACGTCGAACCGACAGGCTTATTCACGCCGACGCGTCTCGGTGTGTGCCTCTAGTCGTACGTGTTCACAATAGTCATTCTACGGCAGGCAGAATTCGATCAATCTAGTGCCGAACTGCTTCCATATGCCACCCGGGTAATGATTGTGCGACGTTCATTGTCCGCTCCTATTAAAATGACAATGTATGGGACTTGATAGCCTGTTGGTACGAAGATAAGGTTTTGGGTGAATAAATAGTTGTCATGTAGTTGGTATGTTGATAGGTGTACATTTATGGAGATTTTTATGCTTTCGCAACGAAGGTTTTTACTGTTAATTTGTTTTAATTCAACAATAGCTGGCCCGACAGACGTACCCTGAGGACACGGTAGAGCATACGGTGGAGGTCTGCCCGGCTTGGGCAAAGAACCGCCGTGTCTTGTGGAGGCCATCGGCGCCGGCGATCTCTCGCGTCCGGCCCTAGTCCAGGCCATGGTATGGAGCGAGAGTGGGCGGGACACGTGAGGGCGAAACAGTATATGCGCCCTCCCGGCCCTAGTCACCGCAGGAGATGCCCTGGGCGTCGGGAATCCCAGGCTGATTCCCGGCCACCGTAGGCGCGGGCTTGCGGATGGCGAGTAATGGGTAGCTTGCTGACCGGTAAGGACCAAGCTCAGGTGGATGGTGCGTTGTGTTCCACACACGCCTCAAAGAGGTGTCAGCACCAACTGGTTGGGTCCGCAAGGGCCGATGCCTGCCAGGCATCTGTGATGTCTTCTAAGATATTCATTTTAATGATATGTTGTTAAGAGCAATTTTGATCTACCGTAAATGCACACCGTAGCTAATGTATTTAAAATATGTTTTTTAGGACATCATTATAAATCTTTGAAATTCTCGGCACTTCTCTACTATAAGGCATGTCTGCCAGGGGTGCGGGTTGTTTGAAAGAGATACCGTGGCCCCTGGCGCACAGGCAACTGAAGCAACACGGGTGGGTTTTAGTCAGTAAAAGTCTGAGTTGTCCTCCCGCTCCACCTAGAGCGGGAGAACTTATTTGATGATTTCCCGCCCAGAAAAAAAAGAAAAACCCCACAGGCGTTGTTTTGTCCAAATTACAATAATTCATACAAAATTTCTATAGAAAATGCAATTTCAGTTCTCCAGGTTATTTCTTCAGGTATTGCCTAATTTTCTTTTCATATCACTCGTGTATAAATATTAGAGAAAACAAAACAAAAAAAAAAGTTATTCACATCGGCTAAGCCGTTTTTTGGGTTTTAGCGAGACTAACGAACAGCGATTAAGTTTTTATTTATTTATTAAAGCAGAATATAGATATATAAAATGTTAAAAGTTACAGGAAGTAACGTAGAATTCAAAGTATCAGTTTTGTTTTCATAATGATGATGTAATTCCTAAAGTCCCGGCTAACGTGAGAAAGTTTGATTGGTTTCGAAATCACACGAAGTCGATTCGTCAAAACTCATTAAAAAGTAAACAGAAATGTCGCAGAACCAATCAAATGTACGAATATGAATGTTTGCACGTTTTTCTACAATCCTGTCAATATTTGCTTCCGAGTGTAGGTACCTGGTTCCCACAAAACAGGTTAATTATATCAATATACATAAAAGGAATTTATTTTCGTACAAAATATTTGTATTTGATATACCTACCTTAACCGCCGACTGAAAAGGTGTTTTGTTGTTGGCTGTTCCCGGTAATCTGGTATAATATATATTATAAATAGCGGAACTAATAGATACATTTTTGTCTCATCTACGTTTTTAAACTAAATGTTTTGTTTGTTAATGTGTCTATGCAGATGTTTTTTTTTAATAATTAAAGAAATTATAATTTACTGAGGTCAGGAGAGATAACTTTTTCAGTCTCATTTATTAAAAAGCTCCTTTACGAGAACATACATTTATTATATTCAGTAATAAGACTGGACTATAACAATTTTCTACAAAGCCAATTGTGGTTCTGAATGCACTTTATGGTACCATAAAGCGTACATAATAAAACACAACCTAAGTATTCAGTGAGCGAAAATAAAAATGAGGGCGAGTTTCTGTACTGTGGGCTGTGGAGTGGCTCAGTCACAGCCTACTGTTTCATTACTAGATGACTCGGCCGATGGGTGAAAAGCTGGAATTTTCCTTTGTTACAAAGCATTTTGTAGCTGTCCTGTATTGTTAGATAATTTTGAACTCGATCTCATACGCAATAGGATTATTTCTTGGTTGCGGCACTCTTTATTAATCAATCTGCAAGCGTGAGAGAATTTTGATTATTCTGGTATTGTTTTAAAGGTACCTATTATACCGTGTGGTGCCGGACGTAATGAATAGCACCATCTCATTACTTCTCGTGGGTGTAAGTGACTTACTAGAGAATGGGCAGCAGCGTTCTCTATGCATTTTACCACCATACTGTGATCGCAAACCCGCCTGCCCTAGCAGGCGGGTTGGCGCACGCCTACGTGGCGATTATGGCGAACCCCCCATTTTTTTTTGGGGCCAGGCCTATGTCCAGTTGTGGACGTCTATCGGCTGGAATGATGATTTAAAAAAAACTTTTCCTTACTTTTACTTTATAGAATTTTATCAAACTAGCTCTGTTCAACGTAACAAATGAAATAAATCGTAGCCATAACACATAATACGAGTCAAAAAGTAAAAAAAAAAAATGAGGATCTTATGTGATCTCGAGTTACATACAAGTTTTGATATTTTACAATTTTGTATCAAATAATGTTATAATCTTAATAATTTTAGCCAATTATTTGAGAATTTATTTTTGTTAAATTGGACAAGTTATTATGATTTGCAGTTATTTTTTTTTGTTTTCATCGTGCTTTAACGGGATTCACATTTGAGCAAGTAATTTTAATGTTTTCTAACCATTCTCATTAATTCGTTTTAATACATGATACATAATTAAAAAAAGAAAGAAACCTCGCAACCTTTTAATTTTTTTACCGTCATTCTATGTGTAAAACTAATCTATTTTTCTCTTAATTAATTTATAATGTTGGGTAGCTTCAAAACAACAAATCTAGTAAAAGAAATAATAAAGGTGAATAATAATTTACGTAGTTATAACAAGTTTTGTTTAGCCCATCACAAAGATTTGGGATTACTTTAACAGTTTAAGCTGGCTATGGATATTCATGAAATATTGATTGTCGATTATCTCTCGTTGTATTTAACTAAGATAATAATTTTACACTTGTACATATTTCCGGATAAAGAAAGCTTATGCTTTACATCCGGTTTTATTAAATATCGTTTGTTTTACGTATTCCCATAAAATAAGACAATATCTAACCTATCTAGCCTTTTCCCAACTATATTGTGGTCAGCTTCCAGTCTAACCGGATGCAGCTAAATACCAGTATTTTACATGGAGCGACTGCCTATCTGATCTCCACAACCCAGTCACTTACGATACCCCTTGGTAAGACTGGTTGTCAGAATTTCGGGCAGGTAATTACTAAATAATGTATAATAAATTAAAATTCACGACTGATTTATTATTAACGATAAAAAATGATAATGCAGAATCCACCAAAACCTAACCCTTTTATCATTTATTTGTTTAAAACGTAGCAAATAAGCTGCCAAATAGGATGTAATCCCGATTACAGTATAAAATTGATTTTAAACGTAATCAACCGCAGATAGAGAGGGAAATACTCAATAAATTGGATCGCAAAGTAAACACAATTAACGGGACTTATTGTTAAATGGAAACGTTGTGTATTGAACACGAGTGATATCTTAACTTATTGGAAATATGTCTTCATAATTAAGCCGTCCCTCGACACACAGTAGCTGCTTGATTAAAAGATATTGCTAAGTTTCTTATAGTTGTAAATAAGTTATCATCATCTGCCTAGCCTTTTTCCAACTATCCCGGGGTCAGCTTCCAGTCTTACCTACTTTTACGGACAAGTGCGTGCACTGACTGGACAGGTCCACTTAATCTGTGTGGTATTTTTCCTTAAAGACAATTTCAGACACCAATCTAGGTGGTCTTCATATGATCTGACCAAGATTATATCTGGACTTTAAAAGAGACTGTGGCCTCTGAGTTTCTTTTCAGAGTAGTCATCTAGTTCTAAAAATATGATTGACGTGTAAAAGTATTTATATAAACCAACTCACACAAATAATATCATTTATCATTTATCGGATGCTGAATACCCGGATTTTACATGGAGAGACTGCCTATCTGACTGAGTTATTATGATGTATTCGAAAACAAAAGAATATTCATACTATTTCCGGTATAAATAATTACAAAACGGTGGTATAAATAATTACAAATTCTGTCTATTTTCTAAATTTGTGTGAGGGAATCTTATGGTTATTGTATTTATGTAATGTGATCATCTGACATATGAGGAGATGTTTTTAAATATGAAGTTTTAAATCGTTTATAAGACTTTTCCCATGAAAAGAAAACCTATACCTTATTATTTGTCTGTTATTCGTTGTGCCGTTGTACCGAAAAGGTAGGTAATATTAGCTCCTAAAAAACTCTTATCGAAAAATCTCTCTATATTTCTGAATTAATTCTATAAATAAGAATCCTCAACCCTTTATATCTGGAAAATATGTTGACGCAAAGAAAATAAGAGACAAATACTATTTGAATATGGCTACTTATTCAGCCATGTTTCGATATCGTCCTGTAAATATAAGTAGGTACTCAGTAATAGGTAACTCAACCAATGTGGGTCATGTATAACCTCCGTGAAACAAATATAGGTGTGCCGATTGCGTAGAGATACTTGAATTTTGCAAAATGTAACAATTACCCTCGATGCAGGCTGAAATTACCGATTATTTTATAGTTGCATAGGAAATTGAGCACTTTGAAAAATATGCTTTGAAGTTATAAAACAATGATTTAGAAGAGTTTCTTAATTTTCTTATTATTTATTAAAATTACTCGGCATCATATTATTTAGAAAGTAGAATTTTGTGTCTTATTACTACTTTTAAATATTGAAGTTATTTTTTGATATAAGTTATATTTATCGAAAAACTATTTTAATTAAAGTTTCTGCCACCAATATTTGTTATTAGAAGAAAAACCCAGATAAACAATTTTCTAAACTCCTTCCGGTAGTATTTCTGTTTGTAACTTGACCAACTCTGCTTCTGAAAAACTTTAAACAAACAGTTAAATTCTCAGAAAAAGCAATTTCATTTGTAGTGAAAATAGATAAAAAAATTAAATTTACTAAGAATGATTTCCATTTAGTAATTAGGCCTTTTCACTTACGCAACATCTGTTTATCAGATTGTTTACGAGAAAGGCAGTTATAGCTCGGTAACCCATATTTATTAATGTTTAGCGCGAAATAATCAAGTTTATATTTTCCACGTTATCCAAATTGAAGTTAATAAAGCTTAGGTAAAGGTATATGAATCACACTTCTCAGGAGAAATTGCTTTTTAATCGAATGAAATATTCACTTACCCTCGAGGCGGGCGGCGCACGACGAGGCGACCGGACCGAGGCAGCGGCACACGGCCGCGCTGCTCAACCCCGCAACCACAACTGATTTTCCAGCGCGAAAACTTCCCTCGAACGCGTCATCACTCACCCCATTCCTGCGCCGGCCAATCATCTGTGGGCGACACCGGCGAAGCCTGCCGGGCCCACACGAAGGCCCCCGAACGTTGGGGTGGCGATTGGATCTTTTAATCTGAAACGTAAATGCATACAAAAAGAAAACGACGGAGCTGTAAGCCACCGTGCACGGGCTGTAGGCTGAAACGAGTCGTGCAACAGGTAAAGCTTTTCAGGCGCAATCTGGACGTCTGCTGCTTTAGTGCCTTGGTGTCAGTTGTCAAGTGGCTCTTTCTGGATTTCTTTTAGGGGATGAACCATATTTTACAAAGATAAACTTTTTATTTCTTAACACGCTAATGTAGTTTTTGTTTCTGATTTCAAGTGTAAGAATAAAGAATCTAAACATTTACTAGGAATTTTTTAAATCAGTTCTTTAAAGCCGATGATAACTATCAATAAAAATAGTAAACAGTATTTCTAAAAGTATTAAATATTTCTTAAAATATTTATTAAATCGTATTCCAACGTATAGTTTATTCTATATCAAAATATGATTTACCCTATTAAAAATTATTATTATTTGTATACATCTGCGAGTTGACCCGAATTAAATTGTAATTTATTCTTGGAGAGGATTTTAAATACTTTTACTAATGACGTGAGATTTTAGTTTTGTGTTACTTTTAACTAGAATCTTTTAATATTATAATGATACACTAATGCTAGTTTCAATAAAATTAATTAAACCTCCTAAATCCTATTAGCCTGCACCGCAAAAGACGTGCAGTGCATGTTTAATTGAAATCCTTTCAATTAGATTGTTTGTAGGGACACGTTACGCGTACCATTAGATTACTTGTTTAATTCTTGACCACCAGGGCCGTAATCTAAGTTATAAACTAAATCTTGGGCCCCGTCTCACATATCCCATAAGCCGGGCTCGGCTGCTATTTGAATGCTCCTCGAACGACCACGAATTAGTATGCGCGCTCCATTCGGGCCAGCGTCCCAATGGGCCGTAAGCGCCTCTATTCTATACCACTTAATCGCGGTCGCATTTTTGATTTAAGATTTGTTGTTGTTTAATCAATAAACGTTTCGTGTTGTTGTTTTTGTTCTATGTATGTAACTTTTTGTATAGGGAATTTGTATGGTAGTTGGATTTATATATAATACCTTTAAACGAGCAATTCTTGTATAGGTATATGTATATACAAAATCTGAATCTCGGAAACGGCTCCAAAGTTGTTCATGAAATTAAGTATGCAGGAGGTTTCGGGGGCGATAAATCGATCCAGCTAGATTTCATCTTTACAAAACGTCGAACCAAAAAAAACTAAGGAAAGCTCGGTCATCCAGATATTGATTTTTAAGTTAGCAGCATTCATTCCAAATCTCTCTTAAAATCAATATCATCTATATATTAATACGTGAAGCAAACATTTGTACTCCTTTTTACGGAAATTACGCGGACGAAGGAGTAACAAAATTACCTTTTTAAATATATTATTGCATTAGTTGAAAAATAATGAATTATTTAAAATTTAAATGATTTATGGTCGAATTTCGACCTCTGGGTACCACTAGTTTCAGTAAATTTCGAATTATGTAGAATCTGGCTATAGAGGCCTTCGGCGTTAAAACGCTTCATTATGTAATTCCTCTAAAAGCGATTCATTTCCTGAATTCCCTTTTAATTCTGCTACTTGACATTTAATTTCAATTAAAGCAATTTATAATTTGAGAAAGATTTTACGAATCTCCATACAAGAATGTCAAACAGATGAATTGCGCACTGTTTACGCAGTTACTAGTTTGAATTGTCAGTTTGTGACCATTGTACGATTTTAAATATGATTCACTAGATTATCCTATTGTGACTCTGCCAAAACGGCCTAAACTCCATTATGTCACAAAAATGAATAAAACTAAAATCACGGAGAGTGTTGGTAATTTTAAAGTGTTCCCAACAACGGTAGTGGGTGAACAGAATAGCCCACCGACTCGGTTCAATTTGTTAGTGGGATCTTGGGATACGTTCATTTTGTGTAATACACAACTACGGAATCATTCCGGCGGTGCCTGAATTATGTAAATATGGATCCAAATACATATTCGTGCGAATAAATGTCGCTACAACTTGAACTTAACTTGTTTAATACTTCTGTTTTGAATATTAATGTTTGTTTAAGGGAAAGATTTTGTCAATGGTTTAATGATTGTGATAATTCTTGGAATTTTACGTAACTTGTAGTTAATGTGTCATTTAGTTCGTTTCTAATTTACAAGTTTTGTTGTTCTAAAGAGATACATTTGAGTTTACAATTTGACTCACAGGCCTCCTCTGACCAATCAGTGATCAAAAATACAGTTTCGTAAAAAAGAGTACAAAGATTTTGCTTCACGTATTAATTTATAGATAGTTTTACATTCGTAGGTACTACAATTTCGTACTGGTAAGAATGCCAGATTTTAGTCTTCACTTAATACCAAAACAGTTGTATCTTATTCTATGAAAGATAAGTTTAGCGAAGTGAATAATTTTGCATGCTGACCGTGCTACATAAAATCATTTTAAAAATGACTTTCAACATTATTGAAGTTATAATTTTAAAATTATTATCAGTCTTATGAATAAATATTGTATAAGGTACTTAAATATAGTATCAAACAAACAAATAAGCCTACTGTAGCATGAACAGAAGTTGCGCTATAGCCACACAAAGTTTCAAAGTGGGCTCTCACGTATCTTGATGTAGTTTGCGTTATCTTGGGCTTGGAGCATTGCTCTGTTTCCATTGCTTGTGTTCTCTGTGAATGTTTAGAATTGAGCTAGATATGAGGAAGCAGTTTATTTATAGGAACATTTTATGATACGTTTAGTTTAAGGAATCATGTGTTCTGTTTGGGTTTTATGAGTTTTAGAACTTTTGCCAGCGGCTTCGCCCGCGTGCAGGTCGAAAATTATCCCACGGGAACATAATAAATAAATAAATAAAATTCATTTATTTTTGATAACTTAATCGATGCAGTCCAATTCAAATTTAAAATAACAACAATAAATCAATTCAAAATTAAAGCCAAATTCAAGAATTAAAATTAACTTCAATTTAAAAATTAAAATTACATTTAAAATCAAACTTAAAATTAAAATACAATATCAAAATTTTAATTATAATCAAAATCAATATACATTCAAATTACCTGCCCAATAAAGGATCTCCATAGCGGAGAAGAGATCCTATCTGCTACAGTCTTCAGAGTTCAAATGCCCCTGCAAATGAGCGATACAGTTTTCTTAGGGATGATGGCATGAAAGCCATCAGTGCGATACAGCGCAAGCCCCGGTGCACTACAGAAGCGAGAAAGCCTCAACATCATCCTGAAGATGTTGTTGTACTGGACGCGCAGGACATCCAGCGATCTTTTAGAGTGACCCACAGATTCCTCGTATAAAAGCTTTGACAATACGCCTAGAACAACGTTATCTTAGCTTAATACTATCTTAACTTAACTTGTATGTGTTAATCCAAGTTATATAACTATCCGTTTGCTAAATTTCATTCAAATCCGTTCAGCCGCTTTTGCTTAATTGAGTAACAAACATTCAAACATCTAAATATACAAACTTTCACATTTGCAATATTATTTGTAGGATATACACTATCTGTGTTCCAGATGTTATCCAAATCACATGAAGTCCAAACATTAAACTTCAATATTTATAATATTAGTAGGGAGTAAGATATAGTATGACTGTGAGGAGTAACAGTGTTAAACTGACATTGTTTTCTATTTGATCAAGAAAAGTATTAAAAGTATGATGATGGATGGCAAAAAAAAGGGAGACCGAAGAAAATATTGATGGATTGAGCGGAAGATGGCTGGGAAAGAAGAGAACAAGAATGTGAAGGAGATAAGATGTAGGGAACAAATGCAGTGATCCTATACAAAATATAGCTCTACGTTTTACAAACTAGGCTGTGATTACACGTGTCTCGTTTTTGCCTACTGCATGTGTGATGTTGCGTAGATAATATACCAAAGTTAACGAAAAAATTAGTGCACCCAGAACGATTTCTGATATAATTTCAGGAATAAGAATTTAAAACGTTAATAAAAAAACATGGTTGATGAAATTGCGTGAGTAATGAGCGCGAGGCTGACCTGCCGTCAGTCGGTACTGTAGGGCCAGGAGGCAATTTAAAAATTTGTCCCAAGGCGTCGCCTAGTTGTCTATATTATGTGGCGAGATATGCAGGGCGCCCGCCGCGCCGCCTCCGCCCGTGCTACAGCGCTACGACGCTACGAGACCTGCTACGATATTTCGTAGCGCGGATTAGTATCGGGATTATGATGGATTTAAATGTAGTTTTACATTATAATATTACGATCGGTATCAATAGTAAACTTCAATAATTTTGCGTTCAAAACTTCGTGTGTTATTACACAAATTCAGTGGACTTTTATCTTTTAGCCTGACGTAATATTGGACGCTTAATAAAGCAAGACCAACCAAGTTAAACCAAAATTATAATTTGGTTCAATAAGATTCACCCTTCATCAGTTCTCCTCAAAAAAGTTACACCATTAACATCAAAATCAACATGATTACATGTGCTTTATTTTTTTTAAATTAATTTAAAGACTTGACTTGAAGAAAGGAGCAGTGGAGGCCTAGTGGTAATGCACCCAGGCAGGCGCTTCACTTTTTGCAAATAATGTTATCAGCACTGTTCTCAAAACAGTGAAGGAAACCATCGTGAGGAAACCGGCATGTCCAAGAACCAAAATTTCATAGACATGTGACATCTACCAACCCGCACTGGACCCGCGTGGTGGATTATGGCCCGTTCTCTCTTGAAGAGAGGAGGCCTCTGTTGCAACAGTGGGTACATTCATTATAGGCTGATTTTGTAAAGACTTAACTGCCAGTTTTGACTCCCAGGTCTGGCAAAGTGCTGTTAGGTTTTTCGATCGGGAATGTCTCAGTAGCAGCCTAAATTCTGTTTTTTTCGTGTTTGATGGCAATAGGATCGCCCCTTATTAAACGAGACTTAAATAGAACTAGCAAGATGTACTTGTACTATAGGTACGCCTTTGCCCAAGCTTTCGGGGAAACAAGGTATATGTTAAATACGCGAGATACACTCCGGCTATATACATATATATAGCCGGAGTGTATCTCGCGTACCTTTTATAAGTTAGTTGGTCTGTGTTGTTTCCTGCGCCCGGCGCTCACGGGGGGAGGGCGCGAAGTTGACTTGATTGGAAACCCTATTCCATATTTATTATGGGCCTATTTTGTCATGTTTATTGACGCGCCTGTCGGGATATAACTCCGGCTTATTAGGCGAGTTTCAAACTTACTTTATTCAATAACATAAGCGGCGATGTTAAAACGTCTTTTAATTTTAGTTTGTTTTGGTCAATTGATTTGTGAGTTGTCAGCTATTTTGCCAGAACTTATTTTAGTTTCAAGATTTTTCTCATGTTTTAGGACGCTACCAATTTTTTTGTCGAAAAGGTAATGTTTTGAGACTTTTAGGAACCCTGCGTGAATTTTCATGATGGTATATGATATGACGTCGTAAGTGTTCAGGTAGATACCGAAACCCATTTTTCAGAAATAACCCCTGAGTTACTTTACGCACGGATCGGAAAAAGGTGATCTATTATTGAGAAATAAAAATTAGGATATAAAATTTCGTGTAAGACCTATGTGTGATAAAAAAAATTGTCGTTATGATTTCGACCGATTATTTATTAATATTTTACTATTGGAGACTGCCTCGTTGGTCGCAAGCGCTACTACCTACCTACATCAGGTCCTGGTTTCGATTCCTAGGTTGGACAAAGAAATATTGGGTTAGTCTATCTGGGATTTCTCAGTAGCAGCTCGGAGTCTGAATTTGCGCCCGGTTGATGGTAATAGGCTCGCCCCCTATTACATGGGACTTAAACATAACCGGATAAATGTGTATGTACTATAAGGTACACCTCTGCCCTTCCCTTCGGGGAAACAAGGCGTGATGTTATGTTATTTTTATTATTATTTAAAAAAAATCGGTCGTTGTACGGCACGGTACACTAATTAACAGTACCTAAAAAGTTTTACGAGAACAGTTCATAACTGTACCAAATGTGCCGAAAACAGTGAAGATGTTGTGTAATACTTACCAGATGTTAGGGCCTTAGAGAAAACACTTAATGTGAGGTCGAAAGTCTATCAACAAGCGAACAGCATGACTTGAAGGTGGTACGGCCTCCGTGCCTCGTTGTAATCACTTGCTGGTTAGAAGATTTCTAATATCGTGAAACATATATTGATGGTGTTAATTAATGTGACTTTGTGTGTACCTATTATTCTTATTATGAGTCTGTGTTAATTGAATTAAATGAATGAATAAACCCAATTATATTTAACAATATTTTAGGAAATGAAGATGTCATTAGTATAGTGACTACCTACAGTCGTTGGTTTCCTATAAATAGATTTTTACTCGTTACTATAGACGAATCTTCAGTTTCTCTTATGAATACCTACAGAGAGCAGTAATTATAATATAATATCGAATAATATTATATTAATTCGTTTGCCTGTTATTATTAATTACGCGTTTTCCCAGGACTGCCTGTCGTTATCTTTATTATATTGTGGAACTGTTAAAATGGACCGAATATAAGGGGGATAAAAAGAAACGTAGCTTCAGTATCACCATATTCGATTTAACGAGTCCCGGAAAATCGGGATTGAGTAGAATTCGCTGGAAAACAAATGCAGTTTATTTGTTGTGTTGTGTATAATTTTTTTTTAGTGGAAATGAGAAAAATAAGCTACTCCATATTAGTCAGACTCACAGAGCACCTAAATAATATAAGATGGGATTCATGTACACGTAAGTGAGAATTCTAAGAAAATATTTGTGTCTCTTTCATCTAATAATATTCCTAAGTGTTTTTAGGTCCCTACATATTTTGTTTTTGTCCACGTAGTTTTATTTTTTTACTGAAATATATCAGTGTAATTTCTCTTAATTAATTATACCCACTAAGATACATTCTCTGCAGGGAAAATTTTTATGGCTGAGTTTTTTATGAACGTCTGAACCGCTGTTTATCGGAAATGGGTAAGTAGGTAAGCACTATCTTAAATAAACTAACACATTGACATGGTAGCATTGGTAGGTCTATCCAATAGAGCCGGATGTGCCAGAAAAATCATTCTAGTCTGCGAATAAGTACTTAAGTAGTCTTCAAAGATTCACACTGACGTTTACTGTTATAATTTGAGAAATAATTGACATTATTAATTTAATAACTATGATTTATGTATTCATTTTATAAGAACCATTTACAAACTAATGTTATCAATAAGTTTACAGGCTTGTTTTGGCGAATTGTTTTAGAAACGGTCAAAAACCCGACCACCTACAATGTATACCTATATCTTGAAAATAAATTTCATTTCATTTTCATCAACAAAAGTTGCAGGCAAGTCCCCTGGCACGTCAGAACGCGGCTCGATGCGCCCAGAAGCGTTGTTAAAGGCATTATTATCCGGACGGTCGCGCTGCAAATAAATCGTCTGCCGTGCGCCCGCTCTTTCGATTATCTTCAAATCTTCATTATACCGACGTATGCTCTTGCGCCTCTTCCACCTACGTTTTTATTTAAGGGATGAATTAAATGCGGGTTATGACGGTTTAGTGTTAAGTGAAATTTATGGAATTGAGTATTTTTATTATGGTTGCGTTTTAAACATTGATATCATTTTGGGTTTGTTTATGATACATTTTTTTAAGTACCTATTTTAGCACAGAACAGATATATGAGAGTGGAAATCGCTTTTAAAGCGTTTCTTATTTCTATAAAGACTTCAACAGGATTGACATTAGCTTTTCGGTGGCATTATGTCGATCGCTTTTAAAGCACTTCGTAATCTTACAAAGACTATCAACAGGATTGATAATAGCTTTTCAGTCGGATTGTTCAATCGTTTTTAAAGCGTTTCGTAATCCTACAAAGACTTTCAACAGGATTATACGCTTTTCGGTAGCATATGCCAATCGCTTTCATAGGGTTTCGTATTTTTACAAAGACTTTCAACAAGATTGACATTATGCTTATATTACGGTAGCATAATTATGTCAATCTAGTACATTTTTGACTTTTGATTGGTGATCATAATAATAATAAACATTTTATTTTCTCTTTCACAAAGGTGCCTTAAATATATGAAGATTACAATATCTAAATAAATCCTTTGTGAGAGACTGGTATCTGCACTAGGAAAACCTGTCATACAGATTACCAGGCCCCCCCCAAAAACAGTGTATGAGTATAACTTAAATCTTAGAGATATTATATATTTTTAACCTTTGGTAGGAAACATTAGCAAAACTAAAACAAAGAAGTAAAAAAGATACAAACAAGAGAAGAAATAAATAAATAATAATTCGTTATTTGTGTGTTTGTGTAGTGTGGTGTAGTATAGTGTAATGTAGCGTGGTGTGGTGTGGCGTGGTGTAGTGTGGCGTGGTGTGGTGTGGTGTGGTGTGGAACAATTAAGAGGCTTTCAGTGCTAACGTAATCAAGGTTCTGTAGATACGTGGTGAGAACTTGCTTGCACTTTGATTTAGTAAGGGCGGATCATAGTGTCATTATTGTTGATAGAGTGGCCTTTTGTCGAGGCTATCTTGTCAAAAACGATACAGTCGCTACTCGTGAGACGGAAAGCCCAGGAATGTCAATGACAATCTGCTACATTGTGGTCATAAAAACTAGTTCATACGCCTACGGTGTTGGGAAACAATAGGAATCGATATAGGTTTGTTCCAGATTGTGTAAGACCTATTTCCATTACATTCGCATGCAGGTATAGGTACGTATACCACCACCATACTCCACCTATAGATATATTATAGGCGGGTCTGTTGTTAACACTTGCGTTTTGGTCAAGTCGATGTCTCCACATCCACCAGAAATAGTAAAAAAAATCGGCCAAGTCAAAAGTAAAAAAAAAAATTCAATCAGGCCATTAAAGGGCTACTTTTGAACGTTTGGAAAAATTGAATTAATTCTATGTTCTCCTTCTAAAACGTAATATTGTGTCGAAAAGAATGGACAAGGACGTCGATAGTTAGTCTTTTAAAATATTTTGTATCCATTGAAGATAATTATAGGTACATATTTGAAGACGCTGTACCAAGAATAAAATTACTATACTACAATAGGTACAACGTATTAAAAATTAAGCAATGACAGATACATTAATTATGTTGTTACAAATACTGCAACTGCGTAGACGATTTTTCTTAACATTAACAAATAATTTATCAGTGTGCGAGTGGTAGAATGCATGGTTATGGCGTAAAAATATTTTACCCCATTTTACCAGTAAGGGAAATACCTACCCAAAAAAATAACTTTTTCAAGATTGTATTTCATAACTTCATATGCATGATTACTATGTATAGCCATGCCTAATAACAGCTTTTGAGAACCATGTATATCTGAGTTAAACCATGGACAGTCAGATAGACGGACTTTAGATTTTCATCGACATCGTGATTAAATAAAATACCCAATGCTACGAAATAAAAAACTTGTCGATACTTCAAACTTCGAAAGCAACTGAGCAAAATATGCATTGATTGTTATTCTTACATCACTTACTTCGTATGAAACCGACTTAGGAAGTAGACGGTTACTTCTGTTACGAATTGAACATTGCAAGAAAATTCCACCCGACATGTTTCAAACTCTATGAAGCAATGAAACTTAAGTTCAATAACAAACTTTTAATGAAACACGGGTAGTTGATCTCTCTTCAGGATGTTTTTGATTAAGTATAACAATGTTAATAAAATCCTGGCTGTATGAAATGGAATAATGTTGCATATTTTTCAATGTTTTTACTGTTATTATTAGGATAGGAAGGGTGGGACTAATGAGGAAAATAACCGTAATATTAAAGCACAACTTAGCACAATGTTACATTTTATATTTAGCACGATATTTACAAAGATACCAAGGTGGGTGGTTTAATTATAGCATTGACATTTTAATATTTATGGAGAAAAAGGGCGTGCGTTATTTTTACCTTCAGAAATGTGTAAACAGCTACATTATCTTTGAACCTGAAGAAAATTAAGAGTGACTTGCTGTTTTAAAATGTTTTCTTCTTTTTAAATCAGATAATACAAATAAACAAAATTTAAGTATCTGTTTGTAATACCAAAATAAAAGCTTTTTACTAAATGCATATGAAAAAAAATGCAGTACGTAAAACAAAAAAACACATTTTTATCAGACTGTCTGCTTATTCCGGCTAATCTCCGAAAATGATTGACCGAGTTTGACGGGACTTACTGGCAGAAAGCTGATGTTTGAGGAGTAACATAGGTAGGCTGTTTGTCTTGGTAGCACGTTCCCGTGGGATCATTTCTTTCAAAATCTTTTATTTCTGACCAATAAAGCTAATTTGGTTAGTATGGACATGACTTAGAAACTAGTGTTAGTACCAACCTACCAGAGAACAAACGATACTATTTATAACCACGCCACAGTGGCATGTAGGCGTAGCCAAGGTCCCAGTATGGGGCTGCCCCACCTAGATGCTAAAGTTTGCTAGTTAGTTTTAATCTGCTATCAAATGCTACCAAGATACCGAATTTTACACCACTTTTATAGGTGTTTCTCCTGTTTTATACTCAATAACAAACTTACCTATAAAAGACGCACAGTATGGATACTATATCGTAACTGTATTTTATATATTGACAGGTAGTTCCACAAACTATAGTCTAACAATCAAATTAAGGGCACCGAGCAACCCTAACTCCGCTGCATCAAACTTGAGAAAGTAGTTAGTAATTTTATTGAAATGACGGCATGGGCCGGTGGCAGGCGTGCCCACCGGATATTGATTTACCGAGCCAATGGCGACCAGTTCCGGCTGCACTAGATACACTACCACATTATCTTTGTGCGTCATGTGCTACCTAATTAAGTTCCTCGCTGTTTAGAATGCCAATATAAAATGAAGTTTGGTCCTCGATACTTGGACATTTTAAATTGGCCACTTAGTTAAGTTAGTTTGCAGTGCTTTGACGGAGAAACTTTTCATTTTGAGTGTAAGTCAATTACTTACAAAATTAAGTGACCAAAATGTCAATAACATATTTTGCTGTTAAAATTTTACTTCATAAGTAACTAAAGCAAGAGATAGGAAGTATAAACGATTATGTGCTTGTCCGAACTTTACAAGCATTACCACAGGAAGCAGAAAATCGGAGTGACCGAGGGTGACTTTTGCAAGAGGACAGTTCCAGTAAAATTCGATTTCCTTTTCGTTTGTGTTACACATTATTTACCCCAGTGAAGTTTAGGGTTAGGAATGTTGTATCCAGTTACTGCTCTTTTGTAATACATCGATACTTCCTACCCAGGTCTGTACCTACTCATATAGTTTTTCCTGTAAAGTCGATATTTTACTTACGAGCACTAAAATGAATAGATACACCTTATATACACATGAAATGATTTAATTATCTTGTAATAACAAAATCATTTCATGTCATAGATGCAAATAAACACACAGTCGAGTCATACATAGATAGAGGGTGTCGAATTGTAATCTCTCGAGTATGCAATGAAACGTGCTCGCAATACCTTATCCAATTATTCAAAGCATCACAGCACAAAAGACTCCACTGCCGCTGATTTAATCAAACGATGATTACATAACTAATAATATGGCCAAGTTTGACCATCGGCAGGTAAATCTAAACAGTCGGAATCAGTGTTATGCTCTCTAAACGTTTGATATGGAATGAATAACATCACAGGCTCGTTACAAATGGATGAGCCGAGCGAAGCCGACACACGAATCATGTTTACGTGCACTCTATTCGTTGCAAATCAGTGGATGCGGCGTTTCAATTTAGTAATGTGGCATTATTTGTGTTTGGACGATGATTGGACGTTTTGAGAGGGTGTAATTAGAGCGCTAGGTGTTATTTATCATTTGTTATTGAAGTGTTGTTTTTAATTAGCATCGAGAATTACCTGTGATTGTTAGATAGAGGAGACAGTAAAGCAAATTGTAGAAGTTAATTCAATCTGGCTGTTTCAAATTACTGTCAAAACCACTTTGACAAAAAAAAACTGATTTCGAATACATTGTAATTAGTAAACAAACGACGATAAACTGTTTTTTGCAAAACAATAATAATATAATCTAACATAACATAACACAACACATTTAGTAGTTGCAGGTCGCGTGGGGCGAGCGGAGCGGGGACACGATTCTCTCACTCGACAGATCACCTGAAAGTGTACCACTTAATAACTCACATCCTCTCGCGGTTCAGTGGGCAACCGCTGGATCGTCACATATCTCTAAATATGGCCGGCGAAGCGTGACGTCGCCTGCACAGTTACAACACGGGATTAAGCCCACATGCCCACACCTCGGCTCCCGTACGACACCGTCACGTGTGCCGCCAGCCTTTGCCGATTAAATACCAAATTAACAGGACGCTTTTATCTTTTATTTTGTGTTATACAATATTTTTCAACTGTAGGCACAGCTTTGCCATGAAATATTGAGGCTGGCACGGCACACGTTCAGAACTAAATTGAATGACATAAAAGCTATTGTTGTTTTCACAGTGTTGGTTTTATGTAGTGAATAAAATTTATTACTAATACATGGTTTTTCATTCAGTTTTTTTGCGTCCCGTCCTCGTTTTGTAAGGTCATCAACAATAGTGTTTATAATTATAAACAGTTGAAGCAGTTGCGCAGTATTGTACTAACTAGAATAAACTACGTGTATCTATTGAAGAGTATAATAATATTCATTGGGCGCGGGCAATTTTCCGGGTGAGTGGCGACGCGTCTTTGATCAGGCGTCGACTATATCCCGAGACTAGTAAAAAAATTAGGACTAACTATGGCTTTACAAGTTCCTAGTAAAAACTCTTTCTGTTTTCATATTTTATTATTAAACAGATGTCACGTTAAAAAAAAACTTTCCGTTTTAAAAAGAAAACTAAAGTGTGTGTGGCGGAAAACAGTTCATTGTATTGAAAGCCGTGTCAATGTACATCACTAAAAGCATTTTCCAAAATACTTGTTCCCCAAAGTAATTCAATTTTACACCCCAAATAAGTCGTCCGCAAGCACATGTAGGTTGATCACTCGTCGTTTGTCTATGGGCACAAAATATCGGGGACGGGCGCAGGAAAGGGTTGACTCACACGTCTTAAAAGCTACGCTCCACCTTTTAGACATTACTTCCAGTATGTTTACAAGCAATTATGCATACCACAACGACTTGGACAGACAGTGTAATCAGGTCGTTACTTCATTATGTGATCATATTATGGACCAGAAAATGAGCCTAATTGTACATATTTATTACACTACTCCTTACAGCGAAATGTTAGGTCTTTATTGACACGGTTTTCAGTAAAAGGAAATTCAGTTACGTGATGAAAATAATCCAATGTGATACTTATTATATATTTGATTTTACCGTCGGTCAGCACTTTGCTTTTAGTGAAATATGGCTGTAATATATTGAATCTGTTGAGAAATGTCACAAAAATTGGTACGTTATATTTATTAAGGTAACTTTGTAAGTTACTAGGAAATCTTCTTCAGAGTTAAAGATCGTTTGATTCACGTTTTATTTCAGTTTTATAGTTTATGAACATGTTATCAAAATGTAATTTAAAAAAAACATTATGGCTAAATGTTATGAGTGAATAATATAAATTAAAAAAAATTGTAAAGGATGCCTTTAATTATTTTGACTGCTGATTAAACCTTTGATTAACTTATTCCAATTCTAAATACCTACATATTTAGGAAAAACCAAAGTGTTAAAACAGAACGTTAATCTTACCTGTCTGTCGACATGTGGAGAAGATTCCGGATTGCCTCTAGACGTCAAGACGCGGTGAACAGTAGTTGCATAAAGGACTCTTCACTGTAACACTTCTAATACCATTGATGTAGTGGACTAGAGCGACGTCGAGATGTGTTGCCGTTTGTTCTACCACAGATTGAGAACACAGGGGCTTTGGAATTTATGGGAAGTAATTGTTTTGTGGCTCTTTGTGGTTCAGTTTATAAATGAATTACTTGATTGAATTTGGTGAATTTATGGATCCTTATGCTTCAAGTTTTGTTACATCACTGAGATTTATTTTAATTTTTAGTTTCCACAGTTTGAGAAGAGATCGCGTGTGTCACTGGAGGACGACAAAGCGCGTGTGCAAACGCAGGTCACGGGTGGTGGGGAGGCTTCCGCTGCTGAGTGTCGCACCCTTCCGGTGTGCGCCGGCGCCGCTACGCGACCTCGAGCGTGACCGGCCACTGCCGCGCACCATAATATCCTATTGTCATCTAATAAATGAACTCTAGCTATCCATAAAAATCATTTCATGCATACACGAATAATAGACACTCCACAACATATGAGGCTCTTTCGGGTAATAAACGCGATCAAAAGCTTTTACATATTCAATTAATAGAGACCATATTTTATTTAAGCACTTAGGTTCCGCCAATTGACGGGAAGTAATTGCGGTTTCGTTTCATTAGTCTTAAATGGAAATTCGTTTTATCTGTTGTTTATTACATGGCCCATGATATAAACAAATTTGTAGGTACGCACGGGAAAAGCTTTTATGATGCAATTAATGCATATGGTTCAAGTGTCCTGAAAAACAAAGGAATATTAATTTTAATAGTGACACGCTATCTGTAATGGTTGGCGGCCACCTGAGAGTCTGCTTTAAAATATCTATATTCAGAATTGCAGTTAAAATAATCCTTTATATTCTGGCAGGCTTCAATCGAAATATTGGTAGATCAAAATCTGGTATAAAGTGAAAGACCATTGGAGCATTGAACACCTTTATAATCCGTCAGTCACGTGTTCAAATTTTGTCAATACAACGCGGTGGTTATTCAGAAGAGATCGGAAACAATTAGACAACAGTGGCATTGGTCAGCCGAGCGCAGTTCCGTGCGTCGCGCTGCCCTACTGATTTACTCACGAATATTTTCCAGTGCCGATCCAACATGGAAACAAGTACACATCTGAACAAAATTACACCTTATTTTGATGTCAACTAAGCACGTTATCGCATTTAAAGTGGAGGTGGGGTTTTTGCTCCTTTTATAAATGAATTCGCCTTATTTTAATTCAACGAATGAATATGAATGTTGGCCAGCGTGTTTGTGTGAGATGGCATTTAATCAATGCCCACATGAACGGGAAGGTGCCGCAGACTCTTTTATTTTATTTTTTACTGTAATATCAGGCGGTTGTTTATTATACTCAATATAGCTCTGAACCAAGTTGAAATATACTAAGTCAGGATTTTTTTTCGATATTTAACTTTGCAATACCATAGTAGTATCGTCATCGATTTTTACAATATTAAGGTAACATTTTGCTAAATACTACAATATGAGATAGTGCTAATTAGCGCCTACATTTATTTAAAAAACTTTTTCAAAAAAAAACAACCGACTTCCGAAAAAACACTACAAAGTGAAAAATAACTTTAATTTCGGAAGGCGGTGACTTTGGATATGTATTTACATTTTTTGTCACTGCCTTCCGAAATTAAAGTTATTTTTCACTTTGTAGTGTTTTTTCGGAAGTCGGTTGTTTTTTTTGGAAAAACTATTTATTTTTCACTTTTTAGTTATAGTACCTACCCCACTAATTCGAAATTTCATCATCGTTGCGGTCAAAACATTGCATATTTATGCGATAGCAGCAATCGCGGTTCATTTACTGTTATTTTTTGAAGAGTTCCATTGTCTGTCTCCGAAACGCATCATCAGATCTATATGAAATTGAACCACACGAGAAGCACGAGCTTTCAAATAAAAAAGAATCATCAAAATCGGTTCACCCAGTCGAAAGTTATGAGGTAACAAACATAAAAAAAACATACAGTCGAATTGAGAGAACCTCCTCCTTTTTTTGAAGTCGGTTCAAAACTAACTTTTGGCAGCGGTTACGCCCTCGTGGAGGTCGAAAATTATCTCACGGGAACTTACAATCGGGATAACAAAAGTATCCTATGTGTTATTCCATGTTACAAACTATCTATTTGTCAAATTTCAGCCAAATCCGTTTAGCCGTTTTTGCGTGATTGAGTAACAAACATACAAACATCTAAATATGCAAACATCTTAACTTACAAACTTTCACATTTATAATTTTTTTTTTTTAATTACTAGGATAGGATATAATACGTTCCATTTAAAAAAATCAACCTTTGGATTCTAAAAGGCTAACGAGCTTACACACTGATGTATACACCATTTGGATCTTGATTTTTACAGCAATTAACTAGTGGAACCTGGCAATAAAATTAAAATCTGTTTGACAACTATTCGATTGATCAATTAGGGCCTTGCTAAATAATTTTTAGGATTCTGAACCAAAGGGTAAAACGGGATCCTATTACTAAGACTCCGCTGTCCGCAGGTCTGTCACCAGGCTGTATCTCATTATCCGTGACAGTTAGACTGTTGAAATTTTCACAGATGATGTATTTATGTTGCCCCTATAACATTAAAAACGTAAAAATAAAATAAAATAACTATTTCAGAGGGCTCCCATACAACAAACGTGATTTTTTAGCCGTTTTTATAGATAATGATACGGAACCCTTCGTGCGCGAGTCTGACTCACACTTGGCCGTTTTTTATCTAAGGGAAGGGAAAGTAAACCCTAAACATCAGGGCATAATTGTCATGGAGCTTTCATTTACAGATTCAATTTTTTTCTGAAACTTGATGTGCTATTTTTGCAGCCGGATAGGACTTAATTTTGCATTTTCTCTTTAAATCATTTAGAGTTACAGTAGGTTTATGTATGCATGCACTATTACTAAGCATGGTCGCAGTAACTAGTTTGTATCTCGGCCGTCGGCTAAGTGCGCTGTGCCTGCCTGTCTGAGTACTTAACCTAATATTGGGTAATTACGTTAGGGGCCGCAACATAATTAACGGGCTCTCTCAGTTGGTCAGCTAAGACGGTGTACTGATACGTGCTTTGTGGTTGCTAGTAACCGCGTTCACCTACAGTTTTTACTTTGATAAGCTTGATGACTATGAGCCTGGAAAAGCGCCCGAATCAGGCTACCCCTAACAACGCTGTCCCGAATTTTTCCACTGAAAAAATAAACCTGACCCGAAAAACGATTAGATTCTGCGGAAAATATCTCATATCTCTATCTCAGAATATGTAGTTTATAACGAAAAAACTTGCTAAGGTACAAAAAAAAACAGAGTTAACAAAACACTACAAAGCGAAAAATAACTTTAATTTCTGAAGCTGGTGTCTTTACATCTGTATTATAGTTTTTTGCCACTGACTTCGGAAATTGAAGTTATTTTTGACTTCGTAGTGTTTTTTTGGAAGTCAGTTGTTTTTTTTTGCAAATAATCTGTTTGTAAAACATAAAGATGAACATATTTATAACCTCGTCCTTTTTTGATGTCGGTTAAAAATCGTTTGTCTCTAACTTCGCTTGATTTTTCTACTTTTTCTAAAACAGTTGATGGATTTTGATGCGCGTTTCACAAGTAGGTAAGTATTACGATAATTTTTTGAGGATTACTTAATAAAGCTTGGTAGATATTTTTAAAGTAGACAAGAATACTCACTACGTCCTCTTTGTTATTATGGATGAAAGGAAACGTTATTAAAAATAAACACTATTGTCATGAGCTTTGTAATTGTAAACTTTCACGTAAAAAGCTTAAAACTAGATATATGAATACCTATTAACAACTTAATCTACCTTAACTAAACATTTATTATTTATAAAAGTATAAACTAAAAATATTATTCTACCGGTTAATTACAAACATCGACGACTAAACATATAAATATTGACTACATGACGCAATTTACAATGTTTTTACAGTTTATATTTATTTATTAAATGCAATATTGCTGCTACACTATCTACTAATCTTACATAGTATAAAACAAAGTCGCTTTTCGGGTCTGTACGCTTAGATCTTTTAAACTACGCAACGGATTTTGATGCGGTTTTCATCAATAGACAGAATGACTCAAGAGGAAGGTTTGTATGTATAATACACATACTTCAACGCGGGCGAAGCTGCTGGCAAAAGCTAGTGATTTATAAATGCAACTACGTCTTTATACATATATTACATGCTTTCGATATTTTAATTTAGTTTGCACGAAGTACGAGTATGAACAATAATGATCACAAACTTTAATTCAAAACTTGCCTATAATAATTTTCTCAATATACATTCATTTTCAATTCTTCTAGTTCGATAACTACTTATTTGATAAAATTAATAAATATAATGACAATTTTATTTTAATCTCATTTAGGTAATCAATGTTCTGCACCTGGCTTGTAAGCCGAATCCCAAATATCAGCGAAACATACACTGGAGTGGAATCTATAGAACATGATGAGAGGCAAACTAATATGGCCTAATATAGTCCAGATGACTTTGCCGTAGAACTCGTATCTCTCGTCTATGCTGTCGGGAGACTTGTAGGAGAAGGTGTTGAAGATCCACATGGCGACGTTGGCGATGAGGAGGAACATCAGGACCTCGCGACCTGGCTTCTTCCTACGAAGCTTCTTGGCGTTGCTGCAGCGGCGGAGGCCGTCCATGATCAATGGTGTCTGAATTAAGACTTGTATGACCTGGGAAATAATACAATTATATAAATATTTCGCTTCTGTGAGATAATATGGATATTTATAGAAACTGGATGAAATCTGAAAGATACAAAAACAAAGTAAAACATAGTAGCACTTAATAGGAAATAGTTTCAATATCAGAAATCATTCTTACCATAACAATAAAATCGATGCTCTTGATTACATTTGAATAACTAATAGTAGCAACCAAAGAGAAGACTGTCTCCAGGAAGAAGGCGGGCAAGCAGATGAAAAGCAGTACATCATCGAGTAGAGAGATCGGGTGTTCGTTGATATCCAGCTGACGCATCTGGTTGAAAGCAATGACGACGGCGAAAAGCAGCACAGTGTGAAGACCTAGCCTCGTGGAAGAGTTGAGAAGATAGCCAAGCTCCATGAAATCCCTGGAAAAAATAGATGATTTAAAGATTTTGAAGATTCAGATATATTATATAGTTTTGTAGTTATAATAAGAATTAATGTAAAAGTTACCCACAAATAAATATATTACACAGTTGCCTGCTCTAATTTAAGAAAGAATACGCTAGCGACTGACGACACTAATATTATCTGAAGAAAAAAATCGTAAATGTCTTTGATTTCATAAATGATTGGCTATCAAGTATTAATAACTTACTCTCCGACGCTGCTAAATACGAAACCGATGATAAGCATTCCGGTAATGGCGACCATAACGATGAGACCCAAGAACAGGCCACGGTTGGAGGCGTGACAGTCAGCGTAGATCACGATGTTGCTTGTGTAGTCATTGTCTTCATTGGCTGTTGGGAGCCTGAAAAAAAATATGATTCCATATAGATAATATTGTGCGCAAAGCAGATATAGTTAACGAACATACAACGCCGTAGAATTGCAATAGCAAATGGTTGTAGAAGTTGTTTAAAATCTTTGTTTTGGATTCTAGATTCTCTATTAGAAGGAACCATTACGGATAAGTCAAATTGTTGTAGGGATTAAAACTAATCAATTTTTAGCCTTTAGCAGAAGAGATTGAAAGAACAGCTTAATCACATGTATCTTTCATCCAATAATACAATATTACAGTACCTGCACATGTGGTAGTTGTCTTCACTGTCGGAGTTGGCATCAGAACCGTTGTCTTCGTTGTCGCAGTTGCCGATGTTGTTCCAAATGATGTAGTAAACAGCAACTGAAATTAATACATTTGTCACAATTCTGGAAAAATATTGTGAGTGAAAATACCAGGACCCAGTGACAAAAAAGTAAATCATACCAAAGGCATCAGTTTCAAGAATTTTTGTACGCAAGATTTTTTTCAATTTGCATCTTTTACTTTGCCTCTTTCATTTCCAATTTACCAATCAAAGAGAATTTGCGATACGTACCAATAAGAATATTAAATTCCACGTTGAAAGGATAGAGGTACGGCGAGAAATTCTCATATATCGAATTAATGGCCGCGGAACTGTTGCATTCGGGGTTGTATAGATTGCTTATATCAATGAATCTCTGGTCCAGGGGTTTATCTGAAAAAATATTAACACAGTTATTATAATTACAGGAGTTTATAGGGAGGTATCAGCAGTAAAATCAGTTTTGGCAAAACATATTTCAAAAGGGTAAAATTAAACTGCTTGACCAATTTTATTGTTTTGGCAAAATCCATTTCAAGATGGTAAAATTAAACTGCTTGACCAATTTTGTTGAGTATAATAAAATCTCACCATGTTCAGGAATATCGTTTCTTTCATACTCTGCATAGTAGCCGTTGGCGTGCCTAGAAGTGGCGTACAGCGTCAATCCCAAGATAGTCTCACGACAGATCGCAGAAATCCAGAAGCACAGACTGCTGCCGATTAGATGCATGAACGCGAAGTGAGCTAAGCCCTGAAATCGTTGGCATTATTTGTACAATTTTAGTAAAAAAAAATGTGTTAACTTAGACAGGTGGAAAAGGAATATTCTACTCATTTATTACTCAATTCCTCATTTTCGGACCTCACGATTAGTAATCTAGCATTCGATTTACATAAACAGTATACATTTTTATTGATTTTAATCCACATGGATTATACATTGCTATCTATGGTAATTTTATTGATGTTAAACTGGCATTATGACGTCATATTGACGGAATTATTATTGCCAGTTTTAATCGAACAACATCGATGTTGTTTTTGTCATTACAAAACAAAGTCGTACACATTGATTCGAATCTGAATTCGGGAGCTAGGTCAAGGTCGGAAGGTTTCTTTTTGTCTGAGCTGTCCCACTCCTGGGCTAACGCCTTCCTTATCTCCTCGACTTCTCTTGGTATTGTGCTTCTTCTCGCCAATTCATGTAATATGGACAAATACATTATGTGCAGCATGCGTAGGTACAGTGAAGTACCCATGTAGATATAATCATGCTCTAGTATTATATAAATTCGTTCCATGATAGTCAGTTGGTCTTACATTTGTCGTAACATTTTGTACCTATGAGAGATAATAGATAACTGGTGTTATGTTCTATGATGATCTTTACCTGTGCCCTCAAGATGATGACGTTAGAGTACTTAAAGATGAAGTACAGCTGCAGGAAGCAGTAGAGCGGGAACATGACATCGAGCACCACTTGGAGGATGTTCACACATTTATCGTTATCGAGGTTGTCGTCGGTCAGCTGTCCTATTTGTACTGCCAATAGGAGGATAGAGTGGACTAAATGCCCTAGAGCAAAACCTGCAGGAAATAATAAAATTAGTGGGTCTAAACGTTCTCATGGTGGGCATGTGATACGGAGGAATGATGAAAATGTCGTGAGGAAAGTTTTGAGTATGAATGTCGATGGATATAAGAGTAGGGGAAGATCAAAGAAATGATAAATGAACTGTGTGAATGATGATAATATGGTGACTGCTGAAATAACGACTTTAACAGGAGTATAGAAGAAAAAACATGTTGGACCGGCCCCAAATAAACTGGGATAAGGGCGATGATGGTGATGAGTTGGTCTGTAAAGCTATTGGTAGTTTAAACTAAAACTCGCGTCTCGAGAACGAGAGCACTAGTTCGCACAAGGCAATTATCTATGTGACTATTTCACTTATTGGTACTTTCTAAGGTCATCAAGAACATCACTGAGTTAACTAAATAAAAGCAACGGAAGGAATTTTTTTTAATGCCTGTATCACTCATTCAGTGAAATATATTATAATGATACCAAATAAAGATACATTTTATATTTGTTTTTATTGTATTATTTTTCTCTTGACATTTGTATCAGTGAAAATGTACATTAAATTTAATTTAAAAAAAAATTCTTGATGTATCTACTTCAGTGGATTTGAAAATTGTTTAGAATATGTTTTGTTTGTACTACGAAGATTGTTCTAAAACCACTCATGAATATAATATAAATTCATTTAATTTTTTATATTTAAGTTATAATGTCATCAAGTTGTATTCGTTTTTACTGTAATATATTTCGACGCAATGTAAAAACTGTTAATTAAATTAACATATTAGTGAGCGTAGTGATATGTATGCCTATAGCCTATCTGCCTATCCCCAAAGTCCCCTTCCCAAGTAGCAAGACGGTTGGGGTCTGCTAAGTTACTCACTATTGATGATCTAGTTATTCATATTGTTGCATTTATCCTGGCCTGGGTTGTGCAAAGGATTCGTTCACAGTGAGAAATACAAACAATTACAGGTACCTAAGTTCTATTGCGCGGTGCCTAATTGATCTGAAGTAGGTGACAACATTTGACAATATTTGATTCATATGTGTAATAAAATTAGATAATATCATCCATACTTATACATATAATAAATTCGAAACTAAGTAATAAGAACTGTGTCTGACTGTCCTCTGCCTGATTTTGTAACCTTGCCTTGACAGTTGTACGGATTTCGACGAAATTTGGCACACAGGTATACCTGGAGGAAAGACATACGGTACTTTTATCCAGGAACTTATTTGGAAAAATTCCGAACTCGACGTAGGCAAAGCCGCGGGCAAATGGTTGTACTTTTTTTAGAATTTAAAATAAGTCAAACAATATTTATAAATAGATATCGATACAGACAATGCACGTCACAGTACCATGACTTTAATGATTCCTATCGTTTTATCTGATCATAATTACTTATTATCAGTCAATAATAAGTATGCGACATTGAACACTACCGAAATTTGCTGGAATTACACAACTTTTACGCAACATTATCAATAATAAAAATGGTTCAATAACAAGTGTGAGTCGGACTCGCCCACCGAGGGTTCCGTACAAATATGAATTTTTTGTTGATATTGTGAATGACGGTGGATATTTTTTATGATTTGATTACAAAATTATAGTTTTCAGATTTTTCTCTGTACTATTTTAGTATAAGACGATATTACTTGCCCAATTTTATAATTCTAGGTCAACGGAAAGTACCCTATAAATTTTGATTCTCTTGAGAGTGACGAAATATACGATTTTTGCGGCATAAATGACCGTATCATTTTTTTACGTTAACTTAGTTTTATTTTTTTCACAGCTTCAGGAAACTGTAGATCTGAGTATATCATTTTAATTTCAACTCGATACCTCCACGCGTTCCCGAGATAAAGGGTCTTGACAGACAGACAGACAGACGGACGGACAATAAAGTGATCCTATAAGGGTTCCGTTTTTTCCTTTTGAGGTACGGAACCCTAAAAACGATGTTTTTTCCTGTCTAATAAATGTTACACGACAGTTTTATAGAAATGAGTAGGCCTGTTCTATTCTCGTTCGGTAAAACAGTCATGGTCATCATCTGCCTAGCCTTTTCTCAACTGTGTTGGGGTCGGCTTCCAGTCTAACCCTATTTAGCTGAATACCAGTATTTTATATGGATCCACTGTCTATCTGACTTCCACAACCCAGTTAATGGGTAACACGACACCCCTTGGCAAGACTGGTTGTCCGACTTTCGGGCTTCTGACGACCCGTAACGACTGTCAAATATCCTCAAATGTTAGCCGGAACCAACGGCTTAGTGTGCTTTCCGAGGCACGGAGGGGTATTTGTATGTTGAGATGGTCAAGCACGCACCAGCTGCGGCGAACGTAGCTTAACCGATATACCCATGCGGCTGTTGTAACTCAGCCAAAGGTAAAACAGTCATGGTAATAAATAAAATTAGCTAGTCAGCAGAGGTCTTATCTATGCTGACTGCACCCAAGTTGCGCTGGGCGGATAAGATACGGCTTTAAGTAAATGAAATGAAATGAAATTTTATTTCATTACCAGAATATAGGTACTTACATAGTAAAATGGTAGAATAATTATAATAATTATATACAAGGTGAATTTTTAGTCACCGTTTAAATTTTTCACGGTGATATAGTACCCGTGAAATTGAACAAAGTTAATGAAAAAAATTCGGACATCCCATACAAAATCGATCAGCTGACTATTGATTTTGCATGAGAGGTCCGTTTTTTTTTCATATTTCGACCCATGTCCCTTGGAGAAAGTTATTCAATTTCACGGGTACTATCACCCTGAAAAATTTAAACGGTGACTAAAAATTCACCTTGTATTAAGGCGTTAAAAAATTAACGTGAAGGCTCTTTTAGTACAAAAAATAAATTACTCTAGCTAGCGACTACTCTATTCCCAGGTCGAGGAAAGTGTTATTGGGGTTATCCAACAGAATTTTCTAAGTACCTACAAGCAGAGCTATTCTGTAAAAATCTTACAGTGAAAACGTAGGCGAAGTGAGCTCGAACTGAGCTGACCTTCTACCTGATGCTAGGAATTAATATTATTGACAACTCACTTCGAGCTCACTTGACGTAAGTTTTCACGGTGAGATTTTTACAGAATAGCACTACAGCGGTGCTATTCTGTTAAAATCTCACCGTGAGTACTTAGGTGAAATAAGCTGTTATTCCATCTGGCACTAGGGATTGACACTAAAGACAGCTCACTTAAAACTCACTTCGCCCAAGTTTTCACGGTGAGATTTTTCAGAATAGCACCACAGGTCGGAGTGTGGATTTGTGCCTGGTGGTTGGCAATACACTCACCCCTTATTACATGGGGCTTAAACATGACTAGCGAAGTGTGGGTGTAAACAGGCGTTATGTATGTGTTATGTTCTAGCTAGGGACTGCCTACTGCACAGTTTGTCGAGAGGTTAGACCACTTAGAGCTTACAGTAAGCACTAGGTGAAGATCAGTTGGATCAACGATGGAATTGCGTAACACACAATGGCAATGCATTTATTTTGACAATTCAACAATGTGTGTTTTTCACGTTGTAAGTAGACGAATTTTTCTAACATTTATGAAGCACTGGATTAGCGTATAATTTCTCTAAAGCTCCTTCTATTTGTGAAATAAAATATGTTACGTGATCGGGGTGCTGGCCTGGTAATGCGTTAAATGTTCAATTTAGGTAATTCTCGGTAGCAACCCGAAGTCCGGATTTATGCCCGATTGTTGGAAATAAGTTTACCTCTATTACATGAAACTTATTAAAAAACTGGCGAAATATTATATTGTCATTGACTGATTGACTGATTTGACCAGCGTCTTTTTACAAAAAATATGTTTCTATTTTTTTAATTAAAAATCGAATATACATGATATTAGATTATCCCGCTCGGCTATGCCGATTAATGCCGCCCTGAGGAAGAGTATAGCAGCCTTAACTGAAATTAATCCTTACCAGCGGCACCCATCTTAAGGTAGAAGCTTCCAGAATGCCGGCCTTGGCTGAAGCAGTACTCATGCTTGGTGGGTATGAGCACCGGTGGCGGCATGCCGGGCATTCGGTATGAGGGCTCAGGGGTGCGGTCCCCGGGCGTTACGGAGCCCATTTGCTCCTGAAATTATCGAAAAGAAATACTTAGAAAATTATGTTACCTATTGTGAGAGTGGATCAGTGATCATCAAAATGAGGTACAATTTTTTTTTGATTTCCCTACTGACTTGTTTTGAACTATTTTTATAAAAAAACTTCTAAACAAGTCAGATTTTTCTTCAATCTATTGTGCTGACAAAAACTGAATGTAAAGTAAATAAAAAACTGACGTCAAGTAGCGCTAAAACAAACATTTTAGTTCTCTGAAAAAAAAAGAATATCACTCACCTCTTGTTTTCTAAAATACTCCATAACTGTTTCTTCGTGTTGAGCTTTAATTCTATGATTTCTGACCACAATCGCTTTATATCTTGTTATATCGACTATTAGGAATACGATGTATACCATCCCGATGCCACAGAGCACTATCGAGTAGACCTGGAAATATGAAGAAAAGAAGTCATTAAAGAAAATCTAGAAAATATTATTATCTCAAGAAGAAATAGGATTGCCGTCGTAACTTCCTGAAGTTGTAGATTTTTTTTATTTTATGTACCTTTGTAATAATGGTGGGTACAGACTTGTACATTGTTTAATTTCATAGTAACTTAGATCGAGAGTCTGAAGGTGGTAGTGTGTAGGTACTTAATGGGCATTGTGCTATTTTAAACCAAATGTTTATATATTAATAGGAATTCGTTTAATTATCGAACGAAATATGTGTATAAAAAGCATAGTTCATATGTCTTTTTAATTGCAAAAACAATTCATTTTTTCCCAATTAATATGATAAGATAAATAATTCAACGTCAACAATTCCATTTGCGTCTCCATAGATAAGATTACGGGTTAAACTCATCTGTATTTGCCCTAAGGCTGCACTAGAGCGTTGGAACTAGGACGAGAAATCAGGTAAATCTAGGCACTTAACGATAAAAGTAGGTCTTACCTCGGCAATAGACTGGTTGACGAAGGAGTCGCCTATGTATGCAACTAATCCGAGCGTAACGAGCAATACCGCATACATACAGCTTATTATAAGGGTCAGGTACTTTCTGAAAAAAAAAAGGAGGAAATTTTGGTTATGGAAACCGCATATCCTACTTATAATATTATAAATGTGAAAGTTTGTGAGTATAGATGTATGTATGGATGTTTGTTACTTTTTCACGCAAAAACGGCTGAACGAATTTGAATGAAATTTGGCACACAGGTAGTTTGTAACCTGGAATAATACATAGGATACTTTTATCGTGGTACTACGTTCCCGTGGGATAGTTTTCGACCTCCACGCGGGCGAAGCCGATGGCGAAAGCTAGTATGCAATAAATGAAAACACACACTTGTTATCGTCTGACCATATACAAAAAAATTACGAAATCGTTCCAATAAGTAGGTCAACAGTAGAGTTTTAATTTTGAACTGTAGAATTGAATCACTAGATCAATGATTCAATTTACATGAGTCCTGGAACGTAGAAAAGCGACATTGCCACGCAGTGCAAACTATCACGACGCTGTAACGTATTCAACTTATCTATCTAAAAATGTCCAATCGGTACACCTAAACCAAGGTACGTTGTAAAACCCTGGTTATCTCTTTTGGTGGCTGTCCTTAATAATAACTGGGAAAACTTGGGTGTATAGTTACAGGTACACCTCTGAGAACTTGAGAATTACAGGAGTAACGTTATGAGTTATGTTAAAAAGGCTAAGCAAATGAAATCAGATTATTTATTTTTACTGAATTTATTTTGTTTTTAAGTTAATATTTAATTTTGGAATACTTCTGTAGACTAGTATTAGATACTTGTGGTTTCATTTGTTGTTTATTTATGTGGTTTCCGTACTGGATAATACGGTTGGTACGCAACTATAATATTGAATAAGTAGACTATATACTTGGTCTATTTCTATAACCTAACTTGATCGATATTCTAATATTATAATATGTTTAGATGGTGTCGCAGAGGTGTGATGGTGGTGCAGTGGTGGTCTAGTGGTCGTGGTCTAGTGGTCACTGCAGCGGATTTCGAGTAATAGGTCATAGATTTGAACCCAGGCATGCGCTTCAGTTTCTGTTTTTTTTTAACACCACTTGCACTGCGCTCAAAACGGTGAAGAAAAACATCGTGTGGAAACTAGAATGTCCTAGAACCAAACATTCCAAGACATGTGACATCTACCAACCCGTACTGGGCTCGCGTGGTAGATTAAAGCCCGCCTCCTCTCACAGACAGGAGGACTGTGTTCCAGCAGTGGGAATATTATAGGTGGATTATGATATTATGGTTCTATTTAGATAAGCTAGTGACTTAGAGTTGTTGTAATTGGAGTAGGAAAGGCGAGCCACGCATAGTATAGTTTTAAATTCCAGCTACTGATAAAGTTCAGAATACATTGTTTGATATAAAATCTAACAAACATTTTGTGCGACCTCGGAATCGAGGTTGTGTCCCTACTTGACGTAGTCGTGTGACTAGTGATCCAACGTGGGATGAGTCCAAAATATTTGTATACACTTCAGTAGGTTAAAAGGTGAGTCTGTGAATCCGGCCGTAGCGACCAGTGAACTATAGCACTGGACCACGCCCGGGATAAACACTATGAATGCGAATCAGCGCAAACTGTTCCAAAACCGAAATAAATAGGACGTGTTCGTAGAAGCGCAAAAAACATGAAATTCAAAGTCTGTTTTATTTAAAAATACAGATGTTGCAATGTACGTAAATAGTAACAAAAGTTCCAGTTTTCGCTAACTTCAAATTAGTAAATGTATTCCCTATCGTCATCCGCAGACTGAATTCACCCACTCCTCAAAATCCAAAATATTTTATTTCACATAAACCTACACGGGCACTGATGAAGCGTCAGAAGCTTAGTGCACGCTTCCAATTGGTCGTTTCCTAGGCTATCAGACAAGCAATCAGGCGCAGAAATTACTCGTATTTGGCTCAAGCATTTTTTTAGTTTTTGCATGAATGAGTAGCGGAATCTAGGTTTATTTTCATGACTGCATTAAGGAACTTGGTGCCTATAAGTGGCGGATTTACACATTTGCCGCCAGTAGGCTATTCAGTTTTTGCCGCCCTACTAACTCTGCAATTCAGATACCCTAGTTTACAATCATAATATGTAGGTAATTACATTTTCTTCGTCAATTAAATTTCAATTTTATGATTTGTGGTTTACCGTCATCATTACATCACCTTTGCCCATTATTATCTAGTTTGATGGTGAACTAAAGGGATTGTGGTGTCAGTTCCTAATTATTCTTACAACCTACGATTTAGTGAAAACGCAAAAAATTGTCTTTGGATATATTTCTGAGCTAAAAAAAGCTCAATTATGTACTTATTATAAGCTGGGGTTATAATCTACGGGTGTCCGTTTCAATGGCGCGGCCACGGCGATATAAAATAAAATCTACCAAGATTTTGTAAAAAAAAAAAAAAGTTGTTTCCCAAAACCCTACATTTGTCAAAGTTATGGTTAAAAAGATATAAGGGTTTGAACGTGGCCGCGCCATTGAAATGCGGATAACCGCGCGGCCACAGAAATCTTTAAACTACGCGTTGCAGAGACCTAAAATTTAGGTAAATGATAGATTGAATTTGTAAAAATTAAGAAAAAATCCTAGACTTATATTTTAGGAGCTGTAAGACTATAACCCCATGGCCGCGCCATTGAAACGGGGAAAAACACGTTATCGCCGATATCGTGATGAAAAAGCATCGTAGAGGTCTGAAGTTTTTTTGTAAAACCTAAATTTGAATTTGTCAAAATTAGTAAAAATACAGAAAAATATCCTGATCCTGATTCGATCGAGACGTGGGCTGTATTGCAATCTTTCCAATGGATAGACTATCGGTACATCGAGGTGCTAAAGGGTTTATATGAAAACGCTACTGTGTCAGTCCGGGCAATCCAATCAGGACCAGACCTCGAAACCTATCCTTCTGCAGCGAGGGGTGAGACAGGGAGACGTGATCTCTCTGAAACTATTCACCGCTGCACTGGAGGAGGTCTTCAAGGTTCTGGACTGGAGAGGGGTTGGCATCAACATCAATGGCGAGTACCTCACTCACCTTCGGTTTGCCGACGATATAGTAGTTATGATATAGTAGGCTGAGACTATGGAGGACCGTAAATCCGCCACTGGTGCCTACTAACTGACGGTATGGACTGTCAGGGACTGGGCGTCATTGTATTACCTGCTACTCAGTACTGAACTTACCTGGTGAGCTTCTTATTGTCCTCAGGACTGGTGGGTGGTGGAGCTTGGGTCTCCACTGAGCGAATGGACTGAGCATCCATGGTCGCTACTGACCGCTTGCGAGGTGTCGCGGTGCCTCGCGAGTCGCTTTGCGGCAAGTAGAGTCGGTAACTGCCTGTTGGTAATAACATCTTATAAGTAAACCTTTGAAGAAAGTTTAATTGAGAACGACGTCTATTTTCGTCTATGAAACATTCAAATTATGACCAATTATCATGAAGGAAACTTCTTTTATAAATTGTGACGTGCAACCTACCGTCCCGTTTCTTCCCGTGGGTGTCGTAGAAGGCAACTAAGGGACTTACTAGAGAATGGGCAGCAGCGTTTTCTATGCATTTTACCACCATACTGCGATCGCCAACCCGCCTGCCAAGCGTGGTGATTATGGCAAGCCCCCCCAAATTCACCAAAAGCCTATGTCCAGCAGTGGACGTCTTTCGGCTAAAGTATTGATGATGATGATGAACCTAACGTGTCTAGGACGGCTATGCAAAATATCGTCACGTTGGGACACACTTAAAAGTGTAATTGATACGATAAATGATTTTACTTCTGTAAGTACGTCTGTAGAAACACTTTTACACGTCAATCACAATTTAAATACTAGATGTCGGCGTTTACTTCCTGACTACTCTGAGAAGAAAAGCCGAAAAAAATTCAGAGGGCAGTCTCTTTCAATGAATATGAGCTTGTACAACACAAAAACACCACAAACAAGTTATATATGTTGTCTGAGCATGGTAAATTGCAAATGCACTAATAAGTAAGAGACAAGGATGATAGGATAATTAATAAACTGTTGCCCTGTGCTTCCCAGCTAATAATATGTCACCCTATCGCTACGCACGGGTCTCGTAACGCACGCACGGCTAGCCCCTTTATAAAACGCGTTACTAAGTATCTAGGCCACTCGTTTGGATGCAATATATAGCTAATTACCAACTAATTCAATCGTGTAAAACTCAATAAGATATTCATGCCTACGTTAGCAAGTAAATTAAATGAAAATATCTTCTCCACTTGGCAGATAACAGTTAATTATGAAATTGCTTGTCAGTTATGATATACTCTGCGAAGTATCTCTGGTAATTTTGTGACTATATACTACATTGTTGATAGTTTAATAGTATTTTCTTGTGTTACTTACTTACTTTAATTTAGTTGTTGATTAGTCGTATTTTATGGAAGTTGGGAAATGCATGCATGACACAGCTGAACTGCCTGAGTCACGGAATCTGTGCTTAATTTGTTTTAGAGAGAATTCGATCAAGTTTACGATACATCTTATAACAGGAGTTCGTGTTTGACTAACATATACCAGTGACTGTTTAAATTCACGAGTAGCTGGGATTCTGGCCTTGCTAGGTAAAGAAATACCCTACTATAAATCATTTCGCCATTACCATCTCAGGGTAGTGATATTTCATTCCAATTTTTCACTCGTGGAATTATTAAAAACTAGTTAAACCATTTATCAATCATGCAATGTGATATAAAAGTAATCGGAAAGAATTATGAGCCCAAAAAAAATAAGTCTGTATTTTTCCGTCCTATGGTATCGTGTATCACGTTTAAAGAAAATAATACCTACTTCAAAATATGGTGAGTGTAATATCGAGAAATCAAACCGTCTTTAATCTAATCTCCTGTTTATCAGTTAATTCTTCAATCATGGACCAATAACCCAACCTAGACAATTTGGACATTATAGTTTATAGTGACAGAAGCGGCGCCGGCGCTAGCGCCATGTGAATCTATTTAGTGTGCGTAGAAAAAAAATTATAGTGGGTTGTCTTAGGGTATACGAATATGTAGGTATAATATAATATGTGGGCACTTGTTAGCTCTTACAGGAAGGCAGATAACACAGTGACAAGTTCTTATTATGCTGCCAACAAAATTGCGTAAATGTTTTTCAAATTATTTAGTATCAGACTATCCTATTATCGTATCCTATAATAATATTATAAATTTGACGTTTGTATGTCTCTAGATCGTGGTAAAAATAGCTGAACGTATTTGGTTGAAATTTGACACAGAGATAGATTATACCCTGGATTAACACATAGGATTCTTTTAATCCCAGTTAGTTAGTTTATACTAATAAAAAAAAAACACTTGAATTAGAAGGAGGAACTTAATCGGTAAAGAATCGAGATATTTAGGTTATTCAATCTTGCGGAAGTCAGTGGGTTTGCATTGATACCCTGATTGCGAACTGATAGTAGCATTAGCAGACGGGAATTTAATTTCTAAGATTGTCAATCATTATTTACGATTTTGTTAATCTTTTAAACTGGGTCGTAAGTAGGTATAGATACTGTTAAATAAAGGAATTAGGTAAAGTTCTAGATTTAATAGCTGTAGAAAAAACACATTGTAAGTTATTGTTAGATTGTCGAGGTACTCGAATCTTTGGTAATTGTTTGCGCTTACTATACAATTAGGTTCATGGATTTAATTAATACTTACTCAATGATTTTGCATCTCCATTTTTGAGGTTACCATTGTATAGCATTGGACTGGCGCGATCACCTGATGAATAAAAATTAATTGTAAGTAAATCAGTCTATATCTTCACATGGCTGCAAACTGTAGACAAAATGTTCAGATTTCTTAGCACCTCATAAAATTTAGTACCTAAGCAATAAAATTAACTTACCAATCGGTGTAGCAGATCCCGACTCGTCTCCTCTACTAAGATTCAAAACCCTGGGCGATTGTCTGTCGATGGTAGAATCCTGTGAAAAACAGAAGGAATTTAGAAATGCAATAAAATCCGCGTTCGCCTGCAAATGCCTGCCTGCAAATTCATATCTGCATAGCAACGGCGGCAGGCTAAAAAAGTGGCGAACATGGACATCGAAAGCCGTATAAAATCGGATTAATAACTTCATTAGCCGCTTGTTTCTCTCGATCGACACCACCCTGTATTTCACTATAATCCCATTACAGTGTTTCAGCGTTCCTCTGCAGTGAATTTCGGCCCGCGCTGTAAACGCCGGCGAAAAAAAAAACGCTTTGTATGTTACGATACTTCCAATGAACTGTATTGTATAGGTATTGTTAAAAGAGAATCTTTTCAGGTTTTATACTTATTATGATTGTTGATGTAGTCGCTTATGTTGTGGTTTTACATATATTATAAGTAATAGTGTAGTAGTGTCTTGTTTTTTTAGTGGGGGATAAATATAACCTATGTAATTATTTTTGAACTTTATACTTGTAAATACATACTTGTATGAGTTAAAACTATAATGTACACAGATTGGGAGTTATGTGTTCATAGTAGACATTTGTTTTGTTTGCGTGCAGCTGAGATGAGAATGTTTGGATGGATAGAACAAGAACTGAGTCCTACATAAGAGGAAGTCTGAAACTGCCACCGGTAACTGAAAAGTTGGGTGGAAATTGGTTGTCATGGTCTGGACATGTGATACGGAGGAATATGAGGAAAAGTCGTGAGGAAAGTTTTGAGTATGAACGTCGCTGGCGATAAGAGTACCAAAGAAACGATGGGTGGACATGATGAGTAGACATTTGTTGCTGTTTTCCAAAATAAAATAAAATATGACGAAGCAAATTGAAAACGTCCCTAAATTATCGCGTATGATAAAATCTCCACATTACTTTCAGTACGCACGTGGATATACGTTTGCATTTTTCGGCCATAGTTCGTATCGATAAATAACAACGCGTCACTTAATTATCGCTTAATCAATCACCGCTAGGCAAAGGTAGATAATTAAACGACATATTGGACAATCGGCTGATGACATTTTAGAATGAGCACGTTTTACAAACATTACAGTGGCTGTATGGGAAATAAAAAGTAGAGATCGAATTTTCATTAGGCGAGGCGTTGGGGCGGCACGGTGTGTCCGCACTCGGTATTAACAGGCAGGTGGGGGTGAGCTGGGCGAGCAGGGTGGGGGCAGGGGGCAAGGGTGGGCCGCGGCCGGCTGGACTCAAAAGGTTTACAGTTGGCTGCGCGAGAGTGACCCGCCTCACAAACACGGCCCGCGTTCGCCGCTCGATGCTATGGAAGTGTACCGGCGCTTTACAAACCTTTTATAAATTTTATTTTTGTTGCAGAATGATCATATTGATAGACAGCTTTCATTAATACGTTCAACAGAATATATTGTGAACCAATTTTGTGAGGGACATTCTCAACTGCATTTTATTATTTAAAACGTTTCTGTTTCTAGTTAATGATATACGTATGCAAATGCTCCATATTGAATGAAATCTGGCTCATCATGGGAGCAAAAGTAAAAATGACCATTTATAAATCCATCTATGTATGACGTATGCTAACTAATGGCGGTGCACTAAATGTATCAATACACTTTTGAAATGGGTGAATTTAGATTTAATAATTACCTACCTAAGATAATAAAAATATATTAAACTCGAGGTCGCAAATTAGCTCACGGGAACGTACTACCGGGATCAAAAGTATCCTATGTGATAAATATTTATTTAAACATTTTGTAGATACACTTAGGCCCACTTGTACCAAAAATTGCGCTACATAAATATGAAAGTTTATTCGATTTTTGTCAATCGTTTGATTTTATGATGTACTAGCTTTTGCCAGCGGCTTCGACCGCGTGAAAGTCGGAAATATTCCCACGGAAACTTAGTACCGAGATAAAAAGTATTCTAAGTGTTAATCCAAATTATAAACTAAATGAGTGCCAAATTTCATCCAAATCCGTAGATCCATGATTGAGGAACAAACAACCAAACTTTAAGATTTATAACATTAGTACGATTTAGTAGAAAATAGGAATTCATTAGCCGCTAAAATAAATGATCAGGGTAGTAAATTATTTTAAATTTATTATTCTCAAATTGCAAACAACAAAAAATATTGTGGGTACTTTCAGTTTTTTTTTAACATGGTGTCTTTGCATAACGTGAAATACTACAACAAGCAAAAAAAAAAAATGCAGATTATAATTTATTTTCCCCGAAGGCGTATCCACATATTGCTCTCGTAGAAATCATTACAACCCATTGGGCGCATATATACGAATTCGTTGTTTAAACTACGGACGACGCTTTAAAATACATTTACTTTGAATACGGGATAGAACAGCCTGTTGCAAATATGTATGGACAAATAAAGGCTTCTTCAGACAGGGGTGACGCGGCACTTGTAGAACAATTTCCATGAAGTTTTCATTAAAATGTTCTACGAGAGTCGCATCGCACCTGTTTGTAGAAGCCTTAAATTGTTTGGCGTTATCTTACAAACGTCCAAAGAATTTCGTAAATAATACTTACTTGGCGTAATCGGATGATTTCGATAAGTAATCATAATTAATTAGTAATGACTCTGTTTTGATTAAATGGTTTTGATTTTGTTAGAACGTATTTTTATTTTGAGTTTTAGCAGTGACAATGACATGTACGTTTACCGTAGTTCTGAATCATTTATTTACAAATTATATTATGTACATACATGTAGGTTAGTACACATTGCAAAAATATAATGTGAAAAATAATATTATAATAATACGTTTATTTATTTTCTCTCACAGTGGTTTTGTAGCACTAAGCAGTTTTTATATAAATTATATAAATTCAAATTGTGAATTCTGTTGCCTGATGTAGGTTTAGGAAAAACCTGTTTTACAGGTTACCAGGTCCCATTTATTTGCCTCATACAAAATAACAGGCAGGAAACTTGTATAGTAGAACTCTTGAGTACAAAGCTATTGCTTAATAAACATTTGACGTATGTGTTTGACTCACGAATTTTTATGTTGTATTCGCAATTGTCAGGACAAGGTTTGTATGATAGTTTTTTTCTGAAAAATACACTGGAAAAGTCGAAAGTTCGAATGGTTGAATTTCATACAAATTTTTGTATGGAAATTTAAATTAAATTGAATTTCACCCGGGCGACGCCGAGGTATCAACAGCGAGTTATGTAATGAATAAATATTTCTTTGATACAAAAAATCCGGGCTAGTGTAAAAGAATATACAATTCTACAAAATAAAATTCGAACTTAGGTTATTTAGCAGTAAATCGGCAGATGGCACTCCATACAAAGTAGGTACTGAACCACTGCTACGTTTCTGGAGAGCATTTTCGACGTTTGGCGCCCAGACCGGAGCGGGCCGTGGCTGCCTTGAAGCGGCTCCTGCCCAATCTAAGGGGGCCAAATGCCTTCTGCCGGAAGCTCTACGCGGGGTCGTGCGGTCCATGAGCCTATACGGGGCACCGGTGTGGGCGCCTACATTGAGGTGCTAGCCAGCCCGCAAGTTGAAGGCGTCCTATAGGGTCATGGCCATCCGGATGATCCGGGGATACCGCACGATCTCCCGTGAGGCGGCGGGCCTCCTTGCCGGGTTGCCGTCATGGTATCTGGAGGCAAAGGTGGCGGCATGATGTCCTCACCTTCCTCCTGACGCAGGTCCTCACCGGACAGGTTCCTGTTTTGGATAAGGTGGGAGGAAAAGCCCAGGTGTTTCCATTGCGAAGATCGCCCTGAAGACAAGGTGAAGCATACGGTGGAGGTCTGCCCGGCTTGGGCGGAGCACCGCCGTGTCCTTTTGGAGGCGATCGGTGGTGGCGATGAATCGCGTCCGGCCCTGATCCAGGCCATGGTACAGAGTGAGAGTGCATGGGTAGCCGTCGCTTCCTTCGGCGAAGCAGTGATGCTCGCGAAGAGGGAGGCAGCGCACGTGAGGGAGAGGCAGTATATGCGCCCTCACGACCCTAGCCTCCGTAAGAGACACCCTGGGCGTCGAGAATCCCAGGCTGATTCCCGGCCACCATAGGCGCGGGCTTGCGGATGGCGAGTAATGGGTAGCTCGCCGTATGGTAAGGACCAAGCTCGGGTCGACGGTGCGTTGTGCTCCACGCGCGCCTCAAAGAGATGTCAGCACCAACTGTTGGGGTCTGCAACGGCCGATGCTTGCCAGGGGTGCGGGTTATTCGAAAGAGATACCACGGCCCCTGGCATACAGGCAACTGAGGGAACACGGGTGGCCCGTGCACGCCCTCCTGCCCCACCCAGAGCGGGAGAAGTTATTTGATGATTTCCCAACCGCAAAAAAAAACCACTGCTACGTTTAGCAGCTACTTTAGTAGCAAAAAACTACTTTGTGGTTTTTTGTTCAAGTTGTCTCTATAGCTTTTAAAAGTAGCTTTAAGATAAATAGTAGCAATAAAAATAACGAACTATGATCACCGGTCAATCTAAATCCATTGTTATGATGGCAATGCACTGTTGATGTTGTGATTTGTAGCAGTTCTTGGGTTTCGAGACCCATTTTTAAAGAAAACCTAGCACTAAACAAAACAAGGTCTTCAGGATAAGCAAGTTTTTCCCAAATGTCTACTTAATTTATCAATATGAAGCATTGACCTCCGTTGCATTGATAAATTCATTAAAAAAAATATCACTCTATAGTAACTTTAAAATCGACAATACTGATTGATAAATTTGATAACCAGCTTTACTTATTCAATGGCGTTTCATTTTTCGCATGCCAATTTTCAGTTTTAAGATATCTATAGACAATAAACTGAGATAACCTTCAGTCAACTGAAGGTTCATTGAATGTATTTTTAGTGTCAGATATGTGTGTAGGCCAATGAATCAATTGTTTACATTCTACGAGGCTTTTACTTATCCTAATTGAATTGCACCTGGAAATTTTGATAAAAAGGAACACCTACTTGACACGTGAAGCACGACATTGTTGAATGTTTTTTCAAGCTGTTTGTGAAGTTACTTGGTTTGTGCTAATTACTAATTAAAATAGTTTACTAGGTATTCCACAATAGGAATGAATGAATGAATGGATCCCATGCCGATTTTGGCTACGGTGACTGTTTTTATTTCTGACAACTACAGATTACGGGCGTGTGCTATGTATGCTATGTATCTTGACTGTAAAGGTACGTGCACAGTGTGGGCATGTTAGAATGCCATTGCACTGTGGTTATGATAGTAATTTAGGTACTCTTGAGGTGACCTCCCCTGCTGTCGAAACCTATTGTCCGGTGGTCTTAAAAGTGATAAACATTTTGTTTAATCAAACGCCTCCAAACAGATCTGTCCTGTTACAAACCACATTAGGAACTACAATTGTGAATATACTCAATATAACAGCCGATCTATTCAGTAAAAATCACTGCACCGTAAATACGTAGGTGAAGTGAGCTGTCAAAAGTGTCAATCTCTAGCGTCAGGTGGAATGACAGCCCACTTCACATAAGTGTCCAGAGTAAGCAGGTTGCTGTTTCTTAATTACCTACTTTTCAAATGACTTACCTTTGCTTCGTAATTGTTTTAACAGAGTTACCTAAACTGTTTCTCTAGATTGATACCTTTATGCAGTACTCACTCAATGAATAATAAATCTAATCAGAATCTTATCACTGTAGAAAACCCCGGGTTCTAGATTAAAGTTTGTTCATGCCATTTATTGTTCGCTTTTATTTCTTTATGTGTGCAGTTGTAACTTTATGACCGTATTTTTTTTGGAATTTCCTTCGGTATGGTTTTAAATATTTATTTACACTTTTTGACCAATATTGAATCTAAAACTATTTGCATTGTGACTGTAACATGGTTTTAGGGGCCTGTAGTCAAATCCGCCTCGCCATGTCCTTGTGTCCGTTCGTTTTTCAGTCCGCATATCACAGTTTACGTACAGACTATAAATGCTATAAAGCTGTACCTCAGAATGACTAAATTGGTGGTGGACTTTTGCGATAAATTGATTCGTTCACGAAATATTAAGATTTTAAGTGCGAAAAATTCCGTGTCCACCCCTCTTTTACTAAAAGCTCCTTTAAATGTAAGAAAAGTACTTACAATAGTGAAATCTAATGTCTAACGAAATGACTGAGTTGTTTTGGAAAATTTTATTTTTATTGATCTTTGCTTGCACTTCAGTGTTATTAAAATATTGTACATATAGGTATGACACAGAGTGCTAGCCCATTTGGATGCATTATTGAGTTTTTGACCGGCAGATTTTGTTAATCAATTCTTATCGTACCGGCGGAAACGAAGGAGGTGACTTATTTTTATATTAATGGAGATTTTTGTTATTATCAATAAGATATCGGACTAACCCACAGCTGGATTCACAAGAAAAACAATTATCTGTAAATAACAACTACATAAATATAAAAAATAAAATAAAAGGGTAGTAAGGATTACAGCAGGATGCGTTCTGTAGTTTTTACTTCCTTTTTTAACTCGGGCTTTCTTCCCGTGGGAAGAAAGCGTGAGTTTTTGTATGTATTCATTATAAATTATTATTTTGCAGCTCATAGCAAAACAATATATTCCATAGTATCTATCAAATATTTATAAAATTGGTAACTAATTAGTTTCAATCAATCAATGCCCAGTGTCTAGATTGATCGTTTTTCATTTAATTGACTGATTCGGCTAGATATAACATGATTTATTCATTTCGTCCTCAAATCAATGTGCCTTGATGAATGTTTACATGTCTTAAACACCTAACATCCTATGATTGATATTAAAGCGATGCATGGTGACGGGTCCAATCAGTTTCTAATCATCTGTTAGTCAGTCAGTCATTCTCTAGTCAGTCTCTAATCAGTCTTTAAGTGAGATCAGAAAGTTTGAAATTAAGGTGGAGTCTTATAATTCGAAGCTGATAAGATTAATTAAGACAAGTACAATTATAAAGCGTGTTCAGTTGTAAGTGGTATCTTAATGCTTCGAGATATTGTTTGATTTATGGAGTAATCATTTTATTATTTTTTATTGCTAGTTATTTTCTGAGTCACTGACCGACTCCTCGAAAATTTGATGGTTCACAGTGTATTATAGTTAAATTGAAGTAAATACTTTAACTTTTTGGACTGCCTCCTTGGTCTAGTGGTCGCATAATTCCCGTACAAAGCGTTATTGAGTTTTTCTAACCGGTGCTATTAGTGCCCGGTTGATGGCAATAGTATTGCCCCCTATTTCATGGGACTTAAACAGAACTGGCAAAATGTGGGTATTACTATAGGTACACCTCTGCCCTACCCTTCGGAGAAACAATGTGTGATGTTATGTTATAAATACTTTAACGTGGTTTGAGTTAGAGGTAACTGCGCCAAAATAACAGTTATATTAGCTCTAGCTATTCTAGACGTTTGCTAGCTGACATAGCTCGAAGAATTGCCAAAATTAAGTGGCAGTGGGCAGGGCATATTGCTCGCAGAACAGATGGCCGATGGAGCCGAAAGGTTCTGGAGTGGCGACCGCGTACCGGAAGACGTAGCGTTGGAAGACCTCCCACAAGAGGGACCGATGACCTCGTGAAGGCCGCAGGAATCCGCTGGATGCGAGTAGCGCAGAACCGGTGTAAGTGGAGGAGGTTGGGGGAGGCCTATGTCCAGCAGTGGATGTCTTTCGGCTGAAATGATGATGATGATAATGATGACGAATCATTACAGATAAAAGACAGCCACACACTTGCCTTCTCAAAGAGTACATCAACGGAATGATCCATATTTGGATGTCACAGCTAGTACCCAGTTAAATCTGAGTACATACCTACGCTAAACGCCCGGTTACGCGGCTGTAACAGCTAATCTAGTAATCTGTTGGCTTAAATACTGGTTACTAGTTGATATAACTGAGTTTACTGCCACGGTTCAATGCAACCGGCAATTAATTGGCTGTCAGTTAACGCTGCGAATGTCTGATATCTGAATATCAATATATTCGTACCGCCGTTGTTGGAGTATGCATATTTTTAGTCAAGAATGTTGAAATATTAATATTAAACAGTGGGTATTGTATACTTATTTGCTGATTTTTCAATAGTCAGATAACTTTTATCTGAAGAATAGATACAATACAAAAGCTGTCAAACCTACATATTTATTCCTCAGACAAAAGTTGACTGACTATTCAAAAATCGGCCCTTAGTTATGAAGTAAGAACGTCGGGCATCCCGCCCTTCAGGCTTAGCTAGGTATCGCTGGTATGCCCCATAAATGATTTGCTTAATCGACAGGATTATGTTTTGTTGAGCTCGAGAGAAACAGCACTTAAAAAGTTATTTAGGTGCTAAATATCGACTGAAGACTTTTAGAACTATAGAACTGCACATCTGTGCGATGTTGTGTCGCGATGTTGATAAAAATCACTTTTAGACAATGCTGAAAACAATTTGGCAAGGCTGACAAGTTTGGTAGTTGTATTATGGCGCTTCATTTATTAAAAGATGTTGGAACTATACAGGTTTTCAGCCAACTCACCTGAGCAATAACAGCATCCTAAGGAGCCCCTAAAGATTATGTAAGACATTATGAAAATCCACTTACACTTCGCTCAATATCAGGATGGTACATGACATTTCTCTGAGGTCTCCGGCGCGCGGCCCGGGCTGCGCTTGCGGTCACCAAATTGCCTGAAACTGGCCCTGGCTGGGACATGGTGCGCCTGCGACCCTGGATTTCCTCTGAACTGGAGCCGTTACTGACTGAAGCATTCTGGACCTGGGGTATAAATAAAAAGATTAGAATTTTTTTTTTAAATCGTAGCTGCTGGGAAAACATTAATGATTGTGATTTTTTTTTCACATGCCTTATCAGGTAAGTATATGCAATATGTATATTTATATATTTTTTGTATGTTAATACAAAAAATATCATTTATTGATTCTATGAATATACATATTCATAGAATCAATAAATGACTGATAACTAATAGTGTTAGAAAAAACAGGTAGATAGGAGATAATTTTCATTTTTAGTTATAAGAAAAATCTTAAAAGCGCTCTTCATCTATATAAGCAAATGCGGGTTCATTGAAATCTTTCGTCGGTTATTAAAGTAAAATAGGTATTCTGTTCCATACATTTTGATCGCGTAGGTATTGCACTTTTTTATGACAAAGCAGTTATTTTTTTAATAACCAGCGACATATTTCTCTATTAGGGCGTCTAGAGTTATGTGCTTAATTCGTGGTTACAGTTTGCGCGTCGCTGTTCTTGCCACCCAGTATAATTTTGTATACTAAATTGCAAACTGCACTAATTTATATCAGCCCATAATTTACTTGCACTAAACAGGAAAATATTGTGTATTTCTCTCTCAAGTTTCCGAGAAGATATGCATGTTCTCAATGAGACAAAATCTCTTTTGAGTTCAATGTAATATGTTGAGCATTCAAAGGATAGATCATATTTAAGCGGGCATTATTTGCCTATGACGTCACACTGCGTGAGCACGCGCATGCGCGCGTTCCTCTATTTTTCACTATGAGTCAAAATTCTAATTGGTATAGCGCTAAAACGTGTTTCGTTTAAACAAGTGTTGTCAGAGTAAGTACTCTGGTGTCATTGTCAAGGGTTGACAAAGCACTGCTTAGGACATAAAGAGAAACCATAAAAAGATTGGCTAAAATAGGGTTAAAAATAAACATGAAGTTGACAATGGCAAAATAACTCCATTTGTCGTATCATATTGGCCGGAAGTTTGTGGGTGGAAAATCATCAAATAACTTCTCCCGCTCTGGGTGGAGCAGGAAAGCGTGTCAGGCTTTTACTGAATAAAACCCGCCCGTGTGCCCCCAGTTGCCTGTGTGCCAGGGGCGACGGTATCTCTTTCGAACAACCCGCACGGCCTCAAATATGGTCAGTTATGAAAAAAATCCCAATCGAAGAAACCTTGCATCAAAAGAAATGTAATTAGATTAATTAATAATTATTAAAAATCTTCTGCTGAGCAAATAGAATAGCTACGACAGTGATTACAGCCGTAAGAAAATCTGTTGCAAATAACGGAATAGTCCAAGATGTCGTCTCATATTAGCCGTAAATCTGCTCAGAATTGAAAAATATTATAATCTGGGAAAAGTTACTTCACAAGGAATGCAATGAGCCTACTAAACTAGTATCAGGCAAATACAACGGCTTCAGCAGTATCGGGAACCATAGGAATATTTGTTACCAAACCCTCTGTAAAAACATATTGTGTAACGTTTTCACGAAAACAAACGGCGCGGTCTCGAGTTGCGCCTGCTTAATATTTTTTAATTGACTTATTTTGAATGAAAACAGATATTACGTGCATCAAATGTGTTTTTAAGTGCAACTACATCCGTGTATTTTATTGATACAGATGTAGTTTTAAGAAATAAAGCAAAGTAGGTAAGTTGTATCTTGTTGACTTATTTTCAGTCGCTGTTAAATATGTGAAACTTGGTTATTAAATGCATATTTGTGTATTGAAATTCTACTGAAGTTAAAAAGCATATTATGGTGAATTTGTGTCGTTATCTGGATAAATCCACTCCGGTAGAAAATATTAGTTGCGTCCCGCGGTTTCACCCGTACAAGATCCGATTCTTGATCCCGTGGGAATATCGTGATGAAAATGTCCTAATCCAGGTCGTAGTCATAGCCAAATTTCATCCAAATCCATTTGAGCATTTAAGCGTTACAAGCAAACACGAAAAAAAACAATCTCTTTATAATAATACTGTTAGTTCAGACTAAAGTAAGGTAGCCAAGTGCAAATACATGAATTAAGATAAATATGTAGATAAGCGTATCACACGTTTCCATTAAACACATCAACGCTATGACGTAATGATAATTAATTAATAAAATAATTGATATGAATGAATTGCTCATTAAAATCAATTATTTTATTTAATAATTCTTCTAGTCCTAGTAGCTTCTAGTTCATTAAGGAAAAGATTTTTATTAATTATGAGTTTATCAACTGTCTTTAGTGTTTTGTTTTAAAGTATACTTGAGTCATTGTTAAACTAGTTTTATTATATTATTATTAAACTAGCGCCACCTGCTTTGATAGCGGCTTTGTTATACTAATCAGTACTACTCACGTGATTCCTAGCTACGCGGGGCTTTAAGCATGACAGCATGGCACTGATTCTTGATAGTATTTGAGCTCTGTGACATCACAATACCGAACTATTATTCTATTACAGCAAGATTCCACCGGTAGTCCAATAAAACAATCGACCAATATCACTATTCGGGTTTACAGTATCTTAATTGATTGTTTGTCCACTAGTTTGGACAATGGGGACTCACGTTGAGGCATTGTGTGTCGATATGTAACGTTATCCGCTGGCATCTCGGCGGTACATCTCAGCTGTGAGTAAGACGCTTATGAGCTCTCGAGAGCGGACAGCAAGCTGGACAACTGACAGACAGTCAGACAGTCCGTCGTACTTCACTATAAATGCCGACGATTCACTTCGACATTGTTATTTAGTAAAGATTTTTGCATTGTGATTGTAATTAGTGTTCTACTTCACTTTGTCTTTAAATGCTTTGTTTAACAATAGATTTCGACGAGTTGAAGTTGTTACTCAAAACCTGAGATCAATGCCTATTAAGAATTTTTGACTGTTTGCGGTAGGAGGACGAGGAATATGTAGGTACTTTGTCATCAATATAACTTTGAATATAATTAATTTTCGCGATGCAATATTTTTTGTCAAAATTAGAAAAGAAGCGTTTTTTGTTTGGATATCAATATCTGGATGATCGAGCTTTGCTCGGTATTTTTGTTTAACGTTTTCTAAAAATGAAGCCTAGCTAGATCGATTTATCGCCCCCGAATACCCCTGCATACTAAATTTCATGAACATCGTTGGAGCCGTTTCTGAGATTCAGATTATATCTATATACAAGAATTGGTCGTTTATAGATATTAGATAAAAATACCTACCTATCAAAGAAGTATTTTAAACACTTTAATGGAAGTCACATATTTTCATTAAGTGATCACGAATTGCAAATATTAGTATTCGGATAAAATTATACCTTATTATTTTAATTACTTTTAATAATTTAATACTTTTTTTGCTCTCTAATATTTATTCCAATTGTTGCAGGCCTAAGCATAAATTAAACGGAAAATCTTGTAAAATTAAATAACTTTACGTACCCCTGGATCGTCTGCGGTACCAGTATCCGAAGGATCCGGTCCTTCATCTTCGCCATATTGTTGCAGCGACGTCTCCGAGTGGAACTTCTTGTCTCCCAATTTCCCCCTATTTACAATTTCATCTAGAACTTCCTTCCGCGAAGCGTTAGTGTCCGTCATTTTGATTTTTTATTTTACACTTATTTTTAAACTTATTGTTTTATTTTTTAACCAAATAAATCACTCTCTGGAGGACATGTTTGTTGACACTAAGCTCGTGCGATTTAGATTGGAAATGAATTAATAAAAACATGATCGGTTTCCTATCTGTTATCAAGTAAAGACGTATCTATAATAAATGTGTAATTATCGCGATTTTACGATCAACGCACACTTCCTCTTTCGGTTATTTTCGAGGGAAAAATGGATAATTTCCAAATTATTGTTTATGAGTAGCCATTAGTCCTTCGCAATTAATTTGAGGTGATTACAGATTTGTTTATGCTAAAGAGATTTAATTTAACGATAACACTAGCGGTAGGGGAACCCAGAGGGTTTTTGAGAAAGCATATGCAGGGTAAAAAATATGTTTTAAAAGTTTTGAATGGTCAGGAGTCCACTTCCAGATTTCGAAAATGGACCAAAAATAAAGTGATCTTCCGAGACATTGATTTTGGTATAATCATGTGCGGCGTAATCTATACCCTAATCGATTTTGATTGAAAACTAAAACTGCATCATTCGAGTTTTTACGTTTAGGTAAAACTTTACTAACTCAAGATAATAGTATTTTTGTAAAAGTAAAACCCTTTCCTTTACTTTGCCGTGTGTCTTCCCAGAATTTGATCCTGACTAACGACAACATCGGACGGAGCAATACAGGGAGAGTTTTTCAAAATACGAGTTGGATTTCTAGCTATAGCAATTGACTTTTCTATAATCGAATGATGCAATTCTAGTTTTCATCAAAATCAACCCGAGACTCTTTTAAGTATTTATAGCAACATATTTTAAAATTGTTTAACCAAAATATCCAAGGTTGCTCTTCCAAATTACTTGAAATAGAATTGTTTTTGGAATGTACCAAGTTTGATGTAATTTGTTTAACAGAACATTGGCTAAAAGATCATCAAATAATGTCAATTAACTATGAAAATTATTGTGTACTTAGCTTTTTCATCCGAGAACGTATGATACATGGCGGGTCTTTAATACTAGTTAGAAATTCTATTAATTCGAAAGAACGAAAAGACATCATCGGGCTGTCTGTTGAACACACTATTGAATTGTCCTGTGTTGAGCTTGATAAGCATGTTATAGTATGCGTTTACAGACCTGCAAGTTATCAGAACCTATCTGTATTTGATTCTGTAATGGAAGATGTGTTAAAGAAACTTAGTACTAGTAGTAAGTCAATAGTCATATGTGGTGATTTTAATATTAAATTATTTAAAAAAACTCAAATACTGTCAGATTATTAAGTCTATTTAGGTCATTTGGTCTGTCAAATGTTTTCAATGAACCAACCTGAGTGACAGCTTCTTCTGCCTATTGATAATATTTTTGTGTACTTATTTAGTGATTGGGCTACTCTAGGTATTCGTAAAAGCAGGAAAAAACTTTTGAACTTTAAGGCCTAAAGCAAAAAATGAATAATACAAGCTTTGATCAGTATGTTTCAAAATATTCAAAAACTTTTAAAGTTGTGTGCAAATTAGCTAAAGCGCTTTATATTAGCAATAAAATAAAATCACCTGATGATTAAATTAAAACGACCTGGCACATAATAAATAGTGAAACGGGTAGAAATAAACAGCGTAATACTGTTTTTAATTTAGAGACTGCAAATGGCTTCATCAATTCAGATGTAGAAATAGCTCAGGAATTTGAAAACTTTTTCGCTAATATTCCTGTTAAAACTAATGAAGCTTTAAATTCCTCACCCGCGCGATCTGCTGCCTTACTCAGAAAGAATGTAAGGGCATGCTCTTTGGAGTTTAGATTTCAGCATACCAACCCCCAAGCTGTTATAAAAGCTTTTAAAGATCTTAAAATGAAATCAACAGAAGATCTTTGGGGAATGTCTGTAAGTCTGTAGTGCTATTATCGAAATTTAGCTTTTATATGTAACACCAGTGTAGACCAAGGAGTCTTCCCGGATCTCATGAAACACGGTAAAGTAGTTCCTTTGTTCAAATCGGGTGATAGTAAAGAACCTAACAAATATAGGCATGTGTCAATTCTGCCAGTTCTCAGTAATGTGTTTGTAAATTTTGATTCTCAATCAAATGTTACGTCACTTTAATAGAAATGCCATCTTTCATGAACAACAGTACGGTTTCACCAAAGGGCGTTGGGGTGCTTGGACAGGAAACATCCTCGTGTGCCCGTGGGCTGGAGTTTCCTTTGGATGCCTCCGGGGGAAAGGCCAGTCTCCGGGGTGCACCCTGGGGTGCGGGTAATGATGTGGCATGTGTGTGTGTGTGGGGTGTGCCATTAGGTACGTGTGCCTAAGGGGTGTCGTTGCCCGTATGCCAATATCCTGCCAGTGGTGCGCTCCAACGTGTGTCCCTCTGTGCTTTAAGCAGAGACTCACAGCAGCGGAGTTAGAGTGGGCTCGGTGTGCACTTACCCTGCCACCGGGCAGGCAAGAAGTAGTCCTCTCCTTCTGCCACCGTTAATCTCGTAGCCCCGAAGATTGTCACGGTCATGTCTCTGATTTTTGACGGGGGACGAGGGTCTTGGCTTAATCGCCCGGCCCGCGAGGAAGAAATCCTCTGTAAAAAATTACCCCAAACCTCCAAGCAGCGGCGTACCGTGAGGAAGGTTGATAGCTTGACTAATGGGTAGCTAAATTAGTCTCTAGTGCGGACCACTATTTTCGAGACAGTAAAAAGTTTACACTCGTGGGAACAAAAATGGAAAAAATTAATAAGAAAAAAAACAAGAAGAGGAGGGGATTGATACGGGGTCGAAGTCCGATGCTGCATCGACGAGCGCGAAGGGCTCTTTTAAGGGGTATCCAGTCGCGGGCTCGAACACACTGGTGGGCCTGGCTAAAAAGCACGCTATCTCACCAGGCATGATGTCCTACAGAGGTAGTATCAGTGATGACCAATTAGACGCTAGTCTACACGCACAACATTATTGAGTGAGATGCAGGATCAGTTTTAGTACAACAGGCGCGTAAAAAATTAAGAAAAGTCCTTCGGAAGATCGGGTTTTATGAAAAAACCACAACATAAATCAATGACCAATAAGTTTAGTGAACTTTTCGATATTTGAGCTTTGTTGGTACCGAGTTAGTTTTGGAGATTTCACACTTCTTTAATTACATAAACACGCCCAAAGTTAGGTTAAAATAGTAAGAAAAACTAATCTTTGTTGGCTCATAACTTTTTAATTGGTTTTTATTTTAGTATTCTGTTTCCGTACAGACGATATTAATAATAAGACAAAACTATACCATGTTTAATTTTCGATGTACACTGTCAAACGGTGGAGTAATACACTCCCGAATTTTGTAACAATGTCGACTAGATCCACCTTAAGAGCCCGGAACATGTAGTGGTGGGCGCTTCAAAGAGGACGAAAGAGTTCCTCAAGAGGCGCCCCAAATCCGGGGAGGGCCAGGGGTCATCCTCTGATGGCGGGATGACTTCGGCCCGTAAACTCGGGAAGGTCTGTCGGCGAGGTGGAATCCGGTTGGGCAAGGGGCTGACCACCCAGGAGACCGGCGAGCTGAGCCAAGCCGGCCCAGTCGAGGCGGCCCAGCGAGCCGAGGCTTTGGCTACTGAAGGGCAGCTCTCTGGGGAGACCAGTAGCAGGGCCCTCTCGTCTGGCGGTGAGCCGGACGCCGCCAGTGACTCCAACTCGGAGCAAATGGCGAGGTTCACGGAGGCCGTGGCTGCTGCAGTCAAGGGTTTAGCATGGAAGAGGACTCAGGCCTCTAAAGACAAGGCCGTGCCCGCAGCCATAGCCTCCATTATGGCGGCAGCGGAGAACATCCACACCGGAGCTCCGTCGGACAACATGTCCAAGATGCAGGCGGAGGTCGCCCGCTTGGCAGCCGCCACGGAGCTTCTCCGAAAGGAGAACGAGGAGCTCCGAGCGGACCTGGCAGCGCTCCGAGGAGCTGGCCCCAAGGCGGTGCCAAAGGGGGGAGTACGGCGGTTACAGGGCCAGTCCGTGGCTGCGGAGGACCGGGTCCCGGGCTGACTCTGGTGCGGCAGGAGCTTGCTGCCTTCCAGAGCCCCGGTTTTCCACCCTGGAGGCCATAGTCCTGCGCCCCTCGCTAGCAGCGACTCGGTCGGCTTCGGGCCAGCAGCAAAGGGGGGGCATGTATGCCGCAACCATGGCTGCCACGGCCAAATCAGCACCGCAGTCGGGACGGACCCCGGCAAAACCGGTGCCGACAAGCCCAAGAAGGGCGGTGTGGCTGCGCAGGTGTCGACGGCCCCAGCCGTGGTGCCAGGACAAACGGTCCCGCCTCCCAGATCTCTTCCGGCCAATGCCGAATGGCAAGTGGCCGGGGAGAAGAGGAAGGCGGGTAAGGCTGCGAGGGTGGTCAAAAGGAGGGAGGGGTGGCAGCGGGCCAAGAAGCGGAGCGCCGCGGCTAGGCTACGCGCCCCGAAGTCCGCAGCTGTAGTGATCACACTACAGCCGGAAGCGGAAAAGAAGGGCATGTCCTACCGCGACGTGATCGCGAAGGCATGGGCGGCTGTGGACCTGGCAGACCTAAGCGATGCCAACGGCCTCCGTATGAGTGCGTCCCTGGTGCGGCCAGTGGCCCGACCACTGACGCTCTAGCCAAAAGGCTAAGGAGGACTGGGCTCTAGAGGTGGCCCTGGTTGTCCTAAACCGGGGTTCCATCGCCACGTGTGTGCGGATGCGGGGTGAGTCGGTGGTGGACATTTCGTTCGCCAGCCCCGCTTTGTCACTGCGTGTCGTCGACTGGTGCATCATGGAAGGGGTGGAGACGTATTCCGAACACCGGTACATCCGGTTTGACGTCTCCGCCCAGACCTCGAGCGCGCCGGTCCAGTGGGCCCCGTGTGGTCCGCGGTGGGCGCTGAAGCGGCTGGACTAGGAGCTCCTCCTGGAAGCCTCGATCGTGCAGGCTTGGGTGTCACCATCGGACAGGCCTGCTGACATTAACGACGAGGCGAGGTGGTTCCGGGAGGCCATGTCCGAGGTATGCGACGTGGCAATGCCCCGGATCCAGCCAGGACACGCTTCACGCCAGGTACTGGTACTGGTGGTCACCGGAGCTCACAGCTCTGCGCGAGGCGTGCGTTGCTGCGCGGCGCCGGTACACCAGGCACCGCAGGCTCCGTATCCGCCCTCCGGATACGGAAGCGATTCAGGCGGAGCTGTACGAGGGGTACAGAGCGGCGAAGACCGCCCTCCAAGCGGAGATCCTCCGGGCCAGGGTACTGGCCCGCGAGGAGTCGCTGGAGACTCTGAACAGAGACCCGTGGGGACGCCCCTACAAAACGGTGTGGGATAAAATCCGCCCGTGGGCTCCCCCGCTGACTCAGAGTCTCCAGCCTCAGCTCGTGCATGGTGATCGGTCTGTTCCCCTTGCGCGGGGAGCATGCTCCCCCGCCCATGGCTCCGCCTCCTGCGGTGCCCGATGCAGACCACACTGACGACGACGACGATGCTCCAGAGGTGACCGAGGTAGAGTTGAGAGTGGCGGTACGTAGGCTGAATGCCAAGACTACCGCCCCAGGACCCGACGACTTGCCTGGAAAAGCCTGGGTCCTGGCCTTGGAGGCACTCGGGCCTCGACTAGAGGACTCCTAAGCGCATCCTTGGAGGAGGGCCAGTTCCCACTTTACTGGAAGACGGAGAAACTGGTCCTCATCAAAAAGCCGGGGCACTTCGCGGACTCTCCGTCCGCTTACCGGCCCCTCGTGCTGCTTGATGAGGTGAGCAAGCTCTTTGAGAGAGTAATTGCAGACCGCCTCGTCGGGCGGCTGGTGCGGGTGGGGCCGGACTTGGCGGAGAGCCAGTTTGGTTTCCGCAGGGGGCGCTCCACGGTGGACGCCACCATGCGCGTGCGAGCCCTGACGACGGGAGATGCTGTGGCCCGGGGTAGGGTCGTCTTGGCGGTGTCTCTAGACATCGCCAATGCCTTCAACACCCTGCCCTGGAGTTGCATCAGGGAGGCACTCCGGTATCACCGTATGCCGACCTACCTCTGTCGTGTGGTGGGGCCAATTTGACGGAAAGGGCCGTCATCTACCCCGGTCACCTAGGAGAATGGAACCGGCGAAAGATGTCGTGGGGTGTCCCACAGGGATCGGTCCTGGGGCCGTATCTGTGGGACATCGGATACGAGTGGGTGCTGCGCGCCGACCTCCCAAGCGGCGTCAGCATAGTTTGCTACGCTGACGACACGCTGGTCCTGGCGCAAGGGAGGTCGTACCAGGCGGCGGCCGACTTAGCGAAACACGGGGTTGCGACAATCGTGGATAGGATCCGGCGACTGGGACTCGAGGTGGCCTTGCACAAGTCCGAGGCCATGTGGTTTCATGGTCCTCGGAATGCGCCACCGACGGGTTCCCAGATAATGGGGGGAGGGGTTCACATCGGCGTCGATTCGACGATGAAGTACCTAGGACTCGTGGGGACGAGTCCTAGGTACTTCATCGGCTGTTGGGGAACAGCCAGTGGAAATTCGTGGAGCATTTCCGACGTTTGGCTCCCAGACTGCCCGCAAGGGCCGATGCCTGCCAGGGGTGCGGGTTGTTCGAAAGAGATACCGCGGCCCCTGGCACACAGGCAACTGAGGGAACACGGGTGGGTTTTAGTCAGTAAAAGTCTGACACGCCCTCCCGCTCCACCCAAAGCGGGAAAAGTTATTTGATGATTTCCCACCCAAAAAAAAAACCATATAGTGTTATTTACTTATTTTTCTTATCTATGTTATTTTTATTTATTGAAGTATCATTCGTTTCGGTGGTAGCTAAGTAGGCACAGAATCACAGGGCGCAAGTTCGACTTGCACTTAGTCGGGATTTTTTTTCAATTTGTGACCTGAATGAGTTATCAAGTACCAGAAATGTAGGTTAAATTACTACTACGTAAAAGTCTGACACGCCCTCCCGCTCCACCCAGAGCGGGAAAAGTTATTTGATGATTTCCCACCCAAAAAAAAAACTTGAGTCTTCATGGTCAGCTTTTTTTTTTTTTTTTCTGGGTGGGAAATCATCAAATAACTTCTCCCGCTCTGGGTGGAGCGGGAGGGCGTGTCAGACTTTTACTGACTAAAACCCACCCGTGTTCCCTCACTAGCCTGTGTGCTAGGGGCCGCGGTATCTCTTTCGAACAACCCGCACCCCTGGCAGGCATCGGCCCTTGCGGGCCCCATCAGTTGCTGATGACATCTCTTTGAGGCGCGCGTGGAACACAACGCGCCGTCGACCCGGGCTTGGTCCTTACCGGACAGCGAGCTACCCATTACTCGCCGTCCGCAAGCCCGCGCCTACGGTGGCCGGGAATCAGCCTGGGATTCCCGACGCCCAGGGCGTCTCCTGCGAAGGCCACGGCTGTGAGGGCGCATGTATTGCATCTCCCTCACGTGCGCCGCCTCCCTCTTTGCGAGCATAACTGCTTCGCTGAAGGAGGCTACTGCTAGCCATGCCCTCTCGCTCCGTACTATGGCCTGGACCAGGGTCGGACGCGAGAGATCGCCGCCGCCGATCACCTCCACGAGGACACGGCGATGCTCCGCCCAAGCCGGGCAGACCTCCACCGTATGCTCCACCGTGTCCTCAGGGCGATCTTCGCAATGGAAACACCCGGGCGTTTCCTCCCGCCCTATCCGAAACAGGAACCTCCCGAAACAACCGTGTCCGGTGAGGACCTGTGTCAGGCGGAAGGTGAGGACGCCATGCCGCCTCTCAAACCACTCCTCAAAGAGGGGACTTACCGCCGCGATCGTGGCGTGCCCAGTCTTCATGGTCAGCTGTAGTTACTTTAAGAGTTTAGAATATTTGATTTGTTTTATCGTAATTGATATCGAAACCCAGCAAGCCTGCGGAGTTTCGCAGGGATCGGGATCTTTTAGAAATAAGTTAGAAATAAAGTATCTCATGAGCTTTCATTTAATCTAGTTAACTCGCAGCTGACGGCTGAAGCAGAAGGATTGAGGCGTAATTAACAAAAACTACCACTGAGAATTGAGAATACAAAGAAGCTTTGAATAGAAAAGTGTTAAGTACGACGTAAACAAGTCGTTAGCTGAATGTTTTCGTAAATGTTTGTAAGAATGGCTTTCCACCTATTTCCTAGCTTTCTCAAGGAATTGACCATCTCTGAATATTCTTTTAAATATTGATAGCCCATAAGATGAAAATGTTTTTCAAATAACTGGTTTGCTCAGTGATCTAGTAAAATTTTGAAATAACCAACTTTGTTTTCTCCGCCAAAGTTTTAATAAATTATTATAATTATATTTTTAATAATACTTACAATAGATTTTAAACAAAGAAAGTGGTTTCATTTTGTATACAATAAGTATTTCTCTAAAAATATTTCATGTTGACTACGCTCTTACTTTTCTTATTAGGTTTTAATCGTTATTATAGGATTCATATCAACACATGATTTCACGTGATATGAACCTTGATAAAAATCACAAAACTTCGTCATAGGTAAATTGCTTTTATTGAACGTATTTTCTTTAACAACTGAAACGGGTATTTCTTATCTCAAAATGTATTGTTCAGTACCAATTTGGATACTACTATGAGTAATTTAACCTACATTTCTGGTACTTGATAACTCATTCAGGTCACAAATTGAAAAAAAAAACCCGACTAAGTGCAAGTCGAACTTGCGCCCTGTGATTCTGTGCCTACTTAGCTACCACCGAAACGAATGATACTTCAATAAATAAAAATAACATAGATAAGAAAAATAAGTAAATAACACTATATGGTTTTTTTTTTGGGTGGGAAATCATCAAATAACTTTTCCCGCTTTGGTTGGAACGGGAGGGCGTGTCAGACTTTTACTGACTAAAACCCACCCGTGTTCCCTCCGTTGCCTGTGTGCTAGGGGCCACGGTATCTCTTTCGAACAACCCGCACCCCTGGAAGTAACATTAAATGGTGGATTAACAATTGGCTGCTTATTACGATTAAATAGTCAGACAAGCGAAGAAACAGACGGTGACATGTAGGCGAAATCTAAGTACGACACCCAAATTACATGAAGTCCTGCCAAACTTCTTTATATGGGTCTACCTCAGGACTCTTTCAAACAAATTGCTAATTGCTGAAAGTATCAATGAACAGACATCATCAGCCGAAAGACGTCATACATAGGACATAGGCTTCCCCCAAGCTCCGCCACTTTCACTGGTGCTGTGCTTCCTGCTTCCAGCGGATTCCTGCGATGAACAGATAAAGGTACAAAAAAATATACAGAGGAAAATAAATCCTCCTTTTTTTAAGTCGGTTTAAAATTAATGTGAGTACCTACTTTGTGGAAAGACGTCTTACTACATTTCCATTCATTACAAATCTTGAAAAACAACTTCTGATAAGAACAGCTAACGAAATCGACTTTAGGGAACTTAGGTTTGTAATAAGTGCAGCTTATCAAGTTATCTTAGTAATAATAAAAAGATAGATTTTCACGACCTTTATAGCCCACGACCAAAACCATGTCGCATCGTTTGACGACCAAAACCATATCAAGTCGATAGTTTAGATGATTCTGAACACGACGCAGTGGGCAGAAACATCGTCATTTTATTACGAAAAGTTAGTTTTCAAACAATTTTCGCAGTTTCGAAAATGTCTTATAGCAACTTTGGTAAATTTTTTTTTTCTAATATTTGGTATGGGTTACCAAAAAACTTTTTTCAGACATTTTAAATGTCACCTATTCCAAAACAATAAAGAAAGTTTCGGAGTCTAGTTAGATAGCCGTAGGTGAATATATGTTCCTTGAGCTAGATTTAACGTGGATCTGAGGGACCAACAAACAGATTCAGACTGATTTGGTTTACCTGACTTTTAACGTAGAATTTTATCTTTATAAAAAGTTAGTGTATTTGGCTAATAATTATTTTTATTCAGATGACATTGAAGATCTTGTACTGGAGAGCGATTTTGGTAATGACGACAATGATGATGAGCCCGACAGTGATTAAAAAGTATTTTTTTTCATTTTACAGTATTTTTCAAACGTTATGTGAGACGCTACTGGTGTCTGAAAGCTTGCTATGAAACAGTTCGGTAATTTTTTTGACATATTTGATTATGCGGTTAGGTCAGAACTGAAGCGAAAATCTGAATTCGTATTTTTGGATTCAGAATAATAATAATAATAAAGCCGATTTTATGGTCGTAAAACAAAGAGGCAAACATTTTGGTTATGGGCTCTCGTACTATTATGTCGTTACTCATAACGTAATCTGTGTTGCATTTAATCCAGAATTATTTTGTGTCTGACAGCATAATAGGTACATAATGTCATGCTATTTATGATCGCATGATTATTATTAGGAGAATACACCTCACAGTGAAAAGTGCACTAATAAAATTAATCCATTTATTTATTTATCATCGATAACTTTCCTGTAGATAAATGATTAAAGTCCGTACTGTACTGACTGGTACTGCAGAAACAATGTTTGGTGGGGTACCTACTATCACTTTATATGGTGCATATAAACAAAGACTACAATAGTATACTGACAAATGGATAAAAATTAGACATGTGGCATTCATGTGACATTTGTCGATACTTTAATTTATTTGTATGGATAGTCTAGAAAATTATTATAACTGTAGTGGCCGTCAGGAATCACAGACTGATTCCCACCCACCGTAGGCGCGGGCTTGCGGACGGCGAATCATGGGTAGCTCGTTGTCCTGTAAGGACCAAGCCCGGGCCAACGGCGCGTTGTACTCCTCGCGCGCCTCAAAGAGATGTCAGCACCAACTGGTGGGGTCCGCAAGGACCGATGCCTGCCAGGGGTGCGGGTTGTTCGAAAGAGATACCGTAGCCCGTGGCACACAGGCAACTGAGGGAACACGGGTGGCTTTTAGTCAGTAAAAGTCTGACACGCCCTCCTGCTCCACCCAGAGCGGGAGAAGTTATTTGATGATTTCGAAAAAAAAAACATTGTAGCGACATCTACAATGCTACATGCTAACTACTCATCAGACTGACGTCACGCAAAATCCTGCATCGCGCAAGCAGAGTTCCCCACGCAACGGACGGGACGTTGTGTAGTGCTATATACAACGTCCCGTTCTTCATTCCTCTATACTGGTGATACTAGCGTCTATGTCACTGCTTCTCGATAATAATTTAAGTTAAGAATAACCATGGCAACGGTTGGGGGAGACCTATGTCTTGCAGTGGATATCTTTCGGCTGAATTAATGATCATAATAAAGATGTAGAATGATATAACTCAATAAAAAAAAAATACACAGTTCGAAAGATAAATTTAATTCAAAATATAAATAAGATAACAAATCGCACATTAAGAAAACCAATAAATTTAAATAATAACATACCTACTAAGCAAATATCCTCTATGCTCATGTGTCCATGAGTTTGCTGAGCACCTCCTTCAGTTCCAAAGAGAACTGTGACACTGGAAGGGCGAGCTCTGGAGTAGACGTTGTCGAACCACCCTTGTCCTTGAGGATATAGTCCGAAGGCACCACAAACAGCGGCTTCTTGTCGCTGTGAGCATTCCGCTGCTTCAGGAACGGAGGCATCGGCATGTGCGGGTGTTTCATCAGCCAGTGCTGGAATGCCTTTGTGGACCTGGACGTATGAATTTACGAAGATTAAGAAATGACTTCAATCTGCCTAGCCTTTTCTCCCAAGTCTAAACTTGGGAGAAAAGGCTAGGCAGATTGAAGTCATTTCTTAATCTTCGTAAGCAGCTAGCCGGATGCAGCTGAATACCAGTTTTCTACATGGAGCGATTTCCTATCTGACTTCCGCTACCCAGTTACTGGGTAATACGACACCCCGTGGGGTAAGACTGGTTGTTATACTTTCGGGCTTCTGTCGACCCGTAACGATTGTCAAAGATCTACGAATAACAGCCGCTACCAACGGTTTAACGTGCTTTCCGAGGCACGGAAGGGTCTTGGTATGTTAACATGGTCACCCGTCCATGGACCAACCGCGGCACGCGTAGCTTAACTAAATCGATCGACCCGTTCGGCTATTATTACTTAGCCATAAGCCCTTCGATTAAGATTAAGAAATGGCGTAACAGACACAAATTAATGTGATTATTTATTTACATTTAGCGTGATAATTTATCTCAAAATGACACAAACCAATGGTTTTACAGGAGAAAAATAAAAGAAACGGGTGATGATGAATATAGCGGAGGCCACGGGATGACACCCGGGTAAAAGTGCTTTTGAATCAACTCCGTCTGTCAGAGTCTACTACAGGCCTTTCCCATGGTATTCAAACCCAAATAAGTACTTGCATAAAAAGTATTACAACTGGGTGATCTAAGCACTTACGTGAGATGCTGTATCTCCTCCCAGACACACGACATGGTGCGCAGATCTTCTGGGATCTGGACACCGCGCCACTGCTTGTACGTGTTGTTCTGAGGAGGTATATGCTTCAACTTGTGCGGCAGGCTAGTCCCAAACGCCTTGAGATGTGCTGGACTGGTTTCCGCTTTGATGTCGTATGCTATTTGCCTCCTAAGTGCCTTTATGCACGAAGCCTAAAATATAACATTATATTAATAAACAAAATAATTTCAAATTTACGAGATATTTTATATGAACAGTGAAAAGGGCATACACCTAATAAGCAGAGCAGTGAACTCGCTATAGAATACCTCTTAAATAGGAGAAGAGTTAAGGCTAGGTTTAAGCCAGTTTAGGCCGGGCCTATGAATAATCCTGTTCCATACATTTGGTCGTCTTAGTACTTATAACACTTTGGTTTGGTCGTCTTAGTACTTGTGATGAAGAACGTATTTATTTGGATAAGGATTAAGATCGTGTTTATAAAAACACCTTTGCAAATAATGCATTATTTTAGAACAAATTTGGCTGGCATAAAAAAAGGTTATAGTGAGCCAATCTTAAAAGATAGACATATGCTGTCCCAGACTTTTTTTACAACTTTTTAAGGGGGTCAATTCTGTAGTATATCATTTTTGCGAAACTTTAACCGTTTACGCAGCGCACGCAGCGGAAGCTTTCAAAAGTACCCCCCGATTTTGAAACATTCTTCATTGGTGCTTCGCTCCTATTAGTTTAAGCGGGATGCCTATAGCCATTTTTCGATAAATGGGCTATCTAACACTGAAATATAATTTTCAAATCGGACCAGGAGTTCCTGAGATTAGCGTGTTCAAGCAAACAAACAAATAGACTCTTCAGCTTTTAAATTAGTATATAGATAATATTATAATATATAGTATAGATGTGTTGTTCTTTTATACAAAAAAATTATATATATATAAATCCGCCCTCGACGACGACATCCCGGAGGACTCTGAACGCGAACTGATATAGCCGATTAACTATTTCTGTTTTTTTTTTTAACTATTAAACTCAAATCCAACAATTATGATCCCTCTAAAATACAATTACCTACCTACGGTACATGCAATTTTCATGTGATTTTAAGCTTTTTTTTTTCATCGAGCAAATTATAATTTATAGTCTTTTGAACCGTTAATATCCCTAAAAGAAGGATGTACCTTGTTATGTTATGCGGAACGTAAATTAAACGACAGGCCACCACCAACAATATCAATCTACCCACTTAGGAATATCATCACATTACCTATCCTTGACTTCAAGGTAAGTGAAATTTTTTAATTATAATACATCGAGAAAATTTAATGGTTGTTTTCCTGCGGCAGAACAACTTGCCATAAGGAGTACTCTCGAAGCATAGAGTATAAGTAAAAAAATTAAGATTTTTTTGTTTTAAAATAATTTAAAAAATATTCCTCAACTCGATAGCACACTACTTAATAGTAACACTAGAGGTAAATTGTAGGTACTACTCGAATTGCACGCACCGCCGACAAAGGGAACAGCGATGCATAAATGTTCAAAGCAAAACAAACTCTCGCACGTGGTGATTTTTCACAATGGTTCTCTGGGTATCTGCCATTTTTTGTTTCTAATATTTTATTTCTTTATAAAACGATTTTACTACCAAGACAAAACCATTTCGTTACGGGAAAACAACCATTAAAATTTCACGGTGTATATAAAATCATTTATTTCGGATGAATCAGATATCCATATCTATGTTAGTAAGTACTTAAGAGCTAAGTTAGTAACATTACAATACAACTGAAATAAACGAAATCAATTAAACGCGTGGAGTGCAAACACGGAGCAAATACAAAGAGGAGATGGTGTAATTAGATTTCCCTAAGGAACAACGCGTGACAATTTGCGGGGTGAGGGGGTGTTAGATCCCGCCCACTTCTTTAATTTCCATCTACCGGTCAATGGCAAAACTACTCGCTCGTTCTGTAGATTTTACTTTATAGTGACGTAAGTATCTCACACTAGATGTCACTAAGTGCAGGATGCAACAGGGTCGTACTCAGAATTTTCGTACCAGGGAGTAAGTTACTAACTCCGTTTTTTATATTAACTTTGCGGACCAGCTAGGTACGTATTTTTTAAATTGAAATAGTGATATAAATTTTTGTAATACATTGCTGTCTTAGATTATCTTCGGAAAAAAATCTAGTACATCATTTAGTACAAAATTTAACTAAATAAACTAGATAGGCTTTAAGTACTTTTAATTAAGTAAACAACAACTACCATACAATATGGTAGTTGTTTTTTACTTTCCCTCCGTGAGACAACTAGTATGCACCATAATAGTTGTCTCACGGAGGGAAAGTACTTAAAATAAATTATTTTAGATGGAATATTTAATTTATAGGAGATTGTATTTTTTATGAGTATTTCCATTATGAGACAGCTGCGGGATATTCAGTACAATAATTGGATTCCATTACGGCCCTGTGTTTTTGTTACTTGTCAGGACGAACGCCAACAATACACTGACAAGGCCACGCCTACTTGATGACGTCAGGACTTAGTCGAGAATCACAGTGCACAGTTGTTTAGGCCGTCTCCTCTTTGTATTTACTCCGTGAGTGCAAACGTAGAATTTTACCTTTATAAAAAAGTTAGTGTATTTGGCTAATAATTATTTTTATTCAGAAGACATTGAAGATCTTGTACTGGAGAGTGATTTTGGTAATGACGACAACGATGATGAGCCCGACAGTGATTAATAAGTTTTTATTTTTTTATTTTACAGTATTTTTCAATCGTTATGTGTCTAACAAAAGGTAACATCTAATCGGTCTGCTTTTTTCGGATCGGTTTGCTATTACTTATGTAGTTAGTTTAATAACGTACCCTTTGTACTCCAGTACTGACAGCAATGCTTTTTAAGACACAGGGTATTATGTGAGGATCCAGCACAAGCCCGCGTGAGGAATGCTCGTCAAACCACACCTGAAAGTTGGACATTTTTGTTAACACCATTCTTCATTCTTTTAGAGGGAATTCATTACTTATTTTTTTAATTAAAATGTTAGCAAAAGTATGATACTACTATCCTATATCGAGATACACAAAGATACCTGGAACAGAGCTTCAATGTCTTCAGGTCTCTTGATTTCACTCTTGAATTCAACATTACCCAAACCAACCCACCAGTCGTAGAATTCGTTGGATATCTGAAAATATACACACAAGTTTGTAGATAATTGGTTATTTATTTGTGGAGAAAAAAGGTTTTTTTTTTTAAATACATGAATAAAAAGATAAACAATGTTATAGCTTTAAAATAACACATAACATCACGCATTGTTTCCCCAAAGTAGTACACCCACAGTTCGCCAGTCATGTTTAAGTACGATGTTATAGGGGGCGAGCCTTTTGCCATCAAACGGGCACATATCCAGACTCCACCGGGCTGCTACTGCGAAATTTCAGATAGAAAAACCCAATAATACTTTGCTCGACCTGGGCATCGAACCTAGGACCTCATGCTCAACAGTAGTACTTGCGACCACTAGACCAACGTGCCAGTTTTGAAATAAGTTATAAAAGAAAATATGGAACGATTACTTTTTTCGTTAAAATTTCTGCTCTCTTGCTAAATTCGTCGGAAGCAGACACTTCGAAAGTCTTATGTTTGTATTTGGAGTTCCACTTTATCATGTCCGTTTCAGATTTATTGCAGTATAGCATATCGAAAAATGGATTTTGTACTGGTCGCCGATGCCTGAATTGAAAATAAATGAAGTTCACATCTTGATTAGGGACTCATATATACAGAGTGTGTTATAAACGAGGAGCATAGTTCTCGTTCAAATGAGAAACTTTTACTAAGGGACCAACACTGAAATCGCAAATATAAATCCAGCCGCTTTATACATTTATGTTCGCATAACTGAACAAAATGTAGGGAACTACTGATTTTTTCTTTATATTTTGGTGTCCACTCTATTAAAAGTTGTATATTTTCACGGCTACCATACCCCCTTAAAGTATGTCCGTCGTTTAACCTAACATACTGTACAGCATTTGTGGAGATCGATCGATGCGCTCAAGGGTAATTTCGAATGTTGACCGTTTTTATGGATTTTGATTTCAGATAGCATACGCAAGGCGCGCTAATGCCTTTACATTCGCATACATCCTGTGCATTGTAGTCTTGACTTATGATGATGAATATGATATAGTATAATGCACTGTATATTTACGTATGGTGATGGTCTGAGATACTGCCTGCTCGCACATCCATGTCGTCACCACTAGTCGCTATAGAATCTTGCGGCGAAAAGAAAGAAAACTTTTCTGCAACTTCATTATGCGAGGAAGACTCCTGCATTAACATCGTCAAGTGTCTGGAGAAGGATTTGGATAGAATTTTGGATATAGACTTTGGCAGGTTTATTGTTTTGCTTGATGGTTTTTTGTCTTCAACTGGTGTTATGGTACCCTCAGTCCAGTCTGATTCCTCTTCAGCCTTTGCTTCTTCACTTCCGTCATCTTCCATTTCGAAATCCGTATAAGTGGATAAACCAGGTTTTAATACCACCTGAGAACAGATATAATGATTATTTAAAGTAATAGGTCTGAACTTGCATGCAGAATTACTATAATGAGGGGTTTAAGCCGATATTGTATCCCGAAGGCTTGAACAACAATATATCTCGCTGGAAAGCTTATTTATGGGCTATATACCTATTTAAACGTAGCTGAAAGTTTTTGTTTCTTGTAAATAATTTAATGTAAGTGGTACCAATGTAAGTGAAGCTAAATTCCCAATCGCGGGTAAGTACTTAATAACATTAATCGAAATTTATTGAACTTCTTCTTCAGTTAAGCCTCAACCGAATACTAGTTAAAAGAGACAGTTTAAAAAATAATAAGTTAAAACCTTTTGATAATAAGGCAAGTTAAAAGCTTGTCAAAAACTCACACGGGCAGTTGACACGGCATGTGGTTCATCGGATGCAGCTATGTTAGAATACTGGTCCCTGGGCTCATACTCTGTCGCGTCCTTGGAAAGGTCAAAAATCTTGGCAATTCGCTGGAAGATAACTGGGCCCACCAATTCGCGTACAGTTTCACAATTTGTTTCCCAAAACTAAAAAAATAAAACAAATTTTATTGTAGTAAATGTTTTAAGCTAAATTTAAATAAAGCGGTGTTCCCTGCACCCTAAATTGCGCACTACATTATCAATCACAATCTAAATAATTTTGAAAGATACTGATAATCCATTGCTTCATATGTTCGAAGAAAAATTCTGCTCAGCAACGTAAATAACGCAATTTATACTGTCGAAATGAAAATTATTCCAACTGTTAGAGTATTACGCAATTACCCCTTTTTTATTTTTTGAGGGTGGGAAATCATCAAATAACTTTTCCCGCTCTGGGTGGAGCAGGAGGGCGTGTCAGACTTTTACTGACTAAAACCCACCCGTGTTCCCTCAGTTGCCTGTGTGCCAGGGGCCACGGTATCGGTTTCGAACAACCCGCACCCCTGGCAGACGTCGGCCCTTGCGGACCCCACCAGTTTATGCTGACATCTCTTTGAAGCGCGCGTGGAACATAACGCTCCGACGACCCGGGCTTGTACCGGACAGCGAGCTACCCATTTCTTGCCATCCACAAGCCCGCGCCTATGGTGGCCGGGAATCAGCCTTGGCTAGTTCGATTAGTCTTCATAGATACTCGTAATCAGAAAAGGCGTGGTAAAGGCTAAAAGGTTTCTTACCAGTCGTACCAGTGCGGTGGCCATCCTTAGCACCAAAGAGAAGAAGAAACTTCATTCCCTACTTGCCAATGAATCTCATAGGATGCTTTTTACTAAATTGTATAAAGTTTTGTCGGGCCGATGTCCAATAGTACTAGTGAGAGGTGTCATACGATTCTACCACCTCTAACTCTTTTATGAAGGATTTACTTAAAAGAGTAGGGATTAACTCATATATTTTATCTATCTTTATCTCCTAGGTACGTTGCGGAAAACCACAGGGCATACTTTTCCCACCTGTGGGTTTCCTACAACGCACTAGGCTGCACAGATTCTGATGATTTCTATTTTAGTCACTATAATTATGCCCAGCCTCGTTCCCGTTTTCTAAACACCGGTTAAAGTTTTAAACTATCTCGTATTTATTGCTCTATTGTAGCTGTGGCCTGTAGCGTCCACCTCTGCAGTAATACGTGATAAAACTATTTTATCATTTTATATTAAGATTCGTGGTTGTGACATGTAAAATATTTATTTTATTATAAACAGCGGTTGCTAAGCAATATATCTGACATATGTTTAAAAAGGTTATCAAAAATAATAAGGTTCTACATACTCCTTAACATCCTCCCTTTTTGGCAACCCTATTACTATATCAAGCCAATTTGTTTTGCGATTGATACAATCCGTGGCTTATGTAATGCTTTGGTCAGCAAATCCGCTAATTGGAACTCGCTGGGAACGTATTCTACACGTATTTCTCCATTTGCAACGAGTTCTCTCACATAGAAATGTCGAATAGCAATATGCTTGGTTCTTCTGTGGAGTTCTGGATTGTGTGAGATCTTTATGGCTGCATCATTATCAACCTTTAGCTTAGGTATTTCTTTCAATTTAGATATTTCAGCAAAGAGTCTTTTGATCCAGACAATCTCTCTAGCTGCTTCACTGGCAGCAACCAATTCGGCTTCGGTGCTTGATATTGCAACACATGTTTGTCGTCGACTTGTCCAAGATATTGCTCCTCCAGAGTATAAGCATAATATGCCTGATGTCGAACGTCCTGTACTTTGGTCTCCACCGTGGTCAGAATCACTGTAGCATTCTAGAATTCCAACATTGCAGCTCTTCTTAAAAACTATTCCGTAGTCGAAAGTTCCTTTGATGTATCTTAGGATACGTTTCAGCCTCTGGATGTCTTCTTTAGAAGGGTTTTCTAGACTCCGGGATACAACGCTAACAGCATATGCTAAGTCCGGTCTGGTTCCAACGGTCAGATATGCGAGTGCTCCCACAGCTTCTCTATACGGAAATAAATCAGGGTCTACCACTTCTTTATCCAGATCTGGCAGTCCATCTTTTTGTATAGGAGTGGTAACAGGTTTGCAATCACTCATATCAAAGCGATCTAAAACTTTCTGAGCATAATGCTTTTGAGACACTTTTATATTACCGTCATGGTCCTCTATTTCTAATCCTAGAAAGTAGGATGCATCTTTTATCGTGATTTTAAATCTTCTCTTCAATTCTCTCATTAACTTTTCAGAATCTTCCTGATTTGTTGCAGCGACCAAACCGTCATCTACATAGAGAGCAAGAATAATTTTGTTACTCGCACGGTTTCTTATAAACAGGCAGGAGTCGGTATCGCATTGTTTGAATCCAATGGTTTTTAAATAATCCACCATACATTTATTCCAACAGCGAGGCGCTTGCTTGAGACCATACAAACTTTTCTTGAGTTTACAAACCTTGTTAGATCCATCAGAGTAGCCATCAGGTTGATTCATATATATATCTTCGCTCAGTGAACCATAGAGAAACGCAGTTGATACATCAAACTGTGTGAGTTTTAGGCCTTCATTTGCAGCAACGCTTAAGACTGATCTTATTGTAGACATCTTAGCAACTGGGCTGAAAGTCTCATCATAGTCGATGCCCTTTTTCTGTGTATATCCTCTAGCAACTAGTCTTGCTTTGAATTTATCTAGAGAGCCATCAGCATTGGTTTTGATCTTATATATCCATTTACAGGATATAGGCTTCCTGTCTTTTGGAAGGTCCACCATTATCCAGGTTTTGTTTTCCTTTAAAGACTTCACCTCACTTTCCATTGCTTTGACCCATTGATCTTTATGCGTACAAGTCATTGCTTCTTTGTAGGTTTTAGGTTCATTGATCTGATTAAAAATTTCATCTGACATCATGACATAATCTCCGAATCTAATAGGTGGTCGTATTTGACTTCTATCTCGTAGAGTCATTCTAGTGGCTATCTCAGCTATATCATCTGAGATTCTTGGTCGTTCAGTATCATCACCATCATCTAAGGCGTCTTCATAAGGAAGTGATTCTGGCATTGATGCTTCTGAAGACGTTTGTAATGGTTCAGTAGAGCCATCTTGGCTTTCTATTTCCTGACTCACAACCAAATCCGGCGATGTGGGGGGTAAAGTCGAACTAAGCTCATCAGAGCTACTTGCAGCGCGATCCAAGCTATTTTCGACACAATCATCCTCCCTTGCATCACACATCGGCAGTGCTGGAAGTGGAAAGTGTGTTTCGACTGAAGGCTGTTCTTCCAAAACACTTTGACCAAATGGAGTCAATACTGATTCATTAAATGTAACGTCTCTTGACCTTATGAGTTTACCATGTTTATTCAGTAAGCGATAGCCTTCATCACCCTCATATCCAATAAGAGTGCATTTTTCAGCCTTTTTAGATAGCTTTTTCCTTTTTTGTTGAGGAATATGAGCATAACATTCACATCCAATTATTTTTAGGTGACTGATTCTTGGCTTCTTCTTAAACCACAATTCAAATGGTGATTTTCCATTTTCTGAAGTTGGACCAGTTCTGTTTAACACGTATGCAGCGGTATTTATCAATTCTGCCCATGTAGCAAACGGAAGTTCTTCGTGAGCATGCATCATTGTACGAGCGGCTTCAACTAAGGTTCTATTCTCACGTTCACTAAGACCATTTTGTTGCGGTGTATAGGGCATCGTGAGTCTTTGCCTAATTCCAGCTTCTTGTAGAATGCACCTGACGTTGTGATTATCAAATTCAGCTCCGTTATCGCTAAGAAATTCTTTAACAGAGTATCCAGCTACTTTACATTCTTGTAACATTTGTCGGAGTTTCAGGTAAACTTCCGATTTTTGTCGAACAAAATAAATGTGTCTGTACTTGCTGTAGTCATCTTTGAATAAAACGAAGTAGCGAAATTTATTAAAAGAAGGAGGGAATGGACCACAAACATCAGCGTGTAAAATTTCTGCAGGTAATTTAGCTCGTACTCTTGTTCCGAAAGACTGTCTGTGTGTTTTACCATAAATACAGCCAGTACACAATTCTGAATCTAGTCGAACTTTAATTCCTAATTCTCGTTCTATAACACCTTTAACATGTTTTTTATTCTGATGGGCTAACCTTTCGTGATACAGTTGTAGTATGTTTTCAGTTGACAAAATGCTTACATTAGGTGTTGACTTTGTAATAGTCTCTACATTGAGCTTGTACAAGCCACCATTCTTGATCCTTTTGCCAGTCAGTCTAACTTGTCCATCAACTTTCAGCGAGCAGTGTTCCCTTTCAGACATGAAAACACTTTTATTTAGTCTGTCTTGAGTGGCCAGTACAGAGAATAGGTTTCGCATAATATCAGGTACATACCATACATCACAGAGTGTTACTCTGGATTCCTTGCCATTGATAACTGTTTTTAAGTCAACAGTACCTTTGCCAATTGCTTTGACAGTAGCTCCATTAGCAGTAATCACCATACGATTATCTCCAAAACGCTGAAAACTAGAAAAATTGTCGTTCCGGCAGGTGACATGATTAGTTGCACCATTGTCGATGAACCAACTCGATGTATCATAGTTTGTATGCATTGAATTTACATCTGTATTGACTTGCATGAGCATTAAGTTCAAATTTGTTGGGGTCTGTTTACTTTCAGGCTTGGCTGGTTTACCGTTAGCTTTCCATTTATGACATTGCCTGACTTTGTGACCGACTTTTCCACAATATCCACATTTCTTCTTTGCTTTAATATAATTCTGTAAGGCTAGAGCATCTGCAGAATCTTCACTTTTCAAAGAGATAGAGCGCTCATAGGCACAGAGTTGTGTAGTCAGATTTTCTATTGTTCTATCTGTCTTTGACATCAACATCCAGCTTGATTTGAATGAGAAATATGGTTCAGGTAGAGTATCCAGAATTTTGCAGATTAATAGGATATCTGGTAATTCAGACTTATCTATCTTCATTAATTCATTTATCAAATCTGACCAAATGGTTTTTATTTTGGAGATATGAGTTGTGATGTCGTGTGACGGATCTTTTGAATAGCTGAAAAACCTCATACATAGATCATAACTCTTGTCTTGAGACGTGCCATCGAACAAACGATGTAGTTCGTCCCAAACTTCTTTAGATGAGTTAAAACGCATGATTTTCTGTAGAGTTTCATCTGACATATTTGCGGTAAGCAGAAGTAATGCAGAACTATCAATTTTATTATATTTTTCGAGAGCAGTATTATACCGAGAAATTTCGTCGACATTGCTGGTAATAGGTTTCGGGGGTTTGATTAGAGCACCGTTTACCGCATCTAATCCACCGGGCATACCTCTTAGTAGTAATGTCGCTTTCAATTTCCAAGTCGACCAGTTCTTCACACCCTCCAGGTGACCAATGTCAATTTTACAACTTGGTGATTGCATTATGAATATTTGTCTACCCGGATTGTTATAGACTTGGTTGATGACTCCTCTGGTTACATTCACTTGTAACCACGCTCTGCTACCATGATAAAACTATTTTATCATTTTATATTAAGATTCGTGGTTGTGACATGTAAAATATTTATTTTATTATAAACAGCGGTTGCTAAGCAATATATCTGACATATGTTTAAAAAGGTTATCAAAAATAATAAGGTTCTACATACTCCTTAACAATACGCATAATCTAAATTTTTTCCACTGCTGGGACACAAGCCTCCTCTCGTCAAGAGAGGCCGGGCCATAATACACCACGCGGGCCCAGTGCGGGTTGGTATAGATGTCACATGTCTTCGAATTTTTGGTTCTAGAACGCACCGGTTTCCTCAAGATGTTTTCTTTCACCGTTTTGAGAGCAGTGGTGGTGAAACAATTGACACAAAGTAAAGCACCTGTCTGGGTACGAACCTACGACCTTTTACTTGTAAGTTGCGGCTGTTACTAATGGGTCACCACTGAGCACTGATACGTTCTCCAATCCAATGTCCAAATCGTTGGCGAGGCATTATGAAGCCACGCCTGCACATTTACTCGTACTATTGTTCTAAACAACATAAGTTATATTTATAAGATCACCTTTTCATCCTTGTAGGACATCTCCAAATCTCTGATAACATTCTGCCAGTGTACTTTGACGCTATCTAAAGTGGTTTCATACCGAGATGGTGTAACAACCCTTAAGCGTCGTGGTTTGTCCCATTTTTTTACAAGGGGGCGCTTACCGCAGGGCATGGCGAATTATTACTTCCTTTCTTTTGTATCGCTAAAATCTCGACTAAAGACAACGAGAATAGATATTGGCAAAGACTACAATAGTATACTAGATATTGGAATGAATGACAAGAAATATTATAAACAAAATCTTCTTTTATTTTATACGTCAACTTCTGTAATGTGTCGATAACAGAATAGGAACTTATTTTTTATTTTTTTATAGGTTTTTTTATAAACTTATCAACATAATTTCTAACAAATAATTATCAAAAAACTAGCTAGTAATTTTAATAAATAATTGCGGTTTAATAGTGTACAGAAAAAATATGAGAACAACGCCATCTACTATGATTTTTTAATACTACGTAAAATCCGTAGTACAAGATATCAAGAGAAAATGGACGGCAGAAAAGTAAAGCGTTGTGTCGTTCACGCAAAATGAAATTGTAATGGTTTGAATAATTGTACATAGATGGCGTTTTATTGCATTTTGTCAATTCAAAAAATTTCAGACAATAATTATACAAGACTATTTCATGAAAAATTCATTCAATGGGATGATATAAACTTACAGGATTGATGATTTTAAGGATTATAATTCTGCAAAGCGCTGTTAAATTTGAATTTTGCGGGTTAACTTGGCGCATTCTCCTAATTCGAAATCGTCAGAGTGGCCCACGAAATTCAAATTTTCTTAGGTTTTTACAATTTGCAGGTCAGTATGAGGTTGTATGCTAATCGAAATATGTTTCGCGGCCCTAAAACAAATATATTAACAGAATAATAATCATAAAAGTTATCAATAAGTACATGTTTCTTAGTTCATATTATTTGTATGACTATTTCATGAAATCATGACATTTGGGGCCAATTCCTACTGAACGTGTTGTATTGCTGATTCTAATTAATGTAATTCTGTAAAGCCATATGTGAATCATATTTGCATCAACATACAAGCTGCGTCTGACCTGCAAATTGCAAAAAACGTAAGTATATTTAAATTTCGCGGGTTACTTTAACGCATCCCCTATGAGTAAATTGACAAAATAATCTATGCAAATAAGTTAATAGTAGGTACAATAAGTTTTCAACATTTTAATTTACTTTTTACCGAGGCGTTCGGCGTCTTCGATTGTATCTGGTACCCTTTGGCCAAGGGTTTCAGGTTGTGTGAGGACTAATATAGCAGATACTATTGCTGTACTTGCAAACATAACGGATGGTATACCCGACCAGTAAACCATTAAAGCAGGAGTTAGTGGTGCTACAATCGATCCAATCCGCCCTAACATTGAAGAAAAACCTAAAAATGAATGCCTATACCTGGTAGGATATAGTTCTGCTGTATACAAGTATACAGACGTCATGACTAGACCAATGCAGTACTTTCCTATAAGATACAATGTTAAAGATAATGAGTACATATTTTTAGGGACAAAAGCAAAAGCTAAACAACAAATTCCACAGATCATGAAACCACAAAATAATGTTACTCTTCTACCCACTCTATCTAATACTAAGACAGCTGTCCAAAAGCCAGGTATCTCGATAGCCGCAATCGCAATATAATTTAAGTACATGTTTCCAGATAAACTAACAGAATTTATCGACAAGCCGTAGTATATGAATGTAGTGGTCATCCACAAGATGGGCGTCGTGCAACATCTTCGCAGTAGAACAGGTGACTTAATGACTCTTAACAAGAGGTTTCCTTCGTTGACCTGTTTATTTTGTTGCATTTGGTTGGGTATTGCGGTCAACAGAAAGTCCATACTCTTAGCAGATATTTGTTTTCCATTCAAACGAGAAGCATATTCTAAAGTGGCCTTTCCTTCTATCTGCTTGTTCTTACTGAGCAACCAGCGGAAACTTTCTGACAATATCCAGTAATAAGATATTATGAGGAATACTGGTACGTATAGTACCAGTGTGAGAGTTCTCCATGGGCGCACAGCGAATGCAAGTACGCCTAAAACAACTTGTCCGAGTGCAAACATGCTAGATATGGTGGCGCTCGTCCTCACACGATACTGTGGTCCCACTACTTCAGCGGCCAGTATATAGGCAGCGCTGAAAGCACCTCCACCAATTGCTGTTTGCATAAATTGTAACGCTGAGTACATCGCGAAATTCACTGAAAACGCACGAATTACTCCTACTAATGCCACATTGAATGAAAAGAAAACTATAGACACTCTTCTGCCAAGACGATCAGATATGAAGCCAGCGAGCACGAGCGATACCATTCCTCCTGCACTGTTCAACGTCCCGGGCAAGGCTCTCAGCCATTCTTGACATTCTATATTAAAATCATACACCATAGTGTTAGTTCGGTCGTGTACGTAGCTGTCGCATGGCACGATGATATCTCTGTCGAATAAGCTGGCAGGACAAAGTCCGTCGGATGAGATCACACTACTGGTTGCGTTGACGTATCTGTTACAGTTATCAAACCCGGACGTGGTGGCAGGCACGGCGTATAATATCCAGTCCGGTGAATATTCTGGATTTGGTCCGTCACACTCCGGCACCGCACACCGTGTAGGAAGGTTACCCGCTGTAAATATATAATCTCCAGCCATAAATGCACAGATGAGAGCAGGGAAAGCCACCAGGCTGATAGTTAATAATTGATATTTTCCAAACTGTCCCACTTCACGATACAACACAGAGTCAAACTCTGTGTCGGACTCACGTTCACTTGCTTCTTTTTCCATATTAATTATTGACAGATAACTAATGCATTTGAAAAAAAAATCGTCAATATGGTAATCTCAGACTTCTTACTGTTTTATATAGCGTATGATATGATCGCTATCAAAAAAGCAAATAAACGTTATCTACTATCTAGCATTGAATTCTACGCTTAGACGACAGTTTATGTATATTGCACAATGAAAACTATGTACTCGTTTCATTTATCTTAAGTAATATTATAAGGAAATGTAATCGCTTATAACGCAATAAAATTGTTTCGGACAATTTCCTTTTTTAACTGCCAATAACGATTGTACCTAGCATACAGTAGGTATACATACGTAAGTTTATATATTTTACTTATTTTAAATGAAATGAATTCTTGTTGATATTGTGTCCATCATCTTTTCAAAATCCAAGGTTTCCAGAAATATAGAATATTTTTCCGTGATAGATTTAACTATCTCATCTTAAATTATATCTTTCATTTTGTCTGGGGTTTTGAATTTTATCTTCAACAATGAATGTTGAAGATAACATGTTGACGTTTCATTTTTACTATGGGTGCGATAAAGAATTTAAAATATTTATTGATACCTATTAGGTTACTATTACCTGCATTATTTCAAGATATTTAAAGATTGTACTCCTAGGAAAAATGAAAACTGAAAATGTTAAATTAAATCTTTCACGCTTTATAGAACATCTTCCGTTTATTATATTAGGAATACATACAAAATACATAGAATAAACACAAAAACGTAATTCACATAAACTATGGTGACGGTTAGTTTTAGGTAGCTCAGCTAACACGATTAGAACCGATCGATAGATTAGACAAGTCATAAGTGTTGTAGAACATAGTGAGATTAATCGATAAGCGTTGATGTAAACCTCAATATCGATTATAATCGTTTTATTCAGAATCCATCATCTGGGATAATCTTTTGCGTATTTTCTCGATCGGCGCCGGAGTGTCGTGGGGTGATCCGACGGGCGGGGTAATCTGGTACTCGGCTTCAAAGGTAAGCCTCGCATCCAGGACGGCGGGGTCGAAGAGGCCCAGGCTGCTCAAATACGGAGGCCGTCGGTGCTCAGGGTGGTGGATCATCCAACGACAATACTCTTTAACACTCCTGCACCAAATAAAATTACTACAATTAATCTGTAGGTACTATATTTTCCCGTTTGTACGGAGTATATTTGTATGCTACATAGCTTGTGGGTAAATTTTGTCAGTCGCAAGGGTCGATTGCCGCGGTTGGATCGTGGACGGGTGACCACCTTTACATACCATCTTTACATCTTTTTTTCCGTGCTTTGTTAAGCACGTTAAGTTGTTGGTCCCGGCTGTCAACTGTGGCTCTTTGACAATCGATACGAACCCATAAAGATTGTCAAAGAGCCAGGGTTGACTACCGGGACTATGATGATAACCATCAGAAGCCCGAAAGTCTGACAAACCAGTCTTACCAAAGGGTATCGTGTTACTCAGTAATTGAGTTGCGGGTGTCAGATAGGCAGTCACTCCATGTAAATTACTGGTATTCAGCTGCATCTGGTTTTTTATGAGGATGGGAAATCATCCATAAACTTCTCTCGCTCCAGGTGGAGCGGAAGCGAGTGTCAGACTTTTACTGACTAAAACCTGCAATCCTAAGCTGCATCCGGTTAGACTGGAAGTCGACCCAAACATTGGGAAAAGGCTAAACAGATTGATCGACAAAGCTATAGCGGATCCAAATGCATAATATAAGATAAAATCATATCTGTTTCTCAAAAGGGTTAGGCAGAGATGCACCTACCAAGTCACCATTACAGCCGAAAAATGTCCACTGCTGGACATAAGCCTCCCTCAAAAGGAGGGGATTTGCCATAATCGCCACGCTTGGCAGGCGGATTGGCGATCGCATTACGGTGGTCAAATGCATAGAAAACGCTGCTGCCCATTCTCTAGTAAGTCGCTTTCTACGACACCCACGGGAAGAAATGCGATGGTGCTATTCTTTAACGTTCGGCACCACACGGAACAGACCTACCTACCTGCTACGCCAACATTTTGTCCGTTGTATGTCATACACAAATGCAAAATGCACAATGTTTCAATGTTTGAAATTATGCACTCTGATTCTAAAGAACGATCATAACTGTCCAAAACACATGTTCAGCAATGGTTTGCTAAATACGACAACAAATTACCTCAGGTTAGTGATGCCTTCCCACACAGTTTTGAGCGTGACAAGATCCCTGGGCACGTGTCTTGCCGATCGCCACAGCTTCTTGGTGTGATTCCTAGGAGGATGGTACTGGTCTTGCATCGGCAGACTCTGACCAAATGCCTTCATTTTAACTGGAAGCTGTTCCGCTCTTATATCTTTGGTGATTTCGCGGTCTAATGCTGCGAAGCGGGACATCTACAGGAAATAAAATGATATACTGTTATGTCTGGTAAACAAGAATATAAGCAGGATCGGAAATTTTGTAAACAAAAGTTAAACCATAACTGTGTGTCTCTTAACTTTGACTTGCTCTGCCCACGAGGACGAAAGCGTGGTTGTCAAATAAATACTGACTTTTATAAAGAACAAGTGAATCAAGTGTCGTCCCGTTAACTTAACGAGAATAAGAAAGACGTTAAGATATCTTCGTTTAATGGCTATTTAGAAGTATAAGTAATATTTAAATTACTCTTTAGCTCATAGGCTACATTGTAAAGTGAATAAATTATCACCAACTGTGAAACTTTATAAAATAAAAACAAAAAAAAACATATGGACCCGCATGTGCATGTGTATTCTCTGTGTGCCTATGCTACTCAGCACCGTAATTGCGCCTTTACAGATCATACTAATTAATGTGTATGGGAAACTTAGAAATAATACCTTACCTCCGGATTTCCCGTAGTTATGGCTATTTTTTCTTCTACACTTGGTAGTTCTTTCGGTATAACTCTGAGGCTTTGGGCTACGTGAGTGTCGAATTCGATCTGAAATATTGTTTTAATTAATTATATCTACTTAATCATAACCTTAAATTCATTAATTCACTGAGAGACAATGCACAGCCTTAACTACTGGATCTATAAGCATGAAATTTCGAAGAGTTCCTTTTTATCGAAAGTACGGACTACGAGAGGATTTTCGAATTTTAAATAAGGTATGTTTGCACAGAAGTTCTTATTTTTTACCCATGGTAAATCTTATCGATAAAACACGGTTTGTGGCTTAATAAGGCATATAAATACATCTACTGATTTCGATATGATAGTAATTTTTTGTGTTAAAAGTTTCCGAAGCTTGATTGACTCACTCACGTAGGCAGCAAAAAAGTATTTTTAAGATTATTCTGTAATACTTACCTATCATAACGTAGTAGTTAATACCTAAACTGAAATAAAAGTATCTTGTGATTGTAAATGTTTTTTTTTTGCATTTATTCATTTCCTCACTGAGGTGGGATGAAAATTTACGTGTTGCACTCGAGTGCAAAGATTTTACACCTCGTGCTCTTTTGATGCCCTCGCTAACGCTCAGGATTCTATTTTTTGAATCACTCGCTGCGCTTATGATTCAATTTTGGAATCCTTCGGTTAAAAAGCAACTTTGCACTCTTGTATAACAAATAACTATTATGTTGAGACAGTTAGCTGTAAACTCAGCTATCCTTATCATATACCTACATATACATATGTAGGTAATTCGAAGGTGGACGGTTGAAAACTTACTTGGAATAGTTCCTTGATAGCTTTCGGTGTTAACAGTTTGGACTGCTGGTCGCCTCCCAGTTGTTTCATGTATTCGCAAAACTCGTTTGCAATCTGTGAACATTTATATAAATTTATTAGTAACTTTCTAACTATGGGAAGAATTCATAATAATGAAAGAGATTGTAGGTTTTGTGTAATAAAACTCAAAGCAAAGATAATTAAATAACGTTGGGGTACTTGCGTTACATACTTTTATTTTGAGAGTTCAACAAGATTGCGTTACCTTGTTGAGCAGACAATCTTTTCAAACATATGAAGAAATGTATTTGCAACATCCTCCAAAATTATTTTGGTGTAGCGTAGTAAGAAGTTTTAATAGAATAAAAGGCCAGCTTCTACTGGTTATCAAGAGTCAACAGACTTATCCTTGTTTTGTGCGGAAAGGGGATTGGTAGGATTGAGAGTAGCCGAGAGAAACGGCGTGCGATAGGGGAAGCCTACATCCAACAGTGGACAGCTACATGCCGATCACGATAGTGATGTCAAGGAGTACCCTATCGGTGAGGTCATCAGCCTTCTTGACGAGGCTCTTCTCCTCTTCCTTCTCCGGCTGCAGGTACCGCGTGGGCCAGGTGATCTGCTCGCGCACCGGCTTCCTCAACAACTCCAGGTGGATGTTGGGCTGGTCTTCTTCATCACTAAAATATAGAGAATTGGTTAACTACCCAAGTAGCATTGCAAGCTGTATACAAGCTGTATTTTAGTTCGTTTTTATACTAGAAGCTGTAGATTCAGATTGCATAAAGGCTGTATAAGCGCTTATACTGCCGTTATAAGTAAAAAAAGGCACATTTTGTACAGCTTTTTGCGGTAGTACAGCTGGATAGTAGCTGCAGAAACAATGAAAAAGCTGTATAATAGCTGTATTATAGCTGTTATTCGGTGTACAAAGAAACCATTACATTGCAGATATTATCTTATAAATATCTTGTAAAGAAAAGAGTTCTAAATAGGTTTAAAACTAGATTTTCAAAGAAATAGAACCGTGAGTGGCAACATTGTTATTTATATGATATATTTGTTATATTTATTAGTAAGTAAACGTAATCTTGGACTTAGATATCTGAAGGTGTTAATTGGTGAATTGAAATTGCGGATTCAAATTTATTGTGAACCTTTCTATTTTTTCCGTCAAAATATTCGACGTATTCGTTGATCTGATATAAAAGAAAAATACTATTTATATAAGTAAGTTAAAATTGGTTTTTAAGGTTAGAATAAAAAACCATTTTGAAATAACAGAAGTGAGGGCAGTGTGATCATTGTGCCCTCATATCAAACTGAAAATCATGATATATTTCTTAAATTATATTTCAAATTTTGTTTTATACATTCGAAAATACGAAAATGGCGACTATTTGCTAAACAGCCTTAACGGTAATCGGAGTGTGTTATAGTCTGAGTAGCTGTACTAAGTAAGTTAAGGAGTATATTGTACAGCTTCTGGCTATTAATCAGCTTTATAATAGAATATTTTTATTACTTCGGCTGTGTATCAGTTCTCTATACATAACTTCTAATGCTCATTAGAGTTACTCAAAAGAAATAAAAAATCTTGACTCAAGAGGATACGTACCTACATATGGTAAAAGCTAAAATAATGGCTAAGAGAAGTAGCTGTTTAATTTTTAACCGACGAAAAAAAGGAAGATATTCTCAATTTGACCGTATATTTTATACCTAAGTAAACTTATTGTAAAGTATTATTAGTTTGTTGTATATATTATATCAGCTTTACTTTATTTTCAGGAAAATATGCCGACTAAAATTTAAGACATCATTGAGAAAGGGCAAAACAGGCTTTGCATTGTACCAAGTTCGTGGGAATCAAAAGGCGAGTTAAGATGGGCAAGAAAGCGATTAGATGTCAACAAATTAGTAAAGGATGAAACATCTCGGCCTTTAGATATTTGGTCCACCTCAAAATCCTGTGTGAAAAGACTATCAATATCGTCATATGACGTAGCAGTAAGAGAACTAGATCTCATGGTTCAAATCAATCATAATTTTAACTACTTGCGCTGGTTTATGAAGAAACGTCATCATCATGTTCCGAAGGTTGAACTAAATTTACACATTTAACTGTTATGATCATTAATAATCCTGTTTAATGTTTTTGCTACGGAACCCTCTTCGTTGGACGTCGACGGAATTGGCGGTTGGCCGTAAAGTCTTTCCGAGTGACTGTGTGATTAATAAAAAATAAAGCTGTACTGTAGCTGTCATTTATTTTTTTAGTTTTAAAACACCCTCAAAAACAAAAGTCATAAAACCACTGTATTTACAAGAGTGTGTTCAATTACGCCATAAAAAATAAGTTTGAGAACGGAGTTTGCATACACCATTGTACAGAAACAAGTCTTAAGTGATACTATAATAACACTTACAGCTGTAATAAGTAACTGTTCACATGCAAAATACAGCTTGTATACAGCTTTAACGATAAAACCAGATTAAAGTGTCACAAAATACTTAAGCTGTATAATAGAGTTTTAATATTCTGTTTAAGTACCCTAAGCTATCGCGGACCCATTAATAACGATTTTATACAGTTTATGCTGTATAATGACTCATAAATCACTCTAAGAAAAAAAAGACAAAATATTTTTTGACACTCTTGTAAGTCTCTAAAAGAGCTCTAAGTTCTATATAGGCTGTTATATTGATGTTGAAAACACTTGCGTGCTGCTTGGGTATATAACATAAAATACGATCTACCATATTCACAAATACAGTACGTCAATTGCGTGTAGTTAAACCCAATAAAGGGATAGCTACAATGTCACCATTAATATTATGGCTGGGGCAGCTATAATGTCCTCAATAATATTATAGCTTCACAAAGAAACCTTGAGCACCACTCGTCTTGAAGTATCTAATACTTTTAAGGTGAATCTTCTCGACATTTTTTCCATACAAACTGCTGGAGTGTATTACTCCACTGCTCTACAATGTATAATAAAAATAAACATGGCATGGTTTTGTCTCATTATTAATATTGCCTGTACGGAAACAGAATACTAAAATAAAAATCTAAAAAACCCAACTGCTTTTCTGAGTATTCATGGAAAAGCCCAAAAACAAGAAAGTCGTTGTACCCGATTGCACTTAACTTAAGAATCGCCAGTTGCTAAGACGATGCTTATAAGCAGATAAATTGTAGCAGTCGGGACCCATTCTAGAAAGTCAGCCGTCTAGTCCGTAGATTGGACTAATCTGCAATGTAATATAGGTATGTGCTCTCAATTCACTAAGCCTCCATTTCTAGAATGGGTCCCGACTGCTACAATTTATCTGCTTATAAGGATCGCCTTAGCAACTGGCGATTCTTAAGTTAAGTGCAATCGGGTACAACGACTTTCTTGTTTTTGGGCTTTTCCATGAATACTCAGAAAAGCAGTCTGGTTTTTTAGTTTTTTTAAATACCGTTTTTTTTATTACGATATCACTTTCACAGTAATTACGAATCTAACAACACCTCGCAAACTAAAATCCATCGAGCCGTTTAGGCCGCAGAGCGTGCCAAACGTTTGAATTTGGCGCCAAAAATCCGCCATTTTGTTGTTTTTATTTTGATATACCCAGTGTCACTCTCACAGTAAATACAAATCTAACGACACCTCTCAAGCTAAAATCCTTCGAGCCGTTTAGGCTGCAGAGCGTGCCAAACAATTATACATACATACATACATACTCTCGAAAAACATAATCCTTCTTCTGGCGCAGTCGGGTAAAAAGCCAATAAACAGTTATGAGCCAACAAAGATTAGTTTTTCTTGCTAATTTAACCTAACTTTGGGCGTGTTTAAGTAATAAAAGAAGTGTGAAGCCTCCGAAACCAAGCCGGTACCGATAAAGCTCAACTATCGAAAAGTTCGATAAACTTTATTGGTCATTGATTTATGCAGTGGTTTTTTTTCATAAAACCCGATCTTCCGAAGAATTCTTATTTTTTAAGCGCCTGTTTTACTATAAATGATACTGCATCTCACTCAATAACGTGGTGCGTGTAGACTTGCGTCTAACTGCTCATCACTGCCACTAGCTCTGTCGGACACGATTCCTGGTGAGACAGCGTGCATTTTTGCCAGGCTCACCAGTGAGTTCGAGCCCGCGACTAGATTCTCCTTAAAAGAGCAATTCTCGTATATATATATATAATCTGAATCTTGGAAACGGCTCCAACGATTTACAGGGCGATTTTCGAGGGCAATAAATCGATCTAGCTATGTTTCATTTTTAGAAAACGTTAAACAATAAAAGAAACCATCCAGATATGAGTTTTTAAAGCTGGTGTAAGCTGTTTATGTCAATAGAATAACGGGTGAGGTTCGAACTCACGACCTCTCGATTTCCTTACAGCTTACAGCTTAAGTACAGCTTTCTTATTGCTGCCGTTTTAAATAAAAATCAACGAGGATAAGGCCCGCGGGATAATGGCGCATTATTATTATTATTATTATTTTCGAATATATGAGGAAATGGATTAGCAATAAGCTACAAATGATTCAGAATCTAAATAATAGTGTGTTAAGAAGTTAAAATGCTGTTATGTTAATTTTTATCGGATTTTTGTGATCCTGCTCCCTAATTGCGTAACTAACTAGTTATCCCAATCCATAGGTTTCTTAGGAAATGGCTACCCATATAAATGAATCCATAGCTTCGTAGGTTTCAAAAATTCCTCAAAAATTGCTCAACATTGATAATAATACATTGAACGTGGCTGAACTGTCGAAATTAAAGGAATTGCGATCAAATGTCATATTATGTGTGTTACGCAAATACCACACTACTCTAATAAATACCTGGGACAATATTCCACGTCGGTGTCCGAATCCAACTCTCTATTAATGTACAAACATTTTCTAGAAGATATCTGCGGCTCCTTTATCATGCGTCGTGGTAGCTTCACTGAAACACAGTAATTGTGACACCTATGCTGTGACAAACTACGGAAAAAGCAATTGAAGATTAATTTTCAAGTGATACCTAAAAAGGCTACTTAATTACGAAAATAAATTAAGTTTAAAATACCTTTAATTGTTTCAGTATCCTCTTTTTCGATTTGAATTTTGGGAATATTCAGTGTAGCACAAACTTTTTCATACAATCCTTTCGGCAGCACTTCTGCTAACGCCTTGCTTTCGTCTTCCTGAGAAATAAATTTATTTATAAAAAAGTTATATCTTCCTTTTAGGTTAGTACTTACCGCAATTCTGACTATTTATGACTAAAGAAAGAAAGAAAATGTAAATATTTATAAAGACTAAAAGGCACACAACATATTCTACAACCTACACGTTAAAAACACCTGTTGTAAAAAGCAAAATGTTTACAATAATAATAATAAATTCATTTATGTCAGGTAAATAATACCCATTTCCAACCATAATTAATACAAATTTTACAAAAAATAACAAATTTTACAAATAAATACATCAAATGTCATTAACTAAACCAAATAAAATAAATAATGTCAAATAAAATCAAATCAAATTAAATTAAATCAAAATAAACTAAATTATGTCAAATAAATTAAATTAAATCAACAGCGGTTTATGATAATGATGCTGTATGTACCACTTACCGCTGACTCTCTATACGTATCCATTTTATGAAACACATCATTCCAGTACTTCTTATTATTTTGCATGTACTTAGACATAAATGACCCTTCGTTAACTTTCATAAGCTTGCGTGGTTTTCTTGTTCCTTCTGTGCGAACGCTATCCATGACTACCTCCACTTCTACAGTTTATGTGGTTGGCTTGTCAATGGGAGCCGCATAGATTTAATATAAAACTGTCGTGATGCGCGCGGCGGTCGCGTCAAGTGATTTCAGTGTGCAGCACTGCCGGTGAACAAACGCAGACTATTTCTCTACAGACTACTTTTTTCGACAGACATGGCAAACATTTATTTTTAGTCGGATTTTTCTTGTCCTTAGTATCTGATGAGATAGAAGTTTGTAGTTTCTTGTGGTGTATATCTTGGATCCTATTAAATAAAAATAACTTTTTTGGTAAACAAATTCAGTAAAGGCGTTTTTAAATCAGCTTTTTTGCCCAAATTTTCTCTGATCTGCCGCCGTTCACAATAAAACAACCAGAAATAAATAAAACATCTTCATAGAAACCTCGCAAATACTTATAATGGAGTTTCTAAATGACAAACACTTTTTCAAAAATAAGTATTCCTGGAACAAGTTTTGTGAAATATCGATTTTAAATTCCAATTTTCGTTCGATGTTACGCGTTCTCACTCGCTTGCATTGCGTTGGATGAAAAACAAGCTTTTAAATCAAGCTCGCAATTCCGAGAGTCGGACTCGGAAGGGACCTCTTAATTTAAATTCTTAGTTATATTCATTATTGAATCAGATGTAATCCTTCTTTCCCTAAGTTACCAAAGTAGGTATCTACTTAGTTTCGTATATTGTCTTTAAGACCCATTTTAAAATGTAAGAGGAAATGCTAGTTTGGGAACAACTGCTGTGATGAGAGTGGTAACGATTTACGAGTTGTAGGTCGTAGGTTAAACTCAGACAGGCGCTATACTTTGTGTAAATTATTTCATCAGCACTGCCCTAAAAACAGTGAAGGAAAAACATCATGAGGACACCAGCATGTCCTAGAACCAAAAAATCGAAGACATGTGACATTTACCAACCCGCACTGGGACCGTGGGTAGATTACGGTCCATTAATTAAGTTATTTTAAGATAATGTAGGTACACGTATGAAATTGCTCCCTCTGTATATATGCACTTGTGGTGTTGTGGTAAGTCTGTGGCTTGTTGACTCGTTTCCATGGACACCACAAAACATGGGGTGATGCCCATCAAGTTGCATGTTTCCAAGCTTTCAAATAGGAAATGGTATTTAATCTTTTAAATAAATATAGCGCTCATTTACAAATGTCTAGATAAAAACCATAAGTATACTTTACATACACTCATATACCTTCACTCGCTAAGTAAATAAGTGTCAGTAACATATTATAACATCAGCAACGTACACTAAGTCGGAAAAAACGTATTATTGAAGCTAACTCAAAGCCACTAATCAGAACTTGACAAAATTTATATGGAACCATACCATAAGGGGAATCTAGTCGCGGGCTCGAACTCACTGGTGGGCCTGACTAAAAAGCACGCTGTCTCACCAGGCATCCTGATGAGCAGTTAGACGCTAAACTACACGCGCAACGTTATTGTGTGACATGCAGGATCATTTATAGTCAAGCAGGCGCGTGGGAAATTAAGAAAAGTCCTTCGAAAGATCGGGTTTTATGAAAAAACCACTGCATAAATCCATGTCGAATAAAGTTTATTAAGTAAACTGAGCGATGTCGGTACCGACTCGGTTTTGGAGATTTTACACTTCTTTTATTATTTAAACACGCCCAAAGATAGGTAAAATTAGCAAGAAAAACAAATCTTTGTTGGCTCCAAACTTTTTAATGGCTTATTATTTTAGTATTCTGTTTCTATACAGACATTATTCATAATGAGACAAAACCATACCATGTTTAATTTTTGATGTGCATTGTCGAACAGTGGAGTAATACACTCCCGAAGTTTGTATGGTCCCGAAGTTTGTTTTTTCCAAACAAATGACAGAGTTCTGAGGTAACAAACATAATAAAATAACCGAATTGAGAACCTCCTCATTTTTTTGAACTCGTTTAAAAACTGGAAACGACTTTTCCAAATTGTGTGACCCTTAACGTTGAATGTGAATGCAATTTGTTTAGTTTATGAATACACTTCGAGTAATCCAAAATAATGCACTTGATGATAACCAGTATGCATTTTTTACATTATCTTATTTTTTGTTAACAATAGTCTATAGATAAAGCATTTGTAACTCAACACGTGTACCGAAGTTATATGGTTGTTTTGAACGGAGAGAAAAATAAACAAACATATATAACGCGTCTGGGTGTATATTTCAACGTGTAAGATTTAGTAGTGCAGTGTCGTGTAGTTTGATCAATAGTCGCTACTCGCTCGCCACCAGTAGCCCCTCGCTGCCAACCTACTCTTGTATGGGTTTCCCTAAATGTACTGAATGATAATAATTCAATGTGCTGTGCCACTTTTTATGATCGTCTTTACCTAGAGCTGTTTTTTGAGTGCTAGTCATTGTAATTAAAGGGGTTTGGTTTCGGGAAGTCTGATTTTCATTGAATTCAAGAGAACAATCTAGGAAGATTAATAGCTTGATTTAAAATTATTAAGCGGTAGAAGGAATTAATTGTTGATACTTTGTTACTCAATTCTGCCCAATTTCTTAACTTTTCCAATCGTTAATAAACCTGACAGCTTCTTACGATTAGACAGAAACTATTTTTAAAGTAGCTACGAATTGAACTGAAAGCAATAATTAACATCAAAGCATTTTATCATTTCTCATCAGAAAATTTTGCTACATCGCGCAACAGATCCAAACTAAATTAACTTGAAAAGTAGTTTATATAAAATAGAAACAGAATCAAAAGATGAATGAACTCTTTACGTAGAAGTTGGCAAGTTTATTCAGACTGTGCAGTTGTGTCAGATTTCACGGGAACTGGCGCTTAACACAATATTATGGAATGGCAAAACGTCAACTTAGCATAACACTGTTTAACTTCGCTGGCGATAGTAAAATTGGAATAAAAGTTAAAGCCAGGGCTACGATGACTAAGACTTTAATACTTATTCCATAACAACTAGTGTCCTGAATTAGTGCTATTTATAATGATAATAGCATTTGCTGTCATAATATCATTTTAATATCATAATAGCTATCAATGGTTTGATAGCCAAGAGCCTCGACCAACACCCGGAGGCTCCCGATAGGCAGCTGGATCAAGGGTTTGATCCAGAAAGCGGTCCTTCTGGACACGGCTCGCATTGTTAGGAGACTCCTCTCTCTGGCGCCCTGACCGCCGGCAGCTTGGACTCTGTTCCCGATACGCGTGGGAGACAATTTTTTATATTTTTTCATGTTTTATGTATTTTATTTTCTAATATTTAAAAATGAGGAGAAAATAGCAATTAAACGCCTACATTGTTTATTCAATCGCAATTTCAATCCAGTAGATCGTTTTATGGACGCTTCAATAAATAATTTATCGTCTCCATGTTCTTTACAAACTGAATTGCTTTTCGCTTGTATCGATAAGTTTAAACTGAGACGTTTTTGCTCTGTTATATTGAAAATATTCAAGTACTTGTTGTAGCTGTGTCGGTTACTGAGAGGCTTGGTGACGCCGACCAGCAGTATTGTGATTGTGAAATCGTGGAGCTATTGATAAAGTAAACAATAATCTATTTATAAACATAAACTGCTGTACTGTTGTCGGTTGTTTTGTCTTTATAATTATCTTGATCTCAAGAGCCACTCCTGTCACTTCGTTGCGACATGGACCAGATTATGTTTAATTGACTGGACATCGCGATTGCTTTGTTTAATGATTTGTCAGGGAATTTTGTTTGAAGATGAATGTTCACAAAGATTGAGCTATTTCGCAAACTTTAGCATGGTAATCAAACTTATAAATCTATATATCGATAGTTTAGTTCATAATAATAAAAACATATTTTTAATTTTCACTTTTTATTATTGTACTTACGTTATAATTATACTTATATTACATCACTGAGATATGATGGAGTTAAAAGACTGGTGTTACGAATAGGTTCAGAATTGTTTAATGATTTTAGTTTGCTTTCTTACTGTTAATGTCTTAACTTTAAAAAAACTTTCTACCTCTCTCCTCAAAATAGTCAAATCTGTAGTTAGTGTAATTATGAACTAAGGCACCGATCGACATAAAACAAGTTAGAGCGACCAATTCCATAAACAGACAATACACATTTGTTCTTAGCTCTCGTAACACGCTTTGCATTTAATAAAACAATTATTAGATTACATGTCGACACGAGTAATGTTATGCTAAATGCTGCCAAGCTAGGAATGCGATGAGTCGCGTCGCGCAGTTTCATGTCGTGTCGTCTCGCCTCGCATCGTCACGCTGACGACTTAATAAGTTAACTTGTTACGGGACTTGTGTAAATTTACCTTAACACCCAATATACCCGAGCACACCCGTCCCTACATTATTCTTAGCTAACGATCTAATTTATTTCATTGCTGAGTATATGTTTGTAACTTCAGTAAACTGTTATATTTTAATATTTGTGAGTTTTCTTGCTCAATCAACGCTAGGATGTTCTGGGCACGTCACGATTGCAGCGGTAAGTCCCTTCTTTGAGGAGTGGATTGAGAGGCGCTACGGCGTCCTCCCCTTCCGCCTGACGCAGGTCCTCACCGGACACGGGTGTTTCGAAAGGTTCCTGTTTCACATAAGGCGAGAGGAAACGCCGGGATGTTTCCACTGCGAAGATCGCTCTAAGGACACGGTGGAGGTCTCCCCGGCTTGGGCGGAGCACTGCCGTTTCCTCGTGGAGGCGATCGGCGGCGGCGATCTCTCGCGTCCGACCCTGGTCCAGGCCATGGTTCGGAGCGAGAGTGCATGGGTAGCCGTCACCTCCTTCTGCGAAGCAGTGATGCTCGCGAAGAGGGAGGCGGCGCATGTGAGGGAGAGGCAGTATATGCGCCCTCACTGCCCTAGTCACCGCAGGAGACGCCGTGGGTGTCGGGAACCTCAGACTGATTCCCGGCTACCGTAGGCGCGGGCTTGCGGACGGCGAGTAATGGGTAGCTCGCTGTCCACTCCAAGCCCGGGTCGACGGCGCGTTGTGCCACGCGTGCCTCAAAGAGGTGTCAGCACCAACTGGTGGGGTCCGCAAGGGCCGATGCCTGCCAGGGGTGCGGGTTGTTCGAAAGAGATACCGTCGCCCCTGGCACACAGGCAACTGAGGGAACACGGGTGGGTTTTAGTCAGTAAAAGTCTGACACGCCCGCCTTTCTGCTCCATCCAGAGCGAGGGAAGTTATTTGATGATTTCCCACCCTCAAAAAAAAATGCTACGATGTTTATTGTGTTTTTTTTATTTTTTTTTATTGTTACTGAACACTGAAATAACTAAATGTACATCATTTACAAACTATAACTTTTTAATAGCTACTTATTATGTAATGTTCTTATGTAGTTTTCATATGTCAATTGTGGGGGGCTTGTGGCTAAGTAACAATAGCTGCACGGGTCGACCGATCAGGTTAAGCTACGCTTGCCGCGGTTGGTCCGTGGATTGATGACCATCTTTACATACCAAGACCCCTCCGTGCCTCGGAAAGCATGTTAAGCCGTTGGTCCCGGCTGTCATTTGAGGATCTTTGACAGTCGTTACGGGTAGTCAGAAGCCCGAAAGTCTGACAATCAGTCTTACCAAGGGGTATCGTGTTACCCAGTAACTGGGTTGTGGAGGGCAGATAGGCAGTCGCTACATGTAAAATACTGGTATTCAGCTGCATCCGGTTAGACAGGAAGCCGACCCCAACATAGTTGGGAAAAAGGCTAGGCAGATGATGATGATGATGATGTCAATTACCTAAAATTATTTGACGGGACACAAAATCCGTTGGTATCTTTTGGTATCTAGTTCCCGGAAAGAGTTTATCGCATAATATTACGTATACTACCACTACTATCCAAACTTTCTTCGTAAACGGATACCGTATAGCAAACAAGAACAAATGAATAGAGTTTAGCGAGTTACCGCAAGGTTACATCTAGTAATTTGTGATCTCCGTCAGCAGTTTATACTCAAGCTTGGTTCAATTAGACCTACATATTGTTTATATTGGCGCGAATATATATTCTGTTGAACCTTTATTGAACGTTGAACACCAAACTTCAGTAATTAGAAACTAAATAAATAATAATTTATTCGAAGCAAAATGGTTAGCAATGGTTTAGAAAATACATTACATTATCCAACCTATAGTTTTATTGAATAGGTAAAATCAAAATTTTCATCCGTGAATAGTTTCAGTAATTTAGGATGTTCATTTATTACTCGTCGTAGTGAATTCTGACGTCTTATTGTTATTTCTCTAATTTCTTCACTTTCAGATAACTTAACTTGAGGTTCAGATCCCGTAAATTTTTCGGTCGACTTCCCCATACATGGACAATTAAAGTCAATAGAAACATCCTCTTGGCTCGAACATTGTGTCCCTACAGTGTGATAGGGTTCCTTAGTCGCGGCAAAAGGCAACTCTTTGGTAGTCATGCTCATGGGATCAATAAGATCAGGTACTGCGCCTTTTTTAGGTGGTTTACCAAGTATGGCTTTGATATTCTTATATTTTTCTTCAGTAAAATCCAAGTAAGAAACCAACCATGGAAAATCGTATTTATTAGCCCACTCTTTACATCCTCTTGCGGGACAGTCTCGTAGTATCTCAATGTTATCCATGAGTAAAGGCTCAAAAGAAGAGTCGCTTTTAAATTCAGCGGGTGCTTCGACTTCTGGTGTTATTGTAGATTCACTTGGGGTAGAAAGAGATGAAGGTGTAGATGGTTGATCCCTACATTTGCATTGCTGTGATTCAAGAAATGCTCTAACCTCGTCCATTTTTCCACATTTAGCATAAATAAACTTCCTCTGAAGTCTTATATACGGCAGATCAACTTCCGAAGCTAGAGTTTCTCTACTGCCGTATTTCGGTGGAACTGGATCTGACAGATCACCCATGATTATAAATGGCTCTTTGTTACAGACATTCTCTTTTGATTCAGGCTTTTCAAATTTTAAAGTACCCTGTTCGTCTTGATCTACTAAAATAGAGGTCTTCTTTAAAGGTATCTTTTGCATTTCATTTAACTGCAAGACTACCATTTTTTCTAGATCCAGTAAGAACGTTGTCTGTTCAGGTAGTAATTTTAAACTAAAACTGACAAATTTCAAAAACAACTGCAATATTTTTTTAATTTTCTGTTCCCATTCTCTATTAATTTCAGATATTTGTCCTTCCCGGGCTTTGTATGCATCTATAACATCTTGACGTTCCTTGATTTTCTGAAGTTTTTCTGCTATTTCAGTGCTTTGAATACTTTCAAGAATAAATTTTCTGATTCTACATTTTTTCCTTTCTGTGCTCATAATATACATTGTACTAGTAATATTTTGTGCTTCTATCTGTTTGTAAAACGCTTTAAGCGCATCATTTCTTTCATAAATAGCTTGATTAATGAGTTTGCCATTTCTGTAAATTTCATTATCTAAAAGTAGTTTATAGTAATGTGTAATTTTTCGGACTTCGCTGTCGTATCTTTTTTGTAACACACCTTCTAAAATAACCTTTTCTTTTTTTAAATTTTCTTTTATTTCGAAATTAAGATCGCTTATAATATTAGCGTGAGCAGAAAGCAGCACGGTTTGGACTTCTGACCGTAAGTGATTTTCAAGTTCTTGTAGACTTTTTTCATAGAATACATTTACTTCTTTCATTAAAATCTTACTTTTATTTGTTAGAATATCCTGATAAATGGCCTTCACTTTCTTAGTTGTTGCAGATTTTTCATGTTCCATGATATAATTCCAAGCAGCATCATTTTCCCTAATTTTACCATTCAGATATTTTAAAAACTTGGCATGCTCTCGTTCCAAGATAGCATTGCCTATTTTAAGAATACCTTGGTGTGTTTTACCTCTAGTTATTTTAGATGTGAAGGGTGGCTCTAAATCTAATATGCCTATTAATAAGTCACTTGGTGATACCCATTCATCGTTCTCCTCCAGTGATGCTTCTATATCGTGTTCAGGTGTTTCGGTAACGGCTCTTTTATGATCACAATGATCATCTGGCAAATAAGTCTGTGCATATATGCTAGTTACACATTCGCCTTCCTTAATAGTTCGAAAAACGTCGGTTTTCTTCATAGCTAAAAATCGTAGCTAAAAATATTTGAAAAAAATATCAATGCAAATGTCACATTCCTTTAATTTAGTTTTAAATAGACTACCGAAAAAAAGTATTTTATCCCTCCAATGACATAATCGCTTAAAAGTAAATATCAAGCTGTAATTCGCAAAGAGTCTGTATGGGTTTACATTTCTAAAAAACTCAATAATTTACCTTAAAAATTTTGCAAAGGGAACGGCCTAGCAGTAAGGAATTACAGGATTTATATATAGAAAGAATGGTAGCACTCTGACGCTTATGGGGATATACGATTTTGTATGGGGATGATCAGGACACGTTCGTAGAGTACCCGACATGTAATTCTGGGTCTTGGTTGATACCATCGGGCAGGATCTCTTTCTACTTGCATAGGCTATACTAGCTTTCTGCGAGAATTTGTGCTCCAGAGTCCCTAGATCTGGAGAAAGCCAATCCCGAACATTGATCATAAACGCAGTGGAGGCCAATGACCGGAGATGTACCATCGGCGTACTTAGATGGGGTGATTTTTTTTTGGGTCAGTCATCAAGTCATCAAATAACTTCTCCCGCTCTGGGTGGAGCAGGACGGCGTGTTATACTTTTACTGACTAAAACCCACCCGTATTCCCTCAGTAGCCTGTGTGCCAGGGGCAACGGTATCTCTTTCGAACAACCGGCACCACTTAGATGGGGTTGATCTATGAGAATTACTCGTACTATAAACCTCAATCTCTTTATGTACAAAAAATAAAACGATAAAAACGTACCTACATTATTTTATAGCTTTAAAACGTTTTAAAACGGCCATAGAAAACTTAACTAAGCAGGTGGCTAATGAGTTTTCTGGCACTTTCAAAATAACAGCTTGGTATTCAAATAGGCGAACGTGTCGACGGCCTACCTGTGATTAGCGGTGGTGATGTAAAGCGGCCTGGAGCCCCCGCCGCTAGATTTAATTAAATACTTCCTTGTACCACCCACCTTCCTACTATTTCACTTTATCTACTGCTCGCTTTATTGCTCTCTGACGCTACATTGTAAACGTTTATCGCTGCCGTGAATATGAGGTTATTCCTCCGTCAATACACGAATAACCGCCGTAAATACCATTTACAATAAAAATGGTCAATTTTACAGAGCGGATCGCACGTTCTCGGAGCATGTGATAATAAATTACGGACATATCTCGACTTCATTCTCATTACGGATGCGGCAATGTCCGTCGGAGTTTTGTCATAATTCAGTCTCGGTTGAAATTATTTCCGTTGGGTCTGATGAGAAAACTAGAGGTGGAGAGCTCGAAATGTAAGTATTCGCGCAACAAGCCGTGGAATAACGACGGGGCATATTTCATTCTTAACGAAGTTAAATTTCCGGGAAGGTCCTGTAAGAGCGTGCGTAACTCTGATAAAAGGCTACACCGCCACAATACCGATTCCGTGTTTGTGTGACAGTTTAGAAATGATAAATACACAATACCCTAATAGAATATTAGTGATTTACATTCTCCATGTTTCAAATAAACTCATACAGTACCCACACACTTACGTGTAAGTTGTAACTAAGTTGTTGCTGCTTATTTAATCATGTATTTGCTTAAACCTATTAGAAGAACTGTAAAGAAAGTTAAAAGTAGCTGTCTAAAAGTTGGCAAACGTTTGACGTGCTTACAATAAAACAACGACCATAATTCAGAAAGTGGGAACAAGTTGGATTGTTTTCTACACATCATATCGGCAAATAAATCTTTGGGCCGCTTATCTGCCGTCAAACTTAATTCTCATGCATAATTCATCGCGTCGATTTCACGTGAAGAGGGAAAGTTGCTCAACTCCGAACAACAACCAGTGGGCTGACAGCGCACTGATAGGCGCGCCTGGACTTACTTACTTATAGTGTTGATTGAGTATCTTTCCGCACATTCGACACGTGTGTTTACCCATTGCAGTTAATTGCATATACGTACAAAACTTGCTGAACAAACAAAACTGTTATTTTCTGTCTGTTGAATCAAATTACAGTTTGTTACACTTTTCATATGGAAAAGCTTTGTGTGAATTCAGCGACGCTTTATTTTACATGCTTTTTGTTGTACGTAGTTACATTCCTTTCAAATTTTGATATTGTACTAGGTATATATACCTAAAATTTTAAAAACACTCGATTCTAAATTCTGCATAACAGTAGTTTTACCACACTATTATGGTAAAACTACTGTTATGCAGAATTTAGAGTGCTATGCTGCTATCGAAAAACGTTAGTGGTTTTAATTTTTCATAAATACTGAACTGTGTCAACTAATTCGTATTTTTTAAATAATTCCTGTAATGTTTGATAGCGGGCAAATAAAATACGAACTCCAGTAGTAAATACAGACAGCGGCTGGTCCTCAGCCAGCCGGAGCGTCGCGTCGTCCCGCAGACATCCAGCACAATATTTCATACTTACAGAAAACAAGTTAGTGGAATAGTTGTGAGAAAATACAGCGTGCCGCTAACAGATAAAGAAGCTCCTCACGGCATCACCTCCGCAAGACAGACGCACAACAGTTTTGATTAAACTTTTCTCAAGATATTTTGTACGTCTTCTTATGTAAATTGGTATGTGGGCCGGTGTATTTTTAAGGGCTTTTTATTATTTTATTCATTTTTTATTTTATTGTAACGGGTAATGTGACTGTCGAGTAAGAGGTTTTGGATCTGATTCCCACTGTTAGCCCACGTCCCCGCGGACGTAATTAAATCGCGGTGGGATTACCGTCAACGCACTATCTATGCTTAGCGCCGAGAGTTGAAATCGAGCACTGTGTTTTTTCGACGCGATGCCACTGTAGGATTATCAATGCTCGGTTCAACACAGAGAGATGAAAATCCAGTGCGCGAAAAAATTCCGCTGCGATTTTATTACGTCCGGATGAATGTCGACTTACCTAACGCCCAATCATTCATCATTGCTAGTCATATTAAACACATTGAAAAATACCTAAATCTCGCATTCCTACCATTCATATCACACTTTATTCATAACAGCAAATAAATCAAGTATTACAAAGAAAAAAATGTGAAAACAGTGATGCGTCACTAATTGCGTTTCACTGAGGAACCGGATCGCTATGTTTTGGAGTAGTTCCGACAAATTGGATATCGCGAATGAGTGATCAGGTGGAGAGCGTGCGAGGTGACGCCGTGGAATCAATTCCACGTCACCATAACAACGCTATGTCACGCTAAAATTCAGCATAATATGTGACTACACTACAAAACAATAGAGGTATATTCATAAACGTTGATTAAAGTGAAGAGATGTTTAACCGTCAAAAACGTATGGTTAATCAGTCGCTAATCATTATTTAACTTTAAGTAAAGTTTATAAATAAAAGGGTATGTTTTGTAGGCACATTAATTCTAGTCATAGGAAAACCACAATTTAAAGTAGAATATGACAAAAACTACTTACATGGTTTTTCAAACTTTCGCGAGAGATTGTCGCTGTGCTGATGCACTAAAATTTAGTTTATTAGTAACTAGCTTTTGCCCGCGACTTCGTCTGCGTAGAAGTCGAAAATAGTTCTAATAGGATTTTTAATTGGTTTAAATTGGCAATAATATTTTTTCTCATATATCCTCCATGTACAGACAACAGTTCGTTACATTTTTATTAGATGTATTGTTATAGTTATCAAACACTGTGAATGATCACCTCACTAAGAAAATACCTCACAGAAATGATGAGTAAAAGAAGAGACCTTTTACATATATGGCAGGGATATTAACGGACAAACTGGAACCATGAAATCAGCATATGATTCTGAAACTGATGAAATAAAAAGTTCGTCGTTTATTTAAAAAAAAATGCTGTTCCATTTCCAAGTAATTCACTTTTCTACGAAACGTCTGATTTTCAATGACAATTCTTCGCTACAACATAAATCCAGACTCCTAGGTTCATGTGCCCAATTCATGGTATACTTTGCGCATCGATGTCCCCTTCCACTCTGTATACACACTTATCTATGCATAGCACTTTAAAAAATAATGTAGAATCTACTTTAAAAGTGCTTCGGAAACATCGTTTTCCAATAGCCTACAGTAGTATAATGCCTACGTACCATTAAGTTAAAGGTAACTTTATAAAAGGCACGAGAACGGGTAGTCCCGGTAATCACTAGTTATGTGTCAGCCGGCGGACGCCACGCCGGAATATAACGTGCCGTAAATTTTTACAAATTCTACGTCTGTATTTTCCCTCAATAGTTATTACCATAAACTGTAGGTAATTTAATGCCTGACTAATCTAAAGGCAAACAATCTTGTGTCTTGTCCTAACGAATGATCAAGTATAATGTCTGATCAGTATATAATGTTCCCCCTTCTGGGACTCAGGCCTCCTCTCTTCGAGAGGAAGTGGGCTGTATGTATACTGGGTGTAACAGAAACCCTATTGCTATCCTTAAGCACTAAAGATAACAGCTGGTATAGAATCACTATCGACGTTTCAGCTCAAAATAAAATACTCTAAGAATTGACAGCAACTTTTCGGTTTCATGTTTCTTAAATTCAAATCATAAAAAACGTGTCACCGCACTACGTAGGTCAATAACTTTCCACGTTACTTGCCAAAATCACGATAAATCTTTTGCGAGTGATGTGTTTATTTCAACTTGAAAAGTTCGGTTTCTGGTATCAATGTATTAAAAATTTTCATAACTTCCGAATATGTAGAGATAGGATTTAACATACAGGTCGACCTAATAAAAGCGTGTTAAAAACCCTTCCAATATCATTTGATATCATCCAAAGAAACTGTGCCCTTGGTATGTATATACCCTTTCCGTTACACGTTGTATAGGGTGACTGGTACTTAATGACCGATAATTAAACGCATGATTGTACTCATCATAACAAACAACTTTCCCAAAGAAACGATTTTTTTTTTCATTTAACTAGCGCATGTCCCCATTCACCCCTATAGAATATTGAGTACCTAACAAAAATAATACACTATCAGCTGTAGTTTAATTTATTTACCTACAACCAAAACAAAAACGACTTTTACCGTGCATTATTATTATTTTTTATTAATTTAACGTACGCTGGTTATATTAAGGACAACATGCATGGTAAAAGTGTTTTTTTTTTAAAGCAAGTTGTTTGTTATAATGAGTACAATCATGTTTAAATATTGGATGTGTGTTTGGTTGGTAAATGTCACATGTCTTCGTGTGTTTGGTTCTTGGACATGCCGGTTACCTCACGATGTTTATTTCGCCGTTTTGAGAGTAGCGGTGATGAAATTATTTACGTAAAGTAAAGCGCCTACCTGGGTTCCAACACACGACCTACGACTCATAAGTTGGGGCTGTTACCACTGAGCCACAACTGCTCTCGAATGATCACGCGTGGTTGGTTCCCAAGTAATCAAAGCGCTGTAAGTAACTTAGAAATAAGAATCGAATTATTTATTTGCAAAGCATACCATTGCACCCATTTCTCCCCGTGGGTGTCGTAGAAGGCGACTAAGGTACTTACTAGAGAATGGGCAGCAGCGTTCTCTATGCATTTTACCACCATACTGCGATCGCCAACCCGCCTGTTAAGCGTGGCGATTATGACAAATACCCCCTTTTTGGGGGAGGCTTATGTCCAGCAGTGGACGTCTTTCGGCTGATATGATAAAGCATACCTACCTAGGTGACAAATAAAGCTTTTATTGATATAACATATTTGAATCTAGTAAATTATACTATTTGGCATGCTTTACAGAAAAGTAAGAAAAATAAAACCTTCATTCATGAGAATTTATTACTAACTACCTTTTGCCAGCGGCTTCGCCCGCGTGGATGTCGGAAATAGCCCCACGGGAACGTACTATCGGCTTAAAAAGTATCCTTAATAGTAATCCAGGTAATAAAAGATCTGTGTGCTTTCATCCAAATCAGTTTAGCCATTTTTGCTTGCTTGAGTAAGAAACATCCACTCATCGAAACATTTTAACATACAAGCTTTCACATTTATAATATTAGTAGAATTTTAGGATTTCAACGAGAAGATTGGTTCGATATAAAAATCAGCTTAACACGTTCCAAGCACAGCGCATGCTAAGTCCCGCAGGTTTTCACAGCTCAAAACTGAAATAACAATATCATGTTTGGAAAAAAGCTTTACAAACATGTCCTGTACCTAAATAGTGAGCCTTGTATTGGTATGTATGTATGTATTGATACGTGCGGCGTATTTGTTTGTTTACGTCATTTGAATTCAGTGCACCAACTCACACGGAAGAGTTTTACTATTTGTCCTGCACCGGTCTGACACACGGAATTGTAAATTTTATCGTCTGTTTCTTTACTTGGACTTTGCAGTTGCTATTTTATTTGGTGAGTAGGTGATTTGGTTGTGAACATAAATAAGTTTATCCTGACTACTTGCTGAAACAGAGTTACCGTCCTTTAAACTTTACCTCATCTGTTGTAGGTAGACTTCCTTTGATGAGGTCACGATGTGGTGGGCGATGAAATACGCTAGCGAGACATGTACTTAAAAAACATGACGAGCCTGGTACCACAAATTTCGGCAGAGTTATCTTAAAAGCCACCGCAGTGGAGAAGGTATCCACGCTATAGGCTTGTCGTGATTTCTCGAACCATACATAAATCATAGCTCAGTACCAGTTTGTCTCACTTATGTTCGAGCCCTGGGCCACTGACACCTTCTCTCTAAGTCTGTCAAAGAAGAAACAGGCACGTCTAAAAGTAGTTCAAAACTTTGGAGTGTTAACCCTACACCCGATTAATTAACTTTTTCGGACGTACAAAAACACATCGTGAGTTGGGTAAACATGTTTAATTCATTTTTAGATCGCACCCCAAACTAAGCTTACATCCGTAGGTGATACGGAGTAGGAATCACCCGTAGCTTCCACCGAAACTTCGGATATCGTGCTTAGTGAGTAAAGCTCCTGTTGCGAGCCCTACAACAATGAAACAGTATTAATTAACCTTGCAACGACTTATCAAACCGTCTACCACATAATCTTAATACACGATGCTTAAAGTCTCCTGAATTCATAATTAACTCTGAATTTCTCTTCGGATCCAGTGATAAAGTAACCTACACTGTATCACTTAGTATCGCGCATACTTACTTATGTTACATTGTACTTTAGATATCTACTAACCTAGCGGTTTCCGTATTTACAGTTATTTACCATGCCGTGCTAACTGCGCCGTGCGCTGGCTGGCTGCAGCTATTCGGGTACAACTCGTTACTACGTATTTATGAATTGTTGCGGTTTCGGCTTAATATACGATTGCAAGATGAGTGTAATCATCGTTTGATTGAAAATTATTGTTTTCAGGTGTTTTTTGTTAGATGACAGAAAAGTTAAGCGCAAACAAAACGTCTGATGATTCGCAACTATCACATTTCTCCTGAATTCACAAGACAACGGGTTGAAAACAATTACGCTATGATATTTTCGTCACAACGTCCGTTCAGTGATTGGCTGCGCTGTGTTATTGCCTCTAGACACGGCACAAGAAGGTGTTGCTTATAATTTCACCGGTGTAAGATTGCGCAGTAATGTAGGGTAAGGGCTGCTTGAATTGCTGTATTTCCTTAATAGTCTGCATTTACCCTCGCCGACAATTTGTGACAAGAGCGTGAGCTAAATTGTCGCCAAGAGGAAATAAACTAATTTACTTATATACGACATTCATAAACTAGAGCGTTAGTTGAAATACAAAGTGAGCACTGAAAAGTGAATAATAGAATGAAACGGAACAATAAACATGGCAGCTCTCCCTAATTTATTTTTAAGACTGTGCATGACAAGGGTGGAGTGAGAGTACCCATTAAGCTAGTTTCAAACACTCCATAAACACGTGAAACATTTTCAATGTTCGTATTATTCCGTGATCGTAAAATTCTACTGCAGGTCCATACATCCACAGCAGCGTTCATAAGGAAAAAAATATTTTTAATTTCAAGGAACACGTACACCGTCTTAAATCTTAGCTCACATTAACTAAGACAGTTGTAGTCTCAGAGGTATTTTAATAATGAATTCTTTTAGCAGTCACGTAGTTAATACCAACGTTGCCATTTTAATGAAGGGTGTCATAAAACGTGTCATTGTCGGTGGCAAAGTGTAGACGGAGGCCAGAGCAGGAGCCCCGGCGCCCGCGCCTGGGTTTAATGCCTCGCATTAACACTATCGCTCGCGCGGGCCGGATTAGCGGTACACTTTATAAACTTGCATATGCATCGCATCGCTGCACGAACGCCCACACATATTAAAGATACATCACTGATTCAGAACAAAGTTTCGTAAGTGTTCACTGGGCGGTATTAACCGTCTTTAAATGTCAGATTAATTTGGGCGGTAACGGTAAATTAATCTGAATGGCACTTCGGAATATTAATCAGTCCCATAGCGCACCTTGCGATTATGCTCGAAGTGGGGCTGGTTCGCTTGTAGAGGCATTTAGCTGCAGATAGATGTGTATGTAGGGATCAAACGTCCGGGGCCCAATGCTTGCTCGGAATCCGATTCTATCCCAGTGCCCACTGTCCGCAGTTCGGTTGCATTACATTAGATTAGACACTGCTAGCATTCCTGTTGCTCTAAATTCATCTGATTGTAGCAATATGTCTTTGGGAACAAACTGCTGTTGTAGCAACTATCGCAATGAATGATCTGAGTGCTTACTTAAGATTTTTGTTAAAGAGGTTTCTATGATAGTTATTTCTGTTTTATCTGTTCTGTGGTTATTTTTGTATAAAAGACCCTATGACCTACCTACCTACTTACTTTTTGTAATGGATAGTTTAATTATAATCGATGACATGTTACTCATTATTATAATGTTTACTGTACACTCAATTAAAAAATAAATAGTACTACTTAGGCACATACTCTCAAGATTATATTGTATTTTTATAATTTAAAACGTAGAAATATAAAAAGCCCTTAGAGAAAACGAAAACAAAGCGACAATGTAAAACGGTAAACAACATGAAACAGCTTAATACATTTAAGTGAGTGTTTTTAGAAGTTAGTAGTTAGCGTCTGAACGTGTTAATTATATTGGGAGGGGGCTGACGTCTGTGACGTGACCATGACGTGACGCAGGTCCGCTTGAAGACGGTCCGGTCACAGACAATTGAATCATAAAGGTACTCGTGACCCACAATATTAGGACAACGCTTTATTTCGTCTAGGAAGTTGCTTTTTGTTGTTCCTCTATACATTGTAGCTAGTGTACTCGGCTCCTTTTAGGTGGGTTTATTCTATGGAAGCAATGTGGGTTAAGGACGTCAAGATAGTATTATTGTTGCTGCCGGAATATGAACTGAGCCCCTTCGTTTAAATGTTACTTCTGAAGTTTATGATTCAATGGGTTTTGTTGAGTATTGTGCAGCTTCGTCGTTTTGACACTGCTGTTCTAGAAGCTGTTGATGTAAAGCGCGGGCAGCAGTTATCAAGATGTCAAATCATCTGCCTAGCCTTTTCCCAACTATGTTGGGGTCAGCTTCTAGTCTAACCGGATGCAGGTGAGTACCATTATTTTACGTGAATCGATTGCCTATATGACCTCCACAACCCAGTTATTAGGTAAGTAATATGATACCCTTTGGTAAGACTTTCAGGCTCAACCCGTAATGACTGTCAAAGGTCACGGTCAGTGTCACGGTCGACCCTTGCGGCTGTTATTACGCCCCACAAGCCCCGCTTTAGACACGTACTTGAAAAGTTTTCTCTAAACATATTGACTGTTTTGCCAGGGGTGCGGGTTGTTCTGCCAGGGGTGCGGGTTGTTCGAAAGAGATACCGCGGCCCCTGGCACACAGGCAACTGAGGGAACACGGGTAGGTTTTAGTCAGTAAAAGTCAGACACGCCCTCCTGCTCCACCTAGAGCGGGAGAAGTTATTTGATGATTTCCCACCCAAAAAAAAAAACAGTTTGACTGTTTCTGCACTTACAAACGCCGTTGTATACGAGCAATAACAGGCAAACTATTACATTCATTGTTTAATTTCCATCCCTTCCGCCTATAATTTAAAACGACAGATGCAATCAGCACACACGAAGTACATTCATCATAACATACGTGATATAACTCGGCTTCCTGTAATAATCCCTACTAGCTTCCGAGTGTCGTAATCAAATCCTGTCGGGCCGAGAGTCCTAATCGAGGCAGACCACGCTCGACCTCCGTCAAATCGGGCTAAGGAACACGACCTGAGTGTCACAGCCACACAGATAACTGCAGTCGACTGTACCCGAGAGCCTCCGACCTCATCCGACCTCTCCCGACCTATCGTCCCGCGCGAATTGCTATAATTACGATTCAAATCAAAGAAAAAATATTAATACCCCGTAGCAAATAGTTTCATTGGGGTTTTCGTTAGCTGAGACATTGGAGCGCACTTAAATCAATTGATTGCGAGTAAACCGCTACCACGCGTCGAGATTCTGAGAGAGAAAATTACTTCCTCTGGTAACAGAATGTAAAATGTATTTCGTAATAAGTTTCATCGAACAAATCAATATAAAGCTCGTAAATAATAAACTCGGTTACGTTTGGGCATACGCTTCTAAGCAATTGTCTTCTCGTTTTGCTACGAATTTATATTGTCAACGACAGGAGGCGTCGGGCCGCTTAGAGCGTTGGCCTCCCCGAACATATTTCACTACATAAATCATAACTTTATTTCCTCTCGCTCAGATGCCGAGGAGCGAGGTGTCTTTGAAATGGCTTTAAGAGTTCCCGCACGGCTATACCGCAACAAAGGACTCCGAAATTCAATTAGGTGTAGATGGAACTGAGAGACTTATATTATTTCTAAATATTCAATTCTAAGTGCACAACTTTATGGCAGTGCATTCATACATATGACATTTTAATCGGTCGCAAGTACTGCTGAGTATGAGATGAGGTTCTGGGTTCGATTCCCAGGTCGGCAAGAGTGTTATTGAGTTTATCTGTCTGAAATTTCTCGGTAGCAGCTCGGAGTCTGGATTTGTGCCCGGTTGATGGCAATAGGCTCGCCCACTATTACATGGGACCTAAACATAACTTACCCTTCGGAAATACAGGCGTGACATATGAAATTCGCCTGTGAGGCAGAAACTTCCAGAAATATGGTATTTTCTAATTTATTAAAAACTATTCTAATTTGAAGAGTGGGACGAAATATGTAACAGAAGTATAAAAGTAAATTGATTTATATCCATTTTCTCAATTAAAAACAATTTAAATCAAATTTAGTTTTCGTTGTTTTGAATTTACCGCCTAAACACTCCTTACGACTTTTTATCACGTGACCACACGTGACGACAGCTTTGTGTAAACTAAAGTAGTTAGTAAATAAACAAGTGAATGTCGAGTTTATAATTAACAACATTTTTAATGGGTAGAAAGTGATATAATGTACTGATACGCGGTGCCTCTGTGCAGAGATACTTCTAAAACTGCACCAAACTAAGTATTTGTATCGGTGCTGTTTACACAAAGCTGACGTCATGGTGTCACGTGATAAAAAAGTCATCGTAACGAGCGTTTTCTTCAGGGGAACAAGGCGTGATGTTATATTATGCAATTTCTTTTTTATATACTTATTCCCGAGATTAGCTAAGATTACTAAGCTATCATTGAAAAAGTTCAGACACAATCATCTTACCTGGTACTATAACCACGTATTCCCCAGGAACAAGGCAGCTTACACTAAACAAAGAAGATTTATATAGCGCCACTGTATGCTTGTAAACATCGCGCGCCACCTACTAATTTGCGATCATTTTAGCGGTGTTTCCTGCCAATTAGCCGCTTTAAAACATCGCGGCGCGAAACAAAGGGGGTTGGCTCCTGAATTTATTGTTAGGTTACTGTCTTAAGTTATTTAAGTGTTCAGAACGTTATTCACGTGCGACGCCGCGCAGAATGCAGCTTCCTGCGACAATTTATCATGAATCTTTAATTAAACTTTAGCCGCGACTGTTCACAGTCTCATTGAGCTTCACAATAAATCCGTCGTATCGATTGTACATTATTAATTATTTGTCTCGACACGTTATTTAATAAGATCCTTTGTTAGGAACGTTTCTTGAAGTCATTATTGAGGTCAGATAGCGCCTTTTTTAGTTACGTTGGCAATTTTAGCGTAGGAACGTAGTAGTACAAACAGTCGGTTGTATATTTTTGTGAAACCTTTTCCGTATCTATAGATTATAATAAAACCTGCAAATAGCTTTGCAAAATTCGAATTCAGGTAAAAAATCGTTTTGATACTAATTCTATAGAAATAGTTTCCTACCAATGGCCTTGCGAACTGTACAGTCCAGATTGTCAGAATGTGCTGCGTTCACCGTCCTCGGGGACTCACTAGTCAATAGACAATGTCGGTGAATGCACGCCACTGCAGCCCTATTATAAAAGGAGTTTTACAAGAATATCTTGCTGATCTAAATACCTCAAAGAGTGCAGCTGAATGGTAATTTCATAGTACACTGTTACAAAGATTGCAAGTACATACTGTACATTTCTTTTTTTGTATGTTCACAACTTTTGTGTTGATGTCGTTAAGTTGTCACCTTTCTTTTACTTATGAATTTAATATAACTATAATATTTATTTTACATCTTACATGTACGATTACCTACCTACCTTTGACAGCTAGGATACCTTCAGTTGCACTTCTATTACTATTTAGAATAGCTTCAATTATTGAAATCATTATGTGCGTATTGCATATAACAATATTCGAAGCCATACGCAACGTACAAACTTTTACTTTTATTGTATTTTATAGGTTCCCTTCTAAAATCTTCGCAAGTATGTAAATGTTAACGACAATGTAATCTGTCCAGCGCCAATAAAAGTGCACTGATCCAGTTAGCTCTGTTTGCGAAAACTGCCTTTAAAACCAAATTAAATGATGAAAGTTTCCAAGTTATTCCCAGTTCGTTTTATAATAAAATTACCTGTGTCAGTTTGCCGGCAGAATTCAATTAAGAACTTTTTGAATATTTTATACTTGTTATAGGGATATCTGGTTTAATTGATAGTTAATGTTATTTTTACATTTTTGTGTCGGCTGGTTTCTTTGAGACCAAGTATAAAGGAGTGGTATGTTGGTAATCCGAGGTTTTAAAGCAAGGCAAAGACTATTGTGCACATATTCCTGTTCGGAACTTGTATGCTTTTGGATTCAAATAACTATTGTTGCATATTTTCTCGAATAGTTCTTGTAAATACATTGGCTAGTTTATGCTTTACAATGCATTGAGGGATATCGTACCTTTTCTTGACCGCGTTGTATTTGTTTGATACTTGTTTCAGAATGATACGAAAATAAAGTCACATCGACATAATATGCATATTTACTTAATTAATTCCATAAATTACATATATTTACAACAATATCAACAAACATTTACGTCTAATATACATTTTCCTATGCGTAACAGATTAGCTATACATCATATAAATCTCTACACGAAGTCTATACATAAATGATTACTACAAGTATTGCGTATAATTGTTTTAATATAATGTTCCCTATGACACGTAGACCCGTCAACTTACCCTTTTAGCCGAAAAATAAAACTTTATTATAATTGTAAATTACATTAATCCTCGTGAAGTTGTGTGACTTTTGCTGTATGTTTTATACATTCTCTTTAAAAGGAATAAGCCGATTTTCGGTATGATTTTAAGTAAATATGTTTATAAACAGTGACAAATCAAGGACACGTATGTAGCAGCAGACTATAGTAAAAGATCCTAATTGACAGATATGTAGATTTGTAAAAGGGTTAACCAATTATTTTGTTTTCAAACTTCTATAAACACATCGGAATGAACAATTACATTTCAAACATTACATAAAACAAATTGATTTGTATGTTTGCAAATATGTTCCGCAAACATCAGGGGTGACAAACATTAAAATCAGGTGGAACTTTATTCAGAACGCATAACAAAATATGAATTGAAGTTCGTTCAGCCAATCGTTATTCTAAACGCGATCCAAAAGGCACTAGATTTTATTATTATAATAGATTTGAATTGATACGTTACCGAAAGTCGTTGTAGTTGAAATTCATGAGTTTTTTTTAATAATAAGCGGGTAAATAGAAACACAGAAATTATTACAGTTTCACACGTATAGCCCACACTTTGTTTAGTACCGTGATTGTTAACAGACACACAAGCTACATACATAAACATCCAAACTAGACTAGGAAGAAACATCTGTAGCGATTGGCTACACAAATATTGTTTCCAATGCGGGCACACAGTGGGTGAAGAACAAGCCACTGCATCATTTTGACAGTCTGTGTAAAGTTTAACCTCCTGCTTCCTTTCAACGGACAGGCGAACAGACACACATTCATACAATTAAAGTATAATTCACTAACTGGGGCTCAAACATTACATCTATTTGAAATTCGTTCTACGTTACATGTACCTATTTGACATCGTTGTTACCTTATCATACTCTTTAAGGGTTAATTCCATCAAAATAGTAAGAATCACGTGTTTTAAGTATTAACAATTGATAACATTATTTCGAAGCAAATGAAAGAAGATTTCACCTTTTGTAACGATATGCACAACCGGCCTGAGACATACTTATCCACCGAAAAAGACAGACTGGAAATTGAAATCATGGGACGTTATGATTTTTTTATAGTATTTTGATACTTTTGCCCAAATTCAACTCCTTTTCTATTTGCTTATTGTGATAATAGCACTTCTGATCAACAATTAAATTGTTTTTTAACAGAAATTTCATGATTTCAATTTACAGTCCTACGGCATGATCTACCTCGTATAATCATGTAAATCATTCTTATCTATATTAATCCTTAGAACACAACGTTGACACATCCACTATAAACTATTTTACCGTACCTAGTCGTTCATATAGCACATCTTTTTTTAAAGTGTCGGTTTTTAGTACATCGTCTCTATCCACCATACTTATATGACACTCTCCTTCTGAAACTCGATGTGCCATTTTAAAACTTGGGTACGTGTTATTACATATTTCTTTCTTAATATACATAGCGCATAAAAAACTGCGAAAGTAATGCATAACAAGCGGCAATGAACAACAATGTCACAGGATCACAATATAAATTCATTCATCATCGGCAGATAAGGCTCTCCTCCCTTGCTGCGCAGACGCCGTGTGGGGGCGCCAGGAACAGCTTGCCGTTCGCGCATGCGCACAGCTGGTATATATTCTGATGGTGAGGGTCGTGCGTGTGAGCCGCTGACGGTGGCAGTGGCAGCGCCGATTTTAACTTTGGCATAAATATACTGGGTGCATCAAGGCGAATCTGTAAAGGTTAATTTTAAAGAACTTTAAAGTTATTTTCGTAGTGCGTTTGAAGAGCAGCTAAAAGAAATTTACGTATTTTATGCTACAGTCTACAGTACAAATAAAATCAACGAGACATCGCCTGAGGACGTTGCCCTAAAATCTAAAACACACAACAATCTCCAAGTAATAACTACTTAGTTAAAACGTGGCCTTATCCGGTTATTATGCCGTGAGACTCACCGAGCCGGCGACGGATCTGAGCCGGAACGTCGTGAGGCAGCTGGCGCTAATGTCGCCGGCGCGGGACTCCAGCGCGATGTTCTGTGCCGCGTGCATCTCTAGCGAACGCGTCGGTGACTCCAGCCTGCCGTGAGGAGAACAGACGTAAATTAGGTACTTAGGTACTAGCTAATCATTGTTGGTACATTTAAAGGTAAGTGTGAATAACCTACAGGTTTTTTCTGATGATCGGTACCGACAGGCGATTGAAAGTCGACCTAGTAACTAATGGCAAAAGGTACATAACTTTCAAAGCATTTATAATAATCTGTTCAAAGCCTTATTGAAAATTCCGAAAATCAGTTATACAACGTGTCGTTTTGCATCCTCGTCAAATTCAAAGAGGTAACTATGCTAGTGATTCTCGACACGAATCAATAATAAAATAAGTAGATTTTTTATTTTACGGCTATGAAAAATCGCAACAAGTAATTCGAGGACTGGTTTGTGCGACGAAGACTGTTTGAACCCAGGTTACCCAGTTACAGTGCGGTATCACACGGGCCGCGTTTAAAAAAAAATAAAAAAAACAAAAAAAAAATACCTACTTATTTTATTATTGATTCGTGTCGAGAATCATTAGCATAGTTACCTCCTTGAATTTGACGAGGGTGCAAAACGACACGTTGTATAATAAACAGCATGTTCCTATAAATTTCACGAAACATGTGGTAAAGGCATGCTTCCTATAGGACAACAAACTTCAGTAGGTGCGTTTGACATAACTGTATGTTCAAACTAACGAGTTCTAACTTTCTCTGCGACGAGGACAAAGCTCGTAAATTTGCTGAAGTACAAACACACGAATATACTTACACCAATGGTTTTGAAGGGGGGGCTTTGACTAGGGGTGTCTGCGCGGCGGCTTGTACGGTAACGCCGGCCGGGCTGACCACCGTGAGCGTGTCGGCGCCCACCGTCACCGAATCCTGTCCGGCGCCTAGGAGCAGCGCCCCCCGCGCGTCGCGTACCTCTAGCCGAGCTACGTTCAGTTCGAAACGATCGTGCCCTACAATGTTTTGTAGTATCAAAACTTACCAACTAATGAACAGAACTAGACACAGGTAAGTATTATTTCCTTTGTAAAACTTTAACGCAGGTAGTAAGCAAAGGTTAGAATCAGAACTCACCTAGATATAATCTACTCTGTAGCATTCCGTGCGAGTCTCTAGTAGAAACGGTAAAATTTCGAGAAGCTTCCATGTAAATTGGATATCCTCGACGTGACTTGATCGTGGACGCGAAAAGAGAGTCTAACATTAGAGCTTGCCCCAATAGTTGTAAGCCTCCTGGCACTATGCGAAGTTGGCCCATTCCTTCCTACAAAATATAGAAGACGTCAAAAATGATAAGAAAACTACACAGTTACACAGTTACAGTTCAGTGTTTTTTATTACGCCTGCAAGGTACAAAATACTTAGTGCACAAAAACAAAACGCTTCTTTGTTCAGTCAATTGACGAAGATCAACATTCACCTTACATAGTGGTTAACTTGGTAAGTTGCAAGCTAATATCTACCCACCGACTTTATAAGATAGCTTTCAAAGTGGTTAATACGATAATTAAAGGCAGTCTAGCTCTTACCGAATTAAAATCCAACACTTTAAGCACCCACAGCGTCAGCGCGAGATTGATGACCATCATCAGCATCAGTGCCATGACCAGGATGTACAGGCATTTCTTCCTCCAGCCGTAGATGCCTACTTTGAACTGGCTGTTGTAGCTGTTTCTGATTGAGTCGGCTTTTGTGTCCCTATTGCTATTGTTGTGGAGGATCGGCTCCGGAGTGATCTTGTCAGCGTACGGTATTCTGCAAGGATAGTCATTGGTTAAAACAATGTGCTATTGAACTGATATTGTAAATATCTGTTTGTGACTGGTTGCCGGTTTTTGCAGCTTTGTGTTGAATAGAATAAAAGATATGCGAAAATGAAAAATATCCAACAATCATTCCCTTTTTATTTTTACGTAGAGATATCTAAGTAGAAACAAGGATCCTGGGATGGTATTTAAATATCGAAATGAGTTTTTTACAGAAACATCAAATGTTTCCGAGTTATTTTGTGATTACACTTACGCCATTTGTATTTTTATAATTGCAACGAGTTTGGGACTGGACGGAACCATTCAAGAGCTCAAATTGAATGATTTCGTAAGTCAAACATAGAGAGGTCTGTAAGCTAAACTAAACCTAAATGTGTCTCAGCATAATATAAATTAATTATAGCGCAAAACTATTATATTAAAACAAAAGGTAATATATTTCGTAACACAAACGCATAACAAACAAAGGCAGAGATAATGAACCTTTTTGCGGTAAAAGACACTGTTGCTAATGTAAAATACTTGGTCAAAGTAAATATAGAGATTATAAAACATAATTTTACATATTCGTCGTTAAAACTAGCTTCATTGGTTCGGTGTTACATTCCAATTTGGGGTATGTTGTTGGACGGTCGCAGAGGGAAAAACTATGGCCGATGACACGACTTCCCGCGCGTATTGGTACCATTAAAAACGTCTGGTTTTATTTCGACAGCGAACAAAATGCAGCTTTATTTTCGAATTCGTTTTATTGTTTTTTAAAACAAGGCTTTTATGGCCCAGAATAAACATTCCATATCCTCGTGTATGACGTACTTAATCCGACGGTCGTAAATCCTTAATTTGTGCTATTTTCGCAATAGGTCAGTAACGATTTATTAGTTAAAGTTGTTATTATGTAAATATGATTAAAGTGAATTTCTTGATGATACACTTACCTAGCTATTTCGGGCAATGTTATATTCACGACGGTATTTTCTAAACGATGTAGGATAGAGAACATCCTACATGAACATATTTTTAGTTTATTGTTTTGAGCCAAGTGCCTAGCTTGCACAGACCTGAATTTCGCTAGGCTAATTATCTCGAAATTACAAAAAATCTATGTTTTCAAAGAAAATATAAAATAATAGTTAAAGTTTCATAATAGAATGTTAAAAAAGCAAAGTGGCTGTGTATCAGATGTCTCTTAATGGGTTGGCACTTTCTGTAGCCGCTGTCGGCGTATTTATTAGATTTTCTTTCACAGATTAACGCAAAAACTTGTATGCAGGTGAATACGGACATGAACAACGCCTGCAGTTTTAGAGGCAAGATATTTCACTTTATCATCCGACACGTTGTGCAGTATTTGCATACAGAAACAGAGCATACACAGTTTGTAAACCATAACATAATAATAACCTACCAACTACAATTCCAATCAGTTTTTTTTATGCCAAACCAAACTAGAATAACAACAGCAGCATTTCAAATAACACTTATATGTGTTAATAGTTATTCTATGTCCGATATTTAGGTACTATTACACCAAAACATATTTCTATGTGACGCATATAAAAGCAGCCCATTCGATATTCGTGGAACTGGCCACCGTCAGCGAGCGAGGGTCATAAATTTACAAGGATTCGAGCACGACAGGGCAATGCACACTGAAAAATTCTAGTAAGCTCCCTCCAAGGATGTAAGGGATATATTTACAAGTGCATCACGGGAAGGAAGGAAGAGGAATTATCCTCCTGTGTCTCGTCGCGAAGAGCGACATTCATGTTCAACTACCTTTATGGTAGATAATTTTGTTTTGAGGTTTTGGAATACCTTGTCGAACGAAATAGGTGTAAATAGCTGTTAACGCTACTACACGTTACAAATCATTATAGAAGATATCTATTTGATTTACACAGGAATATGATTGAGTGTCATCTTAAGTGAAGTAAACTGTAGTATCGCAAAGAATAACTTAATGTTATTAGCACTCAGTTCAGCCGCTAAGTGAAAGCAAAATCTAGCTTCATAATATACACAAGCTACTTACTGATATACAGCGGATCCTGGCGAAGAGCCAAGAAAATTCTCAAAAGAAGAAGAAAACATCATTTTACAATACAAAATAACAAACTAAAAATAACGTGTTCTTTTAGAAAAGTATACAAAACTACGTTCGTAAAATAAGGGAAAGTCTGTCGTTGCATTTTATAACAGTCCGGGAGACAATGTCATTTATAATGCGGAATGTACTTAACTGAAATGCATTCTCACTGCAAACTTCAGAGAGTTGACACGCAGAGTGATCTGACCGCAAGGGATTCTGATCTTGGCAATGTTTATTTAGTGTACATATAAGTACGGCTTATGTTGTTAATTTTGTTTAACATGTTAGCGACAGGTGGTGGCAGCATTATTTTCGGTGAAATTTTGTGACTGTTTTGCTGACCGTAGTGACATTTTAATCCGGTCGCACTACACTGCTTCACACCATTTTAATCTTGTTTAGACAACCCAAGATTTTTACCAATGACATATTTGTTTTACTAAAAGAGATAGTAATTATGTCAATCTTTCAAAAATGGAAATACGAGGTTTACATTAAAAACGAACATACATGTAACTTTATCACGGATCAACATTAACTATAATATTCAGAGACTTTTCAATTGAAACATCACTTGGATTTTTGAAGCGAGTGCTTCGCTCAGGATTTAGGATAAGCCTGATACAATAAGAGGGGACTCATGAAGCTCCAAAATGTACATTCATTCACTCGTCTGCCAAACTGAGGCGCCTGTGCGTACAGAAGTATCTAAAACCTGCTTCGCTCCTTGTTATCTCAGTCGATAGCAAGTGATAAAGTAAAATACTTACGAAATAGGAAAGTATGGTATAGGTAGGTAATTCATTTGCTTTTTCATTTTTCAATAAATGTAAGTGCGGTACTCCATTTTCTTTTTGTAGATACAAAACATGCGATCGGTTAAGCGATTGACTGCTGCGCTGCGTGTCGCGGGTTCGAATCCCGCACGGAACAAATATTGGTATGACCTACAAGTAGTTGTTCCGGGTCTGGCTGTTTGTGTATGTCAGTTTAAATGTTTGTAAACGCACCCACAATACAGGAGAAATTCCTAGTGTGGGGCAACGTTTTTTTTAAAAAAAAAAAAAAAAAAAAAAAAAAAAAAAAAAAAAAAAAAAAAAAAAAGAATTACTCTTTGAAATAATTTCCTCCGCTAGTCTGAGATTAAGCTTTTTGTTTGTTTTCAAAAAAAATACTAATTCCATATTAAAATTGTACTCATACAAAACAAAGATAAACTAATTCCTAAACTGATGCAATTTTTGTTAAGCCTCACATTTTTTGGCAAGACTTGGGAAAATAAAAAAGGTAAAATCTGTGCGAGAAGGTTCGTGCACTTTATCTCCCGGTCCACTCTCCCAACACGTTTGGAGGGTTTACGCGGCATTAGAAACCAATTACACGAATAATACCTACCAGTTGCCCCGTCTTTATACTTTTTGCTTTAGATCAACGCTGAAAACATGATTATATATTGTTACAGGTTCCTCCTACACCGAGATTCGTACCTACTAATATAATTTCGCGCTCACTTTATACCATGAGAGGTAAATAATGTTAATACTGATTAATGCAGTGTTCCGCTTACGATTAGTTAACGTTACGATGTGTCGGGGATGTTATATTATTGCATTAAATACATAATAGAGATAAAAGGTAGAAATGGGGTGGAATCTAATAAATTCTCTGTGCGGAAGCGTAAACGATGTACGCAGAGACGGGCACGTAGCAGCGCAGCGCCTCGTAGCGCTTCGTAGCCCGTAGCCTCGTAGCCTCGTAGCCGTGCTCGGTAGCCGGAGGGGTGGGCACCGCAAATGAGCCATATTAATCATCCCCCATCACGGCAGCTCGACTTTTGAGCTTCCTCTGTTGCCAGATTCTCCTTAATAAGGCAACCTTTTCCTCTTTCCAAGAATAAATTGAGATAATGAAAAGGTACTTAAAAGTAAATATTGCAACGGAATATGACAATCAATGTCCGTTTGTAGAAGATCATTTAATATAATAAATAATAGTTTGAAAAAAAACTAAAAAAACACGCTTTAAAAACCAAACTAAAAAGTAGAAAATAATTTAATTCTATTAAAAAGCGTGGGGTGCTTTTTGAGGTATTTTTATAATCACTTAATATCAAGATTAAACTACTATTTATTTTCTATTTTTTAGTTTTGCTAACTACAAAAGCGTATTTTTTTCTATTTTTTTTTTTAATTATTGAATTGTCATAGGTCCTCGATAAGTCTACGAAGTTTCAATGAAATCTGACCGTTTAAAGTGGGTCAAAATAGCGTCCAGAGGAGTCGGTTACATACAAACAAACATACAAACATACAAGTGAAGCTAATATAAAGCGTGTAAAAATGGGAAAATAAGGTAATCCATTCCATTCCATACACAGATACTTGAAATCATCATCTTTGTTACTGCCTGTATCAATCATTTCGACAAACAGAAAAATAAAACATAAAGCGTCAAAACTAAAATCTTTTCGTTTTGAATGGAAACTAAATATGCAATAGGTTATTACGGTTCGTGATTTGAACTTCGCATAGTCTGGATTCAAATTGTGACTGTACATGCCGAATTTTTATCGTTTTATATTCCTAGTACCCATTTTAGGTTTGCCTGGCCAATACGAAAGTTTTTTAATAGTCATAAAAATAACTCGTCAAAGGACAAAAATACGCTCAGATTTAAGCTAACATTTTTGACAGCCCTAGCCTCCGTGTTGCATTTTTGGTGTTCTGTACCTTAAAAAGAAAAAACGGAACCCTTATAGGATCATTTCGTGGTCCGTCTGTCTGCCCATCTGACTGTGTGTCTGTTAGTCTATCAAGAACCCTTTTCTCAGGATCACGTGGAAGTATAAAGTTGAATAAAAAAATCAAGCATCTCACATATTTTGAAACTCGCAAAGAAATCAAAATCTAAAGGGTACTTTCCCTTTATAGTACTTAATTTGTGCTACAAAACCTTGCTCCTCGAAAAACTCTGAAAATTGGTAATTTGTAGTTTTATCACATAAAAAAATGCGATTACAAACTTACATTTGCAGTCAAAGAATTTACCGTGACGTATGGGAGAATATGGTTTTCAATTACATTAATGTTAAGTTTGTTTTTGTGATGGATTTAGCCAAACAACCAAACCTTTCATTGTGCGTGTTCCTACAACACTATACAGTTTTTTCTGAGCACATAAAAACACATTACTTCACGTCATAGGTAACCCTTATTTAGAAGCCCGCAAATCATAGTCTGATGTCGCTCACTAACTTAGCCTGTTTATCCTTCTCGTTTTAATTACTTGAGGACTCAGGGTGCATAAAAGCGTTGTGGCCCGTACATAGCACCCGCAAACCCACGTTGAGCAGCTCTGACATAAAGGCACATCATTTCATATTCGGTGCTCAATTTTGAATGCAGTAATAACGGCAAAAACCCCTCGGTCTGTGGAGTGCGAGATATATCGTATTATTTAAAGAGATTGATGGGAAGAAATATAAATTCGTCGACGAACAAGAGCTGTTGCTTAAGCATTCAGATAGCAATGTTTGCTACGGATAAACAGTTTTACCTACGAGTCTGTTGGGTTGTTTTTGACCGACTCAAAAACGAACGAAGATGAAATGTTTCTTAGAGAGTTAAGAGGCGAGGATAAGAACTTACTGTTCAGAAGTCCACTGCTGAGTGGGACAAAGTTTGTATGCTAAAGAAGTGGCAGAGCAACATCTACTATTGATAAACAGTGTTAGCGCAATGCTTAGTTCTACAACTGCAATAAACAGACCGCGCGTTGTTTGCGCGTTATGACAGATACAGTGGGTAGTATGAAATTACTGGTATTTTATAGAAGCGCTAGGTGGGATAGTTTAGCAGCGTGTGCTAATTGAGCGTTTCAGCACGCGCCAGCGGCCGGAATGCGCGGCCGCCGCACATTCGTTAGCAATATTCCGCTAACGAACCAAACTAATGGCTATTAAGTTGAATAACGTAGCACTTTGCGCCACGAATACCGTACACACTCCCACTGACAGATGTTCCGAGAATCATACACAGCGGCCTTTTCAAAAACTACATTTTTCACAACCGCTTTGCGTCACATTCGTATTGGTAAAATATACCATTCAGTGACGCCGAATATTTCAGAGCGTACCTTTGTCATTCCAGAAACATGTGGAGCAATGCTTTGGAATATATGCAATGCATCTTGTACAATACACGAAGTAGAATATATGGCAGCTTGCTGTTACACGAATGGTTTCAAAGCTTTGCTTTCTATGTGTTGAGCTTATAAAATGAACAGCGGTTAAGATAGGCTTCCGAATATACTGCTATAATATAGGATCCAAAAGGACTATGATCAAATAAAAGGCATAGCAAATGCTTAAATCGTGTTAATTTAACAAAAAAATGCTAGCGAAGTTGCGTGAAATAGTGATCAAATATAAGACATTCGGCTCCCATGAAAACAAAAAATAAACTACTCTTTTAAGGGAATGGCAGTCTTTTAGGCTCATAACACGCTATTTTAATCGGTGCAGTAAATCACGCTATAAACGACTAGTATCACCGACTACGAATAAGACGTAAAACAGTGCAACCAAACCTCATTCACAAACTCCTTCACATTTCGCCTTTCCGCATAGAAAAAGGTGGCAATACCAGTGAAAGAAGTCAGTTAATGTTTTCCCTCAGCATTTTCTGAGAACGTCTCGTGTAGGCCGCGGCTTGGAAATAAGAAAATCCGCAGCACTCAGGCTGTCAGCCCACAGTAAGCTGTGTAAGCTCAGACGATGAGAGAGCTATAAATTAAGTTTTCAATTTGCCAATGACGCATCGCTAAGACTGTGAACCGAGCACCCTTTGCTAATATATTTTGGATGGTCGCCTTCGTGTTGCTCATATTATTTTATACTACGCTTCCAAATAATTCTCTAAAGTTACATTCTGTGAATGTAAGTCAATAATAACACCAGCTACGTATTACATAAATTACTCAGACATACTAACAGACGCAAGTATGGTATATCAGAACAGCTATTACGTATTTAAATGATCAAATTATGTTTAGTTGTGTACATTTCATAAATACAGAGGATGTTTAGCGTGGAGGGCCGACGCCGACGGTTGGTTGCATGCAGCAAAATGCAGCGTAGCGCTCCATTATGTGGGTCATAAATCAAGTGCATTGAAATCTCCTTCCTCCTTCGTGTCGGTGAGCCATCGCCGAGCGACGGATATTTGAACCAATGCACCGCCGAACCGACAGCGCTACACCGCTACACTTCGTAGCGGCTCGTAGCAACTCGTAGCGGATCGTAGCTGTTTGTAGCTACGTAGCTACGATGAAACTACGCGCCCTATCTACGCTACATCTTAAACTTTGCGCGCCCAATATTGACTGGACTCTAAAAGTTTCATGTTCAGCCGTAGTGTTGATATCTGTGTGTTTGTTTTTGTTTTATTTAGTTCGTTTTCTTAAAATTTACAGCACATTCACTTAAATGTATATTTATATATTATTAGATATCACACAAAACGCAAACTAATCCTAAAATTGCATTTAGTATATATTAATGAATATCTAACTTATCCATTTATAAACTAACATGTCCACTCAACATTCACATACATACAGCATCACAAACCAACTCACAATACAAACACTTACAGCGAGCACAAACTCCATAGATACATTTAAGTGCATATTGTTTTATTTAGACAAGAATGTCGGCAACTACAACAAAGTTATGTGACGTTGCATCGTCACAATGGTCGGGTGGTAGCCACCCAACGGAGGACACCCATTCACTCACTGCTACTCAATGGCTTTTGCATGTTGCATTCTGTGCCGCATTCTCCTCGCAACTCGCGAACGCTCAAATATTTCTATCGGCGCCAAATTGTCGCCTATTGACTGCATTGGATGTTAATCTGCATGCATTATGCGTAATACAGTTAAATATTTTAGATTTGTCGCGTTTCTGGCTTCGGGTGGTAAAAGCGATTCTATTTTGTTTTCTAAGTATTGCTAAGCATGTAATAGTAGAGCTTAGCCTTTTAAAAGTGAGTTCATGGTTGGTTTATTAATACGCTAAATATAATCTAATCACTCGTATTAAAATATTGCAGTATCAGTTTACGCTTCTAAAGATTCTTGAAACATCTTAGTTAAGAAAAGCGAAGTCCCAATGGAGTAAATCCCATATTAATTAATTAATTAAAAGTGTATGCAAAACTAAAATTAAAGGCAGACTTAACGCCTGAGGTATTTTCTACCAATCAACCATATTAAAGTCTTATTCCACCTATTCAATTCATTCTCAAATACCTTTATTTACCAACGGAACTATGAACAAAATGCACTTATCCCAAGTTACATTAACTAATTATAATTAAGGCACTTTTTTCGCCAGTGTTTCACCTCTCAAAGGTTATGACACATATGTAACTGCTAAAAACACAAACTTAACACACAATAATCAAGGATACATGATGACAATTAAGAAAATTGTTCAGTAAGTTATAATTTACTAATCGCACCTATTTAATTAAACCTTATCATTGTATCCTCCATACATTTTACCACCATCATACATACCTCCATCCCTGTTTTATTTCACAATATTTTTGCACCAACAACCAACAGGCAGCCAGCATTTTACAACATCAGCACCCGTTCGCAACGATGTGGGTGCATCGAATAGGCGCCACGTGTCATGTATGGGGTAATACCTTCCCCCGGAGACATGTCCCGGCTCAGCGAAATGTCAAAGGGAAATTGAAAATTAATTTATGCTCCTAAACCTCATACCAGCTCGGAGATTGTAAATCACCGGCTTGGAACTCTTCATGTCCAGAATGCCATTTCGCATGACGTTGGTATATGAAAACTTATCATATGTAGGTAGTTAATTACGATGTGTTCGGCAATAATATTAGAAAGATTCAATTTTGTTTCTAAGAAAAACTGTCTAATAGTAGAGTTACTAGCTAAATGAATGATTCTCAGTTTCTTATGTATGACCAATATGTGAAAATAATGCATTACAAATAGACCAGGATCTTTAACTCTTCTTTATTTTTCGTAGATTTTTTACACTTACTTTCACTGACAATATATTAGCAAAACAAAAATAAACGTAGTTAAACTTAATTTACTAAAGGCTTATTTTTGTCGGTCCAAAAATTTTAAAACAAAATAACATATTGCTCGTTGGTAGCGATCATATATTTTAAGCGGCTGCGCATTTTACGTGAGAGCGCTTTGAAGCTCAATTTATTAAAAAAATCGAACTACTAGCCTTCTAAAAATAATGCGTTACACGAATCCTTTGTGTCATAAAAGAAGACCCTCCTTTGGAAACTACATACATCAATTAATATATAAATAAAATAATATTTATTTCGAATGTGATTTTCATTTCGTTACTGACTTGTTCTCCAATTAAAATCTGTAACGTTCTCTTGCATCTACACTTAATAACCTGTAACAAGCTTATTCAATACGAATAAAACAAGTAAATGATATGGGATTCATCATCAATTTCTTATTCGCATACTAATTCAATGGTAATCATTAATCTCCTGCCCATAGCCCAATTTATTTGGGGGCGGCGCAACGTGTCTTATTCTTCCACGCTTCTCTATTAGTCGTCATCTCGATTGTCACATCCTGTTGACCATATCATTATTCACACAGTCCATCCATCATACTAATTCAATGGTAATATCTAACAAATTAACTTTAAAACACCAACCAAACTCACGAACATACAAACACACTCCCACTACCTCTTTGAAACATTTGATGAACGCATACAGACACACAGACACGCGCGTACTCAAATAGTCCTCTGCGTACACGTAATGCGAGGCTGAACGCACTCGCGGGACGACTCCAAAAAGAGTCGTAAATACTCCCGACGCCGCTCACTTATAAATTAGGATCATAAAGCAGTTGCCGAACTTTGTTGGCGGCACGACGACCATAAAACAACGCTTACCCGACGGGATCGACGACGCTGCTCATGCATCGCCACTGATCTTTCAATTCTATGGATTATAATGCTTGGTTACAGACACATTCATAAAAATTTTGGTGATAGAAACTTGGGAAGTTATTTACATGCTGCCATGTGATTAAAATAAAAATACAGCTGCTTGATCACATTGGAAAAAGTTCAATGAAAAAATTAAAACCTCTAATTTAATAAGAAGTTGTCGGTAATATTTTGATCAAAGCATTGTCTCGTCGAGGGACGGGTAATGAAAATGTTATGCTTTCTACAATAGCATACATTCATTATTGCTGGGGATCTCTGTTTGGCGTTTTCATTCAGAACACTCTAGATTAAGTCACCTTTCAGATAAGACAAGACAATCCAAAATTAGTTCAGCTGTTTGGGAGTAACGATGCCACAGACAGACACACAGATTGACAGATACGCAGACACAAACGTTAAACTTAACACCCTTCTTTTTCCATCACGGGTTAATAATACAAAAACAATTATTGACTCATTCCTCGATTCTGACTCCAAACCACTAGTCGTGCCTGCCCAGTTCCCTCGAACACTTCACATGTAAAATAGTCGCTACCCTCATAGGGTTCAATATGTTAAGTCAGGATTATATTTCCCATAGTACTTCTAAATTATTTATTTTTGAATTGTTCATTACCAGAAAAACCTTATTTTCCTGTGACAATCATTTACACTGACAACTACAATTTCTCGCTGCTCTTTCTATAGTTCGAACCGTCAGAGTATTATTCGCACTTCACACCACCCTGTTGCCTGTACCACACTACAAAGATATTTTGGCGCCTAGCCAAAATCGGAACTCAGCCCACGTTTGGACGTAAAAATATCACGGCAGGATTTCATTGCGCACTGAATCTTCAATTCTCGGTGCTAAGCCGAGTGTTGAGAAACTTATTAAAACCGCGTCGAAAAAACATACTGTTGGATTTTCAACTCTCAGCGCCTAGCAGAGCGTTGGAAATCAAGTTCGCGATAAAATCCCGCAGCGATATTTTTACGTCCGTGCAAAGTGGACTAACGCCGCCATCTTCCTGCCAGGGGTGAGGGTTGTACAAAAGAGATACCGTGGCCCCTGGCACACAGGCAACTGAAGGAACACGGGTTGGTGTTAGTCAGTAAAAGTCTGGTACCTCTTGCTTCACCCAGAACGGGAGAAGTTATTTGATGATTTCCCACCCTCAAAAAAAAAAAAATTGCCGCCATCTTGTTTTGTCAATACAATTTCAATCATTCAAAATTCAATGTCATTCAAGAGCTATATGTCATTAAAGATCCATTAGCACTTCACTTACCTCTCATACTTCGTATGTGGGAATTGCAACCCTGACTGGGTCAATGGGTTATTGTGGCACCGGTTTTCATTAGTTGGAAAACTATTACCAGTAACTGCACAACTTTAGATCAGTGATTTGGATGATAAATGATTGAGCAAGAAGAAAATAGTGTCGAATAAAACTATTTTCACATAACATAACGCCTTGTTTCCCCCAGGGTTGCGCAGCGGTGTACCTATAGTACACTCACATTTCACCTGTTATGGTTAAGTCCCATGCAATAGTGGGCGAGCCTATTGCCATCAACCGGGCACAAATCTAGACTCCGGGCTGCTACTGAGAAATTCCTGATAGAAAAACCCAATAACTTTGCCCGACCTGGGAATCGATTTCAGAACGACCACTTGTTCAACGAGGCGGTTTTTATTTGTATAATATCTGCTGTGTTCGAAAAGAAAAATGTTAAGTAAGAAAATAACACGAAATATTTTTTTTTTTTAGGTAACTTGTTTTACACTTTTTTGTTTTGCGGGTGGGAAATCATCAAATAACTTCTCCCGCTCTAGGTGGAGCAGGAGGGCGTGTCTGACTTTTACTGACTAAAACCTACCCGTGTTCCCTCAGTTGCCTGCGTGCCAGGGGCCACGGTATCTCTTTCGAACAACCCGCACCCCTGGCAGGCATCGGCCCTTGCAGGCCCCACCAGTTGGTGCTGACATCTCTTTGAGGCGCGCGTGGAACACAACGCACCGTCGACTCGGGCTTGGTCCTTACCGGACAGCGAGCTACCCATTACTCGCCATCCGCAAGCAACTTGAGTAAAGGTAAGAAAATAAAAATAGGACGTTACTTAAGCTGACACTGACAAGTATCATTTTTCAAAGACTTATTTTGCCAAATAAACTTAGGTCATTTATTTAGAGATTGTTACAAGAAAATAAATAAGCGCTGCCGAATAGTCTGCTTTCTTCGTTCTAATTAATTTTAACAAATTGAATAAATTATAAATCACTTTACTAAGAGTCCATTGCTAATAGTCACTATAACATTTTTTAATAAGAATTAGAACGGCTGGGATTACAATCAATAAGGAGAAGCATCGTCATATCGTCAAAAATATCCTGAGTCGTTACTAAAAGAACCTATTCGAGAGTGCGAAACTCGCACCATTTTATTGATTAACATAATTAGTACTTCCATTGCGAAATACTGCACTGAACCAATACGTAACATCATTATACAGTGAATGAAATGAATCATTAAGTCTGTCAGCATTCCATCAATTACCATTTCATGGATTGTAAAATTGAATTATATTCATATTAACAGGTGACCACAATTTTATAATTAGTTTACCCAAAACTTCCCTTTCAGTTCGTATTAGCTGGTGATTGATAAATTGAACACGCTAACATTGTGGAATATGTTACTGAATTTATGATTTCAATATTCAGTGTTTCTATTTATTTTAAAAGCTATGCCATTGATACTATTAATATTATAAATGTGAAAGAAGTTTGGATGTTTGTTAGTTAATCACGCAAAAACGGCTGAACGTATTTGAATGAAATTTGGTACACAGACAGTTTATAACCCGGATTAACACATATACTACTTTTTATCCCGGTAATATGTTTCCTTGGGATAATTTTGGACCTTGACGTGGGCGAAGCCGCTGGAAAAGTATCATCATCATCATCATCATTTCAGCCAAAAGACGTCCACTGCTGGACATAAGCCTCCCCCAAGCTCCGTCACTTCGACCGGTTCTGTGCTTCCCGCATCCAGCGGACTACTGCGGCCCTCACAAGGTCATCGGTCCACTTTGTGGGAGGCCTTCCAACTTTACGTCTTCTGGTACGCGGTCACTACTCAAGAACTTGTCGGCCCCATGGGCCATCTGTTCTGCGAGCAATGTGCTCTGCCCATTGCCACTTAAGTTTAGCAATTCTTCGGGCTATGTCGGTTGCCTTGGTTCTCCTGCGGATCTCTTCATTCCTGAATCAATCACGCCGGAAAACTCCAAGCTTGGACTATGCTTAGAGTTCCATTGCCCTTTGGGTGACTTTAAGCCTTCTTATGCGGCCCATTGTGAGCGACCACGTTTGGGTTCCGTATGTCATTACTGGCAACACGCACTATTCAAAGACTTTTGTCTTGAGACACGAAACAAGTACGAAAAGTAGACTGCAATGGACAAAACAAGAATGGCGTTCCCGTCAGTTTATTTAATCCAGACCTTCATGCGGAAGGCAATGTTCCTCGACACGGCATTTATTCTGAGGTGGTTCCTGCATCTGGATCCTTAACCACAGATAGCTTGGACCCTGTTTCTCGAATACATTTTCATTCATAAATATAGTAGCCAACTTTATTAGAATTTTTGCGAATAAAAAGTTCTTAGAATTTATTAAATTCAGTTTGGACATTTTTTTTTGCATCAATAATAACTAAAGTTCTAATTTATTTATTACAATCTAGCCTAATAGACAAAAATAAAACAAAAATTAGAGTTTACACTTTATTGTGTTATATTACAGCATAACAGACCCCTTAACTATAACCAAAACTGTGGCAGCTCCACTGTTGTAAGTAAACTTATCATTTTATTCGGCGGCGGCAGATGTGGAAGTTTAACTCATCATTTCGAGATCGCGAAATCGCTTGGAAGTAATTCGCGAAGGCGAGCTCCCCGCAGACGCTTTACTTACAAGCACTTGAACTTAGTTGGGAGCAAGTTGGCCGGCTTTCCACTCATACACTCCGTAACGACAACTTACTCACTTTTGCTCACTTGAGGCTTAGCGCCCGCAGATATCAAGTGTTCAAAATTTGTTTGCAGCTGTTATATGGTTTGGGCATTGATTTTAATTCTATTAATTACACTGGAAAGTGATTTGCGGGATATTTGGAATCGGTTTGGTTTTGTGAATCATTGAGTTGACAATTGTGTAATAAACACATAAATTGTAATTTGTGGCTCATTGCATTTTACTATCTTTTATTTAATTAGCGAATCAGTAAATTTTCTATTTAATTTTACAAAAAACACTTAATTGAAACACGTAAATTATAGAATCGACAACATTAACCGAAACAAAAATTATATTTCTGTTCACGCCTGCACCTGTACCTTCACAGATCCGCAGCCTCTAAGAGTAACGTGAGTGTAAATAATTCAGTCGATGCGAAGCCTGCTCCCCGGGGCTTTGCTCCGAATACCAACATCTGATCTGTGATTGCGCACGATAAATCTATTCCTCTCAGCACACCGATTGTTGTTTATCCCTCGTAAATATTCTGTTGCAAATAAATATATTCACATCTCATTTAGAGAGCATAACATTTGTTTTGGATGCAAAGTTTGGTTAAAATTTCCACGTATAAAAGTTAAAAGAGAATGCAAGGCGACAATAATGTGTAGGTGTGGAATGTGCGCCCCGTGGCAGGCGGGCAAACAAGCCAAAGCCGTGGGTACGTGCCACGCAATACAAATCGCGGCATGCTGCACGCTAAATTCCCACGGTTCACACCTATTCAGTTGTTATTTTGACAATTATGCGATTGGTATGTGCGAAATATTTGTATTGAAATTAATTTTTGGCGTCATATTGAGCTGAACATTATACAGTTATTACAAGATACACAGTTTCTGCCGCGCTTGAACATAATTAAGTACCTAATTACCATGCCCTTTTTTTTAAATAAAACCACGTTATTAGTACTGGGTAAAAATACTAAGAACTATTCCATAAATGCTCATTTATGGAATAGTTCTTAGTATTTTTATTAATCAGTGAATTAGTGTATTTTGTAACAAAGTCTCTCTCTCGACTCGTAATATTATTTATTTTGCTTAAAATAAATAGGTATACATTTTAACAAACTAAGGAAAATAATAATACACTGCAATTTGCAATCTTTTGTTGAGTTCGATTCGAGTAATCAAATAAACCGCTACTGAAATGATTTCGTGATTCCAAATATTTTAATTGACAAACAGAAATGCCGGGAAAATAGCGCTTAAATTGTGCTTGCATTTGCGGGATGTTAATTCAATGAATAAACATCACATCAGAACAACATCAAAATCCACTTCCTACTAGCTATGGCGATGCCTCACTTGGCATGCAATTCAATTAAGCTCACTTTTTATGCAAACCGAATCCACGTTCACAGGTGAATCTGTAAGTCAATCACGCTATTATTACCTCCATAATCATTCTGTCGTAAAAGTGTGATTATAGAAGATTATTCCCATTACCACGTCCATTGTCCCACCAAGAAAATTCATTATATACTAGGACTCATAACATCTAAAACACGGTTTGCGTGACTTTACATAATTATCACGAAAATGATCACGTTTACTTGGATGCTATATATTCAGATTTCATAAAACAAATTGTTGGTTTTACTAAAAACTTTCCTTCAATTGTATTAGTTGAAAATTGATCGCTAATGTTGTTCGAAATTTTTGATCGTTAACCTAATTTGGTTGATCGACCGCGTGACGTATGGTGAACGCACATGAAAACAAGAACAAGTGCGGGCTCGAGGGTAATTGACACGCAACTATAAGAGGCTTCCCTGGCTCTGTACCTACAAGCGTTTGTTTCTACGGAACATAAAATTTACATGTACATAAGTTATTTGCGCCGGAGGTGCGTCGGCTCGTAAATCTCGCGACAAGGGGATTTCTGTTTGTGAAGTTTCTTTTTTATTTCCACTTTATCTGTGTAACGCAAAGGACTGTGAATACTCAGGCGCAACTCTGAACCCGCTCAACTTCAATAAATCAATTTGTGCACTTACCCGTACTTATAATGTTCTCAGAGAGTTCGGCACGTGTCGAGACCGACTCTGAATATGTTACACTTTCATCGCATAAAGTATGTGAGCGTAATCCTATTTTTTTATATCAGAGGATACTTATAAAACTCTTGTTTTAACTTCTTTTCTTACTTTTAAATAACACTGTACGTGTGTGACAACTTATTATTCTAGTTCAGTATAAATTAGTGAGCATAAAATTATTCACAGTGCCTACCCACTTCGTAAAATTTTAAGCTGTCGCTGTCATTCGCCCATACCCAATTTAAGCCTTTTAAGAATCACTTAAACGCTACACAGCCTTTTCAACCGAAATAAAATAAGCAGTCGAAACCGTTTGTCCGGTTCGTCGTGTTCATTTTGCATCACAAAGTTAGATGTGTTTGTCGTTCTATTTTAAACGCGATAACGCCAACTTTCCAGTCCTCGAAATGTGAATACCTTGTTGCGAAAATGTGACTAACGGAAACTGTGTACAAGTAACTCCGCTGTCCTTCGGTGGCTCACACTGCGCGCACTCCCCGCCACCCTCCCAGCACTCGCGACACATGCAGTCGCGCGGCGCCACCTGCCGGCCGCCGGTGGCACTAGCAATCCATTCAAATCTCTTTATTACAACAAACAACGTTATTCACTTCTTTCACCACGTTTTTTCACTATATTTATACATTATACGCGTCACAAACACAAAGGAAAGTTGCCAACATACAAGTTAACGCCTGCAGTATTTGAATTTCCATACACAACAGTATATCACAACTAATCCTTTCTGAGGTTGACATTTAGATTTATGACAGACAAAATAATTTTCAAGTGGTTGAGTTTATTTACTAAGATTTTCTGTGAAATTAACTTAATTTAATGTGACCCTTTTCATATGAAACTGTCAAAAATACTGTAATAGTAAATATTCGTTGCTTGGTTTGGAATATTTTTATTTTAAACAAATGCCCATAATGAGCTTACCCGAACTAAACTAGTTTTATTAGATTTTATCAATCAGGCTACGGAAGCTCACAAAATAATAAAAGTGTACCTTATTGTAAACCCACATATACCTAGGCTATTTCTCTCTTTTCTTTCAACTCATTGCCGTCCATTATAATTAACTACCTACTTGCTAATTACAATATTGATTAAACACATATACACACATACCTCATAAGCTACCGATAATTTCTAACAATACTCTGTTTCAAACAAATTACTGTCAGAATAAAAGAGTCTTAGCAGAAGTAAGTAAGAATTTTGACATTTAGATAGAAAATTATAACTATCTATGCCTGCACTAGTATGATTTATAAAAATTTATCTCAACATTTTAAAGAACTCACAATACGGACGAGTGAGTATCGTGAGTGACTGGGCGTTACTACTGAACGTCATAAAAGAGCTACCAGTGCATTTAAATGTTTCTACAAAAGTTCACTCGGTCCCGTTTCCTTACAGACCGCGGTTACAAACTTTATACACTTAATTTAAATGAAAATTTCTTTTGTTACGACTTCAACATATGATTCGTTTAAAATGTAAAGGTAGGCGTGGAAGAAAGAGGTAATAGCATTCATTTAAACTTTAAGTTTTCGGCATCATTTGCTAACTTGGATATTATAATTATATCCGGCCCTGACATTCTTAAGGGAAAAGACAATAAACATAATACGCACATTTAGCCAAAGTTATGTCTCCGTGTTCTGAATAAAAATGATCGTGAAAGTGAAACATAAACAATACACAATATTATTTTGAAAGAGTCAAGCTAAATTAACAGGAACAAAAGTAGCAAGGGCGAAAGTTAACTTTCAGTTGAAATTAATGAAGATTACAAAATTCACGGCCATTGAGTTCCCCGCCTCGTCGAACCTTTGACTCTAAGTTGCTTGTTAGACTAAATTGAGAGAAATAATAGGACTCATTTGTTTGGTTTAAAGGTTTCCAGTCCCACCCGACGCCGGAAGTTATTATTTCACCGCAATCCGAACGCCTAATAAAGTAATATTGTCCTGTTAATTGTGAAACATTACTATCTCCATAAAATGTATAGTATTTTCGTTAGTTGAAGGGCGTGCAATGCAGATTATCCCATAAATCATAGGTGGGTAATAATAACCAGGTCATCGTCTGCCTAGCCTTTTCCGAAATATTTTTGGGGTCGCCGGCTTCCAGTCTAACCGGATACTACGACAGCTGAATATCTAACAGTAGTGATCTTCTGTAAAAATCTTACAGTGAAAGGCGAGGTGGTTTTGATATGAGCTGTCAATAGTCTCAATCCCATCAATACAGAAAAGACAGTTCACAGTAAACTTATTTCACATAAATTTTCAAGGTGAGATTTTTACTGAATAGACCGGCAGTATTTTATGTGGAGCGACTGCCTATTTGACGTCCACAACCCATAACACCCCATTGGGTACATTGGTTGTTAGACTTTCGGGCTTCTGACGACCCGACTACTGTCAAAAATCCATGAATGACAGCTGGGACCAAAAGCTTAACGTGCTTTCTCGGTATGTAAAGATGGTCTTCCATCCATGAAGCGACCGTGGCAAGCGTAGCTTAACCTGATTAATTGACCCGTACGGCTGTTATTACTTAGCCTCGAGACCCTCACAGGTAGGTACCTAAGTAGGTAATCGCATTATAATATATAATGCTTACCTAGTACCAGACCATCGCCGAAGGCTCACTAATAGGGTCTTGCTAGCACCCTTTGGGTACGGAACCCTAATTAACTAATATGCTGTCAAACTCGTGTCAACCCCTGTGATTGGTTGACCGAAGTTACAACAGCCAATTAATACAATTGACATGAGATTTTACAACAGATTAAATTCAACAGGCGTTCAGAAATCAGGGGCACACATAAACTCTCGTCTACTTCCCATGGGAGAAACTATAGAACGCCACCTGCCACGATCCTTGGGGAATACAATATGGGTCCAAGTTATATCGCAATACTATTTTACACTTTAGGAGATACAATACCTATTTGAAAATGTTGCATCTTTTCTTCGTGTAAGGCAAGGTGCCTTACATGAAAAAAAGATGCTTAGTAAAAATGGGCATGTATTTAACGAATCTCTAAAAATACCCATTTTAAAAATGGTTTTCTAATATAATGATTAAGCCTCTTTTAGTAAAGCACAACTAATTCCAATTTCGGGGTCCTAAAATACTAAATAATAACTGCAACCAACTTGGATAAAGCGGTCGCCGGCTCAATTATTAAACAAGTGTGCATCATTAGCAGCATAAAAATATTTTAGAGGAAATAATTATTTAAAAAGCGTCCATCTTTATGAAGTCTTAATACGCAAAGAATTATCTATTTAATACGCACTGGTGAAGAAGTAACGCAATGTTGCACAATAAACGCAAGTCCTGGACGAACTGTTGGTTTTGAATCGATTACAGGACCCCTTAACTCCCAAATAGTATATTTGAGGACAGAGCTCCGGTGGGATCTCATGGCGACATGTAGAGTGCGATTATCGCAACCCAGTGCCGGGCGCGCCACGATTGCGGCGGTAAGTCCCCTCTTTGAGGAGTGGCTTGAGAGGCAGCACGGCATCCTCACCTTCTGCCTCACACAGGTCCTCACTGGACACGGTTGTTTCGGGAGGTTCCTGTTTCGGATAAGGCCGGAAATGGAAATGAATTGATATAATTGGCTCACAGGTCGCATACAAAGCAATCGGTTGTTCTGTTTCCCTTGTATACTATTTTCAAATAGTAAAACCGTTTGAAAATATATCGGTTACACCGATATTCATAATTTTCCAACCCCGCAAAAAAACACGAGCAATCTGAAAAACATTTAGAAGCGTCCCTTAAATATCACACCTTTGGTAAAAATCGTATTGCGACGCGTTTAAATTCTCAGATACAAATCGACATTGATAGACATAACGCGAAAGTCGATCGAAACCGAAATATTTTTAAGCGGCTTATTGACATTGTTTACTTTTGCTTCGTTAGAGAATAAGGGAAATTATTTGAAGCTGATCGACGTGCTCGCGACATACGACGGAGTGTTGGAAAATGATTTACAAAATTGCATATTTCCGGGTTTATCAAATCGGATTCAAAATGACCTAATCTCCAGTGTAGCGTCTGTAATGACCGAAAAAATAAAACTACAAATCGCTTCCACTGATTTTGTTGCTATGATGGTCGATGAAACAATTTGCACTTGTTTCATCGACCACATCATAAGTGGAAAAGAGCAACTAGTACTAATTTTAAGATATTTTCGTGAGTCAGAAGTGTTTGATCGATTCATAAAATATATTGACGTAAGTTTTAACCGCACCGCGAAAACTTTAAGCGAAATTATATTGCAGAGTTTATTAGAATTTAACTGTTTATCGAAATTAATAGCTCAGACATACGATGGTGCTGCTGTGTTATCATCTGAACGGAACGGCGTTCAGTCATTGGTAGATTTTTTTTTTTTTTTTTTTTTTTTTTTTTTTTTTTTTTTTTTTTTTTTTGGTTGCCAACAATGTCCTCTTGCTCAATACGTTTGGTATTCCGCCTATGTTCTTAATTTGGTACTTTCCAAATGCTGCGAACGTATTCGTGAAACTAAACGTTTTTTCCATTTCATAAAAACATTAGCCAATTTCTTTAATAACAGTACCAAAAGGCTAAACCACTCGATGGACGTACAATTCGCATATTGTAAATGTTATTTTTAATTCTTGTTTACATTTCATTGATTTATTTGAGGATATGGCTGAAAACGAAAACTCCTGAGATGGCGAGACGTTAAGTCAAGTTTCGCATTTGTTAGGCCATTTAAAAGACTTCCAATTCCAATTTTTACTCCATGTATTTAACGAAATATTCGCAGAAACTGATGTGCTTTACGAAATAATGCAAAAAAAGACATCGGACTTGACTTATCAAAAAAATAAAGGAGTTTGAATCGTTTTTGAAATCATTCTAGGTTTGAATTCATTTTTGAAAGCTTAGTGGACGCTAATGCAGCAGATTTTTATTGAAATTATAGACAATGTATCCAATGAACGTCAAGACCGTTATAAAAATCTGAAAGAGTTAAAAAAAAATTGACTACTCACATGCAAAAATTTTGATAAATATAATGACGATTTTCCGGTTCAATGAATTACACAATTAGTATTTTTTTTATAAATTACACGACTTTAACTTAGATCGGCTTATTAATGAGCTCAAATCTATACTAATAATAAAGCTGAAGAGTTTGTTTGTTTGTTTGCTTGAACGCGCTAATGTCAGGAAGTACTGGTTCGAATTGGAATATTCTTTTAGTGTTGGATAGTCCATTTATTCAAGAAGGCTATAAATTATATAACATTGCGCTAAGACCCTTAGGAGCCGAGCAAAGAGAAAAAAGTCACGAATACGAAGTACTCGCACGGGCAGGCGAGGCAAGCGACGACCCACCCGGGTCGGGGAGCAAGAAATTTTACGCGAACGAAGTCGCGGGCAGAAGCTAGTATGTTTATAAATCTGACGAATTCAAAAATCTTTTAATCGACAAAACGAAGAACTAAAACCAAGATGCAGTTTAATGGTAAGTTAATAGCTTTAAAAAAATCTGCGTACCCTGTCTAAAAACTATGTGCACTGCACGCACGGGGCCCGCGTGGTCAATTACGGCCCACTCCCTCTCACAGAGAGGAGGCCTGTGTCCCAGCAGTGGGAACATTATAGGATGATTATGAGGTTATCAGATATATATTTTACTAGCTTTTGCTAGGGGCTTTGCCCGCGTTGAGGTTGGAAATTATCCCACAGGAACGTACTACCAAATTTCATGCAATTCCGTTCAGCCGTTTCTGCGTGATTGAGTAACAATCATCCAAACATAAACATTCATATTTATAGTAGAATTGTGCTTATAATGAAAATTACAATTTTTTTTTAACTGAAAACTCATCCGTTCGATGAACAACGCTGACTGTTGAAAGTCATTAAGCTGTCATTATTGTGTTTTTGTTGATATTTTTATGAAACAAAAAAAAAATGACTTATGCGATTTGGGCACATTAAAAAATGAGCAAAGAAAATAATTGTGTCTACCTTTGTTTAAAGAAACAAATTTAGTGGAAAATTATCGGTTTTCCAATTTCCTCTTTGCAGTTACGGGTTGTATTAATGATATATTCGCAAGTAGGTACTTAAGCTAGTTTGCAATGCATGGATTGTGATAGGCACAGGTATGGCCTGTTCCAAGAGTATACGATGTAAATGGCTGGGTTGTAACACTTTCAGATATCAGATACTTTTGGAACAACCTATAGCCGTCAAATTCATGACCTAATGTGACAAAGGTGTCGACAAGGGACCACAGTGATATCTGAAGTGAGCAATTTTCATCCCCGTTATAGTGATTGACCCCTCACCCTAAAATAGTTGGTATAAAGTTAAACTAAATTATGTTCAGGGTCTACTTCCAGTCTGACCGGATGCTGCATTCTACATGGAGTGTTTGCCTTCTGACTTCCACAACCCTGTTATTAGGTAACACGATACTCCTGGTAAAACTGGTTGTCAGATTTTTGGGCTTCTACTTTCAAAGATCTAAGAATGACAGCCAGGACCAACGTCATAACGTGTTTTATGAGGCACGGAAGGGTCTTGATGTATTATGGATGGTCTCCCATCTACGAATCAACCACGGCAAGCGTAACATAACCATCAGTAGTCGACTCGTTATTATTTAGGCACGAGCCCCTCTAATGGTCAGAAAAATGCGATATTCTTTCCTTTTTTAATTTTATCACTAAATTTATTCTTACCATTACAATAATTAGAATTTAGTGATAAAACGTAGAATTGAAAAGAAAGGTTTATCGCACAATTTAATACGAAAATACTTATAAGATGCTATTTTTTTTTTGCTTTGATTTTGATTAACTTTCGTGATGAGATGTAAAATAAATTGCTCTTATTACAAAATACTGAACCCACACAATATTAATTTCCCACATGATTTTTTATTACGGTCCAGACCAATTTTACTATCTAGTTATTCCACCCGTCTATGAAAAGCGAATAAAAAAAACAATGAACTTTTTTATGTTTTAATGAATATGAACTGGCCAAAAACAACCAAAGCAATTTTAAAATATAAAAGTTATTATTTTATAAAAATCACTAGTGGCTGCACTCTGCTACAATTTTAAGAAAAAATTGCCAGTATTTCTAATAACTTTGAATTATATTACATTAAAAACTCTTTTCTTAGGTTTATTTTTTTAATTGAGCGTTTGAATTATTCTCGGACGTAGGACTCCAATAATAAGATAAAACTGAATAAAACCAAATTATTTGTACTACTTTCATACTACTTTACATTGGACATGTACACGCCTTGTCTATTGAAAAGCTTTTATTGTTTGGAAATTTGTATTTTTTTAATTACCTCATTAGCAACATGTAGTCAATTCAGATAAAATATTAACTTTCGATTTTCGAATGTAAGTAACCACTGTACTTTATTTAAAAAAAAAATACGTACAGAGAAATCATGGTCCCATGTTACAAATATTTACTCACAACCTAGTTCTAATTAATTTGTATGCGTCTGTCTGTGTCTGTGAATGTCATTTTTAGTGGGAAGGTTTTCACAAACACTAATAGTCAATAATATTTTTAAAACTAAATAGAGCCGCTGGTTCCATTCCGAAAACTTTGAGAAGAAACACCGAAACAAACATAGAGGTTACAGTATTTTAAACTCCAGACATAATTTAAGTAATAAGTTTCGGAAATGGTATTTTGTCGAAAGAACCGCACAGACTTGATTGAAGCTATGCAGTCCAGGCCAGCGTATAATAGTTTAGCTCAGCTCAAAACTTGGGAGCTAAACGACTGTTACCTAATCAATGGATCAAACCGGAATAGCAATAAAGGTATTCATATTCACGATACTGATATCTCTTAATACATCGAATTACAAATCGTGATGTTTAAACCCTATTTTTCTCTAACAATTATTTCTATAATTTATATTCCTCGGGATTTATATCCCTCCCAGTCCTTAGGAAGGCGTATGAAGGGCCGAAGCCAACTCGCAGAGGCCGATTAGAGAATTTTAATAAAATGCAGCACTACCGACGATTATCTCTATATGCACTATGCCAGTGAACCCAAGGACAACACCGGTTAGTGTAGGACCATTGCAGGACATGGAAAATAAAAAGATTGGACTATGGGTTTGGGTGGCCAAAGTGGACCGGTTACCAAGAACTGTGGAAAGAGTATGACCCCTGCCTTATCAATGTTATATCTATGCGGGGATAAAATGGCAGGGGGTGGCTTTCACCCTCAATAATGGGTCCCCAGAAACGGGGACAGCATGTCCTGAGGTTCTTGAGGATTGAAGTAGTATTCCACGGCTATCAGAACAATCCCAGAGCCCGAAAGATGACTAAGATCCCTAGCAGCAGGAGCTTACTGCGATACTCCTTCCTCCAAGCACGTTTGCTCTTGCGAATCTCTACTCAAGTCGGCCAATAAAGGCAAGAAATGGACGGGAGCTCTATTCCTTGTCAGTGTTAAATCTAGCCGGCCAATAAAGGCTAGCCAGAGGTGAGGAACAGGACTACTCTCTCGGGAGATAGGGTCCGTGGGGTCGCTACTGCCCAACAGCTCGGCACATGCTGCCCTGCGGGTTTCTGTATGTCTCTTCACCTAGCTCTCCAACCTAGAACTGTTTCGGCAAAGTAAACTCTACTGGTATAGACATAGACTTCGAAGCGTGACTATTATTAGGAACATAGGTTTTATATACTCGTATGTAGATTCTTTTAAATTTTGTGAATGTGAGGACGTTATAATCTTTGTATAGGTACTGTAGATTTGAAGACCATTTTCTAATTTACCAAGTACCAGGCACTTGTTGACAGGCCTACATTGTCCTCCTATACCAATTAACACTGTAATTTGAAAACGTTGTGAGAGCCAATTATTATTTTTGCAAGAGTAACCGTGGAGTTTCTTGCTGGCTCTTCTACATAGGCAACGACCAATTGGAACCGTGCACTTAGCTTCTGACGTTCTATGAGTGTCCGTGTAGGTTAATGTGAAATCAAATATTTTGATTTTGAACTGGTAATTTTAATTAATTACACTAAGAATTACACCGTGAAAGATTCTAAAATTCTGTTATAAATCCTGAGTAGAGAGGTACTTAAGTTGACTAATTACACAATCAGCACCCAATGATTAAATCCGTTTAATTTGTTATTTAGTATTTTATTACTGTATCTTCTTTAAACTAAATTAAAGTAAATAACTCAACCAAAGTTTTTCAAATATTATTGGGAAATATTTTTGGGAAATGAGTGCATTTTTTTCAAGATTTTCACAACTAATTAAGAACATGACCTGGTTTTGCATATAGATATCTTATATAAGGAGAAACTCAATAAACACTGCCGTTTACTTTATATATGTTTTAATTCGAGTTAACTCATCTTTTCAAGTACAGATTTCTGTGACAAATAAACCGATTTGTCTCAGAAATCCGAACTTATCTCACACGAAATCTGCCGTTAGCTTGAGTTGACGTGATTTGCCATCATTACTAATTAAAGAATACCTTTTTCTATACCTATCCAAATTTTCATTGAATTGATAAAGGACCAACTAGATGATACCACTACCATTTTATCATTTGACATATCGGTTATAACTTACACAAAAACCACCATTTTTTCTACAGCTAAGGTGATTTGCTATCATTACTCATCAAAGAATGCCATTTTCTATACCTATCCGAAAACATTCACCAGATTTTCACTAAATTGATAAGGGATTAACTAGATGTTACTCTCACTATTTTATCATTAAACATATCGGTTGATGGCGGACAAATTGCGAAATATAACCAACGTAAAAATACAGAATTGACACCCTTTTCTTTTTTGAAAGCGGCTAAAAAGACATCCTTGGATGCTCGAAATATCAATTTAAGTGAATTGGTATTCCAAGCTTCCTAGGATTTCTAAAAAAAACTATAAAAAATATTTGTCAAAGTTTCCTCCGAACTACATCGTTATTTAGTACTTTTATTTTAAGACATACATCCTATTTTACGCATTATATCAGTGATGGGCGCTAGGACCACGACATAACATTTACACTTAAACTTACTTTATGGTTATACGTACCCAACTATAACAGGTTTTTGAAGGTACCTCGTACTTTCACTCGTAAAAATCTTAGAGTCCCGTAAAAAAGATTGCTAAAAGATTTCTCTCAATTTTAACAAGGCACACACAAGAACTCCTGTGACATGAAAAGTAAAAAAAACCGTAACTTCAAAGTAGAAAAAACGTGTAAAGCTCATACTCACTTTCGTCCTTTATGGTCGGTGTAAACAATATGGTTCCTAGCGGCGGGAGTCTGCCGACTCCGGGCCAGCGAGTGCGCCTCCATCATCCGCGGCCCATGCTCTGCCCGGCTACACAGCCGCTGCCATGCAGAAACAAATCCGTGCTCTTAGCCTTGCCACACACAGCCGCGAACTGTCTGAATGTTCAGTTAGTGACCGCTTCGGTGAATTACTCCCCGGCCACGTTTAACAAGTTCGGATGGCCGGCTTGTTATAGCGCGCTGCTCTCCACCGACATTGTATACACAGTTTCGACTTCTTAGCTGTGAAAGTTTCACCCGCTCTGTTGATTTTGTTTGTTAACATTGTCCTGTTCAAGAGCTGTTCTAGATTTATCTCCTTTGTATTTGCTCACTTTGTAAAATCAAGCGCAGCATTTCGTTTTGTTTCGGTTTTCCTCTGTTATGTATTTATTGTTCAAACTCTTTTATAGAGAAACTCTTGCTACATTACTTGTACTAATACTGGTTACTAGTTGTTATAAAAGAATGTATAATTAAAGGTACATAAACCATATCTCAAGAGACTTGTTCATACTCTTGTGGCAGCTTACATAACCATTTACTCAGATGTACATTGGAGGACAATATACCTGTATACAAGGGAGTACATACATAAAACTGTTTACATAAGCACTTATTTATCTTCTACGAGTAGGCGGAGCTTGGGATTGAGGCGGGCTTATTTGGAATCGACAAGGAGGTGGAGTGGAGGCATCTACTTGTTTATCAATACCTTCTGCGCTTAGATATATAGAGCCAAACAATTGTCAAAATTACTAAATATATTATGTACCGAAGGACCAACAATAGAATTTTAAATGAAGGTCCAAACGTGTGACCTATAAATTATACGATAATTAAGGAGCTACTCACTAATAGGAATGGATATTTTCAGAACCAAATATTTCCTAAAGGTTAAAATGTTTTCTCGTTTCATAAATTATATTTCGCAAGACAGTGTACAAATGGGCTTTAATTAACTGGGGAATGTCGGCGAAACAGCAAATATGCCAGGATCGGCCGGCCACCCCGCGCCGCCGCCGCGCCGCCCGGCCACGCTAACTACGATTTACATTCCCTCTTATTTATTTACAAGATACAGCAACACAATTTAATTTAATTTACAGACTGGGGTAATTTTATTTTGCAAGCCGACTAAGGAATTGCCGAACATTAATCAATATGGAAATAGAATACGTATTGTTTAAGTCTGACTACAGAAATTTTAGTTTACTCTAAATAAAACTCAAGTAGAAAGGAAACTTTTCTTTAAATTATTAGTGAGTAGAATATTTATAAAATGAAACTTTCAGCCAACGAATGTATGAATACTCACTACAATTATTATTCCCCAGCAATATTATTGGCCGTAGCCGTGGAAGTTATTAATTTCACTACGATGCTGATTTTATAAAAGTTTATATTTTAACAGTGTGTACATTTTGTAGCTACAGGTAATATGTAATATGACTGCATGCATTAACTAATCACTGAAAGTTGCTTGAGAACAGAGCAAAGTCTACATTCTCTCGCGTTACGAACTAAGTTACGCTCGCGGCGCGGATCCCGGCAGAGTGTGCAGTGCACTCACCTCCAAGGCTCGCAGCCGACTGAGCGCTGTACTCTTTACTCTAAACCATTATCCTTCCAACCGAAATTCAAACGCTCGAATACTCACCATATCACTCACAACTTAAAGTCCATTTTTACTTTCACTCAACCGCTGGATGCTTTTCCCGCGATGGAGTGAGAATTCGGGAGAATACGTCACGAAAATCTAATTCTTCGTACGCGAACATAATGACGGCTTTAGAACTGAAGATGACGGGAGCCTCAAAATTTTCGTGAGATGACGTGCCTGCGGAGTAGAAACCTTTATGTTTAAGATCTGAGGGTTCATATTGCAGGTAATGTGCCCGCCAGAGAGGCGGTCGTAAGGCTTCGAGGGGTGGCGCGTAAAACAGGCGCATGCGTAAATCGCTTGAATTATTTCTCGAATTCTGAACTAAGTTGGACTGATTAGTGCTTGAGTCACAAGTGAAAAATATTATCGACAGATTGAAGTGATCAAATATGCATAAGATTTGCGACGAAAGCATTGGACTGCCATTTTTAAGTTGCTGTTTTGTAGTAAAAAATATTGTTGCATTCTCACTCTGATATTATTTTTCGGCACCTGAAAAGCTTATAGTCAATGTTAATTACAATTATTTTAACTGCGAAGCATGTATCAGGTATACACAATATTGACATATTTTAAAACGAAGTTCCGGCGGTATAAAATACTTTGGTAATTAAAATAGAAAATGTTTTCACTGAGTGAAACAAATTATCAGTTTGTGTATTTATTAACTACGAAAACATTCACGCTCATTATAAATAAATTACTTGATACCTCAGTACAGAAAACAGTGCTTTCAAATAATTTATGTAACTGATATTTTAGCATGCATACAAATATGTAGTTTTAATCTCTTCATTTATCTTTACATAGTTTAAAACAAAGTACGCTTAGATCATTACGGATTTTTAACGGGTTTTAATGCGGTTTTCATCAATAGACAGAGTGATTTAAGAGGAATATTTATATGTAAAATACACCGACTTCAACGCGAGCGCAGCCACTGGCAAAAGCTAGTTTAATACTAATTGTAGAAACTGAAATTTCTGTTCACCTAGTCTATCATTTCGTAATTTCCAAATGAGCTAAGTTTTACAACTTTGTTCCTTTCTGCACTACTTACCTTGCGTTCTGTAGAAATACAGTTCTTTGTATAAAATTTCGTTCGGGGAAGTAGGTACTTAGAGTAAGTACCACTAGCATACCTTTTAGAGCGCGGGAGCCCTTCAAATTATAGGCACATGTTAACTTCATTTATATTGTTTTATTTTATTCCTAAAAAAAATAACTGGCTACTTAGCAGTAATTTAAAAGGCTAATACTATCTACATTTACAACTATTATTGGGTTGACCATATTTGTATGCCTTGCAAGGCAGCGCATGGTGATACAACTTTTATTTTATTTCATAACATCATCTACCACAAGATTTTACCTAGGTATGTGTCACCAATAAATAATTTTGAATTTAAATGTGAACTGTATTTGAACATCGTGTCTGGTGTAAAGAACAGTCAAAATTGCAGGTACTTCTGACAGCTGCCAGATGTTGCAATTGAAATAGTTATAGACTACCACTTACTATCTGGTGAGCATCTCCCATCAGTCAGTTGCATCTACTTATCTGGACTGTATTATCACACTGCTGCAATGCAGGGCATAGCTCTCCACCTTCCTTTTTCACAAACTTCTAACTTCTGCTAATGCAGGTCAATCCGTTCAGCAGGAGTCGAGCTCGACCATGGTAGCATTGGTCTGCCGGAAGCTCCTCTAAGCGTTATTAGTGCGCCGAGCAACTGCTTTTATATTGTGTTGGGCCTAGGAGGAGACTATTTACGGCCGAGAAAGACTATGCTGGACAGCAATCTTTTTACCTGCAATTTATGGTGTACTTTTGATAAAGCTTGTCATGAGTTGAGTCTTTGACATATTTATCAAAAAGTCCAATCTTGAAGCTTCCCTTTTGAAATGATTTCACATACCTTCATTAATTAACACATTTAATTAGTGACATAATATCAATGCTCATCGTCAAAAAGGCTTAAAACTTGATCTCTCCCCATCTAAGCGTTGACCTAACATAATCAGCCAGGCCTTTTACCAACTAAGTTAGGGTTGGTTTCCAGTCTAACCGTATGCAAGTAAATAACAGTTACTGGAAAACACGATACTCCTTAGTAATACTGGTTGTCAGAATTTCGGGTTTCTGATTACGTAGTGACCATAGGTACTAAACACAATTATACGAAAGAAAAATGAAAAAAAAAAACAGTTAGTGTCCTACTTCAATCATCATTTCACTAGCATTTTCCCTACCATTTTTGAAGTTGGCTTCCAGTCTAACCAGCTGCAGCTGAATACCAGTATTTTACGTGGAGCCACTGCCTATCTCATTTCCACAACCCGGTTACTGGGTAATACGATACCCCTTGGTAAAAATGTTTGTCAGACTATCGGGCTTCTGACGACCAGTAACGACTGTCAAATATCTACGAATGACAGTCGGGACCAACGCCTTAACGTGCTTTCCAAGGCAAAGAGAGGTCTTGGTGCGTAAAGAGCTTTTTTCGGGGGTAGGTGTAGAAAAAGTTAAGACGCAACTTCGTAATTCAATTTTAATTAAATTATTTTTTAGTATTTTACTTGCTTTATACTTAATTATTTGGTGCATAAACTGCTAAATAAGCAGCACTTACATTGGTGAAACAATCCATGTAACACAAGCATTTAAAACTACACCACCTGCCAGTGTCTCAATAGTACTCATAGTCACTGTAAGTTCTACACACTTCACCGTGTCACCTCAACTGGATGATATCCAATCGGCAGAGAAGAACCTCGAGCAGTGCTTCCTTAAAAAGATGGGCGAGCTTGAGGCACAGATTCAATGTGAAGGACCCGCAAAGCACACTAGCAAAAATTGCTGAAGAGTTCCGGTAATTTCGTGAGCTTATGTTTGGCGTGTCTGGACTCTTCAGGAAGCAGATCATGAAGTGCTCTAGAGTGGTTGATGGATTGGAGACCAGATCTCATCGAAAAGCTCTCATCTTTACTGGGTTTGCTGAAGATGACAAGGAGGATTGCAAGGCTCTTGTATAAGATTTTCCGAAGAACAAACTACCACTGCCTGATATCACTGCATCTTCCATCAAAGTGTGTCACAGACTTGGAACATCCAGCAAAGGACCAACAACTAGCGGACCATTATTGGTAAGGTGCTCCAATGTTGATCTGAAATACATTTTTTGTGTGCGAGAAGTTTAAATAAATAAATAAAGATTGTTATCCATCCAAGGACCAACCGCGACAAGCGTAGCTTAACCTGGTCGATTGACCATGTGGATGTTATTACTTACTTAGCCACAAGCCTCTCTGTCTTTTAGTTCAATCACTACTACTATAATACAACAACGAGAAAACAGAGAAAAGCTTTACTATAAGAACGTCAGAAAACACACAAACAACGTCAATCATGATCCTGTACAGCATTAATAAGAGATAATGAACAAGGATGACATCGACACGACTATTAATAAAATGTAAGAGGTAAAATATTAGTGGAAGTCCGCGGGCGAGTGGCGGAGTGGCGTGGCGGCCGCGTTTCGTGTAACTCTCAATATGAGCTTTGTTACCGCTTTGTGCCGCCATTTCTTGTGTCACTGCATTGAATATATCGGGTGCTTTCCTTTGTGCACGGAATATTGCTCGTCTTTTGTCGAAATGAACGTTACCTTCCCAAGAGTTGTTTCAGCGAAGAATTTCGCGATTGCAAAGTAATATTTCCCCTTAAGAATTTCGATGTGTTTCTTTCATGTCGGAGATGACTTTACTCCAGATTATATTGTGTTCGGAAATGTTGTTTCAAGTTCGATTTTCAATATCAACGGTTCTTTGAGGAGTTGTTTTGAAGCATTTGTGGGTAACTATCAATCATTTTTCTTTTATCTTCGAATGGTTTTTTGTCGTGTAAGAGTCCTATACAAAACGAGGCATCCTTTAAATTAGTTTTTAATTGAGATAGCAAGAGTCCTAGGTAGATAAATATAATTATTATTATAGAGTAAATCCTTTGTCCGCGTAATTGCATTGGCTTTGCCGTTTCAAGTCCAATAGCCATCTGACCACCAATTAGAGTGGGATTAGCGACGGTGGGAGATCGCCGGGCAATATACTCTTGAGATTGCTTGTTAATTATTTCAAAGTTCTTGCTAACTTTTATTAGATATTCCATACATTTAATGAAATAATGTTATGGATTTAAATAAATCCACTACTTGCATAATCATAGGTTTGAATGCATAAAGTTATCGATTAAATCGCGAAGTTATAATGATAATGATTCTATAAAGTTTTATCAAAACCACTGGCGTAGCAGCTTTCGATTCATTGGGGAGTTCATAGGGTGGTGTGATGCCAGCTTAAACTCAGAACAAGTGGAACGGTGAAGAGATCCTTGACCGACCCAACCCACGATTTTTTTGCAGTTTAGGTAGATTTTTAATACCAATGATCGTTAATGTTAGCTTCATAATTATGTTCAAAATTGTCATTGATGAATAGTAAGATAAGTGTATAATATAGGTCTACGAAGTGGTACGAGGTGCTTAAGTCGTAGCGTATTTCTGACTTATACCCCAAAAGCATTAAAAATTAAACCAGCCTAATCTGACCAATTACTATAAACACTAAATAATACGAAAGCCTCTATCAGTATAATTTGTTCTTAAAGTAATTATGAATGCGCAGTAGAAGCAGCGTATGGCGTGATAAAAGCCGAATCAGAACCGTATGCCGTCCACGTTGGCCGTTACATTAGGGCGGCGACACACAACGTACACCGCGAACGGTTCGGCCAACCTTACACACAACACACACGGTGTACAAACTTACACTGCAAATACTATGTTTGTTATTCAGGGATATGTAGTGGACACTGTTTGATACAAACGTTTGGACATATTTATCTTGTTGGACAAGAAAAATATCATCATCATTTCAGCCGAAAGACGTCCTTTGCTGGGCATGTACCCCCCCGAAGCTCCACCACTTCGATCGGTTCTGTTGTTACCGCATCGAGCGGATTTATGCGGGCTTCAATGAGAATTGGAAGGCCTCCCACGAGTAGGAAGAAAATTATAATTAACAAAAATTTGATTATCTAAATTCTGGACACAATAAACTCACAGGTACCAAAGCAGGCACATAGGTTTTTGTATAGAAGCCTGAAGTGTAGGATTTAACTTCAATTTGTTATCCTTTATGATATTGGTACTAAGTTGCAATTTCTAGTTCTTAAAATATCCTATACAGGCAAATTCATCGATAACCAGGGATGTTCCAATACTTATTCTTGTTTGCTCATAAATTCATTTGAGACAAAACTAGAATGACGAAAATCTTTCCATATCTTTTCAAACAATACCCTATCAAACAGATGGACATGCTTTTAAATCGTCTCACAACAATGTATCGATAGCGGTCCCACGTTCGGTTAGCTCGGCGGAGTGTTTGCTCGTCCGTACGTCCGCTCAACCAACGGCTAATTAAGGCTGGATTACCGCCCGGACCCGACCGCTACTTACTGTTTACAACTAGATTTGAAGACAAAGGAAATAATGTGGCGAACAATACCTTTCATTAACAGCAAATAGTTTCCTTCCAGTTGCTAATGCGTGGTATGTTACTGTTACACTTAGCGCTTGCTGTATAATTTACTGAGTTGAGAATTTAGATCTGGTTGATAAAATCAAAATCAAAAGTTATTTATTCAAATTAGGCTGAGAATCAGCACTTTTCGAATGTCAAAATTACATAAGACAGTCCCCCAAAACGCCCACCCTGCACCACTTCCTAGTGCTTTAGCTGTGAAGAAGAAGTGGCGCAACGAACTCCCCATATATAGTAGATAGTTTATTAACTTCTTAATTAGTTTTAAGTTAAGTTTTGCAAAGCTTTTTATTTATTTTTTCTTAAGGAAAAGAATGTCGATAGAGTATTGTATATAGTATCATTAATGCTAATTTAACTAATAACAAGATACGTTACCGCGGCGTTTTAAATTTATACTGAGCTTTTATCCCATTTTTACATGGTAAAACTGTTAGTTGTTTTTTTCTATTAAAGCTTTTTTTCTATAAATGATAAATGATTTTATTTCTGTAAGTAACGCAAAGATGCGTAGTGCAAAGGCTGGATCGAGGAGGTCCTGGAAAAGGATGCCTGGAAGGATTTGGGGGAGGTTTTTGCTCAGCGGTGGGACAGTGCAGGCTAATTGAAAAAAAGTAGGTTTTTATAAGTAACACTTTTACACGTCAATCATATTTTAAAAACTAGATGAGGTTGGCGTTTTTCGCAAAAACACCGAAACAAACTCACAGATTTATAAAATACCTATAATCTTGGTTTAAAAAAAATACAGATTGAGTGAACCTGTCCAATCAGTGCTCGCATTTGAAAGTAATCATGCAGCTTAACTCAGAACTTAAGGAGCTCAACGATTGGATGAACAATATCAAAAAAGGACATTTGGGTAAGCCGCCTGAAATAGGCACTCAAACTGCAAGACCGTCGACGTGGAAAGTGCGATTGTCGCAACCCAGTGCTGGGCACGCCGCGATTGCGGCGGTAAGTCCCCTCTTTGAGGAGTGGCTTGAGAGGCGGCATGGCGTCCTCACCTTCCGCCTGACACAGGTCCTCACCGGACATGGCTGTTTCGGGAGGTTCCTGTTTCGGATAGGGCGGGAGGAAACGCCCGGGTGTTTCCATTGCGAAGATCGCCCAGAGGACACGGTGGAGCATACGGTGGAGGTCTGCCCAGCTTGGGCGGAGCAACGCCGTGTCCTCGTGCAGGTGATCGGCGGCGGCGATCTCTCGCGTCCGACCCTGGTCCAGGCCATGGTACGGAGCGAGAGGGCATGGCTGGCAGTCGCCTCCTTCAGCGAAGCAGTTATGCTCGCAAAGAGGGAGGCGGCGCACGTGAGGGAGATGCAATACATGCGCCCTCACAGCCGTGGCCTTCGCAGGAGACGCCCTGGGCGTCGGGAATCCCAGGCTGATTCCCGGCCACCGTAGGCACGGGCTTGCGGACGGCGAGTAATGGGTAGCTCGCTGTCCGGTAAGGACCAAGCCCGGGTCGACGGCGCGTTGTGTTCCACGCGCGCCTCAAAGAGATGTCAGCAGCAACAGAGGGGCCCGCAAGGGCCGATGCCTGCCGGGGGTGCGGGTTGTTCGAAAGAGATACCGCCGCCCCTGGCACACAGGCAACTGAGGGAACACGGGTGGGTTTTAGTCAGTAAAAGTCTGACACGCCCTCCCGCTCCACCCAGAGCGGGAAAAGTTATTTGATGATTTCCCACCCAGAAAAAAAAAAAAAAAAAAAAACTGCAAGACCGTCACGAAAACTAACTGAGAGAAAAAATACATGACCCACATAGAATAGAATAATAGAATTGAATACTCTTTATTATGTACACCGTATAAATTACACATACTCGTACCTAGTCGTCACATTCACAATAATTAAAATAATATTTCATTAAAACTTAAGTACATTTTTTTTTAAATATTAGAATATAAAATTTTAAAACATTTAAAAAAATATTATTATTTACAAAGTAAACATACATGTCATTGATAACCTTGACATTAATGAATTTTGCACATTTTGTAATGATAAACAAAAAGTTAGTTAAGTACTTAAAAAAAATCATAGTTTGCAAAAAAAAACACGCTTTAAAAACCAAACTAACAAAGCAGAAAATAATTTAAAAAAAGCGTGGGGTTCTGTTTGAGGTATTTTTACAATCATTTTTGAGGTATTAGTTTCGCGTAACTTTACTCCGCGTTCTAATGTGTATACCTAGGTACCTTGCCATCACACAAACTTCAAATTGTTTCTGTCTAAAATACAATAAAACATTAATAACACAACGAAATACGTTATAAAACTTATTAAACAAATGGAACATTAGTCCTTTGAGCATTGAAACATAAATAAGAGTGGAACAAGGCGATAATATCAATATCGAACGTTAATACAGTACGCCACAGTGAATGTAGTTGTTTATTCTCACAACGTCTGCGGTACTACCCGCAAATAACAGAAAGAGCAAGTCCTCAGGGCATCGCTTTAGCTTTTCAATTTCCCTTTCGGAATTATTCGTGCTAATCGAATACGACCGCCGGGGTCTGGGGACGCGGTTGCAATGATTCATTCATGAGACTAATGTCGCATTCCCACTCAGATATCAGGTATTATTGTGGTCAATAGCACTTACGTCGCCGACGCTCACCACCCAGACTCTTCAAAGATGTGGAGTAGCTTTAACTTTCAGTGTGAGATGTTTGTGCGATTTATTTCACAAGTCAGGCCTACAGGTTTTTTTTTTTTTTTTTTTTTTTAGTCTTTATTAATAAAGGAAAAGCAAAATATAAACAGAAACATCACAAAAACCTCAATAGGTGATTGTAGTTTTGTATTTGTACAATTAGGTAACTGTACGTACCTTTTTGTTTAAGTACCTTTTTTCCCTAATTGCAAAAGGCACCTACACACGAAAAAAAATCCTGTAGCTGACAGCATATAATAAAATACTTTTCGTGTCGTTAACTGACTATCCAATCTTTTGCACACGGGCCATCTCTAGCTTACAGTAAAACAATCATTCACACTCCTCCTCGGCGTACGCTACGGCTATCAAAATATAACAGTAATAACAAAACTATCCGATACACAAACAATGTCCATAGAAAGTTTGAACGCATTGTTCGATATGAGGGTATGAAGGCGTTGCATCGTCGCGTTGCAAATGATGAGGCGCGAGGTATTGTCGCAGCATTAATGAGCGCCGCACGCCCGGCGCCCGCGCCGCCCGCCGACCCGGCGCCCGGCCGGCACGGACAGCCGCGCGGAAGAGGAAAATTAAACTCCTGGGCCCCCGGCTCGTGTTCATTACTCCACACCCGATTACTCCACCGCTGTTTGTGAATGCAGCTCTAAAGTACCACTGAAAGAGTTGTATGGAAACATTGGAATTAGAAACTGTAATAATTAGTGCTCAACTAGAATAATATACTTGCCACTTTTAATGCGCTAGTGCTGCTATAACTTGTACATAAATATGTGGCGCAATGTTTTGTTGTTTGTAATACGGAGACTGTTCAGAGAGGGTGGTAGCCTCTATTTGTTTTTCATTTTATTCTTCATTCAGAGCAGTGGTAGAAACATAAAGTCCGTGGGGTATTGCTTTAAGATTTCAATTTCCTTTTCGGAATTACTTGTACTCTAATCGAACACGCGTCAGGGGACACGGGGGGTGGCGGGGCGCATCGCAACCGCAAATTACTCCAGCACTCTGCGTACGAATGTTTAAAATGTATTATTAAGATATTTACAACGTCGCGTTTGCTGCACGAGGGTTAATGTCTAATGACCTTTAATTATTTATTCTTTCTAACTAATCGATTGGGTTTTTGGGTTTCAAGATAGGCACCAGATTGTGCTTATCACCGCGATAATTTTTATTAAGTGTATCCTACGATGATTAACTGATTATGTAGATCTGTATCGTGATGATGTTACCAAAAACATAAACTGATTAGATTATTATAGACCTGTCTAAAGTCCATAAGAAACAGTGCACTATTGCGATTTAATTGAACCGAAATAATAGATTTAAAATAAGTAGTTATGCATGGTAACGTCAGTAAGTTATGTCGGGGCGGGCGGAGGCGCGCGACAGCCGGCTGCTGATTGTAAAGCGCTCACAGACGGAGCCTATTCGATTTCACGGCTCGCCGCGTCCGATATTTATTGTCATCGGTGCAGTTGTACGACACGGCGCCTACTGAACCGCGCTGAAAAATCTCCATTCCCCGAAATCGGACGAAAACATTCCGCTGATACCCGAACCATCAACTTCGACTAAAAAAATAATCGTACATGCCGTGTAAAACGACAAAAATGTGACGTCGGCGCGGTTTTAACAATCGTTACTTGAATATGTTTGCAAGCAGCTACACGACACCTTGTCTCGTTAGTAAAAAGTGATGTTACGTACGATTTATCACCTGCACACGACACGGAAGGCCCCCGGAGCCGAGCTTCCTTTAAAACCTGTCAGCACTGAGAACTGAAATGAAAACAAACGCGTGGATTTACACACTTGAAATATTATACTGGCGGTGGCGAATGTACCCGCTACCGTCCGTGTCCGAGCGATCCACGTCGGTTATAATTTATTTTAATTAAATTTACATGATACATTCGACATTCATTGAGATCTATATAGAGCAGTTTGTAACTCTTCACCTTCATTACCCACTTTTAAACATTTTAAAGTAAAAAATAACCCTTTGAAGCCGAAAAATAATTAGTAAAAGTTCTAACTAAGTATTTACTTCCAATATCAATTATTGTTTTTTTTGACAAATCCTCCTTTAGAACTAACGAATACGATCCCAAGCTACAGCTGACGAAATGATAATATCTCGGTAACTCTATCAAGTTCGGCAAACAGTTTGTGAACTTATTATTCGGTCGATAGGCACCGCTCGCCGGAAAGGGTTAACTACTGACCTCCAGTCATGTTTGGCGGAACAATTAAACTGGTCAGCCAGTACATTAAAAAGCTGCCAAAGGCCGAACAAAACCGAATAGACTATAAAGTCATTTTCAGCTAAAAGCGTAAATTGTACGGTGGTAACTCAATAGCAGAGAGATAGTTAATTGGTGCAATGCCAACTCGGTGGATATCTTTGTTTTAATTCAATTGTCTCGAAGCTAATGCACTCGGTAGAGCAATCTTAACCGTGTCCCGCCTGATTATGGTAACTTCTCAGGTTACATTACAACTGTACATTCAGTTAAAAAACGCTGTAAATTTTATGTTTTCTTATAATTTTTCTGCTTCACGATAAAACTGTTTTATTGTTTTAAGTTTTTAATGAATTATGGAAGGTTGTGGCTTAACCGTAGGTACAGAAGTAGTCAAACTTTTTTGATTATTTTGCTTCTAACACGATCTGCTTATTTAGGACAAAATCTCATAGCTTTTGCTATAGTACAGTCACGAGTACTCACTAGGACTAATTATGTAGGTACACACTTAGCAAAATAAAAAGGTTTATTTGTAACTTTGAAATAAGTATTCATACTAGTCCCAAAATTATTTGTTTGTAACAACATAAAACTATAATCAATACAGTGGCTATATGTATAGACATTAGTGCTCGCGACTGTACATCCAACGAGGAACCACAAAAATCACAACCGACAACCACACGAAGCACGAACGAATTTGGAGTTCAGAGCCGAGCTATTGAGCAGACGGCGACATCGGTGTGTGCTTAGCTAGCACAAATGTCGACAGTTGCGATGCGTGGCACTGAATACGTTCTCCGCATCTCCTTATTGACACGCCGGGAGGAATATGTTTAGGCCGTGATTACCGCCAGGCTTAGGTTAATCATTCCCTTTATAAACGCCGCTGTCAAATACATTGCACCGCTGCAGTTTGCTGATTTGTGAAAGCTCATTGGACATTCATTGATTACTGACTTATGGGTACTCAATTATACGGCTGCTCTTTAATGTTAACATTTCTTGTTTTCGTAAAGTGTGTAGATGGCGGCGGTATGTATGTACATCTAGAATAAGCATACCTAATCAATATCCACGCTGCTGACACAGGCCTCCTCTCTATGGGAAATAGTGGCTATAATCTACCAAGCGGGCCCAGTGTGGCAGTGGATGTCACATGCCCTCAAGGTTTTGGTTCTAGGACATGCCGTTTGCGACATGTTTTCCTTCAACGTATCAAGAGCAGTGGTGATGAAATAAATTACAAAAAATAATGTGCCTGCCTGAATTCGAACCCACGACCTCAAAACGTAAGTCGGGGCCATTACCACTGGGCCACCACATGTCTAAAGATGGAGGTGGATATATAAATGTACGGTGGATATATAAATCTATGACTTCTCGAAAATTAGGTTGATACGTAAAAAATGTTACATTTCATTTTAAAAAGTGTTATTTCAGTCAAAGTCCATTACTTATATTAAATTAAATTAAAACTTAAAATTGTTATTAAAATAAAATAAGACGTACATTCAATTAAAATAAAATACATACACCCATGTCACCCAAACTGGAACAAATATAAAATACATACAATTCAATACATGTTATTTAAAACAAATAAAATTAAAATCCAAACTTCAATAACAATCACCAATTCTACCTGATTATACCTTATCCTGGCAAAATTTCAATCCACTTAAAGCTATAAACAGTAATAAAATCGCACGTGCTATAAAATAACGCATTACGTAATATAATCCGGAAAATTTATGACTACCTTCGAGACAATAATAAGAGTCGTCGACTCACTTACATCGTGATTAAATTATCATTGCAAAGTCAGACTGCTACAGTTAAAGTTATTTCGCGCTCATCGCTTCCACTGGATTAGTCCGAACGTTTTATTATGGTATTATTCAAAGCTGTCTTAACATATTAAATAAAACATGAAAGTTGAGGGTGAATTACGATTTTGTTTGTCAAAATATTCTTGTAACTTATCTTGTTTTGCTTTCCCCAGACGGCACACAAACTCATGTGTTTCAAAGTCCGCAGACTATATTAATTAAACAACACAAAGGAACCCTTTATTTCATAAGTTGTAGTGTTAAATTGCCACAGTAAACTGGTAAATTTCTTCAGTAATAAGACCAAAATGAAATATTGTGTCGTTTCAATTTGAAATGTAACGAAGCCCTACGTATCCTGGTGCTCAAAATAAATTATTTTAATATTTTAGCTGGCGCAAAATAATGTTGTTAGCTGTTTTCCGGCGAGATTACGAACTAATAACATTACAAAACAAGCTCTTTGCGGGTAAATTATGCATGCACTCTCGGATCATTACCGAGCCTCGCTTGGCCTCAGTTCAAAATCTTACGATTGCTTCGTGAACCGAGTCTTTCACAGCATTTAAATATGTACCACTAAACCTGAGCTAATCGACTATATTCATGTTTTTGACGCCGAAAGTAATTAGATTAACGATGATGAAATACGAGGTGCACAAGATGGCAGGCATATTTATTTAAGTCTGTGTATTTGTTAGTCACCAAAAAGTTAAAAAGTATCTCATCGGACGTGCATGTTATATAAAACTTTTTATCATATACGTTACCTAAGTTATAAACTGCCTAAAGTCAAAATGTACCTACTAGATAAAGTAATTAATCAAACATACGAAAGTAACACAACATGATATCTCGGTTCACCCCACATTACCCAATCAATGTGTGTCGCAACAACACGAAAAGTAATTGTACGAGGTCGAGGGCAGGGCTCCGGTAACATATCAGAAGAGATGCCCCTCCGGGAGCACCGGATTAGCGCGATCTTTTCCGAATTGAGGGTAAACATCCGAGAGATCCGCTCCCCAGAGCCCACGCTAAGGTGAGCCTGTTTGTTATACTTGAAAATCGCATTACTTCTCACTTGGCAACTATCTGCTATGTAGAAAGCTCGGATTTTTAAAATTTACTAACTGACAATTATTATGTGAAAATAAAAATGGGTTACTAATATAATATAGGTTTACGAACGCAAAAGAAGTATGCAAGGTTACGTATGTATGAAAGAGTGGGAATTGCCAATCTAACAAACTCATTTAATTTCACAATTATGTTATCTTCAGCTTATTAGCAGAATTTTTTGTAAGTCAATCTAATGCATTTTCACAAAAACAAATAGATATAACTAAGTCAACAATCTGTGCTTATTGTATTTTAACTGCTAAAACAAATGGACGTGAATTTGGCATACATCGAAGTTTAAAACAAATAATTTGCATTGAGATCGCTTACCATTCTACTCAGAACTGCTAAGATAAAAGCCAGAGAAATCCTCGTGAGCGCTCAAATTCTTGGAGCGCAGTGGCGAACCGTCTTTGCCCGACGGGCGGTAATAAAAACGGCTTAAATAGGATTTTAACCGCGAGTTCCTCGCCTTAATTAAATTGGATTTGCGAGTGAAAGAAATATACGTGAAAAATTCTTGTCGATTATGTCAGGGGAACGAGTTTTGGAATCCCTTTTAGTAAGCGGATTATGTTCGTCTCCCAGAGATTATATTTGTATTACATTTGTTTCAATGCGAGCACTGTTGATAAGTACGTCTTTAGTTAAAACGATCTGGAGCTGTGAACAGCTTTGTGCGCTACAAGGAGGCGTATGACAGGAAGTAACAGCCGTGGCGTCGCATGCCCCGACGCGCGCCGAACGAGGACATCCTCTCGCGCCTTCTTTAAAGCACGATAAGCAGGAACTCGCATACACTCGTAGACACAAACATCAATAGGTAGGGACTTTTATTTAATACTATGAACATTACAAGAAAGTCATAAAATATCATGATACGAGCTAATATTCTACATTATATGCACTTAATCGCTTTTTCATGGTATTGTACGTGGTAGTTGAAATATTAAAACTCTGAAATAACGCCAGTAACAGCTGCAGTAACGGGGTTTTAATTATCACTTACAACGCCTTTCAGCCGCGGAAAATTACTGCCATAAACCATTTAGAACAGAGAATAGCTAAACGATTTAGGATGCCAGTTATTAGAATATAGCCGGCAGTTGTCTGCTTGACGCCTTGTGGCCGAATTTACAAGGGTCGTTAACAAAGTTACATTGATGTCTAAGTGGCCAATATTTATTGGCTTTTTTGCTTGACTTGTGGCTAATTAAATCAGTGGCGGTTCAGTATTGAATAACATTATCCCTCAATTAACATTCGAGGATCGATTTTTAAAGCGGCTACAAAGGCGGGCCGGTGTAGGCAATAAAACGGCTCGTCCCTTATCCGTCATTCAGCCCTTGGAGATTTCTTCTGGGGGAATAATTTACGTTGATCGCCCGGAAGGGGAGCGTAACTGCCTCACTGAAACTTTAAGCTTTCACTCAGAATGGTTGCGATTCGCGGTGTCTCAACTTTAACTAATAAATTGGTTACGATAGAATAAGTAGCGATGTAAGATCGATCTCCAATTAGTTCGTTAATTTATAATGCGTAGCTAGTTGTTTCCATCGAATTACGAGTTAAATCAACCGGCGCGTTTTAGAGACTCGGTTTCAATATTTAAAACTAATATCCTCTGTGTATAATTGCTGTACACAGCGGCTTCCTCGTACAGACTTTGGTATTTACCTAGTGTTGAAAGTTTTCTAAATTTATTTTCAACAACATGTGTTCACGGCTTTTTTAAATTCCCTGCAAAGGGTGGCACCGGCGATGATGACGTCACGTGTCGATGAGTGTGAATAAAGCCTTTGACGCCTTTCGCCGCATGCATTTCAAGCCAGCCGCTTCAATTCCAGTTTACACGCAACCCTTGCCAAGAATCACTTTGCAATAAAAATGCAAAACTTTTTGAACCAATAAATTACAAAGGGGCATTTTTTCATGAAACGTACGTAACGTATAATTTACAATTTTAGGGTCCTGCATAGGGGATTATTTTAGATAGTTAACAAGATTACACGTTAACCAAAATAATTTATAAAAAAATATGGCATTTTAATAAGTTTTACATCCAACACTATCCACTAATTTGTTATTTGTTTCCACGATGGACCGTGAAGGGAAAGTAGCCGAAAGTTACTAACGAGGGAGAGTATTTAACATTCCGTGAGGCTCGCGAAGCCCTGAGGGACGTCTTGTTAAGAAAAACGCTGCCCTCTGCGACACATCACTCGTAAAACATCGCCTATGGACCTTCTGTCTGCCACTTGACGTTTACGGTACTAATATTACATTGCACAAATTAAAAGTGGTTGTTTTCTTTATTCATTAGGTTTAAACATAAAAGGTTGGTTGTCTATACTTACGGTGCTATAAAATGTGAGTAAGAGTCGTGAAAATCTGTTTTAAAGGAAATAAAACATTTTCATTTTAACCACATCATGCACTTCTGAACAACTTTTCATATACACCATCACTTCCACATACTCTAGGGGAAAAAATAATCGTTAACCACATTAACATGTATAATTTATGGTTGTACCTATATATTTTTTTTAATTCATCAAAATATGAAAAGGTTAGTAAAATATTATTAAATACAGTTGCAGAACCGGTGAATTGACCTAAAAGGAAGGTACAAGAAAACTTTTTCGAACTAGAGAATCGACTGCAATCAGTTTCAAAGTTTTTGGCCACTAACTTACGTAGACTTTAAATAGAATACTATCAAGTTATCCCGATAGAAATTGTCATACCCTGCAAATACCAACTACAATAAAGACTTTCTTTACTCAGTTACACTGTGTCCGGTCCCATGCTAATAGCTTAAAGACCTTCTTACCACACTAATAAATCCACAACCATGCTCTTTTACCACGTTCTGCTGGAACAAAAGACTTCAGCCGTTATCAAACCATAGGTTCTGAGAATGGTGTTATCGTTCACCCATAAAAGGGTGTGCGGTGAACACAGAGCTACACTAATTCCTCTTTACGAGCATCGATGGGTCGACTCGATATAGACATATGTATATTAAACATTTTTCTCATTGTAGTGGACGAAAGTGACCATGCGGAGTAGCCACTTTTTTTTCAGTAAAAATATTCTCACTTCTGAGCTTTTCTTTGCAGAAGTAGTACATACTTATTCCGCGGAAGTAAGTTGTTACATAATTCGATACGAATTGGCAAACAAAATTATCTTGCAACAACCCAAGTTTCTAATGCATTTCTGTGAAGATTAATATTAGTTTTTAATTAAATAAATCTTATTTTATCGTAAATTGACAGATACTATTACTTGTACTCGTATTATAGAGCTAGTGCATTTGGACTATCTCGACTTTTAAAGCCAGAATTGCATCTACATTTTTATACTAAGTTCGAGATTTTTATTGGATAAACCACACATACTTCAGTAGTATAACGTACGTTAGCTCTCAAAACGGAGAGCTTTTATCATGTCACCATAAAGGAGAGTGCAGTGGTCGATGCAGGTTTGGCGTTAATTCTTGTTTACGGCGAATCGCTTTTAGTGGCCCTGTTCAAAGCGCCGCCGCGCCGCCCGACGCCGCCTGACGCGACGCTCCATGGCGCGTGAGCCGATAGATTGAATTCATGCGTCTGCTTGGACGCTCCGCAACTCGACAAGATCGCTGACCAAAAACAATAATTGACGACACGCGCTAGTGCAGTGATACTGCGGGAGAGAAGTGTTTTAGCAAATTATTTTACTTGCAACATCTGTGAACTTAAACTGCATATCGTATTTCATTAACTTTCATCCCTTTCTCTGTGATTTTGATAATTATCCCTATTGTTCACCAAACAAAATAAAGAACATACCTATAAATAGAAAGTTCTGTTTTAATACTTAACTTCTAAATGAATATTTTAAAAGCTGGTAGATAGAAAAACAACAGCTGAAAATATTTTCGCTCCTAATCCGTAATTTAATATTAATTTATAGCCGAAAATCACCGTCTCGCCGTCATCGAGTCGGAAAATAACGGAAGTCTTTAAAAGAATAAGGCGATGTTTTGAAGAGGTCGGAAAAACAATTAATCATTCTACTCTTTTATGGAGCTAAAGGTTGGAGGACACGATTGTTCTGTAATACTAGGGTTGTTCTTTTGTTACCATAAAACCGAATATATCAGAACCAAACACTCGTAGACAGTATAATAGTTTCCTAAAGACCACTTGCCAACCCTCGACGCGTCAATGCCTATTATTAAATGCTGAAAATGAAAGTGACGGAATATACCGTCCGTGTTTAGATAATACCTCCAAATAATGGACGCCGCGATGCGCATTAATATTGAGGTAAATCTTATTAGGACCGCCTAAACGCTGCGATAATATCATATTGTTTTGGAACTCACCATCCGCATTTCCTCTCTTATGCTTGGAAGGGTTCCATCCTCAGGGACGACCGAAGCCTCTGAATATTCATAGTATTATCACAAACCGACTTACAGAACTGAGCAGCGTCGTAAATACATAATACCTTTCATTTCGAGATAAGAATCATTAACGTAGCTTTCGCGATGTAGTGCGGCGTCGATTTGTGTGGAACAAAGCAATATTTCACGAGACTGTAATAGGAGCACGTCGTTCGGTTTTTAAAGGTTTGGCGGGTGTTATTGGAAGTAGGTCTGCGCTGTAATTGTTGTGTTGATTTCCCCCGAGGCCGCGGCTCTCCGACGTCGACGGACCTGTAGTGCCCACCGGCCACCAGCCCACGTGCCCACTAGCGTCCTGCGTAAACAATTATGCCACCAATTTATTGTTATTACAAATAATACTCTACTCTTTCGTAAATAAATGGTAAAAACTTTTTAAAACGCTTTGAGGTCATTAAAGAAGGTTCCAACATATACCAATGAACGATACGACTAAGAGCTATTTTTGATTCAAAATACGCTTTTACGCGTAAAAAGTGTCCATATTGAATGATTTCCAACATTATTCCTCGTCAAAGTATCACAAACTGTTGTTAATTCCGCCTAATATCGCCGACAACCTCTACGCGCTGTCACACCGGGGTCCGATATAAACATGATGGATATCCCCATATAAAATGAATAAGCTTTATGTACGAAGCCCATGTAAGTGCGCCCTTGTTTACATTCCACAGCACACCGCTTATAACGAATGATTCCAATATTTCATTCATAAATACTTTACTAAATAAACCGATATTTTACCTGCTTGTTTTTTTGTAAATACCAGTCGTCATTAAAGAGGAAATTAATATGAAAATAAATATTTAACTTTAAATATTTCTGATTTGTTGTTTATTTTAACAGTTTGGGCACTATGGCAGCCCAAGAAAAACGTTTTCTAAATTTTTTTGCAATTTGCAGGTCTGTGTCAGGTTGTATGTGAATCAAAATATGATTCACGACCGTAACAAATATGGCTTTACAGAATTATAATCATTAAAATCATTGGGCACGCCACGATTGCGGCGGTATGTCCCCTCTTTGAGGAGTGGCTTGAGAGGCGGCAAGGCGTCCTCACCTTTCGCCTGACGCAGGTCCTCACGGCTGTTTCGGGAGGTTCCTATTTCGCATAAGGCGGGAGGAAACGTCCGGGTGTTTCCACTGCGAAGATCGCCCTGAAGACACAGTGGAGCATACGGTGGAGGTCTGCCCGACTTGGGCGGAGCACCGTCGTGTCCTCGTGAAGGTGATCGGCAGCGGCGATTTCTCGCGTCCGGCCCTGGTCCAGGCCATGGTATGGAGCGAGAGTGCATGGGTAGCCGTCACCTCCTTCTGCGAAGCAGTAATGTTCGCGAAGAGGGAGGCGGCGCACGTGATGGAGAAGCAGTATATGCGCCCACACGGCCTTAGTCGCCGCTAGAGACTCCCTGGGCGTCGGGAATCCCAGGCTGATTCCCGGCCACCGTAGACGCTGGCTTGCGGACAGCGAGTAATGGGGAGCTCGCTGTCCGGTAAGGACCAAGCCCGGGTCGACGGCGCGTTGTGTTCCACGCGCGCCTCAAAGAGATGTCAGCACCAACTGATGGGGTCCGCAAGGGCCAATGCATGCCAGGGGTGCGGGTTGTTCGAAAGAGATACCGTGGCCCCTGGCGCACAGGCAACTGAGGGAAAACGGGTGGGTTTTAGACAGTAAAAGTCTGACACGCCCTCCTGCTCCACCCAGAGCGGGAGAAGTAATTTGATGATTTTCCCACCAAAAAAAAAACACAGTAAATCATTAATCGTCAAAACCCTCTAAGTTTAAATGATCCCATTAAATGACTTAAACTTTTAAATTAAATAATCACTGTTACCTATATTTGCAGAATAAATTTATATTCTGTTCTATTCTAACGGGATTGAAAATTAATATTAATTTATTTCTTATTTAGTCATTTATGTAAAGCCTGTGAAAATTCTGTTAGCTTATATTTATTAAACCGATACGAAACGAAATCTAAAGAGTAAATCATTCTCCTCTGCAGAAAAAACCTTGTACAAAGGATATAATTTAGTCATTTCAAACTTGTGTATCCTCGACTATCTTTTTTCCGAGGCAAAGTATCATATGTATGTCCTAACCCTAACTAGGTCTAGGTCATGGTTAAGTAGACGCCAAATTTCATCAAAACCTGTTCAGCCGTTAAGGTGCGAAAAGGTAACAGACGACAGACAGACACAGAGTTACGTTCCCATTTATAATATTTGTATGGAAGAGTTCGTGGCAAAGTAATAACAGCCGCACCGATCGATCGATCAGGCATCTTTACATACCGAGACCCCACGTGCCTCCGAAAGCACGTTAAGCCGTCGGTCCCAGCTGTCATTCTTGGATCTTTGACAGTCGTTACGAGTCGTCGGTCCCCGAAAATCTGACAACCAGTCTTACCAAGAGGTATCGTATTGCCCAATAACTGGGTTGTGGAGGTCAGATAGACAGTCACTCCATTTAAAATACGGGTATTCAGCTGCATCTGGTTAGACTGGAAGCCGACCTTAACATAGTTAGGAAAAGGCTAGGCAGATGACGAATATTCGTATGGATGATTCGATTGGATTTATAGGAATAGGAACAAACATCTTCTGAGTGCTTTAAGGCTCCTACACACATGCCGGCGGCACAACCAGCGGGTTTTTGCCTTGCGGGTATGCTGCAGGGGTTATTAGGCCGCCGGCAGTTGCCGCAGAAACCGAGTATGCCGCCGGGCTTGTTGGCGGCATGCCCGTCGGCCGGGCCATAGTGTGTAAGAGCCTTTAGGTTACTCACACACTTTTCACAGGCGTCGAAATGCGAGGGCTGTTTGCCCTAGACATTCAAGCCTCCGATAATAGGTGCATCCCATATCCAGTATACCTACTGTACGTACAGTCGTCAATAGGTGTTGCACAGAGGGGGTGTCGGATCGGTCTTTTGAGAGGTAACGATGCTCCCTTTCATGTGTAGATGATGACAACCGGGTGGTTTTGGTGAGGTAAAACTCTCACACTTCCCGGTCTTATCCCCAAAGTCCGGGCACCTTTTGAAGGTGTCGCCCCGAAAAGAAAAAAGTACAGTCATCAAAAGAGATAAGTAACTAGTGTCTTTGGATAAAGAGGAAGTTTAGTGAGAAACCGATGGAAGTTTTCGAATGGAATTTTATTTGATAGATGAAATGTTTACTTTTTTACCAAATAACAAATTTTAGTGGGAGTTATACATCGGCATCTTACTAAACATGGTTACTTATCTCTTGGTGAACTTACCTAGTCGTCTGTGATCTTCATCATTGATCACGTCATCATAATCATGACCCTTATGATTTTCTGTCCTCATTAAACTAAACCTTTTTAAAACTAATTTTAAATCGATGAGCCGATCCATTATGGTACATACTCCAATAGATTATCATTTGTGCGGTTTTGTGATCTCCAACTTATTAGTGTACGCGGCTTCTAAACCAGCCAACATCGTGTGTTGGTGTCACTTGGCGCCCTGCCAGCCCTGTAACGCGAACAAAATATCAAAGTGATAATAAACAATATGTTAGCGCCTCGCCATACAAAAGGCAATCATTCCTTAACAAAAGATCTATGTTAAACTCGAGAAAAGATTAAAAAGGAAACGTTTGTCGGCTCGCTATCAACACTATCAATCATGCGTATAATAGCCCACGTCCCCTAACACACGTTCTTAAATAATTTGTCAAAAGTCGCTCCCTGCCCATACTGCCGCCGTCTTCCACTACCCACTTATTCCCGTTTTTCTTGACACTTGTATGGGCGATTTTTCACTTAAATTACACAAACAAAATCACAAAATGCTACCGACATTACGACGCCGTTATAAACACTAAGTATACGAATAAAACGGTAAATTCCGGATAAAATCAACAATTAACGTTTCGGAGCAATAGCTACACGACATTGATCGATGACAATACTCTAGCGTATCTCTCAACATCTAGTAAATTGAGAAAGGAGTAAAAACGTTAAGTGGAACTTGTAAAATTAATTACTAGGGGTGTTAAATGTTTCACATGTTTTTGTTTACAAAGAATTCTATAGATGTAGAGCTCAAACAAAGGCGGACAAACACTGAATTCAATAGAACGGTCGTGTGTGCCCTGAATAGGCAGGTGGTATAATATTTTTTCCAATTTAGAATCGGTCTGGATTCTAACTCATAGATCAAGCGCGCGCTAGCACGAAACCATTACACTTTGTTGACATCAACGAATGCCCTTTTACATATTCACCCCGAGCACACAAAGATTGAGCCGTGAAATTGAAAATGGTTTCTATGAACAAAAATTTATTCCACGCACGTCCTGTACATATCGTCACAACACGAGTGCAGCTTGTTATATACGTCAGTGTGATGTCATTATAGGTGGCTTTATGTTGATCGATGTATTTCAGATAATACTCGTATTTTAGGCTAATTACTTATAATGCACTTTCACAGAACTACATTTCATTTACGTGCTAAGAGTAATTGCTCACGGAATACATTGCCTTGACGTACACAGAAAAGAGTAAAAAATCTTTAACTCACTTTAAAAGCGTTGCTAGCACCTTATCTTGAAAATTGAGAAACTTTTTAAAACGTGTGAACCAAAGCTGGTACTTACATTTTCAACGTGTGTTTATAATTTCACGGCTATTTATAGATTCACTGAAATATTGGAATCACAACAAAAGCCGTGAATAATGCACAGAAAGCTGATTGAACGGAATGACGGAAGTTTATAAAAGCGATTTCATTACGATGCGTCATGATTTTATGGCTCATGAATGTTTCCATAAAATTTAAATGCTTGTTTGGATGTTGGTAAGCAACAAAAACTGAGCAATTTATTATTAAAAAACTAATTTCTCACTCTCGGCTCGCTATGAATGAGCCATCATACAATCTAGTTGGTTGCCGCTGCAAAGCCGGCATTTGGCAAAATTTTATAAGCGTTCCCACTTCACAATAATGAAGTGCCTACTATATTTAAAATTGTAGTTTGTTTGCGTATTCAACACCTTTGATCATAGCTTCGCATTACGTTTTTGGGAGCTCTTTATGGCAAAACTACAGCTTAAATATTTTTTTGAATTAAGTCTTAAGGTTAGCAGTAACGTACGAACTCTAAACTAGACTATGCTTGAAAGTTGTTTTTATTCTTTACAAAAAATTTGGTACAACCAAAACCCGACTGCGTAAAAGTGAACTTTAAAAAGATGGAAAGAAGATTTTGTTTTTCTATTTAACTGAATACTTAAGCAACCTCATGCATGCCGATGCCTGCCAGGAATGCAGGTTGTTTGAAACAGATACCGCGGCCCCTGGCACACAGGCAACTGAGGGAACACGGGTGGGTTTTAGTCAGTAAAAGTCTGACACGCCCTCCCGCTCCACCCAGAGCGGGAGAAGTTATTTGATGATTTCCCACCCAAAAAAAAAGCAACCTCATGCAGGCGGCGGCAATAAAGGTATTTATTGTTACATTTAAGACGATGCCTCCAACTTTACCGTTTATGCAGTCGTGTTTTTGTTTTTTTTAATTTACATTTTTATTTTACACCATTTACTAAAATTATGTTTCACGTTAATTACACCTAGGTATTATACGATTTTATAAGACCGCTTTAATAAAAGTTTTGAAAACTTGAGTAAAAATGGTTAATAACTTAAATCGTTATCGATCCTAAATGGTCATTCAAAATTAAAAATGATTTAAGAAACCTAAAAGTATTTTTCAAAGACCTTCTTTGAAAAATACTTTTAGGTATTTTTTTTATTTACTTCAATGATACCCTACTTGACTGCATAGTTCGTCGGCTTTCACTTTTTTCTTTTTACAATATGGATTTCTGGTTGTCACCATATTGTGAAAATAAAATTTGATTAATGACATGACTTCAAAGACACTTGCAAGATTAAGACAAATCGAATGACGTAAGAATCATCAAAATCGGCCCACGAGTTTGGTCGCTAGAGTGCCGCAAAGGAACCCACAAACACAAATAGGCACATGCAGGTTGGATAAAAATATTAAATACCTAGCCACGAATCTCCCCCGCACTTTAGCTGCATATCTAACTTTCAACACAGCTAGAACTAACCAAGTTACTAAATAGCTAATCTCAAAAAAAACTTAGTTCGTGAAACAATTCATAAAAGCATATTTTGATAGGTGTATCTGCTTGTTATCTCCGGTAGTTATGTGGGGCAGCGCGGCGCGCGCGCTCGAGCTGTTTACCCTGTAAGTATTGCGAAAAGATCGAACTTAATCCCAGCGGGCCCCGCCATCCTGCGCTGGATGTGATAGATACTGAAAATTGCATAAAATCCATCAACACTACTACTTTGTGCCGAAGCTTAGCTTTTTGACGGTTACAAAACGAACGCGAGGGAAATGGATTTAGTAGTTAACATAATTTTGTACCCTTAAATAGGATTCTAGTTTTATTTCGGATTTGTGTTGCGTGGCACGTCAGCTGTAGTTTGCATGCCTAGGTATGACAATATTTAATTGGGTTGGCATATTATGAACGGAATTTTTTCTTAATACTCTAAATCTACTTTGAGCTTTAGGTATAAAACTTCACACATTCAATCTGTAACTGAAAATTTTGTATCAATCAAATGAGATATCAGTCAGTATAATTAGCAATTTTCCTAGTTCTATGAGTATCAAAATTACATTTTTTTTTTTTTAAATTTTTCTCTTAATTTTGTAGGTTCTGCTTATACATATTAAATACTGAATAGCAATTTTTACCAATGCTTTAGAAATACTTTTCCAATTTCGACCACTGAGCGACCACTCTCTTTCAAAACCGATGACTGTCAGAAAAATAAAAGTTTATTTACTGTTTAGAACATGTCTTAAAACATCAGCCCTGTGCCTACTACATTGTATTTATTCCGAGAGGCAGATCAATAACATCATATTTCAGGAGTCACACTCTGAGAATAACATATTTTTCTAACCGCTTGAGCGGCAAAATAGAATCACTATGTCAGCATTTTGCCGGAGGTCGAGGACTGGCGGCCATATGTGACCGTGTTGTGGCTTCTCTTGACTATACATGACTATTTTATCTGTTATGTAGATGTAGATATAAATAATTATGTTTGTTCTTCCAATAGTTAATACGACTCGGATTAATAATGTGATTAATAATTAGTACTCTGATTAAAATCCATTAAGATGATATATATTGTTGGATTAAAATTAGAGTTGGTACCAACGTACCCTACACCGGACCATTTTTCATCAAAATTGGTATTTTTTTAATTTTCTTCTTTTCCTCCCGAAAATATAGTTTAGGTACTTTTTACTCCTTAAAGTCTTACAAAATAAACGCATAGATTGTTTGCGTTCAAAATCCAGTCGCAATCTCATCTCGGCGACAATCAAATGTCAAATACTTTTCAAAAATGTATGGAAACTGAAGGCATTTTTGACAGATTGAGAATTAGATCAGACTGTGAACGTTGTTATAATTACGAGTATTGCCCCTAAGACCGTTATTTAAGCTAAAGTTTCTTATTCATGTTATCGTAGCACTCTCGAAAATGATTCAACTACACCGACATATTGAACGGAAAACATAATTTTTAAAATCTATTTCCAGACCTCTGTAATGTCGAATACAACGAACACAACAGAAAGACAACAAGAGTATAATATGATATAAACGTCCAGCGCTTCCAGACCATGAATCTGAACTGCAAATACAACGCTAGGATTCAGTTAATAAAAGATGATATATTCACATAATACATCACGAATGCAAGTTGCATTAGCAATAATTCCCTGGCCACCAAAGTGAACCATTATAACTAAAACAACAGCAAAAGCAAAGTTAGAGGGAACACATTCAGGATTAAGCTTCACTTGGAAATTTGGATTTCAGTTAGATACGTATACAAATGCGCAGGTGAGTCCATGTGTCTTCGTTATTATAGACAACGAGAATGTTCTATTCAGCAAAATATTATTTGGGTAAATGAAGAGAGAGAAATTGGAATTTAATGAGAAAATAATTCGGAGCATGTATTGTCTTTGGTCACGACATGAGACATCAGATTCAATAAAAACAAAAAAAAAAACACTTTTCATAAAGTATATTTTGAATATGTGCTAATTAAGCCCTATCATTTGATACCGAATACGGCAACATAAAACAAAATATTTTTTTTAGTTCATGAGTTTATATCCTTTTAGAAGCCCATATGCAGTTTGATGTGACGTCATTTAGCCTATTACCAGCGGACGATCATATTGCATTTGCAAATTATGATAAGTCGTTTAGAAGTTATGAGAGAAACATACATACCTACATACTACATCCATACCAGTCAAAATCATTAACTCTCGTTTCTGGATTGCCGTACTAGCTTCAAAACTAAAAATTTTGGGTCGAATATGAATCAGTAAACTGATACAAACTTAAGAATGTAGTTATAACATGCCACAAAAAAAATCTCCTCACTCCATACCCACTGTTTGCAAGAACATATCTGAACAAAAAGCTTATAAAATATATGAAAGAAAGTATACCTACTATCAAAAGTTTTTAACATAATTTTATACAACAACCGCGACTGTAAATTGTAGCACGTGTCCTACTCGCCGCGTGTCTACAAGAGAAAGCTACGTACAAACCAGTACAATTAAGTTAGGATGATTGATACCCTAACTTCACTCTGCTGATACACGTTATTGACACTGGGCGTGATGGATAGCGAACAGAAACTGCCTTTAAAACTTCATAAATAATATCCTTTCGGGTCACCGTTAATAAATGACCGATATTAACGACGACCATATATAAAGCAGTTAATAACATGTGTTTTTGTCAAAGTATGGCTGTGATAAAAAGTACAGAAATTGGGAAAAATGAACATTGTATATGCATAAAAATGAAGTGAGCAAATGTTAATTTTAAATGGCCAGAAAAATACAACAACGTTGTACAGATTTGCTTTATTTTGCATTAAGTTAAAAAGAAAAATATAAAACAACATTCGATGCTAATATACGATACAATACGATCACCGCAAATCCACGGAATATACTGCAAAATAGAGTGACAAAGATTTAGCTACAACGTAGGAATCAATTATTTCTCATGCCTATAAACATACGTAGCAGCGCAACCCGCACGACAGCGCGACGCCTCGTAACAATTCATTCCCACAATCCCTTACATCTGAATTCTTAATGAAACAAAAATTGCAAATGTCATACCATATCTCCACCAGACCCATGAATACTAAAGACGCTATTGTGGATCGTTCATGTGCGCGAAATTGAGTCTGCTGCTCGTAACACAAATGATACTGATATGTCATGTGACTTCACCAAAAAAATCATTACCGGATGAGACTCCGGGCGTACCTACCTACACCGTGTACGATGCGACAATAAATCATGAAATCTGATTTAAAAGAATGATACACGTCGTCAGAAAACAATTGGAAAAACGTGACCGGAGCGTCGATTCCGCGGCGGGGGCGATCGCAACACATCGCGCCGCCCAATGCATACTAAGTAATGACGCCAGTTTCAATTTTACCTCCCCTTCTCTTCATAACATATTTTAAAGAAAAAATTCCCAAGTTATTGCGGAGAACTAGACATTCTACTTATTTCAGAACCCGAAATTTGGACATAAACACCTCTGAGTACCTACGAGTGAACGTCCCTACGTTAAGGAGCACGTAGAACACGGGACGCGAGCCGTCTAGAAGAGTCTTGCTATAAATAAGTTAATACCGCCGCCTGATATCTGGCAAGACTGTTGGTTAACCCGTGTCTTGGATCTGCTGCCAACTCAACACGATTTCACCACCCTCTTACTTTACGTGATCTGCCACTGTTCCGAATACATTCATGTTTACTGTATTAAACTCCAATGAATATCTAATGTCAGTATCATAACGACTATTCAAATGTACAACACAGATAACAGTGATCGCTAATAACCCTTAATTTAACAATAAAACACAAAGTAGAACTAATAAGCATAAATCGAACTATTCAATTAAAGTACCTTCAAACCATGACGTTGGCGGTACTTAATATTCAAACGTATGCAAATTACAGACGTGCTATGCAATAAATGCCGACACACGGATCACAATTCGACAATTGGCATTTATGTCGCAATCGCATTGTATAGCTATTTGGTGGTTACAGGGTAGGTACGCCCCTAATTACAAAATTACTTCTGTATTAACTATTTATTGTAATGTTCCGACGGCTACAATAACCGTCAGGTATAAATTGGCATTTTCATTTTAAATTACGTCACACGCAGCTTTTATTCCTAATTTGAATTAAATATTTGACAGCTGGGTATAAATCAACATTCTACGAATGTTTCCAGTCAAGTTTGTTTCAAATGGGAATTTAATAACACCTTTTAGTGACATCCTTTCAGTTTCCTAGCTCTACGATTGAGATACAGATAAGTTGCTAAAACAACTTGGGTTGTGTCGTCCTTCCGAATAGGTTATTACAAAACAAAATTTAAATGTACATTATAAATATCTTCAGAGTTAAAAAAATAAATCAATCGTAATTATTACACAGTCAACTCTGCATTTTAAATGCATTAAATGCGGTAAGTAATGTTTTTGTTTGTTTCAAAACTTTAAAGACATTTATAATTTTCATAATTACAAGTGATGTATCAGCTGTTCGCATGCTGAGTGTACTCTGCATCGTGAGTACATGCTCATATTTAGTAGCCTGGTGCTTCTGTTGATATAAATGCTATAGAATATTACGTCTCGGATAGTCAACTAGAGTGCTAGTTCATTATGATGATTTATCAGCTGTTTCTTATATTTTGCTGAGGCATCACGTATTTCTTCCTTAACTGTACCGACTGACAGATGTTGGTGCAGTTCGGAATTGGTGACATACCATGGTACATTTGCTATTGAGCTAGGTATCCACTCTACTTTAGTACTCTTTGTATGATATTAATATTGGCGTACACCACAACGGTATACTGTACAACCAGATTGATTTTTAAACTTGTTAGAAATATCAGGAGCTTGTTGTACAATGATAGTTTTGAATTTCATTCCAACATCCAATAGAGATTTTTGTGTCTGAATGAAGTATCATCTCTGTTGTGCAGGGCCAAACGTTTGGGTCAAAATGAAAAGCCAGCATGGCGTTTGTGAGCATTTTTTTTTGTCATCATGGGAGTCGTTTTCATGGTTTTCGAGGATGTTGAAACCGATAGTGACTTCAAACTGAAAATTCAAGATGGTAGCTGCGAAAATGTTTACAGTTTTCATCATGTGTGTCGTTTTCATAGTTATTGAAGGTTTTTAATAGGTCCTTCCTTTGCATTTAAAATTTCCCCGAAAATAGTTTTTTTCTGTCATAATTTGGTCAAGTTTTGTTGCACATTTTTTATTGCAATCTCCCTTATTTTTATCTTCTGAATGTACTCGTATGTCCAATGCGTCCTTTCTGCCAAACTACATCTGTAGCCACATTTTATGCAAATCCGTTTATTTGTTTTTGCATGATTGAGTAACAAATATCTAAACATCCAAATATTTAACTTTCACATTTATAATATTAGTAGAAAGTAGGACGGTAGGAGGCAAAAGTAGAAAACAATTTATGAAAAAAAAATAGTTGTGTGTCACACACAATTATAATTTTGCTTATCTATCAGTTTTATTATTAATACCGCATATTGAGCAGGCTAAGCTTATTTATTATCACAAATACATTCAAAATCCAAATCAAAATATTTTATTTTACATAAACCTGCATGGGCACTTATGAAACGCCAGAAGCTAGGGGCACGGTTCGTATTTCTCGCATCCTATGGAGAACAGCCGGCAAGAAACTCCACGGTTATTCTTTTAAAAATAATTGGCTTTTACAATGTTTTCAAATTACAGTGATAATAGGTGTGGGAGGACAGTGCAGGCCAGTCAAAAAGTATCAGGTACTTAGAGGAATGAAAATAAAGAATAGAAAATCTACAAATCTACAGTCTGTAAAGCCTACAACGTTCTCTCATTCACAATACGTAAAAGAATCTACATAAATAAAATGAACCTATTTAAACCACGTGACATGATTTCTATGATAATCACTAATAAAGAGTTGATATTACAATTGGTGTTTAATGTCAAAATCATTCTCTTAGATAGGTCGATCAGCCCCTGTATCAAGCCGCCTCTGAAACAGCGCACACTAGGAGGAAAACAGTAGGAACTGTGTGTGTGCTCGCAGTGATAGAGCGGATCTTGCAAATCGCGCCGCGCTGTGGCGTAGGCCGGCCGCACGCTCCGCCTGGCTCATAGGCAGGCCACAGAACCAGCGGAGAATCTTACAACTTTTAATTTTACTGGATATGTGCATAAAAAGGGCATTGCCAGTAAGTTTTTGGAACGAAGTTCCTTATCGCGCGTTGCGAAAGGGGGCTAGACGGAAAAAATTAAGACCAAAAGTTGTAACGACACTTTTTGCTACATTGTTGTAAGCCGTGCGTGTGTATGTATATGTACATTTTTTTAAATTTTATTACAATTCCTTCACTAATTAATTGAAAGGAACTTCGTTCCATCCGGGTGTCCCTTGGCACCTCTCAAGTTTTTTATTTTATTTTAGTTCATATGGGCAAATAGCATTAACAGTGTTTTTTTAAATCCATTATTTGTTGCTAATTTATTCTTCGTGACACATATAATTTATTTTGGTGCTTGTCATGTGATGGTTGCCATAATCGCCATGCTTGTAAAATTAACTTAAACCTTACTAGAATTTTAATAGGTACTATTATGTAGAGTACTTCCTATATTGGACAAGCGCTTTTTATTCAAACAAGTTCAGCAGATCCTGTCTTTTTTGAGAATTTTGTTCAAAATGACTTATTTCTATGATTGTATCGAGACATTTATCTAGGACGATATTCGCGACCGAGACGTTAAAGATAAATACGGCTTAAAGTCGCCTGGTCGGTATTTGGGCGGTGTGGGCCGGCTACGGCGTAGCGGCGTAGCACTCTGGCTACAAGTGCTACGACACACGACCATTTGGATACTACACATGAATGCAATCATGTTACATTGGTCCACATTAGACGGCTTACTTTAATGTCTCCTATTTACTATCCTAAAACTTATATTACTACTATATCTCGTAGATTACGTTTAAATAATGAGCAGAGTTAGAAAATACAATAATTAATTACTGTAACATAATAGTGTGTTCAATAAATGAAAATAGAGGTTTTTTTTTTCAAGACTATTTTTTTAACTACGTATGATAGGCTTCTACAAGTGAGTCATAACAGCCGCACGGGTATATCGAAAGTCATGCTACACCTGTCTAAGTTGGCGTGGATTGGTAAGCTACCATTACACATAGAGACCCTTCCGTGCCTCGGAAAGCACGTTAAACCGTTTGCCCCGGCTGTCTTTCGTAAATCTTTAAAAGTCGTTAAGGGTAGTTAGAAGCCCAAAGGTGACAAGCAGTCGTACCAAGGGGTTGGTATCATGTTACCCAGTAACTGGGTTTATCTGATATAATACTGGTATTCAACTGCATCTAACCAGATGCAGCTGAATACCTGTATTTTATCTGACTGCAAGCCGTCCCAACATTGTTGGGAATATGGCTAGGCAGACTTTTTATGATAGGCTTCTACAAAAGGGGTCAAACAAAAGTAAAGATATCGATCCTTCGTAAAATAAAACCCGCATGCTTGCTCAGTTGTCGATTGCAAAGTTAGTTATTACGGTTATAAAACCTGTCGCTTAACGATTACATCTTAGCTTGCCGGGGAAAAAAACGCGACATTTTATCGCGAAAATATCAAGAAATATAAAAGAAGTATATATATAATAAGAAAATAAAGAGACAAGATTACAAAAGGTCAAGTTGGGTATACAAAAAGGTTTTGTTCCGATTTATATTGTACTTAATGTAGCCCTAGATCGTGAGGGTGTCTAGAGTTTTATTACTACACTATGTAGAAAAGCTCATTCTGTTACATAAATGGAACACTGACTCTGCCCCTAGATTCTAGAGATTCTGGATATTAAGTTACAACTTAATGGCATTCTTACAATTTCCGTTACATACAAATTATTATGTGAGATTTAATGTAAGAAGGATCCTACTAGTATCATAAATGTGAAAGTTGTATGTTTGGATGTTTATTAATCACATAAAAACGACTGAGCGGATTTGGATAAAATTTGGCACACAGATAGTATATAATCTCTATTAACACATGTATACATAACCTGGAAACTTGTTATCCCGATAGTACGTTCCCGTGGGATAAAAAATAAAGACGCACATTTAATATTTCTTGTCGGTTTCTTGTTTTTCAATAACAGGGTTCTCACTTCCCAAAAAAACATTCAAATATCTTACTGATACTTCTTCAACACAATTACGTAAACATAAGACTCTTACAAAATTAAACCCCTAAGAAGTGAAATGGAAACCGTCAAAAAGACAACTTTCGAAACAAGTGCATAATCAGCTTTGGCTCGATTAATACCGCGATGCCCGAGGCGCAGCAGTCTGTCTACTTGCTCGATATTGCCAACACAAAGAACTAAATTATTTCCTCCATTTCTTTAAGATCTCTTTGTTTTAGATACAACACGGTTCCTTCAGACGTCCCATTTTAAATAATACGTTCAACGAAGTTAAGTTGTTTTGTTTTTTAAAGTTACAATTTTGTTTATGAAGGAAGATGGGCAACCAACTTGGGTGTATAATTGTAGATCCCCAGACAGTAAACCTTATCAAAGAAACGTGACGCTTTTACATTTCGTACAGGCATATATATCCATTGTCACTTATTTGTAATTGTTTCAAATTGGTACCATACAAAGTATTTTAATAGGCAAATAACAATGTGTAAACACTAAACCCAACGTCCACTGTGATCTCGAATTTAAAATACGAAAAAAAATCGTCGCCGCGTTTCCATTCAGTCGCAGCAACTTTTACTTTGTGTATCTCACCGTTCATCGTAAAATGGGTATCGATTTGCCAGTCGGTAAAGAGTGCCATAAACTCAAATTTAACATACAATAACAGTTGAAAATAGTCGGTCGTGTTCAACGAGTGGTAGTACTGGTTGGTTCCGTGCCAAACTATGCATGCAAGGGTAATGTAATTGTTTGCGCGACGTCTAATGCACTGGTAACGACGGAGGTATCGCGTCTACGTTCCGTTCCAGCCGAACGAAAATATTGTCGCCAAATAACATGTGTCATTTGTACCAAACTAGCATAGATTTGCTGTAACTGGTTTTAACATTCATAAAATAGCTTACACAAAAATATTGGTTATTACGAGGTATGCCACGAAATAATATCGCAGTGGTAAACAATTAGAGGGAAACCGCAAACATTGTCGGACCCACCTAATCCATAACTCATAAAAATGTACGAGCAAATCAAACATTGACCTCTTGTACAAACAAACACAACTGCACCAATATACCTGATCCATACCACTCGTACCACGGGTACATAATAATGTGCATTGTTTCATGTTTATCTAATTACACGGCATAAGAAGTCATCTTTAATAACAGTGTCTATTTTTTGTGCTATTAAATGAAATAGCTTTCTTAATGAAATTGCTAATATTCCTTGAAGGTTTAAGAAAATACCTAATAAAGACTGCATAAAACCAGAACATCGCTTCCGAGTATAATTTATTTAATTTAGATAGGTATAAGTAGGTATAGCACAGCGCGACTGACAGCGCGGCATTTCCATTAGGTTCGTTGCAGTAAGTAAAAACTTAATAAAGTTTTACTAAAGAATTTCTAATTAGAAATTTTAGCTCTTCACGACGTAGCAATATTTCAGGCCCGTGGAGGTATTTCCAATAAAGGACTTTGCCAAGTCATAATTCTTCAAAGTTACGTGTAATGAGATGTGGATATTACGGCATTCTTATGAGATTTAGATGCTCCCACACAAAGAGCCTGCGGCCCAAGAACTTGAACAAGCTTGCAATAAACTACACTGCTTTAAGTCACACACATACGTCGATATACATAAATGTGTTAAATATAGTCAAAGTTGTACCTAGTTCGAGTGAAAAGAGGTATGGCGCGGCAAATGGCGCATAAATTTTGCTTCAAGAATAGGCGGAGGGCATTAAGAAAATATAGATTACATGTACAGAACGTAAAAATGGCTTTGCATTGGTTAACTAAACATACAATTTATGACTGTATTTACACAAGAAGAAATTGATTTCAATTGCTAACATTCACCAAGCAGCTTACTGTACATTTGAACCATGGTTTGGTTTATTAATTTCCAATTCTATTATTTCAAATAGGTACTTAAATAAAATAGACGAGACAAAGTATACAAAAGCATTCCCGTGGTCTGTTCGGTACATTTCGATAGCGGTACCATCAAGGTAAGAGGATCACAGTCACCGTAATACCGGCTGGGTCCACTATAGGACCCTAGAAAATCTTATACACTTCTAGACAGTAAGTATTCTCACGAAGCAGTTCAAATAACTGTTGCAGTCGTATCAATTTATAAATGGACTATCGGAGTCACTAATCCGTGGGGGCTGTAAGACACGATACTGGGAATTGAATTTCAGAAGTGTACATTTAGAGGCGAAACGTCAATAGGTAAGTAATGTAGCTCTATTGCTGGCTTTGGTGAATTTACATAATATTGTGGCATGGTGAGGGATCAAAGCTGCAGAGGACGACGCGGACGGCGTTCAAGTATGCAATCGCGTCACGAAAGTCGACATTTGGAAAGTGGTCACGTAAAATTTTACGTTCGAGCTCGGCATCAGCGTGCGACGCCGCTTCGAACCTAATCCAATCAGAGCCAATGGCGCTGGACACGGGTGTCAATTTCGCACATCGCACCGCCAACACCACTTCTCCTGTCATACACTGCCAACCTAATGTACGTGTATCTGTATTTCATATGCATTTCATGTGCGGTACAAACTTTTTTTCATATTTACGTATGGTAATAAACAAGCAAAGATTTTAGGTAGGCTGTCTCTTGTTTTATTTATGTGGTCTCGGTGAGTTGTACTTGTAGTGTCTGTAAATAAAACAGGGCGAGTGTTTAAACAGTGTGTATTATTTACGGGCCCTAATAACAGGCGCGGTGGGTTGCAGGCGGCGGACTAGCCACCAGGAACTACCGCGTCGCAACACTGCCACCTGCGAGGTACCCATCTAGAATATTTAACGGTTATTTACTAACAACTTTACATAAATTAGTCTACAAGTATGGTGGTTCGCGAAAAACTTTCTTAAAGAACTTGTTTTCGGGACACTTCCTAGCTGCCTAATTAGATAGCTGGCGTTTACGATAAGAATGTATTTCACCAAAACTACGCGGGTTTGTGATGTAACTGCTGTCTGTCCCAACCAACCACTCTGCTGGTGCTCGTTCATTGGTTATTTCAATGCATTCTTTCCGGAAACACATCATTTAAATTCACTTCCAGAAATATGTATGCAAGTGAACTAATTTGTAACTTCGCTGAAACGTTCTATATAATATCCAACAAACCCACGAGAAAATTATCTTTATCAAAAATCTGGTAAAATGAGCAACGAAGCGGAAGCAAGTGGCAGTTAAACGATTTGTCGGCGTATTAATAAAACGATTAAAGGAAGCTCTCGGTGGTAATCTGAGAGCGACGCGGCGCGCGGCAGATGGCCACAATTCCCAAACTTTGATGACGACGCCCGGCATCCGCAGACAGAACCAACGATTTGTAGACTTTTGTTGGCGACTACTTGGGTACATTTAAAAGGAACAAGTTGCGAGGACGCCTTTTAATTTACGTTATTCAAACTTAAACTGCCACTCGCCACTAAATGCACACCTGCCATAATAAAGCTACCGTATCTAATTTGTCTCCAGGCGGCACCTAATGATAGGCTGATGTTCGGCGACGTCAATCGGTGTCCGTCGTTTGATGACTCGTCAAAATTGCTTCCTGTGTTGTTAAGTGCAGGAAATTGTGACTCCTCCATCGGCACACCTACCGAACGCTAACTGCTTTTACTCTTCCCTACACGGGCCTATAATCAACTCTGTAAATGTATATATTATCGAGGGGAACCGACCTAAATAGACACAAATGTAACCTAACAAACAGATATGAATGAGTATTTATAATCTTCATCCGCCTCTAAATAGAAGATTCCAAAATCCCAATTAAAACGTGACCGCTTAATTTTTATCTTAACATGTAAAACTGTCCCTTCAGTATGTGGAAGGATAAATCCACGCCAAAACGGTAAATGGTGCTTGAGGCAATATCTCGGCAACAGCAGCTGTGAAGTAATGGCGTCGACACTTTACGCGATGCGATTACGACCACCTAAACATTCATTACAAGTAATGTCCGTCATTTATCTGTCCTAATCACTGTGTGAGCGCTCGCCCCGTGCCTGTGCCCATGCGATTATTTTAAAAATAGCTCGCATAAACAAACTAGCTAAATGCCAACTGACCCCTGCTTTATACTAAGCAAGGATAATAATGAACGCGAATAAAAACTAATACATTTACAAAGGCCGGTGTATTGAACCGCGCGGAGGGCTGCGAGCCTAGCAGGTGAACCCCGCTAAATGTTTCACGGTTTAATCAAGCCCCTGCTATCAGGCAAGACAAATAGTTAGCTCATCTGCATCTATACGAGTCGGAGCCGCCGCAACCAACAAAGCATCGATATTTTACTTCCTTACGAGGATAATAAATGTATCGACTCGTAGCTTTCACGTAATCAGTAGGTACATCAACAGACAATAAATTAAATAGAGTTCTTTGTAGAAATCATAAGTATCGTAAGCGGGTTTAAGCAAAGCAGAGGTCGGTTGGCTAGTGCTCAATCGCGCTAATGGCAAGAACCGCAAGCGCAGTCCCTGGGGACATACTAACTAAATATGTAATGGTTATTCGAAGCGGTCTCGCTACACTTAGGCCCCACTTCAAATTGACCAGATAAAGTTACGTGCATGCTTCAAATACAATTCACATACTTAGTAAGCTTGCAATTTCATTTCTTATTCATGCTTCCTAAATTAGTTCAGGAACAGAAAACGTCCTTTGTCGTTTGGGTGTCTCGTCAATACAGCCCCACAGAGCGTTACTAATCTGAACGCGCCCCGCCCACAAGTTCAAAAGAATTTCGAGAAAGTGCGAGTGCAGTAAAACAACTTTTGAGCCTTATTTTCTCGTTCCGAAATTGCAGTGGGTTTAAGCGAGATTTCATTTGTATGGAAGCCGGTATAATCTGGAATAATACCGCAGTAGCGGCGCGGGCCTTCAAAGACGCCACTCGTCCGCGCGCCGGTTGCCGCCTGTAATGAGTTTTTTTAAATGCGCAACACATTCATGCACCATGTCGAGTTTCACTGGATTTAATGCAGTGCAAGTGCAGTTTACACAGCCGTATAACTTTAGAATAAAGTCCTGATAAGTTCCCGGTGGCATTCACTCTAGTTTTATAATAATTAAGTCTTATTTTATTAGTAACGTTTATCTTTCAGAAATGAACCATAACAGTCGTACGCTCGTCTGGTGTGCGGAATGAAATCCAGCTGAAGCCGTCTTGATTACTGCGACCCGGGCGCCGCTCGACGGTTCAGAATTGGACGGATTATGAGGAATTTAAAGGGCGATGACAATTTGAATATGAACAAGAAAAGTATCCTCTAAAATTAGATTAATTTTTCCCTTTTTGTGACACAAAGATCTTGCATTCTCAACTAGAAAGACACTTTAAAGCGTCTACCTTATTTGTCCACAAAAAGCAAACTGATTACAATTTCTTTGTTGTGTTGACGAATGACAATAAAATAAATTACTTTCATGTGGACCTAAATAATGCTTCGTCATTTCTTAACCCAAGACTCAAAAAGATCCAACATTTTACCATAAATGAACAAAGAAGTCTCCACATCACAATCTTAACGATGCGTCCTTTCAACGAACAATGAAAACACGTGATATAAAAATGTATCATACGTTTGACAAAAATCGTGGAGTTCAAGAATAATTGAGGTAAGAAGTAGCGTAAGGGGTACGAGGTCGTGGCGGCGCGCGCTGTGACAGGCTGGGCGAGCGGAAGGAAAGCGCTGCTAATTACTGGCGTCGCGTCGCCCGGAGCAAGCCAGAGCTCGCATCCTCCTGCGAGGGAGACATACTGAAAGTAGAGGAAGTCTACCTACTACACGCCACTCATAACGCACTGCATATACATTGTATGTTCCATAATTATCGCAAAATCTCATTTTGTACCGCAAAAGAATGTCCTCAGAACACTTTTTGTACGCAACATGTGACATGAATCAACCCCAGTCTCACTGTATTACGTCGTAGAAAGACGTACGTGATTCCAGCTATCCTAAATTGATGTTAAATCGCTTTTTGTTTGCGCATTCAATCCCAGAGCAATTTCTCAGTTAGGGAAACAATCTAATACAGTCGCTGTCTTTTATGTTCCAGGGGAAATAATTTAAAAATCATTTGCTCTTTACGATTTGTATATGTTTTAAACGTATGGTTGTTGTCTGCGGCTTTGCTCACTTTCAATAATAATAAGGTCACGTTAAAAGAAAAACGTGAAGCAAAAACTTTGTAGCCCTTTTTACGAAAATTACGCAGACAGAGTAGTAGTATGAAATTTTGGAGGAGTGCAAAAACCTAACATGCTTATGAATTTCGACCTCTGGACGACCACCAGTAATATTAATTATAATAAAAATATTAACAAAGCACCGTACAACATTACATATTTGTTCCTATCATTAATTTTGATTTCGTTGTTGTGCTACGAGTGTCTACGGCACTGGCTACGAAGGCGCTACGTAGGCTCCCAAATAGTGTGCCTTGATAGAGCCTACGCAGGCGAGACGCGGGCGCGAGGCGCGAGGGAAGTCATTCATAATATTGTAATAACGGCTTCCAGCAGCAGTTATTCCGTGCTTAAACGTTTTACTGCGGTCATTATCTACCCGCTGAAAGGATATGCAGGCGATAAATTGTAGAGTGTTACCTACACGTAAACGCGTATCAACGGTTACCTACTATCTTAAATCTAATCGCCATCGCGCATTCAGAAGGAAACGTTTAATGGTGTAATTGACAATTCTTAGATACGTATCTTAAAATTTATAGACGAGGTAGGTTTTTTAAGTGCACAAGCATTTTATTAATTCATGTTAACATTAACTCTAACCTGTAAACAAATGTATAAAAGCTATAATATATCCAATTTCTTTAGCACAATAAACCAACCAGTATCGCAACATAGATACTCCGATTGGCAACGTATTTTTAAATCGTATCATATTTCCCGTATCTTTGTACTAAAATAGATATCTCAATGGCACATAAAGGGAACGCGCCTTTCCTTTAGCAATAAAGAGAGCATTTAATCGAAGCTTATCTGGCCGGAAGCATTCATTAGATGATTGCACCATTACTAGTGGACTCTTTCCAAACGACTCCGCCTTAGGACTTTTATTTATTTAGGAGATATGAAAATTACTCTAATATTACTGATGTATTGTTGGACTAAACTGCTTATGGGAGTGAGCAGAATTTGTGGCGCTAATGTACCACTCATGTCAGATTTGTTACCTTTTTAAACGGTTTTATTTAGCTTGCCCTGTTTGTTGCTGTTGTTTTTTGTTCGGGTAAAATTTAGTACTTGAAATTTTACCCCCTTCCTGTTGGCATATTGGTCTGATATTTGGTACACACATTTAGTTTTGATAACAATACAATGTAATATTTAATATAAAAATATAAAGAAAATGTATATAATAGAATGAGAAATATTAAGTAACGAAATAAAAACTAATGACTTGAAAATTAAATAAGTAAAAATGTTTTTAAGTTAAACGGTTTTAACTAAAAGCTAAAAAAATATTCGGTAAAATAAAATCGTAGGGTGCGTAAAACATATTTACTCAGGTTAAGCTTCGGCCTACGATTTTATTTTACCGAATTCTTTTTAGCTTTTAGTTAAAACCGTTTTTTTGAGAATGAAAAGCTTACTTATAATCATAATCCTAACCTTCGAATGTGATAAAACTGATGAACTGACTTGTTTTTAACCTCTGCAGCCTAGTTACAACGGACTGCTTTAACTTTCACATAAACATTACGCCTTGTTTCCCCGAGAGTTGCGCAGGGGTGTACCTATACTACACCCACATTTCACCAGTTATCTATAATTTCTATTCAATAGGGGGCGAGCCTATTGCCATCAGCCGAGCACAAATCCAGACTCCGGGCTGCTACTAGCCAGATACAGAACAGAATATACAATCGGCGTCACAAAAATCGCACCTCTCCGAAAATAAGTTTCAAGCATGTCCTGCTATTAACGAATAAAAACACAATTAAAATTGGTATCAATTAAAAGTATGTTTAATGAGATTTATATTAACAGTAGTTAGAATTCCTAAACACAACACATCTCCTCATTAGCACGTAATGTTAAAAAAAAGTTGTTTAAAAACGCACTACAATAGCCACTAATTGCACCAACCTACAAGGGTATAAAATGGTTGACCCGGGGAAAATGGTTGTGTTGGTAAAGGTGGCGATTCGACCCGGACGGACGTGTGTGAAGTGCTCCTGCCTGCTGCGTGATTTTTCGCCGCTATCCAGATTCGCCGCGCCCCGCTGCGAACATTGTAGCCGCCCCGGCTACTGACGATTTAATTAGTTGGTGAATTTATTTCACTGATTAATTCAGTCAAAACTGTCTTTTTCAAGACATATTATTTCTTTGACGGAGAAAGCTTCGTGTTAAATTCACTTGGCCCTCTCCGGGTAAAATCCACTGTTTTTGTGGTCCTCGGTTGAAACCTCACGGTGTCAACGAATCCGAGGGGGTGTTGACCCGACTCACCCGCCAAACCCCTTCAGGGCTAGGCATCAATCGGACGGGTCCCAGACCACCGGCCTTGGGGGATCTCCTAGTCGGTACTGGTGACAGTTTTGCCTCCCCAGCTACTCACCCAGTGTCTTTGGGGTGTATCTACACCCCTCGCATTGGACGTCAGGGCCCTGTTGCACATTAAGATTGGCAACAGGTTTACAAGCTTAGGGCTCACCATTAGGTACACACCCCCCTGCCTACACCCGGCAGGGAGGGCCACACATCCCCGGGCTATCCTCCCGGGGAAGTAGACGTTAGGTTGATAGGAGTTATAGGGAAATAGGCCGCTCCCTATGAGCAAAAAGTAGGCTCCCCACCGCGACCATGGTAACCTCAAAATCGGCCTTTTTGGGCGAAATGAGGTTACTCCTGTCCACTCATCCCGAATTGCCCGACGATATCGAGCGAACAATCCAGGCATTCCGCGCTATGCCTCCCGCGCCCGTTTTACTCGCTTCCGCGATCCCCGCGACCTCCGCGAACTCGCCCGCGAATCCTCCCGCGATCACTCTCGCGACCGCTATCCCGACCGCGCCCACGATTGCGCCCGCGACCTATTCTAGGTCTCCATCTCCGGCCGCCCCGGCTTGCCCTCCCTCTCCGGCCTTCTCGGAAGAGCCCGCCGAAGAAATGGACGCCGAAGACGCGCCCTCTGATACCGACACCCTTACTGGTGATTCGGATTCTAACTCGGACAAAGCAGCCGCTTCTGCTTCCGATTCTTCCCCATCGTCCACAGAAGAGAGTGGCTTCACCACTGTCGAGGGCAAGGGGAAGAAACGCAAGAAGAAGACTTGTGGTAAAACCCAAGCTGCCAAGATCGCGCTGACGGACGTCTCGGCGTCCCTTCTTTCGCGCCCCCCCACCCCGCCGTCGCTGACCCCCGCCGCGGCCCCCACCCCGATCGCATCCCCGCCCGCGTCTGCACCCACCGTCGCGCCCCGCACCGCTGCGGGGAAAAAGGTGCCCCCGCCGCCCCCGGTGTTCATCCAGGACAAGGGGAAGTGGACCGACTTGTCCAAATGGTGTTCGGAGGCTCGCATAGCCTACACCAGCGCCCGATCGACCCTTCAGGGAATCAAAGTGACGGTCCCTACGTCGCGCGATTACAAGGACCTCACAAAAATGCTCCGGTATAGAGGTGTGTCCTTTCACACCTACGCATTACCAGAGGACAGGCAATTACGGGTTGTCATAAAAAGAATTCCAACCGAAATTGCGACCGAGGAAATCAAGGCCGACCTTGAGCTCCAAGGAGTCCCGATTCTAGAGGTGCACCGCATGCACCCAGCCCGTCGCGGAGTACCTTTTGACATGGTGCTCGTAGTATGCCCTCCTTCTGAGGGACACAACCCGATCTTCCAGATCAAGACGGTTTGCCACTTGTCTGGACTTAAAATAGAGAAACCACGTAAATCCGGTATAATCGGGCAATGTCACCGTTGCCAGTTGTACGGTCACGGGTCAGGAGCGTCAAGTGCCTAGGGGATCACGGCACAACCGACTGTGCCCGGCCAAAGGACCGTGCCCTCTGCACGGAACCTCCGGCGTGCGTTCTATGTGGTGAATCCGGTCACCCCGCGAACTACAGAGGGTGCTCGAAAGCACCCAAATCTTCTTCTCCCAAACTAGCGAAGCGTGCCGACGCCCGCCAGCAGAGGGAAGCCCCGTCGTCCAAACTCCCAGACAGGCTCAGCCCTCAGAGGCCGAGCCCCTGGAACCAGCTTAACCATCAGCAGGCATTCCCTGCGATGGCATCCGCTAGGCCCACTCCCGCCCCCATCCCTCCGCTCAGGGACCCGCGTACCGGCGCCCCCGCGTTTCCGTACCCGCCGCCGTCGCGACCCCCACGACGCTCCCAGCCGCGCTCCCCGCAGCCGCAGCTGGGCAAACCGCTGGCCCCGCGACCAGCATAAACGGCGCCTCAGTGTTCAACACACTGAATAGTATTTTTCTCCGTTTCTGTACCCCCCGTGCCTACCGCATGGCACAGGAGGTGCAAGCAGCCGTAAACGAAAAAGACATCGCGAAGGTCTTTAACATCTACGAAGCGTATCCCGACGTTACGCAAGCCCTCGTCCAATTCAATAACTCAAAATGAATAATACGGCCCCCGCGAGACTAAAACCCCGATCCCTAAAGCTAGGAACGTTTAACGCCAACGGTTTATTAACCCAACGTGATGAGATCGCCCAGTTCCTCCGCGACCATCAAATTGACATACTATTAGTACAAGAGTCATTCTTAAAACCCTACAACCACGACCCGAAAATTGCAATCTATCATATAGTGCGCAACGACAGGTCGCGTTGTCATAAGGGTAGAACACTCATCTACTATAAAAGGTCATTACACTGCATCCCTATGGATCCCCCCACCCTCAACCAGTTAGAAGTTTCAGTCTGTCGACTAAGCCTGACGGGTCATCAACCCGTCACGATAGTCTCAGCCTACCTTCCTCCCACTCCCCAACCGGAAGATTTCAGTCAAATCTCCGATGACATTTCCGCCCTGTTGGGCATGAGTGACTCTGTTATCATAGCAGGCGATCTCAATGCAAAACATCCCGCTTGGAATAGTTCCAGACAAACGACTAGAGGAAAACGCCTGTTTGACCTCTGTTCCTCTTTAGTCTTTGATGTCGTCGCCCCGATGACTCCAACTCACTTTCCCCACGATGTAAATCACAGGCCCGATGTACTCGACATTGCCATTCTGAAGCGAATCAACTTAAGGTTGGATTCCATAGAAGCAATAAACGAGCTCACCTCTGACCATCGTCCGGTTGTCATGCATCTGGCCCCGCGAAGGGGTCTCCCAGATACAGACCAACCCCCCGCACCAAAGTGGTAACGGACTGGAGGCGAGTAAGCGATTCGCTGAAAACCAATACATCCCCCCACTTGAATTCCATACCCGACCATTTTGACTCTGTCGCCGACACAACGGCTGTGATCGACTCATTCGCGGGTCACGTACAATCTGTCCTGAACGAGTGTTCAAGGGCAATTCCTGAGGTGGAAGACCACCGATGGAAGTTGCCGGACGATGTACGCGAACTGCTAAATGAGAAGAACGCAGCTGTTCGTGCCTACAGCAACTTTCCTTGCGATGCGAACAAGGCTCACATGCGCTATTTGCAGAGATCTGTGAAGACGCGCATGCAAGAGCTTCGTGACGCTGGCTGGGACAAGATGCTGAGCGAGTTAGAGCCGACTCATCTAGCCTTCTGGCAACTTCAGAGGAATCTCAAATCCCGAGAAGTCTCCTCCATGCGCCCCCTGACCAGGCCCGACGGCACAGTCGCGTTCGACGACATCGACAAGGCTGAATGCCTTGCCGAGAGCCTCGAAGCCCAGTGCACGCCCAGTTCTCTGCCAGTAGACCAGGCACACCTCGATGAGGTGGACGCCGAAGGTGAACGCAGAGCCTCCCTCCCGCCCGTTGAAGACCCTGATGATCCAATACCTCTCGTCACCCCGGACGAAGTTCACGAGATCATCAAAGGTCTGAAACCCCGCAAGGCCCCCGGCGCTGACGGAATCACTAATAGGGTGCTCCAGATGCTGCCCGCCCACATGATCATGCTCCTGACCACCATCTTCAATGGTGCCCTGAGCAACAACATCTTCCCGCAAGCGTGGAAGCAAGCCACGGTCATCGGCATTCCAAAACTTGGCAAGCCCAAGTCCGAGCCCACGAGCTACCGCCCCATCAGTTTACTGAATTCGCTCGGTAAAATCTACGAGAGACTTATTTATAAGCGACTCAGAAATTTTGCCGAGACGAAAGGCCTCATTCCCGACGAGCAGTTTGGTTTTAGAACCCAACACTCGTGCGTGCAACAGGTCCACCGCATCGTAGAAGACATAAGCGCTGGTTTCCAGCGCGGTTCTATGACCGGTGCAGTATTCTTCGATATAGCGAAAGCTTTCGACAAAGTCTGGCACAACGGCTTATTATATAAGCTGTACAAACTCGGTGTGCCCGACCGTCTCGTACTCATCCTTCGAGACTTTTTGTCGAACCGCACCTTTCGCTATCGCATAGAGGGAGCGATTTCCTCCCCCCACCCCATACGCGCCGGCGTCCCTCAAGGCGCCGTGCTATCCCCTCTCATTTTCACGCTATTTACTAGCGATATCCCCAAGCGTAGAATGGCAAAGTTGGCACTGTTCGCCGACGACACAGCCATTTACTACGCTGGGGTCAGTCAGGATGCGATATCCTCCAGACTCCAGACCGCAGTCAATGTTCTTGGCGCGTAGTTTAGAAAATGGAGGATCGAAGTAAACCCAGACAAAAGTCAAGCGGTTCTCTTCTCGAAACCGCGACACAGACCCGACCCCCCCCGGCCCATCTCCATGTTTGGCAAGCCTATCCCTTGGGAGAAGCAAGCCAAATATCTAGGAGTGATCATGGATCAGCACCAAAAGCGCAGCGCAGCTAATGTGCTTCTATAAGCACATTATGAAGGCGCGCTCACGCGCCGCCTTCGCTCTTGGAAGGCTGCATTCTGTTCTGAACGCACGTAGCAAGTTGTCACTCAAGTGCAAGTTGCGAATATACACGGCGTGCATAAGGCCAATCATGACCTACGCTAGTGCAGTCTTTGCACACACAAAGCCCCGATACATCCATAGGATGCAGACATTGCAAAACCGTTTCCTCCGTCAAGCCACAGGCTCGCCCTGGTATGTTAGGAACGAGATCCTCCATCTCGACCTTAAAATCCCAACGATAGCCCAATTCCTAAAACGTAATTCAAAGCGTTTCTTTGAATCCGCCGCGCAACACCGCAATCCACTGATTGCGAAGGCCGCTAGTTATGTCCCAGTAGAGTCAGTCGAATCCGCCGGCCGCGACATGTCCTCTCCGACCCTGATGACCCCATCACTCTTCTTCAAGAAAGCAGTAGGGCCACCAGCACAGCACACAAAAACAGACCGTGTTTCCGACCTCGCCGCCGAGGTCCTCGCGCCTCGCGAAGACCCCGAGTAAACGAATCCTCCCCCAACCGTCCCTTGCCCGCAGAAGTGCCAGCCCGCGCCGAAGCTGAGCAAGTAGCGTTAAAATCCCCATGATTAATAATAAAGACATTATTGATCCAGCCTGTCCCCACTTGCTGCCCTCCCTGAAAGTGACTCCCTGAGCCGAGGCTCGTACCCCGCAGGGGGTGCCCTCAGTGCGCAGTTGCTGTAGGTTTTTAATCTTAGTTTGTAAGCCCTGGCTGGAGGCTCTTAGCCTAAAAACTATTAGTCCCCACAGGAAAGCCCGGTTAAGTAGTTACGGCCTCTCAAGGTCAACTACGAGATGCACTTCCCAAAAAAAAAAAAAAAAATGGTTGACATTCGCTATCCAACCTTCGAAGTGAACATACGTGAACAGCTACAGCAAGAAAAATACCCCTGAAAATGGATACCACTGCAGATGAAGCCGGTCAAGTCATTACGCTACTGGAATCAGGGATGCGGCAATGTGATGTTGCTCGGCAACTGAACTTGAGTCGTTTTTCCGTTCGACGAGTGTTCCAACGCTTCCTAGAGGCTGGTGGCTACATTCGAAGACGTGGGTCTGGAAGACAACGCTGCACATCCGAAAGAGGCGATCGCTTCATTGTTTCGACGTCTTTACGTAATCGATTCTCCAATGCTGTTGAGCTGCAGCAACAACTCCGATCAGCTCGCAGAACTACTGTAAGCGTCTCCATGGTCAGAAGAAGATTACGGGAGAAGAAAATTGCAGCTCGCGGGGCTGCTACAGGGCCAAAATTGACTGCACAGCTTAGGCGAAACCGGCAGGAATTTGCCCGAGAACATTTTGATTGGACAATCGATCAATGGAGGGCTGTGCTCTTTTCGGATGAGACGAGGGTTTGTATTTACTGCAACGACAGGCGTAAAAACGTGTATGCAAGGGGAACGATTCGCACAAGCCTGTATTCAAGAGACACTTGAATACGGGGGTGGCTCGTGCATGTTCTGCGGCATGTCAATCGACGGCAAAACAAACCTTGTGTGTATTTCTCGGACTGGAGGTGCTCGTGGACAAGGGTCGCTGACTGTTCCTCGGAACATAACCAAGATCTTAGAGGAGCACGTGGTCCCTTATGCGGGTTTTGTTGGCAGTGGGTTCATGTTAATGCATGAAAACGCCCGCTGTCACACCGCATTAATTGTAAGGGACTACCTGCAAGAAATCGGGATCCCTGTTATGCGTTGGCCTGCGCGAAGTCAAGACCTGAATCCTATTGAGCACCTTTGGGATGACCTGAAACGGCGAGTACGGGCACGTGATCCTGCCCTACCACTCTCCAAGACCTCCAAGATGCCGTTCTTGCAGAATGGGACAACATTCCTCAAGAGACTATTGTTACCTTAATAAGGTCCATGAGAGAATGCATGGAAGCAGTCATTAGGGCTAGGGGGGGGGGGGGGGAAACACTAGGTTTTAAGTTGTTTTTAAGGACTTTGCTGATTTTTTCTGTTAAAATAAAAAGTTTCGTTTTAATCATTTGCATTCGTTATTTTTTTTTAATTCCCTGGTAAACAAAATCCAAATGTATTGCTTTGTTCTGAAATTTAAATAAATTGATTAATAGGGCTAAAATGACTTTGCAATAATTTTTTAAAGAGGTGCGATTATTGTGAAGCCAAGTGTATACCAAATAGAAAAACCCAATAATACTTTGCCCGACCCGGGAATCGAACCTCGTGCTCAGAATTAGCGCTTGCGAGCACTAGACCAACGAGACAGTCTTCAACTCAGTCAGTGTTTAACTTTCAATTTTAAAATTTTGAAGTTAGGCTTAAAGCCAGCCGTGTACATTTTTCAGATTAATAACTATCTATGTTATTAAAGTCTATATAAAGGTGTATAGTACCTACGCACGATCAAATTAAATTAGCTAGTGAAACTCCGCGACGTGACAGACGTGATGGGTGTCGATAAAGAAAGAATAAAAGATTCTTAAAAATGCTTTGATGATTTGTTTCTCGCGGCCATTCAAACTCAAAGCATTTATTTCAAATAAACCAATTACAGGCACTTTTGAATTGTCAAGGTCGGTGAGTTAGAATAATGAAGCTAGCTATTGATATACAAAAAGCCCAAGATACACAATCAGCGTCTCAAAAACGTCCGCATAAATAGGGCGCAATTTGCGCAGGTGTCAAATAGTATCGTCAGTATCTTTCAGTCAGTTTTTTGGACATTGTTTTGCAAAAACCACTTTAAGTCATGCGTGTAAGGTTGAATTTGCAAAAAAAAAATGTGTTTGATCATAACTATAACCACTGACGTATATATAATTGGGGACAGTTTTGAGCACCTTGAGTGTTACTTTTGTACGTGACTGCATCTTGAGCTTTTTGTATATCAATGCTCGCGGTCAGCTAAAGCAGGTAGTGTAGTTACCACATGTGCTAGCTAATTTAATTTGCCCCGTATAATAAAAATATTTCCATTACAAACAATAAAGAAACTATCAACTTATCAAATTACAGTAAGAAGCTAATGAACCGGAAATATTAACTAAAGAGGTTTTCTCACTCCCCGTACCGGTATCGGACCTAAATCAACACGGCGGAGCACCCGTGTAGATGTTCTTGTAAATAGATGGTGAACAAATATAAGAGGCTGTGGAGACGGTGGGGAACGAATCCGAGACCCCATTGTATACGGACTCGGAAAATATTGTTCAACATACCCCATCGATGTCTCGGTGTTTTTATTGTAGCTAATAACTGTCCTTATTATAGAACTTTGATGGATGATTCAAGAAGGCAGTATATTGAGAAATTGGTTTCGTATACTGCTTTATACAAACTTTGAGCGTTTATTTTGTAAAGGATGCTTAAGTGTCCTTTGCAGCGGCGAGGTGTCAATTTTTCTAAGAGAGAAGCCGTAGCGAAGCCGGCTTTAACTTATCAATAAATAATACTTACTTAATTAAGAAATGTAAAGAGTTGAATACAATAAAATTGAACCTATAGTGACATCATTACGGGATCGCTATTGTATGAATGTTTAGCTCCCGATTATGACGTTTTGGCACCGGGTTATTTTAGAAAAAAAAAATTTGTTGTAACACAAAATTAAAAATAAATGTTTTTGTTGTTTGAATGTAATGGTCAACTAAATACCCGTAGTGTGACCATATTTTTAGCGATAGAGTTGCCAATGCGAATCCCCGAAGGGAAGCCGGAATCGTGTTCTATGGTGTTTTCGCCACTGCTCCTTTGTATATCTTTGTAAATTTACATTTTGTATAGGAAGGTGGCCCAGTGGCAACGGCCGCGACTTACATGTTGTAGATAGGTCGCAGGTTCGAAGCCACACAGGCCCTATACTTTGTGTAAATTATTTCATCAGCACTGTTTTCAACACAGTGAAGGAAAATGTGTGACGAAACCGGCCTGTCATATAGCCAAAAATTCAAAGATATGAGATATCTACCAACCCGCACTGGGCTCGCGTGGTGGATTACGGCCCACTTCCACTCCCAGAGAGGAGGCCTGTGTCCCTGTAGTGGGAGCATTATAGGCTGATTATGTTTAGCTAATTAGTTATTTAATTTTGAACTTTAAATTAGTTATGTTAAATGAAATAACGCATTTTTGAATGGATTGGAACCGCGACCGCAAATGACACGATCGACGCTCCATAGTCACGTCATCAAAATTTTCCTTGAAATAAAAGTAGAGTAAGTGTCGAAAATATTGATCCTTTTCAATACATTTTTATTTAAAACAAATTGTTTGTTTTCTCAGCACGACAAATGTACTTGTGACTTATTACATCCCATTCAAATTTACCACGGTTAAATAAAACGAGTCCACTATTATCGCGCGTTCCAAACCCTGTCTACGGGAGGGGTCCGTAACTTAACTTCGAGAGTCATATGTTCGATTAATAGAAAGTCGACTGAACGATTATTCGAATTTAATTTTGCATTGAATACTGTCTATAATTACGTGAGTATTTTGCAAAAAATCAATAGTTCCGGCAAAAATAGCATCAACGTAACATCGCAGCAATATGAGGTAAGCAGTTCAAAAGTGGTGCATAGCAGAGCGAGCGGAGCGGAGCGGCCACCGCGCGCCGGCAGGTGGCTTAAATTACCGCATTTGTTACACGTTTACACGAAACTGTATCAATATTTCATGCGGATTTACACGAGCTATCGCGATGCTTTGCATTTTGCTATCCTTAAAATATCTACGCAGCTTTTGATTGCAAAGTGAGCAATAAACACCCTCGGCTTTAATTTATCGCAGTTGGAACTACTTGATTTGGCAACTAGAAATAATACGCTTTTATAGTCAACTATTATTTCAATAAGACAGCGCGCTGAATCCCTACAATGACAACTCACTCAAATGTAAACGCGAACTATTTCCATAAGAAAGGCATTGCGAAAGTTTTTCAATTTTCAAGTGACGCAGGTATGATGGAGAACTTTGACTTCGGACGCAACGCCGCCGAACCGCCGCCGCACCGCAACCGCACCGCCACCGCTCCCTCCCAACTGAGAGGTGATATTGTTTCACATGAATACCACTTAAGTTGTGTGAAATTCTTAATAGTTTAGAATGAGCAATAAAATTATAACTTTCATAAACTCTTTGACTTTTTAAACAAAGATTAAGAGAATATTAAACTTTTTTGAAAGTACTTGAAAACTGACCTTTAAACTATACTTTGTTAGGCTAAGACTCCCCTTTTTCTTAAATATTTCTTCTCACGTCTATAAATAGTCTTCAGAATTGTAAGCCGCTAATTGTAAGCCGGTTCATGACGAGGAAATAATAGGCCCCCCGACAAACAAGTCAGAGCTTTTCCCATTGTATGATCGCAATACTATTAAACAATGTAAATAAACATTTATTCTATTAAGTTTTCATACGTCTTCAAATCGTCACAAAATAAAACACCAAAATATAATTCAAGCTCTCAAATAGGGTAGAATTACACGACGCTCCGGCTTTTAAATATTTTTTCTTCGTTCTAACAATGTCGTGGAGCACACTTTTATTTAAATTGATAATAGCTTGTAGGTCCGGGGCCGGGGTCCGGGGAGCAGCGACATTATGCAGCATCACGCGGGGATCACAGGGATTGTTTCCTAAAACAGGATCGAGTGGGAGCGGGGCCTGAATTAAGCGGGACTGAAACAAATCGCACTCGCTTCTCTCTTTTTGAAACATCTCACTCACAAACATAAAAAATAGGACATCTTTTTTATATCACCCACAGTTATTGTCTATGATTTTCTATATTTAAAACTCAATCACACCACAAACCCCCTCGATGCCACATCAGGTACGTATTCTTTATCAAAAAAACAATCTGAAGACTTCACTAACATTGCCCTTTTCTCTTATACTTATCTAAAAATGCCGGCGTGGGTGTCCCCTGGGGCTGACATTTATCAGCTCAATAAAACTTCCATGAAAACATTCAGTGACATCCAATATGATTTCATCGCTGTTTCCAAAAATCCCCAAAAAAAGGACATGAAATATTCCGGATTATTATTCGCTCGCTACTTTGTTATGGACACGTAAACTTTTATGTTGAACCTAAGCAGTATTTGAATTCTCTTTTATATTGGAAGGCAAACAGTGGTGTGTGACGGTCGTGATCGTAAAAATAAATATACCTACATAAAATTTTGACTATCAAAATGTGTTTACGAATTCTTTATGCCAAGTGTTTGCTTTGACCAGTTGGTAATAAAGAAAAACACCATACACTGTACAGAAATACCGACTGTCCGACTGAATTGTGTATTTTGGGAACGAATTAATAATTCACACGTAGCTAAATATACGGTCCAAACGCAAACCGATGAATCTTGCCGTGTTCCAAAATTCAATAGTTATATCTCAAGAACGTTAGACCGGCGGCGGCGCGGTACGAGGAAGGTATCACAGAGGTAATTACTGTTGTCAGGGTCGTGTCCGCTTTAATTATTTACAAGTTTATATGAACGTGTCAGTTAATGACACGTTAACGTTAACTAGACTTGGTAATAGAGAGGAGCCCAGCTGTATCCAGAGCGTTGTCGAGTTATGTCCCGCGCGAGACAGGCGCCCGATTAAAAATGCAACACTTCAAAACGAGCTGGATTCGGCAGCGCCGTCGCTCGCGCAGCCAGTGTTGTTATGACGCTGGAGCAGACAGCTCGCTCACACACGCGCCACACGTGTAGTAGTGCTTGATGCAGTTGTAATGGTCATGTGACGGCTCCTAATGTACAATAATAATTATACCGTCCGTCCGAAGTAAGTCAAATCTGAAAAGTGCATTAAAAATACAGTGTTAATTAATATGTGTGGAAGCTGAAACTTTTCTCCGTAAATGTGATACGAAAGCTAATTTGCTTAGTTTATAAATTCAAGCGTTGACGTGGGATAAAGCGTGCCATTTATTTTTAAACCATCGGCGTCAGATCGATCGCCGTGTTGGTACCTACTGACATTCATAAAACAGAAACGCGGCTAGCGGGAGACAGGAACGCTGCAAACTTCGGTGTTTTATTTACGTGGATAGCACAGCGATACCCGTTCCGCTTCTATTTTCGCACTATATCGTTTATTATGAGGGCCGACGGCGACGGCGGCACGGCGGCATGGGCGCACTGAGGGCGAGCCGGTCGCGAGTCGAGCGCAGGCCACTCCACTGCCTGATATTATATTCTGGAGCACGCCGCCTCACCTCGCTTCGCGCCAGATATTTCGAGTGTTGCTTCCACCACCTATGAATTTACCTAGTCTCAGTCATAGCACACGCCCGGTGCAGCCGGCCGCATCGCTCAATTAATATAACCGATACTGTTTGCTTAGAGACGATAACCGGAAATATCGCAGTTTAGCATTTAAAGTTATATTTGAAAAGCTATGAGTTTAATGGCCCAGCAACAAATGAAAAGTTAACATTAAAATGAAGTTCATTAGCTGTGTGCTTCATGTGTTTAATTAAGTGCGTAAAACACAGCGATCATACAATTTGCATACTCGATGCCTGGCGTTAACCACAGCGGTCGACGAGACACCGGTATGTCTGACTACACGGGACGTGGTATTATATTTATTTTACACCATCCCAACGAACTATTAATTAAACCAATTCAAAAGTGTAAAATTCCTGTACTTTGTTGCTATGTTTTTTGTGTTTATGTTTCATCTTTGCATTAGTATCGAGTAGAGAGTAGAGAGTATTTATTAAGATAAATAAACAACTCTTGATGACTATATTACAGCAACATTCATCAACTGTTTAGGCAATGTTTCCAATTTAACCTACTTATGTCTTAGGTATATTCAGTATTTTTATCTTATTCAAAGATGGTAGAACAAGATCAATGTCCGTAATATCAATGTGTGGTAAAACTCAAATATAAAGGAATGTTCATTCTCGGCTAGAGTGGCCTATTGTGCTGTATAAAGCTTCCTCTACAAAGCCTGCTATACCGACGCTGACATAGATACAATAACATAATATACTAACCATAGATCACGAGAGATTTTAACCATGCTATACCTAAGTAACTACTTTTACCTATTTGTACTAGAAACATGTATTACAATCAATAATTTTTTCAAGAATTCAAGTGGATTGTCTTGTTGCTAGATACGCTATATCTGCTCTTCACATGGGTATCAATAAAAAACCTCAGACAACGTTAAAGTCAACACAACGGTTTTTCGGCCATTTCTTCCTGCGATCTCCAATCAATTTGCCAAGCCACCAAGCCATATGTCCGATATATTTAAATCTTAAAGCCCCTTTGCACTTTAATAACACTAGTCAACTAATAATTTACTTGGCTATTTGCAATATGAATCAATTAGTCTCACACGTACTCTTGAACTTAATTAAATTAAAATCTATCAAAGGTATTCCTCTATAAACTTGCAAAGGAACGGGAGATAATCTTCCATGAATATAATGCAAGTAATAAGCGCACCAGCTTAGTTTAGACTAGCGCAACAATAAAAATTGGAAATGCAATTTTAATGCGCCGTCGTCCGAAATGTACGTTTGGAACAAGAGTGCCTTTCTTAGTTTTGGTCCATCATAATTATTCGCTGAAGGCATTTGTTAGTTCATTTTAAACTATAAATGTAAATAGGTCAGACAGGCCGAGCTTGCGCGCATAATCTATTCACCTACCTGCATCTACTTCTAGAATGTATGAATTCATTGTTTCCTTATTCGGGATTCAAATACCAAATTGGTACTCAGATACAATTAAGAGTGCGAATCGATACTTTACGGTTTTTGGAACTGACTTCCATTTATATGTAGTCAATGTATGATTTAATTGCTTAGATCAAGGATGATTGTATCTGTATATGTATCCGTATATGCAGAGTGGCAGGGATATCGACGCGCAATGGTGACAGGGACGTCGAATGGCAAACGAAACCCATTAATTCAGCACATGATTCTAGACCTTCTACTTAGAGTAAAAATATTTTTACCAGTTATTTAAAAAAAATTGCTGTTCCATAGATAAGGTCAAGAAGTATGGAACAGTATTTTTTTAATAACCTACGAAAAATGTCAACGCAGCGGGCTTCAGAATGATGTACCATTTGCGTGTCGATGTCCCTGCCACCCTGTATATCAGAACCACACAGTAATATTTTCAGCTGAACACAACCCTTCTAATAGATGAACAATCGATACCGGTTTTTGGTTAACACGTTCCTGGTTGTCCAAAAGTGGTCACCAAATAAGTAATATACATTTTGTTATGCTTCTTCTTCTTTCTCCTGGCTAGTATCCCAATTTATTTGGGGTCAGCCCTCCTAGTACTTCTGCGCTACAATGTACGGCTGTGGGTTTTCGCTTTTGTAGTGTTGCTCGCTATCACGTCTTTTTGTACTGTTCGTAGCCAAGCTATTGGTGGTCGTCCACGGCCTCTTCTACATTCAAGACTCTTTTAGTCATATGTTCTTTTTTCATCTGGCGCTTTCGGTCTTTGTTCTTAAACTCGCCTCATCACATGGCCGTACCAGCGCAGGCGGTTTTCTCTAAGTTCTTCGTGAATTTTAGCGACTTTAAAAGTACCACGGATATATTCAATAATACGATGGCTTCAATCATTTCATCAAATTAAAAAAAGCTCCTCCAAACGTCTTAAAACCAGATTTTATAAATCCTAGAATGAGTACATAGTATAAAACACAGTCAAATTTTCGTGTCTGTCTGTACGAACACTTAGCCTTCTAAACTACACAATAGATTTTATGCGGTTTTCACCATCATGTAGAGCATTTATACCGAAGTGGCAGTGCTTGGGGGAGGGCCCAACAATGGAATTAGGATGTCCAGCAGTGGACGTCATAAATCCATTGTTTTGTTTGTCAGTGTTTTGACATGACGCCATTGCACTCGTGCAAGACATTAGCGGTAATCACTAGTATTCTATGAACTATATATGTTTGTTGAACAGAAATCTGCATTTAGCTTCATAACTGCCACTGAACTAAATTCCTTCGTATTGACTATATGGCTAGACAGATGACCTCGAGCAGTACAGGCATAGCTTATAAATATTATATCGTACAGAATCCATTGGTTGCGAGTGTACCGGAACTGTTCTTTGGAAAGACTCCCGGCTAACATTATTGAACTCAATTCGAAAACTAAATCGTTTCAGTTTATTATCGACCTAAAGTATATTTGAGATATGATTATAAATCAAAGTATTTGGGTCAACTTGGGAAACGGCTGAGTTTAATACGGAGTGTGTAGTACAAAATATCTTCATGAGTAATTGATCTTGATCTTGGCTATGAATAGAACGCCCATCATATCCGTTGGTTCTATAATGCCGCTAGAAAACAATTTGACCATGGAATCAGATAAACCAACGTTAGCTAATCTTTCGTTATTAAAATACAAGCAATGACAAATCTCGTCTAGAATCGCATCATATTGAACAAAATGGAAAATGAAAATAATAAAAATGTGTGAATTGGAAACCAATCACTACATAGTATAAAACAAAGTCGCTTTCTCTGCCCCTTTATCCCTATGTATGCTTAAATCTTTAAAACTACGCAACGGATTTTGATGCGGGTTTTTTTAATAAATAAAGTGATTCAAGAGGAAGGTTTATTTGTATAATACACCGACCTCCACGTGGGTGAAGCCGCTGGCAAAAGCTAGTATTAAATAAAGGTGTCAACTGCAGACGGAAATCATTTCTGTAATTATTTTCCCATCATTCATGTTGGAAATAAAATAAGTAGGTACTGCAAATATTTATTTATGACGGTAATTATAATTTATGCATATTAACGAGACACATATATTAACATTATTATAACGGGAGCTGGTTTCAGCCACAACACGAGTTTCATCACAGCATTAGCGCAATTCTTGCCGATGCGCCATTCGACCATCACCAATTAAACGAGACAAAACATACACCAAAGTATGAAAAAATACCCTCAAAAAAAAATATTACAAAATTTGGACCAACGAAAAAGCAACACTAAACCCTTTAGGTCTTGGGCACGCCAGTAAGTCCCTTCTTTGAGGGGTGGATTGAGAGGCACCACGGTGTCCTCACCTTCCACCTGGCGCAGATCCTCACCGGACATGGTTGTTTCGGAAGGTTCGGATAAGGCGGGAGGAAATGCCCGGGTGTTTCCACAGCGTAGATCGCCCTGAGGACACGGTGGAGCATACGGTGGAGGTCTGCCCGGCTTGGGGGGAGCACCAACGTGTCCTCGTGGAGACGATGGGCGGCGGCGATCTCTCGCTTCCGGCCCTGGTCCAGGCCATGGTACGGAGCGAGAGTGCATGGGTAGCCATCGCCTCCTTCTGCGAAACAGTAATTCTCGCGAAGAGGGAGGCGGCGCACGTAAGGGAAAGGCAGAATATGCGCCCTCACGGCCCTAGTCGCCGCAGGAAACGCCCTGGGCGTAGGGAATCCCAGGCTGATTACCGGCCACCGTAGGCGCGGGCTTGCGGACGGTGAGTAATGGGTAGCTCGCTGTCCGGTAAGGACCAAGCCCGGGTCGACGGCGCGTTGTGTTCCACGTGCGCCTCAAAGAGATGTCTGCACCAACTGGTGGGGTCCACATGGGCCGATGCCTGCCAAGGCTGCGGGTTGTTCGAAAAAGATACCGTGGCCCCTGGCACACAGCCAACTGAAGGAACACGGGTGGGTTTTAGTCAGTAAAAATCTGACACGCCCTCCTGCTCCACCCAGAGAGAAGCGGGAGAAGTTATTTGATGATTTCCCACCCTCAAACAAAAAACCATATAAGTCTGATTTTTAATTAGTTAGATAACTTTTATCTGAAGAATAAATCTGACAGTTTCACATATTTTCTATACAAATGTATAGAAATATTTATTCCTTCAGATGAAAGTTATCTGACTACTGAAAAATCAGCACTGAGTCTAACTCAGCTCCTAAATTAATGTAAATTACTCATTTTGAGTCGACGCCAAACAAACAATCAGCGCCGATCAGTCAAGCTGCCATTATTTTACTTGGCACCTTTATGTTTTGATTTTGTTTCTTAATTTTAAATGGGACTTTGAATGAAGTATACACTTTGCAATAAAAAAGAATTAACAAAATCGAATTACTCAGTTATAAATTATCGACGTCTTCGACTGATCAGTACATATTATAAAACAAAGTGCTCCGCCGGGTCTGTCTGTCTTTCTATCTGTCTATCTGTTCGCGATAATCTAAAAAACTACTGAACGGATTTTTATCCGATTTTCACCAATAGACTCGAGTGATTCATGAGGATGGTTTAGGTGTATAGGTTATGTGTAAATTGGTTAACGCGGGCGAAGCCGCTGGTAAAAGCTAGTCATACATAAACTAAAAATTAAAATATATACGTCAGCTTGAGAACCTACTCCTATTTTTCGTTGGTTAAAAAAATGTTTTAGTTTTATAAAAGTAAAAAATTACTGATAAGGTCCACTTATCTCTACATTACAGTAAAAATGGTTAAGTTGCTGACAACTTTACAGGTCCTTAGATAAAGATGAGACTTAATAAGATCAACATTTCATTTACCTACTTTGTATCACAATGTGTGAAACGACTTTAATATAACCAGAGAGCATGGAACTCAACAAAAATAAACAATACCTACCCGTCTGCAAATTTAATTGACTCCATACTGTTGCACCCTATTTTATACGTACATGTTAATTAAATGTGTCTGGTTATTCTACTGTCTGTGTGTTAACAGTCATATCATCTACTTTTATCTTCTATCCCGGGTACATTATTGTGCTTAATTTAGTGCTCTAAGTATTTTTAACAGATTAGTTAAGTTCTTCTGTTGGAGGTCTATCAATAATATTTGGTGGCCGTTGAGGTGAATTTAATTCAATCATACGTTAGTTATAACATCCCATAACATTACGCATTGTTTACCTGAAGGGGTGTGCAGAGATGTACCTATAGTACATCCACATCTCGCCAGTTATCTTTAAGTCTCATTTAATACGGGGTGAGCTTATTGCCATCAACTAGGCACAAATACAGCTACTGAGAAATTCTAGGTAGAAAAACCCAATAACACTGTCCGACCATCCCTGGTCGGACAGTGTTATTCGGACCCAGGACTTCAAGCTCAACAGTAGAGTTTGCGACCACTAGACCAACGAGGCAGTCAATACAAATCATACTAACTCAGCCGGCAGTCAATACAAATCATACTAGCATTGGCATAAGTATAATCAGCCTATATCATTCCCACTGCTGGGACACTGGCCTCCTCTCTGTGAGAGGGAGTGGGCCGTAATCCACCACGCGGGCCCAGTGCAGGTTGACAGATGTCATATTTCTTCGAATCTTTGGTTCTATGACATACCGGTTTCCACTCGATGTTCTCCTTCACCGTTCACTAACTAATAATAAAATTAAAATAGTTTTTATTTTGTGCTGCATACTTATATGCAACTCTTACAGCACGACTTACAAGCCAGTAAAATAAATTAACAGAGTAGATTTCTGTGAACAGTTAATAACAACATTCGGCCTACTTAATGGATGTTTTTCGAAAAGCTCTAGTGTTATATTCATTAGTGGGTGCTCGCTGTGCGCCGTTCATTAGTACTGTGCGCTTTATCTGCAACTTTTTGTCTCGCTCCTACCTTGCTTTTCATTCAATTACAAGCCAACTAATTGAAAAATCACGCTGAAGAGAATGTATTGTAAATGGGATGCGCAACAATGTTCACAGATGTATAAGTACATACATTGTAACGCAAGCAGTATGTATTGCTTGATATAGATAATCTATTATTTACTACGTCTGCATCTAGAGATTAGTGTGAGTAAATTTTCTGTTTATTATTGATGGGACCTTATCTGGCACCAATCATTATTCATAACAACTTAATCAAGTCGGTTAATAGAAACAGAATAATGACTTCGAGAATAACAAATTACGTGGAAGGCTTTATACAAACTTTTAAACGTTTACCTTCTTTATACGTAAATGTGCAAGTCCAGCATTCGTGAAACAAAGGCGGAGTGCAGGTGGCTGCCCCGGGCCCCTGGACACAACACTTGCATAAGTCCTACAACTGACGTATCGATCTTACATGTCTCGTGGTTTTGTTTGTACTACTAAAACGGCTATAAAATATATTTATGTTTTCTACAATACTACACGATATACTAGAGTTATCGAGGACCCTTTAGCACATTTTACGAAACTAAGGAAACGAGCTGAGTCTTTTTGATTTCTCATACATTTCAAATGTCTTTTTAAAAATTTTGGCAGTTATGAGAATTCTCATACTGTGATTTATATTATATGCCAGCTTTTGCCCGAGGCTCCGCCCGCTTGGATGTCGGTTATCGCGTAAAAAGTAACCTATGTCCTTCTCCATATGCCAGGCTATATCTCTGCCAAATTTCATGACTATCGGTTCAGTGATTTAGGCGTGAAAGCGTAACAGACAGATAGACAGAGTTACTTTCGCATTTATAATTTTAGAAGGGATAACTTGAATACCAGCAGGTATTCAAGTTACCCACTTCCTATCAATTAATTCCCTATATCTTTTGTTACAGTAAACCAGTAGCCTAAGAAAATAAGTATAGGTTACAAAATATGAGCGTGGAAGACAGAAGCACGAATGCTATCCGTGGGTGGGGCTGCACTCCTACTGGTGAACCACCGCCAACCGCCGTGGCATCCGAGGACACCTCAAGTAAAGGATGCCTACCCACAGCATTCACCAGGGGCTGGAGGAGAACTACTCTATACTGCATACTAGTGTTCTTGATGATACTCGTGTTTCTAAATATTGGGCTTACTTTGTGGATCGTCGGCGCTTTGAAGCTAAGTATGGTAAGACATGCAAGCCTTTTCTTATTTTTTTAATGTCTGAACAAATGAATAATGTATCCTATAACGAAGTAATTATTGATATATTGATAACATGAAGCCAAAACGAAATTTTACACTTTGACACCGGGCTCGTTTTTATGTTCCTTTATCCACATTCCACGCTTACGCAAGGTCAATGTAGAAGTCACCCATTATAACCAGTCTTTAGTATTTTAATTATTAATCCAAAGTGGTAAATTTTATCTTTACTAATTTTATTATCAAGTTACTACTAGGTACTTCTTTTTTGCTTATTTTACAGAACAGTGTGGGACCTATTCGGATAGTGAAGGGCGGCATCCACGTGGACGGTCAGACGTGGGTGGTGAACAACCTGGTGGCATCCACCATCACCTCACAGGTGGCACAACCCATCACTATTCACTCGCACCGCAACTTCACCGTACTGGTCGCTGAACCAGACCACTTGGAACACTCCAAGCTTTTTATAAGTTAGTATTATTCTTATTTTTTAGTCTAACATGACACAAAATGTTTCAGTTATTAAAATAATTTTGGTATCAGACCCCGACAACTCATTTAAGACGTGGGTCTGCAGTATGATGATATATGGCGCCTTTCTGTTTCGTAGCAGCTACGGTTGCTGCGGGACTCAATTCTCGTAGCAGTCGAAGCAACCAAAGGGTCACATTCGTAGCCAAAGCTACGAGCCAAGAGCAATTTCTTTGTCCGATTATTTTAACAGTTTTGGTAGGTTTTCGGACAGTATCTTTTGGCTTTAGTAGTATTTATGATACTATTAAGATGGTAACTTCAGTCTAGCGTCACATTTATACGCTAATGTGCTAAGTATCACCAAAATCAATTTTCTCAAAATATTTTTTCGAAATTTTCAGAGCGCGACCATCTTGAGTTCAGCGGTCGTGCGTTGCACGTGCGCGACGCACGTGGTAGTCCTGTTTTCTCAGCCTCACGTGATGAGGTGCGCGTGTTTTCTGATGCGTTGGCGGTGGACGCCCCCGGCGGCGTTAACGTGCGCAGTGCCGTGCAAGTGCCGATAGTGCGCGCGCCCCCTGCTTTTGACTTACAGTGAGTACTTTGCATTAGACAGCGATACATTCTATGTTTTCTGACCTTTGATAAGCCCTTAGGCGAGATTTCAGTTTCTGCAATCCTAATTGGCCTCTTGAGCCGATTGACTTCGAAATTGGCCTGTCAACTCCAATATAATGCACATTCACTTTTAAACATGCATTTATATTTTTAAGGTTGGAATCACTGACGAGGCGGTTGGATTTGAGGGCACCAGAGAACATATTCCTCGAAAGCAGAGCTGGAAAAATAGAAATTACATCGCACGGCAACATCAAGCTAGACTCTGTTGTTGGTGCTGTAAGTATACATCGTTACAAATCATTTCGATGTCAGTTAATTTTGATAATGAATATTATTTTAATTCTATTTATTGCAGATCAAACTTAACGCTCAAAATATTGTGATCAATAATTTAAAAGAAGCTGTTAGAACTGACAAGCCTAATAAAAACGTGAGAAGTACTAAAGTTTACCAACTATGTGCGTGTGCGTCGGGGAAACTATTCCTGGCCGCGCCCGAAGCTCCGTGCGTCGCGCACGACGACGACACCGAGCTATGCCGATGATGACCGAAGGATATGAACAGTGTATAGTGATGCACCTCAGCGTAGCCAATACAGACCATAGTGCCAAATAGCTAAAAGTGATGTCAGTAGGTTAATCGAAAATTTTATTCCATAATATAGAGATGTTATACTATTTTACTATTGTTAGTTTAAAGAAATCTACACAGTATTATTAGAAATAACAGCCTTTTTATTGCAATTTATAAATAGCAAATAATAATTATAGATTTTTACATTTTGCACATTGGAATTTTATAAAACTAAAAAATTATGAAAGTCTTAAAGCATTTACAAGATGTATTTAAATATAAGTAGAGAAAAAGTCCTAGTTTTAGTTGCACTTTTAGTCAATTACGTACTTGAATGTATGCCTTTAATATGCTCTTATGATTAGCCGCCTTATGCATACAATTATTATATAGATATTAAAGAGATGCTCATTGAAGTAAAATATTGAATTAGCATTACGTTAACAATGTTAGTACAGCAAGAGTAAGGTAATGGGTTCATTTACCTACATTACGCATTGTGAAAACTCGCGCTATCTAGTCAGCAGTAAGTGTTTCAAGCTAAAGCCGACAAATCTCGGCCCTATCTTGCTCTTTCCTGTAAACCGATATCTAGTCTAACAGCCATTATTACAAATCCCCACGTTTGGCAAACAAAATGGTGGTTGCAGGTTTTCAATATCGCACAATTATGTTGCTGATATACTAAGTTACTTTTAAGCTATTACTCGACGTCGCATTAAAAAAAATTTAGCTGCTCAGATATCATATTTGGTAATATTCATACATGATACATGATAGAGAGCGGTGATGGACCAGCAGTACCGGCCGCGACATTCGAGTTGAAAGTCGTAATTTCGAACTCAGACGGCCGCTTTCCTTTGTGTTAATTATTTCATCAACATAAGGAACATTTTATGCTGTTTATGATGACACAAGATGTAAGTTATCAACGGCAATACCAAAATAGTAGAAGTTTCCACAAATCTGCTTCTTCGAGTGAGATAAAATCTTACATGTTACGAACAAGCATTTACGATGAAGTTCTCTCGCGGCGGCGGCGGGACGAGGGCGTGCGGTAACGGCGATTGAGATGCATCATATAAATGGGCCTGAAGAGAAATGGCCCTAACCATTTAATAAAATTGACAATTTCTAGGTGACGGTGCATTTTATTTACGTACGCATTTTGAATTGTTAATAAATATCTATTATTTAATGTTCGTTTGCTTTCATGTTCTAGTGAAAAGACCGATAAAATTTCCTTGTGAAAATATAAATTTTCACAACTGTGTTATATAACAGGTAATTAATTGCATTACCGGCCAAGCTGCTGGACCATCAAGCATTCCTAAATATCTATTCGGGTTCAAATCCCAAGCGAGTGATAAGTGTGGTGAGCATTGCAGCGGCCGCGGCAAGTCGCGACCGGACAGTGCCGCACAACGACGCCGCGACGAGCCGCACCGCACCGCGTGCTCGGTAATTAGAGCTAGCCACCGACCACCCTAATTGAAACCGCAACGACAACGTTTTGTTTCTGTCGCTTTTTTCTCCGCGCTGTTAACGAGGGGCAACATTAGGATTACATCTTTAGAAATTTGCTTACTTGCTACACGTCCTCGATTCAATACGGTGGGGTTTCAGTTGTTTGAGTAATTAGCTAATTCCAACGAACAGCTGTGCTGTTTGTACAGTTCCTTTAAAATCTGCTGCTGTAAAAAGAATGAACTTATTTTAAAGTACTGTCAACTTTAGTTTGTTTTTTAGTGTATCGTGCTGAAAATATAACCTGCATGACGCAAAAAGTATCTATTTGACTAACCTGCAGTACCTTAAATTAGGCGTTTGCTCCATAAACGTAATATCCATTTGTCGCCAATTACAACGACACCCAATCAAGAGCGGTGCTTCCCATGATCCGATAAGTGCGAAGATCCAGATATATTAGATAATTTCAGCCACTCAGCGGTAATATGTATATGCGTCCTATTTATATGTAAATCATACCCCGTGCAAATAATAACGCAGCGGCCATAGTCAAAGACAAGACGAGCCGAACGAACACACTCGTTGAGACTGAATTTTATTTGTTTACTTTATCCTCCGCGTGACATAAAGGAGCTGTGAACTGTTACGTTTATTTCACGACACTTTTTTTTAGTTACGACTCAATAAACAAAGACAATCGAGTGCAAATATTTGTACACATTTTGATTTCTGTTTGTATATCCAATCTTTTGAGCAATAAAATGTAACGGAACAATCTTGGAGCATCAAAGAAAGTACCTACAACTTTCTGTAAGACAACTTTAAAGAAATTGAATTGTATTTTGGGCATGTAGTGGTGTTGGTGTTAGCATAACCCCAACGACTTGACTATAACGTTTGTTGTGGAATGTTACAAGTTTCCGTTTTCCCCGTTGTTTCATTTGTCGCTAAGGGCACAAGTTTCTTTACGACTCTCCGGATACCTTTTAAATGCGCTCCCTACAGCATCACGGCCTGCCGTTTTATCAGATCACCTCCCATTACATACGACATGCACATATGTTTCGCAGTTTTTTGTTTTCGTGTTCCTTTTTATTGGGATTATAAATAAAGATAATATCTATTTGGGTTGTTAGGGATGCTGTATCTTTTTCATTTTTAGGGTTACGTAGTTTTGTACTGTTAAATTTTTGACACTGTCGTCATTCTTGATGTAATGATCTTTCGAAACATTGCGGTTCTTAATCTTATGAATATCGACCCTAAACTGAGACTAAAAACACTTTTCATTTAGCAATACCAAGCATTTAAAAAAAAAATGGCGCACTAAAGGCGCAAAAACTATATACCAAATAGTTGAAGATTACTTTAAATTTGATTGTTTCTTAAACCTAGAATATACCACTCTCTGCATTTACCCAAGTTGAACAAACAAAGGTATGTACATTTTGCAATAAATTCATTCCACAAGAAATTAACGAGGTAGTGCAAAACAATATTTTGACACCGATACAAACATGTGGGCTACCTTTTATTCCGAAAAACTTATGATACCTGAGGGGGACATGAAAATTCAACTTTTACCTCTGAAACCGTGAAGCTAAAGAAGCAAGCAAATACTTTTTATTCTACAGTTTTGATCTCTATCGTAGAAAACTGAATCATCGCCGACGGTAGGTACTTTCAAAGCTTCGTTCAGAGCATATGGAATAAGATTTTAAGACAATTCAGGAAGGTATGTCTGTCATTGTTGAGTTGAGAACTTTAAATCAGGAGTTTGTATCACCGTGAAGGTAATTATATAGAAATAAGTATCCGGTTGGGGGATGGTAAATTGCGGCTTAAAGCAGAAAGTGTCCAGCTCCGAGTTCATCGACTTGTCCACATTATGTAGATGAGGCCGCAGGTGCTCGTTATGTGGCCAGGCGTACACAGTATAAAAACTTCGCCGAACAAAACGATCCTTACACTCACTATTTGTGGACGGCGCCCTCTGCTGTCTTCTTTCGGGAAACTATAAGCGTTTTGATGCCCCTCCAAATATGTTTGTGTGATTGCTTTTTAGTTTTGTTCCTATTTCTATAAGATTTAAGCATGCATAGGGTTTACATGCATTCATTGTTCTTCGTTTACGCTTGTCTCTACAATATGTCCATGGCTTCAATACTTTACTATTCAAATTATTATTTTAATTTGAACTTAAAAGATTACAACGCATTGACGGTAAAAAATAAAGTAAAAACCAGAGAAGAGACGTAAAGCGGGTGTTGAGTCGAGAAAAATGAGTTCCAATACCGTAACCTGATGTTTTACATACCAAAACATAGTAAACACACACTGTTAAGTCACAACACAAGAAACAGTAGATAAATATCAAATTCGTGATAAATAGGACATTTCGGAGTTAGTACGCGGATGACAAATACGGCTGTTAAAGCCACCTGGCCGCGATACCTGTCTGCAACCAGTATTTACGTAATACCCGATGCTAACTGTACTCGTACTATGTAAAACGGAAAAATCATACGTTATTTACATTTTTCGGCGTAAAAAGTGCCACTTTCACAAACAATGATTTTAAAATGCTAAATGAGATGCGTACATTATATTTATAGGCTGGCCACATCAAATATACAACATAAACATATATAGCAACACAATATGAACGTAAAACATTTTCTGGGAGATATAAAAGTATAATGAGGACGCACAAAATGTAATTTTAATTTTATTCTTGCCACTTTTTCCGCGGCTGGTGGCGCTTAATCATAATCACGGTGCGCGTGATAATCTCACGGCTCGAGCCAGGAGTGAAGAGGAAACGACACACGGATTATTTTTTCTCGTTATCTCCATGTTGGCTCCTTTGTGAATCGTTTTGATTACTAAGATACATACTGAGCTATTTCTGTTCGAGTTATAAAGATAAAAACTTTGGGAACTAAATCCCTATAAGATCATCAATTCTACACTGAAAGCTGTTTACTATGTAACCATATATGCATTAATAGATTAATTAATTGTTCCCAGAGTGACAACCAAAATATAAAAACTGTGTAAAACAAGATGTGTGATCATTATTCGTAGCTGTAATCATTATTTTCCAAAAACAAATCCATAACTTAATATTTAACTAAACAAATTACGAAGCATCATTAATATTGTGTCAATCACAGCATTTTCCTGCTCACTCCCACACAAATATCTATCAGTCTTACTTAGCCGAGTAACTTAGTTAATTTTGTTTTTTAAAGAATTACCAGACTGCTCAGGTGACTGAGGCGAACATAACATTAAAATTTAATTAAGTTAGCTTTAAACATAAAGTTAACTTACAATATAATCGTAAGATTGTTCTGTTGAAGTACCTAGGATTGCACTCTTACCGATCAACGATTTACCATCTTTCGCTTATGCAAATGTATTGTGAAGACAAGGCGCGCTTCCTCTGCGGGACTCCGGCATTATATGGCAATCCCACTTTGTCAAGGCACCGACTTGGCTGTTATTGCGGAATGTTTCACCTGCAACACACTAACAGAACGTACTGTAATAACATTTACACAGGGGAAATTCAAACGTCGAACTATTTGCGCATTTGCCCCAAAATGGAATTTCTTTGTTACAGTAACGATAAATATTATATGAACGATGTGACAAAGAAGTCAAAAGGCAACGTTTGTGCTGCCATCAAATATTGAAAGGCGTAGACGTTATTATTGGAGAAAAATAAAAAATGTATTCGCTGTCGCTGAAATAAATGGCAGCTTCAATGAAACTAAAAAGCAGCCGCTAAGAGTAAGAGGGTACTGGTAAATGTTTTAAATTAATCAAGGCAAGACTACAATCGGCTGATTTGCATTTATACGAGCTGCTCGCGCTCGCGCTCGGTCAAACCGCATCGATATCTAAACGGCTTGTCTTCAAACACTGACAGAATTCATATGTTTCTTTGTCTCTAGATGAATAGGTATCTACATTATTATCATTGATATCAACTGATACGATTATCGAAAAAGAATACAATTTTGTCAAACAAAATACATTATATCTTCTAGTGAGATCATTAATAATTTCAGTTCAAAAGGCTTTCATAGCCTTAAACTTCCGAGAAAATCGGAGCTCAGTATAATTTCAAAGCAACATTTTTATTCAGACTTACATGTTTGTTTGTAATTAGCTGCAGTGAAGAGACATTTCTCTTAATTACTAATTAGGCATGACACAATAGCGTGGCAAGCTACACAGGCATACGTAAGTACAGTAGCTAGTGCTTCGTGTAGCGATTAGATAATCTCTTAATAGCCTGCGAGCTGACATGTTTTGATTACTGCTAAGTACGTAGCCATACCTATGATGTAGGTATCCGAATTTAATTCGGATTGATTAACTTATGAGGGAAGTATTTACATAGATTTCTACAAGAATCGAAAGCTTATAAAAATGTTCGCATCGTTAGTTAAATGTTAGATTCAAACGGGGCCATGAAGTTTTATGCGTCGTCGGTAATATCGTTACGCTCGTGTTACGTCGAACACTTATTGAAACTGTTCTTAAGTGTTGTCCTTTTATGTAGCTACTCCATAAATGTTTGATAGGGCCATCTCGGGAAATCTCTGTCTCCATTCGCAGAGGGTCTGCAGTCAAATAAAACTGGAATCCCAAATATTATTCGGCGACATTTTCCCGTTCCTTCGATGTGAACTTTTATTTTTATGCTCTTACGTATTCTTATCAGAGAAGAGACACACTTCGGGAGAGCTTCTGACATACTGACTTAAATCCTTTACCCAAGAATGTAAGTTTGTCTTGGATTACAGTTTCTTCGTCTTTCTTTAATATTATTGTGGCAATTTTAGGATTTAACGTAAAAAGGGACGATGATTCGATTACGTACACTTCTTTATTGTTCCTATCGTGTGAATGAATGCTTTTGTTTCTGTTACAGCTGAGAGCTTAGATATAAATACCTTCAATCAATGCCATTATATTTAGGTATTAGCGCGGTTTTTTTTAAACTTTGCCTTGCTTAAATGACATGGCTTTTAAATAGTTAAAACAAGCATCTGTGTTGTTTTAACTATTCAAAACCACTAAACAGCTTTTATTGGAGTTTCACCCATTATAATAATAAACGACGTGTGTAAATTAAGACGGTTTACCTTAATGAGACATTTGCTCTGAACATCTTGAACCGTAAGCCATAGGTATGGAAAACCAAAGCCATTAAAAAGTTTAAAGACTGCAATGTAATTACACACCTTCGATCGGGTAATCCACGAGATAAATGGACCACTTGTGAGCTTTATGGAATGAACAGTAATACAATAATTCATAAGTTGCCTAGGTGTCCTGGCGTTATAATAATGAATTAACATTGTTTCCGTTAGAAATGTGATATGTGCCACTCTGTTTCATAGTCGCTAAGTACGAATGAAAAAAAAATACTGGAAATACAAAGACACAACAAAACATTTGTGTAAATAGAAACATTCAGTATCTTAGTGCAGGGTCCATAAAGCAAGTGAAGTGTGCGAGTGACCTGTGAGATCAGACTCCACTAGATCATGAGGGCGACAGGTGGCACAAATTTAATTTAGTTCTTGCCCACTGTCGGATAAACTGGGTTGTCTCACGAGTTCACGACATGAGTTTACACAAGACAAAAACTTTGAGAAGAAAGTTTGCTATAGTTGAAGTGGTTAATTAGCTAGGCTGATTTATTTTTTTAAATTAGTATTAGTGTTCGATAGAGACATACAATTTCATGAATAGAGGAATAGTCGCACAATAAAAAGTGTGTGGTGGCTACGAACCGCAGTGAAGCGGCAATTTGCACCGTATTCTTCAGCCGGTACGTTTAATACGTGTGGAGTATGAAATGAGCTGGTCCTGTGGTTTCAACTCGTCACATATTTCAGTAGCGTCACCTACCTCGTATTAGTATGCCACGCCACAATAACCGAAGTCGAATCACAAAAGATTTCCGGAGCGCGACTTGCACAAGGGATGAAAGCCAACATTGTGTAATCAGAAGGGTCGCAATCTCACCTCACCCCCTCGCTCCGTGTCGAACACAGCTTCATCAACAAGGGCTCTTTCTACTCATTGTGACATTTCGGTTCTCAATAGCAACGACTTTGCTGCGGCCGATCCGCAAACACAAACATATGAATTAGATTGTCTTTACACAAAAATGAATTGTAATCACCGCATCTGGGACCTTTGTCAATGCCTTGCACTGACTGCTAAGATGAATAAATTTTTCCGCCCCTGCAAGCTAACGAAAACATGATTTCAGAAGATATAAGAATTCCAAAACATGTCATGCTTACCTATCAAAAATAACGAGCAAGATCGAATGTAGGTGTCGCGACGATAAGACTGACATATGTAACGACGACTCATGTAAATTACGATATTTTTATTGCAGCCAACAGCTTGATATCCTATCAGATCCATACGATTTGCCAAATCAATTTTCACACAGTTACTGTTATGTTTTGAAGTGAATGTTTGTGCAAATGGCTCGGCGTGTGTGCGGTGTGCGGCGTGCGAGTGGTGTGCCCGGGTCCCGGTACATCGGCACAATATCGCGGCGACGTTTCTGCCACGCCGCGCACCCCTCGAACGCGCCTCGCAATAGTTTCACGTTTGAATTTCTTGAACAAACGTTATTACTGCTCCAATAGCGGAATGTTCCGCTGAAACAATTCACAATAGCGGGAACTTCAATGTCAAAGGCAGAGGAGATTGGCTGGAGAAATTCAATGCAAGAATTTAAAAGAATATACATAGACAGCTGAAATCTTCAATGTTTGGAATGCATAATACTTATTTCCATTTATTTTGTACAGAAAATAAATCATTGTTATTTTTGCAAAACATGCGATGGTAGAATCAATCGCAAGGAGAATGGATAATGTTTTAATAATATGAGAACTAAAAACCAAAAATGTTTTTACATTTCATACAGATACAAATAAAGAAATTACCAACCACCACAAAAAACGCAAAATGCAAATATTTCATCTATCCTATAAACGTTAGTGGACGCGGCTTTAAACTCGACATGAAACCTTAATACCGCATGCATTCCCCGAGTCGTAGGCTTTATCTAGTAAAAGCACAAACATAAACGTTCCCATATTGTGATAGATACGTCTGTTGTCATAATACGAGGGTCAGAGGGGCGCAGACACGGCCCGTCACTCACGAGCCGAGGGCCGAGCGCCGAGGGCCGAGCGCCGAGGGCTGAGGGTCAGCGTCGCCGTATTCCCACACCTCGTTATTGTTTCATATAAACCACGCCATGATTTTATCTCCCCGTTAATTGGGTTAAAGGCTGCGATTTTGGTTAAATACGTATAAAATATGTTTGAAAAATGTCTGGTTTCACGAAAATCTGGTGTAAGTACCTATGGACATACGTAATGAATGTTGTTTTATTAAATTTTCGTTTAAACTTCTACATTCCCTAAACTTTTTAGGAAATCGTAGCAACATAACGTTCTTTCAGAAAAAATCTTAATTTTACACGTGTAAATAATATTTAGTGAGATGATAAAACCCAACATATTTAGTTAATTAAATACTTCACCATCAACAATACAATTCTATAAAAGTTACTAATAAAGCAAATTATAAAAAAGGGCAAGTTTTATATGAAGTAGAGCTGAAGGAACGGGTCTCGTACCTCGTTGCATTTAGCCGGCGGCGGTAATTAAGAATTCAAAATGCCTCTTTGTGATAGAGTTAAGTCGTTAACCCGCGACAAGATTTTACTCACTTTATTAAATTAACTAAGTTACGTATTGCCAAAGTACCTAACGAGGGATAAGTTAGGTTAGCCGAGTAGCTTTTGAAATATCTTTGTCACGGTTACCTAAATTTTGTGGTCCAATTAATAAAGCTACCTTTAATTGGTTTTCGTAATTGCAAATAGGGGGTGTTATTGTGAACAAACCACTTTTTGCATAATACAATTGATAAAAAGAAGCTCTGTATGAAGTAAGGTATTATGATGAATGAAAAGAAAGTCTAAGGAAAAGTTTTGATTTGTGCCCAACTAACAAATAAAAGCAGAGGAGAGCAGTGGTGGCGCAGTGGTAACGGCCGCGACTTACGAGATGTAGGTCGTAGGGTCGCACCTAGGCAGCATATTACTTTGTGTAAATTATTTCATCACCACTGCTCTCAAAACGGTGAAGGAAAACATCGTGAAGAAACTGGCATGTCCTAGACCCAAAAATTCGAAGCCATGTGACATCTACCAACCCGCACTGGGCCCGCGTGGTGGATTACGGCCCACTCCCTCCCGCAGACAGGAGGCCTGTGTCCCAGCAGTGGGAACATTCTAGGTTGATTCCTAAGTTTCTCACACCGAATTCTTAATTAATTGTGAACAAAAAAAAGTTAAAAGCATCAATACACCCTACTTCTAATAACAGATAATGCAATTTACGTCCCTTTCATACAACCATCGTCTTCTAACGACAAGAAGAACCTTAAAAATCAAATCCTAATATCCATAATATGATATCACAGATAGACACATGGATGAGGGTAGATAAAAACAGCCGTAAGCACGTAGCTAATGCGAAAGGGGCTCATTACATTGTGTTGACACCGACAAATGCCCCTTTACATATTCTCACTGAGATCCCGAAGATTGAGCCATGAAATTGAAAACGATCCCTCTGAAGAAATTTATTCTGAGCACGAACTGCTCTCCCACTCTGGCGAGGAGATTTGCTCGTTTATTTTTATGAAATTATTAAAGATACACTTCATTTTTCTTTGTAATGATCGATACGGAATTGGAGAGAGATGTGTGAAACTCAATTGACTATGACAAAGCTATACGACAATCAGAAAAGCTATACTCATATTACACCGCCTTACACAATCACGGAGAGATCTTCAAGGAATCATTTAATTCCATAGATACATATACCTACAAATTTTATACATAGATACATATATCTACCTACAAAGTGATGCATCACTTATTTATCTTAAATCCCAAATTAATAGAACACGCAAATAAGTGCTCCAACAAAGTGACGATGGTATTTTCAACACTAATTACTTAGTTGAAAACCACGTTATCTGTATCATCTATACATCTATCTATACATCTATATCTATACATATAATCTATACATCTATACATGTAAATAAAATTGGAGTGTCTGTTTGTAATATTAAAATAACCGCTTTTTGCCTCATACACACACGAATATATATACGGTATATATACCAAAATAACATTTTTTTTAAATTTTGTCTGTCTGTCTGTTTGTTCCCTCTAATCTCTGAAATGGCTGGACTGTTTTTGACCGGACTTTCACTGGCAGGTAGCTGATGTAATAAGAAGTAACTTAGGCTAGTTTTATTTTAGAATTTTTCCTTTGTTTTTATTGATATATAAATAATAGTAAAAAAACTATTCCGCGCGGACGAAGTCGCGGGCACAGCTAGTTCAAAATATAAAAAGAATTTCCAAGTAGTTCTCCCATTATTTCCATTTACATTCCAGTACCTGTAAGTAAAATGGTCCAAAATAACCCACTTAACACTTGGCCAGCCCACACAGAAACTTCATAAAAATTAAAAATCAAGAAAGTGCTCACTAAGTACGATTTTAAACTTTTAACTTGCATTTAAGTTTTAAGAAGAATTATGAATCGGAATTGAAAGGAAGTAAAAGTTGCACCAAGTTTGAAGAACTATTCGAAGCTGAAAATATCAGTGTGTCGCAGTTAAAAACCTTGTTTAAATAAAGCTTAATTTTTAGAGTCATGGTTAAAAAATAGTACAAAATATAAAGTGATCTATTATTGCGGTATAAACACGTCTGTCGGCCGCTTGGTTTGAACGCGAGCGATCACAACTTTTGTACTTTTTCACGCGGCCGCGCCACAGCTTGCCAACCACACGTTCTGTATTACCCAAAACTCGCGCTCTCCATTATCTCCACGACCGAATTTGTTTTAAATTTCCCCACCACTTGAAAAAAAATACACATTCGCGTGTATTTAACACGTTGGCTGCTAAAGTTTTGTAGGCAGTGCACAGTGTTTTCATTTCAGCTGCAAAGTTTATAACAGATACAGCGGTCGATTATATATTTTTAATTTCAAACTTGTATCAGCTACGTTATATCCGGAAGCCATTACTTTCCAGCCTTCAGCGTCGTAACTGACGCGTAATGACCTCATCGTATAAAGAAGCAAAAATATCGCGAGCGCAATTCGTCATGTCATTATGCAAGGAAAGGGCGAACTTTACGAGTATAATAACGTGAGATGTCTGACTCGGTGTGCCTCATGAATGGTGAAACGTTCTTTATTGTGCCGTGTTTTATGTGAACGATTAACCTTTTAATGTTAGCCGGCCGCTCGATATGAAATCCCCTATCGAACCTCCCATTCCTGTCTATTCTGCGCTGAGAATTCATGTGTGCCCGGTCACTATAATTCATCTATAAAAAAGTATCTACCATACCTGACTTATATAGATGCAAAGGCTTTCAGTAACGATGGGGGTCAATAGGCGTAACAGACATCACAACTTCACGTGCTACGTAGGTACTATACTTACAGAGGTACCCCTTTTATGCAAGGAAAAAACACGATCATACTAGGTTCACAAGTTCTAAAATTATAATAATCATAAATGTTTTCGTAATAAGATTATAACGAGTCCTTTTTATGTCGCATTATTCGTATAACTACTGAAATATTAAACTGCAATTTACGCGTCGGGAAGCATTTTATAAAAGCGTATTATTTTCAGTTTACACGCGGCTAACATTGTGATTATACGGCGTACTTAAATAAATTTTCATGATATTACACTCGTATAAATCCTAAATTGTCCTGTAAATTCCTGAGGGAGGGCAGAGCACGGCAACTTAATTTGTTTTTGATGAATACTGCCTGATCACGTTGTTCTTGTCAAATCATGCGGTTAATGAAGTTTCTTTACCCTTTTGCAACGACCATGCTGCGGACATTATACCTATAGCCTTACAAAACCTTATTGTAAAAGAATTAAAGAAGGTAAACACTTCATGCATTTATGAATTTGATGAAATTACTAAGAATTTGTCGAACATGGCAGCACAGGTTTCCCGTAAAAGTTCTCATCAAAGTGCTTTTGAGATGTCACAATACCAGCAATCACGTTTTCAAGTTTTCTCACAGCGTACACGTAGGTAAGTGGGTATCTAGACTAGACACCGATGAATCAATAGTTGTGAGAGGGTCTCTACTTTATTCTACGACATATTCGTTATTTATTTTCTTTTACTTAGATTGATTGAAGACATTCTCATAGATGAAAATCAAAAGAAGATACGTCACAAGAGGTTTTTCAAACGAAAGGGAGTCGTATGGTAGAACTTTTGTAAGTTTCCTATGTTTCAACACCATAATACCTACAGGTTATACATATCAGCATCAAAATATGGTCTATGATGATCATATAGAGAATACTTCATTAAGCCGAACATGTTCAATTAACGGCCGGGGCATAGGTTGCTACACGTTATTGGCTGGCCAGCACTGATACCGCGCTGCATTCGCGTCAACCCGCTGATGCTGACAGCAGATAGCCAATGTTCAAAATAATTACCTCCTCGAGATCTACACTATGTCATAAAAACTTTGATGGAGTGTTCGGTGCACTGGTTTAACGATTTCCTCGCGAAACAAGTGACAACTAAATGTTTTATTTGCTTCGCTGGAACGCCGTACGATTCGTAAAGTTAGCAAGCTCGTAATGCCTCCTTTAATTGTTCTGTCTAGTGCTTTGATAGGCATCTCCTCGTACTTATCGAAGTTAGTTAAGTAGTTAATTTGGAATAGCTTTAGAGACGCCCATCCATGTTGCAACACTTAGCTAAAATTATAAAAGGTACCTACGCTTATAAATTTGAACATGCCTGAGGCTTCGACTAGCGCTAAAAACTCTAAAAAGACGGTCATATGTATCCGCCCACTATTAGACAGATACGACCAATGGATACGACATTGTGTAATGAGTAAAGCATCACATAATATCACCGACACGTTGTTTAATTTTATGCTCCCTCGCACGCAATATTTATGTCATCGGCACAGCACTGGCCACGCACACAACTTGTTTATTCATAATCCTGAATTAAACGTTTTAATGACTCTCATGAATGTTCGCTTGATTACTTTGTCTCTTGCAATATTAAAAAAAATATGGGGAACACCTATATGTGCCATATTATAAACGAGTGCTAAGCTTCCGGCAAATCATAGGCTCTGTTGCTGAGGGTGAGAGCCGTTATACGTAGTAACCTATTTTTTTAATAAAAATAGGTTCATGTACCAACACAAATATGGTCTTAAGGTAGAAGTAATGGAATTAATAAAAGCGCCGTGAATAGAATAAATTATAGTTCCTAAAAGAAGCAAGATTTGTTCTCAATCACATGGGACCAGAGACGGTCATACCTCTCGAATTAATTCATTAATAAGGAATTATTAATTAATTATTTTAATAAATAAGGAAGTGTTGGAAGTGTATGGTGTTGTGAATTAACACCTACTTTGTATCCTTATCTCTACCACTGCTGTCAAGGTTTTATTTTATTTTATTTTATTTTATTTATAATGGGATAACAAACAACTACAATATGCATCTTAATACTAAAAGTCTGACCTGGAAAGGTTTGACCTTTCCAGGTTAAAAGAAAATCATAAAGGAAAGATATCAGGCATCAGCTGGTGTATCACCCTGAGCCATTTGTAAGAGTCAACGGAGTAATGTTAGGTCTTATTCATACTAAAATCTTTGGCGCATTGTACAAATTCAACACAGCATCTTGGAACTATGTGGTTCTATGTATGATTCCTTACAGGCAGGGAGGAGTAGGTAAGTGGGCCTTACAGGTGTTATACAAGATGAATGAAAGATTACGTCAAAAGAGGCAACAGAAACTGGTGGAGGTATCGTAGATTCGTTGCCGTGCTATCCCAGAGAGTATTTCGTGTGTCCGTGCCAGTGTTTTCGGTAGAACTAGGTAATTCTTATCAATATCACTAAAAACTTTTTCTTTCCCGTCTAAAGGTATATCGACACAGTCCACTCATACATAATTATAGCAATTGGACCCTCATTTAAGAGACAGAGTCTAATCTATTGTGTACAGATTTCTGCAGCATCCAAATGTTTTATGTAATTAATCTCTACCATAAATAAAATAAATTGTAAACTTAACGTTCTTATTTATAGTTCTTATTATCTGTATTTTTGGGAAATAAAGATATATTATTATTATGTTTGTTTATTATCTGTTTTCCTCGGCCTAGCCGGGTAGAACTGATGGCACGAGCCTAAGCCAAGTGTCCAGCAGTGGGGTTAAGTGTGGGAGTAATATTAGTTTTAGACGAAATTATATTTGCGTGAGAGTATGGGTGC